>OX276360.1:12201258-13549367 GCA_946251885.1 Cosmia pyralina
TTTATTATTCCCAACACAACTAACATTACAGGTTGCCCCAAATCGGTAGCGTGGTCTCAAACAATAACTAAAGCAACAATAAGTTTAGACCACATGTAAAGTAATCTTTGTGAACTCATTCAAAATGATTTAGGTACTTAAGAAAATGTAATGCCTGTAGTAAGAAATAGCCGTCTGTTGGTCCCTACTTTGACTATGTTTATGGAGTTATGTCAAGTTTAGCCGATAATAACACCTACCACCACAGAAAACTATGCTGCATTGCTTAAAACTAGTTTCAACCAATCAAATGGCTTTAAATTAGTTTTAAATAATGCTTGAGTTTTGAGTGAGGTTCTGTAGTACGGGTCTTAGACTATATTTGGATGTACCTATGTATTCAGCCCGTTACTCAGATTGTGCTTTTCCCGTAAAACTCAAGCTTAACAAGTTCAACCAATCATTATGTATTATTTTTACCTATATAAATAAAAATGAAATGCTGTTTGTTGGTAAGTGCATCTCTTGGAAGACTTTTTTTTTTCAGAATGTATGATAAAGTCCAAAATAAGGTTTTAGGGAAAGAAAAATTGGGAAAAACTGAGTCGTTTTTCTATGCAATTTTTATATGAATTAAGTATTGTTTGGACAAGGCAACATCTGTTGGGTCAGCTAGTAAATAATAAACATAAGTTGTATTGCAGAATGAAGTGGAACGTGAACAGTATGAGAGTGTATCAGGAGGCCTGGAGTCTCTGGAGCACTTGTCTTCTTGGGGTGCCTCCATCCAGAACATTGGGGAGCTGACTGAGGAGGCTATGACAGAAGTGTACAACAAGTACTCATTCCAAATGAAGGAGGACACCAATAACTTGGCTATCAATGAATATAAACAACAGGTGAGCTAGCTATTGTTCACTTACATAATTATATGCCCGGCCGGCATTACAAATGTATTTTATTTCAAACCTTTCCTCAAGAAATTCTCATTTGTCTGTAATTTTTTTTGTATTTATCCTCAAAAAGTTTACACTGACAGAATATGACTTTTCTTGCAATGTAAAATTAGGATGGTTCTACATTAAGTCTTCCTTCATTGTATAAGGCCTATGGAACAACATTTTTTAATAGCATTATTAGCACAATATTTCAAATATAGCTTCAAAATTGCTTAAAACTCTTCTTTGAATATGCAATAGGCAAAGAGGGTAAATAAACGCATCTCTTATAATACATGCATACTGAAAGCATGTATGTGGGTTTGTTTACATGTAATTGTTTCTAGTCCAATATAAAAACATCTAATGTGGCGGGTCAGACCGGCTGCTTTGTGCTCCAATTCCCCCCTTCTCCCCTTCACCCCATCACCGCCCCTCCCCACCTCCTCCCGTTTCCCTCCTCAACACCCCCTCGCCACCCCGATTTTAGTAAAACCACAGAATACATAATAGTACAGAAGATTCATTCCGCAAAATCATTTAAATAAATAGCGACTCTTGCTACGACACAATACAGTGCAATTCAGGTCACACAGCGTTGATTACCTACAGCTATATTCACCTAGAAGTTGCCTGTCTTTTTATCGCGTAACTCTTATGCCTTCTGACTCGTTAGGGTTGTCCTCTTTTACGACGCGGCGCGGGAGTGAGTATCGAACTAACGTGCAAGCCGGCCGGTGTGCGGCAGCCCACACTAGCTTCATACCTAAAATGCGGAGTGTGCCTGGCCTGGTATAACTATGTAAATTCTATTGATAAAAGTCACTGATCTAGTAGACGCTGCATTTTACATGAACACTAGCGACCCGCTCGCAATAGAAGAATAACGTCACACAGACAGACACGAAGAGCGACTTAAATTTATTCTTTTTCTTTTAAAAAGTAAGTATGTTTTTGTCAAGGACAATGATAGGAAGGCTTAACGTAGGATCACCCATTAAACAATTTTTGGACTTGTTTACTTAATATTGCATCACTATTGGCTCTTTAGATTTTGGACCGCATCCATGGTTTCCCAGTGGTGATAGTGGAAGGTCCGACTGGGTGCGGTAAAACCACTCAAGTCCCTCAATGGATTCTTGATGACTGCTACCAAGCTCGTCGAACATGCAAGATAGTTGTTACACAACCAAGGAGGATTGCTGCCATTTCTATTGCTAAAAGAGTTGCTCAGGAGAGAGGTTGGGATGTCGGTGGAGTAGTTGGTTATCAGGTAAAGCATGACTTGTCAAACAATCACTCAAACTTTATTTCATACACACATAATGTATGTATGATGTATGTTGCGCCAACCCCAAATAGATTGGGATGAGGGCAGGAGAATGATGATGATGATACATTCACGTCTTCTTCCCATGGGAATAGGCAGAATCTACAGAATGCCACCTGCTATGATCCTTTCATACTACTTTTGCGTCATTTACGCTCATACATCTGGTCATACAGTTCTGGTTGGCAGTTGCCATTTATTACAATTACTTAAAACATTTACAGGAACTTTTGAATTGTGAAAGGTTGGCTATACTGAAAGATGCTAGTTGCCCATTCCAAAGCGTAGTAGGTACCTATGGAGAAAAATGGATAAGAAACTCCATGGTCACTTTTTTAAATGGTATTATTGCAAAATATTGGTTACATCAATTAATGTAGAAATTTATAATTATATCTGAGAATGACGTAAAAAGACATGCACGATAAAAGCGACCAGAGTAAAAGCAAAATGAAACAAAAAACAAACCAATTCAAATGTAAAATAATTAAAATCAACTGTAGCAGTTAACAGATGACCAGGCCCAACTGACGGCGAATCTTTTTCTTTTCTACAATATAGAGAATTGAGATTTAATTTCGCCCTCTGACATGTGGCCATTCTAATCTTGAAATCTAATGGACAATTTCCATCTCATTACAAAACAAGTTCTAACTTTGAGAGGCAGAAAAAGTATTTATTGTGACACACAGGAAGGTCAACTAAACTACGAGGGTCATTCAATAAATACTTAGCCTACAAAAAGTAAACGAAAATTTTGGAAAAGTGGCAATTTATTTTTCAACATAGTCTCCTTTTAGTTCGATACACTTAGCCCAGCGATGCTCCAACTTTTTTAACTCGTCCGAAAAATAGTTTTTTTCAAACTCTGCAAAATAGGCCTCCGTGGCGGCGATGACCTCCTCATTCGATCCATATCTATTCCCGGCGAGTGATTTTTTCAGATTAGGAAACAGAAAGAAGTCACAAGGGGCCAAATCTGGAGAATACGGTGGATGGGGCAGCAATTCGTAGCGTAATTCGACCAATTTGGCCATGGCAACGGCAGACGTGTGAACCGGTGCGTTGTCGTGGTGAAACAGCACTTTTTTCTTCGCCAGATGGGGTCGTTTTTTCTTTAATTCGGCGTCGAGTCGGCCCAATAAATCGGCATAGTAAAGCCCTGTAATTGTTTTACCCTTCTCGAGGTAATCGATGTAGATCTCACCTTGTGAATCCCAGAAAACGGTGGCCATAACTTTTCCGGCCGATTTTAAGTTTTCGCCTTCTTTGGAGCACGTTCCCCGGTCTGGATCCATTGTTTTGATTGCTCCTTGGTCTCTGGTGTGTACCAGTGGATCCAGGTTTCATCGACGGTCACAAAACGATGCAAAAACTCCGCTGGATTCCGCTTAAACAGCGCCAAACACGTCTCCGATGTGGTCTCACGGTTGCGCTTGTTTTCTGGTGTGAGTAAACGAGGCACCCATCGCGCCGACAGCTTTCTCATGCCGAGTTCCTCGTGAAGAATATGATGCACTGTTCCTTCTGAAATGCCTACAGTCTCAGCTAGCTCCCGAACCTTCAATCGGCGATCTGCCAATACGAGATCATGGATTTTTTTAATGTTTTCCTCCGTAGCAGCTGTTTTCGGTGCACCTGGACGTGGTTCATCAAAAACCGACGTACGGCCACGTGCAAACTCGTTGAACCAATTCTTGACGGTGGCCATCGATGGAGAAGAGTCACCGTACACAGCATCCAAGCGCTCTTTGATTTCGATGCGCGTTTTCCCTTCCAAAAATAGGAATCGAATCACCGAACGATATTGCTCTTTTTCCATTTTTGTAAAACCGATCGACACGTTCGCTTCCATAAGTTGTCAAATTAAAACAAATGAAGGGATTGGAATGAAAATTTGAAAAAAGAATTAAAAAAGAATGTGCTACACTGTGGTAAAACTCTTTTGAAACTACAGCGCCCTCTGGCGATGAGGCTAGGTACTTATTGAATGCACCTCGTAGACACAATCATAAAAATAAAATAAAAACAAAGTAAAAAAAAAAACAAAGTCCTGTATGAGATCTCAGCATGATGCTGCAACACTTATTGTTATTGTGATGTAATGAGCAGTTACAGAAATAAATTAATAAATACTTTAGTCCAAGCTTCGGGCCAGTTTATGCATTTCGAAACCTATTCCAACTGGAGTAAGTTCTTAATACGCAATAGACAACTTAGAATCGGGTTTATAGTCAGTTTTTGTATTTAGAACTTTAACTTTGTCAAAATAAAGTTGGTATTTCATAAATGGCTTGTTGGTTTAAACCTGGGACTAAAGATTAAGCTTCTTTTGTAATGTCGTTTATGTTTAAAGCTTTTGTAAAATCAATATAACATTGACAGGTCGGACTAGACGCCCACACTTCCAGTGACACACGAATCAGTTATGTTACTACTGGTATATTGCTGCAAAAACTAGGTATGTAATACTTTTTATTGTATTACTACTTATACCTTTTAGTTTACACTTCTATCCAAGTAGATGTAACTTTAGACTGAAAGATTTTTCCTCAAGCTTAATTATATCGATTTATTTACAGTTGCTGCGAAAACAATGAACGAATACACACACGTGATACTGGACGAGGTACACGAACGAGGTCAGGAGATGGACTTCCTTCTTCTAATCGTCAAGAGGCTGTTGTACACCGTGTCACCAGGTGTCAAAGTAGTGCTCATGTCGGCCACGTTTAACAGGAAAACGTTTGCGGACTATTTCATGATACCGACGCCTCGGGGCCTACAGATGTCCTCTTGTATCAAAGTTGAGAAGAATGACCCCATGTTTACTGTGAAGGTGTTCTACTTGAATCATCTGAATAAGTTTGGTTCTGTAAGTCTTATTAATGTTAATATTTTTTTAATGAAGTTTATGTATGTTGGTACAAGAAAAGAGTATTTACCTAGAAAATTTTGGAAGCATCACATATAACATAGCCTTCAATTTTAGAGCGTTTTCAGATTGTCCGATACGATATCGGTGCCGGACGCCGGTTGCCGAGGTCCGATAGTCAAACAATAGTTTTTAACTATAGTTTTTTAATTACTTTCGTGTGACTTAATCTACATTCGATTATTTAATATTTCACCTAACCAAAAAACGTGCACAAAATGGCCGCCGTGGCACGCCGCCGCGCCGCTGGCTCAGTCATGCACACAGAGCAAATGTAGGTACACGTATAGCACACATACAAACATTATCGTTCGGCACTGCAGCCCACGGGCGTCCGATGGTGCCGGTACCGCCAACATATCAGTATCGGATCCGATATCGGAACGGACAATCTGTAAGGCGGGTACATAATTCATACATGTTTCTTGCCCCAATATCGTATCAGCATCCGGCACAAATATCATAGGTACCGGAGAATCTGAAAATGCTCTTATACTACAATGGCGTCACTGTATGATGGCTTGTGACGTTTGCATTTTTTTATGAATTTCCATCAAGGACGCTGTCACAAATGGGTAGTCAAATCATTACTTTTTTACACAAAAGTATGATTATTAAATAAAATGCTTTGCTTTCTTAAAATGTTTTTTGGCCAAATTGTTGATAGATGTGCATGGTACGATTCTGAACTAAAAATATAATTTTAAATATGTAAATTCTCAATAAATGTACCGAAGTAAAAATTTTCAGTCCGGTACATTTATTGAGAAACTGCATCTATATAAAATTATATGTGTAGTTCAGAATCGTACCATGCACATCTACCAACAATTTGGCCAAAAAACATTTTAAGAATGTAAAGCATTTTATTTAATAAACATACTTTTGTGTAAAAAAGTAATGATTTGACTACCCATTTGTAACAGCGTCCTTAATATTAACTGCTAAATGTGAGGAAATAGATGCCATATGCTACATTGTTGTACGGGCCGCAATAATTACATACCGCTGTAATTATAATTTTTCGAATCATTATGCTAGATTTTTATAATTTACTAGCTTCTGCCCGCGACTCCGTCCACGTGGAAGCCAGCTATACCATAAAATATATCCTATGGCATTGCAATAGTGTAGCTTTCTATCAGTGAAGGAATTTTTGAAATCGGAACAGAAGTTAACCTCCTAGATCCAAATTTACAAACTATACCACTTTAGAAAATGTGCCTTCACAAGCGCCGCTGGATACAGTGCCGCTGGTTTAGTTGAATTTTAGACTGCCTCTGATGAATGACGTAAGTGTGACTGCTAAGTGCTGAACGTGGAGTCCTGTTGGTCCTAGGTTCGATCTCCAGGTTAAGCAAAATGCTATTTGGTTTTCCATCAGCTGTTTCTTAGTAGCAAGCCATCTTAGACTTTGTGTCCAGGAGCTAATCCACCACCTCACAAAGCAGTATTATTTTAATCTTACTTGATTGTTGGAAATGTCAATCAATCTGCCTGGTCTTTTCCCAACTATGTTGGGGTCGGCTTCCAGTCTAACCGGATGCAGCTGAATACCAGTATTTTACATAGAGCGACTGCCTATCTGACCTCCACGACCCATTAACTGGGGTAATACGATACGATAAGACTGGTTGTCAGGGTTGTTAGACTTTCGGGCTTCTGAAGACCCCTAAACGACTGTCAAAGATCCACGAAATACAGCTGGGACCAACGGCTTAACGTGCTTGCCGAGGCACGGAGGAGTCTCGGTATGTCATCCACGGGCCGACGCCGGTAAGCGTAGCTTAACCTGTTGGATCGACCCGTGCGGCTGTTATTACTCAGCCACGAGCACACTGAAGTACTTTTAAATAATACAGCTTTAAACAGTTGAGAGGTTAAGAGCTGGTGGTTGCGGCCCCCAGGTGATGGCAATCAGCTCGGCCTCCTATTACATAGGACGTCAAGAGAAAAAGAAAGAGAAGAACGAGTATTCTATTCAACATACCTGGCGAATGCGTGTATTTACACCTCTGCCGTCCTTCAGAGAAAATAAGCCCGAGGGCTTACTATGACGTGTTAAAGCCATCATGGTTGGAACCATGATGGCTGTGTGAGAGAGAGAGACGGAGCTATATACAACCGATAACACCATCCTTTTTTCACAACGGAACCATGATGGCATTAACACGTCATAGTACGGCCCCTGATGTTATGTTGTGTTCTAGATCCTACAACAATCAACACCAAAAGGCGACGATCCATTCATAGCCCCTGAAATGCACCATCTGGTAGTAAAGCTTCTGAATGCGTTTGAGCACATCGACAAGCAAGAGGATCACATCACGAACCGCGATCAAGCAGACCTACCTTCTGTGCTCATATTTCTGCCAGGAATACACGAGATTGAGGACTTGTATGCCTGTCTCACAGACCTTGATTTGCGGCAAGTATTAATTTTATCCGACTTAAAAAAAAAGGAGAAGGTTCTCAATGGGGAAGAAAACTGCCAAATTACGAGAGGGGATCAAAAAGTAGTGAGAATGAAATAGATTATAATGACTATTGATAACTTAATCATTTATTTTTCTACATAGTCTCCGAGTCTCTCGACACACCGAGTCCAGCGCTTTTCCAAGACTTCAATCCCTTTCAAAAAAAAAGTTTTGTCTTGGTCCTGCAAAAAGCTCTCCACGGCATCCATCACCTCGTTATCGTCTTCGTACCTGTTTCCCCTTAAGTATTCTTTCAATTTGGGGAACAGATAAAAATCGCTAGGCGCCAGATCTGGTGACCAAGGGGGGTGGTCAACCAATTCGAAGCCAGCTTGCTGAATGGCAGCCATCGCAACTGCCGACCTGTGCGCGGGTGCGTTGTCGTGATGAAACAGCACGCCCCTTCGAAGTTTCCCTCTCCTTTTCTCATTGATGGCATTCCTCAACTTAGGAATTAAAGCTGCATAATATTGGCCTGTAATAGTGGTTCCACGCTCTAGGTAATCAATCAACAATATCCCTTCCGAGTCCCAAAATATTGAGGCCATAACCTTGCCAGCCGATGCCACAGCACGAAACTTCTTCGGGGTCGGTGATGATGGCCGTTTCCATTGCGAAGATTGCTGTTTTGTCTCGGGATCAAAATGATGGACCCATGTTTCGTCCATTGTTACGAAACGAGACAAAAAGTTTTCAGAATCTCCTTGAAACTTGTCCAACAATATCTTCGAAATGTTAAATGTTCGATTTTGTTTCTGACTGTCGGTTAACATTCTCGTCACCCATCTTGCGGAGACTTTTCTCATATTCAAAGATTGTTTCAATATGGATTGAATACTTCCATATGAAATGCCCGTTTCTTGAATTAAGTATCGGATGGCAACTCTTCGATCGCTCAATACAATTTTCTCGACTTTCGCAACATTTTCTTGGGTGACTGACGTCGATGGACGGCCGCAACGATGTTCGTCTTCCGTGCTCGTTCTCCCTTCTCGAAATTGAGAAGCCCACCTTGCGACAGTGGAATAAGGCGGAGCGTCTGTTAGGAGAGTCTTCTCCTAATGTTGCCTCCAAATCTCTTGCGCCGTTAACTTTTTTAAACAGAGGTATTTAATAACGGCTCGCACTTCGTTTTTCTCCATTTTCGAGAACACGTTCCGACACGAAGCAAACAAATGACTACATTCAGAAAAATACAAAAGAGAATCGAAGATTTTTTTCTTTATTAATTAATGTTACAAATACATATGTATCTGAGCTATGCCTGCCAGTATTTATTTTTTTTCTTACCAAGGAGTATGTCGTTCTCACTACTTTTTGATCCCCCCTCGTAGTTGTGCGTAGATGGCGCTAAGTGTTTGTTACTTTCATTCGCTGCCAATGGAGTTCCTTGCTGAAAACTTTGCCGTGAGATGGCGGTAAGTGTTTTTTTCTTGTCGCCGATTGGTCGCTTTGCAAACACAGCGCTCTCTCGCGGCGAAGCTTCCGGTAAACAACCCCATTGATAGCGAAAAATGAATGAAACAAAACAACCAAAGCCACCGATTTTCGCAACTAAAGTTATTTTACACTTAGTTTTTTTTTTTTTTTTGGTAGTTCGTTATTTTTTTTTAGTTTTTATTTACGATGAGTTAGTTTGGTAAAGGTTAGTTCTCACCGAGACGCGACACTGCGCGCAGATGCTTGAAGAATAAAGAAGTGTAAAGACTTATTTAGTTCATTTAATGAAATCTGTTTTTACCCGACTGCGGCGAAACCCAAAAGGAGGGTTATGTTTTTGACCTGTATCAAGTAGTAAGTGTAAGTATGTATGTATGTGTGTATGTCCGTTTCTTTGTTCCCTCGTAATTCCTAAATGAATGAACGGATTTTGATAAATTATACGTCTTTAGATTTGTCTTGGTAGCGCGAGTGTCACTGGCTACATTAAAATTAAAAATAAAGTAAAATGGCGAATTTGGGTGCCGTATTGTGGAGATCGAATTTTTTTTTCTTCTCATAACATCAAGTGGGATATCAAAATGAAGGGTTTTAAAAGGTTATTACAAAAATATATGGAACCTTTATCTTTAAAAGTAATTCAAAGTGACAAATCGTAAAAAAAGGCTTGGCTATTTTTGTGCACTTGATCCAAAAAAAAAATACTCTCACGACCAAAACTCCTTGCAAGAACTAAATCGTCTGCGAAATCTTTCACATTTGTAAACTAAAAAAAGCTGCTGGAAATAAAAAAAAGTAATTAAAAAAACTAAAAAACCCGACATCGGTAAAAAACTGAAAAGCTAAGCTGAACACGAACATCGAACATAAACAGTACTCGCAGGTTGGCGGCACGTCTCGGTGGGAACTGATTCTGGTACAGATTAGTGAAACTTAACACAACTGGTTACAAAAATAAGCCGTCCAAGGCAATGTAACATAAACCACAATTCATTTTGTTTTAGAACGTGTTACATTTTATGCGTTTCACTAATCTGTACCCGGCAGTATGCTTCTAACTTTTATTTGTCACCTTTTCGCTTTTTCGAGAATACAGGCCTAAAGTTGTATCATTTGATGATAACAGTGAAAAGATAGCGGACGCAGAATGCCGGTCATACAAATGGTTCGTGCTGCCACTACACTCGACGATCACCGCGGACGAACAGGCGCGCGTGTTCCAACGCGTGCAGCCGGGACACAGGAAGATCATACTGGCCACCAACATCGCTGAGAGCTCCATCACGGTACCTGACATCAAATATGGTAAGTAAGACTTTGAAATATTTGTTTATTTAGTAACTAGCGACCCGCCTCTGCTTCGCACGGTTTTTAGGACTTGAACTTGAACCTAAATATAAAGATTTCTTTATTAAATATAATTTTAATATTAATGTATTATACAAATGAATCTTCCGAAATAAATTCCTTATATAATGCTGAAAACCACATCAAAATCCATTGAAGGTTTAGAAGAACTTCTAAACCTTCAATGGATTTTGATGTGGTTTTCAGCATTATATATAAGGAATTTATTTCGGGATGTTCATCGCGGTCACACAAACTGACATGAAATGCGACTTTTAATCTATACTAACTAATAATGAAGTTGAATAGTTTGTTTGGACGCGCTAATCTTTGGAAATACCAGACGGATTTTTTTTTTTTGCATTTGGTAGCCCAATTCTTGAGGAAGGATTTAGAGGCCAAGCTTCTAAAGAACGTGCATACTATTTCTTTTTTTTTATGATGCTACTGAGTCCAGCTTTATATTTGACAGCTTGTGCCCGCTACGTTGCGTCGTCCGCGTGAAATTTCTTGTTCCCCCGACTCACCCCGTCGCGTCGCATTGCATCGCGTGCCCGCGCTAATACTTCGTTTTTGCTTAGCGTTCTTTCTGACTTTTTTTTTTGCTCGGCTCAGTTGGCTCCTAAGGGTCCTAGCGTGATGTTAAATAGCCTATAGCCTTTCTCAAGAATTGGGGCTGAAAAATGCAAAAAGAATTTTCAAATCTGACTGGTAGTTCCAGAGATTAGTTTGTTCAAACATACAAACAACAAACTCTTCAGCTTTATTATTAGTATAAATATAGATTACTCGCACAAAACTTCAATACTTACTCGACCCAAATGTATGAGACGGCTGATTTTTTTCTCGATAATGATGTTGGTCCCATGGAGAAAGTTGTTCAGTTTGATGGTCTGTACCACACCCTTAAGTTTGACCACACCTTTCTGATACATCTTGTATATTGTCAACAGTGATCGACTACTGCCTGATGAAGGTGATGGTATCGGACACTGAAACGAGCTTCACCTCTCTGCGGCTGGCGTGGGCTTCCAAGACCAACTGTGAGCAACGCGCGGGCCGCGCCGGCAGAGTGCGCGACGGACGCGTATACCGACTCGTCACAGACAAGTTCTATGTAAGTGGGCGGCCTCAGCAAGAAAAATAATAGAGAAAAAATGTGTAAAATAAAACAAACAAAGTACCTAATAAAAAGCATGCAGCCATGTAACACTGTCACCAACATTTAATTTTTATAAGATTTTTTCATATTGTAATAATTGAAAAATTATAGTACCACTTTTGCTGGAATTATTTCCGAATTTATAGTATTTAATTTTATTTTTAAGAACGGACTTCAAATATAATTGCGTCTCTCTTGTAAGACGACAATAATGGTCCAATTACACAAACTAACAAATGTGTTGACCTACAGGAAGGATTACAACAAGAATGTCCGCCGGAGATAATCCGGTGTCCGCTGGAGAGATTGGTGCTGCTATCCAAGTTGTTGGATATGGGCCAACCTAGCGATGTGCTGGCTCTGGCCATGGACCCGCCAGATATCACCAACATACAGCGCACTATACTTGTGCTCAAAGAGGTAACTTAGCACGGGGAATTTACGCCGAATTTTAGGCTAACTTGCAAAGTTCGCCTAAAATTGTTTTTGATAAAAAAAATTGATGATTTTAAAATGCCGATTCAAGCTCATTATGCAAACTACTCGATTACTCAATTACGCTCATACGGCTGAGTGTATTTGGACAAAGATAGACTATGCCCTCAGACCAAATAAAAACCAAGACATAGCGCTGCAAACAATACAGAAAAAATTGCATGCACAAAACTACTCCTCGCTCTGTGTATGCTCGCACGCACACATTTACACCAAACTACACCTCACTAAGTGCACACATGTTCACGAAACCGGCCTCACGTTGCTGTTGACAGGGCTATTCTTGGTTTTTTATTTAATCTGTGACTATGACCTGGATTATGTAGCTCCTCTAGGACGCGAGTGGCACCGCGGGCAACAGTTATTTACTCTTGACTTCCCTTCCCTCCTTCAATCAGTCGGCTGTGAGATAGAGCCGACTCTTTGTTTTGTTGTATACAAATAATATTTAACTGCTCTACAGTACGTTATAATAACAAAATTATGTATTTACCCATAATTGTTTGTTACATTTCTTTATTTTCTGATGCTTCCTGTAATTTATGTAATGTATACAAACGTTGGTAAATCTAAATCCTAACTAATATTATAAATGCGAAAGTGAGTTTGTTTGTTTATTAATTACGCTTTCACGCTAAAACGGCTAAACGGATTTGGATGAAATTTGGCACATGGGTAGACATGACCTGAATAAGGAGATAGGCTACTTTTCATCCTGGATCGCAAACGAAGTCGCGGGCAACAGCTGGTAAATAAATAAATCAGAGTCATATCTCTCATGTTCATCTCGCTACAAGTAGCAGATGCTTTATAACAATCTCTCTGTCAGATGGGTGCTCTAAAGAAGACAGTGGATGACGAGTGGTGCGCCACGGACGGTGATCTCACGTACTTAGGTCGCGTGGCCGCGCGCCTGCCCGTCAACGTCAATCTGTCCAAGCTGATCATGTTAGGATACATCTACGGATGCTTGGAGGAAGCCGTCTTTATGGGTGAGAATTACTAAACAGAATTGTTCTTGAAAAAAACTTAAAAAAAAGAACGACCAACTTCCAAAAAAACACTACAAAGTGAAAAATTACTTAAAAGTGAAGTTGGTTGTTTTTTTTCTTCGCTTTTTAGTTGTGGTACCTATCCCACACAAATTCGAATACACCGGGAAAATAAATCATACATAAAAAAAATATATATACGCCTCGACTTAGAATCTCCTTTTTTTCGTTGGTTAATGAATAATTTTTTTTTTCCTTTTTACTGCAATCTGTTCCGTGTGAACATTCAGCAGAAGGTTAAGAATTTATCAATTGTCTTGAGGGGCAGTCAGTCCAGCGACGTACGCCCCTTATGTATAATATGCCCGCCCTATAAATCTCTAGGGGATTTTCTTTTTAGCCTTTTGAATGTTGAATTACTATTCATTGAGTGCGAAGCTAGTATGTTTGGATGATTGTCCAGTCTGATCCTGTACGATTTCATTGAGTGCTTAATCTCTTCTTGAACTGTTCTGATTTCCAGGTCGTGGTGTAATAGTTGGTTTGTTACGAACCAAGGAGCATTAGTCAGTAGTTATTCTCAGCATTTTGGACTGGAACCTTTGTAGTATTTCTAGGTTTGAGTTGGAGGCACTGCCCCAGAGTTGAACTCCGTAAGTCCAGATTGGTTTTAAAATACATTTGTACAGCAGCAGTTTGTTTTCCAGCGACAACAGTGATTTTTTGCCAAGCAACCAGTACATTTTCCTTAGTTGGATCCCCAGTGCTTTTCGTTTTGTGAATATATGTTTTTTCCAGTTAAGACGACGATCCAAATAAAGTCCAAGGTATTTGGCTTCATTTGCTTTGGATATCTGTATTCTGTTGAGCGACACAGGGGGACATGTGTCGCGTCGCGTCGTAAAGGTCATCTGTACCGACTGTCTCGTTTGCTTTTATCCGCCAGGTAGTTAGCCATTCCGTGATGTTGTCTAGGGAGCGTTGAAGCATATCACTTGCTTGTGCCGGTTCGTTATGGACAGTTAAGGCTGCTGTGTCATCAGCAAAAGTGCCGATTATAACTCCGTCTGTCATGGGCAGGTCTGAAGTAAAAATTAGATATAGGATCGGTCCAAGCACGCTTCCCTGTGGCACCCCTGCATAAGCCCTGTTAATTTTGGTAATATCTTCTCCTTGCTTAACGTAAAAAAACCTGTCAGCAAGATATGATTTTAGGAATATGTAAATTAATAATAATTAACAATTTTGTGTATTTCAGTAGTTGATCTGATTGCCAAAGTGTATAATTCAGACTTCGTATTTTGTACCCACAAAATTAAAGTGTCGGCCAGAAAAAAAAATAAAAATAATTTGTTAAGTCTAAGTTTAACCCTCCGGCTGCGTTTCTTTGCCGCCATTATTTCAGTTATACTATTAACCACATAACCATTTTGATGCAAGTTTGCAATGACAAATGCTCACGCGTAACATAAAATTTCAAATCATAATATTTCGTAACAAAATTTTCGGATTCGAAGCCACCAAACCAGACCACCACCAGACCAGACCACCAGACTTACATTAAAACAACAAAAAAAAAAAATCTAAGTATTTACATATTTCAGGGTTAGCTCCTTGGTAAAAGTTGTTCATTGTCATGAGTACTACACTCCGTTAAAGTATGTCCCTCGTTTAACCTAACACCCTGTATAGAACACTATTTAATGTCGATGTGGAAATATAATGTTTATCTATCATATTTTATTAATTATCACAGTTTATGAGTTTATATATTCTCAAAATTTTGAGCCATAAAAAGGCATGAAGGTACATTGTTGAGATATAAAAAAAAATCGCACATCTCTGACTTGTATATCTGTGGTGTACTTTCCCGCACTAGTGCGGAAAGAAGTAAAAGGGACACGTGTTCAATTTACTGCATTGTAAACCTAAAAGCGATACAACAAGAGCCATTTTCGAGCAAGTGACATTTGCTCGAACAATGGCTCTACAATGAAAAATATGATTTTCAACAATTGTGTTGAAAATCATATTATTGCCAACAATGTTTGGAGCATTGACTCTCGAGATTTCAATCAGTTAAATTAAAAAAGATCAAGTCAAAAAAAAATCAAGAAAGTGAAGTGAAGTGATCATCAAGTTAAAAAGAAATATATGGAAAACAGTTTTTGACATATTTTTTATCTTTACAGCGGCTGCAATGTCAGTGAAGAATTTATTCAGCAGTCCTTTCCGCGAGAGATTGAACGCTTACAACTCTAAGCTGACCTGGGCTGATGGCTCCACAAGCGACTGTATTGCCTTCCTTAACGTTTACAAGGTAAGATATCATCATTATTTGTGTAAAATGAGTGGAACATTGACTTCTTATGAAAATAATAAAGTATTTATATTCCATGTTTGTATGGAAGGAATGGGAACAAAAGTTGGTTGACAATGATTTGAATTGTGATGACCCAATCATTCTCTCTGTATGAGGGGTGTCAGTGCCCTTTTTTTTTTGTGGATGGGAAATCATCAAATGACTTCTCCCGCTCTGGGCGGAGCGGGAGGGCGTGTCAGACTTTTATTGACTAAAACCCACCCGTGTTCCTTCAGTTGCCCGTGCCAGGGCCACGGTATCTATTTCGAACAACCCGCGACCCCGGCGGCATCGGCCCTTTTGGACCCCGTCACTGCTGACATCTCTTTGAGGCGCGCGTGGAACACAACGCGCCGTCGACCCGGGCCTGGTCCTTACCGGACGGCGAGCTACCCATTACTCGTCGTCCGCAAGCCCGCGCCTACGGTGGCCGGGAATCGGCGGGTGTCAATGCCCTTAGCAGTAGTTTTGGGCAGACTTTAAAATAACGTAGTTATTGAAATTAAAATAGTTTATTTAGTTATGAATTAAAGGCGATTTCAATTTTCCAATTTTCAATGTAGCCTTTATGTCGGTTTATAAGTAAGCCATATAAACCGGAAAAGGTATGCGCTTCGGTAACTTCGCGCGTTCGTATTTCTGAAGATAGACGATGAACTGTGAGGAAATGCAGGTGACTAAAAGAGTGATTCATATAAATAGAGACGGAGAGGGAGAGGAAGGCCAAAGAAAAGATGGATGAATTGTGTGAGCAATATAAAAGAGAATGGAGTGAATGATTGCGTGACGGTTGACATGGGAGAGTGGAAAGAGAAAACGTGTTGCGCCGACCCCACGTAACGTGGGACAAGCGCAGGAAGATGGTGATGATCTGTACAATTGTCTATGCATATCGATAGTCTCTTATAGACATATCAAATATTAAGGACGCTGTTACAAATGGGTAGTCAAATCATTACTTTTTTACACAAAAGTATGTTTATTAAATAAAATGCTTTGCATTCTTAAAATGTTTTATGGCCGAATTGTTGATAGATGTGCATGGTACGTTTCTGAACTATAAATATAATTTTAGATAGGTATAGTTTCTCAATAAAGGTACTGAAGTAAAATTTTTCATTTCTACCTTTTTTAAGAAACTGTACCTATTTAAAATTATATTTATAGTTCAGAAATGTACCATGCACATATATCAACCATAAAACATTTTAAAAATGCGAAGCATTTTATTTAATAAACATACTTTTGCGTAAAAAAGTAATGATTTGACTACCCATTTGTAACAGCGTCCTTAATTAATAATAATTGTAGAGGTAGCCTGTGATATAAGTTCGTCATTCTTTTACCATACAGGTCTGGAGCCACCTCCGCCAACAACAATACTTCCGCGCCGCCGGCCAATCAGAGGCACAATGGGCGCGGCGCTTCTACGTGCAAGCGCGTGCGTTACGTGAACTGGACGAGTTAGCGCGGGACATGCGCAGGAGACTCTCCACGCTCGGCATCGATCAACCCAACGGGAACTCGCCCTGGAACAAGCACGAGCTTGCACTGCTGTACAAGGTAAGGCTGAAAATTGATTTAAGCCGACGTGTACACGTAAAATTATCGCGGCGTGATTTTATCGCGCACTGGATTATCAACTCTCGGTGCTGAGCCGAGCATTGAGAACCCAACCTAACAACAACAGAGTCCATCCCAGCGTGCCGAAAAAACACACTGCTGGTTTTTCGACTCTCGACGCTTAGCAGTGTTGAAAATCCAGTGCGCGAAAAAATTCCGTGCGAACGTCGGCTTACACTGTTCTGCACCAGGAACATCTGCCACTCTTCATAGGAAACTAACCTTTTGGAACGGGCAACTACACTCATAATCACAGATAATTCATCGCCACTTACTCAGAGAGCAGTGGTGGCCCAGTGGTAACGGCCGCGATTTAGGAAACCGACATGTCCTAGAACCAAAAATTCGAAGACATGTGACATCTACCAACCCGCACTGGGTCCGCGTGGTGGATTATGGCCCACTTCCTCTGACCGTGAGGAGGCCTGTGGGCACATTATAGGTTGATTATGCCACTTATTCAGTTGAGTAAATGACGATTGAATGTAAACCTACTAGCCTTGTGTTCCAAGTTGATTTGTAAGTGAGCATTGGTAATAAAAATTTGTTGCAATGGAATGTGAACTTTGTTATTATTATAGGTCATTGATATAAAAAGAAACCCAAGATGCATAGTCCCCAACAAAAGTAACACTCAAAACTCTCCAATTACACATAAGTAGTTATAGTTATGATATTAATATATTTTTTGCAAATTCAACCTTACGTGCATGATTTAAAGTTGCTTTTTAACCGACTTCTAAAAAAGGAGGAGGTTCTCAATTCGGATGTTTGTATTTTTTTTTTTTTTTTTTTATGTTTGTTCGCGCATAACTCCGTCGCTTGTCAACCGATTTGAAAAAATATTTTTTTGTTGGAAAGGGTATACTTCCCAAATGGTCCCATTTTTGTCAAAATCCAGTTCTGATGATGGGATCCTGGAGAAATCGAAGGAACTCTTCAAATATTATAGGCACACCTATAGCGATTTGGGTATTTTTTATAGTAGCTCGTGCATTTGCTCTCGGAAAGCACCACTTGATGAAGTGGAACTGATGACGAAGACCACAGATGGCTACCGGAACTACTCAATGATAAATATTTCACGGGTTACGATTCGATTACTTTAATATGGTTGCTAAGCAATTTCCGCTCGTCACACAATGCGTGTGGTGAGTGGTTGTTGAGGAGTTCTCCTGGTTCTTACCAGCAGAACTCCTCAACAATTAACGTCCCAGCATCGGGAAAAGCAATATTTTGTAACATGTGATGAGCAATTGATATCAGACTATTGTAACTTATACAAATTATAAACAGACCCACTAAAAAGTGAAAAATAAAAACTTTTTTACAAAAAAATACAACCGACTTCCAAAAACAACACTACAAAGTGAAAAATAACTTTAATTTCGGAAGTCGGTGGCAAAAACGAAAATACATTTAATCAGACACCGACTTCCGAAATTAAAGTTATTTTTCACTTTGTAGTGTTGTTTTTGGAAGTCGGTTGTATTTTTTTGTAAAAAAGTTTTTTACAATATACAAAAAGCAATTAAAATTTTGCGACCGAAGTTGCCGGTAGCACAAGGCATGCAGTGGAGTCGAATATTTTACGGTTATCAACAACACGTATCAACATAACAAAATATGTTCATACAGGCACAATCGAAGACTGTATTCTTACAAAGAAAATAAAAATAATTACTCAATTTGGCCCATAAAATAAGTAAGTACTCGATATACAAACATTAAAAAAAAAAATCGTCGAATTGATGTCTTCTTCTTTTGAATGTTGGTTAAAAACTATAAATATATATAATAAATAAATTCTAATTAAAAACTAAATACAAAAAGTACAACAGTTAATTAAAAAATTCAACATAAATCAATCACTGATTGATTTTAAATAAAAAAATTAACATAATAAAAAAAAAATCTACTCCATTGAATAAGAACAGGGTCCATTTGTATTATTCGACTAAATTAAAAGGAGGTTGTAACGCATTGTTCTTTCACTGAAAAAGTGGGCATTGCAATTTACCTTATTAAACTTGGACTGTTGACTGAAGTTTTAAGACTACTTAAATCAAAATCACATATTATTCCCTATATTTAGTCATAAAAACAACAAAAACAAATCAATAAACTCTTTTACTTGCCGAAAGTACGATATCCCATCCCCTTTTAACGTCCTTGACGCAATATTTTTACATTTTTTCATTGAATACTTCTGCATTTCTGACGTGCGTGCACTTACGCGAGCCACGCGATACTATTTGAAATGAGTGCACAAATTTAAATTGTATAATATATGTTGTTGGTCCACAGATAATAATAGCGGGCGCGTTCTACCCTCAATATTTCGTGCAAGTGTCAGAGGATGAAGGACGTGAGCGGGAGGCAGTACGTACGCTTGGAGGACTCGACCCCAGAAACACTGTAAGTAAACTGAATTTATGTGGTTTAGGAAAAGTAACTTTAATACCTACACATAAAGTTCAGTTTCTGCTGCAACTTTAATATTTGCATGAACTTTTAACTAGTCATTCTAAAATAAACTTAAGTACTCATTATTAAAGTTGATATTTGTTGAATACACTTTAATCTAAACTCTTTTTTTGGTTCGCCTACCTTGTTCTTCCGTATTATTTAAGGTGCGCAAATTTTGTTGACCATGAATACTTGCAGGCTTGTGGCTAGGTAATAACAGCCGCACGGGACGATCGATTAGGAAAAGTTACGCTTACCGCGGTTGGTCCGTGGATGGGTGTCTATACATATCAAGACTCCTCCGTGCCTCGGAAAGCACGTTAAGCCGTTGGTCCCGGCTGTCATTCGTGGATCTTTGACAGTCGTTTCGGGTCGTCAGAAGCCTGAAATTCTGAGAACCATTCTTACCAAGGGGTATAGTATTACCAAGTAGCTGGGTTGTGGAGGTCAGACGAGCGGTCGCTCCACGTAAAATACTGGTATTCAGCTGCATCCGGTTAGACTGGAAGTCGACTCCAATATAGTTCGGAAAAGGCTAAGCAGATGATGATGAATACTTGCATTACTAATCTCCAGCGTTTATGTTTACTAACGTTATTACAATTTGTAGGTTTACCTGAAGAACTTCCCGGAGAATCAGCCGGGTGAGGTGTACGCTGCGGCGATAAAGAAGGCGGTCTTCAAACACATATCCGACGAGCCGCGCGTCACCTTTGATAAGAACAGCAGGTATAACATAACACAACCCACACCCTTTTTCAGTAGCATAAGCACCTAATAACACGATTCCTACCGGTTTTCCTTCGGCGGTTCGCTACTCTACCGCTATTGAAAAATGGCACAGTCCATATAGTGTCTACTATTGCTAAAAACAAAAGTTACACTGTGGATATTTAATTCACCATAACATTTAAACAACAAAAACGCCTATTTAGCATTGAATAATACTCTACCGCTATTGAAAAATGGCACAGTCCATATAGTGTACTATTGCTAAAAACAAAAGTTACACTGTGGATATTTAATTCACCATAACATTTAAACAACAAAAACGCCTATTTAGCATTGAATAATACTCTACCGCTATTGAAAAATGGCACAGTCCATATAGTGTCTACTATTGCTAAAAACAAAAGTTACACTGTGGATATTTAATTCACCATAACATTTAAACAACAAAAACGCCTATTTAGCATTGAATAACAACAACAACAACAAAAAATCTAAAATAACTAATAATAATAATAATAATAAAAATATTTATTTCATGAAAACAAGAACACATTGCACTGTATACATTGTAGATTATAAATTTACAATTGTCACACTATTAGCACAATAATATAGTCTCTATCCCTTAAACTAGGTCTAGCCTGTATCTTAAGAGATAGGGTTCAGCCATATGGGTACAGTAAGTAATTGACATTCAATAACAAGTTAGACAGTGTAGATGTTACATAATCAATAGTAAATTCTATGAAATAAGTGTAGGTAGATTTTATTAGTGTGTTGTGTATGTGAGTGAGAGTTCGTGTGCGTGCATATTGGCATGAGTGTGTGTGCATGTGTGTGTCTGTGCGTGCATGTGTGTGTATATGTGTGTAGATAATGCGATTGTAATTTTAGGAGATGAATGCTAGAAGATTCTCCGTTGTGATGTAGTCCTGTTGAAGTAGCCATTGAGTAATTTTGTGTTTTAGTGTGTGCCTGTTTAAATCAAGTATGTTTAGTATTTTGTGTAGTTTCTTATATATGTAAGTACCAATGACGTAATATTGGTGTTGGGCAAATCTAATTTTATGCGTTACACCTGATGGAACATTTGTGCGTTTCTTTGGGTTGGATCTGGGCATGGTTCTATGAGTTCTGAGGACAGAGTGCAAGATAAACAGCTGCCTCACTGTTAATACATTACATCTCTCATATAGTTGTTTGGTTGGGTACAAGTACGGTTTCTTAGACATAACTTTAAGTACGGCTCTTTGCGCTCGCTCTGCCCTCAGGAAATTTGTTTTTATGGCTCCACCCCATGCAGTAATGCAATATCCGATAACCGACTGACACAGTGCAAAGTAAACCATTTTTAATGTGTCTATGTCAGCCGATTCTCTAAGGGATTTAAAAACGTATATAAGACGCAATGTCCTGCTAGATATCATTTCTAGCTGTTTGTCCCATCGAAGGCCGTCATCTATTTGCAGACCCAGATACTTTACACAGTCACTTCTAGCTAGTGTAGGACATGAACATGGTGTTGAAGAGTCCACGCAGGAGTGAGCTGTTACAACAAAGCTTTGCGGTGGCTTGGTGTTTCGTCGGATTGCAAAAGGAATGAAGCAAGATTTATCCAAGTTTAATGTAAGAAGATTTTGGTGGAACCAGTTCATAATACTATTTAGTGCTATTTCTGCCTTAGTTTTAACCTCTTCCCAAGTAGAGCCATAAATGATAATTGCAGTATCGTCGGCGTATGCGTAGATCTTGCAGTTTGACAGCATCATCCTGCAGAGGTCATTGACATAAATTTGGAACAATGTAGGACCTAATATGCTTCCCTGGGGCACGCCGTATGTCACGATTACTTCATCACTGAGATACGCATCTATTTTAACTTGCTGAGAGCGATTCTTGAGGTAATCTTTGAAAATTGCAAGCGCTACACCACGTATACCCAGGAGCTCCAATTTTGAGGTAAGTTTGGGAACAGAAACTGTGTCAAAAGCTTTCGAGAGATCTATAAAAATACCCAAACACTTAGCCCCACTGTCAAGTTTTCCTGCTACGAATTGTGTGAGATCCAGTACAGCATCTTCAGTCGAAACCCCAGGCTTGAAGCCATACTGGTTCTCGGCAATAATTTTATGTTTATGTAAAAAACCCCTAAGTTGTCTGTTAAGGATCTTCTCAATAATTTTTGAAAGCGAAGGCAGGATGGAAATTGGTCTATAATTGTTGACACAGGTTCTGTTCCCGCTCTTATATATTGGATGGACAATTGCTTTTTTGAGTCCGTTAGGAAACGTTCCTGATTGTAAACACAGATTGAAGATGTAGGTGATAGGTGGAACTAGTATGTGCCGACAGATTTTCAGCAATTTTGATGATATTCCATCCCAACCAACAGCACAATCATTACGTAGTTGTAAGATGATTGTTTCCACCTCACCTTCATCTGTGTTTAGTAAAGCGAGGGAGCTAGCTGGAGGTGAAAAATTGGGCTTTATGTATCGATCTCTGCCAGAGGGAGTATTAGTTGGACCGTGAGATTTTAATATATTTGCCGCTAAATTTTTACCA
Source organism: Cosmia pyralina (assembly GCA_946251885.1). Classification (NCBI taxonomy): domain Eukaryota; kingdom Metazoa; phylum Arthropoda; class Insecta; order Lepidoptera; family Noctuidae; genus Cosmia; species Cosmia pyralina. The sequence goes on from OX276360.1 coordinate 12,224,105, forward strand.
ATATTATTAAAGAAGGAACATACTTGATTCACGGAAGAGTGCGGACTATCGCCTAGTTTTAACAATTCATCGGGACTGGTGCGTACTTTTCGAGTACTAGTGATTTCTTGTATGGTTTTCCACAGAGCTTTGGGATTATTTTTTGATTTTTCAAGTTCACTTTTATCAAAGGCTATTTTAAGTTTTCGGAGTAAATTATTACAGAAGTTTCTGTATCGTGTATAAGTAAGTTTTAAAATTAAATTATTTGGAGATTTGTTTGAATTCATATGGAGCCTATCCCTATTTTTAATACATTTTAACAAACCTGGAGTGATCCAAGGTTTAATAGTTCTATGTTTTTTAGGAATTGTAATTTTAATAGTGTGTTTAGTTGTAACGGTAGTTACTATTGATATAAACTTATTCAAGGCTTCATTTGCATTATTTATTTCATAAATGTCAGAAAAATTTATGTTTTCTAGTTCAGATTTAATGGCATCTAGATTAGTACGGGATATAGTGTATTTTTGATTTCGAGTTGAGATCGCATTCGTTAACGTAAGTATAATTGGTTTATGGTCGGTAATGTACGATTCAAGAATTAATGTGGTGGAAGGTAATTTGGACTTTAATAAAATATGATCAAGACAGTTTTCAAGTCTTGTGGGTATTAGGTGGGTAGGGAGTAGTCCATGGGAAGCATTCTGGATGAGATATTCAAAACTATGGGGGCTCTTGTTACCTGGTTTTATGTCGATATTTAAGTCACCGATAAGAGCGATATTTGGGATAGGAGAAAGTTCACCCAAGACATTATTTAAGCTAGATAGGAACTGTTCTATTCGGTCTATGCTGTTATAAGACGGCGAGCGGTAAACAGCTACAAAAGCAAACTTGGAGTCAAGTTGACATACAAGGGAGTTGGCGTTTACTATGCTTGGTTCCCAAACTGTGGCATTTAATCCCATTTTAGTGTAAATTATTACACCTTCATTTTGATTACATGTAAGTTTAGTTGAGTGTGACAGAAAACCATTAAGTATCGGTGGGCTATTTATTTTGCTCAGCCAGCACTCGGTCAACACAATAATGACAAAGTTAATTTTAGTGGAACAGATCAATGCTTGTAGGTTATCAAAATTTTTTTTTACACTGCGTATATTTATGTGTAATAATTTAAGATTACTCTCGGAAACGTTAATATAATTTCTACAGTCCTGTGGATTACAAGAAAGAGAGTTATCCAGTCTAAGAATGTCCAAATCGTTAATAATATTTATTATAGTATCCATTTATACTTTAATTAATAACTAGTTAATATGAGCATAGGGAAGCTGAATATTACTGTAACTAGAAGAAAGATACTCGTAACATCTCTCCTTGTTGAAGGTATCTTTTTGTATGTTTGTGTGTATGTGTATGAGAATGCGTGTGTTTTGATCAGTATGCATGTGATTAAAATTTTTAATATAGATGTGGGTAAGCATATTTTTTTGTATTGTGTATGTGCGGGTATGTATAAAATGTGAGTTAAGTCTAGTACTACGTATTGAAGGCAGAGTGTAATTAGCTTTAAGATAATATTAGCAAGAGATATGAACATAAATAACAGAGGAAGTCATAAAATCCTCATACCAAGGTCCTGAAGACATTTTTCCGAATTAATAAGAAGCTGTTTGTCACCGACTTTTTTACGGAGGAAAATGTTCCCGTTGTTAATCCAGCAGAAAGTGTAATGATTGGTCTTGGCGAACTCACGTGCCAAGTAGTAAAGCTTTTTGGAGTTGCCTGGTAACTGTTCCGCAACATAGACTGGTTGCCGTTTGCCGGGAATACCAATTTGTTCAGTGTTCAACTTGTCATCTTTAGTTCCAATGTTTTTATTGTAAGCCCGGACAGCAGATATTAACTTCTGCTTAGTTTGCACTGATTTAAATTCTGCTATAATTGGACGTGCAGTGGTAGCCGGGCTGGATTTTCCAGGTAGACGGTAAATATCTCTTAATTCTGGTTCAGTGATAGGTACTCCAACCAGCTTGCCCATGCTGCACACGGCTTGAATAAGGCCACATGTATTCTCGCTAGCTGTCAGTGGAATGTTACGGATTTCTATACCGGCTGAACGTGATCTAATCTGGAGAACTAACTCGGCGCCAAAACGTCATAATCGGGAACTAAAATCCCGTCATGACGTCACTCTAGGTCACGTGGCACCGCTTGATAATGGACGAGAGCAAGCCGATGTACAACGGGTTACGATAGAGACAGATATAGGAAAAATGTGTCAGCGAGAACGAGATGAAGGAATATTGCACATTTTATTTAGTTTTCACTTGTTCAACTTACTGTATTGTATGTATTCGATCTTTTATATTCCTATAATAATTTTAGAATGATAGTATCTGATTTAGTTGAGTTTATTTCTCTAAAACATCGAAAGTTTTGTTTGTGTAGTGATAGCTTCTTTTTGTTTCTGCTATTTGACGATAGATGGTGTGTAATTCAGTAAAGAAAAGCTTGAATTTTTACTTTATTGATGAGTATGTAAGTTGAAACCGGCTTCTCTCTTACTTTTGTTCACACCTCGCCACTGCCGTTTATTTAGTATTATAACGTGAAAGCGTTTCTAACCGCTCCCGCCACAATCCACACTTCTTCTTTCTCGTTCCCGCCCGGCCAATAAGGGCGAGTCGAAGCTTCTAGAACATCCTAGAAGCTTTCATAAAAACAGATGACGCGCAGCCTTCTCGTAGAGATTTTTAGCTGTCTGTCATCCGTCAACTGGGCTGTGCACATCTTGGATAGTATTCTTATAAAACTGTATCTCCGCCCCGAAACCTATAAAGGATTACATTAGAAATGTGTTTAAAGTATGCAATAATATTTTATTCATTTACTAGCTTCTGCCCGCGGATTCGGCCGCGGAGTTCATGGGTTTTATTTTTCGCTCGGAACCATACATTTTTCTAAAATAAAAGCAAGTCTAAGTTACTCCTTATAACATCAGCTATCTGCTAGTAAAAGGCCCGACAAAATCGGTCGAGCCGTTTCGGAGATTAGCCGGAACAAACAGACAGACAAAGATAAAAAAAAAATGCTTTTTTGTTATATGTACCATAAAAACTGTCATATGCATTTAATAAAAAGTTGTTATTTTTACATTACAAACAGACGATGTTCTTTATAGATCAAAGTCGGGCTTGTGGCTAAATAATAACAGCCGCACAAATCGATCGAAAGTTAAGCTACGCTTGCCGAGGTTGGTCCGTGGATGGGTGACCAACCATAACATATCAAGATCCCTCCGTGTCTCGGAAAGCAAATGAACCCTTCGGTATCGGCTGTCATTTGTTACGGGTAGTTAGAAGCCAGAAAAGTATGACGACCAGTCCTAACAAGGAGTATCGTGTTACCCAGTTAATGGGTTGTGGTTGTTGTGGAGGTTAGATAGGCAGTAAACCCCGTGTAAAATACTGGTATTCAGCTGCAACCGGTTAGACTGGAAACCGACCCTAATATAATTGGGGAAAATAGGCTAGGCAGATTGATTTTAATGTTTTCTAGCATAACGCTTGTATCTCTGGGAGGGGCAGACGTGAATTCTAAAATCACAATACGAAAAATCATTGCTTTTGGACGGTGTCACATTCAACTCGTTACTTATTGTTGTGTAATGTGTTATCGTCATGTTGTGAGCTGCCAAACCGTTAATCCGATTACGATAAAACTTGAACTTATTGCTAGCACTTGCGCGAACGATAAAGGTGACAAAAAAAAAAAATTCACGCGGACGAAGTCGCGGGCAGAAGCTAGTTATAAATAAAAACCTTAGGCATTTCTATCAGCACTACTTACAAGATGATTTTAACATGTATGTAATCATACTTATTTTCTGTATTTAGAAAAGTCTATTTGACGTTCAACGACGGTCTGGATGCTAAGAATGGGAAAAAAAATAGCGGAGTAAGTTTTTTTTAATATATTTATGTAATTAATATCTACAGTATCCGGAAGTAAATACACAAATAAACACTTATGCTCACTTTCACCACACATCACTAAACTCGTTTAACGCTGAACGAATTTAAAATATTGTTTTGTTCCTTTCAATCGTTTGAAGATAACAGAGACAGAATTGTGTTTTATCTGTGTTTAGCGTTAAACGCGTTGTGTGGGGAAAGTGAGCCTTAGTGTTTTAGAAAAGTTCTGCTTTGTGGAGCGTCGTCTGTCACGCCTACCTATGAACCGCTTTCATATAACTATATTACTGTACATAGCGGTATATAGCTATATTCCCAGGGATATAACTATATCACGGCTTCAGCCATATTACTGCGACATATACATCGACAAGAATTCATTTGACTGTCTACAATTTGGTTCAATAATACTGTATCAATGTGTAGCTACAAATATGTATCCAGTGTGTGTTGAACAATCTAAGTAGGTACTATTTTTAAGTATTTATTTGTAGGACCCCACGATACCCGGTCAAGTGGTACTACCAGTATACAAGGCCGTCAAAGCTAGACAACTGCGTATAGACATAAGAATACCAATCCTGCCGTGAGTATAAGTTTAAATATGCCTATAAAAAAGTTATAGCTGTGTTGTAACAGACATCTTAGTTTGTACTCGGTATTCTTGATTTTATTATTATTTGAAAACTTCTTTTGTATCTACTTTTTATCTTTAGTTTTAATCATGGTCTGGCAGGATGTGTAATATGTATATGCGGCCTACCCTAATGTCCTTTCTTTGGTAATGTTCGTCGAATCGTTGAGCTGCACGATTACTGACAAATGCGTGCACTGTCTTGACAGCTCCACTCAGGAAAGACCATTTCAGACTCCAATTTATGGCCTTCACATTATCTGATCAATATTATGTCTGGACTTTAAAGACACTGTGACCTCTGAGTTTGTTTCGGCGTTTCTTCTCAAAGTAGTCAGACAGAAAATGCCGGCCTAATCTAGTTTTTAAAATATGATTGACTTACAGAAATAAAATCATTTATCTGACAAAAAAAGGAGGTTCTCAAATGGAACTTAATGTTCTTTTTCCTCTTTTTTATTCTTAGCTGCTGTATAATAACATTTTTGAACTGTTCAGGTTACCTAAAGCGCTTCAGCTGGCTGAGGCGTTCGCCGAGGACAAAATGTCTTTAGATTTGGATAAACTGGTACCTCGGCTGCCTGAAATCGATGATACTCATTTCCCACTTAAAATATCACAAGTAAGTATACTTTTGCGAATCACGAATGCGCATTATGTGACGTTATGTCATTTAGACGCGCTCTTAAATGCAACAGCTTTAGTAGTATGATTCCACTAAGGCCGGATTCACTGTATAGAGACGGCTTCTGACAGTTAACGAATTAAAACTCGTGTTATGACGTAGGAGATTCGTTTGATTGGTCTATCCCCAGCGTCACGATACAGTAATATGTCGCTTAAATATCGCTTCACAATTTAAACATTTGTTAACAGTTAACAAGTATCAGCAAGTTCTGGGTGCAATATGGCGACGAGAGCACAGAGGCTGAGCTGCGTGCCATACAGTCTGCTCTGAACCAGCAGCCTCTCATGGCGCACACGGGAGCCATAACGCCTGGCGCCATCTTTGCCGCGCCGTACGCAGCCGCCGGGAATACGGAGGTCTGCCGCGTGCGCGTACTTGCGGTGTTGCCTAGGGACATGCTAGAGGTACATACATCATTATTACTAGTTAAGTATCCATTATAAACAAATTGTCAAGTATCAGTAAGTTCTTCAGTCTGCGCTAAACTAGGCGTTTCTCATCGCGCACACGGTAGCTCTCGCGCCCGGCGCCATAGTCTTCGCTCCATATTATGTTATGTTTGTTTGTACTAGGTTTTGTTCTGAGACTTTAATGTAATGTTTTTCAGCGGTACAGTTTTTAAAGGTGTTAAAAGGAAATTTAAGGATTTTTGAAGAAAAAGCAAATTTTTCCATAAAATTATCACATAACTTAGTTATGTTGCCGCCATCTTGGATTCGGACATAGACTTCACTTTCGAGATCAGCACCACTAAAAACGATGGAAGCGATACACATGACGAATTAATCGTTATTCACCCCACCTGCTCGGTAATTTCTAATTATATGTCGTGCAAACCTAACCTAAAGTGCACTGAATTTTATTATAGTCCGCTGGTCAATAATTAATAGGATTTGAAAACTTTTATTAAAAAAAACCACCACCTTGCAGAAGGTGTGCAAAGTAGAGTATTCTCATCGGGGATAAGGTCTTCGCCTTGGGTGACCTTGACTCCCTTGCTTCGCTCAGGAGTTTACTCGTGAACGCTGCGCTCGGGATCACTAGAATCCTTCGTTACGCTCGGAATTCAATATAGCGCTCGTGCGAATAATCTAGTATTCTTGCTTTATGTCCTGAATTGCAGTATGAAAATGCGGGAGAAGTAAGAGCTACATAGTTTGATGGTGATTTATAGCAAGTTGATGTCATACAGGTGATATACATCGACTACGGCAGCGTTGGGCGCGTGCACATGTGCAACGTGCGCTGTCTGCCGGCCGGGCAGTGCCGCGCGTGCCCGCCGCTGGCCATGCGCTGCCGCCTGGCTGCGCTGGCGCCATCCGTGCTGCTGGACCCGCACTCCAACTACACGCCCGCCGCCACGCACTGCTTCACACAGCTCGCCTGCCACGGCCGTCTGCTGGGCAAGGTACTTACTCTATATCAAACTATTATGTCACCTGCATAGAATCTGGTGGAAGAACAATTCTGCACATCGCTGTCACCGGCTTGTGGCATTTGAACAGATAACAGAGGCTCTTTCGCTATGTTACAGTAGTTTTATGTTCGTTCGTAGGTATACTCGGTGGTACACGGAGTGGTCGCCATTGACTTGCTGGCGGAAGGCGGGAAGCTGAACGTTAACGAAGAGCTCATCAAGCGAGGGTTCGCTATCCGATGCGAGGAGAGCTACGAGTCTAAGGTACGTGCGCTCAAATTATAATATAATCCATACTAGGTATATATTATACAGGGCAGGGTGGCCGGTGAAACGAGGTCTAAAGCAAAATTTTAGAAGCCTCTCCCTCCAAGGCCTTCCCAAAACACCCCCATGTATGTTCAGCGATTATTTATAGTTTAGGAGTTACGTACGACGGTTTTTAATATTTTTAGGAAAATTCTTACTTGATTTTTTTTTATTTTTATTTTTCTATGTCGAATTTTTTGTAAATATTTTTATGATTATAAATCCTTAATTCTGCTCTACGATCAATAAACAATACTATCTGTCTAAACATCACCCAAAGTTACCTAAAAGGTCAAAGGGAAAATTTTTGCTTGACAAGATTCGTTCTTGATTTTCAATATTTGAATAAAGAAAAAAAGAAGGGTGGCAATGAACCCAAAGCAGTTTTAAAAACTTCCACGGACCCTCAGCTTTCGAAAGCAATACAAATAATATTTTTATTATGGGGCCAAACCTGAAATCGCGAAAGAAAAACTGTTCCCTACATTTTAACGAGTTATGCGAACGTAAATGTATGGAACAGCTGAATTTTTTTCGCGATTTCAGGTTTGGTTTCATAGTAAAAATTGTAAACATAACCTAACAAAGTTATAATAGATAGGTAATAAAAGAAAATACTTTGAGGCTCTGGAAGACTAACCATGCAACTCAGTAATAATATCTGTCATCTTCCACAGTTAAACCACGACATTAGAGAGACAGCTACAGATCTGAACTTAACTCAGAAACGCGCCCACAACAGGGAACAGATGGAGATGGCGTACTACCAACTCACTGAGATTGAACCACCCAGTGTTAAGGAATGCGATTCTGATGTCTGCCTCAAAGGACCGCACAGGTAATTGAGTACTAGTAGGATGGTATTGTATAAAAAAATAATCAATCTGCCTAACCTTTTCCTAACTATGTCGGGGTCGGCTTCCAGTCTAACCGGATGCAGCTGAATACCAATATTTTACATGGAGCGACTGCCTGTCTGACCTCCACGACCACTGGGTCATCTGGGTAGTACAATACCCTTTGGTAAGACTGATTTTCAGACTTTCAAGCTTCTGACGACCTGCAACGACTGTCAAAGATCCACGATTGACAGCCGTGCTTTCTGAGGCAATAAAAAATGAATAAGCAGTGAAAATACAAATGTAGATTTTCAACAATTTATTGCGATTTGTATCCACAACTTTTTGTTCGTTCTAACCGGTGCGCGGCGGGTTAATTCCGTAACACATTTACAATGGTACAAAATTAATTGTGTTATTCACATTGTTGTTGAGCTGACGAATACGAAGTTTTCAAATATGCAATGGAGCAATTTACCTCAAATTCTTTGGATTGTAATTGAAAATGTATTACGCAATTTTTTAATGTTAGCTTTATGTGCAGTTTTAATACGCTGGTTAAACTATTGCAACATGAACCTTATCTGTTACAGTGGTCCCTATTGGAATACAACCCTGTACAAATCACAAACAAACAAACACAAACAAACAAACTCACACACAAACTCACAAACTTTGTCATATAATTTTTAAGCATGTTTTAATTTATTTATCATTTCATTTGTTTGTGAAGAGAAAATAAATTATTTTGAATTTGAATTTCTTTGAAATATTTTCTGTCATTGGATTGAAAATATTTATTACAATGGTGATTATGATGGCTTGAGACGTTTGCACGTTCTAAGGATTTCCTTTAATATATTGACTGCTAAATGTGAGGATACAGATTCCATACTACGTACATTGTTGTAGGGGTCGCAATAAATTATGTACTCCTGGAACTAAAATTTATCGAAAGGATAAGCTGTATTTTGAGGACCTTGTGGCTAAGTGAGGGGCTTGTGGCTAAGTAATAACAGCCGCATGGGTCGCTCGATCAGGTTGAGCCATGCTTGCTGCGGTTGGTCCGTGGATGAGAGACCATATTTATATACCAAGCAAGATTCCTTCGTGCCTCGGAAAGTACGTCAAGCCGTTGGTCACGGCTGTCATTCGTGGATCATTGACAACTAGTCTTACCAAGGGGTATCGTATTACCCAGAAAGTGGGTTGTCGTATTCAGCTGAATCCGGTCAGACTGGAAGCCGACCCCAACATAGTTTTGAAAAGGCTGGGCAGATGATGAAACTATATTTTTATAATTCGTAAGCTGTCACAGGTGCCATTATACAGTGCCGCAGGTATATTGTTACAGTTATCAATAGACGACCCTAACATAATGTTGTTTACTTGCAGTCCCCTAGAGACAACAGTACACAACCTGATGTATGGCAGTCGCGACAAACCAGTGGTCATTGAATGGAACTCCGTCAACTCTGTACTACTGGATACTGAGCCCCAGGAGAAATATGAGAGGTAAGTGCCCGCGGCCTCGCCCGCGTGGATGTCGGAAAATATCCCACGGGAACGTACTACCGGGAAATCCTTCCTTATTCCTTGTCTACATTATAAATGGAACCTCTGTGCAAAATTTCAGCTTTCTAGGTTCAATGATTCGGGCTGGGCGTTGATGAGTCATTCAGTCAGGACTTCTCTTTTTATTTATATGGATGTTAAACCGAGGTTGTTCTTGTGGGAGAAAGAGCTGGCGCTATACAGAATGAATGCATGCAATGCATGAATTTTAACCCAACAGACCATGTGCGATTCAGCAAGGTATTTTTTTCCGTTCAGTTGCCTTGCCTTTTTCAGACAAAGCGCGTAAAAGAGCTGTCATTGGTGCCGATTCTGTTGTGCACAAACTAAACTTAATTTAGGCTATTGCTAACTTTTTCTCTCTATTATGACAAGAAAGGGACGGAAGTAAATTAGAGCTGTCAAATTAGTTAGAAATATTTTTTCCATAGAACTAGTTTGACATCTCCAACTTAGTTCATAGCTATAGCCGTCCTTTTCTCGCGCTGCCTGTTAGTAAAAGATAGCGATTCTCTAATTTTAGTTTAGTGCGTTCACAAGAGAAGGCACCATTGTCAATATTGTACAACAATGATGACAGCTCTTGAATGCGGTTGAAATACGGAAAATTCCTCCTTAGTTGATGTTGGTTTCTAATTTTTTAACAAAACTTCCACCTGCTTTCTACAATGTAATAACTAAGATATTCTAAGGTTACACTAATTGGCAGACTTTCGGCCTTTAATTACGTCTGCTGTCTATTTAGTGATATCTTAAACATACTATTTCCATAGATTGTTGGTCGCTGCGGATGTGGGCTGCAACGAAGCCCTAACTCGACTAACGCTGCGCCACACCACGCTGATGCCGAACATCCCCGGTCTGCCTGCCATCATCGCACTGCTCTTCTGTCCCGTGTGAGTACAATCCTACAAAAACGTTGCTCACTTCTAGATTTAGTACATTAAAAGGAAATGCGGGAGCCGTTTAGTCTAATACATATGTATTGAAAGAAAGAAAAGAAATATAGAAAAATGCGTTTGTGTTTTTAGTATTACAGGAAAAAAATACACCTCGCATCAACGCCGGCTATCGCTGAAAACCAGCGCTGGGGCTCCGTTTCGCATGGGGTCGCGGCATTATGCTGAGCGGTAGCCGTTTTGCGTAGATGTGACGCATATTTTCCCCAAAACCTGCTTTTTACATTGTTTATTTTATTTTGTTGTCCTTTGCGTCATGTTTACCGCAAATAAACGTATTTTCTTTCTTCTTTCTTTCTTTCTTTCTTCACCTTAAAATCATAAAAAGCAGAAAAAAAAAGGTTATAATGCCAAAAGGGCCTCAGCTCGGCATAATGTCAGAAGTCAACACAAGGTGTACCACCTGACGCTGATTTCCAGCTGCAACCCACGAGGTGGCATACGCTAAGATAATAAACACATAGGGAAGTGTGTATCCGTTTTAATAAATATATTGCTCAGTTTCCTCACTGAATAATATCACTAGAGCAAATATTTTTTTACCTAATAAAGATATTTTGATATCTACCACTGCCATATTCCTATGTCTTGTTCTTGTCCATGAATTAATTATTATAAGAACTATAAACTTAAGGACGCTGTTACAAATGGGTAGTCAAATCATTACTTTTTTACTACACAAAAGTATGTTTATTAAATAAAATGCTTTGCATCCGAATTGATGTCTCAATAAATGTACCCAAGTAAAAATTTTTACTTGGGTACATTTATTGATGTACCTATCTAAAATTATATTTATAGTTCAGAATCGTACCTTACACATCTATCAACAATTCGGGCAAAAAACATTTTAAGAATGCAAAGCATTGTATTTAATAAGCATACTTTTGTGTAAAAAAGTAATGATTTGACTACCCATGTGTAACAGCGTCCTTAATAAATTTATTCAAATTGGTTATGCCACCGTTAAATCAGACATCTGGCAAACATTAACGAATATAAAAAAAACGTACAGGCATAGCCAGTCTTTCTTAAAGTATTCTTGAAAGAAAGTATTATAATCGGTCCAGTTTTGAAGAAGAAAACAGAAGATTACTAGATTATGATTTCGTTTATTTTGCATAGGAATAATAAATCTGAGCTGCAGCTCTTTCACGCTCAATAACGGGGAGGGTTGCGGGAAGGGATAGCAATAGATCAGTTAAAAACCTACGCTTCAAATGATTCGTCACCCGCGTTTCCTCTTAAGCCCGCTTTACACAAGGGCTAAGGTGTTGGGTCAGCTGTTGGATCAAAAAATGGGATCGCCAACGGCCGCTGTTTGCACATTGGCGTATTGATCATTCTGCATTGGTGCTTTGAAAAAGATGGATGTGAAAATCTCTTGCATCGCCATCGAAACTAGGGAACGTAAATTTCACGCGCAACACTAGGTACCTACTGTCTTTGCTGACGAATTACAACGAACCCCCAGTATTATTATACTAGCTTCTGCACGCGACTTCGTCGGCGTGAAATTTCATGTCCCCCAACCCACCGCGGCGCATCGCATCGCCTGGCTGCGCTATTACTTCGTTTTCGTTTAGCGTTCTTTCTGACTTTTTTTATTTTTGCTCTGCTTCTAAGGGTTCTAACGTGATGTTAAATCCTTCCTCAAGAATTGGGCTATTCCGAGTAAATGCAAAAATATTTTTTCTAAATCCGACTGGCAGTTTCAGAAATTAACGCTGTCAAACAAACAAATCCTACTGCTATGCTTTATTATTAGTACAGATTAGTCTATGCAACGAACTGAATAAGACGCATGTGACGCAACACTGTTTGCGGAGCGCGCCAAAATCCTTTGATTTATGCACGAAAAACCGACATTATTTGGTTGGCCGGCCAGCGCTGGTCGCCAACTACCGACATATGCCAAGTAATAGACCTCTACACGTTGGCCCAACGTATAGAGCGGCCTTTAAACTCGTAAATAGTTCGCGTCAAACTTTATGGCGGCCGGCTCTGAAGTGCACTACTCGCTGCGCAGTACCCCACCCCTCACCCCCGCGCGACTCGTCTCATGTTCTGAGCCGCCATAAAATTTGAATCGGGCTGTACTTGTCAATAGATGTAGCTGTCTTTATTTGTTAATTTCATCGTTGTCTAGTCTTTTTTAATGTTGCCATTTGCATTTTATTTCATGACAAGATTATAAAATGTTGACAAAGAACCACACAAAATCATTTAGCCAAAATCAGGCATTTTTTTTAAAATGTTGCTTTGCTTTGTAACCACCCAAAAGCTTGCTTTGCTTTATTTATAAGACACCCTTCGCGTCTAGCGAAGGCGTTCGGCGATAAGGCGACGTGACGTTAGGCCAAGGCTTGCTTGCTATAGGAATGTTGCTTACTTGCTGAAGAGGAATAAGAAAGAGGAAGAAACACTCTCAGCTGCTTAAAAATACTCCTGTGGAATTTAATGCTTGCTCGTGGTTAGCACTAACTTCTAGGCTGGTTGAAATTTGGTTGATTTGATATTATATCAGAATGGTTATGGTTTGATGGTTAATTTACGATCACTAGTTGAATTAGGTATACGAAATAACACATCAAGCTATACATTTCCAGTATAAGCTGACCTCTCATTGTACGGAAATCCTATACAATGCGAGATCAGCCCACACTGGAAATGCATAGCTTGGTATGTAGCCGTGTGTACTAACTGGTAATAATGTCAATACATGCATTTATGAAAATGCACGCAGGGAAGAGTGCTGAGCTGTTCGGTTGCAAATATTGTACCGAACGACTTGACGTTACATGGACGTATGACGTCACTAATAGCGTTCAGAATACCTATCTTTAATGTTGTCATGTTTATAGTGCTGAGCTTCGCCGCAACACCGCGGGCTCTCGATACGTGAGCGCCCTGTGCGGACTGGGAAGCACAGAGAACGGCCTGCCGTACCTGCCCGAGCACGATCTGTTGGTTGAAATCGATGCTGATCTCGCCGTTGACGATATAGGACTTGTGAGTTAATAAAATAATGTTATTTTTCTCCAAAACTGTGCTTTAGATTTCCTTATAGTCTAAATTAATAGCTAGCATTACATTTGAAAAAATAAGACACAAAGGAAGCATTTTGCTTATGAACTCCAAACTAGGTCGACCCTGTCTCGTAAAGTCCAAGTGGTATTACCATAATAAGAAAATGGGCATTACATTACTACTGATGGATTGTTACAATCGAGAAGCACATTTTTTTTTTTTTTTTTTTTTGTATTTTTTTATTACAATCTGTCACTATGTATTAAGACATTAAGTAATTTGTATGTCTTGTTAGATGTCTTGCTAGGTATGCGTCCTGAGACACATCCTATTACTTTTAAAGCATAAAGCTAAGTTTGTTCGATGAGATCTTGAGGAATTTTATGTTTTAGCCTGCGGGTTCCTTTTTCATCCATGAGGTGGTTTGCCAGGATGTTTGGGTGACAAGTAATTCTTTCTTTATATGAGTTGATGTAGCTTTTTATTTCTTCCTTTACTGTCAGTATTTTCAAATCATGGTGTAGTGGAGAAGCACATGACACACATTACTTTTGCGTTATCAGATCAACCACATCCGTCACCTGATGGACCACATGATGTTCTGCGGCGACGGACAGGACCAGCCCACCGCCGACGATGAGTTCCGTCCGCAAGTACCGCGCCTCATACGCAAGGATCTTATGGAGTACGTACATTTGTTTTATTTACCCCTTTTTATTTTCATGAATTGACAACATTGCAGAATTTATAAGCCCCTAAAAAAAAAATATCTTTTCGAACCTGACTTCAAATATACCTTTTTACCTCTTAGTTTCGGAGTACATTAATAAATACTTCGGTTAAAAGGATAATATAATCGTAAGACTTTCACTCCATAGTCTTAAGGCATATAATTGCCATTCATTGATTCATTGTCATTTAATGACTGACGTAAATGTTCGGTTTAATTTATTTGGCGTAAAGGGAGGGGGGGGGGGGGGCGTTCCAGCCGAATCTCACGTGGGGGAGAGGGTGGTCTCGGCAAATATAATCATTGTAAAATTGCGAGAAAACTGGGTACCTAACTATTATAAAAATAAGTATTATGAAAACTAGTTAAGTATGTAAAACTTAACGTATTTACACTAAAAATACGCATTTTGAAAAATGTCACGTGAGAATAGGGGCGAGAGGAGGGAGTCGAGCCGAATCACATGAAATCTCATCAAGGGGGGCGAGCTGGTCGAAAAATCACCAAAATCGCCTCACGTAAATAATTAACGCATTACGTCTGTTTAGAATAGAACGAATAACAAAATGTTTTTTTAAAAATGAAAACAATTAATTTTGAAAAAAAAAACGGGTGCCTTATCTTTGGATGTCATTTAATCATTTATGCATCTTGAAAACATGAGACGGTTATTACATTCGATTTAAAAATAACTGGCCAAATGTGAGTGTACTACAGCTAAACGTCTGCCTAACCGTTTGGAGATTACGCGCAATGTTAAAATATGAAATGTGAATTGTGGAGGAATTTTTAAAGAAATTTTTCAGACTCCATTTTAGCTTACGTTCTTGTTCCAGTCTCCTAATGAAGCGACGTACACACCGTCAACCAGAATTCGTGCCGCGTGCTTGGGAGTGGCGTTCCGTGCCCGAACACGAGCTTCTCGAGATCTCCGTGCCCGACATGGTGGAACGAGCCGTGATCTACCCGCTACATGCGCCTCAGGAGCTGTATCCTATGTGCCGCGATGCGCTGTTAGAGCTCAAGAAGGAGAATGACCAGCTCAAGCTACTTGTTGGCAGGTAAGGGGACTGTGGTTGTATCTGCGAAGTAGTTAGGCCGAACATAGACGCAAGAAACGACCGCTTTTTATTCGGCTTCAGCCGGTGTCAATGGGTCAGTCTCCATCAAGCGGAGAAATCCTCGCGGATGCTCGAGCACTTAAAAATTGCACTTAACAAGTAACAATAACAATATTGACTTTAAGGCGCGGTATTAGCTCAATATTCACAAAAATTGGTTTCTTGGATTGTCGAGTATGGCGTAACGCAATTAAACTATCCGACGCAAAAAATACAGTGGACAGAGAAGGGTTTAAAGAAAAATTGTAACCAAATAGAATAGTAAAAAATAGTTTGATATTCCCAATAAAAAAGTTGGAAGTTGCTCCACAAAAATAAACTTTGGCGTCGAACATCTCTGTATTTTCAGCGATAACGACATTCTTTTTTTTAAGCATTTAATAGAATTAGTATTTTTTTTAAACTTTAACCGGACAATTATTTAATTGATTGTGTATATTCTGAATAATCTAAAGAAAACCCGGAAAATAAATGCACATTCGCTGCTTAGTCTCATCTCGGCAACACAAATTTTATTTTCAATTTTCAACCTTATTTCAAGCCAGCTAATGGTGACAAAAGATTACGCGGTTGTGTGCCGTTTAAAACCGTAGTTAGTCCGCGCCTTTAGTATAAAATTCTATGCAGATACATATTCAGTGCAATTTAAAAAGTGCTCTAGCATCCGCGACGATTTCTCCGCTTGGTGGGGGCTGACCCAGTCGGTAGGTATCGGTTCGTTGAAGTTATGAAAGTTCTATTTTTAACTACGGACCCAGAATAGGGTCGTCTGCAATACCTTTTACTGTCAAACCCTTTTTAAAATCCCAAGATTTTTAAAAAAATCGTTCGCGCAAGCCTTGTTTTCTAGTCTATCACTATGGTATTTTGTCGATACGATAATTACGATACTAAAATGTGACAATAACAAAAGATTATGTAAATGTAAAACAAAAATACAATTATGAAGGCAAAAAAAATACCACACCATTGTAGTTGACGTGTCATATAGTAATAGGAGCAATTTTGAACTCATTATACATAATGAGACCAATTATTACGGTATGAATTCATTGTGATATCATTACCTAATTGTACCACTTATTTGTTTATTATTTTGAATTTGTAATGTCACGCGATCGTTAATAAAGTACAACATGCTATCATGATAAAGCAAATCTTGTAAGCTGTTGTCTTACTTGCTAGTATGTACTTTTATGTAACATTTTCCATTGAATCAAATTTTTAAATTAGAACTTATGAATAGCATTGTGTGAAAGATGATATGGCTAGAAAGGGGATGACTACCGAGATGACGTCTAATAGAGAAGTATGGAAAAAAGGGACATGTTGCGCCGACCCCAAAAAGATTGGGATAAGGGCAGGAGAATGAAGATGATGAGGAATTATGAATAGCATAGTAACAGTCAGTTCCCCTGCATAAACGTATCACATGGATGCACACTAATGTTACAGAATGATAATGTCAACAGCGCCTATAGCCTGAAAATCAAGCAAAAACTATGAATTGTAGAATTGTAACACCAAATAGTTAAAAAATACTTTAAGGTGGATCCGCAGCGCGAATTTCAAATTTTCTTGCGTTATTTGAAATTTGCAGGTCAGTGTCAGGTTGTATCTTGATCAAAATATGATTCGCGACTATAACAAATATGTAAAAATCAGATCAAAGGCGAACAAAATAACCTAGAGAGATGTATTGATTATGCATAAGTTAATAATTATGTAAGTACATATTTGTTATAAGTAGCCGCGAATCATATTTTGATAAGATACAACCTGACGCTGACCTGCAAATTGCAAAAACAGCAAGAAAATTTAATTTCGCCGGCTACCACTGCGCATCCACCTTAATGTAGATCCCAATTCCCGGACGAGACGTACAAAAGATGCAGATTTTAAATTTTTTTTTCATAATTTTTCGTATGTTTCCTACAAAGATAAAGTCCTAATTTAAATAGCGGAATCGATGCTATAACCCGCATTTGATTACCAAACAAGACACAAACAAAATCACTAAACATAACTTTTGATAAAACATTTGGTATGTCTACAGGACGCCGGTATCTTCGAGCGCGGAACTGACTTGCAAGCTCTGCAACACAAAGCCGATGCCTCTACACGCGATGCGCATACATCTGTACTCCAACGCGCATCGCGAGAAGGAGGAGGATTTCCGCTCCCTACAGTCATAAGTTACCTCTTTTGTTACTACACTCCCGGACTCCTAAATAAAGCAATCTTGCATTTGTTTTTCAACTTAAATTTGGAACAATGATCACACCCAAAGTGATGGTAAGTATGTCGGCTTCAAAACTGTATGAAAAGTGTTTCTTTGACTCATCACTATGTTGAGGCCTTTTTTATTTGAGGCATTCTTACACGGTCAGTCGATTAAGGAGTCCGGTAATGTACCTTATTATTTTTACTAGCTTAAGTTTGTTGATCTGATTTTGAGGCAAATCGGTTGAAAATTATACGTGTATGTTGACTAGTCCACAAAAATTGGTTGTCATTTGCGACTGCTTTATCATAAACTCATTACTTTGTAATTTTTTATTATTTAGTTTTAAGTTCTTTCTTATTGCATTTGCTGAAAAGCGAATGCAGAAGTAACGTTAAAGAATTCCTTTTAAAGACTATTCTTTCCAATAGAAGAATGTATAATATTTTACGCGTACTTACATCATCGTTGTATTGTTAACACGCGTAAAAAGAAGGAGAATATAGTAGTTTAGTATTTTTATGTTTAGGGTGCCAAATAATTACAATTAAGTATCTGAGTACGCCATTCTGATTATTATTTTGACCCAAGGGCGTAACCAGGATAAAAATAAATAAACATAAATAGTGCACAATTGCACTGACTTTCTTTTTTCATAAAACTGCACAAGTTATCTAATCTGTAATTATTACTATAGTTACTTATAACTGACATCCACCATTTTATAGTTCCTAATTTTTGTTCTATGTACCATCCTTCCCTGATCCGCTCTGGCCTTGTCTTGATTAATTGACATTTTAGGAGATTGTTATTAGTTTTGTTAAGATAAAAAATTGTGATATTCGAACTTATTACTAACTAAATACCTATAAGTGGTGGTTTAAGGTGAGCGTCCACTGGTCCGCGCCCGGCCGCAACGCACGCACGGCACGCAACGGATTTCGGTTAGCTTTGTATAAATTCATATATATAGCACTGCGTCCACTACCGGTGCCGGCTGCATTTTCATTTCTTCATACGGACCAGTGGATGCTCAGCTTTATTCTACTTTGTTATCAAAAAGCTGGGATTGCGTATTATAGCCCGATTTTTCTAACTCTGCGTCTGTCAACGTCAAAATATTACAGTGTATGTATTTAAAATAACAATAACAATTTAACGAATAATATTATAGAACTGTGCAGACGACAAGAGTGTGTAATTAGACCCTAGATAGGAGCCAGCGGGGCGCTGAGGAGGTAAGCAGGCGCCGAATTCAATAATTTAGTGCCTATTTCACGATGTCTCAATACTCACCGAGTAAATTCAAAAATGGAACAGAATTAGTATGAAATTATCTGCCAAGTCAGTTAATAGGAACTTAATCGTAGGTGGTGAAGCAGGCCCAGGCCCAGCTCCAAGCGCACAGTTAGAAAAATGGAGTTCTAAATAAAGCGCCGTGTTTTGTTTTAGTGCCTAAACATCAATATCATCCGATAAAAACTGCAGTAACCATTGCATCATTATAGATAACATTATCTGATGGTGGTAGGGCGCGACTCGGCCTAAAAGATCGAATTTCAGTAAAGAGTTTTATTAAAATTAGTAAATAAGAAAGTGATCACATCAGTGTATTAGATGATTGTCGGCGTATAAAATAGCCTATGGTCTATAACCATGGCTGTGTCATGTCTTCAGATTTATAAGTAAAATATATGACGGTATAAATCTAATTAAGTGTTTTATTTACTTATATTAAAATTCGTCATTTTTCTGTTTTCACATTTTGGATTAACTTGTTCGTTCAATCAGCGTCAAAAATATCGGGACGAACAGACTGGTCAACAAGAAACCATAACCTGAACCTTTATCTCAATTGGATAAAGTTCTTGTCAGAATGACATTTGTGGTGTACTGTCTTCATTCTGAAACATTCCTTGTGTCATTGAGTTAAATATTTCATTTTCATAGTTGTTTAGATAATTTTGAACAGTCTGTTCGTCTCGATATTATTGACGCTGACTGTACGGTCAGCAACAGAAGTCGGTTAACACTGCTACTTTTTGACATCATCTAAATTAAGACAAAATGATTCGATAAACTGCTTTTTTTTTCATTTAACTGTTAAGAGTTAATGTTCTTAAAATTTAAAGTACTTCTGTTCCGATTTGAATTAAATATTTCGCTTAATAATTAAGATTGAAAAACTGCAAGTGTTAATCGACTTTTGTTGCTGACTGTACCAACTTTGTTAAAAACCTTGAAAGTTACTAAAAACGTATTCCGCATGAAAAAGTATTATCAATGTTATCTTTATCAGATGCTATATCTGAACTTATTACACATCTCACACAAAAAAAAACCCCTCATTCGCACATGTCCAAAAAACAGTAGGTACACAATACTTATGTCATATATTTACATACACAATATTGGGCAGCCGGTAACAATACGCGGTATAATCAGATTCAAGGTCACAACACATTATTTTTTCAACTAAATTACCTGTTGCATGCTATAAAGAATTCTGCTCGAATTTAAAAGGCATATTGCTAACTTTCTTCCTGTGTAAATACAGACAGTAATGGAAAAAAAACTATGCCGGTAATTATGTTCGCGTTTGTGAATACCTGCTGGACAGGTTAACTAACCTGATTTACCGTTTTTCATGCATAGTCGGTGTTAATCTGTCGCCAAGACCGGTCAACGGCGTCAGTGTTCACCGCGGTTTAAATTGTTTAAAATGTTTTAGTGTTTGTTTATTTATTTAAATAATTGAAAGTGCAATCATGTGGCAGCCGCAGGGAGGATTGGAACCTGTGTTTGAGTAAGTAGCAATATTTGTTTGTCATCGTTTGTGTTATAGACAGTTAAGTAGTAAGTACTATTAGTTCGAAGTTCAAGCTATATTTTTAGGACCACAAATCAATTAATTGTGTTTCTGTCATCTTCATGTCAAACGATTAACAGAAATATATCTAAGTTTGAAAAGTATTTAGTGATTTGTTGTGCAAGCAGGCCTTACAGTAGATATTTGTTGCTTTTTTCGCAGTTTTAAGATATGACCTTGATTATACATCGCTAAAATTGGTAATAATAAAAGAAAAATTAAATGGTCAAGTTAATATAGGTACTATACCAAGCTATTGGCTTAGACGGATTTTTATTTTATCAGTATCATAATCATATTTTTATTTTATCAGTACCTAGGTATCATAATCATTATTCATAACGTAAGAGAGAAATACGTTAATAATAAAATAAAATTTATGGTAAGTAGGTATGTATGTGTATAATTGGTTTATAACCTATTTATGTATACAGTCTATTTATAATTAATTAAGATATATTTTTAGTGTTCTTTTTATAACTATTCCTCTCATACTGAGCACCTGCCATCAATCTCTTCACCATCCTTGGTTGACTAGTAGAGAATGCCCAAGGCATTAAGTCCGCCTTTGTATATTTTTAGTGCGAAAAGTTTAAATAAATACGAATACTTACGATTAATACGTAAACCGGTAGGTATAGGTGTATCGAATTATGTTTACTTTGTACACCAAATTAATACGAGTACAAACGGCGTAAAATCATTAACCGACTGCAGGAAAAAATACTGGGAAGTTATGCACCTATAATAAATTGTTAGATACCTATGATATTCCAAACTGAAAATAGCAATGAAAACATTATCATGCTTTATTGACTTACGAGTTTGTTAATTAGGTAGGTATTGCAATATTGACAAAACACTAGAACAAAATAAGTTTTCAGACAAAAAAAAACCTGTTTAAAATTGGTATTTATGTGTCAAATTCAATTAAAAATATAAAAATAACCCTGGAAATTGAAAATATATCTTATGTAATCAAATGAGTAGAATATTTGTGTCGCAGGGCTATGGGAAAATCTCTAGGAATACATACCACCAAATATCAAATGACGAATATACCAATCGATGAAACTTCGGTATTTAGTTCGGGCTCAGCCTGGTCATGGCATCACCTGGCCTGAGGCCTCCTATTCAATATGAAGGCGGAAGCTTTTCTCTTGATCTTATAAGTACAGTAAGTAAGTACTCAGAAATAGGTACAGTCGCCCGCACGTCCGTGGTAACACTGACCTTGAGCTGGCCTACCGTAGTATGGAGTTTTAATTGAATAAAAGGCCTACTGTACCTCGCGGACTGTGGAGCGCTGCTCCGTCAAAATTGTTAGAGCACCAGACCAATAAAGAAAAAGAGGTGAGGTTTGGTGTATTGTGACCTTAGGACGTATATGCTGTTCCTCTGTAGACAGCCGAAAAGGCAACGTGAATTGGGGTCCATATAGACCATTGTGTAGCACATCTGTGAGCACTATGTAGCTACTACATATGAAGCTACCGTTTACTCAGTAAACGGTAGCTTTAGTCAATGAAAGAACCAGTAAACTTTACTGGGGGGTACGCCTTTCACTGACTTGAATGTGCCCTGGCTGGCGGCTGAGAGAGGTATGTCATGCTCACTCTAATGTCT
Organism: Cosmia pyralina; assembly: GCA_946251885.1. NCBI lineage: Eukaryota > Metazoa > Arthropoda > Insecta > Lepidoptera > Noctuidae > Cosmia > Cosmia pyralina. The sequence continues at coordinate 12,246,088 of OX276360.1, forward strand.
CGCTGGTGGTGGCGTGTGTGATCATTAAGTTCCCTTCAAAATGGTTGAGCTGAATGGTGCTGATCCATGCGTCAGGTTCGTGAACGGGCTCCGTCATTAGGTCATCTCTTAGCTGCCACAGCTTATTTTAATTTAGATTAATTTTTCAATTGTTTTTAGTTTTTTCTTTTTTATTACGGACGCATTTAACGTGCACGTCTTTCTAAATTGTTCTCACCGTACCTACGTATAGTGTGTATATTTTCAACATGAATGATGTAACCAATATTTTGATTAAGTGTCCGTGGAGTTACTTGCCCGTTCTTCTCCATAGGACCATACCTACTACGCTTTGGAATGGGCAACTAGCTTCATCTTTCTGACTGACCCACCCCTTGATAGTTGAAAAGTAATTGGTTTATTTGAAATAAATGCTTTGAGTTTGATTTGAGCTTTGGATCTAGGTAAAGCTTCATGAGCACAAAGTTTTTCACTCCCATATTATTCCAAATAAATTATACTGGACAAGACATGTGCCCAATGAAATTTCCCACAGGCAAATATGGTGAACTTGCGTACAAACCTTCCTTCCTATTTAATCCCTTTAGGGGATGAATTATCCAAAATCCTTTCTTAGTGTTCACCATCGTTATAAGGAACTCGTATGTAAAATTTCAGGCCTCTCTACACTCAGCAGCTTAGGCTGTGCGTTGTTTGTCAGAACTTTACTAAGGGCTGATTTTTCAATAGTCAGATACCTCTTATCTAAAGAATAAATGTGACAGTTTGACATATTTTCAATACAAAGCTGTCAAATTGAAATATTAAGGGCCTATTTCACGATGTCCGAATAGCCACTACTTACCGGATAAATTCAAAAATGGAACAGAATTTGTATGAAATGATCTGCCAAGTAAGTTAATCGGAACTTAATCGTAGGTGGTGAAACATGCCCTTATACTTTAGTTACGAGATGTCTGACTATTGAAAAATTTGCCCTGAGTAGAAAAGCCGTGTGCCCGAACGGGTTTATCATTTTTTGTAAAATTGTAGAATTTTCATACAAACGCTAATAAGAACTTCAAAAATAAGAATCTCAAAAAAAAAAAAGAAAGAACAAGAAGAATTTTCAAAAATCCTTATTAGTGCCCATCTTCGATAGGATTCGATAGAACTTGCGCAAAAAAGTAGATTTTTGGGGTCGATTACGATGAGTAGGTACGTAAGCATTAAATACGATTAATAGGTACGCACGGCTACAGCAGATCAAGCTATAGATTTTTAGTTTAAGCTGATCTCGCATTGTATAGGATTTCCTTACAATGAGAGGTCAGTATAAACTGGGAATGTATAGCTTGATGTGTAGCCGTGTGTACTATTTTGAGTTTTACGATGAGTTTATAAGAATAAGTTTTTTAACAAAATATAAGTGCTAATGCCCTTTTCATCTCAGCTGTAATTCTAACATAACAAATTGTTGTTCTTGCAAAACGTACCGTTTGTAATATTTCTTATCTTTTAACTCGAACGTGACGTGCCCATCATCAGTCATTACAACAAAAACAATGTGTTTGTTCCAATAACTAGTGGTAAATAATTTATCTTATTTTGTTCTTCGATTATCATATTGTTACTTCAAACTATTTGATAGTTTCCCTAATTTTACTATCATTGAGCCATTTGAAGTAGGCCGTAGTACAGCTCTAGAAAGAATACTGTTTTTTTATGTTTTTATGGTTTTGGCCTGTTAAAGTATTATTTTATATAAGTAGGTAATTATGTTTTTGCTAAAACGATGGCCTCTTAGACGAGTTGTTAGACAATATTCCAAAGCGTGTGTAAGGTATGAGATTACATTATAATTTCGCTTACAATTGCATGTCACGTAGGTAAGGCTTGTCGCAATGCCCACGGTACGGTAGGTACTTATTTCATACATACATTTTAATTTGATACCTAGGTCACAGTATAGTACTGTGACCTAGGTACCTATTATATATTATAGATAACCTACTGACTTCAGTTTCTTACTAGTACGTTCCTATGCACAGCACATACAGCATGCCGTCATAATGCAAGCTTAAGTAATGTTCACTGTGCTGTGATCATCTGACATCAATAAAATCGATGTGATAATGTTTTTGCGTGTTTTTAACACAATTAGAAGTTAGGTGTGTTCCAACTTCGACGATTTGACCAAATAAATAACATGAATGAACTTATTTCAAAGGTTAAATGATTTCGGTTATTATCCTGGCTTAAAACCGCATGTAGCCGATTGTGTTGAAAAGTTTTGGCACATACCTACCAGTACCAGATTTTGTTGTGTGGGATATGTTGCCCAGCCCGTGTCGTTGGGTTATCTCCTGGGGTCAGATGCATGTAACGATGTTTGTTTCTCTGTTCGGGAGTCAGTCGACTTGGGACCGATATACGGTCGATACGATATACCGATATACGGTCTACATATTCAAAAGATGGTCGCACAACGAATTTCGGGCACTGAAGTGGCTAGGTAGGTATAGTTGAGATATGTTTAGTTATAGGTAGATAATATAGAAGTGATCATCTATTGATTCATTGCATGCTTTTACTATCTCTTAAGGATTTATTTTTGAAGAGTTTTGATTGGTCAACACTCAACATACCTAGTGAACTTAGTATTTTCATCCAGTTTTTTGTTATTTGCAACATGCATGTTATACATACCTAAATTAGATAAAATCCATAGATAAGTGGTTTCCTATCACTAAGTTTAAAGAAATGCAATTGCTGACAAAAGCGATTTAAGCGTCATCATTTCAACAATGATATAGGTACCTACGGTCAGCAACAGAAGTCAGTTAACACTGTTACTTTTTGACATCATCTAAATTAACACAAAATGATTCGATAAACTGCTTTTATTCCGTTTAACTGTTAAGAGTTAATGTTATTAAAATTTTAAGTACTTCTGTTCCGATTTGAATTAAATATTTCGCTTAGTAATTATGATTAAAAAAAACTGCAAGTGTTAATCGACTTTTGTTGCTGACTGTACTTATACCAGGAATGATTTCGTAGACCGATTTACCATCTAATGAAATACCTATTTTATTACTTACACTATTAGGTACTTTTATTAATAGTAGTTATTCACACATTCAGCACCATTAGTTTAGGGTCTGTATCACTCCTACGATTAAATTCCTATTAACTTACTTGGCAGCTAATTTCATACAAATTCTGATCCAGTTTTGAATTTATTCGGTAAGTAGTGGCTATTCGGACATCGTGAAATAGGTCCTTAGTGTTTTGTAATAAGGCTCATATAGTACAACTTCAAGTTTACCATCGTTAACATATCCTCTGCATCATCAGTTCCATAGAGAATGACCTCCGTGCGCAAGTGTCGGAGGCTCGTTCGCGCTGGTCGGAGTTCCAACCCCGGCTGGCTATCGTGCAGGTGGGCGGCCGAGAGGACTCCAATGTGTACATACGGATGAAACTCCGCGCTGCTGAGAAGATTGGCATTAAGGCAGACCATCTCCAGCTGCCGAGGGATATCACGGAGACTGAGGTAAGAGACTATCTATAATAATACCAGCCTAATGAGAAATGGCCATTGTCCCACTGTAGGGCAATGACCTTTTCTCATCAGAGAAGCCATGAGCATTGATCAATGCTCGTGCGCTTGATCAAGATGGGTTGGCGATTTCAGACTTATATTTAAGCACTATAAGTCCAGGTTTACTCACGATGTTTTCGTTCACCGATGTCAGTTAGCCGACGTTCGCACGGCCGTAAAAATATCGCGGCGATTTTTTTCCGCGCACTTGATTTTCAACGCTCTGCTTAGCGCCAAGAGTTGAAAATCCAACAGTGTGTTTTTTCGTCGCGCTAGAATGCATTCTGTTGTTGTTAAGTTGGATTCTCAATGCTCGGCTCAACAACTAGAGTTGAAAATCCAGTGCGCGATAAAATCCCGCCGCGATAATTTTACGTCCGTGCGAAATTTTACGTAAGTCGGCTTATAATGTCTAAGATAAACTGATAAAGTACATATATGAATTGAAAAAGTCACTTGCTCGGAATCTCGGATGGCTCAGACATGTCGGGATGGCTCAGTGGTTAAGGCCCTGCCTCTCATGCACGAGGTTGTGGCTTCAAATTCGGGCAAGAGACAAGGTACCTATTTATTATTATTTCAAAGGCCAACGACCGACGCCTTGACTTGACTGCTCGATTAGCGACGGCATAGGGCGATGCTGAACCAATATTTGCAGACTGAAAAAAGTCGGTTTATAGAATAATTTTTCAGAATAAAAACCCGTGTACATTATATGACTAGCATAGGATGTTTAATCACACTAATATTATAAAGACGAAACTTTGTGAATGTCTGTGTGTGTTTGTTTGTATTTATTTATTTTACTCATTCATTTAAATAATGCATATTTACAATACTAAGGCTTAAACTATAAAAACTTTTTTACAAAAAAATACAACCGACTTCCAAAAACAACACTACAAAGTGAAAAATAACTTTAATTTCGGAAGTCGGTGTCTGATTAAATGTATTTTCGTTTTTGCCACCGACTTCCGAAATTAAAGTTATTTTTCACTTTGTAGTGTTGTTTTTGGAAGTCGGTTGTATTTTTTTGTAAAAAAGTTTTTATTTTTCACTTTTTAGTGGTTCACATGTGCTTACCCCTTCACAGCGTACTGGCGTGATGTTATGTTATGAACTGGTGTGAACAACAAACAGACATGAGATTTCAGCAATCCCAGTCCATTTGCTATCATTTATTGAGGAGTTCCGTTGCCTATCTCAGAAGTTCTTCATCAGATCTTCACCAAATTGAAATGGGACCACTCTTCCAAAAACTATCCAAATCGCTTCAAGTGTGCCTATAAAATTGGAAGAGTTCCCTCTATTTCTCCAGGATCCCATTATCAGATTCTGACTTGATGATCATGGGACCACCTGGGAAGTATACCCTTTCAAACAAAAAAAAAATTTCCAAATCGGTCCCGCCATCTTCGAGTAATTGGGGAACATACATAAAAAAAAAAAATAAAATAAAAAAAAAAAAAAAGGTTCCGACGAATTGATAACCTCCTCCTTTTTGAAGTCGGTTAAAAATGGTAGGTATATAATAATGGGCTAAACCTGAACTAGGATAAACCTGTATCTCAGGTATCATAAGTGCAAATTAGTTTACAGAAATATTTCCTAAGATTGATGATAAAACATAAATAATGAATAACATAACAGACTAATGAAATGAAAACATAGAATTAAAAATAATATTTAACTTAAAACAACCAGTAACTTTACGCTTTACTTTATGTTTGCTACTTCTCCACGCTGAAACGGCTGGACTGATTTGGATGAAATTGGATTAACACATGGGCTACTTTTTATCCCGGTCTGCGCGGGTGAAACCCCGGGGCGCAGTTAGTCAAAGATATCATGTGTTAATCTCTCTCGTCTCAGTCTGTTTCAAAAGTATCGAATGAAATCGAAAACAAACCCTTTTCAGGTTAAATTCTTACACAATCATTCACTAAAGGGGATTCGTAATAAATTTATCTGATCTGATCTGAGAATTTCAAATTTATATTTCACCACTTTTCTCAACAGTTATTGTTTGAACAATATTATAATAACCTCAATTGTCAAATCAAATATATATTCAAAGTGAATTAAACTTAGAACTTAGGGTTTAAGTATTCAAATACCTAATCAAATCAAAGCACTCTATTTCTAAATGACACTACAAATAATTGACAGCAACGCAAACAGGCTGGTATGTTTTTACACGACTGCCCAAAGGAGTGTAATGTTTTTTGATCCATTTGTTGACATTGTGTTCACATTCCTTTGGAACAGACCGACCATAGATCAAGCTGTTACGCGGACTTGCGCGTAACTAAATGTTAAGTGCCTTCAATACGGGCCGCAGCAACGAATGGTTTTAGGGAGATTAACATTATAAAACTGGCAGGAGAATTCGATCATGCTGTTATTGTTGTTATCGTGCTGCTAAATTGCCGTAGATCGCCCTAGTTAACGTTAATTAAGTAAGATAACTAGTCTTTCTATGAAAATTAAGAGAAAAGAGCTATTTGAGAAAGGGGAATAATTTTCTTTGCATAGGTAGGTATGTACCTGCTTACCCTACTAAGTAATTCTTATCTTTCAGTTCAGAAAGCATGCAACACGAATAGGTCCTACCTGCAAGTAATATATAGACATATTACATTTGATATGTAGACATATTTTGCAATCCATTCCAAAAATTAGTGGCATGTTATGAATAAATAAAAAACCCGATTTCTTTTTATACCGACTCCAACAATCGAATAGGTTATTTATTTCACGTTAATAATTACCTAGCAATTAAAATCCCATAAAGACGTAACAAGCCACATATTTTGCCCATTGTCACACCTTGAACTTTTGACACAGTGATAAGACGTATCATTTAGTTTATAATAGACTGTTTACCGTTTTCTTCAACGAATGATGTAACAAAGACATTAACTCGCATGATACGCGATTATTCTCGTATTTTATGTAAGAAAATAATATACCTACCGACATATCGTTAACACTTTCATTTGATAATATTTCTGCAGATTACGTACCGTACTTTCGTAGAAGATTATGTACTTACCTACTTATTTCACTAAGGGCTGATTTATCCAAAGTCAAGATATATTTTATCCGTGGAATAAAAAGGACGTCTGACAGTTTTTGTAAGGGAAAACTGTAAAAAATAAATAAAATATTCGCTGGATTAGACTTTTACTATGCATGGTGTAGGTAAGTGTAAACAGTGGCAATATTTTAAGGAGTCATTGTACTCATCATTATGAACAACTTTTACTATGGGACCATACCTGAAATCGCGAAAAAAAAAATCAGCTGTTTCCTACATTTTGACGAATTATGCGAACGTAAATGTACTGAACAGCTGATTTTTTTTTCGCGATTTCAGGTTTGTTCCCATAGTAAAAGTTGTTCATAATGATGAGTACAATGACCCCTTAAAATATTGACACTGTTTACACTTACCTACACCCTGTATGTTTCATGCTGGATTATATGCGAACGCAATGTCAATTGTTACTGAATAAAGAAATTGAAAAAATTTAATTGAATTGGATATGTATAAAAGTTTGGTCGAATTCGCCCTAAATAAAATAACGTGGGGTTAGGACTATGCTTTGCTAATTCCTACTTCGTTAAATAAGTTCGTTATGCCACACATGAGTTGTACCTAGGTCATTCATTTTATACTCCACATTCTCACTTTCTCCGAGTCAGGTTTCAATAGGAATTACCGACTTAATAGGTTGGGGAAAAAGTTTCTTCGCATTTTTTAAGAAAATTCAAAACATTTTTTAATATACATTATTTACATTTATCTAAAGTATGTAGGTACCATTTTGTTCGATAACTTTTTGCCATCTTGTAGGTAAGGACATGATCCCATTGCTATTGAAATTTTGGGACTTCTGATCAAAATACCGCGACAAGTGGTTTTGGCAGTCCTCTCGTGATGTTAACCTGACACTGCCTAAAGAATTCTGAAGAGACTGAAACAGGTGGAAATCTGAAGGTGCAAGGTCAGGACTATACGGCGGATGCATTAACACCTCCCAGCCAAACTCTCTTAATTTTTGCTGAGTGGCTAAAGATGTGTGAGGTCTAGCGTTATCATGATAAAAAACCACATCCCTTCTGTTGATTAATTCCGGCCGCTTTCTCTCAACTTCTTGCTTTAATCTCATCAGTTGTTCGCAGTAGAGTTCAGAATCGATGGTCCTGCCTGGTGGTAACAGCTCATAATGAATAATGCCCTTCCAATCCCACCACACACACAGCATCACCTTGTTGCGAGTTAACCCGGGTTTCGCCACAGTCTGTGAAGCCTGACCGGCCTTTGACCACGACCTTTTTCGCACGTTCTTGTCGTACGTGATCCACTTTTCATCACCAGTTATCAGCTTCTTCAAAAATGGTTCGGTTTCATTACGTCGTAATAAAGAATCACAAATGAGTACACGGTTCATTAGGTTTCTTTCAGTGAGCTCGTGAGGTACCCAAATATCGAGCTTTTTTGTGTACCCACTTTTTTTTCAAATGCGCCAAAACTGTTTTGTGGTCAATTCCCAGTTCTTCAGCTACGTCGTAACTACTGATATGCCGATCTTGCTCCACTTTTTCAAAAATGGCATCCATTTTAACCGTAATAGGGCGACCAGAGCGACGTGCATCTTTGACATCAAAATTACCGGACTGAAAACGCTTAAACCAAATTTGTGCTACTCTCACAGATACTGCACTGGGTCCATAAACATCGCAAATTTTTTTCGCGGCTTGCGTTGCATTTTAACCTTTTTTGTAGTAAACTTTTAAAATGTATCGAATTTCTTCATTAGATTCACTCATCTTGACAGTACGAAAAACAAATGAAAATCACACATTTTCCTAATTTGAATTTGGAATTATGTTCTTTAAAATTTAAACTTTCAATGATACCAAAACCAGCCAGATACAAATAGTATAGCCAAAGAGATTTTATTTTAAGTTCATACATACTATAATGCGAAAAGACTTTTTCCCCAACCTAATATATTGCGACTTGTCGAGCTTCTTTTTCCACCCTATTTTACAGTTACGTAACTTTTGAATTGAGGCGCTGATGGTATTGTAAAAGTACTTAAATAATATGTAATAGGGACCGAACCTATTACCATGCAGCCAGAAAAATCCAGACTCCTGGCTGCTACTGAGAACTTCCTAATAACCCAAAAAAAAACAAAATTTCGCCCACCCTGAAGATCGGACCCAGGACCAACAAACCAGTCAATTTATATACTTATTTCTATTTCTACAGTTGTTGGCCAAGATCACGAGCCTGAACGAGTCCCCCTACGTGCACGGTATCATCGTGCAGATGCCCCTAGACTCCGAGCACCCCATCGACGCGCACAGGATCACTGACTCTGTGTCACCTGATAAGGATGTAGATGGGTAAATATTATTACTTATTAGTATAAAAAAAACAAGTTTTTCGAATGTGTTTTGGTCTGCAGAGACAAGGAAAGGTCACTGAAACATGATTTGTCTTTTGAATTTTTGTACTGATTGTGATGCACCCGGTTAGATGCAGGTTTTAATTTCTAGCTGATACGTCAAGGTTATCTTTTTGACGTTCACCGGATATAATTTCGAGGATAAAACAATTGCACTTATGGCGAAAGCGCCTGGTAGCCCGCGAATTTAAAATTTTCTTACCTACATTTTTTGTAATTTGCAAGTCAGTTTGGTTGTACAAAATATATGATTCCCGACCGTAACAAGTATTTATTTACAGAATTATAATCATTAAAGTCATCAATAAAACTCTTTAAAACCAAGTAATCCTATTGAATGACTATATCATGAAATCATTACATCTCAGGGAATTTCTAACTTGAGGAGTTGTATTGCTGATTCTAACGATAATAATTCTGTAAATACATACTTGTTACGATCGCGAATTATATTTTGATCAACATACTTACAACCTGCCATTCAACTGCAAATTGCAAAAATCGTAAGAATGCTTTAATTTCGCGCTTCCCCGTTAAATACAAAATTGATTTTAGCAAATCCAGAACAAAATGACTACCTACCTAGTCAGAAGCCATCATCATCGTCCTCCTGCCCTCAGCCCAATTTATCGGGGCGCAGCACGTCTTCTTCCATACATCTCTTTAGCCGTCATCTTAGCAGTCATCTCTTTTCTAGCCATCTTTCACACACCATCGGTTTTCCTGACTGTATCGGTGCACCCTGGTATCAGCTGGCACTCGGTAACGCAGAGTCCAGTTTGGCCAATCTTCTCACTACGATGTTTCCCCACGGTCCCCCCCCCCCAGGACCATCAACAGAGCCACCACAACCGGAATACCTAAATCCCACCAGACTCGACCTCCACTGGATAAACAAGAAATTTATACTTAACTTTTTGACATCATTTTAGGCCATGTTTTCTACTTATCTAAAAAAAATCCTGTCAAAGTCAAAGTCTATCTCTTCCACCATCAGATTGAACACAATAAACGAGGGTCGCGTGGCAGTGGGTGACCTCTCCGGCTTCATTCCTTGCACGCCTGCAGGCTGCGTGGAACTGATCAAGAGAACAGGCGTGCCTATTGCTGGCAAGAACGTGGTTGTGTTGGGGCGCAGCCGTATTGTCGGCACCCCGGTATCCGAGCTCCTGAAGTGGGAACATGCGACTGTCACCGTCTGCCATTCCAAGACTAAGAACTTGAGTGAAATTGTGAGTGGTCTTTTTGCTTATAGCTGTCTTATAATCAATTTAAAGCGCCTTGTCCAGAATAGACGCATACAGTGTTATAGTTTGAAGGAGGATGAGCTGTGGTAGCCCGCGAAATTTTTATTTTTTTTTTGGGTTTTTTGCAATTTGCAAGTCCGTGTCAGGTTGTATCTTGATCAAAATATGATACGCGACAATAAAACATGGTGTATTTGCATAATTTCAACCATAAAAATTATCAATACTGATAATTTGTCTATTTACTACCAGAACTGTAGGGGAGTTAGAACTAAGCTACACTCGTTGCTCGTGAATATCTTGGCATCCTCATATGACATCATAATATTGACAGAGACTTGGCTGGTACCAGAGATAGCAAATAGCGAGTTTATTGACCCTCGATACGTTGTATTCCGCTGCGATCGGGATCGTGACGCTACGGGGAAGCGAGATGGAGGTGGGGTGCTCATTGCAATACTGCGTGAGCTTCAATCGGCCTCACTCGATATTTCCAATGACCCACTGTGTAGGCCCTCGGCGTGTATTGAGCACCTCATGGTTGCACTGCCTTGCAAAAACGATAAACACAAGATACATATCATCAGCGCAGTGTACATCCCGCCGGGGACCAGCTCCGATGTCTATACATCGCATTTTGACTTTCTACAGGACACGTTAAATGCCCCTAACGTCATGAATGTTTACATCGTTGGTGATTATAATCTTCCTAATATCACGTGGAGGACGATAACAGCGGGGTATGAGGCTTGCGTGGCATGTGTTTGTGCACACCCTGTATGCTCGGAACTGACACATCTCATGTCTTCGCTAGATGCCCACCAATATAACAGCAGGCCTAATAGTGGAGGAAAGACCCTGGATTTGTTTATCTCGAACACTTGCTGTTCCACAGGCCACCTTAAAGATCCGTTATTACCAGTCGACCCCCATCACCCCCCTTTTGTTATAATCGCACCTGTTAGCCTATCTACCCAAATGATGAAAAGAAAACCGATCAATAAATATAATTTCCGTAAAGCTAATTATGATCTCATCAACAAACACATGGACGAGGTCAATTGGTCCGCGCTGTTCGACAATCTATCTTCGGAAGAGGCCGTGGAGGCTTTCTATAGTATGTTGAGTGACATAATTGGCCCACTAGTCCCCCCCGCAAGAACTAGATCACTTGACTTCCCAATCTGGTTTACGCCACAATTAGTTAAAATATTTAAAAAGAAGCAACGTCATTGGATAAAGTGGAAAAAATACAGCAACGTCAAAGACTACAATAACTTCTCCGAATGTAGGTCTATCTTCAAACATATGTGTAAAACCTGTTACTCCAGTTATATTAACTCGGTTGAAGATAGTGTCTCTAGTAACATAAAGCATTTTTGGTCCTATATTTCTAACCGGAAAAGTAAGTCAGGCATTCCGTCCATGATGCAGTACCAGAATGTCAAGTCAAGTGATCCTGATGTTGTCTGCAATATGTTTTCGGATTTTTTCTTGTCCGTATTTGAGCCCGTGTCACCAACGCTCACCGCGTGGAGTCCACCGCAGCAGTGCGCAGAGAATGGTAGTATAATTAGTAATTTGCATATAGATAAATCGAAAGTACTCTGCGAGTTGAAGCGGTTGGACCCCTCTAAGGGTGCAGGACCTGACGGTCTTCCGGCGGCCTTTTTTAGGGCTACGGCTGATAGTATTTGTGAGCCGATCTATATCCTTTTTAATAGATGTCTGCGTGAGGGTGTGTTCCCAGTGGTGTGGAAACAAGCTAACATTACCCCAGTGTATAAGGGTGGCTCAAGGCATGACGTCGAACAATATAGACCCATCTCGATTCTGCCGACCTTGTCAAAGCTTTTTGAGAGACTTGTTCACAACGAGATTTATCCACTTCTGCATAATATTATCATTCCTGAACAACATGGGTTTGTTAAGCGCCGATCTACGACATCTAACCTTTTAATATTTGCTAATTACCTTTTTGAAAATGTTGATAGGCGATTACAAATAGATGCAGTCTACACTGATTTCAAAAAAGCTTTTGACAAGGTCGATCATGAAATTCTGCTGAATAAAATTGCCTTCAATGGAATACGTGGAGATTTGTTACGGTGGTTTGTGTCGTACCTCGAAAACCGGTCACAAAAGGTTGTGGTTAATGGTCACCAGTCTGTCTCTGTCAATATTACTTCTGGAGTTCCACAGGGGTCTATTCTGGGACCACTATTATTCATTATTTATATCAATGATATTAAGAAATGTTTTAAAAACTCCAAATTCTTGATGTACGCTGATGACTTGAAGGCGTTTAAAGCGATACGTACTATGGACGACTGCCAGTCATTTCAAGAGGACCTAGACAGACTAACTACCTACTGTAGTGATAATAAGCTGCATCTTAGTATCCCCAAATGTAACTATATACACTTTACTAAGAATAATTTCATCATAAATTTCAATTACAACCTTAACTGTATCCCCTTAAATAATATTTCTATAGTGAAAGATCTAGGTGTTCTCTTTGACGGCAAACTGTCCTTAAACCAGCATGTTGAAGCCATAGTCAATAGTGCTTTTAAAATGTATGGGTTTGTGATGAGATCTTCCACAGAATTTAAGCGAACCTCAACCTATCTCTGTTTGTATAAGACGCTCATTCGCTCTCAATTGGAATATGCGGTCCCTATTTGGAACCCCTTCTACCAAAAGTACGTAGTTGGAATAGAAAAGGTCCAGCGCAAGTACCTCCGTGCTATGTACTTTAGATGTAATGGGACTAAGACTTATCTGTCATACTCCCAACTTCTTGAGAAGTACAAGCTTATTAGCTTGGAGAACCAGCGCAAATACCTAGAGGCCAACGTGCTTCATGGTATCGTTCATAATCATTTTGATGCCATTGATCTGACGAGCAGGCTGTGTTATTCTGTCCCCCGTACTGTTCATGTGCGTCAGGTTCGTGCACGTACTCTGTTCGCGTTAAATCCTTGTCGTACAAACTCTGGCTTACGCTGCCCTATCCATAGAATGTTGGAATCCTATAATTCAAATTTCATTGATGTAGATATATTTGCATGCTCGAAAAATAAATTTAAATCTAATATTATAAAATTCTTATCTTAATTGTTAAATACTATTATTATTATTTATTTACTGCATATTTTAAGTAAATGAAATTGTTGTTGTTTTTTTTTATCTGTTTTGGCTTTGTAGCTACAGCTAGCACTATAGTAACCTATTTTATACCTAATTATGTCAAAATGTTTGTTAATTTTGGTAATACCCGTCTAGTGGCAATCACTGATCCATAATTATGTTTATCTGCGGATAATGCAGTGGACTGCAGCATTGCTACTTAAAGTTTTGTTAACCTTACGTGCTATGTATATGTTGTAGTTGTTTATTATCCCTTAATAAATAAAATAAAATAAAAATAAAATAAAAAATACATCTCTAAGTTAGTATTTCGTGCAGCTTCGTCGAACGAACGAAATCTAACGAATCTGTACGAAATCTAACTTAGAGGGATGTATTGATGATTTTTATGGTTGAAATTATGCAAATACACCATGTTTTATTGTCGCGTATCATATTTTGATCAAGATACAACCTGACCTGACACGGATTTGCAAATTGAATAAATCACAAGAAAATTTGAATTTCGCGGGCTACCACAGCGCATCCCCGTATATGATCATATTTGTAGTATAAAATAAAGTTGTTTTTCGTGTCCGTGTGTGTGACCGCTTAGATTTTCTAAACTACACAATGGACTTCCATACTGTTTTCATTATAATTTAGATAATTTATTGAGATCCGGGTTCCGAATGTCTATTTGTATTATATATTACATTAATATACTATTACCTGTTATATTACATAGTTTAAATCGGTTATTTCTACCTTTTGTACTCCAAATGCAGATTTTTTTTTTTTGTTTTACTAACATGTTTTAAAAACCATAGCATTAGCCAAACCTCAACCTTTAAAATCCCTGCCCTGTTTGGGGCACAAAATTGTTATTCAATTCGTTGAAGAGGTTGAAGACAGTTCCAAGCACAAATTCACTTTTTGATATTTCAAGAAGTGCTATTATAACGCAGATATAGTACAAAAAAACCTCGATGTCTTGACATGTTACCATTACACCATTGCGAAGAAGGTATTATAAAGGCGAAAGTTTGTGAGTGTGTGTGTGTTTGTATGTTTGTTACTTCGTCACGCTCAAACGGCTGGACCGATTTTAATAAAATTTTGTATGTATATAGCTTATACCCTGTATTAACACATAGGTTACTTTTTATCCCGGTCTACGTGGGTGGAACCGCGGAGCGCAGCTAGTTCTAGTATAAATATCAAAGGTTGTTCTGGCTCAATAGACTGCTGTGGCGGTCTAAATGTCAAATTAGCTTCTCGTTTCTCTGATGTTTATCTTCTTATAGAAATATTATTTCAATTTCATTGTGTCAGAGGTCTCATTTCAATAACACTTGGTTAATTTCTACCGACAGACAAAGTCAGCGGACATCTTGGTGGTAGCCATCGGCAGGGGCGAGATGGTGCGCGGCTCTTGGATCAAGCCGGGCGCGGTCGTCATCGACTGCGGCATCAATCCCATTGCCGGTGCGTACTATATAAATACGTCACCATAGAACAATGGTTATTATGGCTGCTTAGAGTTAAAATATTTATGTTTTAAGTCCCCATCTACTTACTGTGTAATGTGGTGACAATAGTCGGAACAGGCGCTTGAAACAAAACACGCGGCGGCGGCGGCTACCGCCTGCAGTGCGACACTGCACGTTCACTCCAAACCATTTCACTGAAATTACCAATTACACGATTGTAATTTACTACCGGAAAATTGTTTATTCTTGATAAGCGATTATTTCTTTTGGAGTATTTTGTTGCTATAGAATTTCTTGGTCCTTTAGGACTATCCAATTTAAGTGTGATAATGTCAATTACTCTTTAAAACCGGATTATTATCTGTGTAACAGAATTTAAACTAATTTGCATTACTATCGGTACAAATACGGCCTTATACAAACACGAAGTGTTAACCAAGACATTAACTATCAGATCCCTCAAAGAAGACCGGCCAGCGTCTGGTAGGAGACGTCGCGTATGACGAGGCCGTATCTGTGGCGTCGCACGTGACGCCGGTGCCGGGCGGCGTGGGCCCCATGACCGTGGCGATGCTGATGCGCAACACCGTGCAGGCCGCGCGCCGTCAGCTGGACCGTCTGCTCGCGCCCACCTGGCCGCTCCGACCGCTGCGCATCTCGCCGCTGACACCGCCGCCCAGGTCAGTAGTCTCACGTGATATGCGCCACACCGTGTAGGCCGCGTGCCGCTAGCTGGGCCGCTTGCTGGCGCCCACCTGGCCGCTCCGACCGCTGCGCACCTCGCCGCTGACACCGCCGCCCAGGTCAGTAGTCTCTCGTGATATGCGCCACACCGTGTAGGCCGCGTGCCGCTAGCTGGGCCGCTTGCTGGCGCCCACCTGGCCGCTCCGACCGCTGCGCACCTCGCCGCTGACACCGCCGCCCAGGTCAGTAGTCTCTCGTGATATGCGCCACACCGTGTAGGCCGCGTGCCGCTAGCTGGGCCGCTTGCTGGCGCCCACCTGGCCGCTCCGACCGCTGCGCATCACGCCGCTGACACCGCCGCCCAGGTCAGTAGTCTCACGTGATATGCGCCACACCGTGTAGGCCGCGTGCCGCTAGCTGGGCCGCCTGCTGGCGCCGACCTGGCTGCTCCGACCGCTGCGCATCACGCCGGTGACGCCACCGCCCAGGCCAGTAGTCTCACGTGACATACGCCACACCGTGTAGGCCGCGTGCCGCTAGCTGGGCCGCTTGCTGGCGCCCACCTGGCCGCTCCGACCGCTGCGCATCACGCCGCTGACACCGCCGCCCAGGTCAGTAGTCTCACGTGACATGCGCCACACCGTGTAGGCCGCGTGCCGCTAGCTGGGCCGCCTGCTGGCGCCGACCTGGCTGCTCCGACCGCTGCGCATCACGCCGGTGACGCCACCGCCCAGGTCAGTAGTCTCACGTGACATACGCCACACCGTGTAGGCCGCGTGCCGCTAGCTGGGCCGCTTGCTGGCGCCCACCTGGCCGCTCCGACCGCTGCGCATCACGCCGCTGACACCGCCGCCCAGGTCAGTAGTCTCACGTGACATGCGCCACACCGTGTAGGCCGCGTGCCGCTAGCTGGGCCGCCTGCTGGCGCCGACCTGGCTGCTCCGACCGCTGCGCATCACGCCGGAGACGCCACCGCCCAGGTCAGTAGTCTCACGTGACACGCCACACCGTGTAGGATGCGCGCCGCTAGTTGGGGCGTCTGCCGGCGCCCACCTGGCTGCTCCGCCCGCTGCTTAGTCAGTAGTCTCACAGTAGAACACTGAACGACTCAAGCATTCTCTCTTATAGAGAAAAGACCAGTCCCAGCAGTGGAAAAAATATACGCATAATGTGTTTTTAAAAGTGACGACAGGAACGAATTCGCTGGTAATGGCGACTTTCGGCGAATTCGTTAGGAGCGAATACGCCGAAGTCCGCCGTTACCGGCGAAGGGAGGCAGGGGTCACCATAGCATATTTGATTAAATTTTCGTATTCAGACTGGGCACGGCATTAGATACCTATACGCAGTTTAATTTATTATCGTAGTGTCATCTCCACCTATAATAAGTTTACCTACAGGGTGTAAAAAGATTCATCACGTAGCCGTTATCTACGCATTCTGTACATGAAACTAAGTCAATCAATCTGCCTAGCCTTATTCCAACTATGTTGGGGTCGGCTTCCAGTCTAACCGGATGCAGCTGACCAGTACGTAGTAGTGCGGATGTAGTAGAGCTGAGTAGTTTACTTGAAGCGACTGCCTAGATAGGCAGTCGCTTCAAGTAAACTACTGGTGTAGGGTAAAACCGGGAAAGATGCCGCGCTGGGATAGATGCCTCGTTTCTAAAAACTCAACTACCAGAGAACGAAACAGCAAATTCGTTGTTTACATACGCGCCACATGCACCCCCCACCTCAGTGACGCGCGAGTTGTTGTGCTAGACGGACGTTTCTCGCTTGTGTGTCGAATTACATTCGCAGCGGACGCGACGAACGCTTCAAAATTTCAAACGTAAGTATTCACTATTCCATATCTTTATAAACAGTTAAATGATTACATTTTATTTGAATGGTTTTAATACATTGGTTCTTTAAGAATACATTTAAGAGTCAATCACTGATGTTTGCATTTATTTTATATAAAAAATAATGAGAGGCATCTATCCCTAGTGAAAAGGATAGTTGGCCCGAGTTTACAAGGGATAGTTGACTTTAGGGGCATCTATCCCTCTATACTGCAAGAGCCTTATCAAAGTATTTAAAAGTCATAGTCGTGAATATTTTGGTATTTCCTAATAGTAGAATATTAAAAAAACACCAAAAAAAAATGTATCCAACTTTAATTTCATAATTCGAATGTAAAGAAATGAGTGTAGATACTGTGTTTTATTTATACTTACTTTGCTTATTGTAGGTGAGCCATGCCAAGGAAATACAAAAGAAAGGAGGGCGTACGAGCTCGAGTAGTTTCTTGGACAACAGAGCAGTTACAGTCAGCTTTTCATGAATTGGATAAAAAAGAATTGGGGATCAATGAAATATCCAGACAATTTGGGATTCCATCCAGAACATTGCGAAGGCGTTACGCTATTAAAAACCAAACTAAGTTGACTTTGGGAAAACATCCTGTCCTGGGTTTTGAACACGAAAAAAGGTTGGTAGCGCACATTTTGAAGCTTAGCGACGCGGGATTTCCCCCAGATAGACGATCTATACGTACGTTAGCATACCAATTTGCCGAAAAGCTACAGATTCACACAATTTTGATAATGGAAACCAGATAGCTGGGAATGAATGGTTCAAAAGTTTTATTGAGCGAAATCCAGAGTTGTCTATTAGGCAAGCAGAAGGTTTATCTGTCGCTAGGGCTAAAGGTCTTAGCAGAGAAGAAGTGAATAATTTTCATGAACTTCTGACAAAAGTCCTGGCCGATAATGATCTCTTGGATAAGCCTGAAAGGATTTATAATATGGACGAATCAGGAGTTCAGCTTAACAATAAGCCTGGCAAAGTTGTTGCAAAGAAAGGTGCAAAAGTAGTAAATTCAGTTACATCTGCGGAGAAAGGTGAAACAATGACTATCGTAGCCTGTTGCAATGCCATTGGTAATTTTCTCCCACCAGTAGTAATAATTAAAGGTGTAAATAAGAAACCAGAATTCGAGAACGGTCTACCACTGGGCTCAAAAGTGTACATGAACAAAAAGTCGGCATACATAAATACCGATCTTTTCTATAAGTGGCTTACGGAACACTTCATAGCTTTGAAACCGCAAGGTAAGGTTCTGCTTATTTTAGACGGGCACTCATCTCATTCATCCGCACCAGACATGCTGCAAGTTGCTTCTGATAACGATATTATTTTGTTATGTTTACCCAGCCACACTACCTCAGCTTTACAACCATTAGACGTAGCGGTGTTTGGGCCATTTAAAACATACTTTAATCATGAGACTAATCAGTTTATGCGCGCAAATCCAAATAAAAAGATAAGCCGTTATAATGCTGGAACCCTTATACGCTATGCATGGATACGCGCTACTACACCTGCAAATGCTCTTGCTGGCTTTCGAAGAAGTGGGATTTATCCACTAAATCCTAATGCTTTGCCCGATTCTGTTTTCACTATATCTGATATTGCACATCGCAGTGACAATGATCCTGATCAACCCTGTGTGCTACATCAAACTACAACAGCGCTTCTTCAAACATCTTCTTTAAACGAAAATGCAGAACCTTGTGAGCATGTTGAAGTTGAACACAGAACACAAACAACTATACCTCCGATTTCTTCAATTGATTGTCCAACTACATTTGAAAACGAATATTTGTATGTCGCAGACCTGAACATAACACCACCCAATATGCCATCAACTTCATTCAACCGAAACTCACCTAGCCTTTTGATCGACCCTCAGATTTTAGAAGATACGATTATTGATATTGTTGATATAGGTGATGATTCACTAATACGGATTCTAAATAACGAAGAAAAAGAAACACCTTCTAAATTTTTAGTCGAAGCATCACCAATACCACAAATTCCTCTGACTTTAGCAAGGAGAGCTAAACAATCGGCCGATATTCTCAATTCTAGAGAAAAAATAAAAGAAAAAAGGGATATTGCTGACAGGAAAAAGAAACAAATAGAATCTAAGATAAACAAGACTGAAGCTACCAAAAAAAGACGAACAATAAAAAAAGCAAATAAAAAAGCCAAAGAACAAATACAAAAAAATAAAAATAAGAAAGGAAAACCAAAGAAAAACTATGACTCAAGTGAAGAAACAGATGGTGACGTGACTGATTGCAGTCATAAAGAAAATGATTATTATTTAAAAGTAAACAAGGATCGTGGATTACGTAAAAGACTAGCTATTTATAGCTCAAACAGTGAAAATGAAGATCACCTCTCACCTAATGCCGAAAAAGGTAAAAAAACCATAGGACTACCCGTGAAAAAAACTAAAAAAAAAAAAATTAGAAGAGACTAATGCTATAGATGAAAATGTTTGCGTAGAATGCTTCGATACCTATAATAACACGAAGTCTAAATCTGATTGGATCCAGTGTATTATGTGTCAGAAGTGGCTGCACGAAACATGCACACTTTTTAAGAACTATTGCTCAAGATGTGGAAAACTTAAAATGTCCGGTTCCACTTAATGAAGGATAGTTCCTTACGAATATGTTGATTTTTTTGAATGTTTAAATAATTACTAAGGTTAAACGAAATTATTAATTTTTATTTTGTTAGAGATTCATATGAATGTTGATTTTTTTTAAATGTTAAATAATTATTTCTACGTTAAAACGGGAATGTTTCGTTTGAGATGATTCTATATGATAGTTTTAATATGTTATCGCTTAAACAGTTTTTTTGTATTTTTTGTTAAAGACATGCATAAATATAATTATGGTTAAGCATTTTATATTACCTACACATGAAGATAATAAATAAATATTACATTGTGATTACGTATTCTTGTTGATTATTTAAAAAGGCATCTATCCCGCATCACAGGCATCTATCCTCCTAAGTGATTTCATAGTGGGGCATCTATCCATATAGGTAGGCACCTATCCCCAAAAAATGTGTTTCGCAAGAATTACATTTTTGCAAAACCAGTAATGGTTAGGTAAATAAATACAGTTTCTAAAGCTTTATGAATGATTAAACTAACTATATTACAGGGTGAATCTAAGCAAATATGTTTGGTATTCAAATAATGAAACAGTTTCGAAAAGTGGGGCATCTATCCCGGTTTTACCCTACAGTAACTGGGTAATACGATACCCCTGACTGACAACATCGACAATAGCTGCAGAAAAAATGACTCAAAATCTAAAGGATATCCAACAATCCCTGATGAACACATTGACAAATATGTACCAGGGACATATGGACGTACACTTATTGTCACCAACTCAACTGCAAAGCGAAGTAGATCAAAATCAAAAGTAATTTATTAAAATTAGGCTGAGAATCAGCACTTTCTGAACGTCAAAATTACATAGACAGTCCCCACAAAACGCCCGCCCTTCACCACTTCCTAGTGCTTTAGCTGGGAAGAAGAAGTAGCGCAGCAAACTCCCCAGCAGCACAGCTGTCTGTTCAGTTAGAAGAACTTGATTCTATTCTATGGTATGCAAAATAATTTACGCAACACAAAACATTCAATTATATTATTTGTCAAATAAAATAAACAATTTTAGGAACTCTTATAACCTGTCCATTATTTAAGCTAATTCTGGAGAAAGAACATAAACATTGTCTAGCCTAGACAGAGACAGAGATAGAGTAGCCCGTCAGCTACCTGGTGACGCTACGCTTCAGGAAGTCCAGAATGATGTAAGAGATATCTACAGACTGTTCAGAATACATGCACGCATTACACATAAATATTTACTGATGGAAGTAAAAGGCTCGTGGCTAAGTAATAACAGCCGTACGGATCGATCCATCAGGTTAAGTTACGCTTGTCGGGGTTGGTCCGTGGATGGGTGACCATCTTTACATATGAAGATCCCTCCATGCCTGGGAAAGCACGTTAAGCCGTTGGTCCCGGCTGTCATTCGTGGATCTTTGACAGTCGTTATGGGTCGTCAGAAGCCCGAAAGTCTGACAACCAGTCTTACCAAGGGGTATCATATTACCCAGTAATTGGGTTGTGGAGGTCAGATGGGCAGTCGCTCCATATAAAATACTGGTATTCAGCTGCATCCGGTTAGACTGGAAGCCTACCCCAACCTAGTTGGGAAAAGGCTAGGCAAATTGATTGGAAGTAAAAATACCCATTCTGAACGATGTCCTATACGAGCTGAATAAACTCATCAGCATATCTCAACGAATTGGCATTAATGGGGTGATGTGTACAGTGGGCTGCATCAATTGGGTACTGGGTATTGATGCATCATGTACGTCATCCCGAATTCACGTCAATTCATTGATGCGTTGCTGCGAGAAGGAAGGAAAACCAACGAAGCTCACTTTCGAATTTATTTTGATTTATAAAAATGTTTATTTGCACCTTCAAAATTAAACAAGAAAACAGGTTTACATAAAATAGGCCAAAAGGTAGTTAAAATGTTTACATGTTAGAGTTGCTACTAATGCCTAAGCTAAGATAACTTAATATCTTGTGTTATAGGTATCAGCGCCCATCCTCATTTGCATTAACATAACATTAAATACATTAGAGCCATAAAGCTTAATATTACACTTGTAGTTTTATAATTTAAATTCCCATATTACAATTTGACAAGAAAAGGAGCATTCTAGGTACAAAATAAACAAAAGTTATTTTTTTGAAAAATAATTTGAAAGCCTAAAAAAAAAAAAAATATAAATACCATGCAAGTGAAAAAAAAAAATAATAATAATAATAATAAATTGTAATTGAGGTAAGTACATAACACTATTAAGGCATTATTTAAGAGCAAGAGAACAAAGTAGGTATGATTGCGATTGTGTGTTGCGTTTGTGTTAATTTTAGAATTAAATTTTTTTACTTGTACCTACGTGAAGGAAGAACAAATCGACAAACTCACTTTCGCATTTGTAATACAGCTTGTATGTATCAGAATGTTTGGGCATTTTTAAGGGTGTGTGTGGTGAGACCATTAAACTGAACAACTTTCGCCATGTCACCAACATTGTAATCGCGAAAAAATAATCATTCGTCCCATACATTTGTGTCGAGTATTAAAGTTTTGTATGGGACAGCTGATTACATTTCTGATGCACGGTGTACCTATATGTAAAATTATTATGTTATGTTATACTTGGTTGTATGTCTTTTCAGCGACATAGTGATCGCCCGCTCCCAGAAACCGAAGGACATAAGTGAGTTGGCGCACGAAATTGGACTGTTTTCCAACGAAGTATCGCAGTACGGTCGCACCAAGGCGAAGATATCTCTGTCTGTGCTGGACAGGATGAGGAACCAACAGGGCGGCAAGTACATCGTGGTTGCTGGGTAAGTTAAAATAAATAAACTAATAATAATAATGCTACATACATTATGTATTTTTTTAAAAGAATGGGAATCCTTTCCTTTCACTGTGAATAACGCCGTGACACGCAGACTGACTCAAGTCTTCGTCTTGACCATATAGGCACGAAATCTAACGAAAACCAGTTTTTTTAAGAAATTATGTAATTAAAAGTAAAGGGTGCATTGCAATAAAAATAAGAATGAGTAAATTGTAAAAATAAGTGGAGTCGAAAAGTTCACCTGAGAAACAATACCTACCCGTAAAAATAATTATTGTATTGTAACAATGAATAATATCGTCAAATGAGGCGGCGTTGAGTATTATTCATCGATAATGGATGTAATGTTACCGGCCAAACTAGTTTGTCCTAGGCCAAACCGGTTTATTAAGGCGGAGCACCCCGACCACGTGCTACTTCTAAAAAGGCTAGGCTAACTAAACGGTGGATTAAGCTATGTTGGCTGGCGACATATCACGCGTAGGATACACCGGTTTGGCCTAGGACAAACTAGTTTAAGAAAAAAATAAAATTATGTCAAATTAGTATCCAGTACCTAGTAGGTTATGGTTATACTAGTTTGACAAAATATTGATACGTTATAAAGTTATAACTTATTCTTTCTTCCCTGCAGCATTACCCCGACTCCCCTGGGCGAGGGTAAGAGTACCACACTGCTGGGTCTGGTGCAGGCTCTGTCGGCGCACCGCGGTCGCAACTCGTTTGCCGTCATGCGCCAGCCCAGCCAGGGACCTACCTTCGGAGTGAAGGGGGGCGCGGCCGGTGGGGGGTACTCTCAGGTATGTGCTCAGAATGCTCAGATTCCGGGAAATAGAAAAAATACGAAATTTTCTGTGACAACTGTAAATAAAACTTTTGTATTTGACACAATTTTATTACGGAATCCTAAAAAATGTATATGCTTATTCAAAACAATATTTTTAAAACCTCGCGATTAAAACAGTCAGTCATTCATTATTCCGGAATTTTAGAGGAGGTATCTATCTCTACTGAATCCCTCGAAGTTTGGGTAAATATACTCTACCTACCTACCTATTCCGATCTCTGATAATGAGCAACATCAAAAAACCTTTTTTACAAAAAAAAATACAGCCTACTTCCAAAAAACCACTACAAAGTAAAAATAACTTTAATTTCGGAAGTCGGTGTCTTTGGATCTGTATTTTAATTTATTGCCACCGACTTCCGAAATTAAAGTTATTCTTCACTTTGTAGTGTTTTTTTGGAAGTCGGTCGATATATATTTTTTTTTTTGAAAAAAATTTTAATTTTTCACTTTTTAGTGGGTCGGTTTGTTGTATTTATCTACAATAGTCTAATGTCAACTGCTTATACCTTTTGCAAAATATTGCTTTCCCGATGCAGGGACTTAATTGTTGAATAGTTCTCCTAGTAAGAACCAGGAGAACTGTAAGGTGAAGGTGAAGTCACCATCACCATAAGCATTGTGACGAGCATATATTGCTTAGCAACCATATTAAAGTAATCGAATGACAACCCGTGAAATACTTATTATTGAGCAGTTCTGGTGGCCATCTCTGGTCTTCATCATCAGTTCCACTTCACCAAATGGTGCTTTCAGAGAGCAAATG
Organism: Cosmia pyralina; assembly: GCA_946251885.1. NCBI lineage: Eukaryota > Metazoa > Arthropoda > Insecta > Lepidoptera > Noctuidae > Cosmia > Cosmia pyralina. The sequence continues at coordinate 12,270,642 of OX276360.1, forward strand.
CACGAGTTACTGTAAAAAATACCCAAATCGCTATGGTGTGCCTACCAATATTTGAAGAGTTCCCTCGATTTATCCCATCATCAGATCCTGACCTGATGACAATGGGACCACCTGGAAAGTATACCCGTTCAAACAACAAAAATAAATATATTTTTGAAATTGGTGCAGCCGTCTTCGAGTAATCGGGGAACAAAAATAAAACAATATAAAAAGATTCAGACGAACTGAGAACCTCCTCCTTTTTTTTGAAGTTGGTTAAAAGAAAGTAACAAATCTGTCTAGCCGTTCTCAAGTGATGCGTTTAACAACAAACAGCATTTCATGTAGATTGTGTTTGGATAATATTTTTGACACCATAATCTTTCACCTCCCCAGGTCATTCCCATGGAGGAGTTCAACCTGCACTTAACAGGTGACATCCACGCAGTGACTGCCGCAAACAACCTGCTAGCTGCCCAGATGGACGCCAGGATCTTCCACGAACTGACGCAGAAGGACGGCCCCCTGTTTGACAGACTGGTCCCCAAGGTCAAGGGGGTCAGGAAGTTCTCCCCCATACAGTTGAGAAGGCTGAAGAGATTGGGCATCACCAAGACCGACCCCGATATGCTGACGGAGGGAGAGAAGGCCAAATTCGCGAGGCTCAACATTGATACGTCGAAGATTATGTGGAATAGAGGTGGGTGTAGTTTACAGCTCGCTTGTTAGCACCACTTTGCGTATTCAGTAGGTACCTACCTATCTTAAGTTATGAAACACGGAAGAACCCACTCATCAAAACAATAAAAAAAAGGTTATTATTATTGAACTGAATTGGTGTTCATTCTCATGGGAGCAAAAACTCAGAAAAACCCAATTAGATTCGTCTGTTTTTCTCAATGTTCCAGTTCATTAACATCCACAAATTGATGACAAATGTCCGCAATAAAGGACGCCACTGTATTTAAAATAGAACTCCTTGGCCCAACCTTCTGGGTAGCGTGAATGAAGGATAGAATATTAAATTACTTGTTATTGACATTGTTCCTTTTTTGTATTAGTCGTGGCTTTGCGAAAAAGCGGATGCATCATTCTTCATGTGATTAAATATTCCCACTTTTTATGCGTTAGAGTTTTTTCACCTCTTTTAGTTAGTTAATATAAACCATTGGATATTCTTAAACCGCTAAATCTCAGTATTCTCAGTAGACAAATGTGGTGAAAGAAAAACGCGGTTTTGGTCGGGGTATCCTTTCTTGTATAATGACGAGGCCTTACAATAACTGGGTAGTGACTAAAAATATAGAGAGGTGGAAGCTTAAAAAAAGTTCAAATATTGCGCAGGCCACACTGGAAACGAAGCTAAGTTCGTTTAGCTTCGCTCATGTAGCTACAGCGTCTTTTCATGCTTCGTTTCACGGTGTGAACCGAAGTATGCAAACATGCGACTACAAGAGCAAAGCTAAACGAACTTAGCTTCGTTCCCAGTATGGCCTGCGCTTTATGGAGCACTAGAAAAGCTTAACGAGGGTCGATGTAAAATGTAGGTACTATCGGCCAAACTTCCGCATACCTTACCGCTTACCTTTAAGGCGATAATAGCATAGCACGGCTCACGACTCGATCGCCCGATGCAAGCGTTTTGACCAACAGGATGCACGTTATTTTTTGATTTGATTTATTGCAATTGTTATTTTTTGTTACACGCCCTGTACTCACACGTAACACACACACAAACAAACACACATACACAAAAGTGCTATTATCTCTAATTGGACGAAACCAGGAAGGGATGTGGTCTGTCACTACCTGCGCTGCCGCGGAAATATTTTCTAAACTGAGCATGCTGAAGTTTTGCCGATAGTACGTAGGTACTAAGTGCGCCTGACGTAGGTCAGGCGCACTTGTCTCGTACACACTGCTACAAGGATCGTTTGGCGCTCGAATGACGTTGACAGAGGGGCGCTGTTTGTAACATTTGTGCAATTGTTTTGTGAAATGTGTTTAAAAACACTACGGCGACATTAGTTCTAATTTTGGCCACGCGCCAAAATAACCTTGTAGTGTTGTAGCCATGTCGATACGACACAAGGATAAAATATTCCATTGTCAATTTCAGTGGTGGACCTCAACGACAGGTACCTCCGTAAGATCACAGTGGGCCAATCGCCCACAGAGAAGGGCTTCACCCGCGAGACGGCGTTCGACATCTCTGTGGCTTCCGAGATCATGGCCATCCTCGCGCTGGGCAAGGATGTCGAGGATATCAAGGAGAGACTTGCGAGCATGGTGGTCGCGCTCGACAAGAACGGCAACCCTGTTACTGCTGATGATTTGGTAAGTACATACACTTTTTGCCAATGTGATTATAGGCCATTCAAACATTTTAGCTTTGTGTTTTGAACGATAACGCTTTTGCGATGACTAAGTTATCGCAAATGTCTTTACACGGCGGTGATCACGTACCGCGTCCAGCAGGACGCATCATTGCCCAGTAACACTTACGATCATGCGTCCTGCTTAATTGCCCAGTAACATTTACCATCACGCGTCCTGCTTCATTGCCCAGTAACATTTACCATCACGCGTCCTGCTTCATTGCCCAGTAACACTTACCATCACGCGTCTTGCTTTATTGCCCAGTAACACTTACCATCACGCGTCCTGCTTCGTTGCCAAGTAACATTTACCATCACGCGTCCTGCTTCATTGCCCAGTAACACTTACCATCACGCGTCTTGCTTTATTGCCCAGTAACACTTACCATCACGCGTCCTGCTTCATTGCCCAGTAACACTTACCATCACGCGTCCTGCTTCATTGCCCAGTAACATTTACCATCACGTATCCTGATTTATTGCCCAGTAACACTTACCATCCACGCGTCTTGTTTTATTGCCCGGTAACACTTACCATCACGCGTCTTGCTTTATTGCCCAGTAACACTTACCATCACGCATCCTGCTTCATTGCTCAATAACACTTACCATCACGCGTCTTGCTTTATTGCCCAGTAACACTTACCATCACGCGTCTTGCTTTATTGCCCAGTAACACTTACCATCACGCGTCTTGCTTTATTGCCCAGTAACACTTACCATCACGCGTCTTGCTTTATTGCCCAGTAACACTTACCATCACGCGTCTTGCTTTATTGCCCAGTAACACTTACCATCACGCGTCCTGATTTATTGCTCAGTAACACTTACCATCACGCGTCTTGCTTTGTTGCCCAGTATGTTGCAGCAACGTATTTCTATGTCGCTGGAAACATGTTGCGAGCAACAATGTTGCACAAGCTTTGCTCTTCTATTATTCCTACTTGCTTATCGTCAGGGTCCGTCTATTTTAAAACTATATTATTGTGGTGTTTTTATTATTACTTGATTGGCTAATCTTCACAAGCGTGCTACTTATTTATTAACGAAAAAAACAAAAATGGATTACAAAAATAAAATTTTAAATAAAAAGCTGTAATCACGATGTCAACAGAATTTAAAAAACACCTAACATTTTTTTTTTTTATTTCTGGAAGTGGCCAATACCTATCAAATCTGTGAAGTTTCGCCAGTTAATTAAAAATGGCTCTATCCTATACTCAAACTCACCTTCTCCACAGGGTATGACCGGTGCTCTACTCGTCCTACTTCGCGACGCGTTCGAGCCAACCCTGATGCAGTCCTTAGAAGGCACTCCAGTGCTGGTCCACACTGGCCCGTTCGCCAACATCGCCCACGGCTGCTCGTCCATACTGGCCGACAAGATCGCCATGAAACTGGCTGGAGAGAACGGATATGTTGCCACGGAGGCTGGATTCGGTTCTGATATTGGTAAGACCTCATTTGTTGTTGCTGTGAACTTTTATTATGCGATTTTTCATGTTTTTAGTAATTTGCACATGAGGAATTTAGCCATTCTTTTAGAAAGGTATGCGAGACATTAGCAGCTTCATTCTTTTACCAAAAGACCACTCTATTTTTACAATGGTTTCGATCAAGTTCTACATTCCAGAGTCTGGATTCCCGAGGCTGCTGAGTTTTAATAAAACACAAATTAGTCAGGATTCCGGGAAGTTTCCGGAAATATTATTGGGTGATTATGTTGTGTAGGTGTTTTAAATATGGAAATTAAAGCGTGTACTTGATTACTCCTTATAACTCTGATGCTCAGTGGCACGTCTATTGGCTAGAAATATCTAACAAAACCAATGAAATCTTGTCCAGGCATGGAGAAGTTCTTCGACATAAAGTGCCGCGCTAGCGGCGACACGCCGCACTGCGCGGTGATCGTGTCCACGGTGCGCGCGCTCAAGATGCACGGCGGAGGCCCGCCCGTCGCGCCCGGCACGCCGCTGCACGACGTCTACGTGCAGGTAACTTTAATACCACAATATTGTCGTGGGCTAAAGTACAAAATACCTACTGCTATAGGGCACAAAATAGATAAGTACAAGAAGATGAACGCAATGACTTAAAACGTACGCAACCATGGCTCACGTACACAGCAACTAGGTACCCCAGCAAAAGACACACAACTTCAAATCCGAAATAGCTGCATGCTGCTGCTTTTGGTATTTTTACAAAAAAATATATAGTATGTATATCGATTAGCAACGATACAGAAGAACATTTAAATAACTTAGTATCCATTTAGTTAGCGTGGAGGTTTTAAGATCGTTAGGAGCGGATTTAATTGAAGGTTCAATTCCCAGTAACGAAATTTTCTTTTTGTCATTACAAACTTAGTGTGGCTAATTGTTGACCACAGACACAAACGAGATTTTTCTTCTGTCATGGTTTAAACCATCGAGCCAGTTTTTGTAATTAGAACCTAGGCGTGATAGAAATACAGTTCTTTATACAAAACTGATAACTTAGTCCTGTACTTAGTTGTCAGTTTTGTAAAACTGACCACTTATTATTGTGTCAGAATAAAGTTCGAAATTCAATCAAAAAAGGGTCCATGGTTTAAACCTGGGTTTGAAGATGAACCTTGTTTTGTAATAAGACGGATTAAGTTTAAAAACTCGGGTATTAAATGGCAATGTTGGACGTTGCGTTGGTTAGAGTCCACGTCAAACCGTTCTCTTTTTTGGGAGTATTCCTTCGGATAATCTTAACAAAATCAATGTTAAAGCAATGAATTTAAAACTTGAGGGTCCCTTGAGGGACACAGTGACACAGTCTGTACAGCGAGTGCAAGCGCACTCCACAAGTATGCGTAGCCTGTTTTCTCCCGTTGTATGGATACGAGCTTCTGTACGTATCTACTTTGTGTCTAGGTTCGATAATTGCTTATTCATTCCTGTTTTATAAGATCGCTCGCCATGCGCTCCGATCGCGTTTAAAATCGATATTAGCCTACAGTTTCAGGGCATAAGAATTATGATAGGAGCAGTTTCGCATAAAGACGAAGTATTATTTCTTTTTCTATGCTATTCCTTTATACATCGTGTCGTAAGAATGTTATCTACCGACTAACAATCGACTATTTTTATCAAGAAACAGTTCTGGTTTTAATGAACCATAAACTTTAGCATTGACGGTTCGTCGTGATTTGAGGTTAACACGCATTCCCACCGGCTAATTTTATGAGGCACTACAATACTATTCTAAAATCAGGCTAATGGTACAAAATGACGTATTTTTCAGGAAAATCTGGAGCTTTTGAGCAAAGGTCTGTGCAACTTGGGCAAACATATCAGCAACGGGAACAAGTTCGGCGTGCCGGTCGTGGTGGCCATCAACAAACATGGGTCAGTTCTTTTGGATAAAACTTTTCTACAAGGTACTTACATTCTGTGACCTTGTGGGCTGGCATATTTTTACCTCAGCAGGAGGTATTTTGATATTATAGTATAGACTACTATCCAGTCCAGTTCTCTGTCAGAACTGTTACGGCATTGCAAGTCGCGAAATATATTGGAATTTTGAAATCAACCATAATTAGACATACTTAGACGTTATCCGTATAATATTTTGTAGAACACAGTACCTATTGCCAATAATTAAAATATATAAGCTTCAGTATTTCAGTCCTCCATTGTGTAGCATTTAACTTGTGCTTAAAGCATAACATAAATAGAAACCTTTCTAAAGTCCGACAAGTATTGAAAGTTGTTCACATTAATTATCGTCATTTACAGCAACGACTCACTCTCTGAGCTAAACATGGTGAAAGACTTCGCGCTAAAGAACGGCGCATTCAGGGCCGTATTATGTGACCACTGGGCCAAGGGCGGGCTCGGAGCCCTAGAGCTGGCAGACGCCGTCATTGACGCTTGCGACTCCAGTTCCAAGTTCGGCTTCCTGTACCCACTGCAGCTCTCCATCCAGGACAAGATCCAGGTCATTGCTAAGGAGATGTATGGCGCAGGACAAGTCGAGTACACCGATGAAGTTCTCGAAAAGATCAAGACGTTTACTGAGAAGGTATTATAACTTTTTTTCATAAAATTATTTCACATCTGTTTTCCCAAGGGTTAGGCCGGGGTGTACATAAGTAAGTAGGTATACTTACGTTTCGCCAGTTATAGGGGCGAGCCTATTGCCATCAACCGGGCACAAAGTCAGACTTTGGGCTATTACTGATGAAAAAACCCAACAAAATGGGTCTTTGCCTGACCTGGGAATAGCATCCAGGAGCTCGTGCTCAGCAGCAGCACAACAACTCGGCTGTAGTACAACTTTTTTCCTCATAGATAAAATCACGGCAGTATTCCCCGAATGATACAGGTGTGTAGTACGCCCACAAATCGCGAGTTATATTTGTGTAATGTAATATGGGGTGAGCCTAACTGGAAACGGATCCGACTGGGACTGGGGAATTCTTTGAATAGATTTTTTCCGTTTTCCTCATGCCAATCAAATATCAGTGGATCATGATAATCTAATTATGAGCCATTCATGAATCAACTCAGTTGTTCTATTTCGTCGAACTGCATTGCATCATTCATTCAGTATTAAAGGCCTGATTGTTATGCGAACTATTGATAAGCGTGGCGGAACGCGAATAAATTGAACGTATTTATTTGTCTTGTATAAGTTGACGTTAATATAACAATTATAATATAATAACCTATAGTTCGATTCAAACTTAATGACGGCTCGGAAGTTAAATATGAGTACAGACCGTCCAGGTCTACAATAATTTTGGCTTCATTTAGTTTAGCTCGATTAAGTTTTTTTTTTATAGTTTTTTGCGCTCTAGCATGGTGCGGGTGACATTTGACGAACTGTTCCTTTTCAATCTTGAACGCTATCGCGATTTACAATCATAATTTAATATTTTAGCTGCACCCTAAATATCATATAATCGTAAAATACGGATTCAATAATAACTTTAGTAAATTAAATAAACCATCCTGCCAAAATGTTATTATCTACAAATAAAATCAAATTTAAAGAAAAATGAAGCAAAGTGATAGGCGTGTAACGTAACGCCATAGACATGTTTAGTGATGTGATGTATTGCTATTATGGGTTTTTATCGATAGTCGATATTTTTTATAGAAAAAACTTTTTTACAAAAAAATACAACCGACTTCCAAAAACAACACTACAAAGTGAAAAATAACTTTAATTTCGAAAGTCGGTGTCTGGTTAAATGTATTTTCGTTTTTGCCACCGACTTCCGAAATTAAAGTTATTTTTCACTTTGTAGTGTTGTTTTTGGAAGTCGGTTGTATTTTTTTGTAAAAAAGTTTTTATTTTCACTTTTTAGTTGTGGTACCTATCCCACACAAATTCTAATACCACTACCTGCAAAACAAACTAGAACATCATCTATATAAAAGTGGGAAAAAATACGTATTATTGAAGCTAACTCAAAAACTACCAAAGCAAAGTTAATCAATTTTATATGGGACCAACTTTGATGTATACCCTCTCGAATAAAACAAAAAAAAATCCAAATCGGTCCAGCCATCTTCGAGTAATCGGGGAACATACTTACATAAAAAAAAAAGAAGGTTCCGACAAATTGAGAACCTCCTCCTTTTTGAAGTCGGTTAAAAAGAAGTTTACTTTATGTATTTTAAAATTTTTGTTGTTAGACATCTATAGAGTTAAATTAGCCGAAAAAATTATACCATTAAAAAAAAACTTTTTTTTAAATAATTACCGGGAGTGAGAATGTGATTTAATGTTTTGTATTAAATACATATTTTAAAATAAATTTCATAATAATATGATATATCAAAGACATTTTTAAAATTATTAGGAGAACGAGATTTTTGCTGTAAGAATCGTTATCGATAAAACTGAATTGTGCATATTGTCACTGACCTAGTCAATTGTGTGTGGTGGATTGTGTGAGGAATGATATGAAAGAGAAGGGAGTGAATGATAGCGTGACGGTTGACAGGGGAGAATGGAAGAAGAAAACGTGTTGCGCTGACCCAAGTAATATGGGATAAGGGCAGGAAGATGATGTCACTGACCTAGTCAAGCCATACTGACATGTGTCACCCGCACCATGCTAGAGCGTAATCATTATAATTTAAGAATTAAGATTTATTTAAGATTAACGTTGATTTGCACGAAACCAACATTAGTTTAACTGAGACTTTAAATTTATGCTGTCACTTTCTTTTTGATACAAAACGTAAGGTATGGCATGAATTTAAAGTCTCCGTTAAACTAATGTTCGTTTCGTGCAACTCAGCGTTAGATCTTTTAAGTTTGAATCGTACTTTAACTGCACTCGCAGCTAGCTTCCGAGCCGCCATTAAGTTTGAATCGAGCTATACCACCGCGGAAATTTGCGGTGAACCACTTTTCGACCTTATCACCATAGTGTGGTTCAAAAGTGGTTCACCGCAAATGTCCGCGATGGTACCATCATGTAAACGTAGCCTAACTATACGTTATGAACTAAATTGATGCTAGTTGATCTCAAATTCTCAATAGAGTATATTGATTTTGAAGTGGTTAAAACCCGGTGAAACATTTAGCATTGGTAAGCAGATCACATAAAAAATGCCAGCCAGACAGCCAGATGTACTTATGTAAAAACCCACAGTCTGGATAAATAATTCTGCATGAAATGTTTGTTTATCAATGATCAATTTTATTCTGGACACTGATGTAAAAAAATCCCAATACTTTTAAAAATCGCTTTTTCTGAAACTTGAATAAAAACAAGTCATTGGGTAATTCTGCACATTAATTTGATTGAAACAAAAAATCGAATAATTTGTATGACAGCCTACGCGTACGCGTAATGTCAGTTGGCAGTTGCGAGGAATTCAAACACTCTGATGTAATGCCAATCTATTCAATTAGCCAGAGCAAAAAAAAACTGTAAAAAAAATAAACTCTGGCACATTTATTATTTATTGACAGGCAACCATAGACCAAAAAATGCAATACTTCATGGACGCTGTATTTTCTTTACATTTTCCTTTGAAATAAAATATCAATGTGTTAAATCGATTAAAACTTCTTCATAAATAAAATCGATTGTTGTAAGAAATAAAATTAAAATTGTAAGAAATATAAATAAAAAAAGAAAGAGGAGCTCGTGGCTAAGTAATAACAGCCGCACGGGTCGATCCATCAGGTTAAGCTACGCTTGCCGGGGTTGGTCCGTGGATGGGTGACCATCTTTACATACCGAGACTCGTCCGTGCCTCGGAAAGCACGTTAAGCCGTTGGTCCCGGCTGTCATTCGTGGATCTTTGACAGTCGTTACGGGTCGTCAGAAGCCCGAAAGTCTGACAAGCAGTCTTACCAAGGGGTATCGTATTACCCAGTTAGTGGGTTGTGGAGGTCAGATAGGCAGTCGCTCCATGTAAAATAATAAAAATAATGGTATTCAGCTGCATCCGGTTAGACTGGAAGCCGATCCCAACATAGTTGGGAAAAGGCTAGGCAGATTGATTTGTTGTACGAAATCGAATCGGTAACGTATTAGGACATAACTAATATTGATTAGTACTCGAGCTGTCAAAAGAAAAATAAATGGTTGGCAAGGTTAAATTTTCTATACTATACTATAGTAAAATAGTAACGAAGAATTTTTGTTCGTTTGTCTGTTTCGGATTGGCGCAAAAACGCCTGAACGGATTTGGATGAAATTTGGTACCAGCCAGCCAGACAGTTACCTGACCTGCCTGAGCCAGACCTGGATTAACACATAGGGTACCTACTTTTAATCCGATGGTACGCCGTTCCCGTGGGATATTTTCCAACATCCACGTGGGCGAAGCCGCGGGCAAAATAATAAAATAATGAACTCGTAGAGCTTACCCAATCACTATTTCGCAGGGCTACGACAAGTTCCCGATCTGCATGGCCAAGACTTCCAACTCTCTGACCGGTGACCCATCAGTAAAGGGCGCCCCCACTGGTTTCACGCTCAAGATCAACGGAATCTTCGCGTCGGTCGGCGCTGGCTTCGTGGTCCCGATGGTGGGCGAGATATCCAAGATGCCCGGCCTCCCCACCAGACCTAGCATCTACGATATTGACCTCAATACTAAAACAGGAGAAATTGAAGGACTATTCTAATTTTTATATGACTTTCAGCAAAAGAACCTATGTATAATCCCGTGTCCTAATCGGAAGCCACCGTCGCGCTCTTTTATATGAATATGACGTACATAGTCGCGCGATCAATCAAGTCGCGTTCGTACGTCATAATTCACACAAACGATCGCGTACTCGCGCGACGATTGCTTTTGGTTAGGACACGTCCTAAAGCGTTAAGATATATTTTTGTATAACCCATGTTAATAAAATATGTTTTTTTTATATTGATGTGTTGTTTATTTGAGTTTTGGTGTCAGCTGAAAAAAAAAGAAAAAAAGAGGAGCTCGTGTTTATGTAATAACAGCTGCTCGGGTCGATCTACCGTGCCTCGGAAAGCACGTTAAGCCGTTTGACAGTCGTTACGGGTCGTCAGAACCCGAAAGTTTGACAACCAGTCTTACCAAGAGGTATCGTATTACCTAATTATTGGGTTGTGGAGGTCAGATAGGCAGTCGCTCCATGTAAAACACTGGTATTCAGCTGCATCCGGTTAGAGTGGAAGCCGACCCCAACATAGTTGGGAAAAGGCCAGGCAGATTTAATGTGTCAGCTGAACATTAGCATGTGTTAATTTTCATCTATCACGCTAATCAGTCTCAGCTAGAACAGTTGCAGTATTATTACGAAGCGACACGCGCTTTACTTGTGGTTATTACTTTATAAAGTGTATTATCTATGCTTGTGGTTACCAAGTGTACAAACACGCTGTGAACGTGTGTTTAAGCGCAGGCAGGAGCTCTCGGTACCGTTCAAGACAATGGCAAGTCGGAAGTGTGTGTGTGTGTGTTGTACACTTGGTATAATTGCCGGCACTAGTCGTGAGCACAAATTCCATCTTAACTTTAACTGCCCTCGTCAGCGTGCTCTGGTGTTCTGTTTTCTATCTGAACGTATCTAAATATGCTTGATAATATATTGATTTCATTGCTTCCACCCGTGTGCAACCTGCCGTGATAGGAAATAAGATTCGTTAGGTTTAAGAGTAGAGCGTGTGTTCACGACTCGTGCCGGCAACTATAACCACATGTTACGCGCGTGTCGCTTGTGAAATAAATATACTATACCTACCTTTAAAGTAACTTAAACAGTATTCTGTATTATCTATTAATGTAAATAAAAAAAATCACTCATGATTCGATACAAAGCCATCAATATCGTATATCTTTCATAAATAATTCAAAAACCGCAGACGGCGCGGTGGTTTGAATTTAAAATTATTTTGCGATCAGATATCATTGTCGCCCGATGTATGTCCTGACAAAGAAGATGTATTGTGTACTTTTACATCAGCGCCATTATTTGGAACTGAATGCTTGCTTCAGTTGCTGCTGCGTACACATTAGGACAAAAACTATAGTTGAATTTAATGAAACATTAAAAATCCACTGGTTTTCGCAACGGCTAGAGCATGACTAAGGTTGAATTTGAAGATCTCAATTGGGTGAAATATACCTACATTTATGGATTTACGTTAAGATAAAATGTGTGTGCACTTCGCGGCAGTCGTTCCATGTCTACTTGGTACCTATGACATTACTCTGACAGAAGCGTCTGTCCTTGTCGCGGCGTGCAAGTTCATCCGGATGACGTATCTTTATTGCGGTGTCAACAATCTCCCGGCCCTTGCGGCACCAACAAGCCGTATTTTAAACCAGTTGGTTGAAGAAGTCCGCAGCATAAAGCAGCTACACGTCAACAGCCTCCGCGCTGCCCATTCAGTTAGGTCTGCTCCACCTGCCTTCACTAAGTCATCCCACTCCCATTTCAGAGGCGCTACTCGTATTCAGACATCCTGAACCACGTCGGTTACGTCAGATCTCCGAGTTGCAGGCTCGGTTCAATGATATGCCTTACATGCACCGTGCAAAGCTCTGCATGGTACCTAGGTATATTTAATGAACCTCCATGATTCGGTCCCATACGTAAATGCTATGTTGTATAATTGCGCAGCTTAGCAACTCATCGTACCGGTGTGAACGAACTTTTAGACGCTACAATATCAATAATGTCAACGAGCACAATTTTTTTTAGATTCAGAATTTGTCGGTCTGCCATTTAAATGTCACAAATTCATCGAATAAATATTTCAACAGCTCATTTGTGTACGAGTTATTGCAAACTAAAAAGGTGTCGTGGGTGGTCCTATAAAACATGCGAATGCGCACGCACTACGTTGAATCACGAGTACATAATCAGCCTATAACGTTCCCACTGCTGGGACACAGGCCTCCTCTCGGTGAGAGGGAGTGGGCCGTAATCCAACACGCGGGCTTAGTGCAGGGTGGTAGATGTCACATGTCTTCGAATTTTTGATTCTAGGACATGCCGGTTTCCTCACGATTTTCCTTCACAGTTTTGAGAGCAGTGGTGATGAAATAATTTACACAAAGTAAAGCGCCTGCCTCGGTTCGAACCTACGACTCGTAAGTCGCGACCGTTACCACAGGGCCACCACTGCTCCTCACGAGTATTTCCCTCTAATAATGTGAATGTGTGGTAACAAGCCAAATCAGGAGCGCTGCTGGTGGTAGCGCTCTGCGGTGGTCGACTCACGCATACGACTTCCCAGACACGTAGACGCTCTGTAGCGTAACTACTGCAACCGGCAGCCCGATGACAAACGCGATTGTGTCGATTCCGCTAAATATTACGAATTTAGCCGAATAACAACACATACACAAGTACAAGTCACAGTCTGTAAACTCAATTACTGTTGCGCGCAAGTTGGGTGTTTATCGGATAGTAAAATAATTAACTAAAAAATAAATATTGTCATGCACGAGTTGTTTTTCGCAAATATCTCAAAAACTCGTCCTAGGTGAAAAATAATGAAATTTTTATCCCTCTGAATGTTTGTGTATAGGTTAATGGAGGACCTTCAATTGACCTTGACCTTTGTCTTATAATTTTGTTGGATTTATATTGCATGAAGCTGTGTTACTCGTAACATTGTAACTGTTGTAATTTTATTCGGCAACTGAATTTTGCAAAATTACATGAGAATCTCTATTGTGCTCATTCCTCTAGGCTGAATTTCGTAGTCGTCTATGAATTTCAGCAGACAAGTGTAATCGTAAGTCGCGTTCTAAAAAGGACAACGGAGATCCCCGATAAGAATAAAAATATGCGTCACATCCACGCTTTCTGGAAACCATAAAATTAGGTAGACAGCTTGTCTATAATTGTGTCACGTCTCATCGTGTACAATCATCATTACACGTGAGTATGTCCGATTTTTACGATCACCTAAACATTTTTCCCTCCAGTTTTCCAGGACCGGACCTCGAAAACAGCGGCGCGGAAGCGGGGCGGGACAATGCGAGACGCGCCGCCGCCGCCGCCGCCTCGCTGCCCGCGAAATTCGAGGCAGAGGCCTTATAGGCCACGGTCAGTCAACTACTATAAGTGTATAGTTGGCGCCTGTCTTATGTATTATTTTAATTTATTATACCTACCTAGAAATGACAGGAGTGTATAACTTCCCTGTAGTATTTCAGTGTAAGGCCCGGTTCACATTAGGTCGGACCGACAGTTTTACCGGAATGACAAAATGTCGTATGCAAATTGGCGTATGAATTTCAATAGCGCTGTTCACATTAGGGCGAACTGATGAAACTGTCGGCGACGAAACATTTACCGGACGTTCAGCCACGATTACGGTCGGGTCGGATATAATATTAACATACTTTGTAATGCGCCACTCACATTTGTCGGCTCGGAGTGATGAAATCACCCACCCGCATCCGTGGTGGCGTGTACGCAGGGAGGACTCGGTTAAACGTGGAGGGCGAAATAAATACAGAAGTTTTAATTTCTCTTGTGGAAGACAGTAGCTGTGGGATACGACACGCTCGATTGACACACAATGATTGGATGCACCCAATATTTTATTTTTCTTTTCTCCTTTCCTCCTCTGTCTTCACTTTAAATAGCACATGTCATCTTCGTCGTCCATTGTACACAGAAACCAACTCACCACTGCTTTGTGACGGGCCGGGCCGCGGTAAATCGACAGTAACAACGGTGGTGTTCACATTAGGTCGGACCGGCAGCTTATAGGGTGAACAGTAACATCCGACAGTCGGCCAACGGTAAAACTGTCGGTCCGACCTAATGTGAACCGGGACTAATGCTCACTAATACAAATAATGCTTCCATAGCAAATTAAACAAGTATATGCAAAAAGTTATTTATTTAATTGTTTGCTTAATTAAAAGTTTACTCGCTAAGAAGTATCAGCGGGGGTGTCGTCGATCTCATTGACGATCTCGTTGACAATCTCGGTGGGTTGGAAGGTGGCGGGGACAGCGGGGGCGACGGGGGCGGGGGCGGAAGGCTCGTCGTCGTCGCTGTCGTTGGCGCCGGGGTGCGCGTGCTGTGCGGGCGGCGCGTGCGCGGGACGGGGCGCGCGGGCCGAGCCTGGCGCCGACCACACGGCTTGTGAGCGCTGTAACAATAACAATAATAATTACCGTTGATTAAAAGTCCCGTCACTCAACATAGAATTGCCACCTAACCAAAAGTTTGGTCGAGTCGTCCAAACTTGCCTGTCAAAAAAAAAATTTGGTTGTGGAAAAAAGCTATCGCGTCCTTTAATCAAGTTTGTTGCTTATTTAGCACAATGGATTAACTACTCGTGCCTTATGCGCGAAATTGAACTGTCCACACATTTTTATCGATAGCCTTAATCGTGCTGCGGGTTTTTCGCAGAAGCAGTATTAGGCACCATAGGTTCATGCTATAGTTTTACCTTGATAAACTTTTTAATGTTATTGCATGGCAAACAAGCCGGTCCCCTCTGATGGTCAGCAGTCACCGCGGCCACATTGTAATACCAGAGGCATCACCAGAAATCGGAATAGATTACATAGAGTGAATAATACCACCTCTAAAATCCCGGAATAATGATAATGACGTTTTAATCCCGGGATTTAAAAATAACGATATATTTATTAGACTTTATTTATAGTTCCAAATTATTGATTTGAAGAATTATATAATATTTTTAGGGTTCCATTGGATACTAATATTGTGTTAAATTCAATTTTTTTGATATTAGTAAGTTGTAAGGATTTTGCTACATGATTATCTGGGATGACACAAATAAGCACATAAACCATTATTTGTGTCATCCCAGATAATCATGTAGCAAAATCCTCTCATAATATGCCTGTATTATGCGGGAAGCACAGAACCGGTCGATGTGGCGGTGCTTGGGGAAGGCCTATGTCCAGCAGTGGACGTCTTTCGGCTGAAATAATGATGATGATGCCTGTATTCACCGGCTCCCATACTCTTCAAACCATAACAACGCTGCAGCAGAAAGAGTTACTGTGGTAATACTTCCCCGGAGCAGTTCCTTCACAAAGAATTACTATTGCTTAAGGCGTTTCAACTCATCTTACCTCATACTGATCCTTGCACTGTCGAACACGGTCCAGATACATATCATAGACGTACTGCGCCATGTGGGGCATGTCCCGAATGCGCAGTGTCATGGCGTCGGGCACAGCTGCCACTGCGCCGCGTTGTGCTGGCCAGCGCTCGCCCGGAACCAACTCCAACTCGAGAGGACGCTCCACCAGCTATGGAAATAAATGTTATTTATGTATTTATTTTCTCTGGAAGACTTACAGCAGCTTCTGCAGCAGTAGCAGCAGCTGATTGATATGACATTATAACAACTGTTCTGGGACATTTATCAACTTATCTGTCCTACCGCTGGGTAAGTCTCCACGGTTTTTCTCAACTCATACTTCAAGCAACAACACTTACAGCGGCCGTTGACCTCCCAAAAAAAAAAACATCAAATATTTTTATTTTATCGTTACCCATGGCTTCTGCGGAATTTAGCTAGCCAATTTAAAATAAACCTGTATAATAAAATAGTATCACTGAATATTTTTGACAAAAAGTAATCGCTACGAGGTGTGGGAACGAGTATGATGCTGAAAATATAGTTTTTGGAATTTGGATGTTTGTTCCGGTTTGGAAATTTGGCATACTTTTAATTCCAGTAGTATGTTCCCGTGGCGTATTTTCCGAAATCCACGCGGGCAAAAGCTAGTATAATGTTATAAATCATTCCTGACTCGATGCTGTTTTGTCGGGCACAGTTCCAAGTTATTTTTAATTAAAAAACAAGTTTAAAAAGTTCTATTTTTAAACAAGCAATTTTCCTCTTCCCTGGGATAGAAAACCCCACTGATAGTTTCAATAATTTCTAGGAAAACATGTCGTAAATATTATTATGATTGATTTTACTAATGCAGCTGGCTGTTTTATGTCTAGGCGCGTCTGTTCTTTCGACAATAAAAACGAAATGAATCATATACTCGTAGTTTTCTGTAAATAGACCTGTGTGATCACAATTTTATTTCATTCATTATTCACAAACGTTATATAGGTTGGCAAAAAAAAAACCCGTTTTTCGCAACCAGTGTGATAAGTAGTTACTTTACCTGAAATCCTAAAAGGATTCTATCGTCTTTTGTCACGATACTTAAATATGAGATGTGTGAGATGTTATGGTAAGAACTAAGAAAACAGCACGTGTAGCTTGACCATCATCGAAACGGGTTTTGTCGACAGAAGAATAGACAAAAGGACAGATTGTAGAAAGATTTCTAACGTCTAAGCATGGCGATTTGTCATTTTGTCTATTCTTCCGTCGACAAAATCCGTTTCTATGGTGGTCATGCTACGCGTACTGACGACAATATTAGCGAGAAGTTCTAATTCAGTTAAAAACTTAAAGAACGCGTTAGCTTCTGAATTACTTATCGTAATTTCTGATGTGTCACGGAAAATGTTTTCCCGCGTTCTACCAACCTTGTGCAAATGTCATAGGTACACATAGAGTTATAGGGAAAGTTCAGCTTCAGCTTTGTAGAGCGTCGTCGTTGTGTCTGTTTTGCTTGAATACCTACTTGTGCGATAGTCTCGTTCTCGCGCACTGGATTTTCAATGTTCTGCTTAGCGCCGAGCGTTGAAAATCCAACAGTGTGTTTTTTCGACGCGCTGAGATGCATTCTGTTGGATTCTCAATGCTCGGCTCAATACCGACAGTTCAAACTCCAGTACGTGAAAAAATACCGCCGCGATATTTTAACGTCCTTGCGAACGTGCTCTAACTCGATGTACAGAGGCGAGCACATCAAGCTACCAAAATCTGTCAAATTTCTCTGATAGATTTTCAACTTTACCACAAAGAAATAAGGTTCATATTCAATTGGGAAAAAATTTCAGATTGGGGTATCTTGATGTGCTGACCTCTGTACCACATGCCCCGGTATCCTACCTGATTAAAGGTGGGCTGGAGTTCAAAGCAGTTCCTGAAGAGGTTGGCTCTGGCGAAGATGTACAGTCCCAGGCGAGCCCTGGATGCAGCCACTATGAGACGTCGGAGGTCGCGCACATGTCCCACGGCGCGGGTGCGGACCAGGGACACCAGTGCTATGTCATTCTGCTGTCCTTGGTACTTGTCCACTGTCGTCACCTGTGAAGGAAAATATATGTAATACGGAAGTTTTGGTCTGTAATAAAGTTCTTTAAAAAGCCAAGAAAAATTTTTGGGTATCAAATTGACCACCATTTGTCCGTAAATTAAAATGACAGCTGTCGTACTTTGACAGTTTTTGCAAATTGGCGACGTGACTCAATTTGATAAACAATTCATATCCTTGACTGTACATTATTAACACTTTGGGGGTGTAGTTGTAAGCTTATTTTTAATACCATTTTGTTGTCACACGTATCGTCTTGTGCGATACGATCACCAAATGTATAACATTGTTAATTGAACTTATGTATGATCTAATGAGTATATTCTAAATTTTTATTTTTTATTTTGTTAGCGATATGGTTTTGAGGTTGATGGTTACCTACCAAAAAACTAAACTTTATTTTTTCCATTTAAAACTTTATTTTAATCAATCTCTTGCCAAGTCTCATGTTTAGGAATTACGTGGGATTTCAAAGGTCTATTATTGATCAAGTTTTCAACAAGAGGCATGCCCCGGTAAAACACATTAAAAAAAGAGCAACTGACCTTACCGTAATAAGTGAATGAATTGAAATAAGTGAATTAATTGAATGCTCAATGTGAAATGCTGCTTACGTAGTAACTAGCATATTACTTGTGATGAAGTTACCAAATTTCGTTTTAAGGTATTGAGTTGTATAAGTTATTGTTTGCCTTGATTTTGTTTTTTACTACGAGGTAGAATTACATGTAGCATTAAGTACAAACCTTAGTGGTTTAATAATGCTATTCTGATAAAACAAATGTAATTAATTTTTAAATGGTAAATAAAAAAAACAAAAAAAAAAGTAGTACGAACTAACTTTTGTCAGTTAGGTTAAGGATACGTCAGCTATTGCTTTTGTCTCAATGTAGGTATTTACATTATGATGGATGCAAAAAAAAATATATTCTACCTACACTCCTACCAACTTATCTGTGAAACGGCGAAAATTGGAACTACGGCCGTCATGTTGAAATTTTATTCGATTGTGCCGACGCATGTCATTCGATTGTGTCGACGCATCGACGGTGGCGTCCTCTTTCAGTTCACAGATAAGTTGGTAGGCGTACATACTTATTTTGAGTCAACCGCAATTTGCCTTGCCAATTATTTTTTTTTTTAATTTTAATTTGAAAATTAGTGTCTGACATAAAATATTGATTATATTTATGTAACATAAGTATTTACTGCGGGTGGCGCTGGTGGCGCACCCAAATGAACCTAGTCTAATGGTCTATATTTACATACGACTATGAGAATGGGACCTGCGACCTTCAGCATGGCAATAGATATTATTGCGTCGTTTGTATTGCTGCAAAAAAACAAACACCTGGCTCATAATAAAATGTCAATGTCAGAATGATTTTAGGGTACCGCTTTTTTATTAAAAAAAAACCGATACCAAATATAAAGTTCAAAACAGGATCACTTTTCAAGCAGTCTGTTAAAGGCGATATGGCATCAAATCTGAGATTGAACTAAATTAATTATAAATTTAATTTTTTGCTTACTATGGTTAAGCTACAAATATTTTTTAATTTTTTTTATCGAAGTCTGTTGGCGCCGCAACAAAGATATGGCGCGGCGTGCGTACGAAAAATTGCACGCCGGCCGCGACCAGGATAGACGCTTCTTTAAGAGCAGACTGTCATAAGCCGAAGTAGGTATAGTTCAACGTCACGTAAAAAGGCCGGTTTTGCGGTTGGCCAGCGGTCTTTTTACGTGGTGCGAATTATATACAAGGAATGACTGCCCCGAAGTGCGCACAACATTCAGAATTTTATTTTGTTTCCTTGTTTTTATTATACTGTAAAAGTAAAGAACAAGTAAAGTACATACGGGAAAAGTTTTTAAGCAGTGCGCAAATTTTCAACATGTGGTGTTCTACCCATGAATATGAACAACTTTTATTAAGGGACCAACTCTGAAATCACGAAAAAAAATCAGCTCGTTTCTACAAAAGTTCAATGTTCAAGTTCGACTCGACCAAAATGTATTGAACAGCTGATTTTTTTTGGTGATTTCCGAGTTGGTCCATTTCCTGTGAAAATTTGCGCACCGGTTAAAAACATTTCCTGTCTATGGTGTCATTAGAAAAGATTCATGAAAGACTCAAGAACGTCATTCAATATGGTAATTTGAAGTTCTAAGAGTTCTGTTGATGATTTCAATGATTATAATTCTGTAAAACCATATTTTTTACGGTCGCGAATCAGATGGATGTTGATCAACACACAACCTGGAAATTGCAAAAAACGCAAGAAGATCTGAATTTCGTGGGCTAGCCTGGCATAACTTACAGTTGCGGAACGTTCAACGACACAACGTTCAAAAACAAGCTTGCAATTAAAATATTTTTTTATAAAGTTTTTTTTTGTATTAAATAATCCTTATAATATTCTCTCTCATTGAAAAATCGAAGATATGAGACGGAACCCTCGGCAAGCGAGTTCATTCGTATCTGGCCGAATAGCTTAGAGGTGACCTGAGAATTTAAATCTGCAAAGAGCAATTTTTAACGATACCGCCGTATGATGTCAGGATTTTTGTATCTAGCTCTATGAAATTGAAATATCGACCTCTTATTATGGACGTTTTCGAATTAAATAGTCATTAACTATTTAATTCGACTACGTACTTAAGTACTGCCCATCCCTTTGGAGACAGAGGCGTGATGTTATTCAAATACATTTATGTTTCAAAGTCGACGTCATGTAGCGACACACTTGTCACCATTTTCTTGGTGGATACAGTTTGAGGTGGATCCTCAAACTCAAAAGATTTAAGTATTTGAAAATACATTTGCAGGCACTTGAATAATTGTCAAGGAGGTCGGTCAGTCGGAAATATGTGAAGCTAGCTGCCAATTCCAAAGCGTAGTAGGTATACAGGGTTACTGCTAATTCGACGTATATCCGTCAGGGGCTGATAAGGGGGCCAAAATGCAACAAATTGAATCCCCCATATGTATGGCCGAAATTCAATAGTTTTCGAGATATTTGAATTTTAAGTTTTTCGATATTTACCCAAAATTTGACATTTAATTCCAAATAAAAAAAAAAATACATATTAGAATGGGTACCATTAAAAATGATGTTGTAGCTAGCACTTCAATTAAGCTATGGACATAATTAAAACTACTTAATTTAACAAAATAATTAAAATAATGAGCGATTTAAGAATAAAATCTTATTAATATTTTCATTTTACGCTTCAAAAATGTTGTCTCGTCACAAAAAATACTATGACATTAATCGTACAAATAACTAAAACAACTTGCCTATTCTGTAAGCTTTCCAAAAAGGTATAAAAGTCAATTTTAAAATACATAATTCGTATGGATATCCATAAACGTATGGATGGGTGTCCTTGATAATTATTTGCTGGGCCCCCATTTCTTGCCCCAAAATTTGAACGGCGAAAATTACGAGGAGTTTTTAAGAAACAACCTAGACGATATGTTGGCGGATGTTCCCGAAGAAATAAAAAACAACCTCATGTTTCAACATGATGGTTGCCCAGCACATTACCGGATTACTGTCCGACAGTGGCTAGACAAGAGATATCCAAACCGATGGATTGGGAGGGGAGGGCCAATTCCGTGGCCAGCACGAAGCCCTGATATCACACCACTTGATTTTTACGTTTGGGGTCATATGAAGGAATTAGTTTATGTGACCGCAATAAATTCAGTCGAAGAACTTCGACAGCGAATAATAAACGCGGCGCAACAGATGAGAACAACGTTCACATCAAGAGTGACGAAAACCGAAGTTAGGAAGAGAATTCGAACCTGCATTCGTAATCGAGGGACTCATTTTGAACAAGATGTGTAATTTTTTTTTTTAATTTTTTTTTTTTGTTTTTTTTTTTTTGGGGGGGACGTAAATTTTTTAATGCATTTTATTTCATACAAAATACAAATGACCCTTTCTCTCCCCGCGCCGATTCAAACACATGCCATGCCACGAATTATGTATTTTAAAATTGACTTTTATACCTTTTTGGAAAGCTTATAGAATAGGCAAGTTGTTTTAGTTATTTGTACGATTAATGACATAGAAATTTTTGTGACGAGACAAAATTTTTGAAGCGTAAAATGAAAATATTGGTAAGATATTATTCTTATATCGCTCATTATTTTAATTATTTTGTTAAATTAAGTAGTTTTAATTATGTCCATAGTTTAATTGAAGTGCCAGCTACAACATCATTTTTAATGGTACCCATTCAAATATGTATTTTTTTTTATTTGGAATTAAATGTCAAATTTTGGGTAAATATCGAAAAACTCTTAAAATTCAAATATCTCGAAAACTATTGAATTTCGGCCATACATATGGGGGGTTCAATTTGTTGCATTTTGGCCCCCTTATCAGCTCCTGACGGATATACGTCGAATTACCAGTAACCCTGTATATACCAGTCAATAAAAGAGATATCTAGGCAGGGTATACTAACATATTATGTGAATTGCTTCATGTTCAATTTCGTGAAAATATTGCAAAAACAAAGTAATATATATAAAATTGAACATGAAGCATACAAATATGTTAGTATACCCTGCCTAGATATCTCTTTTTTATGGATACTCTTTTAAATTATATTGTTACAAAATATTAGTTACATCATTATTGTTGAATTTATAATTGAACGTGAGAAGTGTCGATCGAAAGTTAAGCTACGCATACCGCGGTCGGTTCGTGTATGGGTGACCATCCAATACATATCGAGACCCCTCCGTGCGTCGGAAAGCACGTTTCGCCGTTGGTCTCGGCTATCATTCGTAGATCTTTTACTGTCGTTACATTACGTATGCGCAAATGCGAACATACCGGACGCACTACAATAACTCGGCAGTCCCAACAGCATCCTGAAGCAGTTATTATACAGGGTGAAATTTTAATGCTTGTTATTCTCTTAAAGGGTCATTGTACTCATCATTATGAACATTTTTTACTATGGGACCAAACCTGAAATCGCGAAAAAAATTCTGTTCAGTACATTTATCTAAATCAAGCTCGTCAAAATGTAGTGAGCAGCTGATTTTTTTTCGCGATTTTTGGTTTGGTCCCATAGTAAAAGTTGTCCATAATGGTGAATGCAATGACCCTTTAAGAGAAAAACAACCATTAAAATTTCACCCCGTATTGAATACGCAAAGCCTGCAATGCCTTATCCACAGGCCACTCGTGTAGAACGATTGACAATACGCTTTAAACAGCGTAATCTTTACCTCAATGTATAAGCTCGTTGGCTCTGACCTCTCTCTTGTGCGCTCTCGATCTATATCTACGTCGTCTTTAGATGTCTCCGGTTAGAGAACTTTTTTATATTTTTTTCTGTGATTCTAAAATCCCAAGTACTTAATTTAATTGCAAAATTGCATTAAAAATGTGCGTGGGTATTACGTAATTGAAAACACTGGCTGAAAATATTTTTGATAGATAGCTTAATTTATTTTTAAACAATTTTTATTTGGTTTGGCGCTTTTATTTTGGTCCCATCGCATTGTTGCACTCTCTTTTTTTCCCATGTGGAAGTAATTGACTCTGTCACTTTCTTATTCCCGCCCAGTTCGCCAGTTGATTTTTTTTTTTGTAGTTGCGGAGCGGGACGGGACCAGCACTAAAGCGGAGAAGAGAGAGTGTCGAACAACCCAAAATTATATCCGCATATGTAAAGAAACACGGCGTGCGTGTCACATGTCAAAACAAGTTTAAAAACAACTTAATTTTATACGACGATAATTAATAATGCCTTTGCGACAGAATAACCATAATAAAAGCATTCGGATGCAAATGTCGTAAGTTACTTACCAAAGTTATTATCTTTTTTTGTCTAAGTCGTTCTCCAAGATTAAAGATGATCTTAGCATAAACTGTTAGTTCAAAATTAGTTCTAGGTTATTTAGGGTTCCGTAGCCAAATCGCAAAAACGAAGCCCGTTATTTTGTCATGTCCGCCTGTGCGGAATTCATACAGCCATTAAAATGGCTGTGTGTGTGCACTATACTCGGAGACTATTTGCATCAGTGAAAATTTAAAGGAAGGTGCACCGTTAAATAATGGTGTAGTGAAATTACGAAAAAATTATTAGGGGTGGCACTCCACCTAAGAGGTAGCAAGGTAGCGATACCCAACCGAGGGATATGAAAAATAAACGTTTGGGGTATTGTGGGATCCCTATAATTAAAAAGATGATGATGTTTCTAAGTACTTTGCTATTTATATGGGATATTTTCGGTTACAACCGCAGAAATACCTTTGTTTTTCATAGTTTTTACAAGAAATACCATAAAATAAAATCTTATTTTTGCGGTCCATACAATCAATAACGTGCATACGCAAATAATCATCCCTACAGAACACTTCTCTGTGCGTAGTCCGACACTCAGCTGGCCCATTTTTTTTCAAGAAGTTGGTACGTTCCTTGTCTTCTAGATGATGTCAGAAGTTTGGTATTAATATGTGGGCACTCCTTAGAATAACATCACTATTTCTAGCAATTGTGATCTCACCGAGATCTGATGCTATTGTTGAAACTTTGTAGTTAATAAGAATGAAGTGTATGTTTGGTTAAACTGTTTAAAGTGTTAGTGAGTTTTACATATCGTTTTATATATCGCGTATACGGCGTAAGGATAAACTATGCACACCAGCCAGTAAAACGCACCTAATGCATGAGAGCATCTTTTGTTCAGCTTCTCGCATCTTTAATAATATACCGGGGCCTATCAGAACAATTATGAAAAATGTGAATTTTAAAAGGACTCTCCATGATCTGCTAGTAAACAAATGTTATTACTCTGTAAAAGAATTTCTGTCCGACAAATCTTTACTAAAATATAGTCCCACCCAGTCGTGATGTGTTCAATGACCATAATGTATTATGCACTATAATCTATTTTTATTTTATATTATGATTATGTAATTTCTTATTTTGGTTTGTTGTGATTAATTTTATTTTTTTGAATTTTATGTGTATAATTTGACATCCTACCTATTTTAATTTGTTATCCTTTTTAAATTTTTTTTTGAACCTTATACATTTAAGCAATTAATTTTATTTTCTATATAATAATTTGAATTTGACATCTCCATTGTTTAAATGTAATTATTATTATTGTATGCCCTACGGGCGGGACATAGCTGATCAAAATTTTCAAATATTTAAGAACTGTACTATACATACCTATGATCCACAATAAACTTTTGATTGATTGAAAAAAAAAAAAAAAAAAAAAACATTATGAATTTCTCATTAGCAGCCCGAGGTTTGGATTCGTGCCAAGTTAGTAGCTATATGCTAGACTCTTTTTTAAACCCCTCTTTTTTTAACTAGCGGCATGCTCGTGCACTGCACAGTGTACATCTCTGCCTTCAGTGCCTTCCCCTTCGGGTAATATATAGAGTGACAGACGTGACGTTTAGTATTTTACGGTTGTGAATACCTTAATTTAATCCAGTATCTCAAGATTATTATTCTGCTATGGTCGTCATTGTTGTAATCTGTGTTTGGTTATCTATGGAATATAAATGCGCGGTTACTATTGAACGCTTGTGGTCGATATAAATCTTTCGTTCGCTGTAGTAACTGTCAAGGCTTGATTAGCAAGTGGAGCCTGGAGCAGAGCTCTATTCTGCGTTCGCAAGGTAGTTTCCAAAAATGTAAACAATTGTGTTTTTGCGAAAATAACTCGAATAGGTAACTAAGATTCAGTTTGCGATACAACTACAACAAATTTTATGACTTTTTCAATAGTAGGCAAAGTACTAGTAATTCTAAAATCAATTTAAGGCGGATCCGCAGTGGTATTCAAATTCAAATATTCTTGAGTTTTTTTGCAATTTCCAGGTCAATGTCATGATTAAAAGAGAATAAAATCTAACTTAGAGAGATGTGTTGATGATTCTTATGGTTATAATGATGTAAATACATATTTGTTATAGTCGCGAATCATATTTTGATGAAGATACAACCTGACACTGACCTACAAATTGAAAAAACGCAAGAAAATTTGAATTTCGCGGGCTACCACAGCTGATCCACCTTAATTACACTAAGTTGATATTTGTTTAGTGGAAATAACGTCAAGGATTTGAATAAACTTTAAATGAGTGATTGTCGAGAGACAGTAGGAGTGTTGGCAGATCAGAATAGAATACTCTTTATTATGCACACCATTCAAATGACAGACATCAATGTTGAAATTTTACATAGGGTGACACAATGGGCAGTCTTATCGCTAAAAGCGATCTTTTACAGACAACCTCCTACTCCCCGCCTTCCCCTCCTACTTCACAAGCGAACACACATACTATATCTTTTGTAAAATTGTAATAAGTAGTTTTTAATCACCTTTTATCCTACCTAAGAAGGAGCGGCGTCTTCTAACACAGGCATTTTCTGCTTAATATGAGGCGTCATTCACCAACAAAATGTTATCATTTTATCAACTATGGTCAGAAATAAACATTTTTGTATTTTTTTTTTTTTTTTGTAACCTTTGAATGGATTATGGGGACAAGGAGAGACAGCTCTGTAGGTAGTCAGTGGTCCAGCAGGCAAATGAAAAGATTCCATTCAAAATATCGCGGATAGGTAAGGTTGAGACTCACACAGAGCAGGGAAGCATGGCATAGAAGGGAGGAGGCTGGAGGCCTGTAATCAGCATTGGGTGAACAAGGCTGCCAATGTTGATGGTGACAGCAATACTTTTCACACTTTTCTTTACAAAGTGGATAAATAATGCCAACCACATGAATACGAAGAATTTCGTCTGGATATACCAGTTGTTACGTTCGAAGAAATAGTCAGAATCAATTTACAACAGGATATTTGCAGATGCTAGTAACTAAGCTAACAGTTTCCGATTTCCGTTCAGTTGAGTTGTGTTGTTGTTTCAGTTTTTCAGTTGTTTTTAGTCATGGCAAATACAAGTCACGTGAAAAAAGAATTCCGACTAAGTAACTCAAAGAAAATGTTGCTCTGAACCCAAATATAGACACTAGTTTAGTGTGACAATCCCGGCTATGTAAAACATGATTTCATTGGTCAGATTGGTCTTAAATCTTAACAAATGAACTTTTTTCCAAGATCACGATTGTTAGGATCCGTATTGTTTTAGGTTATTTTGAGCTTTGAGAAACGGAATAATGGAAATACTTCCATGACTGTATAATACAGGCTAAAGTGACAATCAAAAAATAATAAACCCCGAAACTAATTTCGGGTTTTTTCTCAAGAATTTTCCGTATTAATTTCACTTCGTAGGAGACGAGGATGACGAACCGACACACAAAACAGACAGGTTAACAGAATTTTTTTGAGGAAATTCCGGTTACCGGAAGAATTATCTAATTACTAGCTTTTGCGCTGGCAAAAGCTAGTAATTAGATAATTACGAAGCCGCTGGGCTTCGCCCGCGTGTATGTCGGAAATTATCCCACGGGAACCTTCTAACGGGATGAAAAGTATCCTATGTCTTAATCCAGGTTATAAACTATATGTACACCAAATTTCATCCAAATCCGTTCAGCCGTTTTTGCGTGATTGAGTAACAAACATCCAAACTTACACATTTATAATATTAGTAGGATGTGATTAATTCTGAGCACGTTTCCTCTACATTACTACATAGTTAATTTTATTTCCTCACTTTTATGAGACATTAATGAGTCAACTTACTGCGCCCTAACAGGGTCATCTGTTACTAAGTTTGGTCTATGTCATAGCCTGTAACTGCGTGTACGTTTTGCAGTTAAATAAATAATAACTATTGATTAAGAGCACAACAAGTAAAACATTATTTTCTAAGTAGGTACAACGTCATTGTATCAGCAGCGTACGCAGAAACGTCACCGACGCCACGCGTGAGGATGACGTTACGAGATTGAACGCAGTCGATGGGCACAGTGGGATAGTGATGGATGGATTGACGTTCGCAATTAATTAACACGCAAATGCGATGTGGTCGATGTGTTGAGTTAGGAGCTATAATTGCGCAATGACTTTGAAGAGATCTTTGCTGTGCTGAACTTTTGGTGCGAAAAGTGCCTATGAGTCATATTTGGCAATTAGATGTTTTTTATAAATAACTAGAACGGATAGAATAGAATCTTAAACTAAAAACGGTTGCCCAGCACTTTTGCCTGCGTGCATTTTCATAAATGAATCTATCGTAATTAGGTATTACAAGTACAAATGAAATCATCTTTTAGTGAAAAATACGTATTTACCATTGGTAGTATTCAATAAAGCTTTCTAAACCATATGATTTCGTATTATTCAATGAGCGGCCGTCAACCAACTATCGAACCATAATCTTTCTGAATAATATCAAATCAACGAAATATTAACCGACTCAGGAGTTCGTTCACCACGAGCACTAAATTGAACATGGTCCTTCGAGCCGGATACTTAGCTGTTTCAAAATTATGACAGTTTTTTATTCATAAGGTACCTTGTGCGGTCGTCCAATCAGGGGGTTTTCAGCGCAGCGCTTGTCAATGACGTCACGAATCAGGTGCTTTTGTCCGTTGTAGGTTGTAAGAATCGAGATTCGCTCTGCTGGCCACCCCACGAGCCGCATGAACATGAACACTGCCACCACGTACTCAGCTTCAGCCAGGTTCTGAAAACAATTGAATGTGTTTAGAAATATTTTTTTCTGAAGTATAGGAAAGTTATGTTACTTGGCAAACGTACAAAAAGCGATACTTAAAAGTACATCTGGTGCACTCTGGGCAAGCCTAGTTACTAAATTGCTGACTGGGTAATAATAGCGGCACGAGTATTATAATACATTTCGGACTGATTCAAGAGGAGATCGTTTTTCTATTCTGTTACCCTTCATAATCATCATTCCAGTCGAATGAAGTCCACTGCTGGACATAGGCTTCCCCAAAGATAATCCCAATGATCGATCCGTCTACCTTCTGAGGGGCCTAATCATGCTTCGCCTTTCGGTACGAGGTTGCCGCTGTCGAACTTTCTAACTCCATCGGACGTCTATGCCTAACAATTTTTCGGGCACACAGCCCGAAAAATTATTACTTGGTTAATTTATCCTGCGGATCACTAGATAACGTAGAAAATTTTCAAGCTATTAAATATATTGTTGATAAAATGTCTTCGAAAAAAACGAGACCTCGTTTGTCCGTTAGCCTTCTAAGACAATTGTGTGCTTATAGGGATCTCTATATCCCTATGAGCACACAATTGTCTTGGAAGGCTAACGAGAAAGCAAAAGAGGATATTAACTGTCTTCTATTTAATGGCGCTATAACTTAGACTCACGTGTTCCTTGTCGCTACGTGTCGCGAGTTGGTCATGGTAGCCCATTATAAATCACCATGCTGCTCAAGGTGTGATTGATTTACTACTGACTGACACCCTCTGATTGCTTTTGCGTTTTAAATGGGCATATGGTTATGGCCCTTCTCAAGTGAGCAAGGCTAAAAACCCCAACTATTTGGGCTACATAACCTAAGTGAAGTGACTCAACGGGAAAAAATTCTTTGAAAATTTTTGTGTCAGTTTAAATAATTAAACGCTTTTGGGATTTTTTATCTTGAAATCTAACGTTGTTATCTAGAGTCGGTTATGTACATATTTAGTTTGGTTGCGTCATTTGTCTACTCTTGCGGCGCCACTTTGTATTTAATGCCTCGTCCATAATGTAGGAATATAGGTAGACCAGCTTTTGTCCGCGGCTTCGCCCGCGTGGATGTCGGAAAATATACAAGGGGAACAAAAGTCCTTCTTTATTCCTTGTTTAGATTATAAACGGAACCTCCTGTGCAAAAATTGAGCTTCATAGATCGAAGAGTTTGGGCTGATGAGTCAGTCAGTCAGTCATGACTTTTCTTTTTAATTATCGAGATGCCCGCGACTTCGTCCGCGTGAAACTTCTTGATCCCCCGACCCGCTCCGTTGAATCGCATTGCCTGACCGCGCTAATACTTCGTTTTCGCTTAGCATTGTTTGTGACTTTTTTTCTTTCAGCTCGGCACCTAAGCGTCCTAGCTAGAGAGATGTTAAATATGCCAATAGGGTTCCTTAAGAATTGGGCTATCGAATGCTAAAATAATTATTAAAGTCTGCCTGGTAGTTCCAGAGATTAGCGCTATCAAACAAACAAAAAAAAGTGTGTGTGTCAACTCCGACGCACGACTGGAGTTTACTCCTGTGTTTTGTGCCATCCCGAGTTCCCGACTTCCTATTTTTCAGTAATTTCTGTCGGGCTGGGTTTCTTCAATGCATCAATGCTATACAAAAAGCAATTATAAGGCAGTCGTCAGTGTAAAGGCACTCGCCCTCTTACCCCTCCCTCTCTCCTTCTAATCCTCCACCTACACCAAGGGGTGAGAGGGGACATGTATCAGAGTTTTTCGAAAATCAACCCCTAAGGAGGGGTTGATTTTCGAAAAACCCTGATACATGTTATTCTTCATTTTTGGTCTCAAGTATAAATACTGAATTTCGAGTTAATCGGACCGCGCGTTAAAATTACTCCATACAAACTTTGACACCCCCAAATCCCTCTTTAGGGGATAGTTTAGGAAAACTAAAAATGAAAAAGTTTATAATTTACTTAGATAAACATTCGTGCCTAGTTTCAAGTCTAGTAACTCAAGGAATAAGATTTTTCATATAAACTTTGACCCCGTTTCAACCCCTTAGAGGGTGAATTTTGTAAAATCCTTTCTTAGTGCACTCCTAGACCTCACAAGGAACCTACATGCCAAATTTGGAATCTCTAGACCCAGCGGTTTGGGCAGTGCTTTGATATGTCAGTCAGTCAGTTTCTTCTTTTATATATTTAGATAACTCAGAAATTAAGCTGGCCTTCACTCGAATTCCTTCCTTTGGTGTTCCGACTTAGTTTCTTAGTTCCGACTTCCGAGAGATCTCATCTCTTTGATAGAGAGCAGACCATAAAAACGGTGGAATGATATAGAAGATAAGGCTGGAAAGGGGAAGAACACTGAGATGATAGAGATGTATGAAAAAAGAAGACCCTACATATATTAGGAAGGAGAGGAGGAAGACGATAATGAAGCCTTCTTATCAAAAACTCGACTGTTCGTAGTGCCCCTATGTAGCATCGGGACCCTCCCACGCCGAGCGCGGTTTGTTTGACATATCAAACAAACCGGCGAAAAAGTTATAACCCCATAGAGCTATAACTTTTTCACAGTGATAGGTAGCCAGTTGTCACTTTCTCTGAATGGAAGAGTGGACTTTTAAGTTTTACCACTAGTGGCGCCAGCAGCTACATAGATTTTGATTGATTGCTTCAGTGCTGCGTGTACACGTCTACAAATAAAGCGTATAATTCATGGTGTAAGGTAGGTACAAGGTGGCACGGAACCCTTAGCGCTTGTTCAAACTCGCGGAATCCGCGTGGTTACGTCTGAACGAATACTGAGACCTTACAAAATCGCGCGGATTCATCGCGCCTGACCGCACGCTTAGTGATCGGTTCTGACCCGCGCCGATGATGATAGGAATCATGTATTTGTTGAGCTCATTCACCTAAGATGATTGAGAAAAATGAGCAAGGAGCTTATAGTTCAATTTCATTGAACTCAATTACTTATGGTGCTGCGCTGGCATAAGTAAAAACAGCAAGCACTTTATTAATTTACATGGCGCCGGTAAGTTCAGACGCATTATCTTGTACAATATTCAAATGACACGGATAAGTGCCAACATCAATAATAGCAATGCTGACAACTTAAACAACAAAAGCATTCTACACAATGCAAATTAAAATTGCAAAACAATATTCTTAGAATGCATCGCATCATCATGAATTATGATACACTCATATATCAGAGTCAGAGGGGTTGCGGGTAAGTAATAACAGTCGCACGGGTCCTTCGTTCAGGTTAAGCTACGCTTGTCGCGGTTGGTCCGTGGATGGGTGACCATCTTTACATACCAAGAGTGACCAAGATCCCTCCGTGACTCGGAAAGCACCTTAAGCTAATGGTCCTGGCTGTCATTCGTGGATCTTTGACAGTCGTTACATGTCGTCATGTCGGGCTTATGCCCGAAAGTCTGACAACCAGTCTTACCAAGGGGTATCGTATAACCTAGTAAATGGGTTGTGAAGATCAGATAGGCAGTCGCTCCATGTAACTGCTTTTTCAGCTGCATCCAGTTAGACTGGAAGCCGACCCTAACATAGCTGGGAAAAGGCTAGCCAGATAGATATCAGAGTCAGCAAAAACAGCTGTTTACAACACTTAAAGTGCTAAATAATTGACTTTCGTAGGATTTGGGGGCGCTGTGCAAAACGAGGTCTTATAAATTATGTCTTTTTTCAAGCCAAAGTACCTAGTCCAATTTTGGTTTACTTGCCTACTCTTAATTTTTAACCGACTTCAAAAAAGGAGGTGGTTCTATATCCGACTGTTTTTTTTTATGTATGTTCACCGATTTCTCCGTCAATTGTGCACCGATTTTCAAAATTCTTTTTTTATTCGAAAGAGTGCACTTCCGAGGTGGTCCCATTGGAACAAGTCAGGATCTGATGAGGGTATCCCATGGAAATCGAGGGAAACGCTCTAATTTTATAGGCACACCTATTATAGATAGCGATTTGAGTTTTTTTTTGTTTTTTTTTCTTGTCTTTTTTTTTTTGAGTGTTCTTTTGTTTTCATTTTTATTTACTCGTGCATTTGCTCCCGGAAAGCACCATTTGGTAAAGTGACGAAGACCACAGATGGCCATCGGAACTACTCATAATACGTATTTCACGGGTTGCGATTCGATTACATTAATATGGTTGCTAAGCAATTTATGCTCGTCACAATGCATATGGTGAACTGGAGCTGATGGTGACTTCACCATCAATTCCAGTTCTCCTGAATCTACTAGGAGAACTCCTCAACAATTAACGCGTCCCTGTAATGGGAAAAACAATATTTTGTAAAAGGTGATATTGACATTAGGCTATTGTAACTTAGATAAATTATAAACTGACCCACTAAAAAGTGGAAAATAAAACACTTTTTTACAAAAAAATACAACCGACTTCCAATAACTTTAATTTTCGGAAGTCGGTGGCAAAAAACGAAAATACATTTAACTAGACACCGACTTCCGAAATTGTTATTTTTCACTTTGTAGTGTTGTTTTTGGAAGTCTGTTGTTTTTTTTTGTAAAAAAGTTTTTTATTTATTTTATTTTCGAAAGATAAACCGCATTGCCAATCTACCGTTAGGTACTATTGATAAAAGCTAGGTAACCTAGTCGCAAACCGATGTTGGATATTAGAATGGTTTTGTTAGCCTTGGTTGAAACTACTGAATGTTTAACGAACAAAGCTTATGGGAACGAGTCAACGAACTCAAGCGTATCAATTGCAAAACCCGTTCGCTGGCCTGAATTATCGGAGCCGGAGTAGCATAGTCACGGCCTCACGACAATTTTCTAAACAAAATCAATATAAGTTATTGCTTTCTTAGAGGTGTCACATCTTTTTGAAGCATCCCTATATTTTGACGTCGCTTGTCTCGTCAGGGAGTTTTTACGTTCCTTCGTTGTCACATAGGTACACTGCCCCTTGTTGTCTTCCACAAATGATCATACTTATATATTTGCATTTTTATCATGAAATCAGATAAGATTGCTGTCCATAACAATTTATTTATGCTCGTGCTTGAATATAGCTGCATAACTTGCATTGAGCAAAATGATTTTACCGACAGGCGCACCGAGGGTTTCGTACTTGGAAGGGAAAATATTTACCATTTTTAACGTTACGAAGAGGAATGGTATTTTTACCAAGAAAATTCATCGGAAGTCAAAAACTAGGCCGCCTAAATAGAAATAAAAATACAGACAGACAGACGGACGTTATCACATTGTAAGGATTCCTTTTTTAACATTTTGGTACGAAACTGTAAAAAGAGGCAAGTTGGAATTTTTTGTATCCCAGATTTTTTCCCGCATAACGAACGCTCGTCTGCGGACTTCCAACAAAAAAATTGGACTCCGTGGTACTTAAAAAAAGAAACCGCCTTTTCATTACCATATTGGCACTGCAATTTATTTATTTATTAAAACTTTATGCACATGTAAAAAAAATATATGTATTTATTATTAAATATATATGTATTTATCGCGATTTTCTTCGCTTTTAAATGGAACAAAAGAGTGACGTGATCTGTAAGGATCTTTGTATTGGTATGTATATTTAAACACAGTGGTTTTCAACATGAAATAACACGTTATTAATTTAATAGTTCCCCATACTTTGAGGCGCTCGAATCAGTAATAATAGAGTTCTATTGCCTATTCCATTGTGTAACTAATCGCTGATAACTAGACGATTATTTTAATTAACCCATAATAATGATGCCAGGACCTGGAGTCATAGTCGATATACGTGGGCAGAAAATTAACCTACATTAAAAATATGAATAATTGAAAAAATATTAAAATTATTATAGGTTTTTCCTTCCTGTCTCTAATTTCTCGAAAGCAAGAAAAAATGCTACGAATTGAATTAATGATTTTGATAAATGCATTAATATAATTGTGGTTTTAAATAAAATCCATTAACAGGCGCTTGGGTGGAAACCGCAGCATAAAAAAACGGTTATGCCCAAATTTTTTCCTTACATTATAGTTACTGAGTAGTAATTAAGTAATAACAGCCGCACGGGTCGATCCATCAGGTTAAGCTACGCTTGCCGGGGTTGTCCGTGGATGGGTGACCATCTTTACATATCGAGACTCCTCCGTGCCTCGGAAAGCACGTTAAGCCGTTGGTCCCGGCTGTCATTCGTGGATCTTTGACAGTCGTTACGGGTCGTCAGAAGCGTGAAAGTCTGACAACCAGTCTTACCAAGAGGTATCGTATTACCCAGTTAATGGGTTGTGCAGGTCAGGTAGGCAGTCGCTCCATGTAAAATACTGGTATTCAGCTGCATCCGGTTACACTGGAAGCCAACCCCAACATAGTTGGGAAAAGGCTAGGCAGATTGATAGTTACTGGAGTAGTGAGTTGAGCGCCCGCAAAAGCATGCGGGCGCGGGAGAAAATCGCTTTAGTTTATTGTATTACAATAGCTAAGAAGGGGGAACAGGGTGGAAAGTTCACTCATCCTCCATAGAAAAGGGAGGATCCTCCGCCCAGACGGGTGTCGTGTCTGGTGGGTAACTGCCCGACGGTTGATGTCGGGACGTTGTATGCTAGTCCGCACGGTAAACTCTGATTGCGCGATGCAGGACTTGGCGTGACGTCAGTGTGATGTTCGCATGTAGCGATGTAGATGCCGCCACAGTGACTACCGAGAAGACGACTAATAGAGAAGTATGGATGAAGAAGACATGTTGCACCGCTTATTTCAATAAGTACATAGGTACTGGTACTTTCATAGGTACTGATAGAACGATAGGCAGCGGACATGCACATCCGATTGTGACAAAGTTATGCGGTTTCCTGGAGTGATTCCGGTTTTTTTGCGGCATACACTATAACCACAATGTACCGGCTTCAAATCATGTTCGATGACGCAGCAAAACGAGAATTCTAATAATTATAATCTGCTAATTTTAAATTAGTGGTAGCTGCAGCGCAGCTACGTACAGAACACTACACATTTCAAGTAGTTATGTCAATCTGCCTATCCTTTTTCCAACTATGTTGGGGTCGGCTTCCAGTGTAAGCGGATGCAGCTGAATACCCGTATTTTACATGGAGCGACTGCCTATCTGACCTCCACAACGCAGTAACTGGGTAATACGATACCCCTCGGTAAAACTGGTTGTCAGACTTTCAGGCTATTCACGACCCGTAACGACTGTCAAAGATCCACGAATGACGAATGACAGACGGGACCAACGGCTTAGCGTGTTTTCTAAGGCACGGAGGAGTCAGTATGCAAATATGGTCACCCATCCACGGACCAACCCCGGCAAGCGTAGCTTAACCTGATGGATCGACCCGTGCGGCTGTTATTAACCACGAGCCTCCACATTTGAAGTAAGTATATATTTGTATTAAAAAAATGTGTAGAGGCGCGCAATTTTAAATTAGACGGTCTATAGCCTAGCTTAGGTATAGATCGCTTAGGCTGCACAGGAGCGTGAGGATTGGCACCAGCAAAGAGGGCTATCCATATGCCTATGCTGGCTAGCTGGCAGTCTGAACGACTCATTATGTGAAGATCCTTAGATTAAGATACCCAGTGATATTAAGATCTGCTAAGAACATTGTTAAGATAACTTACTGCTTATTTATCTATGTACTGCATGCACCCAGCCTAGGGGGTCACGTCTTACGTATGTAAGACGTGACCCCCCGAAGCTGGGTGCATGCAAATAATAACATTAATTGTTTTAACAGTTGAGTAAGGCGGTTATTGCTAGATATGCGATTCATGAACAACATTATGGCTATAATTAAATATCATGACATCACTAGGTACTGTTCAACAGTCTCATTATACGTGGCATTAGTCCTCTCATTCTAGGAACATTGTAGAAATCATCACAAAGCTATTATTGTCAACCACTCGAGAAGAGACTTAAATGGTAAGACACGTGGTGTTGAGTTCACATGCGGAATCCGTCCTGACTGTCCTGACTCGGTGAGCAGGCAAGGGTCATTGCCCCCGACCTTGGTTATGTGTACATTATATACACCATCCACCGGCTGACTACATTACGTTAAATTAAGCAAACAAATTGGTCGCAATCGCAAGACGACATTGAAGATTTAGTCAGTGTGTCTGTGTAGAGAGAGATTAACAGAGGCAGGGTTTTTCCAAAATGGGGTACTCTGTGAGGGTCAAACGGGGGTGTACATTGAGATAAAATACTACGTATAGAGAGGCTATCCGAAGCAAAAACAGTGTCACAACAGGATGACAGCCGGGGGGGCTGGGCGGGGCGAGCGTGCCGTAGATTCACTCAGTATTTGCTGCAGCGCTTAAACATTAGCCGTCTTATTACAAAACAAGGTTCTTCTTCAAACCCAGGTTTAAACCATGGACCCTTTTTTGAATTTCGAACTTTATTCCGACACATTAAGATGTCAGTTTTACAAAACTGACAACTTAGTACCGGACTAAATTGTCAGTTTTGTATAAAGAACTGTATTTCTATCATAGCTAGGTTCTTATTACAAAAACTGGCTCGATGGTTTAAACCATGACAGAAGAAAAACCTCGTTTTGTAATAAGACGGTAGGTGTCGTCTCACCAAACTGTAAAACATGCAGCGCTAGACTGCTTAAAACGTATAGTTTTCTCGCGACCAAAACGTCGTAAGCGCCGGGAATTTCATGGCGCTTACGCGTTTCATGCTACAAAGTGTTATAAAATGTCGTCCTTATAGATATTACACCGCAGAAGTGACACTGCTTTTGTACCTACAATGCTTAGCTTAGTCTATTCCAAACTGCATTAATAGTGAAATAGGTCAATTAATACAAAAGTATAAAAAATGTTATGCATTTACCTATGTTTCTTAAATCGAAAAAAGAGAATGAACGAAGTGAAATAAAAAACCATCATTGAAATTGGATATAAACTTTATTTACCTTTAAACAAAATTAATTTAGTTAGTTTCTGACGCTCAGACAAATAATCATTTGAAACTTTTGCTTCGTGATATAAACGAATAGTTGCGTATTTATTTATTATCGCTCGAATTAGATGAATTCTGTGGTTAAATGTGGAAGGTTGATCAAGTGCATGCTGAGTTAAACAAGAAAATACATCTTTCTCGATGAAACATTTTAAGGTATTCACTGTGATGTAAGTGAAGTTGTATTTGGAAGAAAGAGATTTACCACCACTCTTCTTTATTAAATGACGTATGATGATCTCGGTTGATAGGCATATTTTGTAAACGTCCTCGGAAGAATAACACAAACCGCCCATGTCTTTTATCATTATTAGTTTATGATGCGGAAATTTACGCGTTGTGGTCAAGCTGTCAACACACTCTTCACATTTCAAAGATTTTGTTAGATAACGGGATACATAACCTGAAATATACCCAACTATGAGTTGTGAAGCTAGTGTTGTATTTTCGTAGTTGAGCATATTTGCAAAGATTTCACAATTATTTTCAACTTCCAAATCAGATTCAAGCGCTCGTGTTGACTCCAAAATTTCATATTCTTCTTCATTGTGTCGGTTTACACTGGATGTGCTATTGATAATATTTACGGATGATGAATTTAAGATACTGAAATTATCTAAAGGAATGCAGTTCCCACTGAATGATGATCGTAATTCAAGGTAGTTCAATGTTTTTTTATACGCAGCCCTGAACTGTACAACATTAGGGTTGTTGTTATAGCCACCGTGTTTTCTGATCAAACCAAAAAATAGTTCTAAGTGGTCCTGGTTTAAGCGATACATTGATATGTAATTTATAAGTTTTTTTTCTTCCACTAAATAACTATACAGTGTCTTCATTGATTCAATGCATATAATAGCTCCAACAAATCCTGTTTTGTTTGAAGACTCCACAATTTTCTTTTTTGCAATATTTAGTACAATTCTAGGTTGCCGGTTTTTTCTTTTGATAATTCTTTTGGATTTCATTTGATACTTTAGCTGAAGTATATATGACTTAACTTCATCTAGGAACGCAAAAATTTCCGATTTGTTTTTTTTATCTATTGGACGTTTAAAACCATAGAAATGGAATTTTCTTGAATTCATGACGTCAAAAAAGTTATTCATTACAGTTATGAAATTAACAGTGGCAGAAGAATCTTTAAATTTGCTTGATTTTAAAATTTCATCACAAAGAGTTAATGCTTTCGCCACACTCATACTCGGCAACTGCGTAGCAAGTTTCACTTTCATTATTTGGTTGCGGAAGAAAATGTGACGGGGTGTCAATTTATTAGCAAACTGAAGTCCTTCATTTTGCTGGAGCTTGTTCAAATTGATTAGCAGTTGCCACTTTATTTCTCCATTATTTCCATCAAATATCACCGGTTTTCGTTCAAATGTGTTTCTAATTAATTTTATTGCATGGCAAGGGTCCAAAAATATGCACACTTTTTCTGACGTGGAAGGATGGGGAAAGTGAGTCTTTATATTATTTAAATCAGTCATTTGACATCCTAAAATTTCAGCTGCCTTTAAATTTGTAGCACAACCATCGAATGTAAGATTTGTAACAGTCACGCCAACTTCATTACACTTTTCCAAGCAAATTTTAATTAAATTTGACTTTCTTTCTGCATTAATACCAGATATTAAAAAATATCCAACTGGCAATTTCCAACTTTCATTCAAAGATACTAGCATGAATACTAAAGCTTGAGTTGCCGTGGTGTCGTCGTCTTCACCTATTACGGGACCTGCGCCAAAGTTGACTGCACCGAGTTTGCGTTTCTTATTAAATAACTTTTGACTTCTTATTGCCATCTCGTCGAACACCAAAGAACATAACACAGGCTTTTCGTTCAACTGGCTTTTCTTTTTTAAAACTTTAAAAGCTTCTTCGGTGAAGCCTGGTTCAGCATTTACCGCTGAGTACCACCTGCAGATGGTTCTGGTATGCGGAAGAGCTTTATTAAAAGTTTCTCTAATATATTTGTATGCTGCTGGAGAATAATAATGCAAAGTTAGTGCAAACTTTCGTAGTGGTGCGGTATACAACAAAGAACGTCTGTTTTGTTTCGATTTTTTCATTAATGATTTAT
Source organism: Cosmia pyralina (assembly GCA_946251885.1). Lineage (NCBI taxonomy): Eukaryota > Metazoa > Arthropoda > Insecta > Lepidoptera > Noctuidae > Cosmia > Cosmia pyralina. The sequence continues at coordinate 12,310,375 of OX276360.1, forward strand.
GAAGTTCTATAAGTTCAGCTCTATTCATTAGGTCGTTTTCCGTTTGTACATCAAATCCAAACTTACTTTTCATATCCTTGACCATCAATTTGTAAGATCTATATTTTTTCTTCAAGTACCTATTTTGACGCTGTATCTTCTTAAATTTTTCTGCAAGTACTTTTTTAACTTTCATTTCTTTTTGTAATTTTCTTTTTAACACTATTTTGCGAGGACTATCGAAGATGGACTCTGAATCACTCACTGGTTCAGATATTGGCTCCACCAATTCTAAAGTACCTGATTTTGAATCGCTACCGGCGTATGGTACTGCGCATTTCTTGAGATAAAGTCGACCTGTTTTTGTAATGTATTTATCTTCATTTTTGAAATGATCTGAACATATGAGTGTATGGTCGCTCGGCAACCATGAATCTTCGTTCCGATTTTTCTGGACAAATCTTATCCATGCTTCTCTTTTTTCATGACCAGGACGAGGAAACCTAAAAGAAAACATTCACCAATAGACTATATTAGTAGTCAATATAGCCGGGAACGCCTAGTATTCAATAAAAACAACATAAGTATAGGCGGTGCATTAACACATGTTATGTGAACTTTTCAAATGGCTTTTTATTTTTATTATCAGGCTATTCTAAAGGTGTTACAAAATTAATACCAAATATTTTAAGGGGTCATTGTACTCATATTTATAAACAACTTTTACTATGGGACCAACCCTGACATAGCGAAAACAAAAACAAAAAAAAAGCTGTTCCACATATTTGACTTCTTAAAAGATGTATACAAAACCATGACAGATAGGCGGCACAAATTATAAAAATAAATACTAGTTGAAGATACCCGAGTCATATTGTTCACTCTATAGTTAGTACCTACGTGTCCCATCTGTACGGTTCAGTTTCCATAATCTATGACTTGAATACAAAATGTCAGGTGCAATAGAAAATAATGAATGAAAATGTTAGAAAATAATAAATAAAAAGGTTTTAGTGGATTCTTTGCTTACTTACCGATGATAAGTTACTCCACTTTCTTTTTTCTTCGCAGTCGATTGATTTTTACACGTTTTTAAGACGCAAGACGGCATTTTTCTTTAGGCACAATTTCTGCAAGCGTTCGCGACGAGCGCAGGCGAGTGACTAAATGAGTTGTTGCCGGTCGGCAACAAAGCATGGCGCAAAAAACTGGTTTGCAGCGTCGGTTCTATACGCTAGTAATAATAGTTCTATGGGGGTGTATTGTTTGTTCTTAAGTATATCAAAGAAGTCGTAGACTACAGCTAATAGTTACCTAAATAAGCACTACATGGTGACGAAGTAATCAAAGCCATTGTAGGAATTCGGTAATATAGAAATAAATATAAAATGAATTGAAATAATGAAATTATCCCCTCTCGAAAACTGGACTTGCGCCTAAATCAAAATCAAATCAAAAATGCAACGTGCTTAGAATGCTTACGAATAAGAATAAGAATTATTATAATTATTTTTTATAAAAATATTTAAAAATGTAAATTATATGTATATAAATGAAATAAAGAGAATAAGAATAATGTATTGTTTATGAAATTACATTCGATGTTTTGTTTCCTGGATGCTTAATCTAAGGATCACGATTATGTTACCACACTTTGTGAGAGGGACTCGTCGATAACAAGTCACCATGTATATTATATAACATAACTACAACAAATTAATTAGGAACTGCTACGTGCGCACAAGCACATTCTTCGGTAAATAACGTGTCCAACAAAACCCGTATTCGGAATGGGTCAGACAGAAAATAAAGATTAAAAAAGAACAACAAAAGCTGTTGTGGCAGCTGGTTACCTGTTACCTTTTTTAGGGTTCCGTACCTAAAAAGAAAAAACGGAACCTATAGAGAATTACTTTGTTGTCCGTCTGTCTGTTTGTCAAGACTCTTTTTCTCAGGAACGTGTGGAGGTATCAAGTTGAAGTTAATATCAAATTCGTAAGTCTACGGTCCCTTGAAGCTCTAAAAAAATAAGTTTCTAAGTCAACGCAATAAAAAATACGGCCGTTTATTCGACATATTTTGATACTTGCAAATAAATAAAAAACTCTTCCCGTTGGCCTAGAATCATGAAATTTGGCAAGAAGCAAGATCTCACAGCACAAGTAAAGGAAAAGTCCGAAAATCGATAATTTGTAGTTTTATCTCATTAAAAAAATATTGCGATTATAAACTTACATTTGCAGTCGGAGAATTGACCGTGACGTATATCGACTTTTTTGTGATCCCGCAAGCTTAAGGACGCTGTTACAAATGGGTAGTCAAATCATTACTTTTTTACACAAAAGTATGTTTATTAAACAAAATGCTTTGCATTCTTAAAATGTTTTATGACCGAATAGTTCATAGATGTGCATGGTACGATTCTGAACTATAAATACAATTTTAGATAGGTACAGTTTCTCAAAAATTTTCATTTCGGTACCTTTGTTGAGAAACTGTACCTACCTAAAATTATATTTATAGTTCACAATCGTACCATGCACATCTATGAACAATTCGGCTATAAAACATTTTAAGAATGCAAAGCATTTTATTTAATAAACATACTTTTGTGTAAAAAAGTAATGATTTGACTACCCATTTGTACCAGCGTCCTTAAGGTCGTGTTGCCATATAGGTGAGCTCGCAAAGTTGTTACTGGCGCGTCATGCCTCTTGAAGATAATCGAGACTGCTGAGTCAGCATTGATTATATGGACTCAAGCAGCAGTTTTTTTTTTGTATAGACCAATTTAATCTACGATTAAGATCAACAAAGCCTAAAATAGAAGAATTGATTTGCATCCTTTAACAATCAACGTTAGTACCTACTAAAGAGGTTTTGAGATCTACACAGATAGGAAGATATCTCAAAACCTCTTTGGATAGTTTTCTGTTGTAAACATTGCAGTTTATTTATGTACATTGTGGGCTCGGAATCTTGAAAACAGAAAGTGTTGAATGCAAACATTTTTCACAGAATAAACCTTGTCGAAAAATTCGTAACGAGGCGAGAATCCCGGTTGAATAAACATTTCCCCAAAAAACAGTCATCGTCACTCAGCACCAGCAGGGGATTGATTCAACACGCTTTTAAAATTGGGATTTCTAAAATAGACAAGCCGGTAATTACAACAATTAAAATAAGTAATTGCGACACTATTAATAGTGTGCCTACGCATGTTATTTACATTCCGTTATCGAGTAACTAAATAAATGGTCGATGAGATATCACAATGTGCGTCCCACTGAGCGGTAGAATCTAGTAGTCACAGATTTGGTATGTCAAATATAAAAAACCGGTCAAGGGGTTCCGATTTCTGAAAAAGTGTGCTATTATCTTTCCTGTAATCTTTACATAAACTTCTATCACATAGAACAATTTCAGATTTTTCTTTGCAAACTTCGGAGATAAGGGGGGAACGGTATTTTTTTTCACATTTTTGATCAAAAGTCGAAAACTATACGGCCTAAAAAAAAATTAAAAAATGTTTGAGAATGTGCTAACAGCGATCTTTCATATGATATACCACGTGCCCTAGTAGCTTGACTTCGAATTTTTAAGACCCCCTTTCAGTCCCTGTTACAAAAAAACCATATGATATATTTCTATTTCTTTCTTATTTGCAAAATAGTTAAGCAAACGTCATCTAAAACTGTTCCAAATTTCAAGTTGATAGCATTAGTAGTTCTTGATATATCCATGTGACAGACAGACAGACTGAATCGCACCATAAGGGTTCCTTTTTACCATTTTGGTACAGAATCCTAACAAAAGGTGCGAAGTATTCTGACAAAGGTTCAGGGACCCCGTTCAACGCTGGTACTTTAAAACAAAGATCCTGTTTTGTCTCGACTGCACCGTGATGTTGGGGTATCGTTTGCGTGGGTGAAAGCGAGAGAGACGGAGGTACTGTTAGTAAGTCTTTTCTCCCTAACGACCTACTTTAAACAAAGATTTGGTGTTGTCTCGGCTGCTCAACCGTAAGTAAAAATGTAGAATTCTAGGTCAGTGCATGACGCATATATGGCAAACATAATTTGCGTACAAACACATGACTGAAAAACAGCCGCACCAAAAATAATTTTTAAGCCAGAAATAATTAATTAATGCTACAAGTGCGGAAAGTAGATGATTTCCGAAATTTTTATTCACGCGCGAGCGAAGTGAGCGAGTATGTCGGAAATTCTGCTTACGCATGTGTATCATACAACGTTTTACTATGCATTGTGCGAGGAAATAAAAAAATATAAGTATATTGAAAAAATATATTTCTTTTGATTTAAGTAGCCAGTAAGAGGCTGTTGTTGGCATTTTGTGCTTCTTGAATAACATTTTCCGAGGTTAAATTAATTGATCCGTCACTTGAACTCGACATTTTTAGAAGATTTACACAGATCGACTCCGAACTAAGCAAAAAAAGTAAAATGGTGGGCTTATTTTATGTACATTCTCGCTCAGCATATTTACTACTGCGCATGTGAAAATAGCTGCCACGTCGTATCGCAAAAAGGCACAAGCAAAATATATCCGTTCATCTAAAGACATCGCGGAGCTCCTACGCTAAGGAAAAGCTTCCCTCATATCCTTCCAAGCATCCTTTTCTAGGACCATCTCCATCTAATCCTTGCGGTACGCGTCTAGGTCGTCTCGCCACCTCTTCCTGGGCCGGCCTCGGCAGCACCGTCCATCCTCAGGCGTCCACCGTGTAGTGACTGTTGCCCAGCGTATGCATGCGGCTGACATCACCCGCCCAACCTCATTTTAGCTTGGCAGCCTTTTTGCCTACGTCTAAGATCCCCGTATTGGAGCGTAGCGTGGTGTTTCGTATTCTGTCAGTTCGGTTTACGGCCAGAATGCTGCGCTCCATTGCTCTTTGGCAAACCCAAAGGCGGAACTTATGCAACTCGGTGTGCGACCAGGTCTGAGCACCGTAGATTAGGACGGGCAGAATACACATATCGATGAGTTTTCGCTTCGGGGAGATCGGTAGATCGTCCTTCATTAGCGTCTTCATGGACCAGTAGCTTTTCCAAGTATTTTCGATGCGGCGATCTATTTCCTTTTCTTGCCTGTTTTCGAAAAAAACTAACTGGCCCAAGTACTCGTAGATGTACTCATCGAAATAATATATTTCCTGCCCATCTACCTCGACCCTACGCTTAATGGTGTTGGTCATGGCCTTTGTTTTAGACCGATTAATGAATATTTAAAATTAACTTATTGATCAAAATCTAAATCTAGAGTAATTTAGAGTAATTAATAACGCGTTTATTGAAGTATTAGTTTTATTGTACCTTTTATATGAATGGTAATCTGTACTTGGCTAATTTGTAAAACTTTTCTCAAATAGTAAAAACTATTTGCTGACGACAGAGTTAACATTAAAAAAAAAACGGAAAAGTAAAAAGCACTAGTGCAATAAGTGACACTTTCCGCAAAATTTGGCTGATTTGAAAACGCTCTTCTCGAGCACATGGAATGTAAAATTATTGCACACATGTTGCATGTTGTGTGTTGTTGTCATGTTGCTTAGCTTCAGCAATGTGTCGAACTGTACATTCGATTCTCTCGTATCTACACGAATCATGAGAATAGCTCATACCGTAGTAAAAATATTGGACAGTCATCAAGGTCTGGGCTGACTACCTAGGTCCTAGTGTAACGTTGTAGCTCACTAGTCACAGCAAGGTGTGCCGGACGTACCGCAGATCCGCACGCGTAGATCCGTGTTTCCGGCAGTCAAAGAGTTAAGAATCACCACTTATGTAGGCTATTTTAATGCAGCGTTACAATTGGGCACCGTGTTGCAGAGAAATACTGAGGGAGGCAACGCAAGTGACTAAGAGAGTAATGGATGGAGAGGAAGAGCGAGATCAAGGAAAAAATGGATGGGTTGTGTGAGAGACAATATGAATGAAAAAGGAATGAGTGATAACGTGCCAGCTGATTAGAGAGTATGAAAGAAGAAGAAAATTAGCTCAAATTTGCGACAAAAGAAGAAGATACTTAGAAATTTATTTACCTGATAGAAGTACGGGCTAGGTTCAGTCTCCCCTGCCCCGTTGAAGTCATCCACATTGATGAGCTGGAAGTCGTAGCGTAGGCCTGCGTTGGCAGCACGGTACTCTGGTAGCCGGGTTACGTGTCCCAGGTCGCCTAGAGCCAGGTAGCGCCAGCGGTACAGGTTGCAGATGCTGTAGACGTATGAGGTGTTAGAGACATAGAGGTAAGGAAGATTGACAACAGAATGGGCAATTCTCAGTAGCAGCCCGGATTCTGGATTTGTGCCCGCTTTAGTGGCAGGAAGGTGTAGGTGGAAAAGGGTTAATATAAAATCATAATCAACAAAATGGACATTATAATTATGTAATAACATTAAAGCTTTAAATCGTCACATTTTCACGAAATATTCTTATATCCATCAAATACATAATTTAAAGAGTTATATTGATTTTTAAACGATTACAATTTAAAAATTATTTTATTCCAATTGCCGCGAATAGAATATTATGATCAACATACAACCAAACAGCGCTGCAATTTATAAAAAAAAACCGGCCAAGTGCGTGTCGGACCACGCACAATGAAGGGTTCCGTAGTTGGAATGAATTTATCTTAAGAACAAACTTAACATTGTACTTGAAAAACATGTTCTCCCATACATTCCAACTGTAAATGTAAGTTTGTACTCACAATATTGATAGATTTACCATGTTATTTTAAGACCACAGACTTCTTATAGGTTTCCTGTAATCGACAGGTAAAGATCTATTTTCTGTATTTTTTTTCAAAATTTTAGGCTCAGTAGTTTTTCGTCTATTTTCTTAAATAACTTTAAAACAATTTATTTTAAAATTATAAAAAAAAAATATATTTGAGACCCTCATAGTAAGACTGATATGCCACATGGTGTAGTTTGCAAAACTTTTTTTTTTAATTTTCTTATTTGTCCCCCAAAAGTGACCTCTATATTCAAAATTCATTTATTTACTTTACTCGTCCGTGTTTGGGTCACATAAATTCATATGTGTACCAAATTTCAACTTAATCGGTCCATTAGATTCGGAGCAAATTGGTTGTGACAGACAGACAGGCAGACAGACAGACAGACAGACAGACAGACGAACAGACAGACACACGAGTGATCCTATAAGGGTTCCGTTAGTTACGGAACCCTAAAAATGTAATAAATTTTGAATTTCTCATTGCAGCCTTGACGGATCCTTTAAAATAACTTGAGATTCCCGCATCCGCGGATGATAAAAAATCTGTATCCGCAACATCCCTGCTGTAGAGATGTAATATTGGCCAGCTATTAGGTTGGGGAAAAAGTCTTTTCGCATTATAGTATGTATGAACTTAAACTAAAATCTCTTTGGCTATACTATTTGTATCTGGCTGGTTTTGGTAACATTGAAAGTTTAAATTTTAAAGATCATAATTCCAAATTCAAATTAGGAAAATGTGTGATTTTCATTTGTTTTTCGTACTGTCAAGATGAGTGAATCTAATGAAGAAATTCGATACATTTTAAAATTTTACTACAAAAAAGGTAAAAATGCAACGCAAGCCGCGAAGGACCCAGTGCAGTGTCTGTGAGAGTAGCACAAATTTGGTTTAAGCGTTTTCAATCCGGAAATTTTGATGTCAAAGATGCACGTCGCTCACCAGAGCGACGTGCATCTTTGACATCAAAATTGAAAAAAAAAAATTAAAATCAAAATTGGGCTACCAAGCCCTATTACGGATAAAATGGATGCCAATTTTGAAAAAGTGGAGCAAGATTGGCATATCAGTAGTTACGACGTAGCTGAAAAACTGGGAAATGACCACAAAACAGTTTTGGCGCATTTGAAAAAAACTGGGTACCTACACAAAAAAGCTCGATATTTGGGTACCTCACGAGCTCACTGAAAGAAACCTAATGAACCGTGTACTCATTTGTGATTATTTATTACGACGTAATGAAACCGAACCATTTTTGACGAAGCTGTTAACTGGTGATGAAAAGTGGATCACGTACGACAAGAAAGTGCGAAAAGGTCGTGGTCAAAGGCCGGTCAGGCTTCACAGATTGTGGCGAAACCCGGGTTAACTCGCAACAAGGTGATGCTGTGTGTGTGGTGGGATTGGAAGGGCATTATTCATTAGAAGATGTTACCACCAGGCAGGACCATCGATTCTGAACTCTACTGCGAACAACTGATGAGATTAAAGCAAGAAGTTGAGAGAAAGCGGCCGGAATTAATCAACAAAAGGGGTGTGGTTTTTCATCATGATAACGCTAAACCTCACACATCTTTAGCCACTCAGCAAAAATTAAAAGAGTTTGGCTGGGAGGTGTTAATGCATCCGCCGTATATTCCTGACCTTGCACCTTCAGATTTCCACCTGTTTCGGTCTCTTCAGAATTCTTTAGGCAGTGTCAGGTTAACATCACGAGAGGACTGCCAAAACCACTTGTCGCGGTATTTTGATCAGAAGTCCCAAAATTTCTATAGCAATGGGATCATGTCCCTACCTACAAGATGGCAAAAAGTTATCGAACAAAATGGTACCTACATACTTTAGATAAATGTAAATAATGTATATTAAAAATTGTTTTGAATTTTCTTAAAAAATGCGAAGAAACTTTTTCCCCAACCTATTATGTTGCGCCACTAGTTAGATAGTTTTCCATAAATACGACGGTTAAATCTACCTACCTGGCAAAATGAGGACGTTCTATACCTCTGCCGTACCCTTCGTGGAATACAGTCGTGATGTCATGACTGGGCAATCCCCAATACAATTACTATGTGCGGTGGTGCGATAACAAGAATTCGATTGTCATCCAAGGTTTTCCAAGCGGTGACTGTGACAATCTTATCAGACCGATACTTAAAATATTGAAGAGATTCCGTCACAATCCGGCTGAACTTAAGTTTATATACGAGGAGAGGCTAAATTCGCCATAACTAAAGTGCATTTTCGCTAAATGATTTCATCTTTAGCCGGCTACACTGCACATTAGCCTAAGCGCAACGGCTATAATGAATCGGTACGCGAGGAGTGGGAGGAAAGCGCATGAGCACGCGACCCCTTCGTCGCAGAATATCATTTTCTCAAAACACTATAATAGCAAGTCATCACATTCGCAAAACATCAAATTCCCAAAACATTACATTCTCTTGTGCCTAAATGGACCCTGGCACTTGCCGGCCTCTGCTGCGGGCACCGCTCGCTCGGCTCGTGCGTTGTGTGGTCACAGTTCTAACCTAACCTGCCTTTCAGCCATTTTCATTTGCTAGTTAATTTTTAGCCAAGGGGATTCACTAGCCTCTCCTCGAAAATTAGCTTAAGTTTAGTTGGCCAATCTTAAGTTTATCTTGATACCCATCCTTAGCCATAACAACATAACACCATTAGCGTCAAGAACCTCCGAGAATTGTCTAATAATTACAATATACAATTAACAGTCCCACAATAATATTTATGACAGATCGTTTGAGTTGTGTGAAGGTCGCAGTCGCAATTGTATGATTGACTTAAGCCAAGTCTTCATTTCGCTGAAACTACAAAACAAACCCTCAAACTTTGGTAGTTATGGAGAACGATAAGTTTTTGAGAGTACCTATGTGTCGAATACTACTGGCTGTTTGGTGGAGATTTCGGGATTATCGATTTCATAAAATGACATTTTCAAATTGTAGCTGGCCACATTTACACAATAAGTACGAGGGTATACCGCCGTTTACCCGAATTTTATTTGCCCTAATATCATTTGCCATAATAGTCAACAGCCATAATATCATACGACATAATACTCATTTGCCCTACTCTCATTTGCCATATTAGTCACGTGCCAGAATCATTATTTCCCATAAAGTCACTTACCATTACATCATTTGTCATAATCATTGTAAGCCCTAATTATCACATGCCATAATTATGATATGCCATAACATAATTTGCCATCGACATCGGGTGTGTAACGGTTGTTTATATCAAGAGAAATTGGATGCAATTGGGACTTTAGGGCACCCCGACTCGGACAGGTTAGGTTAGAAGGGGATGGCGGGGTCGTGTGAGCGAGCGAAGCGAGCGAATAGACCCCGCCATCCCCTTCGTGGTTATTTTTTTATAAACCACACAGAAGTAGGAGCCCCGCGAAGCGGGGCTCCGTCGACCTAGCCCACCATCAACCATGCACAGAAAAAAAAACCATGCACAGAATAAATAAGTTTATTCTTATTATACCAAACATTGCGCACCCATCGACATCGACAGCCAGAAAGCTAATAAGTAGGTAAGTATTAGAATTAAAAACAAGTTTAATAATCAAACTATATAATTATATTAAATATTTGTCTAATACTTGTTATGCCATTTAAATATTATGCCATTTAAATATTATGTCTAATAATTATTATGGCACATAAAAATAAGGCAAACAATACTTATGGCATTCGTATCTTATGGTATCTAAAATTCGGGCAATTATTAAAAGTATGTCATATGTCTTTTAGGGCAAATGAAACATTCGGGCAAATGAAATTCGGGCAAATGAAATTCGGGTAAATGAAATTCGGGAAAATGATGATTATGGCATATAATCTTCGGGCAAACAATAGACAACCAAGTAAGAGTACTTTAAAAAGTCGCCACAAAGAGGCAAACAAAAATTCTAGGAAATGTTAACGCGCGGTAATGTATGAGTAGTATGAGAAAATAAAGATTTTTATTTTTTCCTGAAAATGGGCTGGAAAGATAACGTGTTTTTGCAGAAAACAAACAAAGTGATGTCTCATACATTTTTCCTTATCTAAAGATAATACTAATCTAGAAAGCAAAGAGGCTGTGCAAACAGTTTTTAACATAATTTTTTCACGTATCAGCCTACCTGAACTCGGTTTTATTTCTTACATCATAAAGAACTATGACATCAACAACGTCAAAACGCGAATAGATTTAGCATTGATTTACGCGCGAGCTACCATAGAATAAGAATATATAGAAGTGAAACTCTCACTCTGAATGTGTTATAAGTATTCCCAGAGTAAAAGCGCAGTCGTGGTCGTGGGCGTGGTGGTGGTGGTCTGGTCTGCAATCCGTATACAAAGTGTCCCAAAATTTACGCAAGATTTGAATTAAATAGAAAACACAGTTTATTTTTCTTTTATTACAATTTCCTTATTGAATTATAAAGTACATCATATCATCATACAAGTACGAGGTACGAGGGGGCGTTTTTAAGTTCGCGGAATGGGGGGGAGGGGATAACAATAGGTCATTATCGGGATGGCCACAACTTCAGCCACTCAATATTAGTATAAATACCAGATTTTATCTTAATTGGATCATTAGTCTTTGAACTATCGTCAAGCAAACAACTCAATTGGGAAGAAAGTGTGAATTATGGTAAAAATCGAGTACCGTGCCGTAATAAAGTTCCTTACCAAGCAAAGAAAGTCAGTTCAAAATATACTGGAAGAGATGGAATCCGTTTACGGGGACTCTTGCCCGGGTAAAACCATGGTTTACAAGTGGCACAGTCTCTTTAAACAAGGCAGGACCTCACTTGAAGACGACCCATGGCCCGGACGGTCGATTGAGGTGACTACTCCGGAAATCATTAAAAAAGTCGAAAAAATAATATTGGAAGATGCCAGACTAAAGAAGAAACAGCTTACAGAAATGGTTGGAGTATCGGATACGACAATTTTCAAAATTCTACACGATCATCTTGGCATGACAAAGGTCAGTGCAAGATGGGTGCCAAGAATGCTCACGCCGCCTCAAAAACAACACCGCGTGGAGTGTTCTCGCACGTTTTTGGACCTCTGTCACGAAGATAAGGATGGACTATTAAGTCGAATTGTTACTGGAGATGAAACTTGGGTTCATCATTATGAACCTGAGTCGAAATAAGACTCTATGCAGTGGCACATAAAAGGCACACCACCACCCAAGAAGTTTAAAATGTCACAATCGGCTGGAAAAATCATGGCAACAGTGTTTTGGGATTCAGAAGGGATTCTGTTGACCGATTATAAATATAAAGGCGTTTCTATAACCGAGGAATACTATGCTTCTATCCTCGAGAGGTTGAAAGAAAGCATTTAAGAAAAAGGGAGGGGTAAATTGACCAAAGGTGTCCTTTTTCTTCACGACAACGCGCCTGTTCACAAGAGCCGTGTTGCGTTGGCTGCCCTGCATAAGGTGGGCTTCGATATTTTAGACCATCCACCCTACAGCCCAGACCTGGCTCCCAGTGATTATTACTTCTTCCCAAAACTGAAAAAAGAACTTCGCGGGAAGAAATTTTCAACTGATGAAGAAGTGAAGGACGCGGTTTCAGCTTATTTTTCGGACAAAGACAAAGCATTTTTTTATGAAGGTATACATAAGCTAATTGAAAGATCTGAAAAATGTATAAGGGTAGCAGGTGAATATTACATATTGAAAAAGAAAAATAATTTAGTATTTTTATTTTCACTTCTCACCCTCCATTCCGCGAACTTAAAAATGTACATACCTACGTATATGAGCGGTAAGACGGGTGAGGTAGACAACCGTCAAGCTAACTCCGTCTGCCAATCTTGTCAATCGCGCCCTCCCCCATACATACCGCAGGCGAAGACTAGCACTTGGGCGCACACTTATACTTTATATTACCACCCTAGTCCCTATCGAGGCGCGGGCCAACATTTGATAAATGATATAATAAAAAAAATTACCAGTCCACCGGTGGATTTAAGAAGATATGGCTCGCCGGCCGGCAGCCAATACTCCATAGCATCTTCCTGGGTTTGAGTGAGATCTCTGGATTGCAAAGGTACGTGGGCTTAAATTGCTGCAAATTCATCCCATGTGGTATTGGTTTGTCGAAGATTCAATAATGAGGAATTTTATGTTTGTCCGCCATATTGATACATAATTAGCAATTTTCTATTTAAGGCCTATTTCACGATGTACGAATACGACTACTCACCGAATAAGTTCAAAAATGGAACAGAATTTGTATGAAATTATCTGCCAAGTAAGTTAATAGGAACTTAATCATAGGTGGTGATACATGCCCTGTCTTAAAACTGCTGTTGCGGCGGCCTAAAGCCTTGGGGTGAAAATCGAAATTTTCTTAGTGGACTGTATGAGGGGCGGTTCGGTGACACAAGTAGGTGTTTTGGTGGTGTGGGAAAATGATGATGGTACCTGCCTGGTGAGCTTTGGCGACACGACGAGAAGGGTTTCCTTAGCCACGTGGCTGGCGCGTCCAGGATATCACGTACGGACGAGAATCTGCACTTTCCACAACACACATACACGCACTTGCACTGTTCAATAGCAATCTTCGTTCTTCGCGGTGAAAATATGAGTCCTTTTTCGACTTGGGATTAATTTTACCCACAGGCGTCGATGTTGGTTGAGAACTGGCGGATCTTCTTGGCGGCAGCGTATGCGCGCCATTGCGGATCTTCCTTCTCGCTCTCACTTAGGCATTATAAGGGTTGTGGAAGGGAGAAGGAAAGCGGAAGGAACTTTATGTTACACAGATACTAATTAATTAGAGTTGCCAGTAATTAGGCATGAAATATAAAACTAAAGAAAGTAATGGCGTTAACAACTGCGTTCAAAGTTACAGGTTATTTACACTCCTCAAACCATATTTTTGATAAATAATATTTTATTGCTGTAAATAAACACACACACACACACTTTTACAAGCAAAAATAAATAATAATAAGTTAAAAATAAATGAGGTCGGAAGAAAATGTCGTTATTGAAAATGAGTTTCACTTCTCTATGGTTTTGTATCTTATTCTATGGAAGTACCTACGTAGGTGCGTATAAATAGTCGATGAACGATATAAAACACATAACCGATTTAAGTACCGCTTTTCTAACAAATTCTCAGGAAGCGATTTCCATGTGTGTGTTGATTCCAAGTAACTAACAGGTGGTCGGTCATTTGTTAAATATTTCTAAGAATACCTAAGTATACTTTCCTTCTTGTTCTAAATCAGTAACTAGGTACCGATTTCGTGAATAAAGAAAATAAAACGCAAGCCAAGTAAAGTCAACATCGTCTTACTGTTAAAATTAGCATGTAATATTTCACGAGCGTGCGTCAATCATAGCCATTTTAAACCTTATCAGTGACATAACATTCACATGACGTTTCGACTATGGTAAAATACCATACAGGTGGCCGGAACATTAAAGTCTAAAAATAATATTTACGTCCCTCGTATCGTGGGGTATCCGAATCACCCCCTTGTATGTTCCACGACTTTTCATAGTTTTCGAGTTATGAATGTTTTCTGATTTTTTGAGAACTTTCGACCTGACCAATTTAAAGAAAAATCTAAAAAAAAAGTAGAAGACCTAGTCGAGATTTTTTTTTTTTGCTATTGAATCTTTATGAGTAGTACTTTTATGCATAAAATAATCAGCTTAATAAGCTTAAGTTATGAAAATGTTGGTTTAAAGTGAAAAATTTACGTTCGGTAAATTAGGACTTAAATTTTTTACTTTAAATAAATAATCTAAACAGGTGACTTCATGGTTCCTAAGTAGGCCTCAACACTGCGCCAAAATCTTGGTTTTCATAATCATTAAAAAAAGTAGTACGTAATGGGGCTACTTTGGCTAAAATCGGCCTTCAAAGACAGTGAGGTGAAAAAATTCTTAAAATTAGCCATCTGATTAATAAATTTTTTTTGCCCATTTTCTAGTTCCTAAGGTTAATTAATGATAAGAATACTGAAAACTAACCAACAAATAGTTTCAGAGGTTGGGTAAGAAAAGTTTTAAGTAAGAAGTGGTTTTGTTAATAAAACACACATGATAACGAGAAAAAAGTAATTTATTTTTAACATTTACAAAAGGTTTTAAATAAAATAACCTTAGGAACGAGAAAATAGATAAAAAAAAATTATTAATCAGATGCCTAATTTTAAGAATTTTTCACCTCACTGTCTTTGAAGGCCGATTTTAGCCAAAGTAGCCCCATTACGTACTACTTTTTTTACATAGGAACAATGAAGTCACCCGTTTAGATTTTTTATCTAAAGTTGAAAATGTAAGTCCTAATTTACCGAACGTAAATTTTTCACTTTAAACCAACATTTTCATAACTTTCATCAAAGTTACGAAGCTGATTATTTTATGCATAAAGTACTACTCATAAAGATTCAGTTGCAATAAAAAAAATCTCGACTAAGTCTTTTACTTTTTTTTAAGACTTTTCTTTAAATTGGTCAGGTCGAAAATTCTCAAAAAAAACTGAAAAAATTCATAACTTGAAAACTATGAAAAGTCGCGGAACATACATGGGGGATTTGGATACCCCACGATACGAGGGACCTAAATTTTATTTTTGGAAGTCAATGTTCCGGCCACCCTGTAGAATAGATTTAACAGACGTCGTGGTGATGTTTTTAATGAAATACCAGTGCTCCGCGGATTAATCCGCATGGAGATTCCCACAAGAACCGTGCATTTTTTTCGGGCGAAATAGTGCCTCTCCGACCTCTAAACGAATGCAAAAAAACATATCGATCTGTTGCTTCCTGAAAGAAGGACAAACTAACACACACACATATTCATAATATTAGTAGCAGGAGCCCCGGCTACGTGGGTGCTCGGGGGCTCCAGCATCCCCAACAAGTACATAGTGGGTGCGGAGTAGCCATGAGCATAGACATCAAAACAGATTAGTCAATCTGTAATCACTTGCCGCGCGGCAAGACGTCTACTAATTTTGTACTCACTACGTTGATTGCGTTTACTTGGCGCTTAGCATGAGTATGAGCACCCACGAGGTGTTCTTAAAGCCGGTGCCCCCAATGAATAGAATAGACATTAGAAGGCCAATAGTCTGTAGAAGACATTAGTAACTCAAGAATAGCTGACCTTGGTCTGGCTCGTCCTTGTGCATCTAGTTCAACATATGGCACTCCTAGGCGAACCATCCTGGTGAACAGACTCTGTTCCATGTTGCAGTACTTCTGGAAGGCCATGTTCTTCACGACGGGCGGCAGCTGGTGGTGGTCGCCGATCATGATCCATCGCTTGAGGCGCGAGCGACCATCTTGAGGGTTTTGCAGGAGTAGAGGAATGAACGTCTCAATCTCCAGGATTTGAGCAGACTCCTCCATCAGTATGTTGTCATACTTAAAGCCTAGAATTAAGTTAAAGTTAGTTATTTCGTGATTGTTCGACGCTGATAACTATGTGACTCCTCCTCTCGTGGCGTAGGGTAACAGGGTCGGTGGCGGAGAATTTCTTAATATATATTTTTTTTCTTTAAATACGAGTATATTTCTTATTATTTCTTAATATCTTGTAATCTGAATTAAAATATAGAACACTAGGAAGAGGTAAAGATCGGGCATTTGAGGAACTGTCTTATGTTATGTTGATGTTCCAAAACAGCTGATTCTCAGCTTAATTTAAATGATTGATTTTGAATCATTTCTTTTCATATTTTTGTCGCACCTACAATAAATTCTAACCGATTAAAATGAGCACGTAACTTTTTATTACTAATCTGTTACGGAACCGGGGAATCCCCTTTCTTCAATCTCACTCTCTAGAGAGCAACACCGCAGTTGCCTTGCGGTAATTCCCCGTTTTATTTTGGGTGCCAGTGACCTTCGCCTATGCGAAATAAGATTTCGGAGGCCAACCTATATTTGGGTTGCTAACCATGACAACTAGTTTTTTTATCATCTTTACCGTATTTTTATGTTTTTAGTAGCTTTTGCACGCGGCTTTGCCCGCGTGTATATCAGAATTTATCCCACGGGAACGTACCTACTACAGGGATAAAAAGTTTCCTGTCCTAATCCAGGTCATGGTCCACCCATTTCATCCATATTCAGTAGTTTTAACGTGAAAGCGAAGCAAACAAACTCAGTTTCGCATATAATATTAGTTAGGATTATGCCTATGCCTATGATTTGCCTCACAATATTATAACCTCCACGAATATTAAACTTGCATTTGGTTGACACTTGAAGGCTGAAGGAGCCACTATCAGATTACATCACTTGTGTGTATTTGACACTCCTTGTATATTTACATTTATTCTGCACATACGTGACTGGCGGCAGAGAGTACAGAGAAAAATTGAGCAAAAAATTTAAGGAAGATCAACAGACTATTACTCATTATTTTCTGAAAATTTCGTAAGTACTTCTTATGTAGTACAGTGTACATATGTCACGAGTACTGTACTTTACAAATAATCTTAATGATTCATAATTTCATAACATAAAATCATTAGTATATTTTAACGTAGGTGGTCTAATGAATGATCAAAACGATTTAAGAATTGTGCTTCTCGGTATCGTGACTGATTCAATTGATAGTGCATTTGTCTCACTGTCAGTATCAATAAGAATTCTAGTACTCATTAAGACGAAGATTCCTAGAATTCAAATGTAATATGATCATCATGCACCAACAAAGCTATCCAGTGACGATACTGAAATAAAGTCCACTCGCTTAAAAAGTGGCGACCCCGGAAATACCGCGAGGCCCAAAGGCAGCCACGTCGAGAAAATATTGTCCCACTGAAGCCGGGTAGAGATTCCAAGGACATTACAAATCTTTTAGCACGGTATGGTTTTTCATTCAGCTCGTGCCGACACTATACTTAAAAAGAGTGCTTACCCATTTGCACAAGTTCAGATCTCTTGAGCGCTGCGTGCGTACATGTCATGGCAATGATCTTCGCCTCTTTCACCAGCAAGTACTTAGATCTATCCAATCCTGACCGCAGAAGTTCGAAAGCACGGAATTCTTCGAGCTCCTCGAATATGTGGTCGATGTATCTGTGGAAATACAAATTGTGTCATCAGACGTTCACATTCACAGCATCTCTTGACCGAATTTCGGTCGACGTGGTGGCTAACCTCAGCAGAGACTAATCGACGCAGGAGCATGAAGTGTACATATGTGTGCGCAAACACAGGCGCAGTCTCTTTTTTTATTGCTTTTATAAATAGAATTGTGTAAGGCTGTTATATATAATTGATTTAGCAAATAAAGTTTTTTTTTCCTCACTCTCGTAGTAGTCTCATCGTAAACAATTGCGTAGTAAAATATATTATGTCACTACAAGTGGTATTTATAAAAGATGAAGAAGAACAAGAAAAATATTACGAAATCTTTGCGCCATCGTAGAGAGTAGATTAAATACGACAATATTAAGTAAATGGGAAAGGTCAGTGTCGTAGCGGTGTCAACGACCCGTGACGTTGACATTGCATCTCGACCTTGACTTTGAACGAACACATTATTTACCTAAGGCAGTCAACCATGTCAATTAGTACGCCGCCTGCATGTCCAGGGTGATAAAACTGTGACCGAAATAGAACTTCAAGAAATTCATACTCGCATTTCAGCGAACGACATAGGCAGGTACTTATACGAAATTTTGCTCAAGGTTTTTAACACACAAGTACTACTCGTACATCGTAAGTAACTAAATTTATAGTTTACACACAAATGATGAGATTTGACAACTGTTTTACCCTTCTTTTTTAACCGACTTCAAAAAGGAGGAGGTTCTCAATTCGTCGGAGTTCCCCGATTACTCGAAGATGGCTGGACCGATTTGGATTTTTTTTTATTTATTCGAGAGGGTCATCACAGTTGGCCCCATATAAAATTGATTAACTTTGCTTCGGTAGTTTTTGAGTTAGATTCAATAATACGTATTTTTTCCCCACTTTTATATGGATGATGTTCTAGTTTGTTTTGCAGATAGTGGTAAGTATTAGAATTTGTGTGGGGTAGGTACACAACTAAAAAGTGAAAAATAAAAACTTTTTTACAAAAAAATACAACCGCCTTCCAAAAACAACACTACAAAGTGAAAAATAACTATAATTTCGGAAGTCGGTGGCAAAAAACGAAAATACATTTAACTAGACACCGACTTCCGAAATTAAAGTTATTTTTCACTTTGTAGTGTTGTTTTTGGAAGTCGGTTGTATTTTTTTGTAAAAAAGTTTTTTAAGAACTAATATAATGTTGATTTATTTTAACCATAAGAAATAACTTATTATCATAATGCAGTATAAGTTTTCACTAACACATTAATCTATGTAAAAGGATACCGTCAACATCTGTCGCTATTTACGACATAAAATATAAAATATGGCGGGGCCATGTGTTTTTAAAGAGTTGGATATTCCCAATTGGCAACATTAGCTTGCCAGGAATAATAAAATCGTAGAAAATTCATGGGATCACGAGGTTTGTTAAATCGGAAAACCCCAGCAGACGCAGCCAAATTACTTTCAGTATTTTTTACGATGGTAGACTCGAGATGTTTTAAAATAATTATTTACCTGTATAATCAGAAAATAAATCTTCGAAATTACCTGTAGCAACTCTGCGGGTAGAGTTGCTACAGGATACAGGTAATTTCAAAGATTTATTGTAACTAACAACAATAATCTATGTAAGAGGATACCTTCAATATCTGTCGCGATTACTACGTAAAACATAATGTAACAGAAACAATCCAAGATTCGATTTGGAGCATTACTGTATTACCATTTCCTCGGTTCTCCTCACTCACTGATGTAATGGTCGAATCTGAACAATTATGGCGGCTGTACACTCCGTCCGAGTGCTCTCGCTAGGTCTCGTGAAGAAGTCACGAGCAAGAGGCTTTTAATTAATGAACGCCTCCAAAGCAGTTTATTTATACTAGCGTAATTCTGAAATTCTTTAATAAAAAATAAAGTAAATCATCCTAAAAACAAGCATACAAAAATAATTCCTTGAAATTACCTGTAGCAACTCTGCGCTACCTCCATGTCCTCTTCATAAGATTTCCCAGGGAACAGTGGTTTAGGCGCATCGTCGAAGAACTCGTGGAAAGGAAACTCTTTGCTTATTATTTCCATAGACTTTGTCTGAAAAAGTAGAATAGAAATAGGGATCTTACATTAATTATTTATTGATGAAATGGCTTATTTGCTGTAGAAATCGGCATCAGAAATAGTCGATATCATAGACAGGCAAAATCGGGCACGGCGTAAGTGCTCTTAACTGTCAAGGGCCATCAATTTATCAATCGTTTTCCATTAGTCTTAATATTAATACTAGCCTAGTTAAAAATAAGTATACTTCACATCCCATCTAAAAATAGAAACATTGTAAATTGCTAAACTAAGTTGTCGTAGGACAGATCGTTAAATTCAAAACCGGAATATAAAGCTGGTAGAATGGCTTATTAGATCCGAATACCTGTTTTTATAATTTAAGCTCAAGTTCAAGGTGGATCGTTAAAAAATAAATACATGTTATTTTTTTTTTCTTACAACGTTTCTGCGCAGGCTAATGGAAGACTAAGCCGACGTTCGCACGGACGTAAAAATATCACGGCTATTTTATTGCGCGCACTGGATTTTCAACGCTCTGCTTAGCGCCGAGAGTTGAAAATCCAACAGTGTGTTTTTTCGACGCGCAAGAATACACTCTTGTTGGATTACAACTTTGACAAAATGACAATTGCTTTAGCTTTCACATCAGCTTAATGAGCAGCAAAAGCTAGAGGCAAAAGTAACAATAAAAGCAACAGCTAAAATTGTGAAGAAACAAATTTAACCGTCACTTTGACTTTGTGACGTTACTTTTGCTGTTGCTTTTGATGAAGAAACTGGCCGTGACACAAGACAACGTCTGTTGGATCAGCAAGTAAAAAAACTGGATACTTTTTGTTGGAAGTTGGATTCTCAATGCTCCGCTCAACAACGAGAGTTGAAAATCCAGTGCGCGATAAAATCCCGCCGCGATAATTTTACGTCCGTGCGAACGTCGGCTAAGAGGTGAAAATGACGGCGTGGCTCTACGACATTGCACAAATAAATGACCACTGATGCAGGTCGCACGCGTCGGTCACAATAATAAAAACTCAGAGGAAAACGAATCGTAAGATGTTAATATAAGATAGGTGTGAGGGACGATGTACCGAAAAGTGAAAGATTGATTGTCAACCCTGAATGAAAAAAAAAAGGATTTTATAATATACACAGCTGAATCGCTAACTAATAACGTTAGCGAAGATAGGTGATAAGCATTCTTGGATGGCCATATTACCTGATCCTGCGCGCACTTGGCGAGGAAGGTCTCCCAGCGTGGTCGTACGTGGTAGACGTGGAAATGATGCGCCAGCTCGCAGGTGGCGCCAGCATCCTCACCCGCCTCCAAGGTGCTCTGCAGTCGTCCTACGCGCTCTAGCAGTTCCAGGCGCTTTGCTAGCACGTAGTTCACGCGACCATATCTGTTTAATGGAAAAGGAATTTAAACAACGTTAAGATAGTGTCGAGTTTTCCTAAGTACCTATTCATTTAAAAACATTAGCAGCGCAGATGTTGTTTGGACTAGGTTACGGTGATCAAAACAAACGAGGTGCACTTTTGAAGTTCGCGATATACATTCTTATACTATCCATATACGAGCGCATTGCAGGAGGAGCTCGTGGCTAAGTAATAATAGCCGCACGGGTCGATCCATCAGGTTAAGCTACGCTTGCCGGGGTTGGTCAGTGGATGGGTGACCATTCTTTACATACCGAGACTCCTCCGTGCCTCGGAAAGCACGTTAAGCCGTTGGTCCCGGCTGCCATTCGTGGATATTTGACAGTCGTTACGGGTCGTCAGAAGCCCGAAAGTCTGACAACCAGTCTTACCAAGGGGTAACGTATTACCCAGTTACAGGGTTGTGGAGGTCAGATAGGCAGTCGCTCCATGTAAAATACTGGTATTCAGCTGCATCCGGTTAGACTGGAAGCCGACCCCAACATAGTTGGGAAAAGGCTAAGCAGATTTGATTTGATTTGATACGAGTGCATTGTCAGTGTTGAATGTTGATACACACCTACAGTAAAATCACGTTGCATATGAACTATGGTCGGACTTTTAACTAGCTGCAGTAAAATGACACTTCTAATGTCATTTTTACTGTCATTTCGCTATCAAATGGGAACATTTTTTAACGAAATGACAGATAAGAAGTGTCATTTTACTGCAGCTAATTAAAAGTGCGAGCATAGGTCGGACTTGCATTTATAAATACAGAAATTAAAATAGTAGTTAAGGACTGTTTCGGTGAAAAATATAATGGTTCATAAGTATCTCGGTGCTTATCGGCCTCGTTCTAGAAATGTTGTTAACATATATGGCAAAGACTAGCCATTTTCGCCAGGAAAGGATTAATCATGATGACGCAAATTGTATCATATGGCCTTATAAACTTCAATGGTCATATTTCAGGTAACAAATACAATAAATAACTAGGCACGTTTAACAGTAATTAAGGATGCATTCGATACGCCTTTTTGCCCATACGATACCCTATACCGATACTCTTATAAAAATATCGGCGATACCGATACCGATGCCTATTAAATGTTACTTAAAAAAAAAAAAAAAAAAAATAAATAAAAAAAAAAAAATAAATAAAAAATAATATATATAAAAAATATATAATAAATTATTTGTGTCACCTAATAATTAAAATTAACATTAATAAGATTTTTGTTTAAAAAAACAAAGTATTCTCAAGTTTTGCGGAGATAGGCGATTTCGCAAGTTGCGATTTGCGGTGGCAAATAGTCTCTCTCACTACTCTCTCAACTCATTTGGAAACTAAAGTGCGTATGTTATGGAACAATGGATTTTGTTGTATGGTGAACATCAAAAACTGTCGAAAACGCGGCGAGTAGGTACCTAACGTCTTGACCCTCTTAGACTGCTATGTCCACTCCTGGACAAAAGCCTACCTATATTTTTTTTAAACGCTCATAGTCTGTCCTTTGCGATATCGCATCGCTTTGATGTATGTCTTAAAAGGTATTCATAAACGAATAGCACTGTAAAACACATTTACTCAGATCTATTTTCAGTCTAATTAGTAAGATCGAGTGGAGCAAATGCAAGTGCTTTTAATAAGATTATATTGAATTTTGTATCTATTACTATGCGTTTCAGAACATGCACCTAGACTTTGTATTGTTATTGATACAGCACAGGAAAGTTTAGAAACATTCATGAATGTTTACTTTTATTCAATGTTGAGAAATAACATGTTACTTTATTAGCTCAAACAGTATAGCTACAGGAAACGATCCGATTTGTTTTAAAACAGATTTTTATTTTTACGGACGGACGTAGGCATTCCATTAGGGAGTGCTATAGAGTGGAGCTCTCTGAGAGATGAAATCCGGAACGAGATGATCCGGCAGAGAACCAACATAGCTCACAGAAGCCAGCTGAAGTGGCAATGGGCTGGCCATATTGGCCGTAGAAACGATGACTGTTGGGGTAGCCGTGTCTTGAGTGGAGACCGGGAATCGGCAACCGTATGGTAGAACCACCGATCTTAGCAGGGTGACTGTAGCAGCTGGATGAGAGTTGCCGATATCGAAATTATTGGCGTGTGATTGGAGGGGGGTAAGTATCAGTGGCAGCGCTCTGCTGTAGGCTGATGATTTAAGTATTCTATTATACACCTAATTACTTACAGATGTAAAGATAGATCTAACACATATAAAAGCAGTGCAAAAACTTCGTTTTTTTTTTCCCTTAAGAAACTCTTCGGGTGATATCGCCGATTTTTGCGATACGACGGTGTCGTCCGGCCAAAGACGACCGCTGTCTCCGGACTAATAGTTTCACGCAATGTAATTATGACGACAAACTCTGCACAAGACGGGCTAACATAACGGGCGGGCCCGGGCGGGTAATTTTTTGTAATCTTACCAACTTTTCTTAGCTCTAGATCTAATTATTAATGTTTAGAATTTCCCTTTTTAGGGTTGCGTACCTCAAAAGGAAAACACGGAACCCTTATAGGATCACTTCGTTGTCCGTCTGTCTGTCAGTCTGTCAATACCCTTTTTCTCAGAAACGCGTGGAGGTGTCAAGTTGAAATTTGGATCTCTAAAAAATCATGCTTCTAAGTCAACGCAATAAAAAAATAACATAGTTTGATACTCACAAGTAAATCAAAAGCTATAGGGTAGGTACCGTTGACCTAGAATCATGAAATTTGGCAAGAAGCAAGGTCTCACAGCACAAGTAATGGAATAAGTTCGAAAATTATTCATTTGTAATTTTATCACATAAAAAAAAATTGACCGTGACGTAATATCAATGTACCTATCATGTTTTTCAATTACAATGTTAAGTTTGTTTTGGGATAAACTCTTTTCAACTAAGGAACCCTTCATTGTGCATGGTCCGGCACGCACTTGGCCGGTTTTTTAATATTAATTGCCGTGTACCTTTTAATTGATTGCATCCCTTTTGCCTTTGTGTTTTTTAAATGAAATTCTTTGTAAGTATACTTTTGTCCCTGATACTGCTGCAGCAGTAACAACACTCGGGATCGAAGTTAGGTATGTATCAAATTTCAGTTTCCGTGCGTATCTGAATAATATTTGCATATCAATATGATGTACAGTACTGAAGATCGATGTTAGTTCTACGCCAACCAATATGCGATTACGTACCTACTTGACAATACCTAAAAATAAATAAACAAGTCTGCGAGATAAAAACATAAGATAGGCTAGCAACAACCGCCAAAAATACCTCTATTTTTTAATATGTCAACACTGCATTGGAGTCCAGCCTCAAGTTTCTTACTTTTTTCCTTGTGTTCAGAATTCGAGAATGCGACGACCGTTAGCAAGTACTTATTTATTTTTCAATGTCTGGTTTTTGTCAGACAATGAACGCCCATTTAAAAAACTTGGCATTGACATTGCCTTTATTTCGTAGCAGTAAGGGCGGTTTTTGAAGTTCCAGTGTTTCTACTGACCTGCGGTTAGCCATACCAATGTCTTGTTCACGCCGGCGCCGCCGCCGCCGGCCGCCGCGCCGGTTATAATCCAGACGCTATGCTTGATCAGTTCGTTTGTGGTCAGCCTATAGGACTCGTGAGTCGTCATGCATGCATGAATTAGTTTTTTTTATTCATTTCATTTAATGATAATTGCGGTTTGCTAAAAAGTAAGACTAATGGACTCGGGTATCCCGTTTCGGTAGTTCATGGCCAAGGACGGCTATAGCTATGAACTAAGTTAGAGATGTCAAACCAGTTTACGCCTTGTGCTTCACCGTATTTTTACTCGACGTTTTCTACGTATCGTCTAAAGTATGGAAATATTAGTTCAACTAAATTTGACAGCTCTAATTTACGTCCCTCTCTTGTAATATTAGAGATAAAAAGTTAGCAATAGCCTAAATTAAGTTTAGTTTGTGCACAACAGAATCGGCACCAGTATCTCAGTTTTGGCAGCTAAAATAAATTATTTTGAGTGCAGATATTCTAATTTAAATAAGATATATTCTAGTACACCCACATTATGCCAGTTATGTTTTAGTCCCATGTAATAGGGGGCGAGCTTATTGCCATTAATATTCCAGGTACACCTCTGCCCAACCTTTCGAGGAAACAAGGCATGATGTTATATTATTATATAAATATTCTACCTATAGGTATGGTATGGCTAGGCTGTGGGTTAAGCAAATTCTGAGAAAAATTAACAACGTTTAGGTAAAACATGTTCGCATTTTTAAGACCCCGTTTCAGACCCTATTGCATAAAAAAAAAAACTTTCTTATTTGCAAAATAGTAGGGCAAACGTCTTCTAAAACTGTTCCAAATTTCAAGTTGATAGCATTAGTAGTTCTTGTGATATCCAGCTGTGACAGACGGACAGACAGACAGACTGAGTCACATCATAAGGGTTCCTTTTTACCATTTTGGTACAGAAAAAGAACAGAGTGACTCATTGCACGTTTTAAAAATTGTGTTCTGAATGTCATAAACTGCGAGCAAGCAGTTGAATTCACTTTTAATATTTGCTGAACTATTAGGTTGGGGTAAA
Organism: Cosmia pyralina; assembly: GCA_946251885.1. Taxonomy (NCBI): domain Eukaryota; kingdom Metazoa; phylum Arthropoda; class Insecta; order Lepidoptera; family Noctuidae; genus Cosmia; species Cosmia pyralina. The sequence goes on from OX276360.1 coordinate 12,336,299, forward strand.
GACTTTTCGCATTATAGTATGTATGAACTTAAAATAAAATCTATTTGGCTATACTATTTGTATCTGGCTGGTTTTGGTATCATTGAAAGTTTAAATTTTAAAGATCATAATTCCAAATTCAAATTAAGAAAATGTGTGATTTTCATTTGTTTTTCGCACTGTCAAGATGAGTGAATCTAATGAAGCAATTCGATACATTTTAAAATTTCACTACAAAAAAGGTAAAAACGTAACGCAAGCCGCGAAAAAAATTTGCGATGTTTATGGACCCAGTGCAGTGTCTGTGAGAGTAGCACAAATTTGGTTTAAGCGTTTTCAATCCGGAAACTTTGATGGTGGAATATTACGGATAAAATGGATGCCATTTTTGAAAAAGTGGATCATGTTCGGCATATCAGTAGTTACGACGTAGCTGAAGAATTGGGAATTGACCATAAAACAGTTTTGGCGCATTTGAAAAAAACTGGGTACACAAAAAAAGGTCAATATTTGGGTACCTCACGAGCTCACTGAAAGAAACCTAATGAACCGTGTACTCATTTGTGATTCTTTATTACGACGTAATGAAACCGAACCATTTTTGAAGAAGCTGATAACTGGTGATGAAAAGTGGATCACGTACGACAAGAACGTGCGAAAAAGGTCGTGGTCAAAGGCCGGTCAGGCTTCACAGACTGTGGCGAAACCCGGGTTAACTCGCAACAAAGTGATGCTGTGTATGTGGTGGGATTGGAAGGGCATTATTCATTATGAGCTGTTACCACCAGGCAGGACCATCGATTCTGAACTCTACTGCGAACAACTGATGAGATTAAAGCAAGAAGTTGAGAGAAAGCGGCCAGAATTAATCAACAGAAGGGGTGTGGTTTTTCATCATGATAACGCTAGACCTCACACATCTTTAGCCACTCAGCAAAAATTAAGAGAGTTTGGCTGGGAGGTGTTGATGCATCCGCCGTATAGTCCTGACCTTGCACCTTCAGATTTCCATCTGTTTCGGTCTCTTCAGAATTCTTTAGGCAGTGTCAGGTTAACATCACGAGAGGACTGCCAAAACCACTTGTCGCGGTATTTTGATCAGAAGTCCCAAAATTTTTATAGCAATGGGATCATGTCCCAACCTACAAGATGGCAAAAAGTTATCGAACAAAATGGTACCTACATACTTAAGATAAATGTAAATAATGTATATTAAAAAATGTTTTGAATTTTCTTAAAAAATGCGAAGAAACTTTTTCCCCAACCTATTAGATCTAATACAAGACTACGGAAAAGAAGATTAAACAGTTTGGGCACTAATATACTACCCTGGCGAACACCTTCCTATATTTAATGTTTTGGTTTTCAAACTTCAAAGCCAACATCACCTTTTGTTAATTAAAATCATCATGAAGGAATGGACTACACCTCCGCCTAATCTCAACTAACCTAATGCGAACAGCAGTGCTTAAACCATAGCTAACAGTATCGTAAGCCTGGTTGAAGTTGGCTGAAGTTCAACAAAATTTACTGCAAACCAGTACCTATTGTAAGTTTAGCATACCTAACGAACATTCAATTGAAAGATAGCAGTAATTGGGCGATATGAACGAAATATTATTTTTAAAAAACCCAGTGAAAACACTGTTGATAAAGTTCAAGTAGGTACATTGTAGTGTTCATTCTTAAGTTCAATATTATTAGCGTATTAAGCGAAATTTGCATGTATTTTGACTTGTTTAAGCACTTATAATTTATCAGTCATGCGTTGACGATTCTTCGTTTGCAATATGTGAAATCATAGTACAAATGCCAAGCCCTTAGTTAATTCAAGCATTAAGAATGATTGTACTCACAGAGAGTTCAACGGGTTTGGGCAGTCCCCCTACATGACGTGTAACTACGGGAAAAATTAAAGGTTACATTGATCTTATGGAACGACCCAAACTAGTAATAGCAATCGATTTATTAATTGTCCTTGACGCTGTCCTGTCAGGGTTTTTGATCTCAAGTCGCATTAGTTGAGAATGATCGTATTTGGTGAATCTTGCAGATAAATAAATAAATAAATATGTTTGGACATATCACACATGGAAAAGATGGAACTTTTGTGTCGTTTACTGGCTTGTTTACGAACCTGGAAAAATCCTTGTCAGTTTGCAGCGCTTCCTCGCCATGCCCGAGACGCAGCAAGTGTCTCTCGTCCACATCCAACTCAGCCACCTTTTCGAACAGCTGATTTAGCGCTTGGTTACTGTGGGTCACGACTAGGTTGCGCTGCCAGGGGAAGTTGTGGTACAGATTTGATATTATCTGAACAGCCACGTCGGTTTTACCTGTCATAAAAAGATTGCATTAACGCTTTGAAGACACCATACGGCTATAGCAGAAATAACAATAAACATTCTATTGTGTCTCGTTAGTAGCCTTTAAAGCGTCAATCGTTTCGTTCTGGGCCACTTAATACAAAATAATTACGACGATAAGAGTTGAGCCCAATCTACTCGTATCAAATTGATAACATAGAATTTTATTTCAAATGCCAACCAGTTGGTTTAAACCATAGATATAAGCAGTTAAACCTGGGTCAGTGAGAACTGGATAAGTGAGGAAACTCTGAAAATGAGAGAATTTGCCAGTTCCCATCATTTTAACCCTCCAAAACCTCTACAAGTGAGAAACAGAAACCGCTATAAGAGGAAGTCGTTTTTCTCTCCTCTCTCTCTCGCCTCTTTAAGCGACAGTCGAGCATATATTTAACATCTGCTTTAAGTCCCATTCTTAAATTGCGTGGATCAAACTCCTTTTTTTTTTTTTTTTGTGGAAGGGAAATCATCAATGACTTCTCCCGCTCTGGGCAGAGCAGGAGGGCGTGTCAGACTTTTACTGACTAAAACCCACCCATGTTCCTTCAGTTGCCCGTGCCAGGGCCACGGTATCTCTTTCGAACTACCCGCGACCCCGGCGGCATAGGCCCAATTGACCCCGTCACTGCTGACATCTCTTTGAGGCGCGCGTGGAATACAACACGCCGTCGACCCGGGCCTGGTCCTTACCGGACGGGGAGCTGCCCATTACTCGTCGTCCGCAAGCCCGCGCCTACGGTGGCCGGGAATCGGCGATAGATTCCCGCCGCCCAGGGCGTCTCCTACGGCGGCTAGGGGCGCGAGGGCGCGCCTCTCCCTCACGCGTTCCGCTTCCTCCTTCGCGAGCATTACTGCTTCGCAGAAGGAGGTGACGGCCTCCCATGCACTCTCGCTCCGCACCATGGCCTGGACCAGGTTTGGACGCGAGAGATCTCCGCCGCCGATCGCTTCCGTGAGAACACGGCGGTGCTCCGCCCAAGCCGGGCAGACCTCCACTGTACGCTCCACCGTGTCCTCCGGGCGATCCACACAATGGTGACACCCGGGCGTTTCCTCCCGCCTTATCCGAAACAGGAACCTTCCGAAACAACTGTGTCCGGTGAGGACCTGCGTCAGGCGAAAGGTGAGGACGCCGTGGCGCCTCTCCAATCACTCCTCAAAGAGGGGATTTATCGCCGCAATTGTGGCGTGCCCAGCGCTGGGTTGCGACAATCGCACTCTCCATGTCGCCATGAGATCCCGCCGGAGCTCTGTCCGCTGTACCGTGATTTCTCGCGGCAGCGGAGTTACGCCCCGCGGCGTTTCGCCTCCTCGCACCACTCCCACACGTGCGCGAGGACTTTTGCCTCCAGATCCCATGGCGGTAATCCGGCAAGGAGGCTCGCCGCCTCACAGGAGACCGTGCGGTATCCCCGGACTAGCCGGATGGCCATGACCCTCTGGGACGCGTTTAACCGGCGGGCCGGTCGCAGCCTCAGGGAACGCGCCCACACCGGTGCTCCGTAAAGGATCGAACTCCTTACAATTGTTTTTGTATCGTTAATTTTTTTTCTATGGTTTCCATAAAACCATAGAAATCGCAATAACTTTAGATCCAATCCGTTTTTGTTATTTCTTTGATTGCAGTTACTTGACGCTTTATATTAAGTAAATTATCAAGCAAACGCTCAATTTTTATCGTTAACCGGCAGTGAGTAACATCGAATTTTACATATTTTCGATTTGATTTTTTTATGGGCTTACTTCATGGCATTTGGATTCAATATCGAGACAAGCTGTTGCTTTGGCACTAAGAAGTACCGATTTAAAATATCATATCCAAATCTTATGTCAACTAGAATTTACAGGATTTTGAAATTTAGGGAAATTTAGCAATTGGCACATGGGTATTTTACTCTTATTTTTAAAACCACTTGTTTTATCGGATAAGTTAATAAAAAGAGGATGTCCGTTTTTCAAGGCAAATACTATACTGTGCGTTATAATTACGTTGTTGAGCCGACTATTTAAAAAAAAAAATGATAAGAATTTGTTTTCAAAACCTTCGAATTGTGATTGAAAGTGAACGCGATTAGGGTACTGGTTTTTACTGTGTTATCAAGACTATGTATTGCAAATATATTGCAGATCTATCGTGTATTTCGGTATTCCCTAAACGTGTTCTCTTCTGCAATTGGTAAACCCAATTGAAACCACTTAAAATCAACTAGACCAGAACAAATGGCAATTCGTGGAAGTAAACGAATTGCCATTTGCCATCGCAAGGTCACATAATAACAATGTAACAGTAGTTTATCTTCATAGAAAACACCCGAAACGACGTGCTTCGAAATCTCAGTATATACCAGTACACAACAGTTCGATAGCGCGGCAGTTACGCACGGACTGACGCGTATTTATCTACCGAGCCGTAGCTGTAGCCGTACTGTACGTAATTAATTCAAAGTCACTGCCCAGATAAACTACTGCAGCTTTATTATTCTGTGACATGGGTTGGCTACAACAATAAAATTTACAATGAAGTTACGTCTCCACCTAGCTAGGTATGTACTCGTACATACTGTCTGGAGTGCAATGTCCTTTAATTTATCACAAGTACTAGCGACCCGGCCCTGCTTCGCACGGTTTTTACGACTTGACAAAACATAAAGGTTTCTATATTATACACCGTGTCATTTTGCATCCTCGTCAAATTTCAGGGTGTGGTACAGAACATCAAACCGAACAAATTTCTCCATGGGACCAAATTCGTATTTGCGAAAAAATGTTCAACTGTCCTATAGAAAACTTCAACACCTACTCGACGTAAATGTATGCGACGGCTGCTTTTTTTTTCGCGATTACAACGTTGGTGCCAAGGAAAAAGTTGATCGGCTTGATGGTCTATACCACACCCTTAAATTTGACGAGAATGCAAAACGACACGTTGTGTAAAAGTCAAATATTATGTATTTTGCATGTAAACCTTCTGTAATAAATTCTAGATGATAGTGAAAATCGCATCAAAATACGTTGCGTATTTTAGAAGAACAACGTGGCCATACAGACAGACACGAAAAGCTACTTTATTACAAGCTTTTATTTTTTTAGAATAAGTATAGATATGATAATGAGGAGCTCGTGGCTAAGTAATAACAGCCGCACGTGTCGATCCATCAGGTTAAGCTACGCTTGCCGGGGTTGGTCAGTGGATGGGTGACCATCTTTACATACCGAGACTCCTCCGTGCCTCGGAAAGCACGTTAAGCCGTTGGTCCCGGTTGTCATTAATGGATCTTTGACAGTCGTTACGGGTCGTCAGAAGCCCGAAAGTCTGACAACCAGTCTTACCAAGGGGTATCGTATTACCCAGTTACTGGGTTGTGGAGGTCAGATAGGCAGTCGCTCCATGTAAAATAATGGTATTCAGCTGCATCCGGTTAGACTGTAAGCCGACCCCAACATAGTTGGGAAAAGGCTAGGCAGATTGATTGAAGTATAGATAAGGAAGGAAACTTGGCTGTATTTTATACCAGTAACGAGCGAAAAGGTCAGCCACACTGGAAAAAAAAATAGTGTCCATTACGTTTATAAGACACTAGTCGGATTGAGTGCGCTTATTGTACCCATAGCTAAAGCAATATTATACAGTCGAACCTGGATAAGCGAGAGTTCAAGGGACCACAATCTCGTTTTTAACCGACTTCAAAAAGGAGGAGGTTCTCAATTCGTTGGAACCTTTTTTTTTTTTTTATGTGTGTTCCCCGATTACTCGAAGATGGCTAGACCGATTTGGATTTTTTTTGTTTTATTCGAGAGGGTATACATCACAGTTGGTCCCATATAAAATTGATTAACTTTGCTTCGGTAGTTTTTGAGTTAGCTTCAATAATACGTATTTTTTTCCCCACTTTTATATGGATGATGTTCTAGTTTGTTTTGCAGGTAGTGGTATTAGAATTTGTGTGGGGTAGCTACTACAACTAAAAAGTGAAAAATAAAAACTTTTTCACAAAAAAATACAACCGACTTCCAACACCAACACTACAAAGTGAAAAATAACTTTAATTTCGGAAATCGGTGGCAAAAAACGAAAATACATTTAACTAGACACCGACTTCCGAAATTAAAGTTATTTTTCACTTTGTAGTGTTGTTTTTGGAAGTCTGTTGTATTTTTTTGTGAAAAAGTTTTTTCGCTTATACAGGGTTACTGGTAACTCGACGTATTCCTTGCAGGACGTCATAGTAGGGTTAAAATGCAGCAAATTAGGCCACCAAATGTTCTACCGAAATTCAGTAGTTTTTGAGTTAATTCGATTTTTAGCGTTTTTTTTGAAAAATCCCAGATTAAATCATTTGGAGCCAATTTAAAAATGATTTACGGCGCGACTGTACTGAAATTTAAGTTAACATCATAGCTGACGCCGTAGCAGATCCTTGTTAATAATTCAAAGTTCAAAAATGCCAAAAACTTTGGCAAATATCACTAAAGAAACATTTAGTTTTTTGTGAATTTTGCTATTACTTCATACAAAATGTTGTCTAGTGAAAATAAAAATTACTACGCCTGATGTACAAATTACTAGGAAAATATCCTTGTCTTATCAGCTATTCAGAAAGGTATGATTGTCAATACAAATATTGTATTGTTGTATTGTTGATTATATATTGGCATGTGTGACAGGGAAAGAATGAGTTTTATGAGGAGCAGGTAAAATTGCGAGACGGTCAACCTATTGTTTCATATTCGTATTATTCGTAGTTTTTACCTGCGCTTGAACCCCAAACACTCGGCAAGCTTTGTGATTGGTCACTATTGTTCTCCCGGCATGACACGGGGTGCGACTTTACAAAATCTGGTCGTCAGAGTCAGGTAGTTTCAACTCTACGTCGCGCAAGCTCGTGTTTTGTTATCTGGCTATTTCCTTAACTGATACTGCGTATCTTGCTCTTGTGCTGTGCTGTGCCTTCATAAGTGCTGACTATGGCTGCATATTCTAACCTTGAATACGCTGACATAATGTACTGTTACGGACTTAGTGACGGTAACGCTGCTCAGGCGCGGAGAGAATATCAACTTCGTTTTCCCAACCGCCGACTCCCACACGTTAGTGTTTTTGGATCGACTTATCGGCGATTATCTGAAACTGGCAGCGTCCAAAGAAGCAGGCAAATTGACACTGGTCGTTCTCGGAGATACACGGCTGAGGACGAAGAGCTGATTCTTCAACGTTTTATTGACGACCCCAACATATCGACAAACATCGTAGCGCGTGAGCTTGCTATGTCACAGTGGAAAGTCTGGTCTGTAGTTCACTTATCAGGCCGACATCCATACCACTATCAACCTGTCCAGTCATTAGAAGAGGGAGATCCGCCAAGACGGCTTGAATTTTGTCGTTTTATGCTAAATGCCGACGCCGAAAGCGAAAACTTTTTAAAAAACATTCTGTGGACCGATGAGTCATGTTTTGACCGTGATGGTATCACAAATTACCACAACTTACATTACTGGGCACCGAAGGCAGAAGCAAATCCTAAGAAACTGAAACCAACCGCATCCCAGCGTAGATTCTCGCTTAATGTTTGGATGGGTATTATCGACGACAAATTAATTGGCCCACATTTTTTACCCCAAACATTAAATGGGGAACTTTATGAAGATTTCCTAAGAAATCATTTAACACCACTGCTCACGGATGTACCGGAAGACAGAAGAGCAAACATGATGTATCAACATGACGGATGTCCAGCCCACTTCCGAATCACAATTCGACAATTGCTGGATGAAACCTACCCAAACCGATGGATAGGGCGCGGTGGGCCAATTCCGTGGCCTGCACGTAGCCCTGATCTTACGCCACTAGACTTTTACGTCTGGGGTCATATGAAATACCTAGTTTATGTGACCCCAGTAAATTCAATTGAAGAACTAAGGGAGAGAATAAGAGATGCAGCGGACCAGATGAGGGCAACAATCACATCAAGAATCACAAAAACTGAAGTGAGGAAGCGAATAAGAACGTGTATTAGAAACCGAGGGCAGCACATCGAACAAGACGTGTGAAAGTGTAGTAAAAGTTTTTAAACTGATATTTTATTATTAAAAATAATGCTAATATTCACGAAATAGTTTTATTGATTTTCCGAATAATCACCTTTTTGTGAGACGCACATAATGTAGTCCTTAACTTTGTATTAACTTTCATACCTTTCTGAATAGCTGATAAGACAAGGATATTTTCCTAGTAATTTGTACATCAGGCGTAGTAATTTTTATTTTCACTAGACAACATTTTGTATGAAGTAATAGCAAAATTCACAAAAAACTAAATGTTTCTTTAGTGATATTTGCCAAAGTTTTTGGCATTTTTGAACTTTGAATTATTAACAAGGATCTGCTACGGCGTCAGCTATGATGTTAACTTAAATTTCAGTACAGTCGCGCCGTAAATCATTTTTAAATTGGCTCCAAATGATTTAATCTGGGATTTTTCATAAAAAAGCTAAAAATCGAATTAACTCAAAAACTACTGAATTTCGGTAGAACATTTGGTGGCCTAATTTGCTGCATTTTAACCCTACTATGACGTCCTGCAAGGAATACGTCGAGTTACCAGTAACCCTGTAGAGTTTTTTCACTAAACCAAGTTTTTCCCTTCTACAGGTACAGGAGTGGCTCTTCTCTCTTATAGAGGACTAAAAAATACAGCAAATATGTATGTAGGTACTTAGGTAGTGATAAATATTATGTTTGTAAAATTGTATACGTTTGTTCATTTGAATTTTAAATAAGTAGATGCTTACAAAAAAAAAAAAGCGGCCAAGTACGAGTCGGACTCGCCCATGAAGGGTTCCGCAGCAGCAAGTAACATAATATAAAAGTTTTTGTAGTTCATTGTAACTTTGATCGATGTTTTAATAATTGAGTTGATTGAATGAAAGTAAATTGACGACACGGTTGGCGCAGTGGTTGAGCGATTGACTGCTGCGCAGCATGTCACGGGTTCGATTCCCGCACGGAACAAATATTTGTACGACCTACAAGTATTTGTTCCGAGTCTGGGTGTTTTTCTATCTATAATATGTATGTATTTACAAAAAAAAAAAAAAAAATGTATATAAGTAGTTTATCAGCCATCTCGTTACCATAACACAAGCATTAGGTTGCTTAGCTTGGGGCTAGATGGCGTTGTGTGATATGTCCAAACATATTTATTATTATTATTTTATTTATTATTTATTAAATTGCGGTTTACGATTTATGACGTATTAAAAAAAACTACTAACTAGATCTCGTTCAATTTACCACTTTGGAAGTATCTCGCGCGCCAACTATTCAATTTAGAAAAAAATGATATTAGAAACCCTTCGATCAATAATAGCACTAGATACAGGATCAGGAACAAAAATAAGTCGCTGTAGTGGCCACGTTTACACACACATAAACATTTACATTTGTTACTACGAAATATAGAAAAAAGTTTTATAATATTTACAACTTCAATTCATTATAAACCTTAACAATCAAACATAAAGTTTAATTACGATTGCAAAATATTTATATTTAAGTCCTTCTATCATCGGAGAAAGGTAAAAGCAATAAATTAAAAATGTCGCTTGAAAATAAAAGGTCATTTTTATAACAAGTACAAAAATATTTATTCTAAAGTGAAACTTAAAACTTAAGCAATAAGGTTAAAAACATTTTGTTGAAAATTTTGTGCTTACTCTATTTTGGAACTAGACATAGTTCTTGGTATTTACATTTCAATGCTCAGAACACAGTAAGTATTGAAAGATGTAGAGTAGCAGAATAATAATATATTTTTTAGGCCAAGGTTCGTTTTATATGGTAGCAAATATTTTTGACCGATTTTTAAAAGTAGAAGGAGTAAATTAGTACAATAGTTATTTTAATTTTGATTATTAATTTGATAATTAATTATTTTAATAAAAATATTAAAACAAATTGTTGAATTTTTACAAGGTTTATATATTTCTTCTCCTCTTTCTTTCGCGACAATAGATACCCATTCTGCATTGCGAAATGGGTCACTAGGAAATCTACAAACAAAAACAACATATAAAGTAACAATACTACTCCATGCATTTCCCTGTTCCCGAACAGTCGATGTTTGAAATAAGATCACAAAAGTATTTGTGTTTTTATTTTTCGGGCCGTTTTTGAAGCGCTTATCGGGAATCTAGTACTATTATTGATCGAAGTAGAAACCTCAATATCATTTTTGAAGACCTATCCATAGATACTCCACACGTATGGGTTTGATGAAAAAAAATTTTGAGTTTCTGTTCTAAGTATGGGGAACCCCCAAAATATTTTTGTGTGAGAATCTTAATGCGGTTCACAGAATACATCTACTTACCAAGCTTCAACAGTAGTTCTTATAGTTTAGGAAAAAGTGGCTGTGACATACGGACGGACAGATAGACATGACGGATCCATAAGGGTTCCGTTTTTTGCCATTTGGCTACGGAACCCTAACAAAGTATCTTACACTAATGTGTGTATGTATTTATTTATTTATTTACTTACGTTAATTTTTCTGCGTTTATGTTTTTACATTTTGTATATTTTTCTTCGCAATTGATACTTATCAAATGTAGTAAGTTTGACAAATAGGACGGTACAGACGAACATGTGGCCATTCAAAAAGCATAAAAAAATTATGTGAGTTCGTTTAAGAAAGGGTAATAAATAGCAGATGTTAAATATACGCTCGACTGTCGCATATAGAGGTACAGTCAGCAACAAAAGTCGATTAACAGTTGAGTTTTTTAAATCTTAATTATTGAGAAAAATACTTAATTAAAATCGGAACAGATGTAAATTTTAAAGAAAATTAACTCTGAAATGCTAAAAAGCAGGCTATCATATAATTTTGTGTTAATTTAGATGATGTCAAAAAGTAGCAGTTGTGATTTCAAACATATAAGTTGAAGAATCTACAATAAATTAAACAAATGCTTACACATCTACCCATTAAAAATGCAAAATGAAACTTGAATCCTGGTTAAAATCACAAAACTATGATGAAACAGAGAAACTCGTGAAGTGTAAAATACTCATCACTCTTTCACACCGCACACAACATACTTATCACAAACACCCACACATACTTTTTATTTAACGATCACCCACACACTCATTCAGCCTACAATCAAACATTAAAAACCAATCCCAAAGAATTTTTTGTTCTGTACTTTTTTATTTAAATCTAAATTATCTAAATTCTCCTATTGCATGGAACATTTATTCTTCTTGTATCTGGAGAAGGGCGTTCTTAGCTGCGCTACAGTTTATACTTTTGCAGCTATCAACGTTTTACTTGTTGTACTTGTGTTGTTGTTATTGTTCCGAAATAAAAATTTTTTTTCAGTGTTAACCGACTTCTGTTGCTGACCGTACAAACAAGTAGCAGTCTCAGCTACAGAGGTCCACGAGCAAAACGATTTTCTTTTATAGAGGTTTCTCACTTGTAGAGGTTTTGGAGGGTTAAAATGACGTGAACTGGCAATTACTCTCATTTGTACAGTTTTCTCATTTACCTATCCAGTTCTCACTCACCCAGGTTTGACGGTATCTCAATAATTTCCGATTGAATTCGGACGTCGAAACTATATGCGTGTATGTATAGTCAAAGTATCCTCCCGCCTATAACTCAATTTAAGTGGCGTCGGCGCAGTACGTCTTCCTCTTCCAAACATCCATACCAGACCAGCCCTCATCTCAGTCCAGACCTCCTTTCTAGCCGTATCATTTTTCACACATCATACATCTCATCCTTGGTCTTCCTCTACTCTTATAACCATCACCTTCACTCATAGGCATATTTATGTTGAAATCGATTGTCCTAATGTGCGGCTGGCCTAATTTGAACTGGTGGTTCTGGTGTTTTTGGAACGAAGTTCTTTAGCGCGGATTGCGGTAAGAGTTGACTGGTACAAATTACCATGCGCGTTCATACTTTACGGCTGCACGCAAAATCAATTTTTGTCCTAAATAACTACGCCTTATTTTTTTTTATGATTATAAAAATTTAAGATTTTCTTTAGTGAATTATTATGAGGGCCAAAACACGATTGACACAATTTGGCTCGTTAAAAAAACATCGCAATTTCCTCAAAATTTACATAAAATTGCGCACGGGCCGGTCATACTACCGCTCGCGTAGGTACCCCGTTAGTCGTCCGCAGCGCGTCTAAGAGAGCACCCGTGTGAAAATTACAGATAAAAATGTAGTTTTTTTTTTGTAATCTTAATGTACAGCGAAAGGAACTTCGTTCCAACCAGGTGTCCCACAACTCCTGCCACCTTTTTATTTCTTTCTAGTTTTTTGTTTTTCAGAAGTCACGCAGGTAATAAAAGCTCCTATGGGATCGCGTATTTAATAGTGAAGAAAGTGGAAGACATATATCGAAATCCGTAAAGCAGCATTTGTGACGTATTACAGATTTTGTCTTAACTTACCTGTGCCCGGTGGTCCTACTACCAGTGTCAATCCCGGCTGCATCCCAGACCGGATAGCCTCTACTTGCGTAGGTGTGAATGGTATTGTATTTCTGAAATAAAAAACCATATGAAAAACCATGTTTACGATAAAGGCTCCCACAGATAGGCGCGACGTGACTCCGGTAGAATAGTTTCCATGAAGTTTTCGTAGAAATTGTTCCACTAGAGTTGCGTCGCGTCTGCCTGCGGGAGCCTTAATACGATGGGTTTTACCGCTACATTATTTCGAAGTATGAATTCAATGAGTTCTTTCAACAAGCTTATCGTATTCTGGATAATATGCACAACTGCTCGAGGGATACACAAGTTCTTTGTGTGGGAATATTGATTACATGGGTTCAATAACACTGACCTCGAATAAAAAAAAACTAAAGTCCTTCTTTCTGTCTGTGACTCGTAATTGAAAACCTTTGTTCAATTAGCAAGATATTTATTTTATTCCTACAGTCGGCAAGGAAAGTCCAGTTCAGCACCACGATAACAAAATATTTGCAGTGCGATAACTATTTTATCAAATTAATATAGGTTGAGTTAATTTAAATTTGTTGTTGTTACAGCACTAGAAACTTTTTCTTATTAGCTTATAATACTACGTAATATTCCCCTTAATATTCACCAACACACTAATTACTTTAATTTTACTTTTGAATTTCGGCCACGCACTGCGGCCAATCTCCATGGAGACTAGCCGAGTAGGAAGAAGAACCGTGTACGGAGCAAATTACTTATTGTGTAGGCTCATGATTTCATGAACGAGTGCAGTGATCTAGTAGATGTACATTATGGACTAACTTGGTCGGTTCCGATCTAAACTTCTTGCATCATTTGTCTTGCAGGTTACAATAATTTTAGCGCGCTCATGTGTTTTTCTTTACCAGATGGCCATGAAAACCAATGGCCACCTGGTGTATTTATGAGCTGTTTTTTTTTTACTTTGATGTTGTTTCTATTTATAACCCTGTACGCTACGTTGCTATCCGCAACATTTTTATAATAAGTATTTAAACCCGTTTCGAAAATATATGTATAACTTACATGCTATACTTAGTTCTGTATAGTAAAAAATGCCATAACCATTGTGCGTCGATGCACGGAATTCGCGGGTCGATCGATAACATTCGCACATGCGAACGTAATCTTCTGTCGAATCAGCAACGAAAGTAGGTTAGCGATACTACAAATTCTCGACCGTTACCAGATGCTGAAGCTGAAAGCATTGTACTTATAGAACAATTTTCTGTGTCAATTTTGTCGAAATGTAAAAGTAACACTGTTAATATTCTTTTGTTGCGGATTTTACTACAACGACCTGATCTAAAAAAACTCGTAGTAATTAAGTTGGTCATTTTTATTTCAATTGAATTATAAGTACAAAATTTCAGTGAACTATGCAATATCACATACATTCTAATCGTGGTATAGTAGGTGCAGATCATTAAATGTAAACTAGCAAACAAAAGTGGATCTAGGGTTGAACCATGTGGTACTCCTGTATCAAATACCACAGATAAGAGAAATTTCTTGCCTCTTGCAACAATATCTTCAATCGTATATTATATTTAAAATAAAAGTAATTTAAAAGGACAGAAGCTTTTTCGTAAGAGATGAAATTTTAAGTGGTATTATCTGTTTAGTCATCGACTCAGTCGAAAGCTTTAGACAAGCCACAGATTAACCGGTAGAATTCCGTAATTACAGAAACAATTAAAAAGCCATTGTATTTCGCGTGGATCCACGTTATGCGAAGGTTTAAACAGAACACTGTGGCCCAACGCAACATTTTTTTGTCAAAATATTTGAATATACTAGTTAGCTCGATAATAACGGTTAAGTATATTCGGACAGTTCGCAATTTCGCATACTTACGAAACATTTATCGGTTTTCAATCTTTACGGCAGTATAAACTTAAAGTCCTTTTACTTGATAACAAAACAAGATAACGGCCTATCGCGGCTATGTATAATACTAGTGTTTATTTGAAGACACAGATTAACATTACAATCTGTCATTGACATCCTCAAATCAATGATTGGGGATTGGGTTACTTACTTTTTAGGTTCGTTAGATAAATAAGGACCTCTTTTGGGCTGAACGTGCGGTTCTACGAGGATGACCTTCCGTGGCTCGTCTTCCTCCATGGCATCCTCACCATGCTTTTGCTTCTGGAGGACATTCTCGAACGTTACTCTGTCACAAAAAAATAATAATTTATAGGTTTGACTAAGGTTATGGATGGGACTTGAAGACTTGAGAGGTTATAGTAATGTTTCTAGTCATTGGGAGCTAATAGAAAAAGGCCTATTAAATAGGTATTTATACCAACCAAACGTAGGCTATAGGTCTTAAGCGGATTAGTCATAGCTAAATTGGCGATCACATAATACACTTTATATTTTACGATTTGACCCAAAAAGTCTTAAGAGGCATGCGTTAAGATAGCCCGCGAAGTTCTTTTTTGCAATTTGCAGGCCAGTGTCGAGTTATATGTTGATCAAAATATGGTTCGCGACAAAATTTACAGAATTATAATCAGGGGAATAATCAAATTTTTTTAGTTCGAATTGGCCTCAAATGTCATGATTTCATGAAATAGTCATTCAATAGAGTAACACACAATCTCACACTGACCCGCAAATTGCAAAAATACTAGAAAATTTAAATTTCGTATGTTTACCTGGCGCTTTCGGCTTAATATGGACATAAAACGCTAGTGGTTTTCCTGATAGAGACAATTAATTGCAACCTTTGACACGCGTAATATCCAAGTAGGAATGATTGTATTGTAGTTAGTTTAGTATTGATCAATCAATCAAAAGTGCGAATAAATCTAACAAACATAAATAAACAGTCGCCGGAACAATACGATATGTAACTTAAAATAACTACTGGCGCCAGCATGCAACATTTATTATTTATTATCAATTACAAAAAAATATTAATACTTATCTGAGATGACAGCGTTGTCTAGGCCATGAGTAATGAACACGACATAATTAATGATTTCAAATATAAATGTCAATAAGCTGAACTGCAAGGTGACTAGATATTTGCAATGCATTTCTAGGCAGTGAATGTGGCTTAAATTTAGATTACAACATTCGATCAAATATCGTGAAAGAAGTTCAATAATTTCAAAATAAAGGAATTTTCATAAATTTTTTGCAATATTCGTAGAGAAAAATGAACAGATGGGTAACCTATTAACGGCAGGTTGTTCGGGCCTGTCGGCCTTTGAAACGCTACCTCCGCCTCCCCCAAATGTAGCGCGACGTGTTTATTTACGACGCGCTGCCGACGATTTCGCGGAAAATCTATGCTACAGTGTAAAATATTTGCAGTTGATCAACTTAATTAGTTTTTCTTAGGTCGATTTTTTTTCCTTAGGTTTACATTTTATGGTGTCTACGGTGGAGTGAACTAAGATTATTACATAAAATGTCGTTTTGTTTTCACATTATCAGATAACTACACCAACACGATTCGATAACAATAGGTACAATTATTATCAGCCCCATGATATTGGTGAATATCGATAACCATCGCGACACGACAAACAACCACACTACTAAGTCGGCGGCAGTTTGAATAAGTTTGTTCAATTGAAAGAATGCCCGCTACTCTCACCCCGCACTGTCTTCGCCGGTAGATATCGTGCCGATATCGGTATCGGCGTGTGTGGAAATCGGTTATCATGGTATGGGCATGTGATGCGGAGAAATGCAGAAAATGTCGTCTGGAATGTTTTGATTATGAATCTGGATGACTATACGAGTAAGGGAATACCAAAGAAACGATGGATGATCTGTGTGAAAGATGATGTGGCTAGAAAGGGAATGACTATCGAGATGACGACTAATAGAGAAGTATGGAAGATAAAAACAAGTTGCATCGACCCCAAAAAAAATTGGGATAAGGGCAGGAGAATGCTGATAATCGGTATCGGTCGTTGTCTACGACGATATAAGTGACTTTAAAACACAATGTAAAAGCGAATTATTCCATTAATTCATTGGGCTGAGTAGGAAACGAATATAGCAGATAGTTACAGATTGAACCTTTAAACGGCTATTTTAGTAAACTTTCATCAAACTAAATAGCTTAACGGTTCGACGACTGCTTTGCAAACCCGTTGTTAAAAGTTTGATTCTCAACTGTTATATTTTTTTCGATTATTTTTTTTATATTTTGTTATATACCTACTGTTATTTGATTGTTCGCATAACGTTCACAGAAAACATAAAGTTTAGGCCTCTTATACCATCTATATCTATAATAAAAATAAATATTAGGTCTTTACCTATGAAATTGCCGTTCTGCAGTACTGGCCATTTCAAATCAAAATAATTTTTGTTTGGCTAAGAATTCTAATTTCAAATTAATTTTATTTTAAAAACATGGTTTTTTTTTTCCAAAAGTAGTCATTTGTTTATTGATTAGTGTTACATTTTCATCGCATTTCAATCTTTTTCGTCATCATGGATACGTTAAAAAATCGAGTAATTATGGAATATGAGTACCGTCGTGGCAGCAACGCGGCACAAGCGGCACGCAACATCAACGACGTTTACGGAGCTAACACTACAAACCAACGCACCACTTGTTATTGGTTTGCTCGCTTCCGTTCTGGAAATTTCGACCTGAAAAATGAACCTCGCGGACGTCCGAAGACTTTGGTCGACAATGACGAATTAAAGGCGATTGTGGAAGCTGATGATACACAATCTACGGCTGAATTAGCAGCAGCTTTCGACATTAGCGTCAAAACAATATTGGTCCATTTGCGTCAAATTGGCAAGGTAAAAAAGCTTGACAAATGGGTGCCCCACGAACTCAATGATCGCCAGCGCGAAGTACGCGTCGAGACGTGCCTTGCACTGCTCAACAGACACACAAATGAAGGAATTTTGAACCGCATCGTTACCTGCGATAAAAAATGGATTCTGTTTGATAACCGCAATCAGCAAGTTGGTTGGATCCTGGTTCAGCACCTAAACAATGCCCTAAACGAAAACTTACCCCTAGAAAAGTGATGGTCTCTGTTTGGTGGTCTAGCGCCGGTGTGATTCATCACAGCTTCTTACCAAACGGGGTGAGCATTACTTCAGATGTGTACTGTGAAGAACTGAACACAATGATGGAGAAGCTGGCACATCTCCAACCAGCATTGGTCAATCGCTCGTCTCCGCTGCTCCTGCACGACAACACGCGACCTCATACTGCACAGCAGACGGTCTCCAAGTTGCAAGAACTGGGGTTGGAAGCTCTCCGTCATCCGCCCTAATCACCAGACCTTGCGCCTACAGACTACTACTTTTTCCAGAATTTGGATAACTTCTTGGCGGGAAAAAAATTCAATACCCGAAAGGCAGTACAAAATTCCTTTGAAGAATTTGTTGCCTCCCGTCCAGCTGATTTCTTTAAGAAGGGCCATCAATAAACTGCCACTGCGTTGGCAAAGATGCATTGATTGCATGGGTGATTACTTCGATTAATACAAATAAAAAATGCATGAAAAAAATTCGTTTAAATTTTTTCATACAAAACGGCAATTGCATAGGTAAAGACCTATTATTAATGGTTAGCTGACAGTTAATGAGAAATCCCGTGTGTACAATCTACTGTTATATTTTTTAGCGATAGCCGGGTTCGTCAGAAATAATTTGTAAGAATCACTCAGTGTATTCGTGTTATGCCATTAGGTATTACTCCTGTTCGTGTCGTTCCTATGCAGGAACGACACGATCAAGCGTTTGTTTATTTATCCACTAAAAACGAAAAACTTCGCAAGCAGTGGGAAATTGCTGCGCGTTTCGACCTCAGGACAAGCTGCTTCGTCGTCGATCGCTTGCTCCCGCGTCACCAGTCCTAACTCTCTGTGTATTTTGGCTACTGAGAGAGACCACAACTACAAACGTACTGTAAAGGAAAGTTTTATAAAATGTGGCTGTTGTTTTAGTATATTGTGTGTCTAACTTGCATCCCCTATAACCCTTTTAGTGACTGAATAAAAAAAAATTTTTTTTTTAGAATGGGCTAAAAATGGTCGTACTGTTTTGCTTATGCTGCAAACATATTCTTTTGTTTTTGATGTTGACCACTGCTCATGAAGATCAGTAATTATTGACAACTACATATGAAGGAACAATTGCCGTACTTTATTATCAAGGGATGTACCTACTGCTACAGCTATAATTTATCGAATCTACTATTCTACGACATCAAAATTAATTTAGTATATTGTCTAACCGGCCCCGCTCATGTGGGATTGGCGTCCCATAGGACTATTTACCTAAACAAAAGTGCAAGTGTCAATATGTTAAAAGTTTCAAACCGACAATAGGATACGTCATCGACGAACTTGCTTTCGAACATGGGCACTGAGTGATACGGTTACCGCCTAGCCATGGCTACGTTCACAAAGCGCTATTTTTCGAATGTATAGAACACGATATTTTATCGTATACTGTGACTTTTTGTACTCAAAACTGATCATGGGGTGTCGTTTTTATGGTTTTCGAGGGAGCCAAAGCCGGTAGTGAAGTCAAAATGAAAATTCAAGATGGTGGATGTGAAAATTTTGTGTTTGTGTTTTAAATCATACGTTATAAGGAACTTCATTCCTGACGGTGGTCCCCGACCGCACATTTTTATTTTTTTCTAATTTTCACTGTTGTTGCCAGAGTGAAAGTTGATTATTATTAGTATCCAACCGACAACCGGACACATTGTATTGATATTATGTGTAATTTATGTAGGATATGGTAGTAGACTAGTAGTGAAGACAGTTCGATGGAGAGTGAAAATACTAATGTGGATGAATCTGATGAAAAATCTTAGAAAAATGTGTTTTAAAACTTCTTCATAAAGGACCACGATAAAAAATTATAAACTACTCGCGCTTGACTATAATTTTATCGATAATAATTTGCAATGTGTCTTAGCACTATCGTAAGATGACAATTAAACGTCATCATACCACATATAAATAATCACATTTTCGAAAACAATATTATGAATTAAAACTATAATATAATTACGAGATATTTATTCTGAGCTGTCGCAATTTCATATATAATGTGTTCGTCTTTTGTTTGAATTTTTTTGAACAACAGCAGGGAGAGCGAATTTTTAAAAATTTTGACACAGGTCCAACCTCGATGACGTCCCGCAGGACTCTGACCGCGAGCGGATTAAGCCAAATTGACTAATTTTGAGTTTATTTAAAAAAAATCTATTAAACTCAAAAATCCAACCGTTAAATTCCCTCTGAAATACGATTACCTAATGGTACATGCAATTTTCATATAATTTTATGCTGTAATTAGGAAATGAAACGGAAAATGGTTTTGAAATCGACCATGTTTTGGATTTTTTTTTCATCGAGGAAATTACAACTTATCGTGTTTTGAACCGTTAATTTCCCTCAAGCAAGGATGTATCTATGGCATATATTTTTTTCAGAACCTTAATACAATAATTTGACCATTTAAAATTGATTCTAAAACAGGTAAAATTCGGATAACCTCCCGTTAAACAAAAAAGCAAAACGAATTTTCCACTCGCTTCTTTATTCGTCAAATTTATATTTGGTTATTTTAGTAATAACACCTAACCGCAAGCATACAAGCAAATGCCTTGAAGTCATTTGACGATATCACTTTATTTGGTAAAACGCTATAGAAACATCTGAATTGAAAGGATATGTTTCAAAATGGGCCAGCTACATCATTTCTACCTCAAAAAAAAAGAGATAAATTCGGGAAAAATACACATAATTCATTTAAATTTATACTGTAGTGGCAGTGAATTGATGTTTATCAATTATTTTTATCGACTTTCAACAAGGCGTCTCACCAGTTTAGTTACTCTGTGCTTAGAAACAATGACAGTAAACCATAGATCGATCATTGATCATAGAAAGAGAATTTTCAGTTGTCACAACAGTGTCACTTCAGTCACAGTCACAGCTTACCGCCTTGACAGGTATTTGTTGTGTGTTGCATTTTCAAGTGTAATTTCTTGTGTTTTAACAGCAAACAAAGCTATTTTAAAGTTGAGAACTGTTTTAAATGTATTTCCCTATTTTAAAGTATAGTGTACGCACGGCTACATATCAAGCTATAATTTCCAGTATAAGCTGATCTCGCATTGTATAGGATTTCCATACAATGAGAGGTCACTGTACACTGGAAATTTATAGCTTGATGTGTAGCCGTGTGTAAAAGCCGAGGCTCCATATATTTTGGAACATTTCATTTAAAATCAAACTAGCTACGCAGAATCGTCTATGACACTGCTTTAAAGATTGGCAACACACTAACATAATTAGAAAATATGTCGGTGCTATTAAAAAACTAAATGATATGCAACTTGAACTGGCTCATTTTGTGTCGTAGTTTCGTAAACAACAAAAAGAAACAAAATGGTTGAACCTAAATTAAAACTTTCAATCTTGTATTGTACAGTCAGCGTCAATAACATCGGGACGAACAGACTGTTCAAAATGATCTAAACAACTATGAAAATGAAATATTAACTCAATGACACAAGGAATGTTTCAGAATGAAGACAGTACACGACAACTGTCATTCTGACAAGAACTTTATCCAATTGAGATAACAGTCTGTTTGTCCCGATATTCTTGACGCCGACAGTACATTCGAAATAATAGGTCTTTACCTATGAAATTGCCGTTTTGTATGAAAAAATTTAAACGAATTTTTTTCATGCATTTTTTATTTGTATTAATCGAAGTAATCACCCATGCAATCAATGCATCTTTGCCAACGCAGTGGCAGTATTAATCGAAGTAATCACCCATGCAATCAATGCATCTTTGCCAACGCAGTGGCAGTTTATTGA
Organism: Cosmia pyralina; assembly: GCA_946251885.1. Classification (NCBI taxonomy): domain Eukaryota; kingdom Metazoa; phylum Arthropoda; class Insecta; order Lepidoptera; family Noctuidae; genus Cosmia; species Cosmia pyralina. The sequence goes on from OX276360.1 coordinate 12,358,022, forward strand.
TGCTCTTCTTAAAGAAATCAGCTGGACAAACAAACAAATTCTTCAAAGGCATTTTGTACTGCCTCTCGGGTATTGAATTTTTTTCCCGCCAAGAAGTTATCCAAATTCTGGAAAAAGTAGTAGTCTGTAGGCGCAAGGTCTGGTGAGTAGGGCGGATGACGGAGAGCTTCCAACCCCAGTTCTTGCAACTTGGAGACCGTCTGCTGTGCAGTATGAGGTCGCGCGTTGTCGTGCAGGAGCAGCGGAGACGAGCGATTGACCAATGCTGGTTGGAGATGTGCCAGCTTCTCCATCATTGTGTTCACAGTACACATCTGAAGTAATGCTCACCCCGTTTGGTGAGAAGCTGTGATGAATCACACCGGCGCTAGACCACCAAACAGTGACCATCACTTTTCTAGGGGTAAGTTTTCGTTTAGGGCATTGTTTAGGTGCTGAACCAGGATCCAACCAACTTGCTGAGCGCTTGCGGTTATCAAACAAAATCCATTTTTCATCGCAGGTAACAATGCGGTTCAAAATTCCTTCATTTGTGTGTCTGTTGAGCAGTGCAAGGCACGTCTCGACGCGTACTTCGCGCTGGCGATCATTGAGTTCGTGGGGCACCCATTTGTCAAGCTTTTTTACCTTGCCAATTTGACGCAAATGGACCAATATTGTTTTGACGCTAACGTCGAAAGCTGCTGCTAATTCAGCCGTAGATTGTGTATCATCAGCTTCCACAATCGCCTTTAATTCGTCATTGTCGACCAAAGTCTTCGCACGACCGCGAGGTTCATTTTTCAGGTCGAAATTTCCAGAACGGAAGCGAGCAAACCAATAACAAGTGGTGCGTTGGTTTGTAGTGTTAGCTCCGTAAACGTCGTTGATGTTGCGTGCCGCTTGTGCCGCGTTGCTGCCACGACGGTACTCATATTCCATAATTACTCGAATTTTTAACGTATCCATGATGACGAAAAAGATTGAAATGCGATGAAAATGTAACACTAATCAATAAACAAATGACTACTTTTGGAAAAAAAAATCCATGTTTTTAAAATAAAATTAATTTGAAATTAGAATTCTTAGCCAAACAAAAATTATTTTGATTTGAAATGGTCAGTACTGCAGAACGGCAATTTCATAGGTAAAGACCTAATATAACTGAAACTTAATCAAAAACTTATCCGAATAGCGTTTTAACGTACGAACTAAGCTACTTGCATGTAATGCTAAAAGCCGCGGCGCCGCACTAGATACGAACGCCGATGGCCAATTCCACGGCGCAGAGGGGCAGCGGCGGGGCCGTGCCCGTGGGTGGGCCTTAGATATTTTTTACCAGGGATAGATTTCTTAAAAAAACCTTAAAGAAAACCATATTGTTGTTACCAAAAAAAGCTTTTATCTGTACTAATTAATAAAGCTGAATATTTTGTTTTTTGTTTAAACGCGCTAATCTCTGGAACTACCAGTCAGATTTGAAAAATTGTAGCGCGGGCGGGTTTGGCTGTTATTATAGTAAGTATATTGTGGTGTCTTACGACTTCCACGTGAACGGAGTTGCGGGCAGAAGCTAGTTCTATAATAAAGGAACGGAGAATTACGCGATCGTAATTAGTAACTCTTGACTTTCACTCTTTTTTAACAAAAACAAATTACATTTTTAATGAAAAATTAGCATATATTTATGCTAATTTTTCATTTTTTTTTTTTTCATTTTTTTTTTCATTATATAAATTCAAGTTAATTTTCCTTAACGGGGGGTTATCCGAATTTTCCTGTTTTCAGAATCAATTTTAAATGGTCAAATTAGTGCATTAAGGTCCTGAAAAAAATATATACCATAGATACATCCTTGCTTTAGGGAAATTAACGGTTCAAAACACGATAAATTGTAATTTCCTCGATAAAAAAAAAAATCCGAAACATGGTCGATTTCAAAACCATTTTCCGTTTCATTTCCTAATTACAGCATAAAATTATATGAAAATTGCATGTATCATGAGCTAATCGTATTTCGGAGGGAATTTAACGGTTGGATTTTTGAGTTTAATAGATTTTTTTTAAATAAACTCAAAATTAGTCAATTTGGCTAAATCCGCTCGCGATCAGAGTCCTGCGGGACGTCATGGAGGTTGGACCTGTGTCAAAATTTTTAAAAATTCGCTCTCCCTGCAGTTGTTCAAAAAATTCAAATAAAAGAGGAACACATTAGATATGAAATTGCGACAGCTCAGAAAAAATATCTCGTAATTATATTATACACTTCTGGACACATCTATTGGCCCACCTTAGAGTTTAGGTTTCGATGGCTCCTACCGAAATATGATTGCTAGATTGAACAAAAACTGTTGATGCAGTTTTAAACTTGATACATTTTACCATCTTTTTCGATCGTATTGTTTTAAATTTGAATTCAGAATACCATACGACATGGAGCTACGCCTAACAAGTCGGATATGCGCCTTGTTAAAGGCAATTGATTTTTGAATAAAAAACATGTTTTATCAAATAAAGGTTTAATTTAATAACGCGTGTTGCCTCCATGGGCATCTACCACAGCTCTCATACAATTAGGCATAGAGTTTATCAACCGCTCTATGAAATTTTGAGGGATCATCTCCCATTCCTCTTCTATGGCAGTTTTCAACTCCTGCATCGTCTGGGCAACTGGCTGACGAGCCCTAACACGTCTTTTTAGCTCGTCCCACATGTGCTCAATGGGGTTCATGTCTGGGCTTCTGGCTGGCCAGTCCATAACTGTGATGTTCACATCCCGAAGATATTCCCTGACGATGCCGGCCGCATGGGCTCTTGCATTATCATGCATAAAAAGGAAATTTGGGCCCACATAGTCCGCATATGGTATCACGTGAGGTTCTAAGCACTCACGAATGTACCTTTCAGCATTTAATGTTGGCAGCCGTGGTCCTGTAACAACCTCAAGTTGAGTTTTGCCGCTCGCGGATATACCGCCCCAGACAGTCCATGAGCCACCGCCATAAGCAACCCTCTCTTCAAAGCAGCATTGTGCGAAACGCTCTCCCTTACGTCGGTAGACCTTCTTCCTTCCATCATTGCCATGTAACACAATTTTAGACTCATCAGAAAAGAGTACACGGCTCCAATCTTGCTGTGTCCAATTTAAATGACTGCGTGCGAAATGAAGGCGCGCTGTTCGGTGGGCTCGCGTTAGTTTGGGGCCATTAGCTGGCTTGTGTGGTACCATATCGCGTTCTTTTAACCTTCTCCGAGCAGTTCGAGCGCTCACAGATACTCCGTGGAAGTCGCGAAGTTGGTTTTGTATCTCAATGGAGGTAAGGTGACGATTTCTCAAGCTGGTCGTCACGATGAATCGATCCTGCCTTTCAGTTGTGACCCGAGATCGTGGCCTTCCTTGGCGACGAACAAAGCCGCCAGTCTCTAGGTACCTCCGATAAACATTTCGGACCGCAGATCGACTTAAATTAAGTTGAGCACTCACGTTTCTTTGGCTGTGTCCGGCCTGAATAAGTGCCACAGCTTGGGCGGCGACTTCAGGTGAAGTATCCATAGATTATTGATAGAACCTCACCTTAATGTTAAGAATAAGTAATGTTTGTTGCAAAACCAAAGATATCAATCACTTTTTCAAGAATTAAATCCAAGTAAACCAATAAAACCAAGTTTTCTTAGTATTCGATTGTTTGTTATCAACAAACAGGCTCCAAATTGTCTTTTGTTTCTTTAAATTCTGTGTTCGAAATTCAAAAAAAGACTATTGAATGAAATTGTGAATGTGCCAGGTTCAAAACTGCATAAAAACTTTTTGCTCGACCTAATATAAAATTTTAGCTAGGACCAAACGAAACTGAAAATACAAGGTGGGCCAAAAGATGTGTCCAGAAGTGTAGTTTTAATTCATAATATCGTTTTGGAAAATGTGATTATTTATATGTGGTATGATGACGTTTAATTGTCATCTTACGATAGTGTTAAGACACATTGCAAATTATTATCGATAAAATTATAGTCAAGCGCGAGTAGTTTATAATTTTTTATCGTGGTCCTTTATGAAGAAGTTTTAAAACACATTTTTCTATGATTTTTTCATCAGATTCATCCATATTACTATTTCACTCTCCATCGAACTGTCTTCGCTACTACAATATCCTACATTAATTACACATAATATGTATAAATACAATGTATCCGGTTGTCGGTTGGATACAAATATAATCAACTTTCACTCTGGCAACAACAATGAAAATTAGAAAAAAATAAAAATGTGCGGTCGGGGACCACCGTCAGGAATGAAGTTCCTTCTAACGTATGATTTAAAACACAAACACAAAATTTTCACAGCCGCCATCTTGAATTTTCAATTTAACTTCACTACCGGCTTTGGCTCCCTCGATAACCATGAAAACGACACCCATGAAGTAAAATTCGAAAATTTTCCCCATCTCCGTCCTCGTCTGTCGTCGTTTTGTCCTCTCTCTCTTTGTCTCTTTCAAGATATAATAGAAAGAGACAAGGAGACAAAGTCGCATGTAGGGGGCATTTAAACGTTTTTTCGTTACGTGACGATTTTCTGCCAGAGAATTTCGTTCTAATAGCTGTTTCAAACAAAAGTGCTATACTAACATGACCTAATGCATGAACACGATAAAAATTGTCGATCGAAAAGATTATTTTCTTGTATCGTTTTAGCTGTGTGAACAAACTTTCAGTTTTGCGTACAAAAAGTCACTGTATACGATAAAATATCGTATTCTATACACTTGAAAAATAGCGCCGTGTGAACGTAGCCTAGTTAGGCGGTAACCGTACCTATCACTCGGTGCCCATGTTCCAAAGCAAGTTAGTCGATGACGTACCTATCGAATGTTTGTTGGTTTGTAACTTTTGACACATATTTGCAATTTTTTTTAGGCTAATAGTCCTAAGGGATGGCAAACCGACATGAGCGGGGTCGGTTAAAAAATACACTAAATTAATTTTGATGTCTTAGAATAGTAGATTCGATAAATTATAGCTGTAGCAGTAGGTACGTCCCTTGACAATAAAGTACGGCAATTGTTCCTTCATATGTAGTTGTCAATATTTACTTGTCTTTATGAGCAGTGGTCAACATCAAAAACAATAGAATATGGTTACAGCAGAAGCAAAGCAGTACGACCATTTTTAGCCCGTACTTAATAAAAATCTTATTGTTTTTTTCATTCAGTCACTAAAGGGGTTAATAGGGGACGAAAATTCACCATTTACGAGTATGTCGATGGGAAATACCATCGGGCACACGGCTTGTCTACTTGATAAAATTCTTATATTCACTGACAGACAATCCACAGCCTAAATCGCTGGGCTAGAAACATGAAATTTTGCAAAAGAAATCTTTTTTTAACGAAAAAATTAAATTTCTATTAACATTAACTTTTGCGTGACTTTTTGATACCCAGTAGAACCATTGCAATTTGAAACTTTTACCTTACTACCTCAAAATCATGTTTATCTCCAACTAGGTTCCGCCCGCGACTTCGTTCACAATATACTAAAATAACAGCCATATTTTATAAAACTTTTCTGTACAGTACGTTTGTAGTTGTAGTCTCAGCAGCCAAAATATACAGAGTCGTCCGTTTGAGAAGCAGCTCGTCCTAAGGTCGAAACCCGCAGCCTTCAGTAGCAATTTCCCATTGCTTGCGAAGTTTTTCGTTTTTAGTGAATAAATACTCGTATATGCCAGTTCGTGCCGTTCCTGCATTTAATACATAATGGCACAGCACTGATACACTGAGTGATTCTTACAGATTATTCCTGACGAACCCGGCTATCGCTAAAAAATATAACAGTAGATTGTACACACGGGATTTCTCATTAATACTGTCAGCTAACCATTGATATTTATTTTTATTATAACCGTAGATGATATAAAAGGAATAAACTTCATGGATTCTGTGTACGTTCTACGAACTATCAAATAACAGTATAACAAAATGTAAAAAAAGAATCGAAAAAAATATCAACAGTTGAGAATCGAACTTTTAAACACAGGTTTGCAAAGAAGTCGTCGAACCACTAAGCTATTTTACTTGGATGAAAGTTGACTAAAATAGCCGTTCTTATGTTTTTATTATATCACGATTGACATCCTTCCATCCGCTAAGCCTTAACTCCATAAAGATTTAGCGCGATGATCATCATTTAAAGGTTAAATCTGTAACTATCTGCTATATTCGTTTCCTACTCCGCCCAGTGAAGTAATGGAATAATTCGCTTTTACATTGTATTTTATTGTCACCTCGTATCGTCGTAGACAACGACAGACACCGATCATTTACATTCTCCTGCCCTTATCCCATTTTTTTCGGGTTGATACAGCTTGTTTTTATCTTCCATACTTCTCTATTACTTAGTTGTCATCACGGTAGTCACTCCCTTTCTAGCCATATCATCTTTCACACAGATCATCCATCGTTTCTTTGGTCTTCCTTTACTCGTATAGCCATCCAGATTCATAATCAAAACATTCCAGACGACATTTTCTTCATTCTCCGCATCACATGCCTGTACCATTGTAACCGATTTCCACACACACCGACACCGATATCGGCACGATATCTACCGGCGAAGACAGTGCGGGGTGAGAGTAGCGGGCATTCTTTCACTTGAGCAAACTTTTTCGCACTGCCGGCTTCGAGACGTCGATACTTAGTAGTGTGCTTGTTTGTCGAGTCGCGATGGTCATCGATATTCAACAATATCATGGGGCCGGTAATAATTGAACCTATCGCTATCGAATCGTGTTGGTATCGTTATCTGATAATGTGAAAACAAATTCACGATATTTTATGTAATCATCATAGCTCACCCCACCGTAGACACCATAAAATGTAAACCTAAGGAATAAATATCGACCTAAGAAAAACTAATTATGTTGATCAATTGCAAATATTTTACACTGTGGCATGGATTTTCTGCGAAATCGTCGGCGGCGCGTCGTAAATAAACACGTCGCGCTGCATTTGGGGGAGGCGGAGGTAGCGTTTCAAAGGCCTACAGGCCCGAACAACCTGACCTTAACCGCTAGTTGGTCAAATTCTGTCCAGCAAAAACGATGTGTATGTTTTGTGGAAAGATTTTTCATTGGGGTCACATAAATATTCTTTATTTTCATTTTATGAACATTAATAGTGGTCGAATCGACGTTGATGCCATTGGTGCACTTGGTGAAACATTCGACTCGACTGAGTAGTGACTGATGAGTGAGCGTGTCGAGGCGACTAAGCGAACTACTATCGCGAGCTTCCCGCTCGGCCGCGCGTGCGAGTCACGATCCTTCGTGACGTCGTCGTTGCTCCGCGTGCTCCACTCGGTGACGACGCGTCGACATGTCATAAACCCACGGCAAGCGACGGCGGGGCGCGGCGCTTATATCTACCCCGCACCCCTCGCGTGTTGCGTTCGCGTGGCGCGGCCCGCGACGCGAGTCAGTGTCACCTTACATTTGTGCGACTGCTGCAAATGGGAGGTGATGGCATCACCCGTTGCTGACGTTTTGTAATTTCTGTACAAGGTTCTGTTGCGCCACACGTTACCATTAGGTAGGTACTTGTGTATTTAATTTTTTTTTTTTTGTTAATTGTGAAAACTTGAAAATTATATGCTATACGTGTTTAAAATTTAATTACATGTTTAATTGCTTTGCTTTCCTGCATTGTATTGCTTTCCTACATACTTCAAACTTTACATATTAATTATTTTGGCCTATAATTTCAGAAAGGTTGACAAAAACCGTGTAATTGGTTGGTATAGCGAAGAACCCTAAAATAAATAATCCTAGTAAGAGCTCAACTTGCTTAATCACGCCGAGACTAAATTGCTTGATTCGGACCGGTCACAGCCCACAACATGACGCAAACAGTCATCGATTTTTTACTGGCTCTAACTTTATTACTAGGAACTTACTTGAAAGGTCTGACCAGTTTTCTAGGATCGTCAGTCTGCACCTTGATTTCGTATCCAGGGAAGCTGTTCCTCAGGTGTTCCATGTCCAAGAAAGTGTCGTTGAAGTCCAGTGTAGGGATCTCATTTGGCATTCTAAAACAATTGAAATGTTTACCAGTTTATTTATTAACAAGTAATGTGCCCGATCGTTATAATATTTCATCCCCTATTTAACCCTATTAGAGGATGTATTTTCAAAAATTCTTTGTTCATTACATAAGGAACTCTTGTGCAAAACGTCATGCTTCTATACTCAATTTACAATAAGATTAGACATTTAAACAAACCTTTTTTACAGTCCGTTCAACCGATTTTGACTTCTATTCCGTAGGATTAGGATGGCATTAAAGGCAAAAAAGTGGTTACAATACCAACTGTTTACTGCACCTGCCATTTGTCATGCCACTAATGCAACAGAAGTCAAAATCGGTTAAACGGGCTTTAAAAAAGGTTTGTTTGTAATCTTATTGTAAATGGAGTATAGATCTAGCGGTTTAGGCCGTGCGTTCTCTGTCAGTGAATGAATGAATTTAAGATTTTCACAACAATTCATATACAACACGTCACAGTCCGGATTAGCGTCTAAGGGAGCATTGAGCGCGGAAAGAGTGCGAGGGACAGGGGACTGCGCTCATGCGACACGGCGAAAAATCTATGCCTACTAATACGGCTGTATTTTACCGGAGTACAGTGTTGGGACAGTCCGTCATGCAGCTCGGGAGCATCGGTCAAGTAAATTATCTAGAAAGAGAAGAGGAACCTATAACATAAAATGTGACCAAAATGAGATGGTTACCTGGTGTAGTGGGCCTGGCCAGGGTCTCCGTATCCGAGTACGATATCGTGAAGCCACTCGGGAACAACGCATTCTGTATTCATCAGCTCTCGGATCGTCTCCAGCACGGCCTTGAAGTTGTTTTCTTTAGGTTTGCGCCTCATCACGATGTTGAATGTTTCGTATACGTCCTGTATCACCACCATATTATTGCGCCATCATATTTTATTCTCTATGCACAGTCTATTTTTTGCCATAGTGTTTTAAGAATTTATTGCAAATTCTTTCAGGCGTACGTGACTTCCATCAAGTACACGCGGTATTCGATGGCAGTCACGGTACGTCTGAAAGCTTTCAAAACATTAGTTTCTATTTCAAGCTACCTAAATGACGTGCCTAGTTCTACGGCTGGAAAACATGTTGGTAAAATATATATTAAAAAAAAAAACATACCTCATTCCCTTTGCTGGCGTGGTCCAGATCAAGCCTGTACTGATTGGGGTCGAGTAGAAGGCGGAATGTTCTCGCGTCTCCTTCGAGCTCTGGCCTCGGTTCCGGTCCCTCCTCAATAACCCTGCCGGAGGCATCCAGCATACCTTCCACCTCGCACCCTCTAACATACACTATGCCTGCTTGCTCGACCATACTTTTTCTATAATCGTATTTAGTACCTGTTTTAAATGAGAACATTTGGAAGCTAAGACTGGTAGATTCAGAAAAAACGACACAAAAAAATACTGAAATAACAAAAAATTACCTATGCCCTGTGTTGGTCTTACAGTGATCAAAAAGCAAACGTCGTGTTTCCTCAAGCTCTCCCATTCGTGTTTGATCTCGTTCCTGACGCTGAGCGTGACTGTAACGTCGGCGCGAACACACGACGGAGCCTTCTCTCCGATATTGGGCTTGGCCACCTCCACAACTGCGAAGCTGGATATAGGGTGAGCCATACGGGCCCAGCCTCCAAAATATACACTCGTATCTTCCGCACGCCTGTGAAAATACGCTTTCTTTAATAAAAGACATGTCACATGTCAGCTCACGTGTGTCGCCGCTTCACATCTAAACTGGGTTGGTGAGTCTGGAGGATTCATTCATAATTTTTTCTTGTTGTATTAACGATACTAGAAAGCATATACATTGCGCAGCCTATCTAAAAAATACGTACCATGGTGCTAATCGATATACGGCGTCTTCAATATCTTGACGTATTTCATCTGTAACAGAGTAAAATGGTTAGTTGACATGTTAATTAAAAAGCAATGCTTAATTAGAGTATTTTTTCCGGCTTGTTACTATTAACAAGTTTGTAATCACTTAGCACTTCAAGCACTGGTCAACGCATCACTAAGGCGCAAGCAAGACTGGAGAGATTTAAAGCCGCGGCCGAGCCTTTTGTAGTGAGGACGCTGGTTTAGTTGAGGTCGTGTCGCGGACGAGACGGGGACTCACGCTGATGACGCTGACGATCCTCCAAACTTTAAAACCACAGCGCGTGAGACATATAATGAATGCCCAGGACAGCACTCCTCACAATGAGGAGACAGGGCGCACACCACGAAGCGTGTAGTCTGCGTACCGTCTTTTCTGTGTCATTTTGTATGTAGGTTAGGCACAATAACGGCATAAATACAAAAAAATACACTCACATGTACTTTCCAAACGAAATAGGTTAAAATTTCTCAGTAAATAATCGTGTAAGGTAAGGAACTGTAGGTTCAGTTTGGGCAACGCAAGGCAATTCTCTCCGCTATAGATTTCTGTTGGAACCACGTTTTCATCCCATATCACTTCCTCTGTAGGGTATAGAGGCATAGAATTGAGCTCTTCTAGCTGCGAGATGCGACGCTCATGACGTGAAATCTGGTGAACAAGAAAAGATTATGTGATTTGTGTAAGTATAACGCGTGAAGTGAGTATCAATTGGAATAAAAAAAGTATCTTGAATTTTCTTTTACAAATTAACTTCGTGTTGAAGGGACTCTTCTATTACTTTATTTTTGGAATTTAAACAAATTGGTTTTGCTTGAAATTAATAACTGTAGTTCATTAAATCTTAAATACAATCAACATGTTTGTTTTATTAATTTAATCAAAAACTTGCAATTTATAATTAATGCTATGAATAGTTTTTTTTAAATATTTTAATAGTGCATCTTACCAGTAGTTCTTTGAGAAACTCTTTGTCTGTTCGATGCCAGGGGGCGTCGGTTTCTTTTCCTTCTGGCGGTACCAGATTTAAGTATGTAGCTATTGCACGCAGAGCATTTTCACTAAAAATATAAATAGGTATTGGTTATATTATAATTTACTTAGATATCAGGTCAGGGGGCTTACTACGAGCTCTTATAGCAGGGCAGAAGTTGAACGGCTCCAGTGTGAGAGAGACGGAGACGGACGACCTATAGCACCATCCTTTTTTCCTCAACGGATCCATGTTATTTTTTCACTTCATAGTACGGCCCCAGTGTGTGTAATGGTTAAAGAGCGCTGACGTGCGCCGTCGCGTCGCGCGGTTAGGTAGGGTAGGCATAGTACGGTCCTCGATCGTCTCCGTCGCACTTACGCCCGCCATACACCACCTCCTTCGTCGCGCCTCCCTCTAGAGTCCGCTCGGGCTCACACGCTTGCTCCTCTCCTCACTCCAAGAATGAGTCACTCCACTCACGAGCGACGTGGCATGCAATGCATGCCCCGCATGCCACAGGCCAGTCGCGCGCGAACTGTTACGATTGACACCCGCACGTATACCACTATTATACTATCGACCTACCGTATTTTGTTTTACCCTAAAGACCCTTGTTTTTATCAACACCATATTACTATTATCAAATTGTTGTGTGTATTATTTTACTGAATCCGTAAGCCTACATCGTGGTGTGGTGTGACATAGGTTCCAGAATAATATTAATAAACGCTGGCTTGGTGATGGCTCAAAAAGATCCTTGTGTGTATTATTTAAACGGTAATTATATTATAACTATTGTCACTATCAAAAACGTTAATATAGGATACCTAATGAATTATAAGTACCATTAGACCAACCTTAAGTTTCCGAAATGTTTCTCCAAGGATTGCCTGGTGTCCACACTGGCTACATTTGCAAGAGCAAATAAACGTAGGTCAGGGAATTTGGAAAATGCTGCTTTCTAAAAATCAGAGTACAGGTTTATACTGTTAATTACGAATTACGGATTAGTTAATAAATACATTTTGTTTTCATAGGTTCTTGTATGCCTTACCTGCAGAGAAGTAATCCTAGAATAGTGTTGTAAAGTCATATCCCGGTCAGTCATGGGATCCCCTGTTTCATCGCTGATTTCAAACCTTGCGTAAAATTTCAACATATTCAGGAGCTGAAAAAAAATATAACATCCTTTTTAATAATTACGGAGAAGGAGAGAGAACTGTAGATACTCGTACACAGTCAACGTTTTAGAGAGTTATCATAATTTTTGGGAGGTGACGTTCTGTAGTTTCTGCCTATACTCGTGGGGAAAAAGCAGGAGTTTATGGCATCTTATGTAAGTATATTGACATTTATGAAAAAGAAAAAACACGTTTTTTTTAAGTAGGTACTGGGTAAGCACAAGCAGATTGCTAGTAGTACAGGCATAGTATTAGTCTCAGATCAACAAAAAAAAGGAAGATGGAACGCCACGAGCATCAAAGTGAAGACATAAAACCTGCCGGTACCGCAACGGCATCAGCGCGCTGCATTGCGGCTAGCCCGTAGTGCGTTGTAGGCCTAAGGCCTGCAGAGCTAATGATCAGCCGGTTCATGCACAGGTAACCTCGCCTCCCTCTGTAACCTGTGACAGGTTACAGAGGGAGGCGAGGTGAAGATTTTGACATCATTTTAATTTTCTTTAATATTTAGCCCATGGTTCCTTTTAGCGTTTTTCTCTTTGAACTATAAGTTCAGAAACTATCCAAACTGGCTTGGAAAAAAAACACCCTGTACCTACCTACATGTTTTACAGGGCATTGTTAAAATCCACCATTGACTATTGCCAGATATTTTCCGTGGGCTATTTCGTCAGATGCGCGCGGCGCATTCCTCACGAATATATTATTCCTCAATAATTGGGCTAACATTTACAAAACGAATTTTTCAAATCCGCCTGCTAGTTGCGCGCGTTTAGCGCGTTCAAACCTACAAACTAACAAAAAAAAACCGGCCAAGTCCGTGTCGGACTACGCACAATCAAGGGTTGCGTAGTTGAAAAGAATTTATCACAAAAATAAACTTAACATTTTGTAATCCCAAAAAATTTTTTTTTTATATGATAAAATAACCAAATAACTATTTTCGGACTTTTTCCTTTACTTGTGCTGTGTGTTTTGTTGTGTGTGCTTGTGTTGTGTTGTGTTGTGGGTATGTTAATTTCATGATTCTAGGACAACGGGAAGTACCCTATAGGTTTTGATTTACTTTCGAGTATCAAAATATGACGCATAAATGGCAGTATTTTTTTTTAAATTAGAAGCTTGATTTTTTTAGAACTCCAAGGGATGGTCTCTTACTAGTAGAGACCTACGTATATTTAATATTAATTTCAACTTGATATCTCCACGCGTTCCTGAGCAAAAGGGTCTTGACAGACAGACAGACAGACGGACAACGAAGTGATCCTATAAGGGTTCCGTTTTTTCCTTTTGAGGTACCTACGGAACCCTAAAAACAAACTCTTCAGCTTTATTAGTAGATTAGATTAGTAAAATGAGTTGATGAACTGCATAGAGTTAGAATAGGTATTGATTAGACTGAATTATTCATAGAAATATTTCAAATAATAATATTAAAAAATAAAAAAAATAAAAAATCATTCAGAACAATTTGTGTTAAGTACACATTTTTCGGAAGCGCAAAGCTTGAATTAATTACAAAAAATACAAACACAATCTTTAAAAATAAAAAGATAAGTCCTGACTGACTGACTCATCAACGCCCAGCCCAAGCCCTTGAACCTAGAAAGCGGAGATTTTGCACGGAGGTTCCCTTTATAATGCAGACAAGGAAAAAGGAAGGATTTCCCGGTAGTACGTTCTCGTGGGATATTTTCTGACATCCACGCGGGCGAGGCCGCGGGCAAAAGCTAGTAATCTATATTTTAAGCAAGATGTTACTCTCGTTTTAATGTGCCTCTTGTTTTACGTGTTTTTCTTGGTAAGTATTCAAATAGACATTCGAAGCATTCATTTAGCGCTGCTTGCCGCTACATTGATGATTGATTGATTGATTGCCTTTGATGTGATTTGATTACTCTAATTTACACAGAAACAAAAAATGTTTGCTTGTTTTTTGCCTTTTTTTGTCAGACAAAACTATCTCTCAAAGTTAAATTTGGGCACATTTGGGCACTATTTTTTATTATTTTCTAATAGTATTCCCAAAATTGATACAACGAAAATAATATTTTGATATGAGGTTTCATAATTAAAACCACGATATAACAATACATTCTACTTGTAGTAATAGCTCGACAGCTACCTAATTGTGCGCCAGTGATATTATTTATTTTATTTATTAAAACTTGTTTCATTATAAAGCATGTGCTTTACAAAAACAAACATGGTGATGGTGGTGGTGGTTTGGGACGTGAGCCCACCGTGCGGCGGGAAGTGCAGCCTTTTCGCCCTTGCGTAATAAGGGTGCAAGCACTCTGGCTCTAGAAAACACTCTCGGGGTAGGGCAAACAAGTACCACGTGAGTCGGGATTGGCTAACTCGGTTCTGTGACAGGTTTTGAACCTAACCTATCCTAAAACAACTGGTAGGAGCCAAAAATCACCAAAAGAGTTTTTAGCATTATATTTAGGTGTTTTTAGGGTTCCGTACCTCAAAAGAAAAAAACTGAACCCTTATAGGATCACTTCGTTGTCCGTCTGACTGTCTGTCAGTCTGTCAAGACCCTTTTTCTCAGGAATGCGTGGAGGTATCAAGTTGAAATTAATATCAAATATACGTAGGTCTCTACTAGTAAGGGACCATCCCTTACGAGTTCTAAAAAAATCAAGCTTCTAATTAAAAAAAAAATACTGCCATTTATGCGTCATATTTTGATACTCGTCTATGGGCTCTTGGAGTCCTAAAAAACTCAAGCTTCAAGTCAACGCAATAAAAACATACGGCCATTTATGCGACATGTTTTGATACTCGCAAGTAATTCAAAACCTAAGGTACTTCCCGTTGTCCTAGAATCAGGAAATTTGGCAAGAAGCAAGCTCTCACAGCACAAATAAAGGAAAAAGGCCGAAAATTGTTAATTTGTAATTCTATCATATAAAAAAAATGTTCAACTCTGTCAGTCTGTCATGACCCTTTTTCTCAGGGACGCGTGGAAAAATTAATGTTAAATAGGTAAATCTATGATCCCTTAGAGTTCTAAAAAAATCAAGCTTCTAAGTCAATGCAATAAAAAATACGGCCATTTTGCGACACATTTTGATACTCGCAACTGTCGCAAGTAAATCAAAACCATAGGGTACTTCCCGTTGACCTAGAAAAAATAAATTTGGCATGAAGCAAGGTCTCACAGCACAAGTAAAGGAAAAAGTTGGAAAAATGTTAATTAGTAATTCTATCGCATAAAAAAAAATTCTTGTCTGTGAGTCTGTCAAGACCCTTTTTCTCAAGGACGCGTGGAGATATCAAGTTGAAATTAATACCAAATACGTAAATCTATAGTCCCTTAGAGTTCTACAAAAATCAAGCTTCTAAGTCAACGCAATAAAAAAATACGGCCATTTTGCGACACATTTTGATACTTTCGACTATCGCAAGTAAATCAAAACCTATAGGGTACTTCCCGTTGACCCAGAATAATGAAATTTGGTAAGAAGCAAGGTCTCCCAGCACAAGTAAAGGAATAAGTCCGGAAATTGTTAATTTGTAGTTTTATGACATAAAAAAATGTTTTTTGGGATCCATTGGTATGTTTGTTTTTGGGATATATTCTTTTCAACTACGGAACCCTTCATTGTGCGTGTTCCGACACGCACTTGGCTGGTTTTTTTTTACGATAGCACAATAGAATTGAGAAACTTAGATTTTGCAAAAAAAAAAACTTTTTTTTTGTTTAAAATTTGTTTTTTTTTCCCTCAGTGCCCCGTTATGTAAGTACATACCAACCGCAACTTCAAGGAAACTTGGTTCGAATTAAACAATTATGTCGGTTAGTTTCTGAGATATGTAGAGAAAGAAGTATGGAAGAAAAAGTCATGTTGCGCCGACCCCAAATAAATTGGGATAAGGGCAGGAGAATGATGAGAATAGAATAGAATACTCTTTATTATGCACACCATTTAAATTACTGGTTACATGACCATGGGTTGGTTGGATGAGTTTCTCAGATGTTATATTTTCGGTTACAGCTACGAGTTTAGCAAGAGCAGAAATAACTTTGTCTCGTAAAGTTAGCCGAGTTCGTCACGGGATTACTCGCCACGCTAATAATTATGTATTATGAAATCTATGAATTATGATATAACAGAATTGATATAAGTAGGTAAATATTTAGGTAAGTCTACACATCGAGTAGCGAGCGCGTGCGCTGACGCAGCCAGTCTCTTACCACCGCCACAGTGAAGCGGTAGTGCGATACTGCCGATAGTAGTTTCATTTCGAGAATATTTATCGTAAATATTACAAAACGGAAATCGTATCAAACAACCCTTTTTTAAAAGTCACATGTGGCAAAGGACAATTAGCAAGCCGGATTTTGATCATTATTATGACCTCAAAAGGATTTCAGTGTGTTTATTTTATAGGAGTGCAAAAAGTTTTCACGAATGAAAATCAGTTTTAGTATATCAAGTATTAGTAAAGTGTTTTAACTAAGGTTTCTAGAATGGGTTTCAGTGGATTTGTTGTTTTGTTGTTGACACTGGCCAGCTATGTATCAGCCAGCAGCAACTGCTGCCCTGATGGACAAGCGCTTCTCATGAGGAGGGATGTTTGTTGGGAACCAAAAGCAAATGTCACAACATCGATATCTTTGCCGTGTAAATTAACACTAAGATTTTTAAAGAGTTATTATGTTAACGACGCTGACGAACTAAAATTACATCTGGGCGACGATTTTGACGAAACATTTGAGACAAGCTCGTAAGTATAGGATTTTTCTTATATTCATAGAATACATCCTCACTTTTGAGAGGCTGTCGAGGGGCTCGTGGCTAAGTAATAACAGCCACACGGGTCGATCCAAGGTTTAACAACGCTTGCCGAAGTCAGTCTGTGGATAGTTGACCATCAATTACCTATACACCGAGACCCCTTCGTGCCTCGAAACTCTTGACAGTCGTTACAGGAAGCACGAAAGTCTGATAACCAGTCTTACCAGGAGTATTACTCAGTATCTGTGTTGTGGGGATCAGATTGGCAGTCGCACCATGTAAAAAAAAAACCGGCCAAGTGCGTGTCGGACCACGCACGCAATGAAAGGTTCCGTCGTTGGGATGAATTTATCCTAAAAACAAACTTAACATTGCAGTCGAAAAACATGTTCTCTCATACATCGATTCACGTCACGGTCAATTCTCCAACTGCAAATGTAAGTTTAAAATAGCAAAAAAATAAATAATTAAGTATACTTATGATAAAATACAATTTTCGAACTTTTCCTTTACTTGTACTGTGAGATTTATTTCTTGCCAAGTTTCCCTAGTTTTGATTTAATTGCAAGTATCAAAATATATCGTGTATAAGGCCGTATTTTTTTATTGCGTTGACTTAGAAGCTTGATTTTGATCTGTAACTTCTTTCCTCTCGCTTTCCTGCAATCTGTGGGAGTGATTTCGTGAAAAGGGACGGAAGTGTGTAACAGGAAACAAGGACACAAAATTTTTTGAAAATATATTTCTAAAAATATTTTCTGCCTCTGATTTTGACTGATTGAAATGTTGCCGTACCTTCAAATGTTGTTTATTTGGTATGGAACTAGAAGTACTTTTACCAAGATGAGATGTCAGATGTTACACATCATATGCGACTACTGTAAGGCTCGTTTTACCAAGCTCAAACTCAAACTCAAACTCAAAGCATTTATTTCAATTAAACCAATTACAGGCACTTTTGAATTGTCAAGGGGTCGGTCAGTCAAAAAGATGAAGCTAGGCGCCCATTCCAAAGCATAGTAGGTACCTATGGAGAAGAACGGGCAAGAAACTCCACGGACACTCTTTTAAATCAAGATATGGTTACAAAATAATGGTTACATCATTCATGTTGAAATTTTACATGTGAGAACGATGCAGAACGTTAAAAGCGTCCTTAAAAAAAAAAACAATTCCAATATTTAAATTAAATTAAAATAAGCCGTGGCCGCTAAGGTATGACCAGCCTTCACTGACAGCGCTTGTTCACGAACCTGACGCATGGATTAGCTAAATGATCCAACACGCGCCACCATCAGCGAGACATTAGAGTGAGCGTGCAAGGGACCGTAGACCTACGTATTTTCAACTTGTTACCTCCACGCGCTCCTGAGAAAAAGGGTTTTGACAGACTGACAGACACACAGACGGACAACGAAGTGATTCTATAATGGTTCCGTTTTTTTTTCTTTTGAGGTACGGAACCCTAAAAAAATTTTATTCAGCTGCATCCGGTGAGAGTGGAAGCCATTCCCAAACAGAGAACATGGAGCATGTAACAGCTTGTATGGTGTAACTGTTTATAACCAAATGAAGCGGAATCCCAATTCCAACAATAAAACTTTGAAAGAGTTATTCTGTAACCATTGATTGAACTCTTTAAATCACTCTAAAACCTATTTTAGAGGGTTTACTAACCCGTTCATGGTATGGTGTAAGGGCTTTTGAAGGGGTTTACTAACCATAGTAAGTACATGGGATAACGAAACCCCCAAATAATAATAACCCTTATATAATAACTGTTTGTTTCGAATGGGTTCGATAACTCGTTCACAATGTACGATTGGGTTGAAGATGTAACCGGTTCTTAAGAAAAGCCGTTAACACACATTGTAAGGGTTTATTGAAAACCCTTTGCAAAAGCCCTGTCGAAAACTTTATAGACAGCTAACCGAAACGGGTCAGTGTTATCTTGGGGGCTGAACTTCCCTGATGATGTTTGGATCGAGAAATTAACGATTAGTTCAGCTACTCACCGCTAGATGGCACTGTAATTTGATTACTCTGATTACCTTTTCTTCAATAGTTTAGAACGTTTAGATTTGTAAAAGAAACTTTTTTGTGATTTCTGAATTTTCTAGTACTCAAACAACAACAACCAACAGATCCAACAGAGGTTTTTAATCCTTAAAGAAACAGGAACAATTGACATCAAAACAAGTATAACCAAACAATGTATATGAAAATAATATCAAACGTCATAAGTAAAACCTACTAAACTTTGTACTATGCTTATTATAATAGAACTTAGCGTAATTTAGAGTAGGTACCTATCATAATATTCATAATGCTGCAACACAGGCTGCAATAACCAATAATCCCGTGGATATTTCTTCATGGTTGATTTTGCTGTACTTTTTTCATAACGTTGGTCGTCAATGAACACGTGATTTTTAGTGATTCGCGGATTCTCTTATGATACGTAGATTTCTTTCATCAGTGTGATTCGCTGATCGGATCCCATAGTATAGTTCTCCCTTGACGCCTATATTACGTACCTACGTAAGTAATGAAATTATACGCGACACTGAGTAAACAGAAGCAAACAAGTTACAACGTTCACTGCAGCGCCCTCCGGCTATCCCACCAACCGCGTATTCCAGACATTGCCGGTTGAACATTCAGTATTGTAAAGAATGCCTAGCCAAAGTATGGAATAAATTATACATATACGAGGGTCATTCAATAAATACTTAGCCTACAAAAAGTTAACGAAAATTTTGGAAAAGTGGCAATTTATTTTTCAACATAGTCTCCTTTTAGTTCGATACACTTAGCCCAGCGATGCTCCAACTTTTTTAACCCGTCCGAAAAATAGTTTTTGTCAAACTCTGCAAAATAGGCCTCCGTGGCGGCGGCGGCGATGACCTCCTCATTCGATCCATATCTATTCCCGGCGAGTGATTTTTTCAGATTAGGAAACAGAGAGAAGTCACAAGGGGCCAAATCTGGAGAATACGGTGGATGGGGCAGCAATTCGTAGCGTAATTCGACCAATTTGGCCATGGCAACGGCAGACGTGTGAACCGGTGCGTTGTCGTGGTGAAACAGCACTTTTTTCTTCGCCAGATGGGGTCGTTTTTTCTTTAATTCGGCGTCGAATCGGCCCAATAAATCGGCATAGTAAAGCCCTGTAATTGTTTTACCCTTCTCGAGGTAATCGATGTAGATCACACCTTGTGAATCCCAGAAAACGGTGGCCATAACTTTTCCGGCCGATTTTACAGTTTTCGCCTTCTTTGGAGCACGTTCCCCGGTCTGGATCCATTGTTTTGATTGCTCCTTGGTCTCTGGTGTGTACCAGTGGATCCAGGTTTCATCGACGGTCACAAAACGACGCAAAAACTCCGCTGGATTCCGCTTAAACAGCGCCAAACACGTCTCCGATGTGGTCTCACGGTTGCGCTTGTTTTCTGGTGTGAGTAAACGCGGCACCCATCGCGCCGACAGCTTTTTCATGCCGAGTTCCTCGTGAAGAATATGATGCACTGTTCCTTCTGAAATGCCTACAGTCTCAGCTAGCTCCCGAACCTTCAATCGGCGATCTGCCAATACGAGATCATGGATTTTTTTAATGTTTTCCTCCGTAGCAGCTGTTTTCGGTGCACCTGGACGTGGTTCATCAAAAACCGACGTACGGCCACGTGCAAACTCGTTGAACCAATTCTTGACGGTGGCCATCGATGGAGAAGAGTCACCGTACACAGCATCCAAGCGCTCTTTGATTTCGATGCGCGTTTTCCCTTCCAAAAATAGGAATCGAATCACCGAACGATATTGCTCTTTTTCCATTTTTGTAAAACCGATCGACACGTTCGCTTCCATAAGTTGTCAAATTAAAACAAATGAAGGGATTGGAATGAAAATTTGAAAAAAGAATTAAAAAAGAATGTGCTACACTGTGGTAAAACTCTTTTGAAACTACAGCGCCCTCTGGCGATGAGGCTAGGTACTTATTGAATGCACCTCGTATCATTCTTTGCCTGAACGTCTATAGAATGCCTCGGAATTTTATCAAATACCATATTATACAGATTGCAGATAACATATAAACAAACATTATTATTTGATCTGTACTGTAATTGAAGTGAAGCTAGTAACCAAGAATATGATACTTGCTTAATATGTGATTTTTGAATAACAAAACAAACATGACAACGTGAGTTACGTCAGTTACGTGACGAGCACCAAGGTGAAAGAAAAAACTTAGCATAGTTTTTTCTCAATACTCAATATATTTATTTGCATTCCACAATGTTAATGTAGGTGGTAGGTACATTATAAAATATGCATAATTCTGGATCATTCCTCACCATCATCATCATCATCATCATTCATTTCTGTCACCTTAGTGCTCGTCACTCGTCGTTTATAATTTAAATATCACTCAATACATACACAACATAATACACATAATACACACAATACACACACACATATATATATAGATTTCGTGCAGATTCGTCTGATTTCCGAAATCCGACCAATCTGCACGAAATCTAACTTAGAGAGATGTATTGATGATTTTTATATGGTTAAAATTATGTAAGTAAATATATAGGTTTTATAGTCGCGAATCATATTTTAATCAAGATACAACCTGACACGGACCTGCAAATTGCATAAAACGCAAGAAAATTTAAATTTCGCGGGCTACCACAGCGCGTCCCCCGTAAGCACTTGACATTACATGCCGCGAATGTATTATGGGCCAAAGTTCCGCATGTTCACCTCAAATGCGATAATCGTATCCACGGCTCACGACTCGATCGCACAATGTTCGTTTGTCACCAGCAGCGCTCTCACGGGAATATTTTCTTAAGTGTGCATTCTTAAGTTTTGTCCATAGTACATTATATTAGCACGAAGCCCGAGCTGCATACGAAGTTCAGCGAACTACGTAAGCAGCTCGGGCTCTCGTCGGACAACTGTATGATGTATAGACTGTGATATTAGTGGGGTACAAATGTACACATAAACATAACATATCGTCTTGTTTCCCCGATGGATTAGGCAGAGGTGTACTCCTATAGTCCACCCGCATTTCGCAGCAATATATGAAGATACTCGTAAACACTATCCAAAGTTTCTTGTTTTTTTTTTGTAAAGAATTAGAATAAATTTTGCATGTCGTATTTTGTACTCTTTTAAGTGCTTTCCAGTTTTCCAGTATTTCATAATAGAGACTACTTAAAAGAGTAGGTATCAGTTATTATTATGGTACTTATGTTAAAGCAATAAGGTCCTATGATATCAAAATTTCAAATGTTTTTCAACTTTTGTCGTTGAGAAAGCCGCTCAAGAAGTTCCTAGGATTTTAATTTTTGTACAAAATTTTCGTACAGTTTAATATAATACTTACTTCTAAAAACCAAAGGATTGCGCATTTATACATTTTGATAAAATCGCCAAAAATAAAAAAAGTGTCTTTTGCTTGGCTGCGATGCAACCCTTTGAAGATCTTCCGATTATCGATTATTATTAGGTATGTATATATTTTTTTTCTCTTTTACAGGTACTGTTTGGGAAACTATACTATAATAAAAGATGTGAATCTGACTAAAATCAGGCCGGTGGCAATAGTATGCGCCGCCGAAGAAGAAGAAATCATAGATGATAAGATACTGGGCTACACGATGATAGTATCAGTTATATTTCTTACGGCTACAGCTCTTATTTATGGTTTGCTCCCGGAACTCAGGTTAGTATTATAAACAGTTCCGACCATTATATATAAATGTAAACACGCACAATAGTTCACATGAAGGACTAAGGCCTCTGCCTCGAATTTCGCGGGCAGCGGGGCGGCGGCGGCGGCGGCGCGTCTCGCATTGTCCCGCCCAGCTACCGCGCCGCTGTTTTCGAGGTCCGGTCCATTTGTTTTTATGCATAAAATCCTGCCACTCCCGCGCCGCCGCCGCTGCCGCCCCGCTGCCCGCGAAATTCGAGGCAGAGGCTTAAGTGCGAAAACCAAATCCTCTAACATAGAACATATACCTTTAAGTAAATCGTTTTATATTACAGAGATGTTCAAGGAAAGAGTATTATAAACTTCTGTATCAGTCTCGGTATTGGTCTCTTAGTACTCATTATTATGAAACTTATGACATACTATGACATGGGATGGTGTGCCGCTAGAGGTAAGCACAAAAATATAAAATATATATATAATATCAAATAAAATAAATAAATATAATAATTTAATATATCATATTTTATATAATATATAAATATAAATATATATATTTATATTTTTTATTAAAAATATGTGATTGTTTGTTTTAATGAAAGATATAATTGTATGTATCAATCAGGGATGTTGTGGATATTTGCATCCGCATCTGCAATTGCGGCGCTTCCGAATTTATTTAGACCTCCGCATCCGTATTAATCAATGCGGAGCACATGCGGATGCAGTTGTGTAAGGAAATGAGTGAATATAAGTAAAATTATAATCAACAAGATGGAAATCATATTAATTTAAAGCATCAACATAGCTATAAATCGTCACCAATCGTCAAATAGTCTTATATCCATCAAACACACAATAATTTCGACAGCTAAGTATATTGATTTTTAAAAGATTTTAAATTAGTTATTAAGTATTTTATTATATTTGCCGCGAATTCAATAATATGGTACATACAGCAAAACTGCGCTGCAATTTGCATAAAACGTAAGAAATTTTGAATTTCGCCTTGCCACCTTGACGGAAATTTGAGATCCGCATCCGCGGGTGTGAGCCATCAAAAATCCGCATCCGCATCCGCAACATCCCTGGTACCAATGAGCAGACAGTAACAGTATTCTGTGATAACAGATAATCGAAATTCCAAAATGATCATCTAATTTTGCTGCTGACTGACTATGAGTTATCGCAACATCTACAAACATTCTATTATCCCTCTCATGTAATATTTTATAATTATTACGGTAACAAATGATGATCACTCTTTATTGGTTTTCAGGATTTCTAGCTTATTACTTCTTGATAGCTGCTTTTTTCTGGTCAAACGCAATAGCAATACAAGTCCTTTTAAACACAAGGTAAGATGCATTTTAAAGCGATGTATGTACTATGGACAAAACTTAAGCATGCTCACTTAAGAAAATATTCCTGTGAGAGCGCAGCTAGTGACAAACGAACATTGTGCGATCGAGTCGTGAGCCGTTCATGCGATTATCGCCTTTGAGGTGACCATGCGGAACTTTGGCCCATAGTACATACATAAAGTCAGAAAAATTAATTGATCAGATTCAAAGTCAAATAGTTTATTTCAAATAGGCACATTAAAGACACTTTTTAACGTCAATAATTTAAAAAAAAAAAGAATTGATTCTAATCGCCCCTTCCAAAAGGAAAGAATGGGCAAGAAACTCCACCTACCTCTTTTGTATACTTTAGTTATATCATTATATGTAAAAGCGATGCACCTATAATAAAATTATTATACCCCAATAGGTAAAAATAAGGAAAAATGAAGCTGGTGCTCACTTATTTACAAACATTGTAAAATTAGACGATTTTCCTAAAAATTTAACAAGTAGATATTATGCCAGTGAGTGAGTTAAAGCAATTGATACACTATGTCTATTTGCCATAGCTTACGACTATCGAAAAAAGACAGTTGTAATTTGCATAATACAGACAATATTATTTGAAAGTCAATTTAGTAAGCAATATTTTTCCCTATCTTTACATAAACGAATGAATTAATTGTTTTATACTCTGATTGAACAATTTAAAATTTACTTTTCAGGCGACCTGCGACTTTAGACTATAGCTGGAGAGAGTTCAAGTGGTATATGATATATGCTTGGGGATGCCCGACTGTTCTCACCATATGCATGGCGATCGTAAACTTTCACCCCGGTAAACATCAAAAACCCGGGATCGGACTTAATCACTGCTGGTTCTTTAGTAAGTTTTGAAGCTTTCACATCCATGTGTTTTTTAATCTTTAACTAAGTACTGTCATTTCACTCTCGGAGTAGTTCCATTGATCACCTCCACTAGTTTAGAGAGGACAGACTGCACACTTTTAAAACTGTACAAAGGAACTCACCAATATAAATGTGTAATGAAATGTTTACTATTTCAGATAAGCATCAACAATGGTACTATATGTACAGCATCATTTCAGCACTCTTGGCTGCCAACATTTGTATATTCATCTACACGTCCTTGCTGATATGGCGTCTGTCCTTTTCTTCCAGTCACATAAGGGCATTGAAGTTCAAGTAAATATTATACAACTATATCTTCCTATAGACTATATCTGTACATATTATAAATTACAGTCGCTTTTCGTGTTTGTGTGTTTGAACGTGTTGTTCTTCTAAACTTCACAACGAATTTTGATGCGGTTTTCACTATCTTATCTACTTAATACATTAATATTATAATAAAAATAAAAAAAGTCAAAACCGTGCGAAGCAGGGAGAGGCGGGTCGCTAATAATTTATAAATTCCAATATTATCAGATTTTAATGATATCATTATTGTTTTCAGGTTTGTGATGACCGTGCGACTTATCGTTTTAATGGGACTACCATGGGTTTTCGAAATGATCGGATCATTAGTAGAGAAACATATTATTTGGTTCGTAACTTTTTAATACTTTCACGCCAACACTTATTTTGAGTGCTGAAAAAAACGACATGAATTTTCTATGTAATTAGGTAAAGAAAAACATTTGCTGAAATAATTCAGCAAATGTTTTTCTTTCCGTGAGTCATTGCCTCATGAAAAATCTGAATGTGAATAATCATATTCAGATTTTTCATGAGGCAATGACTCACGGAAAGTTGGTTTAACAAAGTAAAACGAGTACCTATCGCAAGTATGTAAATTTACAGCGCACAGCGCTGTAATGATTAGCAACTAGCAAGTGAGAAAGCCTAGCTATTTCTACAGAATTTATAAGGTAGTGCGGGCATTGATAACAGCATATAAACTTGTTACTGTAACGAACTCGCAAATCGAAACCTACCTAAGTAATTATTGACATAGTGATAGTATCAAAATTATTGACATAGTGATAGTATCAAAATTATCAAAAATGCTCTGTCGGTCGACTGATTGAGAGATATTTAGGCGACTATCTACACTAAAATCTTATTAAATATAATATTATTACAAATTCTTCCTCAAAGCTATTACTTTTAAAATTTAAATTCATGTTTTGCAAAGTATGAATTGCCTCAGACAACACAGCTGTTTGTTTGTACTTAGTAACGTAGATAAAAATGAATTAAACTTGCAGCTGTTTAAATTGAAAATAACTATAATGATTTATGAATGAGTCTTTATATAACATATATAAACCGTTTCCATGTTAAACTAACGCCATCTAGGGTTCAATAGCAAAACTATGTCGCTGTAATGCAAACGAAAAGAAAAAAGAGTGTTTCCTAGTATAATCTCAGCTGTTTTAAAGATACATAATAATTATTAAAAAATAATTTATGCTATCAGCAATAATTTGTTGATTTGTACTACATGGTTAGATTCGATCCGATTACAAAATTCGTCATTTTATCTTTGAACTACAACCAAAAACTGACACTTGTTTTTGATTTATTTACAGGACCATACTTGATATATTCAACACGCTACAGGGGATCTTCATATTCCTATTGCTGGTGGTGTTTCGCAAACGTGTTATAAAGATGATGTACAAGCACGGCTGGTTGAACTGCATATCAGGCTTCGTTGAGAGACATCTAGCGACAGAAGACGACGAAGAAAACGTAGTTCAACATACTGACGTGCCAATGAACGATAAGACAATTTTATAATACCCTGATTTAAAGTTGCCTTTCCACCAGAGATTTGCGGGGTAGCTAAGCGATGATGCTAAGCTACGAAACGATGATGATGATGAGTTTATTTTCCATCAGAACTAAGTGATGTTACCTAGCGGAGCGAGTAAGATATGCTATGAAGGTGCGTTTTGCTAGTTAACTATGTAATATGTTCACTAAATCCGTACTTCACATAACTACACCACTCACCCATCCCTACCTTCAACGAGTATGTAAAAAACATATCTCCGTTGAACCATTTTCTACATTTTCCACCAGAGCTAACTATGAAAATCAAACCATCCCATTGGTTGATATCATCTTTCGCAGCAAAGCTGAGAGTAAATCTCTGGTGGAAAGGCAACCTAATTCGCGGGAACAGGAAGGTGCTCGAAGCTCGACATAACAATATTATTTATTTACTAAAGACTATTAGCTACTGATTACTAATATCCGTTATATGGAGCCATCTTAGACTAAACAAGTGCGCTAGAATTGGTTTAAAACACCGCTGCAATACGATGATGTATGAGTTGACAGTGCTGTAATAGTCTAAGTGTTATGTTTGTGACAATGGAACACCGATATTCAAAGCAGACTGACATTGTATTAAGTATTTAGACATAAGGTGTATCTAAATACTTTTCACAACGTGTACTATGTGATCAATGTATCACATAGTATTACAACATACCATACATACCGTTCATAACAACGAGCATTTAATTTCACAAGGCAAGTTTCTTAAATAATATTTGATTTCTTGCAAGAATAATAGGCTAACCTTTTAATCATTTTGTTGATGTTGGATGGTGGATAAGCAAAGAAATCAGGGTACAGTTCTGTCCATGTGCGTACAACAATGAGAATAATGCATTTTATGTTGTTTGTTGATATCATTGGCGATGTTGAGTAGTTAGTTAGTTTATAATTAAGAGGCAAGATGGCACTTGACATTATTTATCTAGTCTAACCTCAGTCTGATCTGTTTCCAAAAGATTCAAATAGGTAAGTACTGTAATTTACCAAGATATGAATAGTCCTATACCTAATCTAGTATAGGTTTTATAATTGAATACTTAATTAATTAGTATTTTCGTTAGAAAATCTAATTCTCAACCTAATTTGAATAAATTATATATGATATTGTTTTTGCAATGCAAGACCCTTGCATTGACCAAATAAAACAAGTTTAGTGACTAGATGAGGAGTGTGCATACAGAAGGGAGAAATATTAAATATATAGAGGAGGCTCTGGTATCGTCTAACAACCGGTAGCTTGGACACTTTCCCAATCAAAGATGAAATAAAACAATAAGTTATTTAATTTGGCACACTTGCTAGTTTTCCCTTGCTAAAACACAAGATGCTAGTGATTTAATTATTTTTTAATGACCTTCAAGTTGTACTCTTTGCTTTTGATTGCGCTTGTGATTACTAAACCATCTCCATCACCATCCCCAGGTCGTTCGGGTCGGGGGATAATAGATTTTTCAATGGTATAAAAAAAACTGAGTAGCAATTACCAACACGCAGTATTGATTTGAGTCCGGTTACATGGAACCTTAAATATAACTATAGATTGAGTACTATTATACACTTCTGTCTACCCTTTCGGTAAATACAAGCACGAAAATGTTGTTTTTAAGCTGTTCATTAGTAGATATTTAAGAAACATAAGTAGATCAATACTAAATATGTAATACTTACATAAAATAAACGGAGTAACTAGTTTTAATTCTTATGTCGGGTATTTAATAATTCTAGGATAAGTATTGTTTATAAGTAATTAATCGTGTAGATGTCTAATTAAATTAGGTCTAAACTCGTGAATAGGACATGTGTATTTTAGTGTCATATTAATAAAAAAAAATACAATGAACTGTGTGTGTACACAGTACAAATTAACGGTGTTATTATTTATAAACTCTACCTAGATTAACATTTACAGGAAGATTGGCCACTGCAACACAGTTCCTGTTAGTTTATTTTACGCGTAACAATATAGATAGAAGCAAGACTCCTATTTGGCTGGTACTATGGGCTCGATTCCTAGGTCGGGCGAATTTTCATCGGGCGGAAGGAATTTTACCATCTTTACAACGACCAAAATAATTTAAGGGTCTCTAAAATGACTATTACTATAAGTACAGGACTGCTAAAATATTGCCCTAGTCCCGTTTTGTTACACCTAGCTATCACCGTTCACCACCTTGTGAATCTAATGAAACTATTTACAAATACTAGGATGGATAAAACGTACACTTAGCTCCATCTATCGTTTAAATCATTAATCAATTTATCTTCACACACATAAGTTACACAGCAGCAGATGGCGTACCAGAGCGGCAAAAGTGTTCCACAGAAATATGTTTGAATTGATCACTACTCGCCACTAGATGGCGTTAAAATACATGGCGTAGTTTTTTTTCAACTATTACCATCCCATTGTGTTGGGATTGGGACTTGGAAATGTCTCCCCAATTGCCTTCCACCGTGAAAGGAAAATTATTTGAATATTTGTGTTATTAAATATTCAAATAATTTTCATTTTTATTAGCCTTTCTTTTCCTATTAAGTTATTTCTGAGTACTTAAAGGCTGAGTTTTTAAACGAGCCTTCCGTTTGTTTCTTTACTCGTAGACATTAGTCTACGAGTAAAGAAACAAACGGAAGGCTCGTAGACTAACTTACAACTTAGTCTCCAAGAGTAGTCAAATAAAATATGAAAAGAATGAGCAGAACAATACCTAAGGCTGTTGATCTTAATTCCAATTACGCCATGCAACTGACCGGAAGTGCGTAACATTCCATACCAAGCACAAAATAATGATATTGATGCACATAATGACTAAGTAATTAATCATTGCATTTATCCAAACATCGATTAAGGGGGAAGGCACCTAATCCGCGAAATTCAGTTAGTTTTTTGCAATTTGCAGGTCAGTGTCATGTTGTCTGTTGATCAAAATATTAGGTCTTTACCTATGAAATTGCCGTTCTGCAGTACTGGCCATTTCAAATCAAAATAATTTTTGTTTGGCTAAGAATTCTAATTTCAAATTAATTTTATTTTAAAAACATGGATTTTTTTTCCAAAAGTAGTCATTTGTTTATTGATTAGTGTTACATTTTCATCGCATTTCAATCTTTTTCGTCATCATGGATACGTTAAAAATTCGAGTAATTATGGAATATGAGTACCGTCGTGGCAGCAACGCGGCACAAGCGGCACGCAACATCAACGACGTTTACGGAGCTAACACTACAAACCAGCGCACCACTTGTTATTGGTTTGCTCGCTTCCGTTCTGGAAATTTCGACCTGAAAAATGAACCTCGCGGTCGTCCGAAGACTTTGGTCGACAATGACGAATTAAAGGCGATTGTGGAAGCTGATGATACACAATCTACGGCTGAATTAGCAGCAGCTTTCGACGTTAGCGTCAAAACAATATTGGTCCATTTGCGTCAAATTGGCAAGGTAAAAAAGCTTGACAAATGGGTGCCCCACGAACTCAATGATCGCCAGCGCGAAGTACGCGTCGAGACGTGCCTTGCACTGCTCAACAGACACACAAATGAAGGCATTTTGAACCGCATTGTTACCTGCGATGAAAAATGGATTCTGTTTGATAACCGCAAGCGCTCAGCAAGTTGGTTGGATCCTGGTTCAGCACCTAAACAATGCCCTAAACGAAAACTTACCCCTAGAAAAGTGATGGTCACTGTTTGGTGGTCTAGCGCCGGTGTGATTCATCACAGCTTCTTACCAAACGGGGTGAGCATTACTTCAGATGTGTACTGTGAAGAACTGAAAACAATGATGGAGAAGCTGGCACATCTCCAACCAGCATTGGTCAATCGCTCGTCTCCGCTGCTCCTGCACGACAACGCGCGACCTCATACTGCACAGCAGACGGTCTCCAAGTTGCAAGAACTGGGGTTGGAAGCTCTCCGTCATCCGCCCTACTCACCAGACCTTGCGCCTACAGACTATTACTTTTTCCAGAATTTGGATAACTTCTTGGCGGGAAAAAAATTCAATACCCGAGAGGCAGTACAAAATGCCTTTGAAGAATTTGTTGCCTCCCGTCCAGCTGATTTCTTTAAGAAGGGCATCAATAAACTGCCACTGCGTTGGCAAAGATGCATTGATTGCATGGGTGATTACTTCGATTAATACAAATAAAAAACACATGAAAAAAATTCGTTTAAATTTTTTCATACAAAACGGCAATTTCATAGGTAAAGACCTATTATGATTCGCGACTGCAAGAATCATCAACACAACTGTCACAGATGACAAATAGAATATATAGCAGAGATAAGTAGGTAGGTCAGCTTTCTGAGGAATACCCACAGAGTACATTATAAACTGTACCCATTAGATTTAAGTACTTATATTATTATTTTTAAATACGTATACTTAGTATTTTTATGAAATTACTTACTGAAACAAGTAGATAAAATTTATTTGTTAATTAATCTATATTCCGTTTAGAAACACCAGTTTCATTACATTATCATGAAACCATTTTAGAATACCAACTGTGTTTATTATTTAGTTGGCCAGTTCAAATACCATATAATCTACCACTTCACTTTACAATACACACATTTGACACTAGATTAATTAATCAATGCAAGATCGTTCGGACTATAAAACAACTCATAACACGATTTTCGACACATTGACGACACTGACGATAAACGCTACATTTCTAGAAAAACGGAATTTATCATCCCGGTCGGTCTAGCTTCAATCATGAAATGAACAGCTTCATGAACTTCAGGTATTCTCGAAACACACGTGCCGTCTGACACGACATCAACCGCATAACATGCCATTACTTAAGTGCGCAAGCGCAGGCGCAAGCGTTTGAAAGTTTGAATGCGCGTGTCCGTGAGACGACAGTATTTTATGTTCAATGTAGACTAAACTTGTTACTCAAAGCAAAGATAAATATTTCGTTGATTCAACTTGTTAGTCAGATTCAGGTTCACGACCTATTATCGTCCGTCACTAATTTGGTCCTTCCCAAGCAGCAAAAATTTCCCATACCTATAATCGTCATTAAAGCCAAAATATTTGCCCTTGTAAAGGCCATATTATCGCTAATAAGGTTAGGTTTGGGCACAAATTATAAGGGCATATGACTTATAGGTACCGTATTGTTACCATATAATAAGCTATGATTCGAGGAATGCCATGTAATGGTTAGCATTAAGGGTAATTACTCTTGTAATTGCATATTGACAAGACAAAACTAACTTAACCTGATCGATCGACCCGTGCGGCTGTTATTACTTAGCCATAAGCCCCTCACCTAGTAAATATTAGGTAGATTCTATTATAACACCGAGACGCCTATTAAAACATGAATTTTAGTTCATTGGAAAAAACAGATTGCTCTTAACTTTTCCGTAGGTAAGTGGCAATAAGAGCCGTCCATCCATACATAACCAATAACCGTCGATGACAGAGATGCAGTACGGCCGAAATATCTTGGCAAGTCTGAACATAGGCACTAAGTGTATGAACTTTCGCGCATGTTCTCTCGTTTCTTTACTAAATGTACCTTGGACGCCAGTGACGTCACGGACCCTGAGCGACTTCGGGTATAGTTAGGAGATAGCATTTTCTGAGTCGTTACGTGTTCGTCAGAAGCCCGAAAGTCTTACAACCAGTCTTACCAAGGAGTATCGTATTACCCAGTAACTGGGTTATGGAGGTCAGATAGGAGTCGCTCCATGTAAAATACTGGTATTCAGCAGCATCCGGTTAGACTGGAAGCCGACCTCTTCCCGTTCCCGAAACATCATTGGGAAAAGGCCAATGATGAGTGGAATCTCGACTAAAGAGATGAAAGTGATAAAACCTTGACAAAAGATCATTTCCGTGACCAAAGCAAGATTTCTTTACATTGGTATTTTTCTAAATAATATACATTTTAATTATGTAAATGTTAAATTCAAAGCCAAATCGCCAAAAAATTGCCAGCGTTAATTTCCGAACTATGAAAATAATTTAATGAAAGGATTTTAGAAAAGTGCCAGTAGACCTCAAACACTAAGGGTTCCGTACCCAAACTCCAGCTAAATTCGGGTAAAGAAACGAATAAAATATTAAAACTTGATAAAATACGATTGCAATGTGTTGGTTCAAAAATCCTAATCGAGATTGGTGAAAGGGAAAATACCTAAGTATACAAATCAGTCATTTTCAGTTCAGATAATGGTGCACGAGTTCATGAATTCATGAGCTCAGAACAAATTCGGATGCAAATCATGGGACTCAAAGTCGACATCGCAGATAGCATTCCAACATCCGTATTAAATCTCGTATTAGTTATATTATTATGCACTTAGCGACCGGCCCTGCTTCGCACGGTTTTTACGAATTGACAAAACATGAAGATTTCTATTTTATACATAAGTTAAATATTAATGTATTAATAAATTCTCTAAAATGATAGTGAAAACCGCATCAAAATCCGTTGCGTAGTTTAGAACAACAACGCATCCAAAGAGACAGACACGAAAAGCGACTTTATTTTATACCTAATAAGTATATAGATATAGTATATGTACCTATGTAAATTTTCATTAGAATAATGAGCATATTATAAGGTCATATAATATTATAAGCGAAGCGCGGGCGTTTTGGGGGACTGTCTTTGACGTTCGAAAAATGCTGATTCTCAGCCTAGTTTGAATAAATGACTTCCGATTTGATGCAAAGTTGCGCAGTTTTTGGAATAATTTAGCGCAGCCTTAAAAGCACCTAAGTACTGAAAAATAATTTGTTCCAGGCTGCAAAATTTCAGATGACCTGCTGAACAATTCACAAGGGAAAGCAAATTCTAATACTACTGCAGATGTATGTATGCACGACTACAGATCAAGCTATACATTTCCAGTATAAGCTGATCTCGTATTGTATAGGATTTCCTCACAATGAGAGATCAGTAAACTGGAAATGTATAGCTTGATGTGAAGCCGTGTGTACCTACTGAGCTGCCGACCTTATCTAGTTAAAATATTAAAAGTCAATCTGCCTAGCCTTTTCCCAACTATGTTGGGGTGAGCTTCCAGTCTAACCGGATGCAGATGAATACCAGTATTTTATATGGAGCGACTGCCTATCTGACCTCCACAACCCAATTACTGGGTAATACGATACCCTTTGGTAAGACTAGTTGTCAGACTTTCGGGCTTTTGACGACCCGTAACGACTGTCAAAGATCCACGAATGACAGCCGGGACCAACGGCTTAACGTGCTTTCCGAGGCACGAAGGAGTCTCGGTATGTAAAGATGGTCACCCATCCACGGACCAACCGCGGCAAGCGTAGCTTAACCTGATGGATCGACCCGTGTGGCTGTTATTATTTAGCCACTAGCTTCTTTTAATTTTTTTAATTATTATTAAAAGTATTATTTCTTTTTAACATGTGAAAGTGTTTTTTAAAACCAATTTAAAAAGATATATTCAAATTTATTCAACTCAAGAATCCAAGATTTGTTAACTACACTATAACGTAATATTTCGACGTATTTAGTTTTTACCATTTTTACCGTATTAGAACAGAACCCTAAAAACCAAGTAAGCAAAAAGAAACCGAACACCATTGTCACAGATTATTTATATATGTAGCAAGCTAACTATCGTTCACTGAACACCTCTAGGGACAGTGTCGTACACACGCGTCAGACGCAAGTTGAATCGATATGAAGCAGGGATATTTCAAATCGAGAATCGATTGCGAGCCACTATGATGCGACAGTAATTAACAGCTACGTACAGCATTCATTCGGCAATCGCACGCGGTCAAGAGAATCCAGTGTATGTTGTGTTAGTGATAAAAAAATAATTTGTAAGGAAAGAATAAATATGAAGGTGAGTTAATGTGACGTATTGTTTAAATAGTCGCGAAAAACAAGTTGTTTGTTTTAATTAGTGAAAGGATTTTTTTTCCATCGTATACCAATTATTGAGGGTATTCTGATTTGTAGCTTGGATAATTTTTCTTTTTTTTCTGTGCGATTAAATGATTATCATTTCGAGGCGTATATATGACAAAATAGTGTATTTGCGGAGTGGTATTTAATTTAAGTTCGTAAATTAGTAATAATTAATGTTAATTTTAAAACATCGCTTAGGTACAGAACAATTAAAGTAGGTACCTACTGTTGGGATTTGGGGTTTTTCAATATCCAATAACATTTTCTACAAAAAAATTAAATACTTAGTAAGTACTAATTCGATTAACTAAACTTTAGAACCGGTACGAACACTGTCTACCTACATTGTAATTTTAAATCTGAAAAAAATAAAACTAGGTATTATTGAACAAATTATAGCCAGCATAAATATTAATTTTGGTTGTTTTGTGACCTACTCGTATTATGAAAATACCAAATCGGTTAGGTAATGTATGAATCGAAATTTATAGGTCTCCTTTCCCATTTACATGGTTTTTTATTAGATTTGCGCGGGTATTATTTACTGCGAACTTTATCATAGCCAGGTAAAGGCAATACCTAATAGAGATGTTCAATGTTTCCATGATAGTAAATAAATTCCCAAAAAGAACGTCTTTCTTTAATCACCCTAACAAGTTAAAGGAATAATCAAGGCGATGCACTTAAACTATATTTATGTAAGTGGGCACTTGAAGCAAAAATAACTTACCCTGTGCGAACTAAGCGATCGTGCCCGAGTACCTACCTTTTATCATACTTATATTTTTTTTGTA
Source organism: Cosmia pyralina (assembly GCA_946251885.1). NCBI lineage: Eukaryota > Metazoa > Arthropoda > Insecta > Lepidoptera > Noctuidae > Cosmia > Cosmia pyralina. Next base: position 12,393,491 of record OX276360.1, read on the forward strand.
AGTAGGTAGGTAGGTACCTAAAGTGAGATATGGAAAGACAGGGCGTTCACACCCCGCCAATGTGACATGTAGAACATATATGCAAATACGCCTATAATTGTTTTAGTTACTGACACAGATGCTTATAACAGTGTTTCCACTTACGTTTTTGGTTTTTCTGCAGTTTCTTAGTGTCATCCATCAGCGATGCTATAGGTACTGATAAAAGTGATAAAATTTCATCATCAGCTCGTGGAAAAAGCAGTATCCCCTAGATTTCCGGTTATATTTTAAATTTGTAGGTAGGGACGGTCAGCAACATAAGTCGATTAACACTGCTACTTTTTTATTCGTCATGTAAATTAATACAAAATGATTTTATTATCTCCTTTTTTCCTAAAATACCCAAGAATCTAATAGATCTTTATATTTGACTTCTGTTCCGATTTTAATTAAATACTCGTATCTTGGCTCAATAATTAAGATTTAAAAAACTGAAGTGTTAATCAACTTTTGTTGCTGACTGTACCATAGAAATATTAAAAAAAAAACATATACAGAGTCAAATTAAATTAGCTAGCAAAACTCCGCAGACGTGATGGGTAGGTATCGATATCGAAACACGACAAAATAAAAAAGATTTGATGATTTTTTTGGGGTCAATTACCGCTGGTAGTGTTGTTCCTTACTTAAAGTGTGAGTTGATAAAATCCGTTTTATCGTATTGAGATATCGATACTCATCATCACGTCTGTAAACATTACAAAAAAAAAACTAATATTTTAAATGATAACTCAAAAAAGAAACAAATAATTTCTCTTTTGTTTTATCATGTTTAGATATAAATACCTATCCATCACGACTTCGGAGTTTTGCTAGCTAATTTAATTTGACCCTGTATATTTATTGGTACCCACCTAGTCATAGATATAAGAAAGAAGCAACTAGTAAACCAAAAAAACTTTTTTACAAAAAAATATAAATATATTCGACACGTATATTTTTGTTTTTTATGTATGACCACGCATTTTCAACTTTTTACAGAGTTGTCCGATTTGATATTTTTTTGTTTTATTCGAAAGGGTAGATCAAAGTTGGTCCCATATAAAATTGATTAACTTTGCTTGGGTAGTTTCTGAGTTAGCTTCAATAATACGTATTTTTTCCCCACTTTTACATGGATGATGTTCTAGTTTGTTTTGCAGGTAGTGGTATTAGAACATGTGTGGGGTAGGTACCACAACTAAAAAGTGAAAAATAAAAACTTTTTTACAAAAAAATATAACCGACTTCCAAAAACAACACTACAAAGTGAAAAATAACTTAAATTTCGGAAGTCGGTGTCTGGTTAAATGTATTTTCGGTTTTTGCCACCGACTTCCGAAATTAAAGTTATTTTTCACTTTGTAGTGTTGTTTTTGGAAGTCGGTTATATGTTTTGTAAAAAAGTTTTTATTTTTCACTTTTTAGTTGTGGTACCTACCCCACACAAATTCTAATACCACTACCTGCAAAACAAACTAGAACATCATCCATGTAAAAGTGGGGAAAAAATACGTATTATTGAAGCTAACTCAGAAACAACCCAAGCAAAGTTAATCAATTTTATATGGGACCAACTTTGATCTACCCTTTCGAATAAAACAAAAATTTATCAAATCGGACAACTCTGTAAAAAGTTGAAAATGCGTGGTCATACATAAAAAAAAAAAATAAACGTGTCGAATTGAGAACCTCCTCCTTTTTTTTCGTCGGTTAATAATAGTGGAAAAAGCGTTACGAAATCTTATGCTAAAAAAAAATTTAAAAAAACCTTTGAAAATTACTAAAACGTGGTAGATAAATAGAATTATAATAAAGGTATTTTTATAAATATTTATGTAGGTACCTACCTACTATTCACAAACATACGTACCTAAGTTGATAAATTTTAATATGGTCATAACTATTAACGCATGTTTGCACTTATAATTTATAACGGGTTTACTTTTAAAGTTGTGGAACCTGTAAATAAACATAGATTGTTTCTAAACTGTCAGTAACAAATTACCGCGGTTTAATTTAATTGATAATTTTTACATCAGGCTGAGTGCAGACCTGTACCCTAATTGCGTAATGCACTGCCAATCGGAATCTGAATCATTTTAAAGCATATGGCTAATCCATTGCTTCATATGCTTCATATTTTCCCTAAAGTACACTAAAAAATCTTCAAAATTCCTTGGTTTAGGGAGCATGATTTTCATTAATGAATTCATGATTTACATTAAATTTAAAAATTCTCTAAATCCCTGTCAAAATAAAATATCCCTAAGCCATGCATAATATTTGTCGTTTTACCCTAAAATAGGGAGAAATCCCTAAAAGTGGAAACATTGGCTTATAAGCATGCTTAAAATAAGCATGTCATATCATGTGTGTCAGTAACTTTAGTAAAGCCTCTATTTGAATACCATTAGGCAAGATTAGCTTAACTAATTGGTCCAAAAGTTCATTTAAAATTACGAGACCATGAATCACAAACAGATAAAAGAAGGGTAAGTAACTAAATATATTAGTTATTGTTGCTGAATAAACATTTAATATTTGAATATCATTAGCTTACTAATACGTCACAACATCTTTAACGATCTATTTGTTTGTTGTCATCAAACAGAAACCCAGTTTTTCAAAAGAACGTTGATTCAGTGTTTGATCATGCCACTACCTACTATGGAATGTACAGGTAGAGTGCCTAATTACTAGGAAAACATAAATCTAGGATTCCCTGTTTTAATTGACCCATGACACGTTTTTATTAGCAATTAAAACTACGGTTTCCTAGAAGAGCGGTTCAGACATAATCAATAGAACGGCCGTCATGAAAATCTGTCATTTTCACCAGTATTTGGCATTTAAGGTCATAAGGTGTCAAAAACGCTATATTTGGATATTGTGTAACCTGAAAAACCAAAGCTTTAAACATTGCACACAGCAGGGTCAAAACAGTTTTGCCTGACAGGATTTCTCTCGTAATTTTTTGACCATTGTAACTTGTTTGTTTCGAATGTGCCATAATTATTTTTTAGAGCTTCTATTATAAAGTCTGGTCTAAAATCTAAACCTGCACCCTAATTGCGTAACACATTATCAATCGGAGTTGAATTTCATTTTGACAGTTCAACAACATTCATTGCATTATTTACGTTGTCGAGCAGACAAATTTTACGAACATATGAAGCAATGAATTAGCAATTTTTTTCAAAATGAAACAAACTCCGATCGATAATGTGATACTCAATTAGGGTGCCGGTCTGTCTCAGGTCTGCACTCAGCCCGATGAAAGAATTATCAATTAAATTAAACCGCGGTAATTTGTTACTGATAGTTTAGATATTAATTAAAGCAATCTATGTTTACTTACAGGTTCTTTAAGTTTAAAAGTAAACCCGTTAATTAAAGTGCAAACATGCGTTAATATTGGCCATAACTATCATAATATTATTATAATAGTTATGGCCATATTTATCAACTTAGGTACCTACGTATGTTTGTGAATAGTAGGTAGGTAGGTACCTACATAAATATTTTTAAAAATATCTTTATTATAATTCTATTTACCTACCACTTTTTAATTATTTTTTAAAGATAGGTAGGTAGGCAAGCATAACATTTTTTGTTTTTAATTTTTTTTTAGCATAAGATTTCGTTACGCTTTTTCCTTTTTATTAGGTTTACTAGTTGCTTCTTTCTTATATCTATGACTAGGTGGGTACCATAAATATAGGGTGACTGGTAATTAGTGACCGATACCTAAACACATGATTGTGCTCATGATAACTAACAACTTTTAATATGGGACCAAACCTAAAATTGCGAAAAAAAATAGCTGCTCGCAAACATGAATGTATGGGGCAGCTGATTTTTTTTTCGCGATTTCAGGTTTGGTAACATAGTAAAAGTTGTTTGTTATCATGAGAACAATCATGTGTTTAAGTATCGGTCACTAATTACCAGTCACCCTATATACAGGGTCAAATTAAATTTGCTAGCAAAACTCCCCAGACGTGATGGATAGGTATTTATATCTAAACATGATAAAACAAAAGAGAAATTATTTGATTTTTTTTTTATTTTTATTTGATTTTTTAGGGTTCACAGACGTGATGATGGGTATCGACATCTCAATACGATAAAACGGATTTTATCAACTCACACTTTAAGTAACGAACAACACTACCAGCGGTAACTGACCCCAAATCATCAAATCTTTTTTTAACCCCCGACGCAAAAACGATGGGACGAGTTTGACGTGTCTGTGTGTGTAAATGTGTATGTGTCTGTCTGTGGCATCGTAGCTCCCAAACGGATGATCCGATTTTAATGCGGTTTTTTTTGTTTGAAAGGTATATCAGTCGAGAGTGTTCTTAGCTATATTTGGTGGAAATCGGTTCAGGTCTTCAAGGTCATCAGGTCGTTTGTTAGGTGTGATAGGAATGTTACACGCTCAGTTTGCTTGCAAGCAAATGTGGGATCTGACATTTGAAACACTAATGTCTTCTGGAACCACTGAGCTGGTCTGCTGTTAGGGCTCGAAGATAGGAGACGTAACCCTGGACTGCCTTTTAGTAAACCCATCGAGTTTGGGCTCGTTGGATTTGTCTTAACTAGTTCTCTTTATGTTTCTAATTGACGAGGACCTGATGTTGGAAATCTGGAACCTCTGAGCTGGTCTGATGATAGGGTTCGAAGGTAGGAGACGTAACCCTGGTCTACCTTTTAGTAAACCCATCGAGTTTGGGCTCGTTGAATTTGTCTTGACTGGTTCTCTTCATGTTTCTAATTGACGAGGACCTGATGCTGGAAATCTGGAACCTCTGAGCTGGTCTGATGATAGGGCTCGAAGGTAGGAGACGTAACCCTGGTCTACCTTTTAGTAAACCCATCGAGTTTGGGCTCGTTGAATTTGTCTTAACTAGTTCTCTTTACGTTTCTAATTGACGAGGACCTGATGCTGGAAATCTGGAACCTCTGAGCTGGTCTGATGATAGGGCTCGAAGGTAGGAGACGTAACCCTGGTCTACCTTTTAGTAAACCCATCGAGTTTGGGCTCGTTGAATTTGTCTTAACTAGTTCTCTTTACGTTTCTAATTGACGAGGACCTGATGCTGGAAATCTGGAACCTCTGAGCTGGTCTGATGATAGGGCTCGAAGGTAGGAGACGTAACCCTGGTCTACCTTTTAGTAAATGCATCGAGTTTGGGCTCGTTGAATTTGTCTTAACTAGTTCTCTTTACGTTTCTAATTGACGAGGACCTGATGCTGGAAATCTGGAACCTCTGAGCTGGTCTGATGATAGGGCTCGAAGGTAGGAGACGTAACCCTGGTCTACCTTTTAGTAAACCCATCGAGTTTGGGCTCGTTGAATTTGTCTTGACTGGTTCTCTTCATGTTTCTAATTGACGAGGACCTGATGCTGGAATTGGGATGTGGTTTTTGGCTTTTTATAGGGTTTAGCATTTTTAACCTTTTGTCATAATAATTGCGTACCTACTTTTTTTTGGTCGGGGTTTTTTTTTTAATTTTAAATTTAATTTTTATATTGTCGTGTTTCGATATCGATACCTACCCATCATGTCTGCGGAGTTTCGCTAGCTAATTTAATTGGACTATGTGTATGTTTTTTTTTAATATTTCTATGGTACAGTCAGCAACAAAAGTTGATTAACACTTCAGTTTTTTAAATCTTAATTATTGACCCAAGATATTTAATTAAAATCGGAACAGAAGTCAAATTGAAAGATCTATTAGATTCTTGGGTATTTTAGGAAAAAAGGAGATACTAAAATCATTTTGTATAAATTTACATGATGTGTAAAAAAGTAGCAGTGTTAATCGACTTAAATTGCTGACCGTCCCTACATACAAATTTAAAATATAACCGGAAATCTAGGGGATACTGCTTTTTCCACGAGCTGATGATGAAATTTTATCACTTTTATCAGTATCTGAATCGTTGATGGATGGCAGTTGCTGTAAAATTCTAACATTAAACTAAGTCATATATCATTGTTAGAATTAAAGGATACGAACTAGTGTTGACGCATTAGAACGTGTATTAAATATTTAGGAAGTGATAACGTCACGACATCAAATGTTAGTGACATCAAGTCAATATCAATATAGACTGATACAACGCGACGACTGCACACTTCCTCTTTTTGAACGATAATGCAGTTATCTATTATCATTATTGTATTTATAGCTTTTAACCAGTGACCGCAGCTCACTAAGATATTGTTTCATTAAAAAAATTATGCCATACTTCACTCGCTCTTTTGCATTCAACCACACTTATCTCACTAATATTATAAAGGCGAAAGTTTGTGAGTGAATGTGTGTGTATGTTTATTACTTCTTCACGCTCAAACGGCTGGACCGATTTGGATGAAATTTGGTATGTAAATAGCTTACCCTGGATTAACACACAGAATGCTTTTTATCCCGATATTCCTACGGGTTTGAGACTTACGCGGGTGAAACCACGGGGCGCTGCTAGTCGCACTTCGCACTAATATTATAAAGGCGAAAGTTTGTGAGTGTGTGTGTGTATGTGTGTGTGTGGGGGGGTGTGTTTGTATGTTTATTACTTCTTCACGCTCAAACGGCTGGCGCGATCTGGATGAAATTTGGTATGTAGATAGCTTATAGCCTGGATTAACACATAGGCTACTTTTTATCCCGGTCTACGTGGGTGAAACAGCGAGGCGCAACTAGTTATGCTTAAAAATAAAAATGCTTCTACGATTGAATGTCAGACACTCAACTGCTTTGTTGTCAGTCACCCAACGCGTAGAAATTTGGGTGTCTGTAAAAGTAAAAGTCACCAGCTAGCATCAAAATTAGAAATTGGTTGGCCGACAGACCTGACAGTAAGAAAAAAAATATTCATTAATTTTGAATTTCCTCTAAATTACTACAAATAGAAACTCACTGGGGTAAAAAGCATCAACAATATTAAAATTTATTAGGTAGGTACTTATACTCTTTGTGATATCCATCGTGTCGCTTGTATCGAGGCGGCTGTTTTGCTGTTCCGATAACACCCGACCTCATGTCATGTCAATTAGTCCTTTATGTCTATAATTCGCACATTATTATCATATTATTATTATTTCATTTAATAAACACAATTTACAAAATTTTGTAAGAATTGCAAGTATATAAATTCAAAAATACATAACTATACTCATATATTAGTTTAGGTACTTAATTAAAAAAAGGTAAACAAAAAAAAACCACGTGTCTAGTTAACCGACTAAACGTCATACCTGTCACTTCAGTCGACATGCTACGACACAGTAGTACTCTTCAATTTAGCAACTTTATACTTAATTCGTTGTCTAACGTTGCTAAATTGAAGAGTACAAATTCTATAAAGTCGTGAAACCTGTATACCATGTTTCGTCCAGATTGGTTGTAAAATACAACCTGTAAGTCGTACCAACAAACTGACAGAAGAAAGCAAATTTTTCCAGACTTGAAGCAGAGGAGACGCTTCGCTCGCTCGGTCAATTATGCACTTAAATAGAAGTTATTATTATCTAGCTATTATTATTTATTATCATTTCAACTCTAAGTCCTGTGAACATATAACTGTGAACATGCATTGATAACGCACTGATGATAGCAAATCGCATGAAATTCATTCGTTCATTTAGAATATACTTAAATCAAAATGATGACTAGTGTATAGTACGATTTAAACTTAATGGCTGCTCGGAAGTTAGCTGCGAGTGCAGTTAAAGTACGATTCAAACTTAAAAGAGCTAAATCTTAAAAAAATCTTAATTCTTAAATGAAAAAAAAAAAAAACTTAATCGAGCTTAACTAAATGGAGCCAAATTATTGTAGACTTGACTGTACCCGCACGGTCTGCACTCACAGCTAACTTCCGAGCCGCTGTTTGAATCAAAGCGGCTCGGAAGTTAGCTGTGAATAAGAATAAATTGCAGACTATAGTAAAAGTTAAGATTTTGTTCTATTACGACCATAAACAAAAAAAATATATTACGATTCAAAGGCGAGATTTTGGGTAATTCAAAGAAAAAACTAAAAAACCATCTCAATTACCGTCACACTTAGGTCATGGGGATCTTTGGGTGAAACTGGGTGAAACCTAGCAAATGACCCCCCCAATCCCCCAAAAAATTGTGTTGGTCCATGCGCCGAACACCCTGATATTTGGGTTGAGAAGGTATTGAAGTTCTATACGGGACAGCTGATAATTTTTTCTCGATTACGATTTACGATGTTAGTCCCATGGAGAAAGTTGTTCAGTTTGATGGTCTGTACCACAACCTTATATTAAGTTCCTATTAACGTATTTGGTAGATAATTTCATACAAATTCTGTTCCATTTTTGGATTTATTCGGTGAGTAGTGGCTATTCGGACATCGTGAAATAGGCCCTATGTCTGTTTGATATGAGATGACATCACATTATACATTTATAAGTAATGCGGTGAACCCGTGTTTATATAACACAACACTAATTAAATCATTAAGTACCAACAGCATATAAATAACATATAATAATAATAACATAGCATACCTACATAACCTAGGTAATTTCCTACTTTATTTCGTCATTAAATCTTACTAGCTGCGCCCCGCGGTGTTACCCGCGGTTTATGAGATACATTAAAACGTGTATTATTTAATCGGTGAGAAAAGTATTCACAAAAAAATTGCTCATCCCACGGGAACACTACATTTTTTCAGGATGTAAAGTAGCCTATGTGTGCTATGTGTTTATCCAGAGTGTCAGCTACTTCCACACCAAATTTCATCAAAATCGGTGGAGGCGTTTGAGTTTGAAAGAGTAGCAAATATATTTGAATTTCTTGCTCATCCCACAGGAGCACTACATTTTTCGGGATAAAAAGTAGCCTATGTGTTAATCCAGGGTATAAGCTGTCTACATACCAAATTTCATCCAAATCGGTCTAGCCGTTTGAGCGTGAAGAAGTAACAAACATACACACACACACACACTCACAAACTTTCGCCTTTATAATATTAGTGTGATAGGGTCTGTCTTATGAATCTTTGCAATCATGCAGAATGTAAAACGTACTTCCCCACGATATGTCAACAAACAGCAGAGAAGATTCTTGGAACATCACCGTCACCGTCGCCGGGCCAATTCATTGATAAATAATATTTCATACATAATTACAGATTAATTAAATGTAATTATCTTTGTATAAATGGATTTATATTTATGCATAATTATGTTCATGTAACAAATAATTAAAATTGATATTATGTAAGTATCTATACATAGCTTTAGCATAATCAGCCTGTAATGTTCCCACTGCTGGAATACAGACCACCTCTCTTCAAGTGAGTGGGCTGTAATCTACCACGCGGGCCAAGTGCGGGAAGTTCCGGATGTGAATAATACATTCAAATTAAACGTACTTATAGATAATAAAGAAATCTCGATGTTTTTCAAGTCGTGAAAACCGTGCGAAGGGGCGGGGCGGGTCGCGCTAGTATACATATATACGGAAAGGTTCAATTTAAGATGCGAGGCCTAAGGGCACAGTATAATAATGATACAGTAGTTTATCTTCATATAATATGGTCTCTCAGTCATTAGGCAACAGTTCGAGCGCGCGGCAGTTACGCACGGATGGACACGTAGGTATTTATCTAGCGAGCGGCCGTAGGTAATTCATTCAAGGTCACTGCCGAGATAAACTACTGTAGATTTATTATTCTGTGCCTAGGGTTAGCAGTCTTGCGAATTCTGGGATTATAAATACTTAGATAATACTTAGATAGAATACTTAAATAACTTTGGAATTGATTGTCTACATGTAGCAATAAATCTATCACCTAAATGTAGGTAATTATCATAAAAAAATACTAGTTCTAAAAGAATCCTAAATAGATCTAAGTATTCAAAACACTTAATGTTATTCTATTCATATTCATACAGTGTTGCTGATATTTTAATGCGGATACTGTAGAAAAAACTGTTTATTTTAATAAAAATAATGCGTATCTATTGCCTATGGACTTTTTTGTCTGAAATAAATGTTTTTTTTTTTATTATTATTGCAATCGTTAAACGTGAAAAATGCTTATTTGTGGTTACTTTGTTCACATTATGATATTGTATGTAGGTACCTACATTATGATGATAATTATATGAAATGCAATATTCATTATGGTTACGAGATCGTCAATGTATGATTCAATCATTCATTATGGATGACAATTCTCATCAAATAATATAATTAAATAGGTACCTAATTTCATAAATTAATTCGCGAAAATGGAAATGTGATATTTACTCAGAATTTTGGTTTACAAACTAATAGTAGGTGTAGTAAGGTTTTCCCAAATACGTAAACACAAATGAATAATTGAATAAATGTGCGTATCCAGTTGCAGTACTTACCTATATGCTACCAACTACCTAAATAATTTTAAATTAAAAAAAAGTAACAATGCAGATCCCATACCGCTAAAGCTTTTATGGAAATACCTATTGATAAATCATGAAATGGCAGGAAACACTCATGAGTTTTGATAGTACGAAAATTTCAGTATCCAAATTCTAAATATATTTTTAACCGACGAAAAAAGATCAATGCGTATTTTTTTTTTTTTTACTCCACATTAGGGCCTATGCATCTGCCTTTTTACGACTAAGTATGTTGGGGTCGGCTTCCAGTCTAATCTGATGCGGCTGAATAACATGGAGCGTCTACCTATCTGACCTCCACAACCCACTTACTGGGTAATACGATACCCCTTGGTAAGACTGGTTGTCAGACTTTCGGGCTTCTAACGCATGACGGCTCGTAACGACTGTCAAAAATCCATGAATGACAGCCGGGACCAACGGCTTAACATGCTTTCCGAGACACGTAGGGTTCTCGGTAAGTAAAGATTGTCTGCCATCCACGTACCGACCCCGGCAAGCGTAACATAACCTAATGGATCGACCCGTGCGGCTGTTACTACTTAGCAACGAGCTCGTCTTTTTCCCCTATTATATTACTCCAGACACTCAACCTAAATCGTGTGTAGAAAGTTTTTTTTTAACTAAACTGCCGTGTGCGCCTTTAGTTCTGGTCTTTCAGGCATTTGTCTCAATAGTTATGATGGGAGTATGTAGTCCTGCACTGCACCTACCACATAGTGTATACCTAATTGCATATGTAGGTAGGTTGTAGGCGTGACTGTGACCTTAGCCGCAAAGCTAACTAAATTACCCTCCTTACATATCATTACATTACCCATCTGATTGTTGATTGACCCACTTCTTTGATCAGCTTCAATAAGTCACCGATTTATTGCAAGTTCACGGTGACTTCTGAGGTCTTGGATTCGATCCCCAGGTCGGCACAATGTGTCATTGGGTTTTTTTGTTAAGAAATTCTCCGTAGCAGCTTGGAGTCTGGATATGTACCCGGATTTTGGAAGTAGGCTTGCCTCCATTACCTTCACGGTTCCCACCGTAAACATAACTACGCTCCATCGGTTTAGGTAAAGGTAAACAAAAAAAAATTATGTGTCTGGTTAACAGACTAAACGCCTGACCTGTCACTTCAGTCATACTACAACACAGTTGTACTCTTCAATTTAGCAACTTTATAATTTGTTGTATAACGTTGCTAAATTGAAGAGTACAATTGTGTTGTAGTATGACTGAAGTGACAGGTCTAGGTCAGGCGTTTAGTCTATTAACCAGACACGTGGTTTTTTTTGTTTACCTTTATTTAATTACCTAAACCGATGGAGTATAGACAAATGTGGGTATGCTGACCAAGTCAGCCTACCGCCTTTTCTTATACTTAGATACTGAGTATTAAATTCGCATGCATAAGACGTGTGAGTAATTAAGCAAAGAGCTGTTACTTATTATACAACTAGCTGACCCGACAGACGTTGTCCTGTCTTGGTATGAATATTCTAATGTAAACGCGTGAAGTTAAAATGTTTTTTCTGAAATTTTCTTAATTTTTTTTTTCATAAAAACCTTCTCCTGACAATCATAAACACAACAAAAAAAGAATTAGCGAAATTGTTCCATCCGTTCACGCGTGATGCGATGACCAAGGGAAATAGGGATTCATTTTTATATATAAGTATAAGATATATATATAGATTATCTTTATAACATGATTAATAACTAAGACACTGGTAACGATAAATAAGAAAATAACAATGTCTGATCCGTTTAGTGACCGTACACCGCGAAATAGCAGGTAGTTTTTTTTAGTTAGAATTTGAATTTAATTATTTCATTTGTGTCACATACAGGGTCAAATTAAATTATCTAGGGTAACTTCGCAGACGTGATGTTTATCGATATCATTACATGATTAAACAAAAATAAATTAATTTGATGTTTTTTTTTTGGATCAACGTCAACTGGTAGTGTTGTTACTCACTTGAAATATCAGTTTAAGCATTATTTTTTTAATTTGTTTCAACTTTTGACCCCAAACAAAAAATCATCAAATAATTTTTATTTTATCATGTTTAGATATTGATTCCTATCACATGTGTGGAGTTTCGCTACCTAATTATTTTTTTCCCTGTAATACAGGCTGAATCTTTAGAGGGTGACAGTCAGTCTGTCTGTCTGTCAGTCTGTCAAGACCCTTTTTCTCAGGAACGCGTGGAGGTATCAAGTTGAAATTAATATCAAATACGTAGGTCTATGGTCCCTTGGAGCTCTAAAAAAACAAACTTCTATGTAAAAAAATATGGCTATTTATGCGACATAATTCGATACTCGCAAGTAAATCAAAAAAAGGGTACTTCCCGTTGTCCTAGAATCATGAAATTTGGCAAGAAGCAAGGTCTCACCTCACAAGTAAAGGAAAAAGTCCGAAAATCGGTAATTTGTAATTTTATCGCATAAAATTTTTTTTTTTTGGGATTTCTAGTTTTTCAACTACGGAACCCTTTATTGTGCGTGGTCCGACACGCACTTCGCCGGTTTTTCTTGACCTATAAATATATTTTAATTCTAAGTAAACTGTAAGTAGGTAAGTATCATAATTTAAATCACAATAAGAAAAAATACATAGGACATATGGATTACTACTTATATCATTACGAAACGGGGTCAATAAACTATCACTTCACAACATAAAGGTTGCGCCGAACGAACTCTGTAAACAGTCATTGTCTCTGCTCAGTGTCAAATATTACACGAAGCGTTATCACGTTTTTATTCCGAATGCATCGGGGCTAAAATACTCTATGACCCTAGCGTAGGTACAGCTAGATAATCGCCTCTTACGCAGACATAATATCACTACTTTAGAAATTACCGACCATGTTTACAATTGATTGTAATGGGTAATTCTCGTATAGAAATAGATAGTACTAATCATGTATTTAAAACATCTTCTAAGAATCTAAATTAACCTTTTGTATCCGGAACGTAGATCCACGCGACACACAATGGCTTTTTAATTGTTTCTGTAATTAAAAGGTTGGTTGTATTTCTCGAAAGGTTAAAGCACGACAAATTCGTAGTTGTAAGTAATTTATTTTAATGGTTTACAAGTTCAAAGTTTAATGATAAAGAAGCTGATAATGAAGAGCAATACATTATTTATGAGATTGTGACATATATTCGAGTTTCAATACTTACCTAATATTCATGAATAAATTAAAAACTTGAATTCATTAACTTTCTGCACCCCATGTGTTGTGTGCATAAGGAAAAACCCCTTTACATAATAGATATATAAGCTTATATATTATATATATAAACGTAACAAAACACCATTTTCTGGAAAAAAAATCATCCTACGTAGTTGTGAACTTATGGGATTCGCAACTAACCCAACTCCCCCCTCCCCCTGTGGGTTTTGGGTTTATAAATTAGTATATAACTGCACTTGATGAGTTAAAACGTGTATTCCGAGGCACGGAGGGGTCTCGATATGTAACGGATGGTCACCCATCCACGAACGGCTGTTATTATTTAGCCACGCGATAAATAGAAGTTCGTCGTTTTTGCCTATGGGATAGCCCATCGGGCTGCACTGCTTGTTCAGCATTAGTAAACGAATATTGTTTATTTTCAGGAAATTATATTGTTAGTATTAGCTGCATGCGGTGGGGCACTATCTGTGATGCCATGCTGTCCGAAAAACCAGACGTTAATGCCGAGGGGTTTCTGCGGTACGGAGAAGATGACTGTGATCAACTGCACCAATGGACGAATGGTTCTCAGGGACATCATCCTGGATGGCACGAAAGTGTCCACGCAGGATTCGCCGCAATACGTCTTTGTTGAAGACCCTAGCCAGTGAGTATTGAAGCTACATAATTATATCTCTGTAAGTGAAAAGTCCCCTTTAGAGGATAAAAAAAATTTGTACATTACATTGGTTGCATATAATAATATTATTCATAGTCATAGTTTAACTTCTTAGACCATTTATTTAATCTATCTTCTATCTAAAAGTAGAAATAAAAATGAATGGCTAAATGTGTTGCTAAGCGAAAACTCGAGAACGCCTGGACCAATTCGGCATTTTTTTTTTCCCCCAATATTCGTTGATGTCCGAGGAAGGTTCTTATGAAGAGAAAAATTGGAAAAGTTGCCGGGAAAATTGGAAAATTCGGATAAACTGAATGTGCATTTTCTATGGGAATTTTGTATAAATACAGGACGTCTGTTGGGTCAGCTAGTATAAATAAAAATTAATTGCTAAATGTGTTACTGAGCGCAAAACTCGAAAACGGCTGGACCAATTCGGCAATTTCATTTTTTCAAATATATGTTGAAGTCCGACGAAGGTGAAGGCATGAAGAGAAAAATTGGAAAAGTTGCCGGGAAAAATGGAAAATTCGGGAAAACTTAAAGTGCATTTTCTTTGGGAATTTTGTGTGAATTATTTAGCACAGGACAGCGTCTGTCGGGTCACAGAGTCACGCCTTCATATTATGTAAATTGGTTATTTATTATTATTTGCCTTCAGTTGAACTACAAGACCATTATTAATTGAAAAACAAATATTTTTGGTGCAAATAGGTTAAAGTAGTTGTACCCAGGAGGCAATAATATGAAGAGGCGAAAGCTTCAGCCACAGTTAGTTACGAATAAACAACAAAGCTAGACGCGAAGTGTCTTCATTAAATTAATTGTCCTTAAATTATTTGAGTAAATTTTTTCTAGATATTGCGTGGCCAGAATGTACCGAAACAACAGTGACCACTCCCTGGGCACGGTTCCAGTGGCAGTGGTTTGTTTTGAACAGATCTCCAGGACCAGTGATATAGAAACCAGTGGAATCTTAACACTTATCTCTGTGTTTTTCCTTGTTGGTACTATTGCTGTTTACACTTATTTGCCACAGTTAAGGTAAGTAAGACTGAATTCTCCTATTGATTATATTGTATTTAGGAATTTTTCAGCAGCACAGAATCTGGACTTGTGCCCGGTTGACGGAATAAGCCTCGAACCTTACATGAGTTTCAAACATGACTGCCAATACGGAGGTCTTATTGACCTTTGATTCTCCAACTTTATCCCATTTAAATACTACTTACAAAAAAAATATACCAGTGAATTGTTCTAGTTTCAATATCATATCACTATGCTACGCCCATTTTTTCGATATCGTTGTGAAACATAAACCCTCACCTACGTCAACCAACCTCATACAACCTCATTCTGTCATGTTTAAATATTGGATTTTTAATTGATTATTTTCAGAGATCTACAGGGGCTATGTTACATGTGCATGTGCGTCAGCATGGCCTTAGGATTCCTGTGTTTGGCAATGCTCCAACTGAGCCCTGGCTTCATAGACGAAGTTTGTACTACCACAGGTAAATAAACATTTTGCTTGATTCATTATTTTTACTGTAGGTACTCGTAAACCACTGTGTTCACAGTGTGTATATTATACTGTACCTACAGTTTTGCAAATGGTCTACGTTACTAATGCATTTTCGCTTTCCGCTAGATTATGAGTTAAAATAACCGAGTACCTACACTGTGTATTTTCCTTATGCTGGGGCCACACCAACGGTCAACGTCAATGCCCACCATCGCCATAAACAACGCGGTAATTATTCCGATAATTATCGCGATAAATTGAGTGGCCATACTTGAACGCCGCCACCCGTGTTATCGCCACGTCAATCTGCAATGTGAATGCCGTTGTCAAATTATCGCGATAAGCTGTAGCTACACCTGCGGCCTACGTGCATTATCACGATAATCAACGGCATTTCCCGTTGGTGTGGCCCCGACATTAAAAGCTTTGCTTACGCACTACGCAGTGCTTTTTTAGATAGTAGTTTGCCGTTTCTAATAATAGGTACTATGTGTGTATGTTACTTTCAGGTTTTCTCGTCTACACCTGGATGATGGCAACTTTCTTCTGGATGAATGTTATATCTATCAACGTGTACCGCACAGTGCTGTGAGTTTAAACACTTATATGTTACTAAAGCTTTATACATCTTTTATTGTTTCCATCTAAAACGATGTGTTTCTTTCAGAGATTCAAGTTATTTAAAGAAAACGGAAAGGAAGCAATATTTCTTCTACAGCTGCTACGCTTGGGGCTGTACTCTTTTTTTCCTCACCGTCGCCCTTATTACCGACTTCGTTGAAGGTGAACACTTAAAGCCAGGTTTCGGAAACGCCGGTTGCTGGTTCAATGGTAAATAAAGTTCTCTATGGATAATGTACAGTCAACAAAAGAGATATCTAGGCAGGGTGTACTAACATATTTGTATGTGAATTGCTTCATGTTCAATTTCGTGAAAATATACAATTTTGTGTTGGTGTGTTACAATGTAGGAGTACCTATTGTAAAAACAAAGTCGGTAATATATATAAAATTACCTAGATATCTCTTTTGTGGACTGTACGCACGGCTACACATCAAGCTATACATTTCCAGTTTACACTGACCTCTCATTGTAAGGAAATCCTATACAATGCGAGATTAGCTTATACTGGAAACGTATAGCTTGATGCGTACTAGAGTAGGTAAATGCTTTGACATGTTTATGATAGCTGCGCCACAGTATTTTAATTTTGCAGCTATCTTCGTGTCTTTTGTTTATAAGTACCATACATAAAATTGTTCCTAATAAACTTTTCTTATATCAGTGTAAGATATTAATTTTGATTTTGTTTTACAGGTCGTACTGAAACTTGGGTTTTCTTCTATGGCCCGGTCGCGGTTCTTATTGCTGCTAACATAGCTCTGTTCGGTATGACATCGTTCAATTTATGGAGGCAAACTAAGAAATATGAAGTCAATACACTAAACGTCCTAAAACACAAGTAAGTAGTACCTTTCTGTATAAATTATTGTACAAAACTAGTTATGATTTTTTCGTTCACTTTATACTTATAACCTCTAACCACTAGCTTCTTATCCGCGTGAAATTTCTTGGTCCCCCGACCCACCGCATTGCATCGCATTGCCCACCCGTGCCTTACTTACTTATTACCTACTTTGTTTAACGCTTTTTTAGAATTCCGTACCCAAATGGTAAAATGGGACCCTATTACTAAGACTCCGCTGTCCGTCTGTCACCACAGGCTGTGTCTCATGAACCGTGATAGTTAGACAGTTAAAATTTTCACACATGATGTATTTCTGTTGCCGCTATAACAACAAATACTCAAAAACAGAATAAAATAAATATTTAAAAGGGCTCCCATACAACAAACGAGATTTTTTTGCTCGATGATAACGGCAACCAGGTAGTAGACGCTTGTAATATTCACAGAATATTTAGTTATATATTCACTTTAAAAATAAACAATTAAATTAAAATAAAACAAATATTTAAGGGGGCTCCCATACAACAAACGTGATTTATTTGCCGTTTGTTTATATAGATAATGATACGGAGCCCTTCGTGCGCGAGTCCGACTCGCACCTGACCGGTTTTTTCTTTTTGCTCGGCTCCTAAGGGTCATAGCATGATGCTGAATATCCTGTAACCTTCCTCAAGAATTGGGCTATCAAATGCAAAAATATTTTTTCAAATCCGACTGGTAGTTCTGGAACTACCAGTCGGATTTGAAAAATTATTTTTATCTCTGGAGATTACATTCAATTTTACCTCCTTATAACATATAAACACCACATAACTTTCATTTAACGCTCACCCACACACTCATTCACCCTACAATCACACATTAAAAACCAATCCCAAAGAATTTTTTGTCCTGTATTTTTTTATTGTTTGTCTTGTTTGTCCTGTACTTTTTTATTTAAATCTAAATTATCTAAATTCTCTCTTTGCATGGAACATTTATTCCATTTTGTATCTGGAGAAGGGCGTTGTCAGCTGCGCTACAGTTTATACTTTTGCAGCTATCATCATTTTACTTGTTGTACTGTCTTTTGTTATTGTTCCGAAATATTATTTTTTTTTTTTTAGTATAGATGTAAGTAGATGAACACATTTTATTTTTCAGGTTCCTTCTATCCTTGAAGCTGTTCCTCGTCATGGGTATTTCCTGGATATTCGAGATCGCTAGTTTTGCTCATGGGAGCGCCCACATTATTTGGTAAGCTGTCTCCAATTCCCTGTTTTTTTTGGCAGATTATAAGTACGACTTAAAGCGCCACGAACACGCTTTTACCCATAGAAATATTAAAAACAGAAACTTCTTTAATATATCTATGCTTTTATCCCTATCGACGGTTGTCGCAATCTTTCTCGAATACGACGAGCTTACTACAACAAAATAAGAATCTACTTCAATAAAAAATCACTGATAGACGATAGGGGATGAAAGTTAGAAAGAAAAAGTATTTATTGTGACTCGCACAGGAAAGCAAAGTTTCTCGCAAAGTTTGTATTAGGTATAGGTAGTTTATAATTTATGCCGATCGGAAATCCCATCCAGTACCTACACGACTTGTTAATAGTAAAGTGCAATGCGTCTCAGTTCTAACTAACCATTTTATTTGATGTTACAGGAAAATCATGGACACGTTTAACTGCCTTCAAGGAGTCATCATTTTCTTATTACTCGTGCTCCTGAGAAAGCGCGCCATGCGGGGTATGGCCAACGAGAACGTTTGTGTGTGGTTCAGTCGCCCTCTGGCGGAGAAGCTCAGCCCACACGACGATTCGGATGACGAGCAGATACTGGGAGATGATACTGTGGAGGTCAGGCTAAATTGAAGTGGATCGTTCATCATATTCATCCAAAATTGTTTTGATCTTATTTCCATCACATGCTTAAGTTTAAATTATAACTAGTCAACAGGAAAATCCGATCAAAAATCTACTCCCACATCAAGTATTGATTTATTTTCAATACGAAGCTTGTTCATGTAATAATATCATTATTTTGTTAACAATGGAACAATAAAAATGTATGTACAAAATAATGCGGTATTACTGCACATGAATGAACTGAGCGATAAAAAAAATATTATTGTAAAATCCACCTCTGTATTTTTTTTAAAGTTATCTCTCATAATACTTAATTCTGAAAATTACCTAATTGAGTATTTATAATGAGATATTGTTTAACCTCAAAGATAAAAAATAATGTTTTGTTTTTCAAAACATTTTAGGTAACTACGTAAGTAATTAGGTAGGTTAATAAGCCGATTCAAAATGATCTGTTATTGTTACTATTGAATTTTAACTTTTAGTATCACCATTTTATGTGCCATAAAATAAAGCGTAGATATTTTAAAGAGGAAACTCAATACATTTAAATTAAGATTTTAATAATTTGTTAGAATTTACTCAATGTAAATACTACAGAGCAAGATTTAAATAAATAATAAGTTCCTATAAGTAATTATAAATGTTTGTTCAAGAATGTATGTTGGTATTTAATACTAATAAATATAATTTAATTAATTTTATCGTGTTTTATATACCTACCTTACAATTTTTTATCTAAGCCCCAAAAATCCATGCTTTACGTCATGATTTTTTCATTTAATAATGTAATCATGACGTAAAGCATGTATTTTTTCAACTACAACATACAAATTTAAAAAACAACTGCGAATTTTACTGTTAGGTACAGAAATGTTATTAATCTACTAGCTCTTGCCCGCGGCGGCATGGCGGCATCGCCCGCGTGGATGTCGAAAAATATCTCACGGGAACGTACTACCGGGATTAAAAGTACCTACCCCATGTCTATCCAGCACCCTAATTGCGTAACACACGATCAATCGGAATTTGAATCATTTTCAAGCAAATTGCTAATACATTGCTTCATATATTCGAAAAATTTGTCTGCTTAACAACGTAAATAACTCAATGAATTTTGGTGAACTGTCTAAATGAAACCGATTCCGATTGATAGTGTGTTACGCAATCAGGGTGCAGTATAGTTCGCGTCACGTAAGTTTGCCACTCTGAAACCAGCATCCTAATTGCGTACCTAACACACTATCAATCGGAATCTGAATCATTTTGAAGCCAATTGCTAATCCATTGCTTCATATGTTCGAAAAATGTGTCTGCTCAATAATACAATGTTCAAAAATTCAATTGCAATCTAAAAAATCATATATTTTGATTTTTTTATGTTTATACAGACTATTAAGGCTCTCCCCTCCAGGCGCGTTATTATCGGTTGATAATATCGGATGCGTTATTATGATATCTGTTTTCAGTACATTTTGTATTAGGACTGCCACGAACTTGCCCACTGTCGCTTTAATAACGACGCAATAGAAGTAGGACGCTTGATAACGACGCAATAGAAGTAGGACGCTTGAGGAGCTCGTGGCTAAGTAATAACAGCCGCACGGGTCGATCCATCAGGTTAAGCTACGCTTGCCGGGGTTGGTCCGTGGATGGGTGACCATCTTTACCCCTAAACGTGCCTATTCTGCTATCGTCGCAACGCACAAACCTGTGGCGCAGACCAAGAAGGGGGATAAGAAGAGCTGCTGTGAACCTGCAGATAGGGGTTCGAAACAGCTAGGCCCAGCTACGGGCACGTGTGACAAGGATGGCTTCGTGAAAGTGGAGAGGAAGAATAGGAAGAAGCCTCCTAGTCGGAACCAGTGCGGGACCGCGCTGGCAGGACCCAATATGCTGCGTCCGGCTATACCTACGACGCAGCTCTATGTGTCCCGATTACATTACACCACGAAGGTTGAGGAGATCGTGGAGTAAGTTCGAGCGAAGACCAGCTGGATCTTAAGGGCCGAGAAGTTGGCGTCGCGCCACAACACGAATTTCACGTCGTTCGTGGTGCGAGTTCCGACTCAATATATTGAGACCGTCCTCAAGGAAGAGTTTTGGCCGAAGGGTGTCGTGTATCGGCGATTCCGCGGAAGGTTACGCGACACCACGCAGCGCAATACGGCGCCGTCACATCGTATACAATAGTTTTAATATTTTGTGGTTTTTAATAAACATGTATGATAGTCTGTAAGGTATTTATGTTATGGGTCATTGTTACCCGAAATAAATGATATATTATTATTATTATTTACATACCGAGACTCCTCCGTGCCTCGGAAAGCACGTTAAGCCGTTGGTCCCGGCTGTCATTCGTGGATCTCTGACAGTCGTTACGGGTAGTCAGAAGCCCGAAAGTCTGACAATCAGTCTTACCAAGGGGTATCGTATTACCCAGTTAATGGGTTGTGGAGGTCAGATAGGCAGTCGCTCCATGTAAAATAATGGTATTCAGCTGCATCCGGTTAGACCGGAAGCCGACCCCAACATAGTTGGGAAAAGGCTAGGCAGATTGATAGAAGTAGGACGCTTGCGTTCCTTCTCCTCCGTTATTCCGCTATGAGACATCGAACATAAATATGTATTAGGACGCATACGATCTTACACACACCTGCGTTAATAACGTTAGTAGCTAGGTACTTGTAGTACCGCAAAAATTTGGCTTTACCGACTGGTAATCTAATTAGTAGTGGATATCGTACAATAAAAACACAGCTGTGTGGCAAGTAATCGGAACGCATTATCGCAATAAAGCACCCGATATTATCGACCGATAATAACGCGCCTATGGGGGAGAGCCTTTATATCCTCAATATTATTTACGTGATCAATCTGCCTAGCCTTTTCCCAACTATGTTGGGGTCGGCTTCCAGTCTAACCGGATGCAGCTAAATACCAGTATTTTACATGGAGCGACTGCCTATCTGACCTCCACAACCCAGTAACTGGGTAATACGATACCCCTTGGTAAGACTGGTTGTCAGACTTTCGGGCTTCTGACGACCCGTAACGACTGTCAAACATCCACGAATGACAGCCGGGACCAACGGCTTAACGTGCTTTCTGAGGCATGGAGGAGTCTTGGTATGTAAAGATGGTCACCCATCCATGGACAACCCCGGCAAGCGTAGCTTAACCTGATGGATCGACCCATGCGGCTGTTATTACTTAGCCACAAGCTCCTCTTTATTAATATTAATATTCTAATATTATTTACGTGAATTAAGTAAATTATATATTTGTACAGATTTGTACAAATAACTAATTGACTTAAATTTTGTCTGAGACAAAATTACAGCTTTTTACTCAATGCATTTAGTAGTAATGTAATGCAGTGTGTGTTTATTTTTTTCAAAATCAACGGGTTCGATTCCTGGCTAGAAATATTGATTAGTTTGAAGCAAATTCTTGCTTGAGAACGTAAATAACGCAATGAATGTTATTGAACTGTCAAAATAAAGTGTGTTACGCAATTGCCCCGCAGGCTTTCCGATGCGCATGGCGTGGCGCTCTACTGTTTTAGTATACAGGGTTACTGGTAACTCGACGTATTCCTTGCAGGACGTCATAGTAGGGTTAAAATGCAGCAAATTAGGCCACCAAATGTTCTACCGAAATTCAGTAGTTTTTGAGTTAATTCGATTTTTAGCTTTTTTATGAAAAATCCCAGATTAAATCATTTGGAGCCAATTTAAAAATGATTTACGGCGCGACTGTACTGAAATTTAAGTTAACATCATAGCTGACGCCGTAGCAGATCCTTGTTAATAATTCAAAGTTCAAAAATGCCAAAAACTTTGGCAAATATCACTAAAGAAACATTTAGTTTTTTGTGAATTTTGCTATTACTTCATACAAAATGTTGTCTAGTGAAAATAAAAATTACTACGCCTGATGTACAAATTACTAGGAAAATATCCTTGTCTTATCAGCTATTCAGAAAGGTATGATTGTCAATACTTTTGCATGTGTGACAGGGAAAGAATGAGTTTTATGAGGAGCAGGTAAAATTGCGAGACGGTCAACCTATTGTTTCATATTCGTATTATTCGTAGTTTTTACCTGCGCTTGAACCCCAAACACTCGGCAAGCTTTGTGATTGGTCACTATTGTTCTCCCGGCATGACACGGGGTGCGACTTTACAAAATCTGGTCGTCAGAGTCAGTTAGTTTCAACTCTACGTCGCGCAAGCTCGTGTTTTGTTATCTGGCTATTTCCTTAACTGATACTGCGTATTGCTCTTGTGCTGTGCTGTGCCTTCATAAGTGCTGACTATGGCTGCATATTCTAACCTTGAATACGCTGACATAATGTACTGTTACGGACTTAGTGACGGTAACGCTGCTCAGGCGCGGAGAGAATATCAACTTCGTTTTCCCAACCGCCGACTCCCACACGTTAGTGTTTTTGGATCGACTTATCGGCGATTATCTGAAACTGGCAGCGTCCAAAGAAGCAGGCAAATTGACACTGGTCGTTCTCGGAGATGCACGGCTGAGGACGAAGAGCTGATTCTTCAACGTTTTATTGACGACCCCAACATATCGACAAACATCGTAGCGCGTGAGCTTGCTATGTCACAGTGGAAAGTCTGGTCTGTAGTTCACTTATCAGGCCGACATCCATACCACTATCAACCTGTCCAGTCATTAGAAGAGGGAGATCCGCCAAGACGGCTTGAATTTTGTCGTTTTATGCTAAATGCCGACGCCGAAAGCGAAAACTTTTTAAAAAACATTCTGTGGACCGATGAGTCATGTTTTGACCGTGATGGTATCACAAATTACCACAACTTACATTACTGGGCACCGAAG
This sequence comes from Cosmia pyralina, assembly GCA_946251885.1. Classification (NCBI taxonomy): domain Eukaryota; kingdom Metazoa; phylum Arthropoda; class Insecta; order Lepidoptera; family Noctuidae; genus Cosmia; species Cosmia pyralina. The sequence continues at coordinate 12,417,527 of OX276360.1, forward strand.
GCAGAAGCAAATCCTAAGAAACTGAAACCAACCGCATCCCAGCGTAGATTCTCGCTTAATGTTTGGATGGGTATTATCGACGACAAATTAATTGGCCCACATTTTTTACCCCAAACATTAAATGGGGAACTTTATGAAGATTTCCTAAGAAATCATTTAACACCACTGCTCACGGATGTACCGGAAGACAGAAGAGCAAACATGATGTATCAACATGACGGATGTCCAGCCCACTTCCGAATCACAATTCGACAATTGCTGGATGAAACCTACCCAAACCGATGGATAGGGCGCGGTGGGCCAATTCCGTGGCCTGCACGTAGCCCTGATCTTACGCCACTAGACTTTTACGTCTGGGGTCATATGAAAGACCTAGTTTATGTGACCCCAGTAAATTCAATTGAAGAACTAAGGGAGAGAATAAGAGATGCAGCGGACCAGATGAGGGCAACAATCACATCAAGAATCACAAAAACTGAAGTGAGGAAGCGAATAAGAACGTGTATTAGAAACCGAGGGCAGCACATCGAACAAGACGTGTGAAAGTGTAGTAAAAGTTTTTAAACTGATATTTTATTATTAAAAATAATGCTAATATTCACGAAATAGTTTTATTGATTTTCCGAATAATCACCTTTTTGTGAGACGCACATAATGTAGTCCTTAACTTTGTATTAACTTTCATACCTTTCTGAATAGCTGATAAGACAAGGATATTTTCCTAGTAATTTGTACATCAGACGTAGTAATTTTTTTTTTCACTAGACAACATTTTGTATGAAGTAATAGCAAAATTCACAAAAAAACTAAATGTTTCTTTAGTGATATTTGCCAAAATTTTTGGCATTTTTTAACTTTGAATTATTAACAAGGATCTGCTACGGCGTCAGCTATGATGTTAACTTAAATTTCAGTACAGTCGCGCCGTAAATCATTTTCAAATTGGCTCCAAATGATTTAATCTGGGATTTTTCATAGAAAAGCTAAAAATCGAATTAACTCAAAAACTACTGAATTTCGGTAGAACATTTGGTGGCCTAATTTGCTGCATTTTAACCCTACTATGACGTCCTGCAAGGAATACGTCGAGTTACCAGTAACCCTGTAGATATTGACTACTGCGCAGTCATTTGTAGCCCACTTCAGAGCGGCAAAAGCAAACTTACATGACGACTATTACGTGGCGGGAGTGCGGGTCATATGGGTGGAGGACTCAAGGTGAAAAAATTACAATCATGAACTTGCAAACAATTAATAAATATGAAACATAGTTAACACTCCTAGTGACTGGTCTACTTACAGGATGGATGCTGACAACCTGACAAAAAATAACAATAACTGTGTACTCATGGAAAACCGACGTAAGGTAGAAAATACTTTGCATCGCTCTAGAACAGTGCTGCCTATCCTAGAGACGGCTACACGCTCAATCTTACTTGCGCAAAACGCGCCATGGACTTTCACTTCTAGAAAATAATTCATGAGAATGTAACCTAACCTAACCTTTGCACATAGTACAGTACCTACATGATAGAATTTAGATTTCAGAACAAATAGAAAATAATAAAGTTTTGTGATAAGACTAAAAAAAATTGTTGGTAATGAATGTGGCTCAAAAGACTAAATGCCAAAGCCGTGCAAATTAGCGTCGAGATGAAAAAGTCAAATTTTATTAAACGTCAAACCAAACTTCGCGAGTAGAGCGAGCGGAAACGCAAACGAACCGACAGAATCTCCGAATTAAATCCAAAGATTCAAAAACTTTTATATATAACGATAATAGCGTCTTTTGACATCAACTTACATGGTTCTATTATGTTTTGTGTTTGTGACCATAGAATTAAGTGTAAGTGCCTTACTGTATGACAAACAAAGTATCGATAAAAGCGACAAGTACCTTGTAATGAAAGTAATAAAGATTCAATAACAACATGTATGTAGTAATGTTAACATTGTCATTATTGTGTGCGACACATGAACTGCACGCGGAAGTCGGGGAGACGGATCTCAACGAGATATCTGACAAACTGAACGGAGTTAAGATAAATAAATGCTGCGAACAAAACGAGATTGTTGTGGACGGGATATGTAGACTAGCCGATAGATACAACCAGAGTAAGTATATGTAAATAAATGCAGAATACGCATTATTAACTGCTAGAACTTACCTACTGAACCAACTTAATCATTACTTTTAACTAGCAACTTTTGAGTGAAAACTAGGTATTTATTAAAAATAAAACATAAATAAAAACCAACCTCTTGTCATTAATCTCAAAACAATTACTTAGGCTTTGTGTTGTGATTTTTTTCTATTTCTTCTGTGTCAATCCACAATCAGTTTTGTCTGATCTACTTAACAATGATACTCTAAAACTATAAAACATTCAATAATGTGCTTCTAATTTACAGGTTTGTGGACACCACAATTTAAGACTGAGGATGGCAACGATGCCAAAGTAAAATACTTTAATTATGTGTATGGTGTGCCAGACTGTGCCACCACACAACAAAGAGCTATATTTGATTTAGGAAAATCTGAAGATACGTAAGTTATCTCATAACACACCTTCACTCATGGTCATGAAGCACACTTGGTGATATTAGCAATATCTAACTTATTATTAAATAAAGTTGCTTTTCGTGTCTGCCTGTGTGGCCACATTATTCTTCTAAACTATGCAATGGATTTTGATGCGGTTTTCACTATCATTAGAGAATTTATTCTGGAAGGTTTTTATGTATAATACATTAATATTTAACTTATATATAATATAGAAACCTTCAAGTTTTGTCATGTCGTAAAAACCGTGCGAAGCAGGGCCGGGTCGCTAGTATTATTATAAAACCCAAACTGAAAAATTTCAAACTGCATGTTATGAGGTTTACCTTTGGAGGGCTACACACACCTGTGGCCTTCCATGCAATGAATTGATAGGACTCATAATGAAAAATAACAACAATTTCATCAACCAACATAATTTAATTTACAGGCTTAATTTATTAACCGATGGTCGCTTACGCCACATTATCAACCACCAACCCAGTTCAGATGTAAAAGAGGAACCAGTAATTAGCACGTTCAGTTTACATGACAGCATATCAATACCGGAAGAGAAGGAACCTTCATCATACATACACAACCAAGCCAAATACTGCATGGATAAGGTGAGATGCATACCATGGAATATTCTTGTACCTTGTAGGATTTATAATAACATGCTGTAAGATGGTAACATTATCAATTAAAGAATAGCGAAAATGATTCAAGTATTTAAAAATTCATTATTCAAATCGTACATTAATCGATCTGCACATTACAGAAAATAACTTGACTGTCTTTTATAAAAAAGTATCAAGAATCAAATTGATGGAGTAATCTACTTTTAGAATAGCTGTAAAAACACTATGTTAAGGTTTCATAATAGAATTTGGGTTCAATTTAAATCTAGCATGTTATCCTGACATGTTGACCTAGTCTAGATAAACTTTCAACTATTCATTATCAGTGAATGACATTCAAAAAAACTTTCACATTCCACTTTGTTTGAGCTTGCTCCTATCTGAGTCATTAGGTGACTCAAGTTAATATTATGCATAAAATAGTGTGAATGGAACTCCATTTCATGCTATAGTTTTATGTAAAGAACAGCAAGCGGTTTTGATACCATTGGTCATCATTTAAATAAAATTTCAAACACAGATAGAATATTAGTAACAAAATTCATTATGTAGTTCCATCTTGTAGTTCATACTTCATTCTTAGATAATGTGTGGGTCATAAAATAGTGAAAATACAATAGAGTATTCTCAAAGTAATTGTATGTAATCATCAATTAATGTGTAAAGCCCGGTTTACACTGCGAGCAGAGCGGACCCATTAGGGACTCCATTTAAATTGCAAGATTAAACTGGATACTTGTATTTCTACCAACAAATAGTCCAATTGGTTTCAGTTTAGTCTGCGAGTTAAACGGGGTCCTTAATGGACCCGCTCCACTCACAGTGGAAACCGGGCTTTATATTTATCCTCTCATTCATGTAACAAAATGTTTACTTTCAGATATTAGTAACACAAAAAGACACACAAACAAAAAAACCTGCAAACATAACAGGCGCATATGCATTAGTATGTGTACCAGAGGTCAAAATTAATTGGAAAGACACCAATTTCCTCATGAAGAAGATCCTTAACCCGGTATTTCACGCTATTGCAATGATATTGTTCTTACTGGTGGCCGTGATATACTTTGTGTTGCCTACCCTCCGAGACCTGGCTGGTAATATTATCACAACTATAAACATGTGTCTGATTGTAAGCCAGGCGGCAGACTTGGTGAGAATATTCACCGAGTTTAGTAACCATGTCAGCTTTATGGTTACTGGTAAGTAGAGAGAGAGTCCAATAATAAATGCAAAACATAGACAACAATATTGTTCATGTTATACTTATTGTATTTGGAATTAAAATGTTTGTTTTGTTTTTAGATATTCTCTTGTACATTAGTCTTCTGGCAGCTTTCTTCTGGCTCAACAGTTTCGGTTTTTATGTATGGAAAACGTTCAAGTATGTATTTTACAAGTACGCATTTTTTATTACTAATACAGTAGTTGTAGAACTAATACATTAGTAGTTGTTGGGCTTTTGGCAAGTAATAACACCCGCACGGGTCGATCGATCAGGTTAAGCTACACTTGCCGTCGATGGGTGACCATCTTTACATACCGAGACCCCTCCGAGCGTCGGAGTGCACGTTAAGCCGTTGATCCCGGCTGACATTCATGGATATTTGACAGTTGTTACGGGTCATCACCAACCCAAATCGGATTGTGGAGGTCAGATAGGCATTCGCTCCATGTAAAATTCTGGTATTCAGTTGCATCCGACTGGAAGGCGGCCCCAACATAATTGGGGAAAAGGCTAGGTAGATGATGATGAGTAGTTGTAGAATGGAAAATATTCCAAAGCAATTTTTGCAACATATGCCTGTATCTGTCTAAAGGCTTATGTCATGCACGTTTTAGTTTATTTTTATTTTACATTTTCATTTTTTTTTTGTTTTTTTTTCCATTTTTTTTTTTTTTTTTTTTTTTATAACCCCCGTCCCACGACCCGCTGCGTTGCATCGCCTGCCCGCGCTATTAACTTCGTTTCTTTTTAACTTTTTTCTTTTTGCTCGGCTCCTAAACGTCATAGCGTGATTTTATATAGCCTTCCTCAAGAACTGGGCTATCAAATGCAAAAATAATTTTTCAAATCTGACTGGTGGTTCCAGAGATTAGCGCGTTTCAAACAAACTCTTCAACTTTATTATTAGTACAGAATAGATTTATTTATTTAGGTTAGCCAACAATTGTTTACACTAAACATCTAAAATAATTTCGCTAACAGTACTTACGTTAGATATCCAACTAATATTATAAATGCGGAAGTGAGTTTGTTTGTTTGTGTGTAACGCTTTCACGCTAAAACGGCTGAACGGATTTGGATGAAATTTGACACACGGGTAGACCAAGACCTGGAAAAGGACATGGCTACTTTTTATCGACATAACCGGGAGAAGCCGCGGGCGTAAACTAGTAATATATAAATTGTATTTTCAGATCCCGCAACGTGTTCCTACGCGTGACGGACGTTCGCAAATACTGCTATTACTCGAGCGTCGTATGGTTCTGCGTTCTAATCATGGCGGGCATGGCAATATGCGCGCATTTCCTACTCGATACCGGGACTAATCCGAACAGGAAGACTAGTATCCAGTTCTCTTCGTCAATCATCGTTGACGATGTTGAACAGGAGACTATCGGTAAGATGATTCATCAATATTTATTAGAACCTTACACCGAAATTTAAAAATGACGTCAGTGACACAACTATAAAGTCGTTATTTTAACGGTTAAGGAAAGTCTCACTCAAATGCTGTGGTATAACTGAACCTCCTTGTAGAAGTTGATTAAAACTTCCTATTGATTTCAAAAGAGTACAAAAAAACCGGCCAAGTGCGAGTCTTTTTTTTTGTGGATGGGAAGTCATCAAATGAGTTCTCCCGCTCTGGACGGAGCGGGAGGGCGTGTCCGACTTATACTGACTAAAACCCACCCGTGTTCCTTCAGTTGCCTGTGCCAGGGCCACGGTATCTCTTTCGGGTTCCGTACTATATTTGTCCGTTTCTATATTTGTTATGTCAATCGCAATGATAACTTTGTATTTTATAATTATACTGTGAATTACAAGGTTATTTTTTGCAGTTGCAGAAAATTGCCCATATTTAAACAAAATACCTTATGAATCCGCGTTTTTTGTATTTGTTGATTAAATACAGTATTATAAGTTTCGAATTCCTAACCTGATTAATTGTTGCGATAGAGCTCATACAAAAATGGTCTAAAATTGACAAAAGACAAAAAAAAATACTCAATGAGTTCTAGACAATTGTCATTGTCTAGAACCCCACATGCTAGGGTAAGATTTTTTGGTTTTCAAAATAAAAAAAATTATTGCATGGGAACCCCCTTTAATATTTAACTTTATTATATTTTTATTGTTTGTTGTTATAGCCGTAAAGAAATACACAATCTGTGAAAATTTCAACTGTCTACCTATTACGGTTCATGAGCTACAGCCCTGTGACAGACAGACGCACGGACAGCGGAGGCTTAGTAATAGGGTTCCGTTTGGTACCCTTCGAGAACGGAACCCTAAAAACTAGTTTCATAGATTTGTAAAGCCAGTCCCGTCTAACCAGTTGAACTAAGCAAGTTTTTTTCTGTTCATTTCAGGATTGCTTGGTATTGCCATATTTTTCACCCCAGTGGCGTTCACCATAATTTTCAATGTGTTCTTTTATGTCACAACATTGAAAATCATAAAGAGGATTAATATTTATGGCAGAATTCATCATAAACTCAAGGGATGGTATGTACTACAATTATTACGATTCTAATTTTAAATCACACAATGCCCATAATGTTTTAAACATAAATTTTGTTTCTTCCAGCTTTAATTTATTCCTACAACTATTCCTGATAATGACAACAGCATGGCTGTTTCTTTTGCTGTCATGGCTCAACATAGATGAGTTATTATACGCACACATATTCGTGAATCTACTACAGGCAATCTTAATATTCTATGTGTGCATCGTACGACAACCGCATGTAACGTTTTTGTTGCGGAAGAGTTGTTGTTATGCAGAGCCTGTGCCAACGGGGGAGTGGGGTGACGAGATGACTCACATGAACGGAGGGAATTACTGACATATCAACGGATATTAAGTAGAATCTCATGTTAATTATTTTAGAGCCGATATACACCAGCTTCCACACAAGTAGAGGCACAGTTGTATTAATGTGACATATTTTAAATGTGATGAATGAAGCTATGACATATAAATAATTATAATGATAGCATTAATTGTTAAATATTGTACTCAAGTATCACAGTTATAATGTTCTGTGTACAGATGCGTGTGCCTTGTAAATGTGCCTCAAATTATGTTTTGGAAACACCTATCTAGTACATAAGTTTTATCCTCTACTAGACTTCTAATGCCACTCTCTGAATGTTATAGTAGTTTTGCCTAACTGTGATTTATGTATTAATTATGTATTGGAACCGAGTGTCTTATTAAATACTCAAAGCCTTATTGGCATAAAGATAATGTACAAAATCATATAAAGAAAAGTTAAAAAAATATATATGATGTTGAATAATAATTGTTTCTAAACAAAATTTGGGTTGATCTCTTGTCGTTAGGAATTGATTGCTCATAAAAGATACTTAAAATTATTTTAGAAATTAACTAAATTAATGTTTAACAAAAGTTACTAACAAATAACAACTGATATGATTGTAACATATGAGAGAGTATAGATTACCATTGACATTATAACATTGAGTGTACTATTAATACGAGGCTTTAATGTATGCTATCTATTTGATCAAAAACGAGCATTATGTCCGTCCTTTTTCACTATTAGCAGCTATAGGTGGTAAGTGAATTTATATAAATAATTAAGTATTGTGTACACTGCTCTCTTGCACTAACAATTATAAGAATAATTGTCATTTTATATGCTTAATATTTTAACTTGGACTTTCTGTTATGTCGAAATATAATGACGAAAGGCATTTATATTTTATTATTATTTTTAATTCATGTATTTTTTCTGAAAGCAGCTGTAGGTGGTTAGTGAATGTATATAAAATTATGTATTGTATATTACACTGCGCTCTAGCACTAACAAATATAAGAATAATTGTCATTTTATATGTTTAATATTTTAAACCGACCGGTTTTTTTTTCTATCTGTTATGTCCAAAATATAATGACGAAACGCATTTATGATTATTTTGTATTCATTTTGAATTTACTTTAATAAACTCAGCTAAGAACATAAAGTGGCTTTGTTTATTTCCTTTGGTAACCAAGCAAGAATGAGGCAAAATAAACAGTGACAAAGTGAAAAATATGGAAATCTAGTCATTTGTATCAATCAGAGCCCTAATAGTAATGTTACAAAAGCATTTTAATGTACAGACGCTAGCACATCGAGCTACTACAATCTGTCAAATTTCTTTAATGGATTTTCATCTTTATCAATAAAGTATTAGGTTCAAGGTTGATTGGGAAAATTTGACAGTTTCGGATGGCTTGACCTGCTGGCGTCTGTACTATCGCGGACATTTGCAGTGAACCACTTTTGAACCTAATAAGGTTCATATATGGTAATAACCATCAAAGTGGTTCACCGCAAAGGTCCGCGATGATACCTATTATTCTAATTGTTGATAAGATGTTTTACATAATTATCTGTTCCCCGATTCAGTTTTATATTGTGTCGATGACATCACCCACATCTGGCCCTCGAAATGAGCAAAGCATTATGAAACTTCAACAACTTGGTCATTTGATTTTTTTTTTATCGTTTGCTCTTAACAAGAAAGAAAACTAAAAACTCTAATGGGACAATAGAGAAAAATAAAAACTCTCGTGATCTACGGATGGCATCAATAATGCCCAGTGGCGTGACACCTCGTTCTAATGTACCCAGTAAAAACCAAATTACACTATTTAAAACTGTTTTCAGTTACACAGAGAATATTATGAAAAAGCGGATGGTATTATATATTCAAATACACAATTCTCTAGCTCTTCACTGTTCCTTTTGTAACAGCGACGCCATACTAAATCTACCACTGACCTGTGAAAACAGCTGTCCCTCGGGCCTGCGCGTGAGTGCTGCCATCTGGCTGCGCACGACCAGGTGACTGTCGTCCATCACTGTGTTGAAGAATCGCCGCGTCGGCAGCAGAGCCTCCAAGTCTATCATTAGCTCCAGGAACCGCTCGCAGTATCTGCAAAGTTTTATTTTGTAAGACAGAATCTAAATAAAACTGTTCTGTGGAGATAAATTAATGACGAAACGCAACTAAAAGTTCTTTGATTGCGCAAAAAATTTTTAGTTGCGTTCTTTGTATTATGAATATCATTCGGCATCGGTTCGGTATTCGAGCTAGCACGCTTATGTCCGGTTTCTGATGTTTTTAAACGGAGTTTATCCATTCGATAGTGATTATTGGTTCGATATCGTGTTTGTGAACACTTCGCTAAGGAAGATTTAGATTAAAAGTCGAATGAATTACTATCGAGGTTTTATCTGAGGACCTCAACCGATCATAAGGAAGGAATTCGCCGGAATAGATCATTTTACCGAAACAATTCCTAGCTATTAAGAGTTTATCTGAGGATCACAGAAACGGGGCATTAGAGACTTGCACAATTAAAATTTAAGGAGGTCTGTTCCAAAAATATGTGATAAAAGTGTCAACAAACCCCGTCCAGCACCCTAATTGCGTAACACACTATCAATCAGTTTCATTTTGACAGTTCAACATTCATTGCGTTATTTACGTTGTCGAGCAGAACAATTTTTCGAACATATGAAGCAATGGATTAGCAGTTTGCTTCAAAATGATGCAGATTCCGATTGATACCGACCAATTAGGGTGCAGTTTAATTTTATACGTATTTTCTCACAAAGGGACTAATTCGATGTCATAGATGCGTTTCAACTAAGTATATAAATATCTCACTCACCAATTTTCCCAACAATTATTGTTTGAATATTGGTTATTGAAAAATCGTCGACGAAAATTGAGGTTATATTAAAATTTTATAACTTCAATTTTCGTCGACGATTTTTCAACTTCAATTGTCAAATGAATAAAAAGTAAGTTCAAACACTAAAACCCGAATACTGAAAAATCACGCTCACCGCGGTCGGTCTGTAACCAATTAATATTATTTACCTCCACTTTTACTTATTTTTAACAATTTAAACATATTTATTTACATAAACAATATGACATAAATACATATTTGTACTGTGGTCGTCAAGACCTTTCTTTTGATAAACATGTCATATTATCTCAATTTAATTTTTTTCGTGGTCAGAACTTTGCGTGTAAAGTCCATATAATTATAGCCTGTCACCCGGACCATTATTACAAATATATTGATACCTCATTTATTAAAATCGGTTCAGTAATTTAGGGGCTATGGTGGAACACACGTAAATACATACTTATATACATACATACATAGACTGCTAAAATCATAACCCTTCCTTTTGGCTATGCCATAGTCGGGTAAAAACATCTTTAGTGATTAAACATTAGAATTTTGGGTTTCAGTATTCAAATAATCAAATCAAAGCACTGAATTTGTAAGTGACAATACAAATTGGCAACCACAGGCACGTTTTATTTAATTGTTTACATTTTCATCACATACTTATGGAAGAAGGTAAATACTGTTCATATGTATACAAGTGTTAAGTTTTATTCGCTTAGGAGTCCTAACTATACAAGGTATCTCGACCTTGCAGAACGTCACAGTAGGGTTAATATGCAACAAATTAAGGTACCAAATGTTTTTTGTGTGTCCTGAACACAATTATTTTATATACCAACTTTGTTGCTACCATATCCGACGAATAAATGTCTTTGTCTTTGTAATTTTTGTCTAACAAAAAAAATATTTTTTCTAACAAAAATATAAATTACGAAAAACAAAATATTTAATTTTTTTCCAAATTTTTAGGCATTTTTTGACTTTTAATTATTAAAAAACATTGCTATGGCATCAGCAACAATATTAACTTAAATTCCAGTAAAGTCGCGCAGTAAATCATTTTTGAAAAAAAAAATTAATAAAAAAAAAACTAAAAATAACTAACTCAAAAACTATTGAATTTCGGTAGAACATTTGGTGGCTTAATTAGTGGCATTTTAACCCTACTACGACGTCCTGCAACGAATACGTCGAATTAACAGTAAAACTCCTAACTAATATTATTAATGCAAAAGTAAGTTTGTTTTTTCGTTACGTTTTCACGCTAAAACGGTGAACGGATTTGGATGAAATTTGGCACAAGGGTAGACCATGACCTGGATTAGGACATAGGATACTTTTATCCCGGTAGTTCCGACCTCCACGCGGGCAAAAGCTAGTAAGTATATTATAAATGCGAAAATGAGTTTGCTTGTTTATTTGTTTGGTACGCTCAAGTCTTTACTTCTCAACCGATCAACATGAAATATTGCACACATTCAAATACTTGCATCTCGATAATTATTGATGAAGTGACTGATTATTTAAATTATTCACCAGACCCTTACCTCACAGCATGTGAATCTACATCCCCAGTCTCCGGTATGCTCTCCAGTATTCGCATGAACTTGATCATCAGCCTCTGCAGGTACAGTCGCTCCCAACTCAGTTTCTCTAAGAGCTCTGGCTTATCTTTCTTCTGAATAGCGCGCCAGTACTTCCGCCATTTTGGAACTGTTTTGAATTCTTGGTTTCGTCGACCTATAACAACGGTAATTTTCATATTGAACATGTTTACCTATGAGCTGTAATTATTGTTAATAATTATCATATATTGTTTAGTCGACACCAGAACAGATGTAATTCAGATCTACAATGAACAGTACCTAAATCAGATCAATCAATCTCCCTAGCCTTTAACCAACTATGTTGGGGTGGGCTTCCAGTCTAACCGGATGCTGCTGAATACCAGTATTTTACATGGAGCGACTGCCTATCTGACCTCCACAACCCACTTACTGGGTAACACGATACCCCTTAGTAAGACTGGTTGCCAGACTTTCGGGCTTCTGACGACCCAAAGACCCACAAATGACAGTCGGGACCAACGGCTTAACGTACTTTCCGAGGCATGAAGGGGTCTCGGTATTTAAAGATGGTCACCCATCCACGGACTGACCGCGGCAAATGATCGAACCGTGCGGCTGTTATTACTTAGCCATGAGCTCCTTGAACAATAAAAAAAATATATTTCTTGGTTACTCAATATACTAATGTCTGTCTTTCAATAAAGACTACGTATTTGTATAATAATATAATTTTTATATTAATATCGAATTTTTAACGTATCCATGATGACGAAAAAGATTGAAATGCGATGAAAATGTAACACTAATCAATAAACAAATGACTACTTTTGGAAAAAAAAATCCATGTTTTTAAAATAAAATTAATTTGAAATTAGAATTCTTAGCCAAACAAAAATTATTTTGATTTGAAATGGCCAGTACTGCAGAACGGCAATTTCATAGGTAAAGACCTAATATCTACAGGGTATCCCATAATTAATAGATAACCTTGGAATAGCATATAATAAAATTATGGCCGTTCTATAAAAAATACAAAAAAATTATTCTCTTGCTAAAATTTTTTACAAAAAAATACTAGATATTACTTTTGAATACAGAGCCCACGTTGGCATAGCCAGTGTTGCCTCACGTCTAAAATATAATAAAATATAAATATAAAAAATAATAACCTTTTTTACACTCTACACCACAACCACAAATGAATGAATTCCATCGGTTATTTGTTGTTAATAAAATAATATTAATTGTATGTTGACTATTCCAATAAAGGCAGTAACTAAATAGAGTGACTAGAAATTGCACAGTATTTTTCCAACAAAATCGTATGTTAGGTACTACCTGGGATAGTTTTTTTTTTTTGTATTTTTTTTAAAAACGGTCATAAGGTCTATTATATGCTATTTCAAGGTCATCCATTAATTTCGGGACACTGTATAGCACGGTCAAGATAATTAGACAACTCGCTGGAATGCGGTCTTTACAGCCTCGCTGCCCGCTTTCTGTCTCTGACTCAGTTTAGTTTCGAGGTAAGGGCATGGACCCACGCGGACCTCAAATACGTGCAAATTACAACACGTCTAACGTCTTATCACGCCCTAGAACTAACGAAACGATTGACCCACCAGTTGGTATAGCTATGTAGACGCGGCAAGAGCCTATCTGAACCTCACATCCTACTTCTTCATGCAGCATGCTCAAACAAATCTACGTACCTTCCTGCAAGCTGATCCACATACTAAGCGAGACGAGCCGCTTGACCTGGTCTCTACATAACTGCACCTCCATGCTGCCGAAGCAATGGTTCAAGAACAGAAGCAGAGCCGTCTGTTCTCGCATGTTGCTTCTCGAACGATCATCCTCTACGCTCGCGCGGAGAACTTGCTCGAAGAACGCTGGGAAGTGGTCCGGTTTCTTCAGGAATGCCTGGAGCAGGAAAAGGTTTGGTTTTATTGAACTGCGCTCAAGTACAGTACAGTACGACGTTCAAAGGTTGCATCGTTATCTTTAGAAAAACCGAACTTTGCCGAATTAAATGTGACTGGTGCAATACGGGAGTGACGTAATTAGGGCATCAGCCTATAATAATTTAGGTAGGAACATAAATCAAATAACCAATGGTCGGTAGTCACATTTCTTGTCGCTGTTGTTGTCGTACTCTACGCGGGTGTTCATATGGCACAATGTGCCATATAAAGCCAAGCGCACATCAATCATCAACTGTAGCAATGGGCCTCAGTGCAACGCATATTTATAGAAAAATTCCAGTGCGGTCCGCCCGTAGTGTGCGTTGGTACATTAGAAAAAATACGAAAGTAATGAAGGAGGATTTTCGCAATGCGTTGCGTTTCTGAGCGGCCCGCCCCAATCTGCGTCCGCCTTTAATAACCGCGCTAATAGTTTTCAAAAATTTCAGGTTTTTAAAGCGTCGTCTCTATCACTCATATATACGTCTCTCTTCTAAATCTCGTTGTGTAATAAACACTTACGCCCAGGATGGACATTTCTCAATCTCGTTTAGAATACGTTAGAATTTAGGAGGCCTAGAATAAATCGAAGAAATGTCTCACCTCCCAAGCAGGCACTCGTTCGCGGAACTTCTCGTTGATCATGACGATGATGGACATCATGTGGGCCTGCGAAGCCTCGCCCGCCGTATAGTGCGGCCACAAGTAGTTCTCCAGGTACTGCGAGAACTCCAGCATCATGATACGACGTACTGAGAAACTGGAAATGATGGGGAAAGTATTTTAATGTTGGTACTGTTCCAAAGATTAGAAACCAAATATAATGATATAGAATCTACATCTAGATTTTTCTTTTATCTACAACGTGTCGTTTTGAATCCTCGTCAAATTTAAGGACGTGGTATAGACAATCAAACCGAACAACTTTTTCCATGGCACCAACATCGTAATCGCGAAAAAATAATCAGCCGTCCCATACATTTGCGTAGAGTAGGTATTGAAGTTTTCTAAGGGGCAGTTGAATTTTTTTTCGCGATTACGATGTTGGTCCCATGGAGAAAGTTGTTCGGTTTGATGTTCTGTATCACACTCTGAAATTTGACGAAGATGCAAAACGACACGTTTTAAAAAAATGTTTGCCTATAAAAATATAAAAAAAAACCTAGTCAATCTGTGCAATACAGGTTTCAATAAAAATAATTTCGTTTTTTTTAGCTCTCATTAGCTCTCATCATCCACATCCACACCCATTGCTGGGCCTCTCTTTGTTATCTTCATAGTATTAATACAAAACCGATATTTCATAACGCTATTGTTCATTATGGGTAGGCAAAATTTCAAACTTTGAAAAAAATTCTAAATCTCATCCCTCATCTCAAATTGAAAAAAAATGGTTATTCTATCAAAAGAAATATCTTTTTTTTATGAATAAGTACATCAACCTTATTTTTTATAATAAGTAAGTACTCATCATTATTTTGGTACAAACTACTTGCACTAACCATGATAATTCCAAATCACTATAAAACTTCTTGAAACATAAAACTTTACTAATAAATCATTTTAACTTAATTTATATTTAGCAAGTTTAAATATTAAAATAACGATATTATTTTAACCTTGCTTCTCACTAAATAATAAAATATGGAAACACTGCACCATTCTAAAAAATAACTGGTGTTTTGCAAAAAAAAAATAGGTCATTGCACCCACTCTATGAGGCTGTTGACCCCGAAATGTTCATTTGTTTAAATCAGTTAGGCTGAGAAGCAAGTTGTGCTTGCATAACTTATAGTTATTGTGTAATTTCAAGTTTAAGTTACTTACTGGGATCCAAGTATTTCTGCTTGGTAGATTGACTCCACAATAGAAGCATCATAAGGTAGGTGGCTCTCCTTAGTTTGTGGCGACCAGTACTGATTAGCAAGCTGTGGACAATTCAACCATGTTGATTTGTTAAACAATTCCATGTGGATAGTTGTATAGATTTGCTTTAATGGGTTTATTAACTATGTAATACCAGTAGGCTCATCGTAAATTAAAATTATGTATGAACATGACTGCCTAGATGTTATTATACATTTTAAATGAATTTCATGTTGGACTTGCACTAGACCAGATGGGCTTAACAATATTGGTCAAGAGTTGCTTAGGCTCTAGATTTGATTAAATTACATAACAAATTATACATCTTCATTTGATTCCGAGACATGCAAACTGATATACCTGACATCATACTACCTACCTAATGCTTTTACGTGGAACTACTTACTGTGTATACCCTATTACCAATGATGATAACCCCATACTGCACACCATGTGAAATAATCAAATTTTACACATCAAAAGTACAAAATAATTATGTACCAAGACCTAGCGACTCTACCACAGAATGTAAAACTGTACTAAATGTGTTTGTCATCTCCTTAACATTATTGCAACTATTTTCCTTAACAATTTATAGACACTAGGAATTTGAATATTACGCTCGGAAGTTGTGCGCAACATCTACTGGGTGTGAGATTTGATTGTGTAAGAAATGGTTTTTTTTGCAAGGAAATAGTCATGAGGAAAGTTTTGAGTGTAAATGTGGATGGCTATAAGAGTAGGGAAGAACAAAGAAACGATAGATGGACTGTGTGAAAGACGATATGGCTAGAAAGGGGGGTGAATACCGAGATGACAACTAATAGAGAGTTATAGAAGAAAAAGAAATGTTGTGCCAACCCCAAATAAATTGAGAAATGGGCAGGAGGATGCTGATTATGAAATAGTCGACAGCAGTCATCATCATCATGATTCTCCTGACCTTTTCCCAATTTATTTGGGGTCAGCGCAACATGTCTGTTTCTTCCATACATCTCTATCAGTTGTAATATCGGTAATCACTCCCTTTCTAGCATAGCATCTTTCACACAGTACATCCATCGTTTCTTTGGTCTTTCCCTACTCGTATAGCCATCCATATTCATACTCAAAGCTTTCCTGACGACATTTTCCGCATCACATGCCCATACCATGACAACCAATTTCCGCATAACTTTTCAGCCCGCAGTGTCACTTTCAGACTTCCTCCAGACTCATTTCTTTTTATTTGCGTAACACCACACATCCCTCTTAGCATTCTTATCTCAGCTACATGCAATTGCCTCTCATTCTTTCTTTTTGTGGCCCAACATTCTGATCCATACAAGACAGCAGGTCTCTAACCAATGTTTTATAAATTAATCATAAATCTTTATTTATCTCAATATCAGTATTACAGGCATTTAATATCTAGTGCCTGTAATACTGATGTTACTGGGTTGTGGAGGTCAGATAGGCAGTCGCTCCATGTAAAATACTGGTATTCAGCTGCATCCGGTTAGACTGGAAGCCGACCCCAACATAGTTGGGAAAAGGCTAGGCAGATGATGATGCCTGTAATACTGATGTTGAGATAAATAAAGATTTATGATTAAAGATTTATTAATAAATCTTCTCCTTAAGCAAGTAACTACAGCTACAATCTAATGCAACCAATGACCACATCTAAGCAAGCGATTCTATAGCAGCCAAGCGCTGCAAGCAAGAATAGCCCTTTCTGTGTATTATAGAAGTTCATTTCTCCAATAGTACATACAAAAACCAACGCCTTTGTGGTTGGCAAAACTTAGTGATTTCACTATGTTTAAAATAACAGACTACTTTATCAACATATTTTAACAACTTGAATTTTAAATAGCTAGTCTGCAGATGAGGTTGTTACATGACCTACGTATGAATACGATAAAAATGTCAAAAATAAATACCTGCAAATCATGTTAGCAGTACAAATTGAAATCATTAGAAGTACTATGTTCAGTTTCTTCTCAGAAACAATAATTATAGTATTTATTTTGTTTATTTTTATGCCAAACTAATAGGAAACTGGTTTAGTATTGACCTGTTATGTCAAAAATATAACTTTTGAAGAAAAAAAAAAACAGTTTAAATAATTTGAGCCAACTGGAACCATTATGAACTCAAGATACTCAACCTAAAGGTTGTTAGTCTTTTCTATGCAATCTACTTAGTTTTTTTAGTGGGCATTGGGAGACCACACAATCGTTTGAGCTTCAAAAAGGTATTTTGTTTATGGCTTGCATAACTTTATCAACAAAAATATTAATAGAAAGCAGAAACAATAGTTGGCATCTCTCTCTAGTGTAATTTAACATTTTAAAACAAATACTAACATGGAAACTTGTCCCTTAAGAAAAATTAAATAATTTCAATGTGACACAATTTTTGTTTCGTTACTTTTATGTATGACAACAAAGTTTCTTTTGGAATTTGGAGGGGCTAAAACTGAAAAGAATGAGGAAGAAAAACATAACCTAAGCTTGTAAAGTTAGTTCATTCGTTATGAAGTGCCGAAATATGATTGTAAATAATAACAAAAAAATGCCCGATATCAAATGGGTGTTAGAGGGGGCGTGTGCGTCGTTGTGCGGTCTCTAGTAAGAATTCGCTGATTTCTAATATCTACTTCATGTTCGTTTTACCACACCGTTCTTGCTCCAATCTAAGAGTTAGCATTTTTATACAATTTCTTTAACCTTTCGTACTAGTACATAGAGAGGTTTAATACAAATATAGAGCATGTATCGGGTGATTTTCTTTTATTATTATCCAATGTTATGAAATGGATAACCTAACTTACCTGAGTTATTCGATCAGCATTGATTTGAGAAAGGGTCGGCAGCGGTATTTTAGGTTTATCAGAAGGTGGCGCAGCGTCTGCTTTCATTTTGATCACCGTATTATTATTCACAAATTATTCTGAAAAATTACACGCTACACTACTACACTACACGACTGTGTCGGTAAAGTAAAGTAAACAAAATTTGACAAAATCTGCTAAGCTGACATCATGACAATGACAGGACAGATTGACAGCCGGGAAACATGGGAATGGGAATCATAATGTCAAAATTTTAGTAAAGGGCTGCCATATCTAAAATTATTTTCTATTCTGATGGGAATCATAATGTCAAAATTTTAGTAAAGGGCTGCCATATCTAAAATTATTTTCTATTCTGTCATTTGGCGGCGCGGCGGCAGGTGTTTACTAATTTTATCTAGACAGACTTTTGAAAGTCGAAGAATTTATTTTCCTGTTTAAAGAGCAAATCCGTATTGATGAATATTTAATAATTCTATTCTGTACTTGTTTCAGCCTAAAACATGATGTTTGATCCACCCGATTACCCATACAAAGAATTATCAGAATCTTATGATCCAAACGACTTACTTTTCACTAATGATCCTGAGACCAATGAAACTCTAACTAATGTTAATAAAAATCCACCAGACGTTACTTCTATATTGAATACAAATAAAACAATAGAAAGTCAAATATCTTTTCATTCGAACGATTCTGGAAGATTTTTCAATGTAGAAAATTCATCTTTCTTCCAAGAAAATTCAAACACGGAACAGATCACGGATCTGTATATTATACAGTCGGAAAACTTATTTAACTATGAACCAACTCTACTTGATGAAAATACTGTTAATCAATTCCTATTGCCTCTTCAGGACTCTTCAGGAAAACCAAAGGTTTTATTCAAATAACACATTTGTAGACGATGTTAACGTAGTTAGAAGTCCTAGATTTTATTGAATGTAGGTTCAAATTCATAGTTGGTAGATTCACAAAGCAAATCAGTAGGTATGAGTCGAACTCCAGTAAAACATTATTTCTCCGTTTCCAGGCTAGTGAAAGCACCGGTCCGGACTTGCTGGCACTGCATTCTTGTGTAATCTGTCTTGAGATATTTACCACCGAAGCTGATCTTCTCGACCACACTATTTCGCTTCACACTTCCGATAATTCCATAGACCAGCCTCAAAGTACATTATTACCTGCCCCTGTTAATGACAAAGTTGAAACGAGGAATGGACCAGGTTTGTCTTTTTTCGGAAATTATTCTCTTTTTACCCGCGACGTCCACGGAGACGGTAAATGCGTTTGGGGTAGGAGGTGTTTGTGTGTGTGTGTGTGTCTGTTACTAATTTTCTCGGAAACGGCTAGGCCGATTTTGAAATAGTTTTTTGCTTTGTATAAGTCTCATTCCTGAGCATGTTCTTAGCTAAGTTTTATAATGCTATAGACCACCAGGGGACGCTTCAGTACCTAAACAACATCAGTTTTAGTATACGCGAAACCCGAAACACGTGTCTAGTATTTTTATGTAAAGAATCTATGTACAAAATTTTAAAACTGTATCATGAAATATCACAAAGTTATAAGCTAACAAGCTTATAACTTTGTGATATTTCATGATTCAGTTTTGAAATTTTGTGAGGTGATCATGTTTTTGTACGGACAACCAGGTAACATTGTTATGTTATGTTTTTTTTAAGATTTTTGGAGCAAAATATACCACGGTATAAAAATATTGGAATCGATTCAGTTATTTATTCTGAACAAACTATATTCAGAGGGCCAATTCTCGTAATTAAAAACGTTCAAATTCCAAGTCGCAATGTCAGCCAGCGACAATCAAATGTCAAAAATGTAGGCAAACTCTATACAATTTTGACAGATTGAGACTGAGATGAGATTGCGAACGTTGTTATAAAAATACGGGAATTGCCCCTCAGGTTTCGCATAAAGGTACAAAAATAATATTGTATACATGTTTCTCCAAAACGGTTATTTTTTTCTACCCAAGTTAAAATAAGGCAGTTTAATATAAAAATAAATGTATTACTATTCAAATTACATTTACTTTTAAAATAAAAAAAAAAAAAACACAATTAGAACATAAATTTAAAATTTCGAAAACCCAAGACGGAAAATTGTGACATGAAAAACACTTCAAATAAAACATTTCAAAACCCACGATTAATAAAAAGTGCACCACACTAGCTAATAATAGGTCTTTACCTATGAAATTGCCGTTTTGTATGAAAAAATTTAAACGAATTTTTTTCATGCATTTTTTATTTGTATTAATCGAAGTAATCACCCATGCAATCAATGCATCTTTGCCAACGCAGTGGCAGTTTATTGATGCCCTTCTTAAAGAAATCAGCTGGACGGGAGGCAACAAATTCTTCAAAGGCATTTTGTACTGCCTCTCGGGTATTGAATTTTTTTCCCCCCAAGAAGTTATCCAAATTCTGGAAAAAGTAGTAGTCTGTAGGCGCAAGGTCTGGTGAGTAGGGCGGATGACGGAGAGCTTCCAACCCCAGTTCTTGCAACTTGGAGACCGTCTGCTGTGGAGTATGAGGTCGCGTGTTGTCGTGCAGGAGCAGCGGAGACGAGCGATTGACCAATGCTGGTTGGAGATGTGCCAGCTTCTCCATCATTGTGCCACCACAATCCAGCTCCCACAATCGCCTTTAATTCGTCATTGTCGACCAAAGTCTTCGGACGACCGCGAGGTTCATTTTTCAGGTCGAAATTTCCAGAACGGAAGCGAGCAAACCAATAACAAGTGGTGCGTTGGTTTGTAGTGTTAGCTCCGTAAACGTCGTTGATGTTGCGTGCCGCTTGTGCCGCGTTGCTGCCACGACGGTACTCATATTCCATAATTACTCGAATTTTTAACGTATCCATGATGACGAAAAAGATTGAAATGCGATGAAAATGTAACACTAATCAATAAACAAATGACTACTTTTGGAAAAGAAAATCCATGTTTTTAAAATAAAATTAATTTGAAATTAGAATTCTTAGCCAAACAAAATTTATTTTGATTTGAAATGGCCGGTACTGCAGAACGGCAATGAAATGAATGGAAGCTGATGACAAACAATCTACGGCTGAATTAGCAGCAGCTTTCGACGTTAGCGTCAAAACAATATTGGTCCATTTGCGTCAAATTGGCAAGGTAAAAAAGCTTGACAAATGGGTGCCCCACGAACTCAATGATCGCCAGCGCGAAGTACGCGTCGAGACGTGCATTGCACTGCTCAACAGACACACAAATGAAGGAATTTTGAACCGCATTGTTACCTGCGATGAAAAATGGATCCTGTTTGATAACCGCAAGCGCTCAGCAAGTTGGTTGGATCCTGGTTCAGCACGTAAGCAATGCCCTAAACGAAAACTTAACCCTAGAAAAGTTATGGTCACTGTTTGGTGGTCTAGCGCCGGTGTGATTCATCACAGCTACTTACCAAACGGGGTGAGCATTACTTCAGATGTGTACTGTGAAGAACTGAACACAATGATGGAGAAGCTGGCACATCTCCAACCAGCATTGGTCAATCGCTCGTCTCCGCTGCTCCTGCACGACAACGCGCGACCTCATACTGCACAGCAGACGGTATCCAAGTTGCAAGAACTGGGGTTGGAAGCTCTCCGTCATCCACCCTACTCACCAGACCTTGCGCCTACAGACTACTACTTTTTCCAGAATTCGGATAACTTCTTGGCGGGAAAAAAATTCAATACCCGAGAGGCAGTACAAAATTCCTTTGAAGAATTTGTTGCCTCCCGTCCAGCTGATTTCTTTAAGAAGTGCATCAATAAACTGCCACTGCGTTGGCAAAGATGCATTGATTGCATGGGTGATTACTTCGATTAATACAAATAAAAAATGCATGAAAAAAATTCGTTTAAATTTTTTCATACAAAATGGCAATTTCATAGGTAAAGACCTATTATAAGGAATATTATCAATAGCCGTCGTGCGTAACCTGAGCTCTAGAAATAAAGTTACTGATGGCACTTATGTGCTACTTAACATCTGCAGTCTACAACATAGCGCTTTATGGCCTGTTTCACCACCTATGATTAAGTGCAGATAAATTCATACAAACTCTGTTCCATTTTTGAATTTATTCGGTGAGTAGTGACTATTCAGACATCGTGAAATAGGCCCTAAATGTCGTTGGGTTTTTGAAATAAATTGTTATTTTAAGTTTTTTTCATGTCACAATTTTCCGTCGTGGGTTTTAAAATTTTTATTTTATACAGAAGTAGGTAAGATGTGCCGATAATACCACCTGTGCTACTCAATTGTATGTGGTGCCGACTGCAATATTAGACTGCTTTGGAGAGCAACAGATAATGCAAACACCGAGTTGTGGGCCTGATTGCCAAACATTTCTGGTAACTGCATTTGAAAATGTATTGTTACCAATATCCAGTGTGAGCACAGCAAAGATCGCCATTGCAAAAGATGGCTGCAGTTATTACGGTTGCTTAGCAATGCTTTATTTAGATGCATCAATTCGGCACCGTCAGTAGAGTATCCATAGGTACTTAGAACCATAGACTGTTTATTACGGTCATGTCGTATAGCCCCAAAGTTTAAAGTAAAAGTAATACTTTTCTTTCAGAACCAGTTCAGAGTAATGAAAACTTCGAGACTGAGTGGCTCGTGTGCCGAATGTGCGAGCGTGTGCTATCGACCGCTCTGGAAGTTGAACCCACGGGTAAAGTCAACAGGGATTATATTACGTACCTATTGTTTTATTTTAATAATAAAGGATTTACGTAGTTACCTACGTTTCTAAAAATAGAAGGTTATTGTTCCCGTACTACTTGTCTTTATTGCGATGTCGAAGTCGAAAATCGAAGTCTACGTACAGAATGGGTTCAAGATGACCTGATACTTCACTTTCTCCAATAAACATTTTCAACTGCCTCATTGGTTTTAATTTTAATGTCGCAAGCCCTACTGTAAAGCATGGGTTCGACCTGTAGAATGGATAAAGATTTACAAAGCTACAGAAGAGTTTTCCATCAGGAATTTCTTTGTGGCAGCTCGGAGTCTTGATCTGTCTCCGGTTGGTGGCAAAAGATTCGCCCCCCTTAAATACCACTGACGATTCGCGAAATGTGGATGTTATATGCGTCTCTAACCCTTCAGGAAATAAGTATGAGGGCCTATTTCACGATGTCCGAGTAGCCACTACTCACCAAATAAATTCAAAAATAGAACAGAATTTGTATGAAATTATCTGCCAAGTAAGTTAATAGGAATTTAATCGTGGGTGGTGAAACAGGCCCTAAGACTTGAATGCATGATTGTCATGTCTTATTGCTTCTTTTGTTACTTATCTCTTTTGAACTGTGTTTCTTCTGAATTCCAGAACAACTGTGTTGCATGGCCTCCGATGGCAAGGGCAGTGTTACTTCTCGCAAACTATACACTATGTACGTCTGCGACTTCTGTAGTGGACTGTTTGCCGATGGTGATGCCCTGGACAAACACCGGCTGACCTGCTTCATTGAGGACCAAAATAATTATTATGAGGATCAAAACGTATGTCCAGCTAACACCCTTAACTTAATTTCCCTCCCTCAGTCAATAAACAGAATAAAGTTCGGACTGAGTAACGTTAGTCCAACGACACACTTATCGTCCCGATGTTTTTGACGCTGACTGTCCTTCATAATGCTCGTGCAGACTGGCGCGATTCGATTCTAGTCTAGTACTTAGATCAAATTTCTATGAAAACTTCATGGAAATTGTTCTACCAGAGTCGCGTTGCACCGCGCGTCGCGTCGCGCCTGTCTGCGGGAGCTTTACCCAGAATTGTATCGTTTCCACAGGAAAGCTGCATCTCAGATGCGAATATATCTCAAGGTCCTGAAGTCTGTTATGCATGTGACACCTGTGGAAAGCAGTATGCATCTACTGAGGAGTTAAAGGTGCATTCCTTGGAGTGCCAAAGACCTCCACCCGCTAGAAACACCCGGCGGTCGTACACAAACAGTGGTAACAGTAAAATGTGGAACTGTGGCTCTTGCAACCAACTTTTCGCTACAGCCAGGTAATAATCGAAGCCGATCTGAATTCTGAACCTTTATTTAATCTGATTTTAGATATTTTTTAAACCATACATATTCTACATTTCAACTTCTGCTTCATTAATTACTGCCCTCTATAAAACAAAGGAATTCCTGTAACTTTGATTTCGTTCAACAGATGGCGCTAGTAGGCTCTGAATCTTTCACAAAATTTTCAACTTGTTTTCGTAAAGTTAAAATCTTTTGAAAATTAATAATAATAATCTAATGGTCCATTTAACTGCGATAACTACCCCCTCAATATTAGTTTGACATATTGTATACAGCTACGCACAGAGGTCACTCCGTCACTACCACCGAACACCCCACACCACCACACACTAAGTACCTATCCATTTTTACATACATTCATAAACTCACGCCTTTTGCCCATGGGGGATAGGCAGAAACTATACTATAGCACAGATAATATAATAAGGTACTTACTAAAACCTAGCAAGCTTACCTTAATAAAATGTTGTTTCCCAGGGACCTGTACCGCCACAAACGGGGCGAGGATAGACCCCCGGGCGCTCCGCTGATGGCCTACGTGTGCGAGGAATGCGACAAAGTGTTGGGTAGCATGTGCGCATTGCATACGCACAAGAAAATGCACAAAGTTACTAAGCCTGTACGTCACACAACCAACCAGCATGCTGCATTTTGCTACATTGTTGTTGTGGACACTGACTTCTGTATTCAATTTGATGATACCAACTGAAAATTGCTGTAGATATTTTATTTTGGCCTGTCTTAAACCTATTGCTTATTAATATTGTTGACCAATTGACTTCCTGTTCCAATCCCCTAGCCTATATAGCTTCTGCTTCATTCCACTTGTGTTTTTTTTTTAATTATTTTATTTCACCCAGTTTACCACCCAGCAGAGGAGCTCATGGCTAAGTAATAACAGCCGCACGGGTCGATCCATCAGGTTAAGCTACGCTTGCCGGGGTCGGTCCGTGGATGGATGACCATATTTACTTACTGAAACTCCTCCGTGCCTCGGAAAGCACGTTAAGCCGTTGGTCCCGGCTATCATTCTTGGATTTTTGACAGTCGTTACGGGTCGTCAGAAGCCCGAAAGTCTGACAACCAGTCTTACCAAGGGGTATCGTATTACTCAGTTAATGGGTTGTGGAGGTCAGATAGGCAGTCGCTTCATGTAAAATACTGTTATTCAGCTGCATCCAGTTAGACTGGTAGCCGACCCCAATGTGGTTGGGAAAAGGCTTTATTTAAGGATTAAAGGATTTATTTCACCCAGTTTACCTAGCTTGGCAATGCTATTTTAAGCTCAAAGAAATTCAATCGATTCACGATTGGTCAATTGTACAGACTTGTAACATGCGTAGGAACTGTTACCAATTACCATTATTTTAGCAGTTCGGCAGTGTCGACGCTCATGCAACAAAGATTAGGAATCTTGTATCGAGAATAGATCAGTAGCATTTAATCCGAAAGCCCACGCACAAGGCAAAAGTCAAATGAGTAGATGTGTCACTAATGAGATTAGATGGAGTTGTGTGTGCCTACCTAACAGTGCTACCTACTTGTAGGCGAGGAGCTGGAGACTTGTCATACAATTACAAATTAAAGTTCGGCTTAAAACTTATTAGAAAGATAGTGTAGATAACAGAATGAATTGATGAATCTGAATCGTCGAAGAAAGAAAAGGCTACGTGTCGTGCTGTCTCTTTGACTATTCCGCTAAGGGACATAAACATAACATTATCGTCACGCCCTTAGCCTGTCTTATGAGGGGTCTCCTGAACTAAGCGTAGGAGTTTCTTTTCTACGAGCAAAGATCTATAATCTCCTATGCTATTCGTAGAATATGAAAACTTATTCTAATTTCTTTTGATTTAATAAAGTGGTGATTTTTGCTTTTTTTTTCTCTGCATTAGAGAAGCTTTATAGGGCTTTGCCTCTTCAGTGAGACAAATTTGTGTGCTACCGGCTGAATGGGTGGTGTTATAACCGAAATTAAGATAAGTTTAGTAAGTAAGTGTAGATTCCACCAATGAAACTGAAGGCACTGACAGCTCTTAAACGTGGTTTAGATGTGCTGAACGCGTTCCGTTTCATTGGTGAAATTCGATACTCAATATCTTTATTGCTTTACCATAATGTGTACTTAGGTGGTAACTATATAATTGAGATCATTATGGACCCTGTAGGGCTCAGCAGAAGGGTAGGAGAGAGGAACCCCTGTTTAAGGAGATTATGAATAATTATTATTGATATATTATATTTATTATTGCTATTTTATTTAATTATTATTATTGTTATATTATTTATTAATAATACCCCCCCCCCCTTGCCCTTAGTAGTACCTAGAGCTCTTCTAGAAGGAGCGCTTCCGGGGTGTAGGTATTACCAGAATAATAGCTTCTGCCCCCAAGCAGTGTTTTTATTTATTTATTTATTCTTCGGAAAGCTTACAGTCTATTATCTATAAAGGTATGCTATGTACAATGTCGCTTTCAATTGCCATTTAAAAGCTTCCACAAATTAAAGCTGTTTATGGTAATATTCCACACTTTTTTTCATAGGTACCTACCAAAAATACTTTACAAGTAGAACTCATGTTCCTATGTTCCAGGGTTACCCATGCCGAGTGTGTGGACGTCGCTTCAACCAGTCTGGTCACTTGGCCATCCACATGCGTATGCACACGGGGGAACGGCCTTACCCCTGTGACCTGTGCCCTAAGGCCTTCAAAGTCAAGGTAACGTATAAGGAGACAGATTATCTTAGATTTTAGTGTGGGAAGCAGTTTGTGGTTTCTAATCATGCGTTTACGAGTACAAACAAGGGACATAACAAATCTCGAAAAAAAAAATCTGCCGTTGCCTACATTTATGTTCGCATAACCCGTCAAAATGTAGGGAACACCTGATTTTTTCATCTCGCGATTACAGGTTTGGTCCCATATTAATAGTTGTTCATAATGATAAGTACAATGACCTCTTAAAAAGTTGTGCGCTATTTAAATTACACCCTAGTCTAACAAACATAATCTGTCCTGTTGAAAATCGTAATCCTGTCTATCGCTAAGTTTGTAGGTATCAGGCAACATTACACAGGACAGATGACATGGTGACATAGATTTCGTAGGAACCTAATTGTGGGCTTATGGTAATGAAAACAAAAGTCAAACTCAATCGTTCCTAACCAGTTGAATGCCGTAATTACAGAAACAATTAAAAAGCCATTGTGTCTCGTGGAAATCTGCGTGGAAGTCGAATATTTAAAAACCAGAGAACAGAGGTCCTCAGAGACCATTCACCAAAAATCTACATAAGGCAAATAATTACAAAGATTTCTATGAATTAATATTGATTACAAAACTTTAATTATAAACAATGCCAAGTGTCAGCAAAACTACACAAATATATAACTTACTAAGTAAGTACGTAATCACAAAAACGCTCATTGCACGCGCTATTTACTATAGGATGTACGCAGATAGTTCCCAGTATTTTTTCCGTATGATAATGTATGTGGAATGGTGTTGGTGGCAGGTGGAGCGCGACGATCATCGTAGGACCCACACGGGCGAAAAACCCTTCGCGTGCACCGCGTGCCCCAAGACGTTCACTGCCGCAGCACGCTTGCGTGAACACGCACGCATTCACACAGACCAAAGGTTATCATACAATCCTTTTGTTTTGCATCCAGGCAAAGTTTTATTCACTTTGACTCACTGTAATGAGTTGGTTTTGATTTTAAATTACTGTATGCACCTATCACATTAGTTAGAGAAATTGTGATGAACTAGTTTTTGTAGCTAGTTTATATGATTGTTCTATAATTTGACTTTGTATCTTATGTTCAGTTGATTAGGTATGCATGTTGTAAGTTTTGGTAAAAATATGATTTCGTCAATTTCCTGAGCGAGATAGTTATAGAACTAACAAAGTTGACGAGAGATGGCGCTAGCGATCTTATATTCGCATACTCGATTATTATATTAATATTTTATGATTTTTTTTTCTTTTTTACGCACAGAGAACGCTACACGGCGCAGAGCTTATTGATTTTTATAGCAATAAGAACCCAACCCAATTTACAACCTACTTATCTGTATCGGACTATTGTGATTATTATTTCCATCCAATAACTATTTCCAGTAATATTATAATTGATATCTACAGCGAAGCGTTAATTTGCCCGGGATGAATTCTCGGGAGTCATGAACACGAATACTGAGAGTAATCAGCCGGCTGCAACTGCAATAGAAAATCTCTCTATTTCGGCAATAGGCACCTACAAGCACACAAACAAAATATTTGGTGCTTTTCATTTTGTCATTACACTAGCGACCCGCCCCTGCTTCGCACGGTTTTTAGACTTGACAAATTGACAAAACATCGAAATTTCTCTTTACACAATAAAAACCTTACGGAATAAATTCTCTAAATGATGGTCCAACCCGCACCAAATATCTCTATGGTAGGATAGTTTAGATTTTTAGAAGAACAACGCGGACACACACAGACACGAAAAGTGACTTTAATTTATTGCAAGCTTTATTTACATTGATGTTGATTATAGTGCTATACACAATACATTGTTAGGTTTCCAGGAATAAAATAAACAACCGCCTCATTACATACTCATTATTCTCTATTTATCTGGATAGGAACACACATAAGTACCTACGTAAAATTATAGGTACCGTACGGATGATGTCTGGTGAGGATAATTTACATTTAAAGCAAGGCCCTAATTGCGTAAAACTTTCAATCACAAACCGAAGGAAATTGCTAATCCATTGCTTCTTATGTTGGAAAAATCCTCTGCTCAATAACGTAAATAGTGCAATGGATGTCTTTTTGTTTTGGCTTCGCACTGTTTGTACAGAGGGCAGCACATCAAGCTACCCCAATCTGTTAAATTTCTTTGATAGATTTTCAACTTTAAAGCAAAGGAATAAGGTTCATATTCAATTGGGAAAATTTGACAGATTGGGGTAGCTTGATGTGCTGCCTCTATACATTTAGCCAATGCACGTTTAGTTAACTATTAGCTATTATTAGACATGATTAATTATAACGGGATTTAGGATAGGACGTCAATGAATATTGTTGAACTGTCAAAATAAAAGGCATTGCTATTGTAAGGGTCAGTTTCCACCAAACGGAAAAATCCTTGCGAATGGTCGAGAACTTTTTAAACACTGAACCTAACTCTATCATTTTAGACTTAATGTAAGTATAAAATTCGACGTAGTCATCAAGCGATTATCAAACGTGATGTCTGCGTCAAATTATAAACTTAAAGTCAATATTGATACAGTTACTTAGTCTTTTCCCAACTATGTTGGGGTCGCCTTCCAGTCACATGCAGCTGAATACCTGTATTTTATATGGAGCCTATCTGATCTCTACAGCCCAGTAACTGGACCTCTTTGCCCCTTGTCAGAGTTTCGGGCTTCTGACGATCCGTAGCAACTGTCAAAGATCCATGAATGACAGCTGGGACCAACTGCTCAACGTGCTTTCCGAGGCACAGTCCTCTGTCTCGGTATGTAAAGATGGTCATCCATCCGCGGGCCAACCCCGGCAAGCGTAGCTTTACCTGATGGACCGACATGTGCGGCTGTTATTACTCAGCCACGAGGAGCTCCTCTTCTTGGTACAGTAGATTATTCAGTGAAATTTAAAAAGTGCTCGAGCATCCGCAAGGATTTTTTCGTTTGGTGAAAACTGACCCTTAGTTTATTAAGCAACTAGCTGTGCCCCGCGGTTTCACTCGCGTACACCCGGACAAAAAGTAGCCTATACGTTAATCCAAGGGTATAAGCTATATACATACTAAATTTCATCCAAATCAGTCCAGCCGTTTGAGTGTGAAGAAGTAACAAACATACAAACACACACACACACCCACTCACAAACTTTCGCCTTTATAAAATTAGTGTGATAGTGTGATTACCCCGCAGTTCCACAATATTCCCTGGCTTATAAACCTTGACAATCACCTCTCAGAAAGTCCCAATTTCACCGTAATCTTGCGTACTTCTTCCAGACCTTACCGTTGCGAAATTTGTGGCGCCGCCTTCAGAAGACCTTACGCTAGAACCGTGCACACCCTCATTCACACCGGAGAGAAACCCCATGAGTGTGACATCTGTGGAACTGCCTTCAGGTATGCATCACTTTTTATTCGACTGCGACAGCAAAGACAGTGTTATGTTTTTCACGCGTACCTATCTATCAATATTTGTATATTTCTATGTGGGTCAGTAAACCGGGGTTACTTTGACACTACGGGTTTACTTCAATAACAACTTTTGACTTAAAAAAAAAACTAATTTTATTCGGTGTGTGAATAAAGTTTTGTTGGTGTACCGGTTATTGGGCATTTTCAAGATAAGAAAAACTTTTGATGCCTCCAAAAATCCACCACCATCACCACTCCACCACTCCTCCACTTCTATTGCGTTGGTGGCATGACAAATGGCAGCTACAGTAAACAGTTGGTAT
The DNA here is from genome assembly GCA_946251885.1 of Cosmia pyralina. Taxonomy (NCBI): domain Eukaryota; kingdom Metazoa; phylum Arthropoda; class Insecta; order Lepidoptera; family Noctuidae; genus Cosmia; species Cosmia pyralina. The sequence continues at coordinate 12,448,466 of OX276360.1, forward strand.
TGTAAACACTTTTTTGCCTTTAATGCCATCCATAAGCCTGCGGACTAGAAGTCAAAATCGGTTGAACGAACTGTAAAAAAGGTTTGTTTAAAGGTCTAATCTTATTGTAGAGATTTTTTCATAAGGCAAAAGCTGATAACAAAGTCAACACGTAGTATCAAAGTAACCCCGGTTTACGGGATTCTCGAAGCATCCATCCAGAAAACTGGAAGGTGTGTATCAACAAGTTGTAAGTAGGTAGGTTAGGTTTTATTTTAACACGCTTTTATTAGCTTCGCTTGTAACTAACTAACTAATTTATAAAAGACTGCTTGAAAAGTGAGCTTGTTTTGAACTTATTAGTTGGCTCAGTCGGGTTTCTTTTTTTTTTTCAAACTTAGCATTTAGGTAGGTATTTCAATTAAACAATTTACAGACACTTTTGAATTGTCAAAGAATCGGTCAGTCAGATATTTATGAAGTTAGTTTTATTTATGAAGTTAAACATTTATAAGTAAGAGATACGATGATCCATTTGGTAGATGCTGGACTTCACGAGTGCTCCTCTTTACCTGTAAAAGTAGGTACCTACCTAATGGTTGTGAGGGGAATTGCCAAACTGCCAAAGCTGAAATAAATATTTTTGCCAGTCTCCTTTCTCACGACGCCTGTTAGACGTAAATGGGGCATTCGGTTAGAATTGCTTAGTCTTATGAAAATTGAAGCAATGTATGAAACCTAAGTAATGTACAGTCAATAAAAGAGATATCTAGGCAGGGTAGAGTAACATATTTGTATGTGAATTGCTTCATGTTCAATTTTATATATATTACTTTGTTTTTGCAATACTCCTACATTGTAACACACCAACACAAAATTGTATAGGTATTGTCACGAAATTGATCATGAAGCAATTCACATCAAATATGTTAGTATACCCTGCCTAGATATCTCTTTTGTTGACTGTACATTACTTAGGTTTCATACATTGCTTCAATTTTCATAAGACTAAGCAATTCAAGCATACCAAAGGCTTGAACATCTCAGGAGTTGTTTTAGATTCCCAGATCATGAAAATGGAATCTCTTTGAATAAAAATCTGTCCATAATATGCTCAAATTCTAAGTCGTTAAAAATAACAGTTGGGTACCTACGTCATTAACATCACAAAGTAACTACCCGTATTTCTATGCTTCGCGCTAAAGCTATTGCAGGGTAAGCAAAAAATGCCCAAAGGGCCCGCTACCTCAATGCTTATCCCTTCGGACCGAAATCTGTTGTGTTACTGTGCCCTTTCTACCTGCACTCATGCAAAAATTAAGTTATGGTTCTTTATCCTTACGCGCACCTTCTGGAGCTTCTGCAAGCAGTTGGTACAGGGTACGCAAGAAATCTGACTATAGAAATACATGCATACACACATAAACTCACTCGCAAGGGGGTAAGCAGAAACTGCAGAACGCCACCTGCTACGATCCTTGCATACTCCTTTAGCTTCGTTTACTTCATTCATCTGGTCATACACGCACGCCGGTTGCGAGTATCTACTACGCACCTTTCCGAAGAACATCACCTATGAGGTCACTATAATATGTCTTCCTAGGGCGTCCTCTCCATAGAATTAGCGCAGCATACTCGTACAATACTGGATTCGATTACCCATACAACTTATGTGCATTAAGTAGTATGTTTATGTCATCATCATCATCATGTCGTCCACACCGCATCCGGCGATGGCGACTCCTATGTTTTTTAATTCCGGTGAGCTCTGATGTGGCTAGCAAAACCGAACTTCGTCTTAAAGACTCGGTTGCAAGAAGCACACAGCTGTTATGTTGTTGTATGTTTATGTAATAACAGCTGCACGGGTATATCCATCAGGTTAAGCGACGCTTGCCGGGGTTGTCCGTGGATGGGTGACCATCTTTACATATCGAGACTCCTCCGTGCCTCGGAAAGCACGTTAAGCCGTTGGTCCCGGCTGTCATTCGTGGATCTTTGACCGTCGTTACAGGTCGTCAGAAGCTCGAAAGTGACAATCAGTCTTTTCAAGGGATATTGTATTACCCAGTAACTGGGTTGTGGAGGTCAGGAAGGCAGTCGCTCCATGTAGAATATTGTTACGTATTCAGCTACATCCGGTTAGACTGGAAGCCGACCCCAATACAGTGGGGAAAAGGCTAGGCAGATTGATTGTTTATATATTTATAGGTAGGGACCATATCTAGGACGCCTGAGTGGGTAGGCCTTTTTATTTCTATGGATATCAACTTCCTAAAAAGATTAAGAGAAGAATATTTACAGAATTGAAGAGGAATGTTCATAATTATGTTCCTACGTATTCATTCACTAAAATTACAAATGTTTTTGTTTGATTAACTTTTACAATTCGCGTGCGACGTTAATTACTTAACATTTTGAATACTCGTTTAATTAAATTGTCTTTAATATTTGTTGCTACGGCTGATCAAATTTCTCTATTAAATAATACAGGAACCCATATGCATTACACATTTTTGTACTTTGAGACATTCATGTTTTACTTACCCAAACCACACCCAAACCAACGTTATGATTTATTGGTACTTACAAAGTTCTTGAAATATCACAGCGATAAACGATTATAGAGACGTTAAGTAGGCTAGCTAATAGATAAAGATTATGCAGGGAACCCCTCTGCTTACCCAACTATACAGACAGGCACGATGAATGAGTGGTGCGGCAGCGGAGCGCTGCTATGTCACGGGTTCGATTCACGCACGGAACCATTATTTATATATTATACAGTCAACAGTTACTTAATTATTGCTCCGGGTCTTTCTCTTTTTGCATGTGGGATGGAATTATATCTATGAATACATCCCAGATACCATGTGAATACTTACCTACGAGTATTCTATAATATTATATATTAAATTTTATTTTAACCATAAAAACCTCATTTCTTCTTTGTTCGCAGACGATCTGGAGATATGTGGAAGCACAAGCGAACCCTCCACGGAGTCCAAGCAGCGTCCATCGACACAGAACCAAAGAAAAAAAAAAGTTGATCGTCCTACCTCAGTTAGACTATCTACTTCCAAATTTTGTCAATAGATGGCGCTAGTTGGTTCAATGTAGGGGATCCTTAGGTATTCAGTTGCGCGAAGTGCCATGCATGTATAATAAGTATTTTTAATATTGTTAAATATATAACTTTATAGAGAATGGCTTGGTTCTTTTTGTTTATAATGTTCATGCCTCTTTCAGCAATTTGGCATCTATATACATATATGTTATCTCTAGGTATCTATCGCTAGCCAAATTTGCACTACGATAAACCATATCTGGAATTCGTAAAGGCCATTTTTGACTGAATATTTTATTGATAGTCCTCTTTCGAGAATTCAAACTATGAAAAGGAATAAGGGAGGGTACTATTTCAGAACTTTAATATAAGCACCATTAGCGATTTGTCATGATGATGGCGACCTTAAAGATAAGCACCTACACAATACCTTACATTAATTAAATATAAGTTATATTATCGAGTCTATTTTAGAATATTGGAAATACCTACCTACTTACTTGTTAATTTAAGAGCCTCAAAATAACACTAACTTATTAAGTTCAATCAATTAGCAGAAAATTGTAAAGTTTAAAGTTCTCATGCTAAAACTAGATTTTTCTTTACTAATAGATAAATGATGAAAAAAAATGTTTATGACATAAAATCCAGAACCTACGAATTAGGAGCAGACACTGACTTCTGTATCACAGACCTGTTGGTTACCTAGGCCAGGAGCCAGGGCTTCAATTTTTTTGGACACATTTTTTATGCCAATAAAGAATTATCATTATAGTAATAGTCTACTCGTGGAAACAGCATACTTATAGGAATATTTTTATGAAAAAAATCGAACAATTCGAGATATGTTTTGCTAAAAGAAAGTTGTTTAGACGCCAGCACATCAAACTACTACAATCTGTCAAATTTATCTTTATCGCTAAAGTATTAGGTTCAATTTTGATTGGGAAAATGTGACAGTTTAGGGTGGCTTGACCTGCTGGCGTCTATACCTAGCAGACAGCAACGAGTTACTTTTCAGTCATTTGACTAGATATAGGTACCTACGCCACTAAACGCCACTGCTTTAAGAATGAAAAAATCGATCAAGTGCATAATTATCTGTAAGTATCAAAGTTATTAGATAAGTATTTTCAGTGATGGCCCAGTGGTAACGGCCGCGCTAGGGTCGTAGGTTACAGGCGCTTTACTTTGTGTAAATTATATCATCACCACTGCTCTCAAAACGGTGAAGAAAAACAGCGTGAGGAAACCGGCATGTCCTAGAACTAGAACGAAGACGTGTGACATCCTCCAACCCGCGCTGGGCCCGCGTGGTGGATTACGGCCCACTCCATCCCAAGAGAAAGACTGTGTCCCAGCAGTGGGAACATTGTAGGCTGATGAGATATCAACAAGCACAGCGGTCGTCCGTGAGTCAATTCAGAAAGTACCTGACATCTCAAGGATGTCTTGTGGTCACTACCTATAACTGAACACTGTGCTGTTTTCCTGGAAAGTGCACTGTGCATGCAATTCCAAATAGCACATTAGGTACTACTACCTACCTATTTCCTAGAACAGTAGCTACTTATAGGATTAGGAGTATCTATGGGCAGAAAACAATAGGGTTTTAAACACTATGACATGATGATAACACTGCCATTCGTACTGTCCTTATTTCTGTGGACTATCATTTTCATCAACAGCCTAGGAAGTTAACTGAGCCTTATGCCTCTCCAATCGTACGCTATCTAACTAGTTACTGGGGTTCCGTACCCGAAGGGTGGCATACTAAGCCTCCGCTTTCCATCCGTCCATCCGACTGTCTGTCTGCGGGCTGTTTCTCATGAACCGTATTTCGACATTCACGCGGACGTAAAAAAAAATCATGAATTAAACCGTAAGAACCCTACCATAAGGATCATAATTCTTTTTTAGGTTAAATATAGGTATTCAGCATCATCATGCACAGCCCGACTTCACTCATTGTTGGGCAAATCTCATGGTTCTCTCGCCAATCACATTCCAGTCTCATTGGCTCTACCCGCTGTGACTACTTACAATGTCGTATAACGATTACCAAAGTGCATGATTGCAAAAACCTAGCTTCTCAAAAAAGGCACTACGCTTGCTCAGTGTGTGTTTCCAATTTCAGCCTTAGAGATCAGGAACATAGCATCAACATAATCAGCCTATAATGTTCCCACTGCTGGGACACAGGCCTCCCTTCTGTGAGATCCCGAGTGGGCCATAATCCACTACGCGGGCCCAGTACGGCCCTGCAGGTTCGTGGGTACAGTTCAAGTACCTATAGTATAGTTAAAATCTCGCTGCAGACTTGATCATAAATCATAATCAGAATAGGGATGTGCGTTAGTTGCGCGCGCTCAAGGCCATTATCGATAACAGAATCATTAAGGTTATCACGTAAACATACTGCATTCATTAACTATGCAGGGTAACTAATGAGTACTAATGTGTTTTTACGAGACTTCCTTCTCGTAAATTTGGTAATAAAATAAAAAAAAATGTGTATTTATTTCTATCGCCCATTTATAAATATATAAAACTATCGATATCACTCATCGACTGCAGTAATGCACAGGACTACGTGTGGGCGTGGCCTACCCATAAGGCCCGTGAGTGGGAAAGAGAGCAAAACACTCGAATGATTTATGACCGAGTCTGCAGCGAGATTTTAATTATACTATAACAATAATACCTAGGTATGAATGAAAAAACTTATTTTCTTTTAACCCGTCATGCGACAGCCGTGTACTTTACTCATTTCAACCTCGTACTGTTGATAATCGATTCTTTTCTACTTGTTGCTGGAAATTGCAGCTAAAAACGTTTTCTCGATAAACATTTTCCCGATATAATGAAGAGGCTTAACTCGATCGGATAATGATGACTTATAATCCCTGTGCATGGGCATCTCTTGTCCTATCCTATTGATACTTCATTAGTTTTGAAAAGCATTTTCAGTACCTACTTATTATATTAGTAACTATTATATATTTTATTTTATTTTTAAATTTTGTGTCTATGATCCTTTGTTGGTTGATATAAACTCTTTTTATTTACTTATTTATTATATTCCAGAAACAACTCGTAACTGTAATAGTATAAATAGTATAATCAAAATACTTTCGTCACATTTTATGATAATATTGTGTAATTTTGAGTTTTCGATAACATTGGTTTCATGGTGTATTTACACACAAGTTGATAGCTGAAGCATCGAACGGTTTTCAGTTAGTAAGAAGGTACAGAATATATTCACACCTTATTTCTGCACAGGCGGAAAAGCTAAATTACTTCTTGTGCCCTATTCCTGGATTAACTACATGTTTTAGGATATGAAAATATACTGTACTGTACATACTGTAGGTTTTCGTGATTTTATTTGTAGGTATTTTAACAGTCTAACTGTACAACTTCAGAGCAAAAGTTTATTTTTATGCAGAGAAGGAGCGAGCATGATCATGAGATCACTCGTCTTGGAGATTTTATGCAGAGAAGGAGCGAGCATGATCATAAGATCACTCGTGTTGGAGATTTTATGCAGAGAAGGAGCGAGCATGATCATAAGATCACTCGTGTTGGAGATTTTATGCAGAGAAGGAGCGAGCATGATCATAAGATCACTCGTGTTGGAGATTTTATGCTGAGAAGGAGCGAGCATGATCATAAGATCACTCGTGTTGGAGATTTTATGCAGAGAAGGAGCGAGCATGATCATAAGATCACTCGTGTTGGAGATTTTATGCAGAGTTGGAGCGAGCATGATCATAAGACCACTCGTGTTGGAGATTTTATGCAGAGAAGGAGCGAGCATGCGGACCAGAGTCGTTCTGACCTGAAATATATCTCGCCTTTCGAGGTTAGCAGTGTTGTGATCGTTTTAAATATTTGAAGAACAGCAGCTGTTCTACATTCTCACGGTTTTAAGAATTAGGCGAGTTGTTCAGTTTCCCCTACTTAACATCAAGACTTAATATTTTAATTTCCTATCCGAAATCATCAACTACCTTTTCTTTGAAAAAAAAAAACTTTTACGACTTTTTTTTTCAATCTTCATTCTTTCTAAAAATTGGAGACCTATGTAATCTCAATTTGATTTCATCCTGCGATTAGGGCATACCTACTTTTGCCAGCAAGTTTCAGAACGATATGTCTGATAGCTGCGTAGGTGCTACGTCGATTCCGCGTAGACCCAGCGTAGGCTTGCGTTAGCGCTACGTCAATTCCGCGTGGATGCTGCGTAGACCCCACGTAGCTCTTCGTAGACGCCGTTTGTCGTATTTGGAATAGATTGTAGTCATCGCATTACCCCCCCCCCCCCCCACTCATGTTTTAATTGTTGTTTTCACCACATTTATTTTCATTGCCTATGTAGTAATGGTGAAGTTAGTGTACCTATATGTGTTTCTTTGATACAATTAATGTTTTATTTGAAACTAGCTTTTGCCCGCGGCTTCGCCCACGTTTATTATACATATAAACCTTCCTCTTCCACTCTATCTAATAAAAAAACCTCATCATAATCCGTTGCGTAGTTTTAAAGATCTAAGCATACATAGGGACAGACAGAGAGCGGGAAGCGACTTTGTTTTATACTATGTAGTGATGATGATAAAAGTGTAGTGTATTGTGTCTTATGTATTTCGATGCAAGGAATATAGTTATATATCGCAATAAAAGTCGGGGGTTCTTCAACAGTAAATATTTATTATAAAAATTGCTTTTATAGCCACATTTCTGTTTCTATAATATATATAATATTTATGTTCATTCTTTGTGCCATTGTTTCACAAAATTATTCCTGTTCTTGTTATTTTCGATACAACGGCTTAAACAATAATATATTACAATTATATATCTTACATTAGACAAATCGAGAAACGACTTTGAGACACTCTCAACGTGAGGAACGATTTAACAATTCGATGTGCAATATGAGCCCCTTCAAAATGGTTTTCTCAATTTTCTAACGAGAGTATTCTTTCTAAAATATATTCACAATAGTTTCAATAAAATCCTGTCATTTTTGGTAACCAATGGCAATGAAAAACACTAAGGAAATACACTTATACAATGTAGTCGTAAAGTTACGTATGAAAACGTTGCCAACATGTCTTTGACACGTTGGCAACAGAGTAAAGACGGATGCGACAACGAGTCTACCTGTCATCATAATTATTGCTGGAGGTCACAACACAGTGTGTGGCCAGGTTGCGCGGCCGCTGGGCGCTCCAACGTGCCACTGCGCGGCCGCGCAACGCGCCCGCCACCGCGCCAGGATCCCGGCGCCGCGTGGCGAGCCGAGCTCGCAACACAAACGAAAACAGTTAAGGAGTATTAAATACAATTTACGGTAGGGCCCACCACTTAGTTTTGTACAAAATTTTACAATCAATAATACATACAGTCATATTATTCATTCACTGAAACCCCGACTTGCAAGAATCAGTGGACTATTTTATGAAAATGACAGGATAAAGAAGTTTCAGTACCTACATTATATTGCAAGCATTTAATGTTTCGTATTCCTGACGCACGAGTACAAACAAATATAACACTAATTGAAATATTTAAGGAAGTTGACTGAAAGTTTCGACTAAATAAGTTTAAGTACTTTCAAAAAATTAAGTCATACACTTGTGGGTCAGGAATACAAACCGTGTCAAAAATGTTAGTACAAATATAGAGTAAAATGTAATAGGTAGGTACGAGTGAACCAGGGCAATTTGCCGGAGTCGCTAACTTACTTAAGTAAACCATCACAACCAACCATACGGACATCATCAACAAAATATCTAACTCGAAATAACCCATAAAATAAAATAGATTGAGCTGATCATTCAGTTACTCATACTCAGTGCATCACATATGAGTTTAGAACCCAAAATTATAACTAAACGTTGTTCATGTATATTATTGGTCTGTACTGGCGATAAAATTTTGTGACATCTTATTATATTAATAATGCATAATTATGTAACTTGTAAATCTGTACTTTTTGAGTGTATTGGACAGAATAGAGGTCGTAATATACAACAGGGCGGAGCGGGGTCCCGGCCCAGCGGTGGCGGGGTCCCGGCCCAACGGTGGCGGGGTCCCAGCCCAGCGGTGGCGGGCAACCCGACGCTCGACATCGATATCAATAAAATTATTACTTTACATAATATATTTACAACGGGCGCGATCACACGCCATAATGCCCATCTCCGTATATAATATGTACACTAAATTTAAGAACATAGAGGTTTCTCTCATTAGCTACCGAATCACAATTCAAATATTTGAGTAATTGACAACGGTGGACAAACATGCGCCGGAGCACTAATGCATCTTATTATTGAAATTTGTACTTTGCTCTATTAAAGTCGTGCTAGGTATGTTTGGTCCATGCAGTCACAATTCCGTGGTTCGCGCAGTGGGCGCGCCGGCTGTGGAGGGTGGTCGGCTGACACAGTCACAGAATAAACCAATTGCTTAGGTTCGGAATTATCATAATACAGGACACGGTAACAGTGACAAGGGGTACAGGCAGCAGCTACTCGGCGCGACCACCAGTCCTGCCACCAGCAGCGCCCCGAGGGCACAGCGTCACACAACCCGATGTTACTAATGAGAGATCGTATCATCACGTAGAGCATTTCGTCCAGTCATTCGGTTTCGAGGACATTGTTCGTTACTAGTCTCTGTTTAGGAACGACGGGTTGTTCAACTTTCAGACTATTTTTACAATTATTCAACTGGTTTGTTACAATTGTTACACTTTTCAAATCTCAATGCATACAGAGTCCATCAACGAACTAACTGTTTATATCGAATGCCTAATCTGATATGTTCGGATGCCTCCTAACAATAATACTTTAGTACAAAACTAGAAGGTAGACGTTTCGAATAAATAAAAGATTGTTCTAATTAGTTTTAATTACGTATTAGGAACTGCAGTTCACTGTTAGTAGAGTACCTAAATAAACTATTCGATGAGTCGTTTTACTGTTATGTTGATTATGTCTAACAAAAGATCTTAACGGCTATAATAGAGTTAAAACTGATCGTTAGAAGGCATCCGAATCAATGGACAGAAATCTCAATTCCGAATATGAGTGGATTTTAAGTAAGTACCTACAGCCACGTTTCAGTCATGAATTACAAATTCCAATTATTCAAATGCACGATTCCTGTAATCATGAAACTTTCATAGTCACAGCTGGTAAGGCTTGTTTAATTGACATCCAGTTACGAATGGAGCCACACGACCGTGTGGTGGATGCGGAACTCATGAAAGTTCATCAGTTACGTTAAGTACTAAGGTACTAGCTATTACAATTTTGTTCATCATTGTTCGCGTTACCATCGCACTGCAGGAGCACAACACAGCATTGACGCGTCATCAGAACGGCACATGTCCACACATTACTATTAATACGACAAACGTAGCCATCTCTTGCGGTGGAGGAGCGCTCCGAGCTTTACGACTCGCTGTAACTAACTGAAATCCAGGACAGTCTCGAACCAGCCACAGAGCGCACTGCACCCAGGAGATGTCTGTCGAGGCGACATAACCCATAATAAGTCATACTCGTTGTTCAGAAACATTATTCAATGAAAATATCAAGACAGAAATAATTTCAAATTGTCACTTTTCTTCTTCTGGTCAACGAAATAAATATAGTCATTTTACCTAATTAATTACATAATAATTTCAACAAAATTTCAAACACCTGAGTTTTAATTTAAACGATAATAATGTCATTAGCTAAGTCACTTCTTCATTCGGTTTGGAATTCACTTAAAGAAAATAAAACTATCAAAAATAACTCGGTTCGCATATAAGTCCTGCGTCACGTCCGAAGCTAGCACCTTCCCTTTTGCAATTACATAATACTAACTACTGACTGCGTGTATGCGTCGCGTCGCATCGGCGCGCGAGTCGCCGCGCGGCGCGGCGCGTCCGACTAGAGTTCCGCGCGGCCGCACGCGCGAGCCGGCCGCGCGGCCCGCCTCACCGCGCGGCGCGGCCCGCGCTATCACAGGCGCTCAGTGGGGCGCGGGCGCGTCCTGCCCGCGCGCCGTGCACTAACTCGTCGGCACCAGCAGCCGCACGAAGCTGTCCTCGCTCCAGCCCCAGTCGTCGGGCCACGCGTCCTCGGGGGGGTCTAGCGCCGACCTCGACGACAGGCTCAGCACGGAGCCCCAGTCGATGGTGCGCTGCTCTTCGTCGCCGTAGCCGGAGTCGCGGTCCGGCGGCGGCGGCGCAGGGAAGGGGGTGGCGCGCCCGGCAGCCGGGTCGCGCGCGCTCAGCAGCTCGCAGCGCGCCACGCCGCCGGCCACGCACGCTGCCGGCTCGAAGGGCGCCTCCTCGGCGCTCTCGCGCTCCATCTCGCGCTCGATGCCGCGCAGGGTGTTGCAGACGAGCACCGAGCGCCTCAGCGACGGGTCCGCCGTCTGGCGAAGGCGCGCTAACTTCAGCGCGCATAGGTTCATCATCTTGAACCGCCTCTCGCGGTAGCAGCGGCGCGAGGCGCAGCGGCCAGCCGCACGGCCGTCGCAGCAGGCGCGCGCGGCCGCTCCGCCCAACTCCAGGTAGGACTTGCCGTTCTCGGCGCGGATGGTGTCGTGTGCTCCGCACCAGCCGCCGCACCAGCGCCGGCGGCAGGCGCGCCTCTCCTCCTCCTCGGAGCGCCAGCAGTCCCCGCCGCCGGCGCCGGCGGCCACGGCCTCGAGCCGCGCGATCGAGTCTTCCCAGCGCGCGACCTTGCCGCCGCCCTCACACGGGGAGCTGGCACGCCGCTTGGCGCCGCACCCGCCGCCTGAGCCCTGCAATACACAAACAATATGGGGTTACTCACTGCATTCCAGCTGACCATAGCGAATTCTTCTGATGACGTTCTAAGTTACAATTATTATAAAATCGAATAGATTAATAAATACCAGAATAAACATTCCACTGAAAACATTCGAATTGTTCGTAATTAATGACACTGACAGTGACATTTTGTAATTCATCTTAATTTTTAAGAAAATGAATTTAGTACAAGTTCTTATGTTGACAAATAAAAAATTGAAGAATAAAACTCGAAATCTAGTCAGAATGTAATGCATGGATGAACATAGCGAGGTAGGTGTGTAGAGTGTAGACGCGGATGTGAAGCGAGTGGTGGAGAGACTCGGTACACAATGGTGCGTGGGCGCAGCAGACAGGCGGAGCCGCGCGGCGCCGCTCTCTAACTACCACAAGTACCGTAAGCCAAGACGCTCTATGCACTCTACGGAAAACTAATGGAAAACGTTATAATACTAATAATAGTAATAACTTGTTATGCACGCCAGTGTCCGTAGAGCAGGAAAGGTTTACTTCTTTATTCAAATCAATCTTGGATTATTTCTTCGGAAAATTAGAAGTTTTTTTCTTCAGGTAAATGACACCGTTTTGATTTTATAATTGACTTTGCACTACTGCTAGTAGCCCCATAGTAAACCTACAGTAAAATGTAGCTAGCGTGGAATAGTAGGTATTCAAAATCATTTAGGTTACAAACAAAACACCCTGCTGATAAACTCAAGCTACCTGCAGCATAGTAGGTAAGTCAGAACTGCCTTAATAGTACACTTACAACAACAAACTACAATATTATCCGCTTCAAATTGAATGTCGAATGTAAAGCGCATGGAATGTTCCCATCAGTGCGCTGAGCTCGCTAGAGTAACAGACGGCGCACAATGTACCTGGTAGGGTGGTCTGAGCTCTATTGTGCGCCGACCCTACTCAGTTTTTTTAGCGACAATGTGCCGGGAGCAGCCCCTAGCGGCTCAGGTAGGGACCCATGCACCCGCCGGAACCCCTCTACCGGAGCTCGCAACGCATTCTTTTGCCCCTACAGAACTAACCACAATAAAAATCACCGATTTCAACTCCTCAATCTATCAGACTTTCAAGCAGAAGTGGCCTAAAGCCTAAACTTAGTGTCTTATAATTGTATCGTTATCTTTAATATAAACTTGAATATCGAGCTATCATGTTGGCAGCTGCATGCAGCGTCGCAGTAGGTACTAACTGACGGACGTGCAGGCGTTGACTTTTACTGCAGTAACGCATATTTATCGAATTACCATCTTATACATTGCCACTTTCGTTAGTGGTCATCGCGAAATTTTGCAATGCATCGAGCCAGCGAACACCGTTCGTGGCGATACACACGTCGCGGAAAAAATAAACTAGCGAGTGGCAAGTCCAGCAGGCAGCAGGCAGCAGGCGGCAGATGCCTCCGCACCTGCCGCTACAATTAGGAGCCACACGCGGTCCGCAGAACCTGCCTAGATACTGCTGCCTTTATACCGCCTATTATTATTTATTATACAGAAAATGTAACGTTATACGAAAATTACTTGGCTACCTATATTTTCAAATACCAGCGAATCTATGTTATTAAAATTTGAATGAATCAGTATATAGGTAAGTAAGTTCCTCCTGCTACTTAATGGTTTTTATTAGTTGCGAATAATATAGGTAGGTACCGATATTTTGTTAGCAAAAAGTTGCTAGCTGTAGATATTGTAGAGTGCTGAACGAATTCACAATAAAAGCTAACAACGCATGATCGGTTAGTAGGTTAGGTTGCGAGTTTGCGCTGTCAGTGTTGCGACCGTCGGTCGCCGCCTGCCGTTGCGTTGAGTCAGCGCTCAGCGGCCACTCATCGCAACGCTGCAAATAATCACTTTGCGTCACCCCTTTATCGCTCCGCGGAAAACGTGCCGCCTCACTGTACAGCGCGATTACTGCACGCCTCTACAGTTGTACACCTACTGTTCATTATAGGAAAATTATAAGCGAGCGCGACGAGTTTTCAATATGCAGAAATAGCTAGATAATATCTAGCGTGAGGTTGTATCACGCGGCGCCCGCGAGCGCTATATGTATGTAGCAGTGTCGTCGCCAGCGCTGGCGCTCATGAAAATAAATTTAGTAAATGACGTTGGCGCTCGGCGTTGCCACTCCGTGCCTGTGGAACGCGGCTGCGCGACGTTGCCGCTCCGCTCGCTCTTTCTAATCTTGTCGTAAAGTTCTTTTTCTGATGCGCAGCGCGTCGCTCGTTCTCTCCGCTCGAAACTTGGAAACGTCAGACGTTTATTTTATCGCTAGTCTCGGATATGCGGCATTTTATAACCGTACCGCCCGCTATAGCGCTGAGGCGAGGAGTTGGTGCTTATTCAAAATAACAACCATAAAGAATTCTACTGTATGCGTTCAGAAGTCATAGTCAACGAGTCGTCGGAGCGGCGACGTTGTTATAGCGCCTCTCGCTCGAGGAGGTAGGAAAAGTTCGGTCGGCGAGGCGAGTCGAACGGAGACTTTCTATGGCATTGTGGAGACCAAATAGACGGCGGCACGGCAACGGCATTGCCTCACAGTCACAGCGCACAGCCATGTCGAGCGGCGCGCGGGTCGGCGAGGGGTGGGGGGCGCGGGCGGCGGGGGCGCTCGTCTGTGTGCTCGTGCAGCACACAGACGCGCGTAACAACGTCGTAGCGGCGCGCGGTATCTAGCGCTACAGCTACCTACGCCCGGCCGCGCGCCTCGACAACGTTGTATTATAAAGCCAACTATAAAGTGGGGTAGATAGCATGGGGTGTACTGAGCCACGTTATGGGGTCGCTCTACCCACATGAGAAAATACGATGCCGTCGTTATGCGTCAGATGTTGTGGGAATTATAAGCGATGGAATTTCTTTTGATTACACATTTTCCATACAGTTTACCTTTTGTAAAAAAGTTTGGGGCACCTGTTTATAATGTAGCGTAGGTATCAGACATTTTATCAAATTGAAAAGTAAGTAGGTAGATAGCTGAAGCTATATCAAACAAAACAAATAAATTGTTGTAGTATTTCAGTGCTGATAGTTTAGTTTCAGTGGCGAGTCTGGGTGACATTTCCCCACCCACGTGTTTAACGCAACTTTCGTATTTGTGTGGAACTGTGGAATACATCGATGCCTGTATAAATAACGATTGTTTACGACGGCACGGTCATAACATCGTAGTAGATTTTTATTTCATTTTTTTTCGTCCATTCATGAAACAGCGGTGCGAAGAGGCTGCGCTATGCAGTATCGAGCCGATTCAATGACCGATTAAGCCATTAACGCTCCTTTTCAGTACAATAGAGCACGTGACCGCCGGTGGTAATTTCATTCATCTCAGAAGGGCGGTTTGTTGTGGACCTGTTCGGTGCTATCGAGATTAGAGATCGTAAACACTTCACTTTGTTCTAATGTTTATGTTTTGTTTGAATATTTTGTAAGGGGTGTGAATTATTGCGGTATCGCCATTGACGGAAGGAAGTTATATATGTTTTAATTATCTTGTCACAAGGTCTTTGGAAAGTGTTTCTAGTAAAGAAATGGGGTCTGAATGAAATTTTGACACGAATTTCAGAAGTAGAGCAGTGCAACATTGTCAAACAACCTGCTCGGAGACAATGAATTGTCAAAAAAGTCGGAGGCTATCGTGGCGTGGCATGTGCACGGTACGCGGCCGGCACGAAGGTAGCCTCGCCTGTCGCAGGCACCAGGGCTGTGCCACACCACTAATGTTACCAACGACGATGCCTAAAAATTCACATAAAACGGCTCAACCATACCATTGCAGACACTCACCAGTTCACCGCCCTTTTTATCACGAATCCAGAACTCTCAAAAGACAATAATCCCAAGAAATACAGTATTTTTACGAGCCGATCAACTTGCAAATTTCAACGGCAGCATGAGTGGAAGGAATGATAAAAATAAAATATGTAGTCGGTATGGTCGCAGCCCTGGCTGGCACGCACATTTCCGTGAGCGGAGAGCGGCGAGCGGCGAGGCCGCGCGGGCGTGTGTGCGTCCGTGCGCGTGCGCCTGTGCGCGTCTGTGTGCGTGCGCCAACCAGTCCCACATCCTGTTTCGTGCCTTCGTGGGCCGCTCGCGCAGCTTCGTCGACTCGCCGCAGTGCTTCTGTCGAGCTTTTTATTTCACGCCTGGCTACTGCATGCACAAGATTGATTTTAACAGTAGTTGTGTTGTGTAATACAATTTTTTGCCAACACCTAACCGTAACAAATGGCGGCTTTCATGTCAAGTTTGAATTAGGAATTATTGACAACAATTTGCGTTTACGGCAATTTGATTTAATTTTTGTGTGTAGTGACTACTAGTACCAGCACAGTAACTGGCTTTTGAAGCTTTGCCTACCGTCTAGCCATTTAATTACCTACCTACTAGCATACAGGGTTATTCGTAAAACATAAACGTTTTAAGGGGTCATTGTACTGATCACTATGAACAACTTTTACTATGGGACTAAACCTGAAATCGTGAAAAAAAATCAGCTGCTCCCTACATTTTGACGAGTTTGATGCAGATAAATATACTGAACAGCTGATTTTTTTTTCGCGATTTCAGGTTTGGTCCCATAGTAGAAGTTGTTCATAATGATGAGTACAATAACCCCTTAAGAGGTTGCTGGTGTCTTCTATTTATATATCTACAAATTTATAAAGGCACAATTTGGTTGGAAAAATTAAGAACTGGCTCATTGCCTGTCGTCAATCTTAAACCGTATAAAAATGCAAATCAACAAAATCAAAAGTATCGTGTCTACCTTTTCAACCCAGTCAGAAAGAAAAATGCATTAAACTCGCATCGCAACAATAAAGGCGCTTTGTAAGTTGATAGATCAGTTGAATGGGCTCACAAAAAGCTCATAATCTATGCGTACCGTTATGCAAGTGTCAATAGAGTCAAATAATTTCAAGGTGACGAGGAAAAAAATGAACAGTTGAAAAGCAAACAAAGGAATCCCTCAGGAATGTGATCCCGCATAAAAAGAGAGGGAACTCCCGAAACGCATTGTTTACAGTGAGCGCGTGCGAGTCGACGCGTTATGCGTTTATTATGATGAGCGTGGTCCAGCGAGCTGCGGCTGCGACCACTCGATGCAATGAAAGGGAAAATTTGTAGTTTTTGTCGGTAGAGAGATGACGCACGCTTCCCCGAACGCAGCCGTCGGCGCCCGCTCAATGATCGGAATGTCGGTAGTGTGGTGCTCGGCTCCTCCGGCGGGTTGCCTTTTGCGGCCACACATGCCCTACGTAAGCAAACATCCGAGCCTAACCGTTCCACGCAACCCATTGGTGTGAAGAAGTCCCCTGCAAGGCTGCAGCTGCAATCAAAATGCCTCATACTCGTATGCCAATCGATTTTACTTTTCAGCTCCCGCTCACTAATATGCTATTACACCTAAACTTGCATTGCTTTGTTCCATTGACAAACTGACGACAGTCCTCCGAAGGATTGAACGCGTTTGATTCGACTGGCCATTATTAACGGGAGAATGAAAAGTGCATCTGATGTGAGGTAATTACGCGCTAAGATGTGATAATATGACACACACGGGACCGGTTCAAGGCATTTTTACACTTAACACTGACATTGTTAGACTTAAGTGCACTTCGTACGGTATAACTCACGATCCCGGGATCCGGGGGTGGAGTTTGTATCGCGCTCTGTCGAGATAATAAATCAGGTGGCGGCGTACGCGGGCAGATAATGACGTCACTGGCACGTATCTCGGAGAATCCCCGGAAGAGAGCGAATAAAATAAAAATGTCACGTCGCGATCAGCTGTTGGGCGGTGCGAGCGTGACGGCGGCGGGCCGCGCCGCAGCGATACGCATAACGACGCCGCAATAAAACTTATTTTTATGTTTTTCGCTCACAATGGCCGCGCGAAGGTCGAGCTATCTAAATGGGTCAATACACTCTGCGTAGTACGAGCGGTGAACACGTGCTCCCCGGTTGTAAATAGCGAGATATCGGCCGATTGTTGCAGTGATTAATGGGGGCGCGTAATGACTCGGCGCCGGCCGCCCGCGCCCGCGCCGCTCGCTAATATGCTCATTCATCGGTTCGACACTATTATTAAATGGCCGGAGATGGTTTTGTTCGCATTCCGACAATCGATGCGACGACATTAGGGCGACCCTCAATGTCAAGGCTGCACTTGCTATGCGCCCGCCCGCCCGGCCGTGCTCGATGCTAATTGTCTACGAGTTGACTCGACCCCGTTATGCCAATTTACTGAACAGCGTCGTTGTAAGTAGGTTTGTATTGTACACCACCGTGCAGAGGTGCACGATGCTCGGAACACAGGTTTTCGAGTACGGATCATGCACTGAAGCTTTACTTAGGCCCTAATAAAAATAGACAATGTTTGTTCTTTTAATCAGTTTCGTCATGTGTACAAGAATGTGTATGTAGCTGGTCAATTTGAACATTTGTTAGGTCACAAAAATTACTAGGTACTTATACATAAATTCCCAACCCAGCTATAGCAAATTTTTTCCAAAAATTTCTACTGAAAACCTGACAACAAATAGTCGCGTCATTACTTGGAGTGGAGCTCATAAACCTACTTCTACAAATTAGCTACTTTGTGTAGAACTGAGACTCAGGCCCGGATTTTCCTAACAGGTATACGTTTCGTGAGGTGCTAAGGACTGTGTGCAGTGAGTGTGATATATGCGGGCGTCATCGACAGGCGGCGATAAGGGCGAGGTCACGGCTATCAATGGAGACATCTCCATACGCGCACGTGGCGGCCGGCCACGACATCTCGCGCCCATTCACTATGAAGACGCCCCCGCGGCCCTCCGCGACCCCCCGGCACCCGCGCCCGCGCACCGCCCCTCCACCCCCGCACCCTCCGCGGTGCATCCATGCAACAAGTTAGGGCACAGGTTTGTCTTGTAAGGAGCCCGGAAGACGAGTCGCACCGCGGACGCGAGCCCGACACTACGCTCAACTAACCACCTACGAGTATCACAGATGAAATGCTTTCTACGACCCGTCTCCCCAATCTCAAGTTGCATTCAATATGCACTAAATCTGTTATCTAACTTCAAAAGGGCTTATCGTAGCAAAGATACGTAGGCTGTCTACGAACCGTAGCACCGTAGGCCGAACGTTTAATACCTACAAAACATTTTGCAATAATTGGTAAAATCAGCACCATTATAATGTAACGCAATTCAAATAAAGTTCTCGTAAAACATGGCGGTTCAAACACATTTTCCAGCTTCGTGATGCCCAATTAAATATGGATGTGATTGAAAAACGCGTGTCCGGTAACGAGCGTGTACATAATTGGTGGGCGGCCGGGGCAGGCCCGGAGTGACCCAGTTGCCGTTGCCTGGCGACCCGGGGCTGCGCCCCCCGCGCCACCTGCCACCCCCGCCCCCGCACTAAATAACCTGCCCGAAACCGACACCTTAGCAAAGGTCGTTCAACCGTCACAGAGGCAGTTGCTCTCGCCACTTTTATCACGACGTGCATGCATCACACACGATGACCACCCCTGCACCTCCCCTAAAACTGAGCTAATAAAAATAATCAATACAAAGGCACCGATTTTTCACGAGTAGAAGAAAACTGGAAAATTTTACATTAATTAACCATCTTTTTCGTTTATTTTCGAATATTTTTTGGTACTGGCATAATAATTGTAGAGACCACTGCGAGCTTTAATTAGTGGTAAACCTATTTTATGCTCAACGCTCGATACCATAGCACCAACTGGCTTTTTATAACTGCAGGCTAGATTATGTTGAAAGGACATGCATGACAAAAATCCTTACCAATGTGACAATGTTTTAGGTTGATTTAATAATGGATTCGAGTCCTCAGCGCGATCACATTCCTTGCAAAGCTTGCTTAATTACGATTGAGAAATTCGCGAAACTCCTACAAAAGTTTTGGTAATTGAAATATTTGCAATAAAGAGGAATACGATGAGGAATCCGAGTGGACGTGGCACTAGTGGGGCGGCCGCGGCGACACCGCCGCACAAACTAAATGATATTATTTTCTTTAACTCTTAACTTCGAGTGTTTTTGTTGAGATGAAGAGAAAAACCTGCGAGCGAATAAACTTAATTGTTATAAGCCGCGTTTGCCGACTGCCACCCCCTCGAGTCGTGAGGGCGAGGGGGCGCAGAACACAGTTGTATTTCTCCGAACTTGTGCAAAATTTCACTTTCTCCGAAGACGTTGTGCGTAGACTTAGCCACCCACCACGTCCCCGTCCTCTCGCTAAATTTGCTAAATAGTTTCGACACAACTAAGTACCTATCTGCTTAAAACTTAAGTCTGCTGTCATCTTTCGCATCGGCTTTCTGCCTAGATACATGATGGGTCCCAGTTAGAAATTATGTCGTCATAATGTTTCATGAAAGTCACACATTCAATTTGTTTTTAAACAGTAATGCTGTCGAACATGTATCTTCTATGAGAACACTCTCCACCCTCTGTGAGATGTCGTTATCTTAGCGAACCCTAAACGAGTAAAACATAAAAAACGTTACTCAAAAAAAGTCCTTCCACTCACAAAAACTCTGCTGCCTCCTCGCCCTCTGAAGTTATAAAACCCTGAAGGCGAGTGAGGCAAGGCGAGCGGCTTGCGATCGTATCCCCCAGCATTAGAGTCTAGTTCGGCATGAGCTACCCTGTGCACACCAGCAAGCAGCGCCTGAAAGGCGTGCACACGAGCGTGGAAGCTTTAGCAAAATGAAAGCCGACTCGCTCTTAATTCACCAGCACATAGACACGGTGTACGGACGTCGATAGGACCCCCTCGCCACCCACCGCCCGCCGCCCCCACGCGCCGGGCATAAATAAGGAGGGCGAACTCGGGTTAACAAGAGAGTGAGTGCCCTCCCTCGCAGCAATGCTAGAAGGGAGAATTAAGGGGGCTGCGGCGAAGGACGAATTAAGGAGATGAGAGAGCACACGCTCTCTAGACGCGCCACCTCGCACCAGCAGGGAATTAAGGTACAGCGCACAGCTACGGTGTCACTGCGACACGGTACCGCTAGCTATCCTTTTTTTTTTGTTTTGTTTTTTACCGTGGGTTTCGTTGCTTCCAAAAGTTCAGAAACATATCTTATTTATAACTGCACGATACTATTGATTTTCTAGAGGACTCTATTCTATTGGACTGGCTTAGCGCAAAGTAGAAAAAAATACATAGAACTTGATGCGCCGCCCTCATAGCCACCTCCGAGGTCCGTGACGTCACTGCTGCGTTTTCAAAGCACGTGAGCCACTTCGTCACATAAATTACAAACTATATCCCACAGGAGTTAAGGTTTGTTTTCGACGAAATTGCTGGTGCTTCTTTGTCTTGCTCCATCGGAGCGGGCGAAAATGTTCTTTATTTCTATAAGGGAAGGTTGAATTTACTGGAGTCGTGTCGTAATGATCTTGGAAAGAGGGTGGGTATAAATTTTCCATGGGGGCAGACGGGGCGACGTCGCGCGAGGGCGCCGCTGAGTCACGGCGGCGGCGGTGCCGGCGTCAGCGGGGCGGGGCGAGGGGCGCGGGGCACGAGCCACAGAACATATTGTAAGTATCTACCACTCACATGTCACAAAGTTTTCTCCGCATCGGGAACTTTGTTAACGTCAACGGAGCACGTGGCCTCGCCGGTATTATACATAATTGCTGCACGAGTTCCCGCTCAACATGTGACAACTTACTTTCTCACTTAGTTCGGATAAAAAGAACGAGTAGATGATCACATGCGTTAGTGCGGGTTCCAGTAGTGCTGAAGTAAATAGGCAGTAAGTTAAAGTTGATAGTGCGTTTGATTACAGTGATTCGTGACTCATTACGGAGTGCTGTTACCGAGTAATATCAGAGTTATTGAACTTGTACTAGATCATACATGCATCGATGTATCTACTGAACCGAAATGGCATTTGCATGCCTTATACCTTTTGCATTTAATTAGCATTGAGCTCTTTGCTAATTTTCCTGGGACAGTCGCTGCAATCGATCTCGTTATCACATAATTGTGAAACTCAGGATCGGAATGGCTGAACACATAATAATTGTCAGTCGTATCTTAAGTCGTGCAATCGGCTCACATCGGTCCGTCACCTTGAGGCCTGATAACGTGGCTGTTGAGTGATAAGAGGCGATACAGCCGACCCGACCAACAAGTCGCACACAATCTTATATTCTGCTTTGATTTCATAAACCTATATCGTATAAGCTTCATGAAGCCATCAAGGATAGTTTTGTTATGAAATTATAGTTTGAATTTGTTATTAGTTTAACAAAACATTGCATGTTTGTATTACTTGCTATCTTCATTGATATCAGTACTCGTATATGAAAAACGTAAACAATAAATATTGGAAAACAAAACAAGCTTTTGGCAGACAATATTAACATTATAAGCTAATATTTTCTTACTTATTTATTTTTAAATGAAAACAGATTGCTTTATCCCAAGTCAAGTTTACATACGAGTACAAAGTTTGGTATCATGCTACTAAAACATTATCAACGTCTTGCGAACAGAAACTCGAATTCTTTTTCGAGAAGTTTTCAGCTCCGAGTTGGCGGCACGTCGCTCGTTGTCGTGTAGCATCGCCCGAGCGAGCGCTCACAATGCTCGCCCCGAAGATCGGCGCTGTTGCCAATTACATTATGTACGGGAGGGCGAGGGGCGAGAGGGAGAGCCTTATATATATAAAGCCCTCCCCCTCCAAGCCTTGGAAACTCACAGGTTATAAAGCGCGGGAATGAGTTTTCGCGCGAAAACTTTATCGCAAAAGCTCGTGCGCCGAGCGAAGCTTTTTCACCAGCTTAGCCTAGTTCGACGACATCGACGCTCAGGATTAATTTTACGATTTAAACTTTTTCTTACATGAATTGTTTTCATTTATGTACTATAAAGTAATGACTGCGTTGTGGTATTTATACGAGGTTACTTTTACGCGTAGGCCTGATGAATGATGACAAGTTGGCAATGTTTCCTCTTTCGGTTGGTAATAAATAAACCATTTATTTCAGGCGACACAGGCCCATAGATAAATACCTTAACCTAAACATACGTAATACAACTGAAGATGGGTATATGGTACAAACCAAACGTTGAAGGAAACCTGTAAGAGGTTTCATTCGACGACTTTTGGTCTGTACATACCTATCTTCAGTTTTCTTATTGTGATCCATTTTGATGAGATGTAGAGACAAACCATATTCCTCGATTATTATCAAAGTTACTCTTAGTCGGACAGTGGTAGTATCCTTTTTTCAGGATTTAATTAAGACTCCGGCTTTGATGTCGTACTTTAAATACATTGCATCCAAACAGTTGAATACAGTACGAAACAAAAGTCAGGGGCGACCCTCCGGCTCCCGCGTCGAGGGAGAGCACAAAGAACGACTCCCAATTCAGTAACGAGTCCCGGGTCCCAGGCCCCGGGTCCGTTAGCTCATCGCCAACTCAGATGAGGGGTCCGAACTTTGCCACGCGATGCGAGCTAACAAAAGACTATTCAGCGTCATCAGGTAAATGAAACAGTGACAGAATATTAGAGCTGCGTCAGTTTCATTGGTAAGGCGGGTCGATAAATCGAAGTCAGAGTAAGGTCAACACAGCGGTGGGCAGCAGCAGGGTCGCCGGCGGCTGCGGTGGCGGTGGTGCGTGCGGGCCGGCTCGGCAGCCGCAGCATGCCGCTCGCAGTGCCGATGCTGTTTTGCATAAGTAATGACCGCCGCCGCCGCCGCCGCCCCTCACCCCCACCCCGGCTCCCCCCGTAGGCCTATCGATTGCGGCGGCGCGGGGCGGGCCGCATCGCCGTAATTGTCACACTGAGCGGGCTGAATTTCACTCCACCCTCGCGTTATCGACCTTACTACCCCCGCATAAAACCCACTCTCCGCCGGCAAGTTCTTGATTGAATACCAAATGCGTTATAGTCCGCTCTAAGTTTGGAGGCGGCTCGTAATAGAGCCTTCGAAGAGTCTATGACAGAGCTTAATTAGACAGGCGTGCGATGGCACCGAATGGATTTTACTTGTTCGATATTTCAGCGCGAATCGTTGCGACTGAATTAAAGTACTTTTAAATTAGTGGACCAGAGAACTGTACCGTCAACCTTCGGCGCGGGCGTGCGCGTACAGTTGGCGGAGTTTGTTTGTTCGACACATTAGCGAGCACTCGCGGTTGCGACTGGCCGATGTGATCATTTGCCAACAATCCAGACTGCGAAGCAACAGGCTAACTTTAATATTTGAGTAAAGTATCAAGTGGAAAAAGTGCAAGCTACAGCTAACTGGCGAACAGTTATAGCTGAGCTCGCTGCACCGGGGAGAGTCGACAGCGGACACCTCACGCACGCCTGTCGCACGCAGAGAACAATAATTCCGTATCGTTTCGCGCGACAGAGCGTGCGACGTCGCATCGAATGTATTAATAGTCGTCGTCTATGCGAGCGCCGTTTTTTAGCGCACCAGCAACGACGAAAGTATGGAGAAAGTGGCGCGTTGACGTCACGCACACACGCGCAGCACACGCGTGCCGTACGCCGGCTGAAGACAACGTGACAGCCGCTCTCTGTGCTCGATACAGCGCTGTCTTGCTACACGCTGACGTTGCAACACCGCGCTCCGTATGAGAAATACGACGCTAGCAGCCGATACGAGGTGCCCCCTCTCGACACGTTCACTTGCTCAACTGAAATACCTTTAAAAATACGTCAGCTCGAGCTCACATCGACACTACACTTGCCTCTCTTGACAACTGCCAGACTCACCAAGTCGAAGGATAATGGGCGTTCCCCAATCTTGTGATAATTGGTTCTTATAGGGGCGCTTGCGCTTGATTACTGTATGCGGGCGAACTATCACTCGTGCTCAAGTTTGTCCGACTTTGACTTCTACTGAATGCAGAATAATGCCCCATAAAACGAGCACCTGTTTCGGTAGGAACGCGTGGATAACCGAACAAAGGACCGGTCGTCTCACAAACACGATTCTTTATTGCGGCCCATTGCAGTTGTCATTGTCGATTGGTTACGAGCGAAAATCACCATTGTTAACGGTATATGACATAACTCGGCTCGTGCCCACGCGATCACAACATCTCAAAGCATAATAGTGTGAAAACAAATAAAGAAAGAGTAATGATCATCGCTACGAGAGACGAAACGTTAAACAACGGTCGCACGCGAGTCGCGAGCCACCCGACGTGTACTAGACTCGGAACTAGATTAAATTGAGATCAAACGTGGTTCATTCATAATCTGATCACAACGCCGGTAAACGTAGTATGTTTGTAGAGGCTTCAGTTCAGCGGTTAGTCGGCTTAACCGAGAGTCGAGCGGCCGCGGCACCCGCGGCGAACAATTAATTAAATTAAGTGCAAGATGAAAAGGAAAACGACCACGACCGCCGCCGATCAGCTGATCTGTGATTGATGCGCACATCATCGCACCCCACTGCACTCAGCTTACACTACAGCCGGTTTAGGACCGTTATTATTAAAAAAAAAACCTTGTTTATTTACGATTCGACGGCGATTATATTGTGTATTAATTAAATTAAGGTTCAAAGACTCGAGACTCACTGTGTTGTTTCAGAAACCTGCCCACTTTTTTAACAAATTATCAGAAACAGGGTTACACTATTAAAAACCTACCTACATTTATCTTACAGATCATCATCTGCCTACCCTTTTCCCAACTATGTTGGGGTCGGGTTTCAGTCTAACTGGATGCAGCTGAATACTAGTATTTTACATGGACCTCCACAACCCAGTTACTGGGTAACACAATACCCCTTGGTAAGACTGGTTGTCCGACTTTCGGGCTTCTGACGATCCGTAACGACTGTCAAAGATCCAAGAATGACAGCCGGGACCAACGGCTTTTTAACGTGCTTTCCGAGGCACTGGACATTTCTTCTTTTACACATTTCTTCTGTTACAGATAAAACCAATAAAATGATAATCATCCACTGTTAATAGAACAGCAAATAAACAAATCAACGACCTCGGAGACTTAAAAAGTGAAAGAAAACGTGTAATAAATATAACTTCATCACTTTTTTCATTGCCAAAAAAGAGCTGTAAGTAGTGACGTCACTGGCCGGGAGGGGTGGAGGATTAGGACGGCGGGGTGAGGGGGTGGCGCGGGAGCCAACCCTCGCTCGCCGCCCCTACCAACGAGACTCGATTGAATCTAATAATGTACAAAGCTACTAATTGTAAGTGCACTTTCCAAATAAGCAAGCTGAATCTGAAAGCCCTACTTTAATTTTAATGAGAGAGACCATTGTTTAGTTGTGAACTTTTTCAGTGCTGTTGCTCAAACGTGGTATACAAGTTCATAGACTTCGTAGCAGATGGATTCATCATAGTTAATGAACATGGATAATTGAAACTGATAGAAAAACAATTGGGTTAAGGCTTGATCTTTTGGAATACACAACCTGTCAGACATTCCATTTTCCAGTTCGAGTAGCAATCGAGTTCGAATGGTACGGTATATCAAAGAGACGTGGTGGTGTGAGTTGGGTGGCCTCCCCCACCCGATGGGGGAATGTGGTGAACACACACATGCGCGAGTACATTACTGTAATTATCCAATTATTAAAAAATGTATGACTATGCAATTAATTACCAGCTATTGGGTTAGTGACACCCGTAAGATGATGTTATTTCTATACCTGTTATGGAAGTCATTACTGGAAAAGGAATGTTATGCTCTTTGTGATGAGTAGAGTTTGGAATGAAAAGTCGGGGGTCCTTTTTCGTAGCAGGATTGCTACGAGTGCTACGCCGCGTAGCAACATCGTAATAATTGGTAAAGGAAAGAACTGATGTTTGAATGATTAGAGGAGTCGTTCTTTGTTCAACTTCTTCGTTAGAAAGCAACAATAAGTAGTGAGCATTTCTTCTATAGAACTCATTAGGTTACCTATGAATTTTTGCCTTCGTTAGTGCTAGTTGCTATAAGAGCCTATTCTGAAGGACCTTTTCGAGTTCGTTCTTTATCAAGCTTCTTATGGTAATTTAATGCCTGTTTGGAACTAAATAGTGGTGGTTTTAAGGACTAATGTAGGTATAACTAACTAAACCCGATCTGACTTTTCACTTCTGCTGACGAAAAACTCAGAATTAATCAAAAGTAACAACCATAAAGAATGTTCCATCGTAAAATCAAAACTAATAAATCAGTAGGTAAAGAAGAATACGCAGCACGTACCTACAGTAGTGCCCTCTTTGCGGCTGATTACGAGCGCGCTACCAAATAAGAATGAATTTTTAATGAGAACGGGGGTGGCCCCGGGGCCAGCCTCTTCCGAACAGTACGCACTTAGGAGATTAGTCTCGAGAGCGTTACAGTTAACTTGCTAACAAGTAACAACAGTTCACCCGCTAAAAATAATATCTACAGATACAGGAATTAATACTAATTTATGTAACGGGTTGTTTTTCTACAGGAGGCCTCGTAGACCCTCTACGAAAAACGCGTAGGCGAGAAAAGCGTAGCTATCAGAAATTGTAGTAATACAAAATGTCTGCTCGTGTTGAAAACTTGTTGAAGTGTACATGATGTATTGCTAATTGTTACTGTCTCTTGTATTCGACAACTTCATTCAAGAGAACGTTAACATCTGAGTGCTAGTAAATCGAGAGACAGGTAACCAGCAATAAAGACAACCGAGCCGCAAAGCTATAAAGTGATAAGACGACGACCCCACAGAACAATAACAATGTAAATACCGTTTTATAGTGTAAACAAAAAGTATAATAAATGTTACGTAGCCGGCTACGTCAGGATGTACGTCACAGGCGACGTCACGAGCGGAAGTCCGCACTAGATATATTTAGTGTAGGCGTGCACCGCAGACAGGTTCAATGTCGAGGCCCGACTATCTATCGTCCATCAATCACCGCTCGCCGCTAGAACACCCGCTACCAAAGGACGCGATCGCGATCTACACTTTTCCTCACTTGCCCACTCGACTCGAACTCATCCTCCAAACAGTACATTGCAAAAAGACGCCTCTCTGATTACACCACTCTCGATGCTGCGATAACATCGCACCGGTATGCGCGTGATAATAGTTTGTTGTTATACCCGTAGTAATAGTAATCCACCCGTCTTCGATTCGCAGATATGAATCGAATCGATTGTCACGGTCGGTCAGGTGGTACATTATCATTTTCATTCATAGATTGATAGAAGTGTGTAATTGGATATCGGAACACGTCGATATAGATTGTGCGCGACCGGGTGAATGCGGCGCGATGCGGCGTGCTGCGGTGCGGTGCGGTGCGGTGGTGCAGCGGGCACACCGGGAGCAAGGCCGGCGCTGTTTACAAACTTCCGTCACGACTCACGAGCACTTGTCACTCGCGCCCCGCGCCGCTCCTCGGCCGACGCACACGTGTCTACGCAAATAATAGCGAGCCCTCACAGTTGACATTGTCCCACTTCGAGAGACTGCCCGCCCGTCTAGACTTGAGATATGATCACCGTCGATACGCTCGCTGCTAACATTTTGCATTCGTTACCGTTTCAATACATCGCTGTGCCATTCTCTATCTCTCTATTATCAGTTCAGGTGCAAACCGTGCAAGTCGCAAGTGACTACGAGACGCATCACGCTGGAGATAGTATTCTTAAATTTAGAAGGCATGCACCCTTGTTGGTCGTGCCCTACGCGGGGAGCGAACGAGGGTGAATGCAGTAGGGTGGCGGAGCTCCCTCGGCCCGTCGCCCCCCGGTGCACAGTAGGCGCGTAGTAACTGCAATAACGGAGCAGTGAAAGTGTCGCGGGGCGCTTCAACCGTCAATGGGTGAAGACTTTACTCCCTTCACCCCGCCGTCTTGTGCTCAAACTTGTAGCTAATAGTACGATCTTCCTAGTGTCGGTCGCCTACACACATGTTTGTGTTCACCTAAACAATGTTTGTGTTGAAAGTTTCTCTTGGAGCACGCAAACGAGCGCCGACCTGGCGAAGTGGCGACGCTTATTAAATTATTGCTCGATTTACTGAAGAAGTTGAGCGTGTCGGCTGATTACAAAGGTGTGACGTGTGCGCATCGCGACGAGTGCACATAAATCGCGGTCGATCAGCGCCGATCGAGTATGTAAAGTGTTTGCGAGATGGAGCGGACACCGGCGGCGACAAGCAAAAGCAAATAAACAAGCGGAACGAGTACGTCGTCATTATCTCGAGTCATGAATGAAACGGAACGTAAATTGAAATGTATCGCGTGCCATAATCCGCGCGCATTAATCTCACTCAAACGCCGATCGTTGCGTAACCGCGAGCACAACAAACGGCTCAAGTTCATTGATCCACTTAATGTCCGCGCTAAATGTGTCGTTGTTGAATGTCAAAACATTGTTACATAATTATCCGCGTGTGCGTGAGGTGTGCGCCATGCGCGCGCGCCGACAGACGACGTCCCGCCCCGGAGTACGGGGGCGCAGGCGCAAACTGGACACTTCCGAGTCCGGCCGATCGGTGATCACCCGCGATACGTCATCATGTTTATTTATGAGCTTATGATTATAAAATGACGTTTATAACATTCTGATATCGTTGACCGGTTGCCGTTTAATAATAACATTCATTCATTCATTCATAAGTGATTAATGGTTACTAGGTACCTACGAAATAGATTTGTAGTAGTATATAATAAAGCTATTATCATAATTATAAACAAGATTTTACGTTACTTGCTGGATGTAGTAAAACATTATTTACAAACATTTGAAGCTAAATCTAAATTACACCTTTGTTTTACTTTTACATTTTCGTTCAAGCGTAAAGTTTTTTGTTGCGGTTATCGATATTCTTGATGGTTCTATCAGCTAAACTTTACGACTAGTTTATACAATCCTTTATTAAGCAAAACTATCCATATAACTTTTTACAACACTATATTTACAAGTGTTTTCAATCGTCGAAGGGCGGACTGTTAAATTACACGTGGTGATTGATTTGTTTTCGTAGTAAAAGCAGCTGTAGTAGTGAATCCACTGCTCTGAATACTAATAAAATAAGTTATAGTAAATCACGGAGCGTTGTAAGTTCAACGTATGTCACGGTGCACGCTCGCAACCTTCATGTCCGTTTGCAACACATGGCAATCGTTTCAGATGCGCGCGCGATGCAAACTACGAGTTATTGTACTTGTTTAACTTTCGCCGTGTGCCGAACTTGACCGTCAAAACAAGATTGCAATAAAAACATCACTCTTATACAATGACATGAATTTACATAAATTATTGGCGGCGGCACGTCTCGGCCCGCGTCCGTCGCGCACACGCCGCGCCTTCGTGTTTACCCAGATGCAATGTTTACATAGCCATCACACCAAACTGGAGGGTTCAACGACTCACATTATTGTTTTATTGCCAGACGAAATTGGGTCGCGGTGTGGCATCGAGGCCATGGGAAATATATTTAGAGCGTGGAAGAGACACTTCACGAATGCGAAATGTATTATTATCCCCCTATTCTCGATTCTACGTCCGATGAGCTGGCGAATACTGATAAATACAGCTAAAGATATAGGTATGCAATTAGCGAAAAATAACAACAAACCAAAATTCCCCAATTTCCTATCACGGCGCAAAAAGCAAAGATAAGATTGCGGTAGTTTTATTACTGTAATCTGATATTTTGAATGTTGATTAGGTTCACTTGCGCAAATACAGAGTTGTACAAAACCAATCGCATTATAATAATAATACGATATTAAGTAATTGAGAAAGGAAGCACGAGTTTGTGAATGCATCTCAAACATGACAATAAGCTACCAACAAAAAGTGGTAAACAGCGTTCGGCGGCCCAATATAACAGTAATAATAAAAATACTGGCGAGCATTGAATTCGGTGCACCTGACATTCGCATATTTTTTTTTTTTCTAAACAGATGTCGGCGGCGCGTCGCTCAGCGCGTGTCGATGCCCTATATTATTGTATGTCTTTCAAGTTCATTGAGTCACACAATAGCCATATAATTGGTCGTTAGCGTATGTCAAAACACGTCGGCGCGGTTCATAATGCTTTACATAATTAGGCTCGTTTGCATAAACGATTATTATGCGTGTCTTCGCCGATGACGTCGGCACCGCTATGGCTAATTCATTCATTTGTTTATGAGTTTACTATTACTTTTACTCCACGTGGTCGATTGTTTACAATGCGAGCGTGAATTTAACGGCAAATGTGTAATAAAAGTTGTTATTATTACGCGGTGTGCTTAAGGAGGAGCGCCTCATTGTGACGTTGATTCATAATGCGGCTGATAGACCGCTTGTTTACATACATGTTTATTTAACGTGCGTGGAGTGAGGTTAGAATCTCAGCCATGTATGGCAACTATTTACATTGTTACGGAGCTGTTACTGGATGCGCGAAATGGAGACGTTCCACGTGATTTTAATAGGACTGACCGAAAGGATTGACGCTGCCATTTTCTAGAAACTTCTAACACTGGGTCGCGAATCTTATAAAAGGACTTTATTCTTGATATTATGTATAAAATAAAGAGATTCAAACAAATTATTAACAAAACGTAGGCCTGAACCTAAAACGCATAGATAATCGATAATTTTGGTGCAATTTTTCGTAGCGCGTAGCAACAACTACGCAAATAACTACGCGGCGTAGCAATGCTACGAAATCTTCTTTCAAAACACCCAAAAATATAATCCTGGACTTAAAATCTTTATACTTTTGAGAAAATGGAACATACTGAAGAAATTCTTGTAATATCGTTCTTCTGATGACATGACGTTCACAGCTACGCACTCAAGAATGATACGATACCGCATAAAATAACATCTTATTCTCATGTCGATCCTATTGTCCTATTCACAGATAAAGAAATATTTCATAATTAAGATGTTCTTCCCTAGCTCCGGCCGACGGAAGATGGCCCAATTGCGTCAGATCGCATGTGCAGCTGTAGTGTATATTTTTTTAAGAAACCGGATTGTTCCTGCACGTTATCTTCCGGTTACCCGTCGATAGCGCTGGCAGAGCATGATCCGACTTCCCGGATGGATACTTTAGCTTTTAAGACTACTTTTTGAACCATGGTTATAACGGCATAAGTTACTAGATCATTTTCTAAATGCAACGGAAAATTGATGATGATGATATGACTAAGTAACAACAGCCGCACGGGTCGATCGATCAGATTAAGCAACACTTTCCGGGGTTCGCCGTGGATGGGTGGCCATCTTTACATCCAAGATCCCTCCGTGCCTTGGAAAGAGTTAAGCCGTTAGTCCCGGCTGTCTTCGTGGATTTTTGACAGTCGTTACGGGTCGTCAGAAGCCCGAAATTCTGACAACCAGCCTTACGAAGGGGTATCGTATTACCCAGTAACTGAGTTGTGGAGGTTCCGTAGGCAATCGCTTCATGTAGAATGCTGGTATTCGGCTGCATCCGGTTAGACTGGAAGCCGACCCCAACATCGTTAGGAAAAGGCTAGGCAGATGAGGAATTGAAAATGAGGATCGCATGCTGAAATGCAACTCAATTTTAAGTCGCTCTTAGCACTCAAGATGTCCTTGTGACTTTGAGGTGTATTGTAGTGACAAAGACTTCTAAGACTAAGAATGTCTTAAAGTTAAGTATTGTTTTTAAGTCGATTAGGGACCCCGTCTTGGTGTCAAATTATTGTGAAGGAAATACACAAACTCCTCATATAAAGGGTCCTAAAGCGCGGTCACTGTTGGACTGCATAGAAAAGAAAGAGAAGCACGATGTTTTTTAGTTTTAGTTTTTGTGAGTGACATCTCGCAGTTGACCATTGGAGGTCGAGACTGCTTAATCGAACTTTTCCTGTGGGTGCTCTAAGCGAACTTAAAGCCTCCGGCCAGGGCTTACAAACTAAGATTTAGATGACTGTGCGTCGCTAGGGGGAGAACAGCCAGACGGCGCAGGCTGGATCATAACGGGGGGGAAGCACGATGACAACGCTAGTAATTTATTGCAAAATATGAAGCAATTATTACAAAAAATCTATTGATTGGACTAAAATATTAAAATATTATTACGTTAATGAATGAACGAATGAATGCTTGTAGAATAATCTGACAAACAATCAGAATGATTCCATCTAAAGCAGTATGGTTTTTAAACGTCAAAAGAAATTTTTAGTTATTTTCGTAATTTTTTCTATCCTACCAAAATTAGTTGTATTATGTTTTCAACACACTATCTAACTACAATATAATATTTTGTTTACCTACTGCAGTGGATCATATACTTTTATTAGGCATTATAAGACTTGCGTTTAGGTCCTGTAGTCCCCCCTAAGACATGAGTATATTATCAGTTAGAATCAAAATCGATGTTTATATTGCGAGTGCCAGAAGTACCGTTCCTTCTTTAACTATAATCAATTACAATAAGCACTTGTTGATCGCATTTTTTGCCTTCAAGATGCCAATCTTAACAGCTGTCGTGGACTCGTCGTATTCTCGGTCTTGACCGTCGGGAGCTCCTTCACACCCTATTTCACTATCGTTGGGCCAGACTGGCTCAGTCACGGTGACACGCAGTTTTTCCGACTTTTAATCATCAATAGTTTTTATAAAACAGATAAGTATGATCGTACACTCAGAGGTTAATAACACCATTCAAACGAGCTATTTATAATGGTAATATGTTATGTTTTGTGTACCATCTGTCAACTTTTTTTTTTTGTTAAACGTTGCCAGTAACATCTTTTTTCGCTAATATATTACTTACTATAATAACTTATGCAATTTCAAGTAAGTAATAAACTTTTTATAACTGTTAGTCATGTCTTAAATTTTGTAAACATTACCTAACTTGTAGAAAAACTACTGGAACGGTAGACGGTTATAATAATTGTTTTTTTTTTTTATGTAACTAATCCTTATTATTATGACGTATCTTTGCTAATTTGCTGGTTCCTAACGTTAGTTTGAAACAGTAGTGAGTTTGTTCTCGAGAATGCTATAGTGACATCACAAAATGGTATATTTAACAAATGTTTGGGTGAAACTAGTTTCGTTATAGCGTTTCTCATTAAAAATGAAGATAGTCGCGACGGTAAGGCAGCAATCAACGATCGAACAAAACCGGGTACCGCATCTAGTTTATTACATTGGCTGGCCAAACTAGTTACTGTAAACCATCTATACGAATGAATTTAGACTTTATTCTTTGACGACGAGAGTTTAGAATCGTTTGGGGAGGGTTTCTAGAACTATATAAGTGCATAAGGGTAGTTGGTGCATAGTTTCTTAGCGCACGTGACTGCAACAAGTCACATTCCGCGCCCCCACCCACCCCCATAGGCCTACAAACAACCCCGACACAACTACACAACATATACATTTATTTTGACGGCTCATATCACATGTTGAACCTTTAAAATGTATGAAAGATATAAATAGAACGGATTTTGTATCATTTTTATAATACGGGTTTATTTATAACAAGGTAATATTTTTTAGACTTTGGGTAATTCGCGTCTGTCTATTGGTAAGCCAATTCTCAGAAAGGATTTGGGACATCAGGCTACATACCTACAAGACTTATTTGTTTTAACCCTTAGAAGATTTTGAAATTGATCAACCTCAATCTCAATCCGTCAAAAATTGTTTAGCGTTTACTTACATTTGTGATATTTAATTGTCGCTGGCATGAGATTGTGACTTGAGGTGCTCGTGGCTAAGTAATAACAGCCGCACGGGTCGATCCATCAGGTTAAGCTACGCTTGCCGGGGTTGGTCAGTGGATGGGTGACCATCTTTACATACCGAGACTCCTCCGTGCCTCGGAAAGCACGTTAAGCCGTTGGTCCCGGCTGTCATTCGTGGATCTTTGACAGTCGTTACGGGTCGTCAGAAGCCCGAAAGTCTGACAACCAGTCTTACCAAAGGGTATCGTATTACCCAGTTACTGGGTTGTGGAGGTCAGATAGGCAGTCGCTCCATGTAAAATAATGGTATTCAGCTGCATCCGGTTAGACTGGAAGCCGACCCCAACATAGTTGGGAAAAGGCTGGGCAGATTGATTGATGAGATTGTGACTTGAATTTTAACGTTGTTAGCATCGTTTTTTATATTTCTATGGTTGTTAGGTACGAGAATTGGCCTTCCGAAATTCTTCAGAAGTCCCTGTACCTACGTATTTGTTTTAGTCAGTATCACAGGATTGGTCATCAGTTCCTATATAGATACCAACATTATGCAGTCCTAACAAAGCTTTTTTCCTTTTACTGTGTCCTGAAACTGTGCATATGAATAATGTATTGTGGAAGGATTCGAGCTCCCAAACAAAAGTTTATAAGTGTCGTGAAGGACAGACATACCTATAAATAAACAATGTATATTTTATTTGGAATCCGGAGACTTGAAAAGGTTAGACCCTCTACGGCGTAGAGGGTTGGATATATTTTCTAAATAATGGCCGATTAGGTCTAGACTTGTACCCAAGTCACTATCGAGCTCAGAAAAATACAAAAGAAATCGAAACCACGGTATTAATGAACTTTTCGTCTACAGGCTGTTTAGTTCTTTAGATAAAGAAAGAACAGCAAAAGGTATTGGAGTGGACTCGCCAATGGCGATTCCAGTCGAGGAGTAAATCTCAATAAGTGGAACGGAGGAGGCGCTCTGGGCCGGTGCTGGGCGGGGCGCGCCAGCCGTCGCCATGGCAACGCACCCCTAGCCGCTACCAGGAAAACCCACCAACCTCTGATCACACTCCTATTCGCTTATAGAGGAGGTTTTCAAAACAAGACCAAAACAGACTGTTTCGCCTCAAACAAACTTTGGATATCTTTTATCCTTCATCATCTAATTGAAGGTCTTACAAAATCGTCTAATTCTAAACCAATGTCAGACTGTTTTAGTATCATTCAGCTTAACGAATCGCAGTGGTCATCCATTTATTCATTACAGGCGAGTAAAAACCACGGCGCATTGTAAAAGAGTCCAGTAATATCGTAGCAATATAGAAAGTAAAGTGCGTTAGCGCTGGCTGGCTGGCGATGGCGAGCCAACAGCCAACTCGGCGATAATTAATGTGGAGTCAGTGGAGTCGAGCAAGCAGGCGCCGCCGCGCCAGCCTCGCAGAGCGCACAAAAAACCCGCTCCGACACAAAAACACCCGCCGCCAGAACGAGACAACGCTGCGGGACAGAACGAGACAACAACAACTACGTATTTCTGTGACGAGTTCTCGCTTGCCTCGAGCGTCGCGCAGTTATCGAGATTCGAGCCGAATACCGCGCTTTGATTTAAAACTCCACCGAATGCGCCCTTCTATCTATCACATGGCGTTTGACAGGTCGCCGGAAACGCGCCGAGCTGTCAGTTCGAAAAAAGGCGCGCGTCTTGTAAACTTTATGAATATTTTAAGGACCATTATAGATAAGTTATAAACCTATAACTAAGACAACACCTAATGTATGATGAAAGGTACATTTCTGAAGTTGCACAATATTATATTTGAGTCTGAACTACAGTGAAAAGTTAAAAGTTACACAGCAGACTAAAGTATGATAATGGCTATCCTTATTTTAAAGAAACACAAAGAAAGAGTATAAGAATAATGCTAAAATATTCGTACCTCTAGGTAAGTGTATAAGTACTAAAATAACATACAATTTTTATGAAAATATTTCATATAACATAATGTTCAAAGAAGAAAAGGATAAAAGACAAATATTCACTTAGCTACTATCTCCTCCAAAAGACTTATTCGAATCTACCCACTTGGTAAAAATCTTTAAGTTAAAGTTGAGATATATTTTACTTAACTTTTAGTAAACTCATGTTTATCACAATAGTTCGATCCATACATTGAGTAGATTTCGAGTTTCATCAGTATTATAAACTTGTAACAAAACTGTATTCAACACAAAAACTATGACTGAGAACTAAGTCGAATTTGAAATAAATGCGAAACCATCGCTGCCGCTACACTTAACTTACTAATACTTATAACTACGATGACTTACCTGGAAATCACTCCACATTTTCATTGGGATACACCATAGTTCCGATACGAAAACATCACACGATTCACGATAACAACTGTCAAATGTGTCACAGCACGGCGTCACAATCACAAGCGAACAGGGTGGAGGCCGAGCGCAGACTGGAGCTGGCGGCTCGCGCGCCCGCCGGCACTCGCGTCGCTGTGGCGCGGCGCTCGGGCGCGCTCGGGCCTGCTCGGCGCGGGTCGGGCCGCAGCAGCGCCCACCTGCGACTCGAACAACAAAACTGAACCGAGAGCTGCCTGAGTGCCTGGTGCCCGCTGCCTGGACACCACAATGCCTTCATCCAGCGCCCGGCTGACCATTGGAAATACCCGAGTTTCACTGCATACAGACTTACTGTTCGGATCTACGATCAGATGGTGCAATCGTTTTATTCATTTGCGCCATTTGGAGTTTCGATGTTCAGCATAAATTACTTTCTTAAAACAAAAACGAGTCTTTGTATTAACTTACACATCACTAAACCGACTACTTAGACCTAAATATAAATCCGGTCGCCAGGCACGCAGAATATGAGACACAATATCTTATTCACCCGCTTGATAACAACGTACAGTATTGAAATCTGAATCCTAACGCACAAACATAAAGAGCTCAAGTTTTCAGTCAACTGATAACAGAAAGTGACAAATAAAAAAGCTTTCTGAACAAAGTTTTGAGTGCGCCGCGCTACGGCCGGCGTAGCAGGAAGTTCGTAGCAGTAAAACTTCGTAGCGCTCTCGTAGCGTGAAAGTTTTGATTTCAACGATTTGCGTTGCGGCGAAGAGGGCCGCGAGGCCGCACTAGCTCTGCGACCCTGCACCCCTTACTATCGACCTCCGACGAGCGCGGAACATTACCGAGCATGCGCTTATGCACGAGCTACATTGCCGCGTAGCGACTCTGCAGTGTTTGTCTGAAGGGGCGTAACAGAGCAATGCATGTGCTACACGGAGTGTAGTCGTAACATAACATTGCTCTCAGATTTATCTGTTCGTTCATCTCTCACGAGAGTGCGCCACTTGGCTGTCGACCGACTACGCCCTTACCGTGTTTAGGTACGTTTTGCAAATCACCACATGACAAAAGAACCTCCAGTTTGTCGCGTTCCATTTCGCGTGCAGTGAGGCCGTCGCGGCGCGGCGTGGATAGCGCGCCAGCAATGGGGCGTGTGCCGATCGATACGGTTGCTACAGATACGATACGCGCCGGAGAGAAAAATCATTCGGCGGCAATTTCGAGTACTCGTTACTATTATAAATATTTAGGTCGCTCGATATTATTAAAGTGATTAATTTATATTATTTTGGGAACTTAAAATAATGGTAAACAGTGCATTGGACTTGGAGATGCAGTGATCATGATGACGGAGCATTTTTGACAGATAACAAGTGAACATAAATCGTGGCGAAATAAAATAAAGTTACGAATCGCCTGCGTGTGCGCTTATTGCGAAGTATCGTTCTTTATCCTGAATACTTTATTATAGGAAAGGTTGATGTCTGCAGTTGCAGGGTTTATGCGACTACCTACTATGACTCTGTTATGTATCCTGGATACAAAATAAGCGTTGTAAATAAGCGCTGCAACTTTTTCTACAGCTTCAATAAGTATGTTTTATGAATCTGATGTGCTATGATATTACAAGTTTTGTTTATATTCAAATATGTATGTTTATGTTAAGGTATTTAACTATGGGCCTGTGTCGCCTGAAATAAATGGTTTATTTATGTATTATTATGTAATACGTATCTACTAATTTAAATAAAGCAGAAGAGTGAACAAAGTCGAAAAAAAATACAAACAATGAATCTATAAGTTCAGTAATAATGTAATACCGATTATGAATGACAAAACATTAGATAATATCTTATATAAGGATTACCGATTCTAAGTAAACAACAAAACCGCTATAAAACCTACATAACAATTACAATAAAAATACAATAAATAACTCTATAGGTACCTACATAATGTTAATAGATTCGATTTCACGCAGCCAGCAAGAAAGCCCGTGGTGTAAACGCAAGGTGTGCAAACTGCATGCGTCAACCTGCCAGTGACATGCGCCGTGCGCGTTGCACGGTGCCCGCGAGTCGCCAACCCGGCAATTTAGCCACGACGCATGCGCGAAACCGACTCCTTGCTAGTATCATTTTACTGCTGCACTTGAAAAATATCGTGTAGGTACGATTTGAACCTATAACATTAAGGACTGTGCAATTTATGTTTAGTTTAAAGACGTGCTGTTTATATTACGATATTGTAGCCATGTTTATTTATTGTACGGACTTTGTTATATGCAGATACATAGGTAGAAAAGCTTTGAGAAATTAACTGTACAATCACAAAAGCTGAATGTGTGAAGCTCACATTCTTAGATCAAATCGAAGTACCAAGAAGTGTTGTAGGACGAGCAGTGTTGTTAGGTTTTTCCATCTGGAATTACCCGGAATCTGGATTCACGCCCGGTTGATGGCAACAAGCTCACCCCCTATATCATAGGACTTAAACATATTGGCTTAGGGGGAGTACTAAAACATCTCTGCCTAACTCTTCTGGCACAAACTGGCGTGATGTTGGCTGCCGAGGATTAGTCTACAAATCATCATCATCTTAAGCCGTTGACCGATTTACTCCGAGTGTATCCAGGATTCAATCCCTCGTTGTTGTGTATTCCTCAATTTTCGTTATTGCACGTACCACTGTTTGCCTCTGCTATCTCTGCATCACACAACGGTTGACTGGTACAAAATGCTTATGGCATTCATCATCATCATTTCAGCCGAAAAACGTCCACTGCTGGACATAGTCCTCCCACAAGCACCACCACTTCGACCGGTTCTGTGCTTCCCGCATCCATCGGATTCCTGCGGCCTTCACAAGGTCATCGGTCCACCTTGTGGGAGGCCTTCCAACGTTACGTCTTTCGGTATTATGGCATTGAGTCCATACAACAATAGATGAGTCCCAGAACACCAAATGCATAAAATGTATGATGACATTTTGTTAAAAAGTTTATAATATTATTGATTTCTGTTGAAATTCCATTGTTACTGTACGTATTTAGTCTAATTAAAAAACATCGTGGGGAAACCGAAATGTCCTAGAACCAAAATAAAATCGAAGACGTGTGACATTCATCCAACAACCGGCAGTGGGCCCGCGTGGTGGATTACGGACCATTCCCCACAGAGAGGAGGCCTGTGTCCCAGCAGTGGGAATATTTAAGGCTGACTGAGATGAGTCTCAGTATCCCGTTTATGACATTAGCGTATTTCCTAATGT
Organism: Cosmia pyralina; assembly: GCA_946251885.1. Lineage (NCBI taxonomy): Eukaryota > Metazoa > Arthropoda > Insecta > Lepidoptera > Noctuidae > Cosmia > Cosmia pyralina. The sequence goes on from OX276360.1 coordinate 12,488,689, forward strand.
TGTCTTTGTCCTTTAGGTTCGTTTCGTGGCTTTCAGTTTTGAAGTCTTGAATTCAATCTTCAGGTTCAGGTAAAACAAGGTTTATGAGGGAATAACGTAACATCATTCATTCATAATTTTTACTATAGAAACCGTATTTTTAAGAGCCCTGTGAGGAGCTCGTGGCTAAGTAATAACAGCCGCACGGGTCGATCCATCAGGTTAAGCTACGCTTGCCGGGGTCGGTTCGAGGATGGGTGACCATCTTTACATACCAAGACTCTCCGTGCCTCGGAAAGCACGTTAAGCCGTTGGTCCCGGCTGTTATTCGTGAATCTTTGACAGTCGTTACAGGTCGTCAGAAGCCCGAAAGTCTGACAACCAGTCTTACCGAGGGGTATCGTATTACCCAGTAACTGGATTGTGGGGGTCAGATAGGCAGTCGCTCCATGTAAAATACTGGTATTCAGCTGCATCCGGTTAGACTGGAAGCCGACCCCAACATAGTTGGGAAAAGGCTAGGCAGATTATGATTTTTAAGAGCCCTACAGGTACTGTGGCAGGTACATTGTCATCGTCTGAAATTATAAGAAAGCTTGTCTGCACCAAATATGCTAGCAATCATTCATGTGATTTTTGCCTACCTTGTAAAACTTCTGAAATGTAACATAAAGTAACAAGTATTTAATTATGTTACCGTCGCATTTTGAAGAGAGATGAGGTTTCCCGAACCCTTTTTGAAAGGTTTAATAATCATTATTATAAAAATGTAGGTATATACAAATGTTTATAAAAGTTTTATCTTAAATCACTGGTTTCCTTACTGTGTAGTGTATTAAACAAATCATTCATGAAACTGCATCAATTAGTATTCATAATGATTTTATTATATTACGTTTTTCGATTCGTGTTAAAGGAAAACTTTATGTAATAAGTGTATTTATATTTCATCATATTTCATTCAATTATCCTTCCTTATTAATTTAAGCTTATTTTCCTGGTAGAATGGAACATCTCTTTCCCTTCATGTGGGGTCCTGCAAGGTGACTACGGGCGAGATTCATGGTCTGCAGTTAGATTTTGCTTTGGTAAGTAGTGTCTCATACGAATGTGAAGTTTATTTGTATTATATTTAATGTTCACATTCGCTTATGAATAAGAACATTATGCTCATTAAAATAAGGTTCACATTCGTATCACCAATCCATAACGAAATGAGCAGTAGCACCAGTGCGCCACAATCAGTGGTAATAAAATAAAAAACCGGCCAAGTGCGAGTCGATATCGCACACGTGTTCCGTATCACCGTACAATATAGTATAACACTGCGGAAGGACAGCGGAGGCTTAGTAATAAGGTTCAGTTTGGCACCCTTCGGGTACGGAACCCTAAAAAAGTATTAACCAGTCAGCAAGGTGGTAGACTGACTGCCCAAGATGCACCACACATGTAGTACGTTCTAATTTAAGTACCCACTTCCATAAGTATCGCATCTCGTGGAGACCAGAGGGCCAATTCTCGTAATTAAAAACGTTCAAATTCAAGTCGCAATGTCAGCCAGCGACACTCAAATGTCAAAAATGTAGGCAAACTCTATACAATTTTGACAGATTGAGACTGAGATGAGATTGCGAACGTTGTTATAAAAATACGGGAATTGCCCCTCAGTTGAAAGAAAGTTATGTACGCAACTGTTTCTGCTTCAAACGTCTGCGTCTCACTCGGTTGCTGTATCCATATTCCATGGAATTAGCAAGTACTATGCTGTATCTTACTTGTAACAAGTTACAGGCAATTAGTTCCCCTGTTTATAGATAGCAATGGGCTTCATTTCATTAAGCAGCTATAAATAGTCATTGACATTAATTCAGCATTTAAAGTGAAGAATAACATATTGAATTCAGGCCACACTTACTCACTTTATAACCACCTCGTTCTCGGCTTACTTCATTATTGATCATCAGAAGGAATAACTACAGAAATATAACTCTACTATTCTATGCTCAGGCGGTAAAGTCAACCTATCCTTTAGTTCGCTGTAGTCGAGTGATTACAACTATAGTTGTCATTCCACGCAGCTTTAGTCATTACACCGCATAATAATAAGCGTTATTTTCCTGTCATCGCTTGCGCATGGTGCGTCATCACCATTGTTATAGGAATTCTGTGTTTTCAGTACGTCAAGGTAAGGGTAATGACAGCGGTTTATGGTACTCGGCAGTCAAGACCTATAGATTAGAATAACATTGTGTGATTGTGGAGTTTTTTCAGACTTAATTTCAAACTTCAGTATCTATAAGTACACTGAATTTTGTCTAGGTGATGATTGTCCTGAAACGACTGTTTTCAGAGAGCAAAGTATGACTGTATGCGGTTTGAAATTACACCGAAGGTTATTTTTAGTTGTTTATTTTCATATTCAAGCAATATTAATTATTTGTAATAAAGTTTATTCGAGTTTTTGGATTTCGCGATTATTGCGAATGCTGTTTTTCCGACTTGAATATAAGAATAAACTGTCTGTCTGTCGTGAATGTTTTCCTCCAAAAAATACTTTTCTTAAACTAAAGATACGTCGTGGAATTATGTAAATGAGGGGCAATAAAAAGTGCTAGGTAAACGAACGGCCAGCGGCCTGCTGATGCCTAAGTATATACTGAGTTACTTATTTAACGACTTCTTTGTGAAACATTGACATTAGCTATATGTAATAAAAGTAACCAAGTTATATTGTTGTGTTAATACTTTTACTTATAGATTTGGTAATTCAGAGGCAATTTTGAAAACAAAACTAGAATTCAACGAAATTAAATCCACTCCTAGAACTAATCACCTAATATTTTCAAACCAAGATTTTGTTCGTTGTAAAAAATTAACATCCTTGTGGAGACGACAATTCTAACTAAACTTATTATTAATGCGAAAGTGAGTTTGTTTGTTTGTTACCTACACTTTCACGCTAAAACGGCCGAACGGATTTAGATGAAATTTGGCATACGGGTAGAACATGACCTGGATTAGGACATAGGATACTTTTTATCCTGGTAGTACGTCCCTGTGGGATAATTTCTGACATGCATGCGGGCGAATCCGCTGGCGAAAGTTCAACAGTAAATGCAAACACTGGCAATACTAAATTATCGGAGTATTTTGAAACTATCAAATAAATCCAATGATTTTTCAAACAAATCAATTAGTAGTGAAGAGATATATGGGTTTTTCCAATCTTTGACTATCTAGATAGTCAAAGATCCAATAATTCACTAAGTATTAGTAACTAAATTATTCAATATTTTTGATTCAATTTTTTTTGTATGCAGACTGGTAACGTCATTCTTCACTCGTCATTCACACTCATCAACGAGGAGCTCTTGGCTAAGTAATAACAGCCGCACGGGTCGATCCGTCAGGTTAAGCTACGCTTGCCGGGGTTGGTCAGTGGATGGGTGACCATCTATAAATAACGAGACTCCTCCGTGCCTCGGAAAGCACGTTAAGCCGTTGGTCCCGGCTGTCAATCATGGATCTTTGACAGTCTGACAGCCAGTTTTACCAAGGGGTATCGTATTACCCAGTTACTGGGTTGTGGAGGTCAGATAGTCAGTCGCTCCATGTAAAATACTGGTATTCAGCTGCATCCGGTTAGACTGGAAGCCGACCCCAACATAGTTGGGAAAAGGCTAGGCAGATTATAGACTGGTAACGTCATTACTTCATTAGATATAAGTTCGAAGTTAAATTTATTGTCGTATTGTTGTATCCATATGATGATGAAGGTGATGGGTTCCATGAATTTTGTGCAGATTTATAGAATATATTTTATCAACAACAATCTTAACAACTTGTAAAGAATCATACAAATATAAAAATGTTTATTGCATTTGAGCAAATTGTTAACACACATGAGTTGGAGGTCACCTTTTAAGCAAGGAAATGCTTGTGTTAGAAACAAACAAAATGTTTTTTGGTCTATTTCGCAACTTTTATGATTCCATTTTTAGCAGAGATACAGCGTTGAGCAGACATTGATGACAACCTAAATTAATAGTGTAGGCGGCTGAAAATGGCTGTTCGAATTTTATGTTGTAAAGGACTGGATGAAACCTGTGTTGAAACTGACTAGCTATTGAAAAATTCAGGATATTTATGGGCATTCTGGATAAATTAATTGTTACGATGATGATGGTTTTAGTAATATATATTGGCGAATGTGATAATTGGGACTCAAAAAAGAAAACTTTCTTATAATAATTATACAAACGTTACACTTCTAACGTTCATCTTCTAATGACTTTCATCAAAAACTTAACAGCTTCTGAAGTCGGTGTCAAGCTAAGTTGCATTGAAGAATGGAAGACACCGACTTCAGAAGCTGTTAAGTTTTTGATGATAGTTATTTTATTCGTTTTAGGGTTTGAAGTCTGTTTTTACTTTTTTTAAAGTAAATTTATTTTTCCATTTTTAGTTGAATATACAATTAGGACAATTACATGAGCCCAAGACAAACGAAAAAAAGAATCATCACAAAATCCGCTTAGAAATGTCGGAGATATAGTTCATTTATGCATATAACTTCGTATATAAGAACAATTACCTAATGAATTATATATTAAAACCTTTCTGAAAGTTTGTCGATTACGGTAGTGAAAAAATCATCAAAATTAGTTCATTAGTTTTTGAGAAAATCGCGGACAAACAAACATACATACATACGGGTCGAATACAGAACCTCCTTTTTTGAAGTCGGTTAAAAAAGGAAGGTCAAATTCTTAAACCAAGACCTTTTCATAATAATCATTCAGTTATAATACTAGACTACTAGACAGAGGAAAGACATCATGGCTCACAGAAAAGGCTGTTCTGTGTCATGGCTCATGGCAGACTGGCAGTAATGGCTGTGTTCCATGTACTCGTACCATACTATGCTGAAGTGACTTCCCTTCTTAAAGCAGAATAAAAAAACTACAAATAAAAAACAAACAAAACTGCTCTTATAATTAAATACTTTAACAAAATTCAATTAAATTCTCAAAGAAAACGCATGAATTCATGAACAACACACAAAATAACAAGCAGAAATATGACCGAGCGAGATTGCAGAGTGAATCCTTTACATCTAGCACGGAATAATTATTTTAAAGTCACCTTTAGGACGCCTTTGAGTCACTGCTTGTTTGTTTTCGTTCGACTCGCTTTGTAAATACAGCTCACTATCGCTGAGATGAGATGATCAATGCTGCTTTATTTCGTAGGAATGGCGGTAGATGGCAATGGGGACGAGATGTTTATGTACGACGGCCATTCATTGAAAGGTAAGCAGAGTAGGAGGTGATTGTGCAGCCATATTTTGCCGATGACGGTATATTATAGAGCATGTTAAGGAGTGAGGCTGTAGCTCATGCTATGTTGAAAATATTAGCTGCCATTCTGCAGAGCGTGGTGACTTAGGTCTACGTACCTGATGACCTTGAGTTGACATTTAAAGCAATTTCTTAGTATGAACGGCCATAGCTGGATTGATATACCGTAACTCAATCTGCCTAGCCTTTTCCCAATTATGTTGGGGTCGGCTTCCAGTCTAACCGGATGCAGCTGAATGCCAGTATTTTATATGGAGCGACATCCTATCTTGGTAAGACTAGTTGTCAGACTTTCAGGCTTCTGACGACCCGTAACGACTGTCAAAGATCCACGAATGACAGCCGAGACCAACGGCTTAACGTGCTTTCCGAGGCACGGAGGAGTCTCGGTATGTAAAGATGGTCACCCAACCACGGACCAACCCCGGCAAGCGTAGCTTAACCTGATGGATCGACCCGTGCGGCTGTTATTACTTAGCCACGAGCTACTTAGAGATATAGCGTTGGTAATGTTGTAACAATATTTTTAACGCCTTCCTGTCTATAACGACATATTTTCCTAAAAATAAACCTGATCTATCTCTTGTCAAGATACGGAATTATTCCAAAACCTAAGGCAAACTACAGGATATAAAGGATTCCTACTATACACACGACAATCAGGTAAACTAGAGGTTGCGAAGAATGCCAAAGTAGTCGCCAGGTTGTCGACCTGAAGCAGACGTAGATAAAACCTGATAGCATATCTGAACCGATGGCACGCCCAGCCCGAAATGTACTGAAAATATTTACTTTTGCAAAAGTGACAAGTTTTAATTTCTGTTTTTGAATTTGCATTTCCTTATAGTACTTAGCCTATTTTTTTCATCACCATACAGTCAACAAGAAATGTAACCATCCAAGAAAATAACATCACTGCACCAATAAGTAAGCAAAATTTATTATTATTGCGTCATTGTGAGCGTAATACTCGTAACTTTTTAAGAAATCATAAGAACAATGTCACACTTTTGAGAAAATTCACAACATGGATTGTTTAGAAAGAGTTAGTATTGTAATTAGATACTTCACATAGGTAAATCTCTTTTGTTGGCTGTACTTGCGGATGATTATCCAAAATAGAGTGCCAGTTGATGTTGATTACGTGCTGTTTATAATATTGAAATAAATAGCTTTAATTTTACAGCGCAAATTTTAAGCCTATTCAATAAGGCTACATTATATTTATTTTGGTTTTAAAACATTACAGGTAGATGAACGAAACTGCGTGCAGTGTTAAATGATAGGTGAGTTCCAATGAGCTTTAATGGCAATTAGTGCATAATTATGTCGCAGTAAGATGTTGTATTTACCGTAATATATTAGGTCTTTACCTATAAAATTGCCGTTCTGCAGTACTGGCCATTTCAAATCAAAATAATTTTTGTTTGGCTAAGAATTCTAATTTCAAATTAATTTTATTTTAAAAACATGGATTTGTTTTTCCAAAAGTAGTCATTTGTTTATTGATTAGTGTTACATTTTCATCGCATTTCAATCTTTTTCGTCATCATGGATACGTTAAAAATTCGAGTAATTATGGAATATGAGTACCGTCGTGGCAGCAACGCGGCACAAGCGGCACGCAACATCAACGACGTTTACGGAGCTAACACTACAAACCAACGCACCACTTGTTATTATTGGTTTGCTCGCTTCCGTTGTGGAAATTTCGACCTGAAAAATGAACCTCGCGGTCGTCCGAAGACTTTGGTCGACTATGACGAATTAAAGGCGATTGTGGAAGCTGATGATACACAATCTACGGCTGAATTAGCAGCAGCTTTCGACGTTAGCGTCAAAACAATATTGGTCCATTTGCGTCAAATTGGCAAGGTAAAAAAGCTTGACAAATGGGTGCCCCACGTACTCAATGATCGCCAGCGCGAAGTACGCGTCGAGACGTGCCTTGCACTGCTCAACAGACACACAAATGAAGGAATTATGAACCGCATTGTTACCTGCGATGAAAAATGGATTCTGTTTGATAACCGCAAGCGCTCAGCAAGTTGGTTGGATCCTGGTTCAGCACCTAAACAATGCCCTAAACGAAAACTTACCCCTAGAAAAGTGATGGTCACTGTTTGGTGGTCTAGCGCCGGTGTGATTCATCACAGCTTCTTACCAAACGGGGTGAGCATTACTTCAGATGTGTACTGTGAAGAACTGAACACAATGATGGAGAAGCTGGCACATCTCCAACCAGCATTGGTCAATCGCTCGTCTCTGCTGCTCCTGCACGACAACGCGCGACCTCATAGTGCACAACAGACGGCCTCCAAGTTGCAAGAACTGGGGTTGGAAGCTCTCCGTCATCCGCCCTACTCACCAGACCTTGCGCCTACAGACTACTACTTTTTCCAGAATTTGGATAACTTCTTGGCAGGAAAAAAATTCAATACCCGAGAGGCAGTACAAAATGCCTTTGAAGAATTTGTTGCCTCCCGTCCAGCTGATTTCTTTAAGAAGGGCATCAATAAACTGCCACTGCGTTGGCAAAGATGCATTGATTGCATGGGTGATTACTTCGATTAATATAAATAAAAAATGCATGAAAAAAATTCGTTTAAATTTTTTCATACAAAACGGCAATTTCATAGGTAAAGACCTATTAGTTATATGAAAGCAGTTCCTAACTATCTTACTAGGAATATAAGTAATAGGGTACTGTAAAGCATTGATGCTTTGATCAAGCCTCGTTAATATAATACTGGCTGACATTCAATCATTCAAATATGGAATATCATCTGTCAAGAAAACAATCCTTGTTTTCTTGACAGGATGACAGATATAGTATCTGGTCAGGGCTCGGCCCTAGTAGGAGTGTTTTATAGATTATTCTGAACCTTAAAATACAGTGAGCTTCAGCCCATATAGCTAGAGTCCCTCTGGTATTATTTAGTAGTTGAGTTAATCTCCTACTGTGAAGTTCGAGGCTTCACAGTACTCCGACCAAATAGGTTAGGTTAGATCTGTGACCAAATACGCGCGAGCCGAGCGAGCGAAGTAAGCAATGTTGCTGCAGCAGCCGGCGAGCGCTACGTCGAAATTGGTCGCAGTAGCAAAATTAAGGCACTCCGACAGTTTTCATATAAGTATATTACGGTAGATATATCCCTAGGGATATAACTATATTACGGCTGCCTTACTGCGACACATTCACTCAGTATATTTACAGATCTGTTCATTTGCAACGTTAGCACTTTAGCAGATTTACAAGCATAACCCTTAGCTGGGAACATAAATACAATTTTTGGCCATCACACCAGCATACCTACCTTTTGACACATTGAAGTTAAGAGACTTATAAACGACGAAAATGTATAACATTTGCTAATCACTACTCCTCCACCTCTCGAAGAGAAGAGGTCTGTGTCCCAGCAGTTGGAACATTACAGGCTGATTTAAAAAAAAACGTTTATAAATAAACCCCATTCCATAAACACATTTCTTTAGTTCTTACCAAGGTTCTTCAAGGTTATTATTTTTGTGTTCGTCTGTTTGACCGCGTTGTTCTTCTCAGCTCCGTAACGGATTTTGATGCGGTTTTCACCATAATTTTTTGTAAATTTATTCCGGTTTGATTTATAAGTACAATACACAATGTTAAACTTACTTATACTATATAATAAAGAAATATCGATGTTTTGTTAAGTCGTAAAAACCGTGCGAAGCAGGGACAGGTCGCTATAGTAGGTATCAGGGTAAACCTAATCAATGTGATGATGGATGTTCTAATTATTACAATGAGGCTAGTACTCATAATTGCACACAATCATAACCCACAATCATAGGCCCAGTGGTAACGGGAGAGCAGTGGTGGCCCAGTGGTAACGAGAGAGCGGTGATGGCCCAGTGGTAACGGGAGAGCAGTGGTGGCCCAGTGGTAACGAGAGAGCGGTGATGGCCCAGTGGTAACGGGAGAGCAGTGGTGGCCCAGTGGTAACGAGAGAGCGGTGATGGCCCAGTGGTAACGGGAGAGCAGTGGTGGCCCAGTGGTAACGAGAGAGCGGTGATGGCCCAGTGGTAACGGGAGAGCGGTGATGGCCCAGTGGTAACGGGAGAGCAGTGGTGGCCCAGTGGTAACGAGAGAGCGGTGGTGGCCCAGTGGTAACGGGAGAGCAGTGGTGGCCCAGTGGTAACGAGAGAGCGGTGATGGCCCAGTGGTAACGAGAGAGCGGTGATGGCCCAGTGGTAACGGGAGAGCAGTGGTGGCCCAGTGGTAACGAGAGAGCGGTGGTGGCCCAGTGGTAACGGGAGAGCAGTGGTGGCCCAGTGGTAACGAGAGAGCGGTGATGGCCCAGTGGTAACGGGAGAGCGGTGATGGCCCAGTGGTAACGGGAGAGCGGTGGTGGCCCAGTGGTAACGGGAGAGCAGTGGTGGCCCAGTGGTAACGAGAGAGCGGTGGTGGCCCAGTGGTAACGGGAGAGCAGTGGTGGCCCAGTGGTAACGGGAGAGCGGTGGTGGCCCAGTGGTAACGGGAGAGCGGTGGTGGCCCAGTGGTAACGGGAGAGCGGTGGTGGCCCAGTGGTAACGGGAGAGCAGTGGTGGCCCAGTGGTAACGGGAGAGCAGTGGTGGCCCAGTGGTAACGGGAGAGCAGTGGTGGCCCAGTGGTAACGGGAGAGCGGTGGTGGCCCAGTGGTAACAGGAGAGCAGTGGTGGCCCAGTGGTAACGGGAGAGCAGTGGTGGCCCAGTGGTAACGGGAGAGCAGTGGTGGCCCAGTGGTAACGGCCGCGACTTACGAGTTGTAGGTCTTAGGTTCGGACCCTGACAGCCGCTTTACTTTAAGTATGTAATTTATTTCATCACCACAGCTGTCAAAACGGTGAAGTAAAACATCGTGAGGAAACCGGCATGACCTAGGTCTAACCATAAATTCGAAGACATGTGACATCTACCAACCCACACTGGGCCCGCGTGGTGGATCGGACCCGACCACTCCCTCTCACCGAGAGGAGGCGTGTGTCCCAGCAGTGGGAAAGTTATAGGCTGATTATATGCTATTGCGAAAGTGAGTTTGTTTGTTTGTTACACCTTCACGCTAAAACGGCTGAACAGGTTTGAATGAAACTTGGCACACGGATAGACCATGACCTGGATTAGGATATAAGATACATTTTATCTCGGTAGTACGTTCCCAGGAGATAATTTCCGATCTCCAAGCAGGCGAAGCCGCGGGCTAAAGCTATAGTAAGAGATAAAATGATAACCTATGACCTATACAGGGTGTCCAAGAACCTGGCGTCCAACTGGATTCCCACGATGCCCCAAGTTCTAACAGTACTCAGAAAAATATTTTAAAAAATCCACCCCATGTACTTACAGAATTATACTGATTTCAAAAAAAAAGGGGAAATGAGCACCCTGTGACATACTTTTGAATGCTGTGACTGCTAATGCTGATAATTTCGATATTTCTTGGAGGTTTTGTAATCTAGGGTATTGCTGTGTCTAAATAGAATGTAAAAATAATGTACTTATTGTACCATTTTAAAATAAAATATTATTTTAACTAAAGGTGATATGGAAAACTATTGAATTTCGCAACTTTGACCGACTGTAGTGTAAAAAAAATGTACCAAAATAGTATGGCAAGTGACGTCAAATTTTGACGCGTTTATTCCTCTTTTTAAAAAGGTATAATACTTACACATTAATTTGAAAAAAAAAAATTTGATAATATTTTTACTCAACAACCCAATTTTTACGAAGTGCCTACCTACTAACGGTAACTGTCGGACCCTTTCTTATCTTAGAAACTGTTATGTTACTACTATTATTTACTTCGGTTCCAAGAGTGAGCAAGAAGGAAATACACACAGGTAGATGGGTTCCCAGTAGAATAAAAGCAAAGAATGTTAGTTTAAAGATATTTTATTACAATAAATGTTCAAAATGTTGACCACCCGCGGCAATACAAGCTCTCACTCTCCTTAAAAAGGACCGCTTTATGTTTCGCGAGTAACTTTTTTGACGTATCACCTGCACTGCTTGTGTTATCTTCTCACGAAGGTCAGCGATGTCATTAATGGGCTTCGCATAAACGAGCTCCTTCATAGTTCCCCAGAAAAAAAAATCCAGCGGATTTAAGTCAGGTGAGCGGGCTGGCCACGGGATTGTTCCTGATCGCCCAATCCACCTGTTCGGGTATTGCTCGTCCAAAAACTCTCTAACGGATACGCGAAAATGTGCTGGACAGCCGTCGTGTTGGAACCACATATCTGGTGGGGTCTCTTCTAGTAAGTTTGGCAAATCATTTTGAAGAAAATTTAAATATGATTCGCCAGTCAAATTCTCGGGCATCTCAAATGGACCAATAATATTCCCACAGAGAATACCGGTCCACATGTTCACTTTGAACCGGTACTGGGATCTATCTTCTCGCATCAAGTGCGGATTTTCCACATGCCACTCGTGCAAGTTGTGTAGGTTCATGTAGCCATCCTTCTTAAATGTTGATTCATCTGACCACAAAATTTTGTCGATAAAGTTTTCGTCTTCTCGATGTTTTTGCAGGATTGTTTCACAAAACGCGACTCGGCTCGGATAGTCTCGAGGTAAAAGACTTTGCACTCGCTGTACGTGGTACGGATGATATTCTTCTTTTTGGAGAATACTGTGTGCTGTGCTCTTCGGTATCCCCGTATCAGCTTCTATTCCTCGCACAGAGATGCTTGGATTTGCCGACACCGCCTCTAAAACTTCATCGCGTATGAAGTCATTTACGGGTCGTCCTTCACCAGCTACTTGATTGGGGAACCGCCCGTCACATAGTGATCTGTGCACATTAATGAAAACTCGATGGTCGGGATATCGCGTAGCCCTCGGATACCTTTCTCTGTAAAGTCTCGCTGCAGCTCGTCCATTACCTCTACATTCTCCATAAATGTAGTGCATATTTGCGTATTCTTGCGGAGTGTAGGTCGCCATGGTAGCACACACAAAACACAAACTGTCCAAACACAGGCAAAGGTCGTCGTAAAGAGTTCGTTTCAAAGTCCAGAGCACAAAGAGTAATCGAGTCCAATAAACAAAGCTTTAAATCGTAGTACGTGATCAATGGTAACAATAAGAGAGAGGTGCGTAGTAACGGCAGGAGGCAGTGACGCGTACTGACCGTACTGTTATCCTAAATAGCACGATCCCAGATAGCGTCACTATCTATCTCACTCGCACCTCTAACCTTTTTCTCCCTCACTCTTACCTGAATAATGGGGTACCATAAAGAAGAACCAGCAAATCGCAAAGATAGTTTCTGTCTTGCTCCCTCCTGTTGTAATAACGAATCACTATGGTGAGATGCATGCACATACCGTCCCTTACGGTCTAACCTGTTTTTTGAGAGGCCTGTTGTTATTTTTATGAGCATACAATAGTAATTCTTTAGAGGTTAGATTCAATTCGTCGTAAATTTTTCTTTCTAAGAATTCTGTTAGACATCGTAAAAATTGGGTTGTTGAGTAAAAATATTATCAAAATTTTTTTTTTTCAAATTAATGTGTAAGTATTATACCTTTTTAAAAAGAGGAATAAACGCGTCAAAATTTGACGTCACTTGCCATACTATTTTGGTACATTTTTTTTACACTACAGTCGGTCAAAGTTGCGAAATTCAATAGTTTTCCATATCACCTTTAGTTAAAATAATATTTTATTTTAAAATGGTACAATAAGTACATTATTTTTACATTCTATTTAGACACAGCAATACCCTAGATTACAAAACCTCCAAGAAATATCGAAATTATCAGCATTAGCAGTCACAGCATTCAAAAGTATGTCACAGGGTGCTCATTTCCCCTTTTTTTTTGAAATCAGTATAATTCTGTAAGTACATGGGGTGGATTTTTTAAAATATTTTTCTGAGTACTATTAGAACTTGGGGCATCGTGGGAATCCAGTTGGACGCCAGGTTCTTGGACACCCTGTATATGCATCACAACGCTATATTTCATTTCATTTGGGTAAAATTTAAACATTTTCAATGCACGATTTTTCATTTGGAAGCTTTTCCTGGTAAAATTTATTAATCAACAGGCGCTTATGTAGTGGGTGTGTACATTGGCTTCACACACATATGCATGTGTATATTACATACGCATTATGTACTTACTCATCATTGATTGAACTATCTCCACTAATGTTATCAAAGGATTGTGTGTTAGTGTTTTGTTATGGCGCCTCTTCACAATCGGCGATCGTAAACTTTCATCCCCTTTATCACCCCCTTTGGGATGATTTTTGAGACAAAAAGTAACCTATGTCCTTCCCCAGGATGCCATCTACCTCCATGCCAAATTTTATCGAAATCCGTTCAGTGTTAGTTTAGTTTTTCAGGTAATCGTCTATGAACGCCGATTATGTTAGAGCTGTCTCATTGGTTTAGTAGCAACTTGCAGGGATAGCTGATAGCCCTTGGTTTGATTCCTAAGTCGTTTTTTCTCAAAAAAGGAGAACTACTTTAAAAAAAAATAGGCAGTCATGGGACTGCCGACGGAGTGAAAACTTAAACGTAAAACTATTGTTGAGGTGTCGCGGTGACGCGCACTCGTAAGATTTCCCCCTACCAAAAATCGCTGAACTAAAGAAGTTTTAACTTCAATAAATGTTAGTCACATTTTTGGTCATTGTAGCGATTCTTGGGAGGGTTATGTCCAGCAGTCTAAAGTCTTTTTGCTGAAAAAATAATACCGATTCTCTGGATTCCTGATTATATGCCTGGTGGCTAGGGATGGACTTGTATCATATCGAATTCCTTTAGCTACCTTCAGGTGTTCGCATGGAGAATGGATTGCCCAATAATGTTTGACTAATTGTATAATGGCCGAACTGTGACCTATTTGCAGATGATCTCAAAACTGTTTTGTGCGCTTGTCTTCACTTTTGTGAGAGCACATAAATTTAAAACTTGTGTTTTGTTTATAATATCTTTGTTCTATTTTTTTTTTTTTGTTGTCTTTTTTATGATTATGTTATATTTACTGTATGTGTTAATGTAATTGGTCCACAAACCGTATTAACATAAATAAATAAATAAATAAATAAATAATTGCCTAATTGTAATCTTTTAATTAATTCTTAATGATATCTAATATTTTTAATTTCAGTGTATGCCTATAAGGACTGGTTCCGAAAAACATGAATTTTAATTTAATTTAATTTAAGCCTGTGGTTGTCTCCTGGATAATCATATCCATATACACTTATTTCGAGACTGAGCATGAGGATTTACTACTGAGCGAATTCAATAAAATAATAGGAAATAAAGATAAAAGATAAATAAAATAGACTGTATTTCTGGTAAAACTATAATGAGTGAACAGGTATCCAGGGAAACGCGAGAAAAACAGGATGTAAACAACTTATATCAACGATATTAATATCAGTAGAAACTGCCTTGTCATAAATAAATAAATACTTTAATGCACAATATTGCGCAATCGCTGCTTACAGCAGCATTGGCAGCAGGATCAGACTTAGTCGACGTACGCACGGACGTAAAAATATCGCGGCGATTTTATTTCGCGCACTGGATTTTCAACGCTCTGCTAAGTGCCGAGAGTTGAAAAACCAACAGTGTGTGTTTTTGACGCGCTGGAATGCACTCTGTTGTTGTTAAGTTGGATTCTCAACGCACGGCTCAACAGCGAGAGTTGAAAATCCAGTTTGCGATAAAATCCCGCTGCGATATTTTTACGTCCGTGCGAACGTCGGCTAACTTGTGGTTCTGCTTAGTCCCTTCTCCTAACGTCAATCATCGCATCGCATGCTTATGATATTATCATCCTTACGTCTATGATCCACCTGCACCGTCTATTATGGCACCTCTTGTTTATGGCAGCCAAGCAGAAGTTTGAAATACTGGTTTAATTATTTTGATCGAAACTAGTAAAGGGTTTATTTATAAACTTTGATTAGCTTACAGGAGTGTAAGTGTAAACACTGGCAATCTTTTAAGTGGTCATTGTACTCATCATTATGAACAACTTTTACCATGGGACCAAACCTGAAATCGCGAAAAAAAAATCGGCTGTTCAGTACATTTATGTTCGCATAATTCGTCAAAATGTAGGGAACAGCTGATTTTTTTTCGCGATTTCAGGTTTTGTCCCATAGTAAAAGTTGTTCATAATGATGAGTACAATGACCTTTTAAAAAATTGCCACTGTTTACACTTACACCCTGTAGACGTTTATAGACAAACGTCAAAAGAAAGAAAAAAAAAAGAAAGAAAAACGTTTATTTGGACACACTTCGTGAAACACAAAAACAAAAGAAAAAAAAAAAAAATTAAAATAATGTTTTAAAACAAAAGTGTGTGCCTCACGGCTGCGCCAAAAAGGTTCATTTCAGCATTAACAAAAATCAAAATTGTTTTAGTTAAGCAGATGCAAACCATTAATGAACCCTTACATTTAACATAATTAAGAAATGTATTTTCAATAACGTACTAGCTTACGTGATACTATTGTATAACATAACATCACGCTTTGTTTCCGCGAAGGGTTGGGCAGGGGAACATCATCATCATCCTTTTTCCAACTACGTTGGGGTCGGCTTCCAGTCTACTCAGATGCAGCTGAATTATTTGGGATTATTTTTCCATTTGCAGCTGTATTTTACATGGAGCGACTGCCTATCTGACTCCACAGTATAAACTATCCTTAATATACGAGTAAACTATCCTTTTAATTAAGGGGCAAAAAATTTAAAAAATGTAACTTTGTTTTAGAGAAATTACAGTTGAAACTTCAAACGCCCATAACTCAAAAGTGACTTTGTGTGGATGTAGTCCTTTCTGCTTAACTACGTCCTTAACTGAAACTTAACTGATAACAACATTTTAATTCATTTGATAACAGCTTTTATAACCTATTTGAATAGTTATGTAATTAATTTGACCACAAATTAATTACAATAGATACCATTTAACTATTGACAGACCAATAAATCAACCACATGTCCCCAAATTGGACATGGGTGCCATTGAATTCCATTCCGGTACACACAATGTACGAAATCATGATCCCTCATAAGTCGAAAGGGTATATTAGGGAAATGGAATTCAGTAATACCTTTATATATTTTGAAAATAACTTCATGTGAGGAAAATATAGTAATAAACCTTTTTCCTTTTGCGGTACGGAACCCTAAAACAATGACAGTGCTGACCTCAGCAGTTTCAGGCAAAAACTCGTCTAGCGTTTATTCAAATTCGTCTGAAAATTAATGTGAAGCAAATGCATGACATATTGTCACTAGAGTTTGGAGGCATGAACAGGAAAATGTTAATACCTACTAATAACCTTTGAGGGATAGGTAGAGATGTAACCTGTGGTAATTTGACGATGTTCCGTGTGGTTGGTAGCCCAGTCAGGATAGGCTAAGTTTTCCACACATAGAGTGCAGGAACATAGAATGGCCGCCCTTTGATATTTGTAGTGTTTGATATATTATTTTGCTATGTATTTTCTGTTGTGCAATAATGTATAAATAAATAAATAATACTAGAATCTGGAGAAATTATGCGACGAAAAGTTCCAACGCCTGCAATTTCTTTTTAAATCTATTCATCTTTAGATACGAGTAGAAGATAAATGAGAAATAAAACAGATAAACCATTCTAAAAAAGAACGCCCCTCCACACCGGTTACGCTCACATGCAAAGGTGTATAGACGCAATACACGTAATTGGTCTGTCATTGGTTGGTCTGTTGCTCAGTCACCGGCGAGACATGAAAGTCGTCGATTTCACCGCAAAAGGACGGTCAACCACTAAACCAAATAAATACCTACCTTACAAACTAACATACATAAAAATATACACAATAAGCCCCCGTTCCCACGGGCGTAATAAAAGCGCGACGGAATTTTATAGCGCACTGGATTTTCAACGCTCTGCTTAGCGCCGAGAGTGCAAAATCCAACAGTGTTTTTTCGACGCGCTCGAATGCACTCTTTTGTTGTTATGTTGGATTCTCAACGCTCGGCTCAACAACGAGAGTTGAAAATCCAGTGCGCTATAAAATCCCTCCGCGATTTTATTACGCCCGTGCGAACGGGGGTTTACACTGATTTTTTTTATGCAAACGGTTTATGCAGTCGGATAAGTATATCCGACTTGCCCAAACGCCGAACAGCCGGATTTATCGGCCAACTAGTGTATAAATGACTCGAACGCGCGACAGAGCGAACATGTCGTTCGGCTCGTTCCATACAATATGCACGCTCCCCGTCGTTGTACACACGGCTACACATTAAACTATACATTTCCAGTTTAGACTGACCTCTCATTGTGAGGAAATCCTATACAATGCGAGATCAGCTTATACTGCAAATATATAGCTTGATCTGTAGCCGTGCGTACAATGCTAGTACCTGGACTGATCGCACGATTAATTGACCTCTAAGTGCGGCGACGAGTCCATGTTTACAGTAAAGTCGCCGCACGCACACAAGTAAAGTGTTGCAATAAGTATTTCCTCTCACACATTGAAATAATTACGTTTTGTGGAGGGACGTTCATTCAAAATCAAATCAATCAAAAATCAAACGAGTTCAAAAAAGGAGGTTCTGTTTTCGACCCGTATGTATGTATAAATACATACCATTTTTTCAAAAACGAATGAACCAATTTTGATGATTCTTTCACTACCGTGACCTTTAGTTAAGGTTAAGAAGGTTTTTAGTATTAATTATTCATATGTAAAAAGTTATATGTATAAATGTATGTACCTCCGGTACGGAGACCTCCGTCATTTCTAAGCAGATTTTGATGATTCTTCTTTTCGTTCGTCTTGGGCTTAAACGTATGTATGTACCTAATTTCATATTCAATTAAATTTGGAAAAATGAAACTTTAAAAACAGTAAAAACCGACTTCAAAAACCTAAAACGAATAAATGACTTCCATTTTTTTATGCGATAAAATTACAAATAACATTTTCGGACTTTTTCCTTTAATTGTGCTGTGAGACCTTGCTTCTTGCCAAATTTCATGACTGTAAGTCGTCCCCCCGTAATAAGTTTTGATTTACTTGCGAGTATCAAAATATGTCTCGTAATGGCCGGTTTTTTTGCTGCGTTGACTTAGTAGCTTGATTTTTTTGAGTTCCAAGGGACCATAAACCTACGTATTTGATATAATTTCAATTTGATACCTCCACGCGTTCCTGAGAAAAAGGGTCTTGACAGACTGACAGACGGACAACGAAGTGATCTTATAAGGTTTACGTTTTTTCCTTTTGCGGTATGGAACCCCAAAAATTAATGAAAAAAAAAAACAATTGAGAATTGAGGTGTTTTTTTTAGCAAAAATCAGGTATTTTTTCATAATTTTTTACAATAATTGTAAAATTTCTCAATTATTACCTACCTTTTTTTATTACTTTAAATTATTCTCATCATATTAGCTTTCTAAAAGTAAAAATACCACGTTTATAACTCAATCACAACATTTCCTATCAACTGATAAAGAAAGGCCTTGCTCATTGCTACGTATGTACACACGGCTACACATCAAGCTATAATTTTCCAGTTTACACTGACCTCTCACTGTGAGGAAATCCTATACAATGCGAGATCAGCTTATACTGGAAATGTGTAGCTTGATCTGTAGCCGTGCGTACAATATTTCAGCAGGTAGAGCCAATTAAAAAAAATTTTTTTTTAGGTAAAATTACCTACTTAATATTTTTTCCGTCGATAAAATTAAGCATAGTTTCCCTCATATCGTTATGATGTGTACGTTATAAAGACACTGTAAGTATAATAAGGAAATCTCGATGTTATATCAAGCGAAGCCGGGGCGGGTCGCTTAGTTACGTTTATATGCCAAATCAGGTCAAAATTACGTCGCGTAATTTTCATGGAAAACGTAATCAGGCGGAATTACCGTCGCGTTATTTTCGGTAGGTGTCGCTACTATCGGAGTAAAAAAACACAAATATGAAATAAGGAATATTGCTGACTGCTTGCATGCGATAATCAATCTGATTGCTAAGTTAAGCATGGTAATTTTGGCAACTTTTTCATTGAACGTTTATTGTAGCAATCGAGACCCATCATCAGTAGTACCTAATCATTAATGTCATAATTCTAACTAATACTTACCCAGTTAACCTTTTGTTTATGCTAAGACTCATTTTCAACTGATTTTCTACCTAATACATAATTACGTAACGTTTGCTTGGCCTGCTATGCAAGCTAGGACCTGCAAGCCTGCTAATACTAGGATCGAAGAAGATTAATAAACAAATAGGTGGCGCCACTTTCAGACCAATGAGGACAATGACATTAAGGAATCCTAATGCCCGTTTTTTCTAACACTAAGTGACACCTAAATGAAAACCGTGCTGTTGGATTTTCAACTTTCAGCGCTGAACTGAGCGTTGCATTCGTTTAGGCGTCGCTTAGTGTTAGTGAAAACGAGCATAAACATAAAACCCTCAAGTAATTCCGCAAAGGAGTGATACTCGATGCTGAATATGACTGTGATGTTTTGTTTCAGCTAAAAAGGACTGTTTTCTGATTCGGTCATGTACTCGTGTTACCATGGCAACGTACACAAGTACCCTCTTGGGTTGGATTTAGGTTTCTTTTATAAATAGTAGCATTACATAAACATGATTATGGAAAAAGATGGAAAATGTTGTCAAAAGTAGCTCTAATTATACAGGGTCAAATTAAATTAGCTAGAGAAACTCCGCTGACGTGATAGGTATCGATATCTAAACATGATACTTAAAACAAAAAGTAAATTAATTTGATGATGTTTTTATTATAGGTCACCTTATCACTATAATAAAATATCAGTTTAAAAGCTATCAGCTTCAGTTCTCCAATTATAAAACAGTTTGTGCGGAGGGTAATTGGTACTAACACTAGATAGTAAGTTGTTTTAATATTATGTTACTAACACTCTATGGATTACTTATTCCGAAATAAAAATCATTTAATTTAATTTAATTTTTAAAAAATCATTTTTTTTTAGTAAACTTCACAGACGTGATGGGATCGATATCTAAACATGATACTTAAAAAAAAAGTAAATTAATTTGATGATGTTTTTATTTTAGGTCACCTTATCACTATAATAAAATATCAGTTTAAAAATATTTTTTTTTTTAGTAAACTTCACAGACGTGATGGGATCGATATCTAAACATGATACTTAAAAAAAAAAGTAAATTAATTTGATGTTTTTATTTTAGGTCACCTTATCACTATAATAAAATATCAGTTTAAAAATCATTTTTTTTTTAGTAAACTTCACAGACGTGATGGGATCGATATCTAAACATGATACTTAAAAAAAAAGTAAATTAATTTGATGTTTTTATTTTAGGTCACCTTATCACTATAATAAAATATCAGTTTAAAAATCATTTTTTTTTAGTAAACTTCACAGACGTGATACTTAAAACAAAAAGGAAATTAATTTGATGATGTTTTTATTTTAGATCACCTTATCACTATAATAAAATATCAGTTTAAAAATCATTTTTTTTTTAGTAAACTTTACAGACGTGATGGGATCGATATCTAAACACGATAAAACATATTTTATCAACAACACTACCAGCGGTCATTGACCCCAAAAAAATCATCAAATGTTTTTTATTTTGTCGTGTTTAGATATTGAAACCGACCACGTCTGAGGAGTTCCGCTAGCTAATTTAATGTGACAGTAAGAAAAGAAATGGTTGATGGTATATTTTGGTCTAATTAAGCTTTTGCATGCGGCTTCGCCTGCCTGTACATATGTCTGAAATTATCACGCGATTACCCGGAAAAAAAAAGTATCTTATGTCCTAAATCTAGGTCATGGTCTATCCGTGTGCCAAACATCCCAAACCGTTCAGAAGTTTTGTCGTGAAACAAACAAACTGACATACAGAGTTAATTTTGCATTTAGATTTTGTGTTTTCACTAAAGCGATTTTCACATCAAACTACATAATTATATATAATGTGAAAATCGGTTTATTAGTTTTTTTTTTTTTTTTTTTTTTTTAATAAGTAAGGTTACTATATTACTTTGTAGTAGTAGTTAAGAATATTCTTTATTGTTAGTTCAAATAAAGTTGGTAAAAATTAAAAATTTCGTTTATTAGTTAGGTTAATTACGTTATACTGTATAGGTACCTAATTTTGAGAATTATACGGATAGGAACAAAATTGTTTGTGCTAATTGGTTGATTACAGAAACCTCCAAACGTAGCCTATATCACAATCACATCAGGTCAAAAAATCGCGAATGATATCTACAACAATTTTTAACAGTTAAAAACTCAATAGCATTTATAAGGATGAGCGCGCACTCGACCGATATTAATTAGTACCCACTACTCAGCATAGTACGAAATCGACACGAGTTCAAAGTTACATACGTAACATTTCAGAAGCTTGCTGTTGTTATCAGCTGTAGTGATGACGTCGCAGTCGCCGTGATAAAAATGTGACGTAACACTCGCTAAAAATAACACTTTATTATTGACCGCTTAATGACACGAATGACAAACCTTTACCTTGTGTCAAGTTTACAATGAAAAATATAAATATACTACGTAAAAATTATCTAATAATAGCATAACATAGCATCACGACTGTACTCCCCGAAGAGTGAGGCAGAGGTGTAGGTACCATAGTACACCCACATTTCGCTAGTTATGTTTTTAAGTCCCTGTAATAAGGGATGGTGAGCCTATTGCCATCAACCGGGCACAAACCCAGACTCAGAAATAATAAGAGAGAATTATCTAATCTAATTTAAAGGTTTACTGAGAGTGCTTTTATTAAATAATATAGGTACACATCATTTACATTTAACTGTAAACATAACCTAAAAATAACAAAATTATATACTAACATAACTAAAACTATTAAAAAACTAAAATATGGCGTCGAAAAATTCCTCCGCATCGCTGTCGACTGGTAAAGTACCCAAGAGACTGGCGGCATTGCCACGTTGTATGGCAATACTAAGCCGCTGGCCAAGGTAAAAGCCAGCCCTTGGGTCACGGGAAGTGTCAACCAGCCGTTTGGAGATTTCTTTGAATATAAATAAGGTTTACTTATAATTAGATTAAAATCTGGGTCCAGTATAGTTTTCGGATAAAACCAAAAACTACATGAAACAAGGTTAAAATAAGGAAAATTCCACGATTTCAAAATGCTCAGTCGCATCGCAAAAGTATTATTCCGTGGTTTGCTAATTTATACACTTTGGATGTATTCTTCATTCTTTTGGCTAGCAAACTGTTGATCTATGTGAGCTTCAGACGGTTAGACAGACCCTACAGTACTGTAGCGCTATTCCGTAAAAATCTCACTTGTGAGATTTGAAGTGAACTGTCATCCCATCTGCTGATGCTAGGGATTGACAGCCGGTCGATTCTGTAAAAATCTCACCGTGAAAACTTAGGTGAAGTGAGTTTGTTTTTGCTAGGAATTGACACTATTGACAGCTCACTTCACCTAAGTATTCACGGTGAGATGGTTATACAGAATCACACTGATA
Source organism: Cosmia pyralina (assembly GCA_946251885.1). Taxonomy (NCBI): domain Eukaryota; kingdom Metazoa; phylum Arthropoda; class Insecta; order Lepidoptera; family Noctuidae; genus Cosmia; species Cosmia pyralina. The sequence goes on from OX276360.1 coordinate 12,511,589, forward strand.
CAGTGTATAATAACACTATCACTACACTTCAAGCTCACTTCACCTTAGTTTTCACAATGAGATTAGAAATCATATTAGACAAGTCCAATAGCGTATGGTGTACTATCGACAAAAGACGCCTTTACATCTTAAAGTTGCTTTTTGTATATATTATGTTATGGACCAAGTGATAAATTGAGCATTATACATAATGCCCGGTCATTATGAAAAATGCCCAATATGACAGTGCAATTTGATAATGATTATTAAAATAATCAAATTGACCGGCCATTATACATAGTGTCCATCACCTTTTGGGCAGATTAATACAAACATATGTAATTACTATTTTTTTTATTGTTATTGTCATTTAACTTAAAATAAACCATTTAAATAATCAGACTCATTATTTGGATTAGTTATCAAGGACTTCTACATTAAGAATCCACTAGTTTTTGCGTTTAAAACTTAAGGAAAGTCATATTAACAATATAACATAAAACATATTAAATTTAAAACAATAATTTCACAACATATCTTTGTTTTATAGAAATGGCGGTCTCTGATTGGTCAAAGCGTGTCACTCTTCCCTCCCCGCCCTCGCACCGCGTCAAATTTAGCTTTATTATCAAATTGCCCAATTGTCATGTAGCAATATAATAATGACCGTGCAATGTGATAAATAATGAAGTTAAGATATTAATTAATCACTTTGCTCGAACTTATTAATAATGCCCGCATTAATCACCTGGTCCATAACATAATTATACACTGATTCATTGAAAAAACACTGCCCCTATGGTCCTGTGTTATTTGCAGCGTGCAAGCAAAATTGATTCAAAATTGGAAAGGCCTAGCTTTTTTCGATGGTACATTTCGGTGTCGCCACTCGGTTCTCGGCACTTGGCACTCGGCACTCGGCCGGCAAGTCAAGTGTGTGTAATTCTCCGAAGGTTAATTCCCGCGTTGTCACATCGCCAGTCGTCACCATCAGCGTTTATTAGAGTTGATTAGTCTCTACACAGCTCTGCCACTCTTATCTACAACACACACTTAGTTTCAATTTCCAGTACGTGTACCGCACAAGAACAATTTGTTCGAAGAATTCCGTACAAAAATTAAATACCTAGGTATAATATTGTGTTCGATATTGCGCTGCCAATCTGCTGGTAGGTGTAGCTTGGAAAATTACGATTTAACACATTACTGTTTGTTTTCTTTGATTTGGAAAAGTTTATGCATTTTCTATTAAATATACTTACACTTAAATTAAGTTACACTCACAGCCGCGACAGAGAAGGATAGGTATATGGGATGAGCGTATACTAATGACGTCATTTTCGTTAAACCCAGGTTTTCCTGGTAGCTACACAGCTCAGATAGGGAACACTATAGATTAAGAAACTGAATGGTATAAACGGCTTCCATTGAGCAACCAAGTTGTAGTAACAGACCAGGAAAATGTTAAGTTGATAATGAATAAGGAAACTGTTTACCTGAGAACCTGTGAGGTACCTTGGTCCCTCGGATGGAACATATAATACAACTTTACTTTAAATAAAATCAATGACCTCATCCGATTGCTGTCGACTGCTGCTGCTGTACGGTCAGCAACAGAAGTCGGTTAGCACTGATACTTTTTGACATCATCTAAATTAACACAAAATGATTCGATAAACTGCTTTTTTTCGTTTAAGTTAAAATAAATTAAGTTAATTAAATATTTCGCTTAATAATTAAGATTAAAAACTGCAAAATAATTGTTAATCGACTTTTGTTGCTGACTGTACCTAACTCGTACTTTTGAATTAATTCCACCACACCACAGCTTCTCACACCATCTAAAGTTTGACTGGAGCTAGTCCTAAATGACAATAAGTACTTACCTAATAGTAAATTCTTAATTAATTAATGATGATTAACATTTTCATAACAGTATTTCGTCTCGAAAGCACGATTTATCCAAAATGTTGACACGTTTCTTACAATTTCCTTTTTCTTTTAATTAGAGTTGTGACAAAGATTTTTCTAGTTCAAATCAAATCAAATCGAAACAAACCGTTTATTCGCATAATCTAGGGATGATGATGATGGTATTATCCATTATCATTATCACATATTAACTATTTCGAAACTTATTAATTTTATTTTAGTAAAATTAAATACCAACGTTTCTATGTATATTCTAATTTATTACAATAATTAAAATTATCTGGCTATTATTGGCACAAATAGAAACAAGTAAGAAGTTACAATTATTTTCTTTTCTTATTTATGTAACCAAGATATTGTTGAGTCGTGTAGAAATATAATATTTATTCTACTAGACTAACCAGGCGTCCAATTTTTTTTTTCGAAATATTCTAATCTTTTTTTAGTTAGTTTGGTAAGTAACATATTATTTTATTTTATTTAGTTCAAATAAAGCATGTTATAGAATAGAACCAGGTCTAGAGTTTAGATTCCCCGACTATCTCGTAGCTAAACGTCCCCGGGAGCACTCACAGGCTCTGATAAATCCCTCCTTGGCTCGGTTCTGTTGCCCCTGACCTGAATGCGGAATCTGGCAGATTGGCTGCGACCTGGCTGCGACTTAACTTTATTTTTTACAGAAATATCACGCCTTTTATTGTGTTTTTTTTTTCGTACTTGCTTTTAGATCCCGAATGGCGCAGTGGTTTTCTTGATTTGATGATCACGTAATGCGGATTCGATTGCTGCATAGTGACTTACAATAATAATAAAATTTCGGCAATCCCTTACTCGTTCCAAAAAGTTCAGTTGATCCCAAAATCTCAAGTTCTAATCACTTTTGCGAACCCAAAGGACTTTTGGTAATAAATAAATTAGTCAAGGGTTGTCAAAATTCTCCTATATAGCAGGTACTTAAACGATTTGAAAATTAGAAACCCTACCACTTAAAACTGTCAGGAGATGGCACAAGAACAGTCAAGTACTAGCTAAGTTGCGTGATTAGTGCTAAGCACCATAAATCACTATTAAAGGCGATACAAATCACAACACTCAGGTTGTCAAATGGCATTCTTTTAGTTTTATCAACTCTACCATTTCAGACAATTGTGTTATTTTGTAGTTTTTGGCTTGAACAGAAGCAATCGTCGTCTAGTTTCCTAAAAAACAGGCTGCTCAGTGCTCACTTATCATTCTCCTGCCCTTATCCCAATTTATTCGGGGTCGGCGCAACATGTCTTTTTCTTCCATACTTCTCTATTAGTCGTCATCTCGGTAGTCACTCCCTTTCTAGCGAAATCATCTTTCACACAGTCCATCTATCTTTTCTTTGGGCTTTCCCCTGCTCTCACAGCCATCCACATTCATACTCAAAACTTTCCTCACGACGTTTTTCTCATTCCTCCGCATCACATGCCCATACCATGACAACCGATTCCCACACAACTTTTCAGTCACCGGTGCCACTTTCAGACTTCCTCTTATGTATTAATTCCTTATTCTATCCATTCGTGTAACACCATAGGGCACCAGAGGCACCAGAGGGATGCCTCTTAGCATTCTCATCTCAGCTGCATGCAATTGCCTTCATTTATTCCTTTTGTGGCCCACATTCTGATCCATACAAGACAGCAGGTCTAACCATTGTTTTATAAATCTTACCCTTAAGTTTAAGGGAAATTCGGAAGTCGCAGATTGTTCCCGTGACCTGCCCACATTTCATCCATCCAGCACTCTGTGCACTGTTTTACCGAAATATTAATTTTACAATTGAAAGAGGACCACCTTCTCTCTCCTTTAGCTAAGGTCTCGTATTAGATATAATATATATAATTATGAGAAAAGAATATGGTGCAAAAAAAAATTGCAGTCAGCAAGGTGTAGCAGGCGAAACTGCCCAAGAACAACGTTGAATGTTAGTGGATGCAACTCTGCATGATCAACGTAGGTGATCACTTTTCAGGTCTCCAAACCTTGTGTTTCTGGCGATCACATTATCGCAAACAAATGCAAATTGTGGCTATTGCAGGCCCAATCAATCTGCCTAGCCTTTTCCTGACTATGTTGGGGTCGGCTTCCAGTCTAACCGCATGCAGCTCAATACCAGTATTTTACATGGAGCGACTGCTTATCTGACCTCCACAACTCATTAACTGGGTAATACGATACCCCTTGGTAAGACTGGTTGTCAGACTTTCGAACTTCTGACAATCCGTAACGACTGTCAAAGATTCACGAATGACAGCCTAACGTGCTTTCCGAGGCACGGAGGAATCTCGGTATGTAAAGATGGTCACCCATCCACGGACCGACCCCGGCAAGCGTAGCTTAACCTGACGGATCGACTCGTGCGGCTGTTATTACTTAGCCACGAGCTCCTCAGGCCCATGCAGCAAAAAGAAAATTCGAAGACGTGTGACATGAGATCTACCAACCCGCACCAATGCGGGCCCAAGCCCGCGTGGTAGATTACATTCCAGTCCCTCTCGAAAAGAGGAGGCCTGTGTCCCAGCAGTGGGAACATACAGGCTGATTATGCAGGCCCATGAAGCAATGGACGTTTTCTAACCTAACAGACTAGTATGAAACTAACTTAACACCTTAGCTGCCAAACTTGAAGTTAACTATTGTTAATGATTAGCATGAGTTCAAAATGAAGTGTTAACTTTTGAGCCGAGCCGCGCGCCGAAATAGTCGGAGTTTTCAAGGATTTTTCGATAATACCATGAATTGCTAATGCCAGAGTTACTTATTTTCCAGCCAAAAGTTTTCTTACTGTTCGAAGGATAGACGAGCAATATAATGAGGTCTCTTCATTGGCATAGTAACAGGAGTTTTTAGAATAATTCTCGATTCTTTATTGGATTGCTTTCATTTATTTCAGCCGAAAGACGTCGACTGCTGGACCTAGGCCTCCCCCAAGCACCGCCAACTCGACCAGTTCTGTACTTCCCGCATTCAGCGGATTCCTGCCGTCTTCACAAGGGGTACTATTTAGTGGTGGGTTAACTTAATATTAGAAAATACTTATGGGTCGATATTTTTGGTACCTACTACAAAAATTCATGATCGTACTCTTAGATTAGAATTATGACAAAAAACGGTGATAGATTTTCTTCGTGTTATTTTGGGAGAGATCCATAATTAACTCTTTGTTTAAAGTCAGACAGAGATTCTTAACACTTTCATCATCATATGCGTAGCTATTTTCCAACTATGTTGGGGTCGGCTTCCATTTTAACTGGATGAAACTGAATACTTACCAGTATTTTATATGCAGCGACTGCCTATCTGACCTCCACAACCCAGTTACTGGGTAATACGATACCCCTTGGTAAGACTTATTTATCGTCAGACTTTCAGGTTTCTGACACTTTACGGGACAGTAAACGGCCATAGACGTCATAACAACAAAAGTTCCAAGTATTGCGTCTCGTTAAGTGCCCCGCAAGTATTGCCATTTCTGATAGGTTGATCAGAAATGACGAGTGATTTACTTTTACCATTTTTGACAATCAGAATTTTGTCAATGTTTGCCATTTGGATAACAAAAAGCCGGGATAATCTCTCGGAAACACTTTATGATCCTTTCTGTTAGCCACACAACAGTACAATTCTGACCTCTGCCTACTCTCCCAAGGATTATAGGCGTAACGATATAGCGTTACGTAAAATATAAAAACTCATTAATTGCTTAGGTAAGTTCCCGCGTTCGACTCGAAAGAGAGATTGTTCTGTAGTTCTCAGGGGGAGCGAGAACGCAGATGTGCAAAGAGTTTATACTATTTTTACTTTACCTTTGTAACCAACCACGTGTGACGTCAGATGTGATGGGTAAGTGACATTTGAGGTTTCAAGAGATATTCACTGAAAATATTGTAGGTACATATTTTAGCATAGTTAATTAGTCAATAGCTAATATTATTTGTAGTTTGGTATTCTCGGCATAGTTTTTTTGTAGAAGTAGGTATGGATGGACTCTTGCTGTGTCCTAAGCTTCAGCAAAAACTCAATCCTGGTCTATAGTTAGGTCAGGTTAGTCCTCTGGCGAATACTTATGAGACTTTATGGAAAATAATTAAGTTGCCTCTGGTTGCCTTTGATTAAGGATATACATAGAGTATACATGGAGTAGGTATTCTCTTTCTGTTTCAGTCGTTACGGCTCATCAGAAGCCCGAAAGTATGATAACCAGTCTTACCAAGGGGTATCGTGTTACCCAGTAAGGTTGTGAAGGTCAGATAGGCAGACGCTCCATGTAAAATACTGGTATTCAGTTGTATCTGGTTAGACTGGAAGCCGACTCCAACATAGTTGGGAAACGGCTAGGCAGATTGATTGATTGATTCTCCTTCTGGGTATATTTAATGTAGCCCAAACCTCAAGTCAAACAATCGTCAAGATATTTTGAGGTATCCACATAGATTCATGACGTCATCATATTTCACCTCTCTCTAAAGGTCATCGATCCCATTGATTGAAGTCCTATTACCTAATTAACATGCTTCTATTTGTATCTTTGTGCTTGTATCTGTTCTTAGTGAACCAGTAAGGTTTTGAACCCTGAACTTTCCAGCTCGTCGCCCCAAGTCCACTGCATCATTGGTACTTATCTTAAACAATATTTCTATCGTCCATAGCAGTGACGATAACAATTTTGGCTGTATGTTAATGATTCACACCACACTGTAATATGAACTCTATTTGGTATGAAAATACAGTGTGTTTTCGAGTAGTGATTATTTTGACAGTTACCGCCTAGCCAGCGATGGTGGATTTTGGTAGAATAAACAGGTTTGGGTCGCCTCGTTCGTCTAGTAGAAGGTGCCTCTTCTGACGTCGAGGTTCGGGGTTTGATTCTCGCGTTGCGCCATGTTGCTTATCCTTGAGTTGGAGGTGGAATTTCTGATTGCAATTATGTTCTACGCAGAGATGATTTTTTCGTAGCGTCGCGTAGACAGTTTTTTTTTTTTCTTATTGGTTTATTGGTATGAATCCGGGAAAATGTCAAAGATACTTATACTTTTCGGCGTAGCAACAGTCAACAGACAGTGTCTGCTCGTGTTTGTACAAAAGGACATCGATGGGGTTTCAAAGAATAACTTTTATATAAAAGGCTAAAAGGGAAACCTGAAAATATATTGTCAAAGTTTTATTTTTTTAGAATAGGTAGATGTGAGATTTATGTAGGCTAGGAGAAGGACAGAGACCAAAAAAAACATTGTATTATAAGTACAATACCACATTTTAACAAGTAAAATAAATATTACAGATCCATATTAAATCAATTCTGTCAGTAACATTTTATTTCCCTGTAAAATAAACATTCAAAATAAGCGCGAAAAGTTTATATGAAATTGTGAATGTTTAAATGTTTTTATAACTGGTCATTGATATGAAAAAAAAAACAACGTACAAACTGCTGTTATTTTAACGTAATAAATACATAAAGAATGAATGTTACTAAGTAGTATGTAAGGATAGGTTAGTTATAAATAGTCATCTATAGTACAGTACCTACTAATCATATTGTATACGACCATATGACTATACGGTCATTGCCCTGCATGGGTTTAAAAAGCACCGTACCGCACATACTGCTGGCTTGCCCCATAATATGAGTCCCGCAGACGTCCAAACTTTACGCCCAACCTTTAGGAGGATTGCTGCGAGCACCGGTTGCCAACGGCCTCAGAATAACGGGAACACCGACCGAATTCACCCAAAGACGACAGCCGTCCCCATTCACAGGGACCAAGAGATCTACTCCATAGATTAGGTGGTAAGGACTACTGGGGCTCTATAACATATGCACTTTATTTGACGAAATTATAAAGACAGCCTCATTAATCTGACTCTGACTTCCCGGAATGACAACCTTCAACAAAGTGTAATAAAGATACGTTCTATCTGAACACTTGTCAGATTCAGAAAAGAGACGGAAGTCAAAAGTTACCAGATTAATGTCTAGACAGAAATTAACCACAGACTGAACTGTAATAAACCCCATATACTTGGAAAAACACATATTAGATGTTCATTTATTGACGACAAATCTCAAACGCACAAAGAAACATTCCAGAGAAATGTAGACACGAACTGACTGGCACTATGGCACAGCGAGCCAAACCATCCGATTTCTATTACATCGTCTAAGGTTCATAAACTAGTCTTTGTCATCAGACTCAAAGGCATTAGAACCAATAGAACAACGATGAGGCTACTCGGAGAGGATGCTCGACAATCCAAGATCAAGCAATTGCCGAGGAATTAGTAGAAAAGCTTACCCTCTACAACATTACAGAGCGATATAAAGAAGATTGGTAACCTTTTTTTGGCACAAACAAAGCCTAATTCATTGCTCCGCTCGCAGGAGCGACGCCGCATTCGTAAACAAAGAGCGAGCAAGCTATTGCGACGTCCAAAATAGCCCCCTACGACGATGCCGAAGACGACGTTTTCTCGTTATAATTTCGTGTTTTTATCGAGTCGAGACGAGCCCCGGTGTCGGCGTAGCGCTCGCAATGTTTTCCTCCAGCGCTTTATCTCTCTCTGCCTCTCTGCTCTTTGACATCGGCTGACGTATACAACCTCGACTCCACTCATTATAGACCTTATGCCCAATAACTAAAGCCCAAATCCCCCTGACCGTCCTCTCTTGAATTTTCAGACTCATTAAGCGTCATTCGGAAATTTTGGATTTAGTAAACAGAATTTTAGAGAATGAAACGAAACAAATGAGAAATACAAAACAAGTTTTAATTTCCCTCCCTGATTAAAATCAACTAATGAAAATTAGTGCTTTTATGTTTAATTAGGGCGCTACGAAAATTGAAGTCCTTCTAAGTTAGGTTTGCTATCTTGCCAAACTGACGACATCTACAACATTTGCTACGAGATACGGAAACATGACTAGCGTAGTGCGTTTAGAAATAGTCGACAATGTTAGTCAAGGCTAGTGTAACGTATATTTCGGCAGTGTATGTGAAATGCGCGAGTGGCGGCGCGGCGCGGTGGCGCAGCGTGGACGGCGCGGCGCGATTGTCAAGCGCTGGTTGGTGGTCGGGCGGTCGCTGACGCAACGCGCGACCTCTTTGTCCGGCCCCACGGACTCCGGCGGAATGTCCGCGGAGCCGGCCTCGCCTGCGCCGCACCGCCGTCCGCGCTCGAGTAATTACGAATGTCAAATGTTATCGCACGCAACCGTCCGCCGCGCCGTCCGCACTCCGCTGCGCCGCTCTTCATAATAATAAAACCTGATATTTAAAACGGAACGTCCTTCTAACGCCGTGTAGTTGCGCCGACGCCAATCTACGATAATAATAAGCCAGCTACCTAGAAAGCATTGCGCTGCAGCGCTGTCCTACCAAGTATCGTTAGACGGTCACAAGTCGTGAAGCGCTACAGCGCCACGAGCGCGCGCCACGTAGCGCTCACATAAGTACGGCCAGTTCTATGCGCGCCTGTATAGCTATTAAATGTATATAGAATATATAGTAGTAATCGCTCGACGCAGCGGTATTATGTCGGAAATATACCGGCCGCGCCGCGCCTCAAGCCGGTATACGGTTTTGCTATTTAGTTTGTATGGGAAGCTTATTTTCGATTTTATAATCTTGTAGAAGGAGTTATGGATTCGGTTCTTTTGTTAAAATATAAAGTATAGGGCAAGCTTTCCTTGAAGCTATATGGGGTATGTCTTGTGTCTCAATTTTTTCCGAAAATTTCATAAAGTCAGATTTTTTTAAACAATGCTACATAGGTTAATTCAACGTCAAATACCTGTTTAAACCTAGTACTAATACATATTGGATAATATTTAAAAAAAAATAAACAAATAAAAAATCAAACAAAAATTTTTTTTCTAAAAATTTAGAATCAGTAATATTTTCTTACCTTCTTTAAGTATGACGTACTTTATTAACATACGTTAAAAATAATTAAAAGTTATTTTTTTTAAATAAAAATGGCTACTGATATCAATGCTACTGATGTATTTTTAATGGTTTTGTTCGGAAGTCTGAACTTTTGAAATAATTCCATCATACGTAAATTTTACTACGTTTAAAAAGAGATTTCTGAACTCGGTAGTCAGTTTCAAAAGTATAGTACTCAATGAGCATTCTTTATTTATTAATGCAGAGTTCTGTATTAATTTTTACTTCTCTATTCAAATAATCGTTCAGAGTTCTTTATTGATTTTAATTTCTTTTTTTTATATAAGGAATCAAAATGTTGGTCGGAACATCTAAGAACAACTCTTTTTTTTTTTTGTAGTCTTAATGATAATGTTCAGACTTTGCACAGGATTAGATTTGCTAATGAAAATTACTTAAGCCGTACAATATGAGGAGCTTAATGTGCGTCACAAGCAAACTTTCTTGGACTATTTTTGCCAATTGGTGTGATTGAATTGCAATTTAGAAGTTAGTGGTTTCTAGAAAGCGATGATTTTTTTTAATAATAAAGTTCTGACTGACGAACAAATAAGTTTATTTAAAGTAACAAACTGCTGTAAGTACCCTTCAAGGTGTACCTAGCCAACACAATGCTGAGGCGACTCTAAAATTATTTGAAGTAGGTTTTCTTACCTAAATTAGGTACTTCATAATTTCTGCCGAAAGACGTACTCTGCTGGACATAAGCCTCCCCCATGTATCGACATTAGGTACTAATTAGATACTTAGTAGGTAGGTACTAATACAATAAAGCTAAAATAAAAATTCACTAATGTGGAATATAACCGATGTGCTGAGACGCAGACTATAAAGCAAAAAAAAAAAATGTTTAAATTTTTCACGTAAATCAACGACTCTGAAAAATGAATGCTATAATAAGCATAATGAAAGACATTGAGATTAAAACTAAAATGTTTAGTAATAGCATCAAAAGAGTCATATAGATAAATCTATGAATTGTGCTACACTTTGAGGATTTATTTAATAAAATATAAATAAATTACGAAGCTGTCCCAAGTCTTAGAAGGTGTAAAACCCTACGCCGAAGTTTATCTATAACCACAGCGCGTGTACACGCTCATTTCTCCAATATTTCTGTCGCTACCTAGATATAAACATGAACAAAGAAAAACCCAAATATGCAACCGGCTCGTGGCGCGGCCCGTCCCTCCGTCAGCTATAGCGTGGCCTTATAGATGGTTGTTTGCGCTCACAGAGTGCGGTGAACAGCGCTCACCGGCGGCGCGCGTGTGTGCGCGTGCACGTACACGGCGCACACCACCGCGCGCGCACACAGCCGCACGCCTGTACGGGTGCGTTCCGAAACCGCTCTCTATTCTATCTATGCGAAGGCGTCGTACCGCCACGTATAGCGGGCACGCTCGGGGCGAGGAATTTAGAGGCGGGGGTCGTATCGTTAATTGTTATGAAGTTGATTTCGGTCCTGAAATTCCGAAATAGGTATTTTGAAATAACGCCTCTTTTTCGTCAACGAAACGGCTACGCTACACCGCGTATCGTTGTTAACCTATTTTTGCACGAGTTGATCTCGATGCGACGTCGTCTCGATAGAGCGGCGCGTGTGATTGTAAACATATGTTTTCATTTATGAGTGCGTCGAGTCGGCGTGTTATCACTGCGCGTGATAACGACGTGAATGCGGCTTTGTGCCCTGCGGTTAGGGTTTAGAATTGATCATCGTGGACAGTTCGACGTATTGCCAATCGCGAAACAAGTCCATGGTTAGCGAATTGACTGACCACGGAGGGGTCTCCAGGTCACGGCATTGGTGCTGATGACTCCGTACAATAAGTTAGAAGAACTTTGAAAAAGTTAGGAGACCTGTTGACTTTATCCTAGTGAGGTAGAGAAATGATTAGGTATATGTATCTCTTTGTTCTGTTGTCAAATGTAGAGTTCTTGACAAAAGTAGGAATTTTAATATTTTCCTCAACTTTTCAAACTTTTGAAACAACACAAAAACTAGACTTAAGTATATAAACAAATTGAAAGTGTTAGACATGAAGCATCAAAGACCATTTGTCACCAATTCGCTTCATACTGGAATAAACAACGCAAGAAATTAATCTAATAGAGCGACTCATACTCGTATACCTACTCGAAAATATATTCAGCACAGTAACAACACTAGCTGGACTGTTTACAACGCTATCCATCGCGTGTTCCATGTCAACAGGACGCTAGCCCCGGCAGTGGGCCAGCAGTGGTAATGTAAACAGTTTTTTAGCCTGTCATCTGGCACCAACATGCGGCTAAGTCCGAAAAAGATGTCATTCCCCTTCATTCGGTCCGTCTTCGACTATCATTCAGAGTCGACGCTCCGTCGCGCGTCGCGGCCTCTATTCGAATTTCGAACACTCTAACAAAACATTCTACTATCGTTCTCCAACTCACACACATTCTCACTCACCTTCACCTTTCTCTAAGCAAATCTCGCGTCAAACGATAAACGCGCGACTTTGTACACCCTAGTAGTCGCTAATCCCAAAAATTCTACCACGAACGAACAAAACACGAGTTTCAAGACTTTTTACAGTTCATCGCGTTGTTTCTGCAACGTGACTGCTAAAGTGACCTTAGGAAACCAGTGGGACGAAGAGTTTCGGTACTCGGTGAGTTATTCTCTCGCAGTTGAGTCACGCGGAGTGGAAACGAGTCGAGTTCGCGTGTTAATGGCAAAGGTTAGATTGGCTGAAAAACTGAACAGAACTGATGTAGGACCAAAATAATTGTGCGCTCATTAAAATACGCTTGCACGAGTTTAGGGAATTCAACGTATGGTTCTTTTGTCGAAATAATAAATCGATTCTAAGTAAGTACCTAAATATAGCGGCTACGATATCTGAGTTAAGTAATTCACATTAACAATAGAAATGGACAGTTACCCTTTGATCACAAATACTATGCTTACAACTATTTTCAAATCTTTAGTCGGAGCTACAATTAGCTAATAGACAATTAGACATAGCATTATTTGTACTTCATTAACACTAATTATTACTAACATATCTTATACTAACTTCTGCCGATCGGTCAGTAGGTACATAAGCATAACGTACTTTACACATTACGAGTTTATCAAATTCTTCGTACAAAAGTGAAACAGAAAACAGCAATGTTATAATGACATTAAATTAAAGATGGCGGCCAAACGTGTATTGCTCTATCGCTCGCAACACGTCACATGGATGCCGCAGTCATGGCTCGAAACATTCTACCATTCGTAACATCGTTCGAGTTTCATTCGAGTTCTCGAGCCAAGCCACTTAGACGCGAAACTCGAGCTGCGAAGAAAACCAGCTCAGAGCGAGTCGTACTTTCCACATAACAAGTACAAAATTCTGTGAAAACCACAGGCAAAAGAGATACAAATTATTTTAGAAAAGCAGTTTTGTTTAAACAGCGAGAAACATAGAAGATCACGAAGTTTCTTGTCGTTATTTCTTCCGCACGGGTCGATCGATCAGGTTGAGCTACGCTTGCCGCGGTTGATCCGTGGATGGGTGACCATCTTTACATACCAAGACCCCTCAGCTCCGTGCCTCGGAAAGTACGTTAAGCCGTTGATCTCGGCTGTCATTCGTGGATCTTTGACAGTCGTTATGGGTCGTGAGAAGCCCGAAAGTCTGACAACCAGTGTTACCAAGGGGTTTCGTATTGCCCAGTAGTAACTGCGTATTTAACATGGAGCGGTCAGATATGCAGTCGCTCCATGTTAAATACTGGTATTCAGTTGCATGCGGTTAGACTGGAAGCCGACCCCACCATAGTTGGGAAAAGGCTAGGCAGATGATGAATTATAAACATTTATTATTTATTGAATCACGAAAACATTATTTTTATAAATGCCCAAATCATGTTTTTACTGGAAAATAACAACATAACAATATCAACACACATTATCTGCAACATAAACATATTGACATTGTACGCGCGCGCACTCGTCCAGCTCGTGAACTGCGTAGCACTCGTAACCCCGCGATGTCTTAATTGCTCTTATTTTGCAAAAGACATCAACGAGTGCTACGCGGGCGCCGCTACGAACCCTAGGCCATTTGAATTGTTATTGAAAACTTGACGCAACACCCGTCCTAAACGTCAAACTGTCGCATAGAGACCATTCGCAACCCCACTCAGTGACACGCTCAGCCTTAAACCCACAAGTTATTCTTAAACCCTCCTCCGACATCATCAACAATTCATATAAAATAATAATTTCACAGTTATGGTCCACAAACATGGTATCAAACGAAAAGAAAATCTGAAAACAGAGCATTAAAGTCTGTGGCGTCGCTGTCGGTCCGGGCCGCTAGGTGGCAGCACATAGCTCGCTATTCACAGCGTATATTATTTACCGCGTTTATATGTATGTCGTTATATAAGTGAACAGAAAGCTACGTTCGGTGGGCGCGCGGCGCGCGGCCGGGCTGCGGGGGTGGCGGGGGCGCGCGGGCAGGGAGGGGGGCCGCCGCACACAGGCGCGCGCACACGCACACAGGCGCACGGCGCCGCGTCCGTGTGTATCGAACGAGCGAGCGCGCCAACCGACCGACTCGACGTATTCTTATTATTATGAAAGGAGAAACGCTTTTTGTAGGGCAAGAACTAAATTTGTAGTATTACGGCTGCCGATAATAAAGATCGTAAACGCATTTCAGTTCGCTGAAGTTTGCTTGGTGGCTCATAGATGTCGCGCTTCCTATCGGCTCGTAGCTTTAGTGCGAATTAAGTTTTCCGCGTCCGACTTGCCATTACGTGATCATAACGATGTGATGTGTGAAGCTTAATGAATAAAGATCCGTCCAGCAGCATTACACTCTCACTTACAGCTCCGATCGTACTTTACGTTAACCCTAGCATTTACATAGTAATGCGCAGAATGCCTATCGTTAAGCTCAGTTTCAAACTTCTAGTTCGTACAAAATAAGTTGTGATTTTGTATTAAAATATTTCGACACTTTTCACTTTGTCAGAATCTTTACTTCATAATTTTGAAGCTTGTATGTGGCACAGTATGATAATACTAAGGTAGGTATATAGGTTCTACAATACACATACATGATTCGAATATTTTGCTGAAAAAGAACATGAGAGGAACTCTAAATACTTTTAAAATCATAACTTTTTTTGATACAAACAAAAGTTTTATCAAACTAACTTTTAAACTAAATATTATATACCTACACATAAACATTACAATAATTTAAAAACAAAGAGCATAGAGTTGCACATCGTCGGTAGGTGGCGCCGGCGTCGAGGTGCGTCATCGTGACTGTGAGTGGTCTTAAGAAGGGAGACGATGGTTACCGCCAAAACTCGAAGCGCGGGAAACGCAACAACTTTCACACGTATTACTTTGACTTTGACAGAACAAATGCTCACTGCAGTAGAATAGAATTCAGTACGAACTTATGAATATCTTTGTGTTATGTTTGTCCAAATTCTAGGAAAGTACGAGTACGAGTATTATTAATATTAATATGTAATGATAATTTTAATAAAATGTTTTGTATTGAAGTCGCTACGTGGGTACGGCGTGGCGGCGCGTTTTTTAGGGTCTACGCAGGACTACGCAGATCTACGCAGGACTACGCAGATCGCTACGCAGGACTACGCAGATCGCTACGCCAACTTTTAATGTGTGCATTTAATTCAAGTTTGTGTTAATTTAGGAGTATTTGGAACTTTAAAACTAAAATGATAGAATGCAAAAGTATGACCTAAACTTTAAAATTGAGGTCGTGACAAATAGAACTTTACAGTTTTGATTTTGGAAAGTAAGTCGGATCGGAATATTGACACGGAAGGTCTCAGACAGAGTCAATTCTGTAGCATTTTTAATGAATTGGAGTAACGTAAGAGAAGAAGAAGAGAGAAGCTGGGCTCGCTCGTGACTAAGTAACACTTAACAACCGCACAGGTCGATCGACCAGGTTAAGCTACACTTGTCGCGGTCAGTCCATGGAAGGGTGAACATCTTTACATACCTGAATCCCTCCGTATCTCAGAATGGTCCCGGCTGTCATTCTTGGATCTTTGAAAGTCGTTACGGGTCTTCAGAAGCCCGAAAATCTGACAACCAGTCTTACTAAGGGGTAGGGGGGTAAGGGGGGGGGGGGGTAGGGGTATCGTAGGTCAGATAGGCAGTCGCTCTATGTGAAATACTGGTAGTCAGCTGCATCCGGTTAGACTGGAAGACGACCCTAACATAGTTCGGAAAAGACTAGGCAGATGGATTGTTTGGAGTAACGTAAGATGGGATTTGAATAAATTTAGATAATTAATAAGTAAGTACTCCTTTTCACTAACACTAGGCGACATATCCTAAATGTACTGCCTAATAAAACCGCACTGTTGGATATTCAACTCTCGCCGCTGACCCAAGCGTTGAAAATCCAACATTGCGCTTTTATTAGTGTTAGATTTCATTCACAACACTAAGAAATTCCAAAGTAAATTCATTAGAATTACAGAACAACTACAATATGAAAAGCTGTTCACACGATTCCACTCATTAGTACAGTAAGATCACTTAATCAAAGCTTACATGTCGATGATTGTACGAATAATCGTAAAAATAGAGCCCCATTGATCTGACTGACATACCCTCCGTTCTAAACTTCTAATAATACCGTCTGTCTCCCTTCCTCCGCGGACTGAGTACAATCCACCGCACGCCATCGTAACAATTTTACAATGACAGCGTGTTTTTGTCGTAGCAATAAGGCCGGTTTTCGTAGTTCAAGTGTGAAGAATGAAGTGCGGTTGACCGTACGTCTCCCTAACGAGTAGAAGTCATTACACTCGGAGTGTAGGGATTCTACAGGCTGCGGGTTCGTTGTCTGTGGTCCATTGATGACGATTCTGCTGGTTTTAG
Organism: Cosmia pyralina; assembly: GCA_946251885.1. Taxonomy (NCBI): domain Eukaryota; kingdom Metazoa; phylum Arthropoda; class Insecta; order Lepidoptera; family Noctuidae; genus Cosmia; species Cosmia pyralina. The sequence continues at coordinate 12,528,395 of OX276360.1, forward strand.
AGATGTGCTATAAGGTTCAAAAAGAAATACTTACTTAAAGCAAGTTTTAAGAAGTTTTTTTTTAAATAAAAACTAATATGAATCACTACACTGATCACTGAATATGGCCACAGGTCTGTGCGTAGCTATCTTAGGTAAAATCTAATGTAAAATAAAATATACTTATATAAGTATAATTTATTTTACTTTAGATTTAAAGTAAAAAGAGTTTTAGGAATAAGAAAGTTGTTTTAAAATTCTTGCTACGAAAAATTTGCGTCAGTGCACTTTCTATCACAAAAATAACATTAATGAAATTGAATTATTTATCTTAGCAAAAAAAATGCATACTTAGGCATAAAATTTGCTAGTGAAAATGCAACACACAAAAATCTTGCATGAACTTAGTTTTTCTATTCAAATTGCAGAGGTGACGAAAAAACTTTTTTACAAAAAAAAAAAAAAAAAAAACAACCGACTTCCAAAAAAACATTACAAAGTGAAAAATAACTTTTCAATATACTTCCTCGAAAACTGGTTCTTATCGCACTACGATTAAGTTCACAATGCAATGTACTTCACACGCGTGCGATTTTTCATTTTCCAACACGTGTGCGGGAACAAAAATTGCCACAGATAACTTATACCTATACTTAGTCCAAATTGGTTCAATGCCTCTATTGACACCGTCTCGACACGGTCCTCTCTATTCGGAGGTAAATGTTTTTTTTTTTAATCTCGGCAAAGAGATATGCGCCTTTACGGCATTAAAATTTTTGAATATTTTAATAATTTTTATAAATAGAATATCATCAAAAAACATGAATATTACATTAAAAAAAAAGTTTATGAACAAATTAACATTTCTAAACTCAAAAATATTTTAATTTTCTTTTTTTCATATTAGGCTGTTTAGCGGATTTATACGTTTGCTTCTCCTTCAAACTGGCGAAAGCAAAGCGCGGAAAAAAAAGAAAATTTAAATCACAGTTTCCTAATAATTCATGACAAAAATATTTTTCGTTATTATATTTTATTTCTTCAAAAGTGTTTTGAAAAACGTCGTTTGATACACGTGGACATTTGTTATTGCAGTTCTCGGCTTAAAAACAACCTCGCCTACGGCTCGGGTGTTAATTCCGCCTCGAATGCAATAACAAACATTCTCCACTTGCATCAAAATGTACTATTAATTTCGGAACTCGGTGTCTATATTGGGTCTGTATTTTAATTTTTTGTTATTTTTTCACGTTTTAGTTATGGTACCACCCCCACCAATTCGTATACCACTACTTGCTATGTAAATCACAGTGACAGGAAGTATTATAACATCATCAACTCAAAAACTACCCTCAACTCAGCCTATCGCAGTCCACTGCTGGATATAGGCCTGTCCCAACCATTTTCTTCAGGTCTTCGGTCCATCTAGCTGGGGGATCAAAAATTACCCCACCAAAGGACCACCGCGCAAGCAGGACACCAAAAGAAAAAAACAATTTTCAAAATCGGTCCACAACTGACGAAAATATCGATGCATAGCATAATCAGCCTATAATATTCCCAGTTTCCCACTGCTGGGACACAGGCCTCCTCTCGGTGAGAGGGAGTGTACAGTAATCCACCACGCGGGCCCAGTGCGGGTTGGTAGATGTCACATCTTCGAATTTATGGTTGGACCTAGGATATTTACTCACGATGTTTTTCTTCACCGTTTTGAGAGCAGTGCATGGTGATGAAATAGTTTACACAAAGTAAAGCGCCTGTCGGGGTTCGAACCTACGACCTACAACTCGTAAGTCGCGACCGTTACCACTGGACCACCACTGCTCTAAATCTCAATATCGATAAACATACATAAAAAAAATACTTACATACAGACGAACACAATAACCTCTTCCTTTTTGAAGTCGGTTAAAAAGGCACCGTAAGGTAAGAGACAAAATACGAAAAAAATGTCCCACGCACTGACAACTTGGAAGTATGTACCTGCCAAAATCTTTGTCCTATTGTAAGTCAGAGGAAGCAAGTCAGCAGGTAGGTAAGTACCTGATTGTGCTCAGTTCAGTCACGGGCAGTGACAATGGCGGCGATAAGAAAGTGCAAGTCGGGGGCTACGTGCAAGTGTTCCAAATATGTTATACTTACATACGATAAGAAAATGTCCCCGAAGCCTGAAGGACGAAACTATACGTATAGGTATATTTTCACAGAGCACTTGGGGCTTTTTCTGCTTTAGTCTGTGACTAAGCGACCCTTGCACGTGGTGCAATCATGTATGACATGTCAAAATGTACCTAAGTACCTAATGATATGGCGACATGTCAAAACATCGAGATTTCTGTGCTTTAACTATCTTTACTAATAGGTTGGGGAAAAAGTTTCTTCGCATTTTTTCGTAGAAAATTCAAAACATTTTTTAATATACATTATTTACATTTATCTAAAGTACCATTTTGTTCGATAAATTTTTGCCATCTTGTAGGTAGGGACATGATCCCATTGCTATAGAAATTTTGGGACTTCTGATCAAAATACCGCGACAAGTGGTTTTGGCAGTCCTCTCGTGATGTTAACCTGACACTGCCTAAAGAATTCTGAAGAGACCGAAACAGGTGGAAATCTGAAGGTGCAAGGTCAGGACTATACGGCGGATGCATTAACACCTCCCAGCCAAACTATCTTAATTTTTGCTGAGTGGCTAAAGATGTGTGAGGTCTAGCGTTATCACGATGAAAAACCACACCCCTTCTGTTGAACCAAATTTGTGCTACTCTCACAGACACTGCACTGGGTCCATAAACATCGCAAATTTTTTTCGCGGCTTGCGTTGCATTTTTACCTTTTTTGTAGTAAAATTTTAAAATGTATCGAATTTCTTCATTAGATTCACTCATCTTGACAGTACGAAAAACAAATGAAAATCACACATTTTCCTAATTTGAATTTGGAATTATGTTCTTTAAAATTTAAACTTTCAATGATACCAAAACCAGCCAGATACAAATAGTATAGCCAAAGAGATTTTATTTTAAGTTCATACATACTATAATGTGAAAAGACTTTTTGCCCAACCTAATATTATATTATAAAGAGGTAAAATTTGTTTGTAAGTTTGTATGTAGGGGTAATCTCCGGAACTAATGATCCAATTTTAATTTTTTTTTCACTGGTAGAAAGCTACATTATTCCTGAGTGTATTATTACTCATTGTATCATGCATATTAGCCGAGCTATCACAATTTTTGTCTAGCAAGTCGGAAAGAAATACCTCTAAAACAGAAGTATTTGCATGCGCTGCCTAAACGGTGGTTTAAAATTGAAAACAATGTATGACAACCTGGTTGGTTTTAAATAATTCTACAAAAAAAGTCCACGATACCATATTTCTATCTTTTATATTTTATCTTTTATACTTCTTTTATTGTTTTAAAAAAGTATCTTTTCGACATACTTACGTTTGGATGATTATTTAAACATCAAAATATGAATCTTTATCAAATAATTATACCTCTTTATACCTGGAATAAATTTTCTAAACGGTGGTGAAAACCGCATCAAAATCCATTGCGTAGTTTAGAAGAACAACGCGGTCACATAGACAGACACGAAAAGCGACTTTGTTTTACACTACTCGTATGTGATGATGATTGATACCTACACCTGCGTCATTCGTGTATCTTTGACAGTCGTTACGGGTAATCAGAAGCCCGAAAGTCTGACAACCAGTCTTACCAAGGAGTATCGTATTACCCAGTAACTGGGTTGTGGAGAGCAGTTAGGTAGTCGCTCCTTATAAAATACTGGTATTCAACTGACTACGGTTAGACTGGAAGCCGACCCCAACATAGTTGGGAAAAGGCTGGCAGATGATGATGAATGATGATACCTACCTACAGGTTAATTTATTGGTTTAGTTAAGAGCACAATCATAGCCAAAACTAACTTTATTTTCCTTTAACATCCCATGCTTTCCTATAAATGAAAGCCATAAACAAGATCACAGTAACGTAGTTCGTGTTGATTGCCACTTTATTTCATAAGTTCATGAAGCTTTTCTAACGTCCAATATCCAATGGTGTTTTAATCCAAAGTCCGAGAACAAATCTATATAAATAAATAAAAAGAGAAGTCCTGACTGACTGATTGACTAACTCATCAACGCCCAGTCCAAACCCTTGGACCTAGAAAGCTGAAATTTTTCACAGAGGTTCCCTTTATAATGTAGAGAAGGAATAAGGAAAGAATTCCCGGTAGTATGTTCCCGTGGGATATTTTCCGATATCCACGCGGGTGAAGCCGCTGGCAACAGCTAGTTCGAACTTAGAACTTAAAAACTTAAATATGGTGAATTTGTAGGCACATTTCATCACATTTACTATTAGTAGCTAGTAGCCCGACTAATTTCTGATTTCGAACTAGTATGAACTATGAACCTCAACGCGTGATGATGAGATATTGAAGCTCCGTGTGAATCTGAAATTAGTTGGTTAGCCTGCTAACAATAACAACCACAGCAAGCATGAGAGTTACTTAAGAAATTGCGTGTCAATGCTGTGTATGTGTTTAGTTATAAGCTTTTATACACAAAATATAAAACCTATTACAAAAAATAACAACCGATTTCCAAAAAAAAACACTACTAATTTAGGAAGTCGGTGTCATTGGTATTGTAATTTCGTTTTTTGCCACCGACTTCCGAAATTAAAGTTATTTTTCACTATGTACTTAGTGATTTTTTTGGAAGTCGGTTTTTATTTTTTGTAAAAAAGTTATTATTTTTCACTTTTCAGTTGTGGTACCTACCCCACACAAATTCGAATACCACCACCTGCAATAGAAATTAGCACATCATCCACATAAAAAGTAGTAAAAAATACGTGCTTTTGTTTTAACTCAAAAACAAGCAAAGTCAATAAATTTTACATGTGACCCTCTCGAATAAAACAAGAATCTTTCAAATCGGACTACTCTGTAAAAAGTCATGCGAAGTAATAATATATTTTTTAAAAAAAAATACGTGTCGACTTGAGACCCTCCTCCTTTTTTTTTCGTCGGTTAAAATTAAAGCGGGAAGTCCTAAATCATGACAAAAACTAAATTGTTTTTAATTAACTATGAAAGCTTCCATCGTATGAAATGCAAAGCCTTCTTTGCAAAACTATGAGTTCCAAGCTTCAGAATTGATTTAATCAGCATATTTTTTTTTTCAATTATTAAAAGTATATAACTAAGGATTGTAGCCAGTAACTACGTTCTGTAGTTTTTCCTTCATGAGAAAATTATGCTTTTTGTCATGAGAAAAAGCATAATATACTATATGCTATGCATGCATGCATATGTTATGCTGTATGCTATGCTAGGCTATTATGCTTTTTCTCGTTTTAAAATAAATATTTTTTTTATTAAACCATGCGTATACAAAAACTTTTTTACAAAAAAATACAACCGACTTCCAAAAACAACACTACAAAGTGAAAAATAACTTTAATTTCGAAAGTCGGTGTCTAGTTAAATGTATTTTCGTTTTTTGCCACCGACTTCCGAAATTAAAGTTATTTTTCACTTTGTAGTGTTGTTTTTGGAAGTCGGTTGTATTTTTTTTGTAAAAAAAGTTTCCATTTTTCACTTTTTAGTTGTGTACCTACCCCACACAAATTCTAATAACACTACCTGCAAAACAAACTAGAACATCATCCATATAAAAGTGAGGAAAAAATACGTATTATTGAAGCTAACTCAAAAACTACCGAAGCAAAATCAATTTTATATGGGACCAACTGTGATGTATAATAAAAAAAAAAAAAGGTTCCGACGAATTGAGAACCTCCTCTTTTTTGAAGTCGGTTAAAAAAAGTATGAACTCTGGTATCCAAAAAAAGATTTAACTTGTGTTATGGATACCAGCATTCTCACATAAATGAAATGGACATTGGTTGCAACAGACGACGATGTCAAGAGTGGCACAGTATACAGGAGAGGAAGCCTTTAATAGAATGTGTGTAAGTGTAGTGTTAGTCACACTAATATTTTAAAGAAGAAAGTTTGTAAGTATGTGTGTGTGTGTGTTTGTGTGTGTATATGTGTTTGTGTTTGTATGTTTGTTTGTTTTAGATTTTTTGAAATCAAAAACGGTCAGTTGAATGTATCCACCCTATATGGACCAGATGCAGGGTGTATAACGTTGCAGTAGCAATTCGGCTGTAACCAGTGAAGCTCAAAGGATTCCGGGAACTGTAGTCAAAGCCTTCCCTTTGTCTCAATGGTGTCAGTAGCCACTGACGTATCACACTTACATCGATATGCTATTCATGGGAAGTCTCTAACATAGCTGTGTTAGCAACAGCCACAGCACGTTTGACATTATGGCGCAGTAGTTTAGATGTCCTAGAGGTTTTGGCTTCGATTCGGGGGAATATATTCTATTTTGAGTTTTATAAATTAACCTCCATTCCATATTCATAAAAAAAAATAAAACACTTTATAAACCTATTTTAGTTAAAACTGTTTTGTCAATTTCTTTCGAATTATGGTTTGTATTTAAAAAAAAAGAAGACAAAACACTTTTTAACTAAAATATGTTTATAAAGCGTAATGTTTATAAGTTTTTTTTATGAATAAGGGGGTTAATCTTTTGCTCTCATTTGTATAGCTCTGCCAATACCAATCACCTACAATGAATATAGAAAAATATATAATTTACAGTCGGTCCAATAAAGCATGGAAGCGAATACTAGGTACCGACAGGCACCTCTATACCTCTGTCCAGTCCTTCACTGAATACGCGATAGCAGATTAACTAAGTATGTTTTCATTGCTATCTGTGCGGAGGGTCTATTTATAATATATTTTAAAATACACATCGCCACGCCAGTAATCCGTAAAAGGGTAGGTAGACATAAATGTGTATAACTACGAGTCGCAGTGTTAGCTGGCGCTCCGGTAGGGGGCGCTAGTCAGCATTTGCAGGGTACTATTCGAATGCTCCGACTTATCTTCATAATAGTATATTAAAAAATTATTTCTTCATAATAGTATACTTATTATAAAATTATTTCGAACCCAAAAAGTTTACATTTCCCGCGGTATTTTTAATAAAACTTGAAAGGAGATCGAAAATTAAGCATTTATTGTATCCTTTTGAAGGTTTGGCTATTTTTATCAGAACCGTTATGGTTTTAATCTATTAAAATAGACTAGGTTTGGCTATTAGATCTTGGTTTGTTTTCTAAATTAATTAAATATGAAAAAGTCGGACCTTATTCCGATGTATTTGGTTCCTAATTCAGAGTGTACAAAATGCAAAGGAAAATGGTAGGAAGAATATTCATGTATTGTGTTAAAAAAATCGATTCTATTTATTCATTTAGGGTTTCATCGTTCGTAAATCTAAGTCTTTTTAAATGAGGTTTCAATATTCTAATAAAATGATGTCACAATATTCAATTAAGATAAAAAAAATGCCTGTTATATTAGTTAAGATATAATATATATTAAACTACAACTGAACTGAAATTAAAAAAGAAAAGTGCATGGCAAACTGCGTAAACTTATGAACACTGTTTTTTACGTGTGTTTATGCCGCGGAATAAGATGCTCATAGAACCTTATCCCGACCCCGACCTACTACGACCTTTTACCAGGTGGCATAAAACAATAGCTTCATTAATGAGTTTTTTGCATAGAGTGATCCTAATTTCGGTTATTATTTTGTTGTTTGTTTGAATTTTTTTTTTCAGTTACGAATTATTTTATCTTATTATAATTTTTATGATTACTAGTCACTTAGCCACTAGCCCTACCCTCGTGTTGAAGGAATGTCACCATTGCGGCGGCACGGTGTAAATAGAATACTTAATTGCAAAATCTTTGTAAATATAATATGAATTATGTAATTAATTGTATTGCAAAAAATTACAATGAATTATGTATGAACTTAAATTTGCCTTCTTAGCTTTTCCATACAATGATTTAACAAAATACCTAAATAATCACCTTTGACATGCTATAATTGGTGAATGAAACGCAAAAGTATACCTTGGAAATAGATTTTAATATTCATTGTATTTTTAAGTTGTCCAACCCAAAACGGGAAGGGCCTAATCATAAAAACAACCAACAAGAAATCAGGTACCTATGTGAAATCGCTATCTCGCGGTATACATTCGGAATAAGGAACCGGCTGAAATATTTGACACATAATGCCGTGGTATTTTCAAGACGTATTTTTGCCTTAATTTATTCAGAAAAACATAGAAAAGTTCAGTGTTTTCGATTGAAAATCCTTGAAAGAGTTTAACTCAAAGAATTACACTTACCGTACAAAAATAACCAAAAATCACTGTTTAAAAAAAATCGTGCTCACGTGCACAAGGTCCAAAATGTATGACGCGTGCTTTTGGATCAGCTGCTGACAAAACTAACCAATTATTTTAAACCAACCTCTGATGATATAACATAATTAAGCAAAGTTATATTTTACAATAGAATAAGAGATCTTTCAGTTATAAAGAGCTTGTAAATCGCTCGTAAACGCAGTTTTTCTAAATACCTCGGAATAAGGTGCCTTTACCTTAGATTGTACTCGGTCTTCCACCGCCCTTCACTTTCATTTCATAACCGTTCGTTCGTTCTTTCCTTCACCGGTCTTTCGACACATTTGAACGACATGTGAATGGTGTAAGAGGTTTCACTGAAAAGAACCTCCAATTGCTTTATTAATTAGTTACTTTTATGGTTGTTTTTCTTTTTCTAATGGCTTGAGTAATACCTCTACACAATTACGGTCATGTCGTCAACATTGAACAATGAATGAGAACAAGTTTAGACGCAGATATGTGCCTTTGAGTGGTTAGCTATTGCGTGTTCTGTACTGAGCTCACGCAAAGCGTCGTACGTCCAGCCAGTAATAGGACAGCCAGTAAAACAAATTGTTAATCCACTGCTTCATATGTTCGAAAAATTTGTCTGCTCCACAACGTAAATAACGCAATGAAAGTTGTTGAACTGTCAAAATGAAACCAACTCCGATTGATAATGTATTACACAATTAGGGTGCAGGCCCGGGCACCTATTAAAATGTCAAAGTGCCTATATGTTTTTTAGTCGTGACTGAATGATGAACGTCATTATATTATATTTTATATTCATTGTCGAAATTGAAGACCTCTTGTCAAAGTGGCGCCACCTGGTGGCGTGAATTTTTTCGAGATTTTCGGAAGCTTAATTTGTCAGTCCCACATATTTTTGACTTTTCCATCATAGTTGTCACTACAGATGTTATGTCATTAAGTGTACGTCTGATAAATAAAAAAAGAATAACTATTATACATATCACAACTCGTTGTTTAGTTTGTTTTGCGGAGCGTCGTAGAACATTTACCTCAGCTTTATGCTGCACATTGGAAGATGCTGCACAGCTGCACTTGACTAGCAACTTAACGCTTACTTTTAATAAAACTATGGCGAACAAAACTTTAGAAGTGAAAGAGTTCCTTGTAAGAAGGCTCGTCGGGGAAGAACTATTTCTGACGTTACGGTATATGAGGATAAGGAACTAATTACACTTATATAATATGCGTAGGTACGCATTCGTTCAGACGCGGGAATCTGATTGAGTGTAGTTAGTCCATAAATCAGATAATACAGGGAGGTGAGACATTCCAACTTTGTCTTCTAGGTCAAGGGTCTGAATGGAAGTCCAGGATGTTGCACGTGCTAATATATGGCGTTAACAACTTCTTGCTTTCAACAGTTCCAAACCATAAGTCCTTACTCAGGAAGGCCCCAATATTACCGAGGAATCAAAATAAGTTAGGGTGCTTACATAAAGAAACAGGTTTTAGGTACGGGCGGATCGGTATCGATCGGTGCAGGTATTAATTTCTGTGTTATCTTATGCGCTCACTTATAAATAAACAGGTTTAAACTTGTCACACAGATTTGTCTGTACTTGTAACCTGCTTCTTTATGCTTGCACCCTTAGTCTGTATTTCACAAGGCATGTCGCTCTTAGTTTCCCCATCGTATGTCCCATCAATGAACGTGAAACGCCAACATCAGCAATTCCATACAACCATTACATACATACAAATCGAGCCGGAATCAGGAACATTAGCAGTTAGTGCTACAGCCCCAATTCGCGCCAGAATGGATCCTGGTGCGACAGGCTGTGGTAAATGAATGATTAGCAATGTAATTCAGTAACTATGTGACCTGATGAGTGTAACCCAGCATAATTACGCTGCTCAAAGTGAGCTAACGAAATTGCATTCCATTATCTTTAAAAAAAAATGCCTCGGAAAGCACGTTAAGCCGTTGGTCTCGGCTGTCATTCGTGGATCTTTGACAGTCGTTACGGGTCGTCAGAAGGCCGAAAGTCTGACAACCAGTCTTACCAAAGGATATCGTATTACCTAGTTACTGGGTTGTGGAGGTCAGATAGGCAGCCGCTCCATGTAAAATAATGGTATTCAGCTGCATCTGGTTAGGCTGGAAGCCGACCCCAACATAGTTGGGAAAAGACTAGGCAGATTTTTATCTTTAAAAAACTATTGCGGTTTGCGTTAGAATTGACGCAAGTTTCAGTTTAAAAAGTCTCAAATTCGACTCATTTACACAAATTACGTGGAAGTTACGCTTATCCAGCTTATCCTCTCTAACACAATGTACACGTGACGTCTAATCGACGTACGTAACAGAAATCTCGACGCCCCGGAGGCGTCACACACTGTTGAATCCCGAACACGAGTCTAGACTTTACTAGGAAATCTTAAATAATTATCCTATGACCTAATTGCTAATATTCCCGACCTTACATATGAGTGTGAGGGACAAAGGGTTCTAGAGTAATATAGGATGTTTTTAGAATTATTATTACTTATCAGTGAATTTATGCAACATGTCCCGTAAGTAACGCTAACCTTCTTATGGAATCATTGTACTTATCACGTGAACAACTTTTACTATGGGTCCAAAACTGAAATCGCGAAAAAAAATCAGCTGTTTCATACATTTTGGTCGAGTAGATATTGAACTTTTGTATGAAACAGCTGATTTTCTTTTCGTGATTTCTGGTTTGGTCCAATAGTAAAAGTTGTTCATAATGCTGAGTATCCCCCAAAAAAAGTTGTTCATAATGCTGAGTGACCCCTTAATGCCCGGTTTCTAAGGTTAAACGGAGTTTATCCGTTCGATAGTGATTATTGGTTCGATATCGTGTTTCTGAACACGTCGTTAAGGAAGAATTTAGCTTGAAAACGAGTGTATTTCTATCGAGAGTTTATTTGAGGACCTCAAAAACCAAGCATAAGGAAGCAATTCGATTAAATAAATAATTTTGTCGAATCAATAGCTATTGAGAGGTGAAACTCTGTTTAAGAAATCTTCAGAAACCGGACATAAGAGGGTTTGCGTTAATTTCGGAAAATGTTGTATATTGAAGAAAAGCCTTTAAGTAAGATGCTGAAAAGTGAAGCTGCAAAGACAAAGAACTAACTGCTCAAATTGTCGTCAAAACGCTGTGTTATGTCCACACATGGTTTCTGCATAGGTATGTTTCAAAATTCGATGTGGCAATAAGTTCGGCGAATGGAACAAGGAAAATTTTACGGAGACATAATATGCTACACAATCGGTCAACATAGATACTACACTACAGCCAACGTATCTTGGCAAGTCTGACATAGGCTCTCCGAACTTTCGCGCATGTTCTCTCACTCACACTCGCCTCATGTTACCTTTTAGTTCCTAAAAAATGTTACTGCGCAGCCTTCTGCGCGAAGTTCGGAGTCGCCAAGATACGTTAGGCCCATAGATATATGATATATTTCTATGGTTCAGCCGTATTGTATGGCAGTGTTGAAATTTCGGGACCCATGGCAGATCTAAAACCAAATTAGATACTATACTCCATCGGTTTAGGTAATTAAATAAAGGTAAATAAAAACCACTGTACTCTTCAATGTAGCAACTTTATATAACGTTGCTAAATTGAAGAGTACAACTGTGTCTTAGCATGACGACTGAAGTGACAGGTATTACTTTTCGTCGATTAACCAGACACGTGTTTTTTTTTGTTTACCTTTATTTAATTACCTAAACCGATGGTTACAAAGGGGTAGCCAAATCATTACTTTTTTACACAAAAGTATGTTTATGAAATAAAATGCTTTACATTCTTAAGATGTTTTTTGGCCAAATTGTTGATAGATGTGCATGGTACGATTCTGAACTATAAATATAAATTTAGATAGGTACAGTTTCTCAATAAATGTACCGGAGTGAAAATTTTTACTTCGGTACATTTATTGAGAAAATGTGCCTATTATATAGTTAAAATCTCGCTGCAGACTCGGTCATAAATCATTCGAGTGTTTCGCTCTCTTTCCCACTCACGGGCCTTATGGGCAGGCCACGCCCACACGTAGTCCTGTGCATTACTGCAGTCGATGAGTGATATCAATATTTTATATATTTATAAATGGGTGATAGAAATAAATACACATTTTTTTTTTATTTTATTACCAAATTAAATATTACAAAAACATATTTGTTAATTACCCTCTTTTTATGTAATTAAGAACGTAAAAACACATTAGTTTTTATATAATTACCTTCTGTTTATAGAATTAACTAATGGATACTAATGTGTTCTTACGAGAAGGAAGTCTCGTAAAAACACATTAGTACTCATTAGTTACCCTGCATATTTAATGAATGCAGTATGTTTACGTGATAACCTTAATGGTTCTGTTATCGATAATGGCCTTGAGCGCGCGCAACTAGCGCACATCCCTACTCCGATTATGATTTATGACCAAGTCTGCAGCGAGATTTTAACTATACTATAATAAACATACTTTTTGTGTAAAAAAGTAAAGATTTGACTACCCATTTGTAACAGCGTCCTTAATTATCTTACCCAAAGCGTTTTCTGTAATTTGAATCGTTTGTTCAATACTAACAAACCATTGTATACTTTTGTTCTGCTTCTTCGCAGCACTCTTGTCAGAGCGGTCATGGTCTTATTGTAGTTTCTTGTCTAGGGGCTGATGTGATACTTTTACTCACCAATAAATCGACATACTCTACTCATATAACGCCAATAAATGTCATGAACTGACACGCGGCATTGGTAATAGCAGGTGACTTCAATATTGATGACGTCACATCACGTCATAAGTATTGAAGTGAATGTTGTTGCCAACAATGCGTTTCTATCGCTTAGTCACCTCTGACAAGTGACGATGTGTACGAGAAAGGAATGAGTTTGCAGCCAGTGACAACGTGGTGCAAACTTGATCAAATGTGTCACACTGGCCTCGCACTACAATTTATAACTGGCGAAATGTAGCTGTAGGTACACCTCTGCCTAACCCATCGGGGTGTGTAGTCGTAATGTTATGTTATGTGTAGGTATCCCTGTATCATAGATTCATTTATCGACACAATGCGTCACTACAACAGACAAAAGCTAAACAATTTTTTCCATGTGGCAATCGAACCCTCAACCCGCATAATAAAATTGCAGAGTTGACACAGTCATGCTGAATGCCCCTACTGGTACTCGGTATTTCCCATAGACGCATGCAGATCAACAAAAGTATCTCAGCTTTTATGATCTTTCATAGGATCTGAGAACTTACCAAAGTGGCTCAAACATAGTTTAAAAAATACCTAGCCCCGTTTCAACAAATGCCGTAGTTGGACTGCCAATCCATTTTGAATAATGGACAGGATTTGTTTGTAACATCTGCCAGATACGCTAACCGAAACTTATCAGAAGGTAGTACCTAAAGCAGGCCACAATAATTATTATTTTCTATATTATTTTATTTATCCAGATCAATATTTTTTCATTACCTAGCACCTACAACAAACTCTAGTTTTCAGTATTTATACAGGGTTACTGGTAAATCGACGTATTCCTTGCAGGGCGTCATAGCAGGGTTAAAATACAACAAATTAAACCTCCAAATGTTCTACCGAAATTCAGTAGTTTTTGAGTTATTTACATTTTTATTTTTTTATGAAACATCCAATTTAACAATGATTTACGGCGCGACTATACTGGAATTTAAGTTATTATCATACCTGATGCCGTATCAGATATTTGTTAATAAATAAAAGTTCAAAAATGCCTAAAACTTTAGCAAAGATCACTAATTAAATATTTAATTTTTCGTAATTTTTGTGTCAAGAATAAAACATGAAAAAAAAAACGGAATTTTGGTAGAACATTTGGTGGTTTAATTTGTTGCATTTTAACCCTACTATGACGTCCTGCAAGGAATACGTCGGGTTACCAGTAACCCTGTATACATAAGCGCTGAGAGGAATGGCACAATGATGTCATCGCCTAGATCGGGTCTGTTTACAACGCTATCTATACACAGGAAAATAACTAAACATAGTATTTACAAGCGTGTGGAAGAAATACAGTTTTAATAAGTTTGACTCGTAGTGTCAAATTTGTTCACATAAAATGTACGGTACATACGTCACTGCACTATGGTGTCAGTGTGACGTCCCTAGCCTGGCATGCATATTATCATATTATTGTGTAATGTTTGTTTGTTATTACGATACTGGAAAGAAGAGGATTGAGAGATTGGCATCATCGTCATCCGATAGACATTAATTATTATCACAAAATGTGGTTTCTATAATTCGCTAAAGCATTTCTATTACATAATTATTGAATTATGATCTATCCGCTTGTTAGATAGTACCTACATTCCACCAGAAATCCTGGATCCTTTCCCCCTTTTCACTAACATCATAAGACTCCTACCAGAGTCAATAGAATTTCAACAAATATAGACATAACCAGCACATTCATTGACCCTGTTTCTTGATCTCAATATGGGACAGCTGAACAGCTGGTTCAAGCTGCTTCTCCTCCTAAATGTAGTAGGCGTAATGATTTGTGTGAAGTGACGGATCATTCGTACCTACTCGTAGCACAGACTGAGACCAAACTATATTGGTGTTACTAGTTTTAAAATTGCGTTAATGATCAATTTTATGAAAGTTCACAAGCCGCCTACGTACGCCTGTACGCGTTTTGTCGACTCGGTGGAATAAGCGAGGAATTGTTTAATATTGTTTATTAATTGCTTACGTGAACCATCCACTCTTTGCCAGAAATACTTTTATGTACCTAATGAATGACATTAAATCAGGATATCTTTCAACCGTTCAATCCTACTAATAATAGGTTGGGGAAAAAGTTTCTTCGCATTTTTTAAGAAAAATCAAAACATTTTTTAATATACATTATTTACATTTATCTAAAGTATGTAGGTACCATTTTGTTTGATAACTTTTTGCCATCTTGTAGGTAGGGACATGATCCCATTGCTATAGAAATTTTCGGACTTCTGATCAAAATACCGCGACAAGTGGTTTTGGCAGTCCTCTCGTAATGTTAACCTGACACTGCCTAAAGAATTCTGAAAATACCGAAACAGGTGGAAATCTGAAGGTGCAAGGTCAGGACTATACGGCGGATGCATTAACACCTCCCAGCCAAACTCTCTTAATTTTTGCTGAGTGGCTAAAGATGTGTGAGGTCTAGCGTTATCATGATGAAAAACCACACCCCTTTTGTTGATTAATTCCGGCCGCTTTCTCTCAGCTTCTTGCTTTAATCTCATCAGTTGTTCGCAGTAGAGTTCAGAATCGATGGTCCTGCCTGGTGGTAACTGCTCATAATGAATAATGCCCTTCCAATCCCACCACACACACAGCATCACCTTGTTGCGAGTTAACCCGGGTTTCGCCACAGTCTGTGAAGCCTGACCGGCCTTTGACCACGACCTTTTTCGCACGTTCTTGTCGTACGTGAACCACTTTTCATCACCAGTTATCTGCTTCTTCTAAACTGGTTCGGTTTCATTACGTCGTAATAAAGAATCACAAATGAGTACACAGTTCATTAGGTTTCTTTCAGTGAGCTCGTGAGGTACCCAAATATCGAGCTTTTTTGTGTACCCAGTTTTTTTCAAATGCGCCAAAACTGTTTTGTGGTCAATTCCCAGTTCTTCAGCTACGTTGTAACTACTGATATGCTAATCTTGCTCCACTTTTTCAAAAATGGCATCCATTTTATCCGTAATAGGGCGACCAGAACGACGTACATCTTTGACATCAAAATTTTCGGATTGAAAACGCTTAAACCAAATTTGTGCTACCCTCACAGATACTGCACTGGGTCCATAAACATCGCAAATTTTTTTCGCGGCTTGCGTTGCATTTTTACCTTTTTTGTAGTAAAATTTTAAAATGTATCCAATTTCTTCATTAGATTCACAAATTTTGACAGTACGAAAAACAAATGAAAATCACACATTTTCCTAATTTGAATTTGGAATTATGTTCTTTAAAATTTAAACTTTCAGTGATACCAAAACCAGCCAGATACAAATAGTATAGCCAAAGAGATTTTATTTTAAGTTCATACATACTATAATGCGAAAAGACTTTTTCCCCAACCTAATATTACAAATGTGAAAGTTTGTGAAGATGTTTGGATGTTTGTTGCCTACTCAATCACGCAAAAATGGCTGAACGGATTTGGATGAAATTTGGCACACAGATAGTTTATAACTTGGATTAACACATAGGATACTTTTATCCCGGCAATAGGTTCCCGTGGGATAATTTCTGACATCCATGCGGGCGAAGCCGCGGGCAACGACTATTTAAATGATGATATAATTAAATCGAAGATCACAGTAATTACACCCACATTTCGCCGGTTATGTTTAAGTCCTATGAATTAGGGGGGGGGGGGGGGGGGTCTATTGCCATGGACCGGAGCCAAATCCAGACTCCGGGCTGCTACTGAAACACGTCTCCCACACACACCACCACTAACACCTCTGCCTAGCTCTTCGGGGAATACGGGCGTGACGTTATGTTGTTAATGTTATTTGTTTGTTACGCTTTCACGCTAAAATGGCTGAACAGATTTGGATGAAATTTGGCACATGGATAGACCAAGACCTAATAAGTTAGGACATAGGATAGGTACTTTTTTTTTGTATGACCACGCATAACTTTTTTCAGCGTAGTCCGATTTTAAAGATTAATTATTGTTTTAGGGCTGATTGTTCAATAGGCAGATAACTTTTACCTGAAGAATAAATGTGACAGTTTGACATATTTTCAATACAAAATCTGTCAAACCGCCATATTTATTCCTCAAATAAAAATTATCTGACTATTGAACAATCAGCCCTTATTTGGGAGGGTATACACGCTTCAATAATACGTATTTTTTCCCCACTTTTTTTATATGGATTATGTTCTAAGTTCTTTTGCAGGTAGTGGTATTCGAACTTGTGTGGGGTAGTACCACAACTAAAAAGTGAAAAATAAAAACTTTTTTACAAAAAATACAACCGACTTCCAAAAAAAAAGAACACTACAAAGTGAAAAATAACTTTAATTTCGGAAGTCGGTGGTAAAAACCAAAATACAAAACCAAAGACACCGACTTCCGAAATTAAAGTTATTTTTCACTTTCTAGTGTTTTTTTTTTTCTGGAAGTTGGTTGTAATTTTTTGAAAACAAAATTGAGCAGATTGTGACCTCAGGCCAAATAAAAAACCAAGACATGGATGGCGCTGTCAATACTAACATGAGGCCGGTTTCGTAAACATGATTGTGTGCACTTAGTGAGGTATAATTTTGTTGTAGTTTGGTGTAAATTAGAAATGCAACGAATATTCGGCAACTATTCGGTATTCCGCCTATTCGGCCATGTTTTTCAGTATTCGGTATTCGACCGAATACTATTGTGACGAAAGGTATTTTTTAATAAACTTTATAAGCTTTGGGTATTGTTTTGAGTTGGTTACCCACCAGTTATAAGGATCTGCCATTAGGAGGTTATTTCCAAATAGGAGACTTTTTATTCGTAACTGAAGCCATATTAAGTCATTATTGTCTAAATATGACTTAATTTTTATTTGCGATAATATAAAACACAGCACGGACTCAACCTGCCGGCTAATGAGCCAAATACTCCTACCCCATCACCTCCGCACGCACGCAGCGCACCGAAAGTGTCGTAACCTGGCCGCGTGAAATGCACTGGATCTCCCGCCAAATATTCGGTGGCCGAATATTCCGGTGTTCGGCTGAGAGTACCGCCGAATGTTCAGTATTCGGTCAAATCACTATTCGTTGCATGTCTAGTATAAATGTGTGCGTGCGAGCGTGTATGCACAGAGCGAGGTGTAGTTTTGCGCATGCTTCACTGTATTGTTCGCAACGCTATATATGTCTAGGTTTTTTATTTGGTCTGTGAGATGTGACACGTTGAGTGATCGCTTATACATCCAGCTTATATTTTTCTGCAAGCAGATCTACGTCGGCCCAGCCCCCATAAAGCTTAGCCACAGGCTCAGCTATGTTTGCAGAATAATTAAAATGCTATATTAATTTACTCCGAAATCGAGTTCGATCCTCCTTTGACCACTTTTGCGATCGCATAGTTTCATCACTTTATTTTCAAAAACACACTACAGAGATGAAGTTTTTCTCTAAAAGATAAAAAAATATATTCTCTGCAGCTAAATCACAGAATTAGCACAAAAGGCAAACATTGAGATACATTTTCCATTTAGATTTATGAATGAAGAACTGACTGCATGGATACGGATGTCGAAGAACCGGCTGCTGTACTGGTGATGCAACTACCAAGGTGAATTGTTAATTCTTCATCGTCACCTAATTCTGAGTAATATGTCGGTTAACCTGTAATTGGCGAATGTGTAAGTCCGAAGCTCATGTTAAAATAAGAATTCATAAGCTTTTCAAATGCTACTTTATTCGAGTTTGATTAAGGTCAATGACCACTGCTAGGCACATGTCTATACTAAAGGAGTAATCCAACGCTCCAACATGAAGGGAATTCCAGGAATCGACAGCTTCCTCAATCCATGCCATCCTAATACCTACCTGCACTTCAGCTGCATCTCCCGAAGCAAAAGCAACAATAAAAATCAGAAACTCTCACGAACCCTCACGAATATTTCCGATCCCAGGAACATAAAATTGTTTCCTAGAAACAATTAAAGCATTCCGAAAGGCGATGGTTGAGGCCCTACGGTCGGTAGATAACGAGGACTTACTCGTTATTTCACTGCATTGTCCTGTTTCGAGAAAACTATAAGTAGGTAGTACATTCCCGAAACTTCATAAAACACTGCAGAATAAATAATCTTAATAATTGTCATTATCAGGTTCGCCGAAATACAAGAATTTATTGGAAAAACAGAGGTTATCATACTATCAGTCTGATAACAGCTATGTACGACGTGCTGAAATCAGCGGCTGAGGATTTTTGTACTATCGCTTGAGGCTACATACATTGCCCATTTAACTCACTGTAGGATAGAGAACAGCCTTGTTGAACAAGCAGTGTACACCGTAAAATGTGTCGGGGCAGTTTCCATAGCGATAGCTTAGTAACGTTGACAGTATTTTTGCAAACATCATGCAGACAAAGGATTTTCACACAACAATATTTTCTTATGCGTCAACTAAAAAGTAATTACAAGTGACATTAGTTACATAGATCCTGCAATTGTAGTACAATCCTGCAATGATATAATAATCTGTCAGAATTTAACGAATGTTGTACAGCGTCCTGTCTGCGGCTGGAAATAAATATTAAAACGGACCGGCTGGCTATCTAACCTTTTACCTTTGCAACCCAATTACTGAGCATTACTGATATCAGACGGTTAGACCGTTGTCAGACATACAGTCTACCGACTGATATAGGTAAATATTTTTTATGACAGCTGGGCCAGACGGTCTCGTTTTCCCGATATGGAGACTTGATGGTCACCCATCCGAAGCTTGGCTCTCTTACCGCGTAAAGCGATCAATCGCTCTGTTGCTACCCTTTGAGGTCTTCAAGTTCAAGCTGTACCTACTTAGTTACTTACGTGAACCTTATTTATTAATTTGGAAAATTGAACGTAAAGTTCTGTTCGATGATGTTCCTGACGAACAATAGACCATTCTCCCTGATTAGGGTATGAGATTCAATATCGTGGAAAGACAAGCTCGTTCTTGAAATCTGGAATGGCGAATCTCGACACCAGACTTAGCTCGCGAGATCTTTAGTTGCCTTTCTCGACTCGAGATTACATTCCCTGTCCCTAATAACCTCGTAATTCGTTACTAAGGGAAACGATTTGAAAACAACACTGGAATCACCAAATACCGATGAATTAGCCCGATAAAATGACTATAGTCATTATAGAGAAGTTGTCACCTAAATCGGCGAAAAACTCAATCAATGGCATAGAGACTTTTACGGTTGGCAGAGTGGCTGAAAAGTTGGATGCTGTGCTACTTGTATGACGCTGGTTTGATTCTCGCACACACAATTTATTTGTACGGCCAATACAGCATGTAGTTGTTCCGCACCCTAATTGCGTAACATATTATCAATCAGAGTTTGAATCATTTTGAAACAAATTGCTAATCCATTGCTTATGTTTGAAAAATTTGTCTGCTCGACAACGTAAATAACGCAATGAATGTTCTTGAACTGTCAAAATGAAACCAACTCCGATTGATAATGTGTTACGCAATTAGGGTGCTGGTCTGGCTTATGACTGTTTGTGTATGTGAGATTTCTGCATGCAAACGTTATAAGTATGAGGTATCCTTGTGCGGTTCAATGATTACGCTAGCATTAACCTAAATTATTCCATGCCAGCTTGATTATAAAACTCTTCCCACATTGTTCCCATCAGCTCCAAAAATGACGCATATACAAGGCCACCTTCAGAATTTGTGCGTGAGGGCCATGACGTCAGACCGCAGCTGAACCGGCGGCGACCGACGCCCACCCGTCCCTCACTCGTGATAGGAACCATGTTTAGTCTAGCATTTTTGATTCAGTTCTATTTTGTTAACAGTAAAATTTACTTTAATTAAAAAAAGTATAAACCGACTTCAAAAACCTAAAACAAATAAAATAACTTTCATAAAAAACTTCACAGCTTCTGAAGTCGGTGCCACGCTAAGGTGCATTGAAGAATGGAAGACACCGACTTCAGAAGCTGTTAAGTTTTAGTTATTTTATTCGTCTTTGGTTTTTGAAGTCGGTTTTTACTTTTTTATATGTAAACTTATTTTTCCATTTTTAGTTGAATATCAATTACATAAGTAGATATTTAAGCCCAAGACGAACGAAAAGAAGAATCATCAAAATATGACATACAGGCATATAAATAACTTAGTACATAAGAATATACAGGCATATAAATAACTTCGTACATAAGAATAATAATTACATAATGTATTATACACTAAAACCTTCCTGAAAGTATGTATTAGATAACGTTAGTGAATGAATTATCAAAATTTGTTCACAAGTTTTTGAGAAAATCGCAGACAATCAAACATTCATACATACATACGGGTCGAATACAGAACCTCCTTTTTTGAAGTCGGTTAAAAAAGGACTACATAAGTGTTCACATGAAAATAACAAAGACGTAGTTGCAGTAATTTGCTTTTTCAATTCATAAGTATGTTTTTTTCCCAGTTTACTTGGACATCACTGACTTCGATAAATAAAAACATCGTGAGGAAACATCATCATCATCTTCCTGCCCTTATCCCATATTACTTGGGGTCGGAGCAACACGTTTTCTTCTTCCACTCTCCCCTGTCAACCGTCACGCTATCATTCACTCCCTTCTCTTTCATATCATTCCTCACACACACCAACCATCATTCTTTAAACATCGTGAGGAAACATGGATTTATAAGAAACTAGCTTCTGTCCGCGACTTCGTCCGCGTAAAATGTCTTGTCCCCCAACCGACCCTGTCGCCGTCGTATCGTATCCCCCGCCCGCGCTATTCGCTCAGCGTTCTCTTTGACTTTTTTTATGTTTTGATCAGCGCCTTAGGGTCTTAGGATAATGTTAAATAGCTTAGAACCATCCTCAGGAATTGAGCTATAAAATGCAAAAAGAATTTTTTAAATCCGATTAGTAGTTCCAGAGATTAGCACGTTCAAACAGAGAAACAAACAAAAAACAAACTCTTCAACTTTATTGTTAGTACCTATAGATATGAGTCTGAAATCGCCAACCCGTCTTGAACAAGCGTGGTGATCAATGCTCGTGCCTTTGTATGAGAAGAGGCTTTTGCCTAGCTGTGGGGCAATAAAAGGCAAGGGCAATAATAGCTGGAGTAATTACCCGCTTTCTACGGCAAGAGGATGGACGCATTCTCTTGTCTGCTTTATAATAAACTATGTATAATCACCAGTCTATTTGCCAAGTGTGGAGATTATGGCTAAGTACTCTCTCTTAGCTTTTTGTTATACGTTTCCTACTGTGTAAATATATTCAGCCAAATAAATATGGTAAAGTTACCATATGTATCACCACACAGATTAAACACGTAGATTACATATAATAACAAATCAATCTGCCTACCTTTTCCCAACTATCTTGGGGTCGGTTTTCAGTCTGATCGGACGCAGCTGAATACCATTATTTTACATGGAGCGACTGCCTATCTGACCTCCACAACCCAGTAACTAGGTCCCATGATAAGACTGGTTGTCAGATTTTCGGGTTTCTGACGACCCGTAACGACTGTCAAAGATCCAAGAATGACAGCCGGGACCAATGGCTTAACGTGCTTTCCGAGGCACGGAGGAGTCGCGGTATGTAAAGATGGTCACCCATCCACGGACCAACCCCGGCAAGCGTAGCTTAACCTGATGGATCGACCCGTGCGACTGTTATTACTTAGCCACGAGCTCCTCCATTACATTAGGTACATATAATAACAAGATTACCAAATATTGAATGATCATGCAATGATGATAATGATGAGTTCAACATTATCAATATTAAAGTGTCATTCCATTAGTTAACGTAACATAACATCACGACTGTATTCCGCGAAAGTTTAGGCAGAGGTGTTGGTACGTATAGTTCGCCCACATTTCGCTACTTAATGTTTTTAAGTCCCATGTAATAGGGGGCGAGCCTATTGTCATAAAACCGGGCACAAATCCAGACTCCGGGCTACTTCTGAGCAATTTCAGATGGAAAAACCCAATAGCACTGCCCGACCCGGGAATCGAACCCAGGACCTCATGCTCAGCAGTAGCGCTTGCGACCACTAGACCAACGAGGCTGTAATATAAAGAAAACCTGAGAAAACCATTAGTACCTATTCCAAATTCAAATTAATTTTACAATGTAACATGATATTATTTTTTTAACAATCAGTTGTTCATTTGTTTTCCCGCCGTTCGATTTTCTTTGATATCGATGTTTCTGTAACCATGGAAAAATCGAAATAGTGCGCTATATTTAACCGACTTCAAAAAGGAGGAGGTTCTCAATTCGTCGGAAACTTTTTTTTTTTTTTTTATGTATGTTCCCCGATTACTCGAAGATGGCTAGACCGATTTGGATTTTGTTTGTTTTATTCGAGAGGGTATACATCACAGTTGGTCCCATATAAAATTGATTAACTTTGCTTTGGTAGTTTTTGAGTTAGCTTCAATAATACGTATTTTTTCCCCACTTTTATATGGATGATGTTCTAGTTTGTTTTGCAGGTAGTGGTATT
This sequence comes from Cosmia pyralina, assembly GCA_946251885.1. Lineage (NCBI taxonomy): Eukaryota > Metazoa > Arthropoda > Insecta > Lepidoptera > Noctuidae > Cosmia > Cosmia pyralina. The sequence continues at coordinate 12,552,010 of OX276360.1, forward strand.
AGAATTTGTGTGGGGTAACCACAACTAAAAAGTGAAAAATAAAAACTTTTTTACAAAAAAATACAACCGACTTCCAAAAACAACACTACAAAGTGAAAAGTAACTTTAATTTCGGAAGTCGATGGCATAAAAATTTTTTCGAATACGAGTTCCATCGTGGCACCAACGCAGCGCAGCATAGACAGCACGCAATATTAACGACGTGTATGGACAAGGTACCGCAAGTGAACGCACGGTGCGTTTTTGGTTTGATCGCTTCTGTTCTGTAAATTATGATCTCAACAATGCGCCCCGGGAGAAATTTTCAAATCTAACGAGAAGGTGAAAAACGCTTTTAAAGAATTCAACGAATCCCGTCCCCAGGATTTCTATTGCAGAGGCATCAACGAACTTTCATTAAAATGGCATAAGTGCATCGACAATGTTTCTTTTAAAGAAAATTGTTTATTTTTTTCTATTTAAAACGGCAATTTCATAGGTAAAGAAAGACCTTATATAGAAAATCATGAAAAATATACCTAGTATTTTTGGCAGACACGCAAAGGTTGGTATTAGTGCAGACGTATTAGGTAGGCTCCGTCGGATCGATGGCGCCGTCGTCGTCGCCGCCGCTGCCACTCTCCCAAGACAAAACATCCCTGCTGGAACCACTTTCCTTTTTCTCTGTCCATTTATTTTTTCCAACCTTATTAGTTTCCCGTAACACAGAAAAAATACACTTACCTACAAAATGTAAACACCTATTTATTAAGTACTTTATTTTCGTGGTTGGGTAAAAAGCTTTCCACTGTCATCGAACCAAATGTTCAAATTCCATAATGTTCATGTAAAAGCGGCTTGCTTGTATGTTCGAGGCTGTATCTCGTCTCGTTGTAATTACGTGATGTAATCCATGAAAATAAATGAAAAATATTTAGACAAAATTATCTTCAATCAATCTGCCTAGCCTTCTCCCAACTATGTTGGGGTCGGCTAACCGTCGGATGCAGCTGAAAATTTACCAGTATTTTACATGGAGCGACTGCCTATCTGACCTCCACAACACAACTCAGTTACTGGGTAATATGATACGGTAAGACTGATTGTCAGACTTTCGGGCTTCTGACGACCCGTAACGACTATCAAAGATCCACGAATTATAGCCGCGACCAACGGCTTAACGTACTCTCCGAGGCACGGAGGAGTCTCGGTATGTAAAGATGGTCACCCATCCACGGACCAATCCCGGCAAGCGCAGCTTAACCTGACGGATCGACTCGTGCGGCTGTTATTACTTAGCCACGAGCTCCTCCTTAGACAAAATTATTTTACCTCCTTCAGAATATAACATAATTCCAACATGAGTCGACACTATATATCTTAAAGAATTTTGTAGCAATGACTTCCGAGCAATCTCAGAACTAATGAACTGTTATGAAAAATTCTTTCGCTTTCCTTGAAATCTGTTCCCACCTAGAAAAGTCTGGAATACTTCGACAAATTAGTACTATCACAAAACATGTCCCGACACGCTTGTTGTCAATGATTTTAACGAAAGCATTCCATCAAAATTAATAGCATCATTACTTTTTACAACACTGCATAACTCCGTTAAAATTTTACATTTTCGTAGAAAGCCGTCCAAACCACTACTTGATATAAAATAAATAAGACGAACTGAAAAAGCTCTCGTCTATTTCGAGATAGAATCGAGCGCCATTTTGCGTGTCCTAGTTTATCGGCGGATTAATACAATTTCCTAGCACGTGAGCTCTCGCCGTGGAAAACACTGCGCTATTGAAAATTGTTGATTTCATGCTCATCACAAGCTAGTGTGATTTCAAACACATTCGAAAATATTGTTTAGGTACGGATTTGTTTGACTTTTCGTATACCTACGCGTTATACTTATTTTTCGTTGGTTTACTGACGAGCTCGTGGCGGTTGTAGGTACTGAAAAATTTCTCCAAATGATTTTAAACCTTAAAACGTTGATGTTGAAGTTCTAAATCGAATGAGAAAATTTGGCAGTTTGTAGTAACTTGATTTGCAGCCGTGTACTTATTGTTGCTTCTCATGTCTGCTGTCCGTTTCTTTCTTATTCTTTTATGAGATGAGAATAGACCAGCACGTCTATTTCTGCTGAAATTTTCAGAAGCGTTCGACTAGACTGATCACAGATTCTGGAGTAACGGATAACTAAGCAGGACACAGCACCAGAATTGTGTAACACACTTTCAATCACAATTCAAGGGGTTCGAAGGGATTTTTGAAAAAATCATCTGCTCAACAACGTAAATAACGCAATGAACGTGTCTGAAATGACATTAAAAAAAATGCAATCTGTGAGGCAAATACACCACAGCCCCCTAATTGCGTAACACATTATCAATCGGAGTTGGTTTCATTTTGACAATTGCAATATATATATTCACATAATATGATAATCTATTAAGTAATATATTTTATAGGTATATGTATGTTCGTATGTATGTATGTTTGTCCACGCATTTCTCTGAAACTTTTAATCAGATTGCGACCATATTTTTTTTATTGACTTACATTTACTTGAACTTAGGGAATAGTGCAAGTTTCATCAAAATCGGTTAAGCAGTTTTCATGGTATGAACTAATTAAAACACGTGTAAGTGTGACGGCCAGGCTTATTGATACGACGAGCTACGGGTGTGGTGTCAAAAAGAAACTTTCTCAAAACCTTGGTCAAATTCTAGTGCAATATTTACAACAAAACTGGGTTACAAACAAATATTCCAGTTTTTGCTTAAAACTAAAAATTACGAAATAAAGAAATAAGTAAACCGATTTAAAAAAGAAATGAACTCAAAACTATGAAATAACTTTAATTTCGCAAGTCGGTGGCACAAAACTAAAATAGAGATTCCGAAATTAAAGTGATTTCATAATTTTGAGTTCATTTCTTTTTGAAGTCGGTTTAATTTTTTATTAAATTACTTACTTTTTTTTTTAAAGCATTCTATAATTATAAAGAGATGTAGGGGATAATCTTCGGAACTACTGATTCCGAACATTCTTTCACTAAGTACCTAATAGAAAGCTACTGTATTGCCGAGTGTCATATTATTCTTTATCACGCAGACGAAGTCGCGAGCAGAAGATAGTCGGAAATAAACAAACAAATAAAATAAATACCTACTTTATCAGATCGTGATCCAAACCTGCTTTTCAATAATTCCTGAAAATTTAAAAACATAGAATAATGAGTTCTAGAATTAGTAACGACACGCCAGCAAAACCACACCCACTGTAGTCATTAACGCCATGTTTCATAACAATACCTACAGATATTCATAATAATTATGTAAGTATCGAATAACATCATTATTCAATCTAAACAAGCATCACAACATTTTCCACAGATTAAAAATAACAGCAATATTTTCCCGCGCAATCCAGGATTTTATAAGGAGCAAGGGGATGAGTCTATACAGAAATCTATTCCTAGAAGCCGAGCTGAACGGACCAATTAAAAATGTCTAACGGCGGACTATTCGTGAATTGATAATATTATATCACATCTATAACAATCCCTTGCTGAAAATATACAACTCTGTGAACTGAAAATAATGCCAGGCATTTTCACTGAACTATAACGATGATTACGACGAATTGTGTTGTAGCAGTAATGCAGCTTTTACGCAGCTGATTTTAATATCATTCCACGAATATTTTTCGATTTTCCGAGAATTCATTATTCTATCTTTTTAAACTTTCAGGAATGAACGAAAAGCAGGATTGAATCACGACCTGATAAAGTAGGTATTTATTTTATTTGTTTGTTTATTTCCGACTATCTTCTGCTCGCGACTTCGTCTGCGTGATAAAGTTAGGTTGGGGAAAAAGTCTTTTCGCATTATAGTATATATGAACTTAAAATAAAATTTCTTTGGCTATACTATTTGTATCTGGCTGGTTTTGGTATCATTGAAAGTTTAAATTTTAAAGAACATAATTCCAAATTCAAATAAGGAAAATGTGTGATTTTCATTTGTTTTTCGTACTGTCAAGATGAGTGAATCTAATGAAGAAATTCGATACATTTTAAAATTTTACTACAAAAAAGGTAAAAATGCAACGCAAGCCGCGAAAAAAATTTGCGATGTTTATGGACCCAGTGCAGTGTCTGTGAGAGTAGCACAAATTAGGTTTAAGCGTTTTCAATCCGGAAATTTTGATGTCAAAGATGCACGTCGCTCTGGTCGCCCTATTACGGATAAAATGGATGCCATTTTTGAAAAAGTGGAGCAAGATCGGCTTAACAGTAGTTACGACGTAGCTGAAGAACTAGGAATTGACCACAAAACAGTTTTGGCGCATTTGAAAAAAACTGGGTACACAAAAAAGCTCGATATTTGGGTACCTCACGAGCTCACTGAAAGAAACCTAATGAACCGTGTACTCATTTGTGATTCTTTATTACGACGTAATGAAACCGAACCATTTTTGAAGAAGCTGATAACTGGTGATGAAAAGTGGATCACGTACGACAAGAACGCGCGAAAAAGGTCGTGGTCAAAGGCCGGTCAGGCTTCACAGACTGTGGCGAAACCCGGGTTAACTCGCAACAAGGTGATGCTGTGTGTGTGGTGGGATTGGAAGGGCATTATTTATTATGAGCTGTTACCACCAGGCAGGACCATCGATTCTGAACTCTACTGCGAACAACTGATGAGATTAAAGCAAGAAGTTGAGAGAAAGCGGCCGGAATTAATCAACAGAAGGGGTGTGGTTTTTCATCATGATAACGCTAGACTTCACACATCTTTAGCCACTCAGCAAAAATTAAGAGAGTTTGGCTGGGAGGTGTTAATGCATCCGCCGTATAGTCCTGGCCTTGCACCTTCAGATTTCCACCTGTTTCGGTCTCTTCAGAATTATTTAGGCAGTGTCAGGTTAACATCACGAGAGGACTGCTAAAACCACTTGTCGCGGTATTTTGATCAGAAGTCCCAAAATTTCTATAGCAATGGGATCATGTCCCTACCTACAAGATGGCAAAAAGTTATCGAACAAAATGGTACCTACATACTTTAGATAAATGTAAATAATGTATATTAAAAAATGGTTTGAATTTTCTTAAAAAATGCGAAGAAACTTTTTCCCCAACCTATTATATAATATGACACTCGGCAATACAGTAGCTTTCTATTACTTAGTGAAAGAATGTTCGGAATCAGTAGTTCCGAAGATTACTCCCTACATATCTTTATAATAATAGAAGTATACCTATAGATTTCTACATCAGGTAGATTTCTAGGTCCTCGAAAAAGTCGAAGTAGTCCAAGTAGCATTCTGTCAAGTTTGCCGCATCAGCCGAATTTCGTAATGAACTGACAACACTGCAAACAATTGCCTTGATCATTATCGAAAAAGCTCAGCTTTACAATGATTAAGATGTTCTAGAGTACATACTTACATAGGTACAGTCAGCAAAAGATGTATCTAGGCAGGGTATACTAACATATTTGTATGTGATAGCTAAATATACGGTGTATCGACCCCTTTTTTTTTTTTTTTTTTTTTTTTTTTTTTTTTTTTTTGTGGATGGGAAATCATCAAATGACTTCGCCCGCTCTGGGCAGAGCGGGAGGGCGTGTCAGACTTTTACTGACTAAAACCCACCCATGTTCCTTCAGCTGCCCGTGCCAGGGCCACGGTATCTCTTTCGAACTACCCGCGACCCCGGCGGCATCGGCCCAATTGACCCCGTCACTGCTGACATCTCTTTGAGGCGCGCGTGGAACACAACGCGCCGTCGACCCGGGCCTGGTCCTTACCGAACGGCGAGCTGCCCATTACTCGTCGTCCGCAAGCCCGCGCCTACGGTGGCCGGGAATCGGCTATCGATTCCCGCCGCCCAGGGCGTCTCCTACGGCGGCTAGGGGCGCGAGGGCGCGGCTGTTGCCTCTCCCTCACGCGTTCCGCTTCCTCCTTCGCGAGCATTACTGCTTCGCAGAAGGAGGTGACAGCCTCCCATGCACTCTCGCTCCGCACCATGGCCTGGACCAGGTTTGGACGCGAGAGATCGCCGCCGCCGATCGCCTCCGTGAGAACACGGCGGTGCTCCGCCCAAGCCGGGCAGACCTCCACTGTATGCTCCACCGTGTCCTCCGGGCGATCCACACAATGGTGACACCCGGGCGTTTCCTCCCGCCTTATCCGAAACAGGAACCTTCCGAAACAACCGTGTCCGGTGAGGACCTGCGTCAGGCCCCCCCGACCCCTTAACCCCTCGACCCCTCGATCGACCCCTTAACGTTGGACCACTAATTACGCCACAGCCCTGTATATTACTTGGTTTTTGCAATACTCCTACAGTGTAACACACCAACACAAAATTGTATATTTTCACGAAATTGAACATGAAGCAATTCACATACAAATACTTATGTTAGTTTACCCTGCCTAGATATCTCTTTTGTTGGCTGTACATAAACCCACGTCTTCTTCCCATGGTGGTAGGTAAAGAACGCCACCTGCTGCGATCCTTACATCCTTTTGCCTTGTTTATGTTCTCGAATATTCTAGATAAAACGAGTTGCTAAAAGTTCTTTTACGGTAATACCTCATTATTAGGGAAGAAAATTCACGTTATCTAGTACAAGTTACAAATAAAACAATTACCTATTGTAATTACTATTGTAGGTAGCCAGCTCTCTCTCTCTCTCTTCTAAAATTAAAAAAGTTTTTCTTCTTTTTGATGCATTCAGCCCGTATGCATCCTAGCATAGATCAATATTTTTCCAATAGGTGTTGCGAACTATGGAAACTTTAGATAGGTATAAACCTACAGATCCTATCCTTATCCTTATCCTATCCTTATCAGTATCCTTTTGCTAATTGATGTTTCTACGTCAACAATTTCTCGACATTGGATCTCTGTCTTGTAGTACATGGTTCCAAGAACTAATAATCAAGGATAACTGTTACTTCAATTCTAGACGACCTCATTTATCAGATATCTAAGTCATCATAATCAGCCTATAATGTTCCCACTGCTGGGACACAGGCCTCCTCTCGGTGAGAGGGAGTGGACCTCTATCTACCACGCGGGCGATGTCACATGTCTTCGATTTTTTGGTTCTAGATCATGCCGGTTTCCTCCACATGTTTTCCTTCACCGTTTTGAGAGCAGTGGTGATGAAATAATTTACACAAAGTAAAGCGCCTGCCTGGGTTCGAACCTACGACCTACAACTCGTAAGTCGCGGCCGCTACCACTGGGCCACCACTGCTCAAGATATCTGATACTGATATCAGGCAGTAAAGTCCCCCGAAGTAAAGTCCGGTAAATATTTGTTTATCAAATTGACTAGCAACTTAAATTGTCAGCGTATTATTCAAATCACAATGTGTCTTAACTTTGACAGTTGTACGACATGGCTATAACACGGTAAATTAACGTAGTGTGTGATAAACAATTAATTTACCTGATGACCGTACCTACGTATGAGCAGTTCTTTGAGGATCTTTACTGTTTTCATACCAGAAACTACTCCCAGGTGATTAATCTGTTGAACAAAGAATACTCTCCCCAGCATGATACTGCGTATTTCAAAAACTCTATGTTGCCCAACTAAAATTATGCTACAGGATTCAGCTAATTCTGCTTTCAACAAAAAGGTATCAATAATTTTGTGTATACGGTTCTCTAAACGGTAAAGAAAAACATTATGATGAAACTGGCATGACTTGAAACCAAAAATTCGATGGCATGTGAAATCCAGCAACTCGCGTGGTGGATCTTGTCATAGTTAAGAGGCAGTGGGAACAGTCCCAGCAGTGGGAACGTATAGCCTTATTGGCTGATTATTCTATGTGTTAAAATTAGAGGAAATACAAGTATATAGAAAAGAGGAAGCACAGAACATCTAGATTAGTCAAGGTTACTTGCTCGCGGTGCATGCCACTCAAAAACGAAGATCGGGCGAATCGATGGGGAAATAGAAAAGAAAAATCTACGTTCGCTTTGCAGCACCGGTATCAGTTTGTTAACTCCGTTTTGAGATTACCAACCTACGTACCTGGTGCTTTTTACGCGACTTCAAAAAAAGAAGGAGGTTCTCAATTAGTCGCGAATAAAAAAAATGAATATACTCGTATATATTTTTTTTTATGTATGTACACGGATTTATCCGTCAATTGTGCACCGATTTTGAAAATTCTTTTTTTATTTGAAAGGATGTGTTCTCGAAGTAGTACCATTGTTACCAAGTCAGATTCTGATAAGGAGATCCCATGGAAATCGAGTGAAATCCTCAAATTTTGTAGGCACAGGGATTTAGACATTATGTTTTATAGTAACTCGGGCATTTGCTCTCGGAAAGCATCATTTGGTGAAGTGGAACTGATGTTGAAGACCACATTATGTCCATCGGGACTACTCACTCACGGGTTGCGATTCGACTAAGTAGGTACCAATTTATGCTCGTTACAATGCATATGGTGAAGTGGAGCTGAAGGAGACTTCACCATCACCTCCTGTTCTCCTGCTTCTTACTAGGAGAACTCCTCCACAATTAACGTCCCTGCATCCGGAAAAGCAATATTTTGTAAAAGGTGATGAGCAGTTAAATTGACATTAGGCTATTGTAACTTAGATAAATTACAAACTGACCCACTAAAAAGTGAAAAATAAAAAAAATTACAAAAAAACAACCGACTTCCAAAAAAAAAGCTACAAAGTGAAAAATAACTTTAATTTCGGAAGTCGGTGGCAAAAAACTAAAATATAAAAAGAAAAAAAAAAAAAACACCGAAAAAATAAAAAGAACACCGACTGCCGGAATTTCTAGTTATTTTTCACTTTGTACGAGTAGTTAGTTTTTTGGAAGTTAGTTGGCTTTTTTTTATAAAAAAGTTTTCTGGGACATGATAACTAAGTATGTAGTGACCACCATAATATGCAGTAACGTCTCGGCACCGTTGGTGCCTTATCAGGGAGATATCCAGGTCCAGGTGTGAGTCACCTTTAATTTCATCTTGATATCACAGCAGGCTGGGGTAATACGTCGGGCACTATCCGTGTACAGTGTACACTCACATCATGGTGATTCATACGAGCTTCTGTTTGATAAAACAAGAGTTGAAGTCTGGGATTGTGGGAACCCCAAAGTGTCCTGTTAGGTTGGTAACGCCAAAAGTTTTATTTTGATTTGAATGTTCCGGAAAAGGATAGAATACGAGTAACATGATAGAAATACAAACACATTTTACAATCACTTAATATTCAATGAAAATATTATGCTGAAGTTCAATGATCAGAGGAAGAAAATATTAGAAACCTTTCTGACCTTAATTCGGGTTCATTAATAGCCGAGTATGTAGAGGAGCTCGTGGCTAACAGCCGGTTAAGCTACGCTTGCCGGGGTCGGCCCGTGGATGGGTGACCATCTTTACATACCAATACAACTCCGTGCTTCGGAAGGCACGTTAGTCCCGCCTGTCATTCGTGGATCTTTGAAAGTCGTTACGGGTCATCAGAAGCGCGAAAGTCTGAAGTAAAATTCCGGTATTCAGCTGCATCCGGTTAGTTAGTTGGAAGCCGACCCCAACATAATTGGATAAAGGCTAAGCAGATGATGATGAATGGAGTATAGCCGTAGCCGAAAGGAGAAGTAGAAACCACCAAGGCTTTCGAACTATGATTTAATAAATATTACTATAGGCTTCTTTTTTCACTAAAAATAATTACAGTCTACATTAAAATTTCTGTAGCCCAATCATTGAGCAAGGTCCACATAATATTTTTTTTAATATTGTCAAAAGGGCTCTTATTTACTGGTTCATAGAGATTCGATTCGCGTGTATTTATTTAGATAGAGTTGTGTGGACATGACTAAGTGTTTATGCTACGTTACTGAGCGTTTTCCTTACTCCACAATGAGTCACCGGCAGACTGGTAGCCGCGGTAAGCTTTAGGTACGGATATTGTGAACGAGGGTAAATAAATACTTGAAATTATTTCATAATTATGTGGATTTCAAGAACATTTGTTAGAGTATGTTTGTTTATCTGTCTGGCTGTCTGTTTGTTATGACATGACGGCAAAACAGCTGAAACGATTTCTATGTAATTTTGCATAGAGCTGCAAAATCTAACTTTACACCTGAAAAACATGGGCACTAAACGTACTGAAAAATACAAATATTTTGAGACAGGGAGCTGCATAACGTACTAACTAGATATGATAAAAACTTTTTTACAAAAAAATACAACCGACTTCCAAAAACAACACTAAAAAGTGAAAAATAACTATAATTTCGGAAGTCGGTGTCTGGTTAAATATATTTTCGTTTTTTGCCACCAACTTCCGAAATTAAAGTTATTTTTCATTTTGTATTGTTGTTTTTGGAAGTCGGTTGTATGTTTTTGTAAAAAAGATTTTATTTTTCACTATTATTTAGTTGTGGTACCCGCCCCACACAAATTCTAATACCACTACCTGCAAAAGAAACTAGAACGAACATCATCCATATAAAAGTGGGGAAAAAATACGTATTTGGTATTGAAGCTAACTCAAAAACTACCCAAGCTAAGTTAATCAATTTTATATGGGACCAACTTTGAGGTACTTATACCCTCTCGAATAAAATTTTTCAAATCGGACGACTGTAAAAAGTTATACGTAGTCATACATAAAAAAAAAAAAACATACGTGTCGAATTGAGAACCATGGACCTCCTTTTTTTTTCGTCGGTTAAAAATAGGTTAGGAGTGAATTAAGACAATTTGTTCCTGTAAAGATTGTTATCGTTTGAATGACCTTTGAACACTTATTTACAACTAAGTAGTATGTAACCGTACATATTACCGGAAAACCCGAAATAGTCTTTAGAGATGTAATATCTAGACCAAGGGGTAATGACCGCGTTGCCAATGCAATGATTGTTCTCAGTCTCACTGCAAGTTTAAAGGTGGCAATATCATCAGAAATCATGCGTCATCATGTTAACGTTTACTCTTGAATGGCCACCCATAGACATAGAGATTGAACCGAGCTTAACCTCACAAAAGTGACCACTCTCTAGAAAAAGACAAAGCGACCGTGCGGCCAAGGTGCGGCCAATACCGGTCTCTTTTTTGAACCGAACGTCATAAAAGAAACTAGTAGCGCAGAACGTTACACTCCTGACCGCCAGTGATGTGGACGGCGTGGACCAATCAATTCTAGAAAGAGACAACTAAGTACTGGCCGCACGTTCGCTTTGTCTCTCGCGTACTTTTCGGTCTGTATTTATTTACTGCACAACTGAAGACGCACCAAACGAAAGACTTACGATCTCAATCCACCACGATTATAAACAATAGGGAAAAATAAATTATAGTTTAAAAAAATACGCTTGAATACCATTAAACTGAATGAAAACGTAAAAAATATTTTTTTCAATAAAAGAATAAAGTGATTAACGAGAAAATTAATGTCATCGTAAAAAAAAAAGCGTGCGGTACTTTCGAATTATAGAGTTATAGGGTAAGAATGTCGTATAAAGCACCGCACGCTTTTTTTTACAGTGACATTAATTTTCTCGTTAATCACTTTATTCTTATATTGAAAAATTTATTTTTTACTTTTTAGTTCAGTTTAATGGTATTAAAACGTGTTTTTTATTTATTTTAAACTATAATTTATTTTTAAATTTTTTAGAGATAAATCGTCAATCCTGATGATCCTGATCAGGATAATGGGACAATTTTTTTAAATTATTGTATTGTCATCGGACCCTGTTATTTATGCAAAATTTCGAATTAATTTGACCATTTAAAGTGGGTAAAAATCGATTTCAAAGATCCGTTAATACAAAACATGCATACAGGTAAAGCTAATACAAAGCGTTTAATAAAAGTTTTTCTTCTTCTTCTTTAATAAAACTTTAGAGAATAGGTCATGCTATAGTAAAACATGGCTTAGAGTTCACCGCCCAGGGAGCGCTGACGTGCATTTAAGTACCTCCATAACCCATAACTGTCCCAGTGTTAGGCAAAGGCCTCCCTACTCTCTTTTCACTTCTCCTTGTCCAGAGCTGCCAAGGTCCAATCATTATTAAAGGAGACCAGCTCATCCCGCCATCTCCGTCTGGGCCTGCCGCGATGTCGTTTGTCATTAAGCAGGACCCACTGGGTCGTAAGTATGGCCCATTGATCGTCTGACATGTGGCAGATGTGTCCAGCCCAATTCCATTTAAGCGTGGCAGCTTGCCGAGTGACATCAGTTATTTATACTTTAAACATGGGAAATGGATTAATAATCACGGTTATAGAGAGGAAGACGCTGAATCCCTCCCCACATGTCATACTCCCCTAATTACCTTAGACGAAATACAACTGAACAAACCATGCAAAAAGTAAGTAAAAGTAAAGTTATAAATCAGGAAAATAAAAATCACATCTCTGATACATCTCTGTTACAATGAGAGAAAGTCCACTCAGGCGCAAGAGCAAATGACCTAAACTTCCCTTATTTAAATAGATTAACATTCAACAAGCAAAGACTTCGTGGATGGTTTACGGTTCGCAAGCGGTACTGGAGCATAAGCATTCAGGTTCCATTCACTGGTCGGGCAGTGTTTTCTGCCTTTTCCAACCAATATGAATTGTTCAGTAATAGAAGTCTGGATTTCTGCCTGGTTTATAGAAATAGGCTCATCCCCTATTACATGAGACTGCTTAAATGTGGGCTACTAGGTCCATGCACCTCTGCCTTTTCCCTCCAAGAATACGAACGAGATATTCTGTAACATTAACTTTAAACAAGTATCATCAAGCCTATATCATTGACAGGATAAGTACCTCGTGATCGCACTAATGACGTCACTCATCTCGGTGTAATGATTGAAGTTATAAACTTCACGCTCTTATTGGCTTGCACAATGAGCAGAACTCCAAACCGTGTCATCATGCATCGGCATCGCCCCCGTTGCAGTAACACACCGGTACACTCAGTTCGAGAGTTTTTGTAAATGAGCATAGTATGATCTCTTTGACGCTTTTAAGTGGTCTTCTAATATTTGATTAAATAAATGTACCGGCACGAATTAAGAAAGATTAAGCACACGACACGATTAAGATTTTTTTGTAAAATTCTATTAAATTTTACAAAAAAATCTATTATTATAATACCATCTATCATTATTATTTATTATTATAATAAATAAATCTATTTATATAAAAATTAATCCCTATTTCCCTTGGTCATCGCATCACGCGTGAACGGATGGAACAATTTCGCTAATTCTTTTTTTGTTGTGTTTATGATTGTCAGGAGAAGTTTCTTATGGAAAAAAAATTAAGAAAATTTCGCAGAAAATTGGAATTTTTCAGAAAAAACATTTTAACTTCACGCGTTTACATTAGAATATTCATAGCCAAGATAGGACAACGTCTGTCGGGTCAGTTAGTAAATAATAATAATAAGTAGTGCACCAACAACTTAAGGGGGAAGCAAACTACCCTTAAACAAGCCGAAACCCAAACAAGCCGAAACCGAAAGAGATTGAAGATATGTTTAAAATTATTGTCTTTGCCCAAATCATTGACTTTTTTTAAATATTGGTACCAATCATTATTTCTGAAGCATCAATCTAACATAAATGTTGAATGTATCCAATAACGCATTGGAGGTTATATTCAAATCTGAATATTTGTCTAACAACCCAAAATCAACTGGCTCTACATTTTGTAAAAAGACAGGGTACATCGTTTTGGTCAATAACTTCTGGTACCTCGAGTTTTTCGGGACTATGGAGCCCGTGTTTGTTACACAATACATGGAACTTCAGAATGTCTACGACTACGTAAGCCTGCGCTATGCTGATGTTGGTCTTGGAGGAAGCAGCAATACGGCCAACAGCAAAAACAGTGCATATTTATTTACCTAACTGGTTACAAATTAGGAAGTTCAATAGAGAATAGATCGTGGAAAGCCATGCATATATATTTAATGGATGACATTCAGAATATCGCGAGTCTAGGAGCTCGTGGCTAAGTAATAACAGCCGCACGGGTCGATCCATCAGGTTAAGCTACGGTTGCCGGGTCGGTCCGTGGATGGGTGACCTACTTTACATACCGAGACTCCTCCGTGCCTCAGAAAGCACGTTAAGCCGTTGGTCCCGGCTGTCATTCGTGGATCGTTGACAGTCGTTGCGGGTCGTCAGAAGCCCGAAAGTCTGACAACCAGTCTTACCAAGGGGTATCGTATTACCCAGTAACTAGTTTGTGGAGGTCAGATAGGCAGTCGCTCCATGTAAAATACTGGTATTCAGCTGCATCCGGTTAGACTGGAAGCCGACCCCAACATAGTTGGGAAAAGGCTAGGCAGATTGATTCAGAATATCGCGGGTAAAACCTGGTTGACATTCGCACAAACCAGGGAAGCATGGCATAAGATGGAGGAGGCCTATACTCAGCTGTCAGCAGTGGGTGCAACAAGGCTGCCAATGTGGAAGATTATGAAGCATCCAGATAAGGCGATTTACTCACGTGCTCCGGCGTGCATGTGGCTGGAATATTTTCACTATTAGCCATAGTATTTCACCGACGCGCGAGTATGTACTATCGAGAAACGCTAGGGCTTTCCAATTTTAAAACAATTTTGCATTTAAGCTGCAATTGTAGGGCAAACAAAGGACCATCATAGGGGCAGGGTGATTCAGTGTTAAAAAAATGGAACATTAAGATGTAAAGGCGTCCGTTTTGTCGATAATACCAACGCTTGAAAACACTTCATCTGGAAAGGTCTAAAGTCGACGAAGTTCGAGAAGAAGACCATTCATCTGGGTAGTAGCAAAAATGGACCAGCACCCTTATTGCGTAACACAATATCGATTGGAATCTGTTTAATTTTGACAGTTCAACAACATTCATTGCGTTATTTACGTTGTTGAATAGACAAATTTTTCGAACATATGAAGCAATGGATTAGCAATTTGATTCAAAATTATTCAAATTCCAATTGGTCGTGCTTTACGCAATTAAGGTGCTGTACAAGAGATACCAAACAGACAGGCTAGGTCATTTTCATCCACTTCATTTTACCCAATAATATCTCCATTTATGTACATGTAACTGGAATAACTAAATAACTTCATAGTACCTCCATGGCGGATGTCACAACGTGGGCGTCTGTTTAGGCGTATCCATGTACAATTATGAAATAACTGAGAATTTGGGCCAGAAAATGAGAAGTGAAAGACGCAGGTTCATTAGAAAATAATTTAATTGAGCAAGTTTTAAGAGTATTGAAACCTTTATTACATGACTACTTTAGAATAGCTCTCAAAGCTATGTTATATTATACTACGTGTATAAACATTTTTACTTTAAGAAAAATCAGTTACAATGATGGAACTACTGATGCTTTTTTTTAAGTCACTAGTTCCATTTTAAAAGAATCAGTGAATTTGTTATCACTAGTTCCACATTATTGTTTTAGGCACTTCTTGCACCGCTGCGCTGCGATGCCTTGAATTCTAGGAAGTGGCTGTTACAACGTGGCAGTACGAGTAGTGGCGAAGCAACATCAAAGAGGGCAGGTGCCTCCATTTCTACCGCTTACAGGGTAACTTGTTGATATTGCGAGAGTAGTTTTTAATCATAAATAATTATATTAGAGCAAGATCCCAGGGCCGCCAGACCTTACTTATTTTCTGAATAACGAAATGTATCGGATAGAGTAGTGTTAATATGTAGGTACAGAGGCCAGTACATCAAGCTACCCCAATCTGTCAAATTTTCCCAATTGAATATGAACCTTATTCTTTTGATGTAAGTAAAGTTGAAAATCCATCAAAGAAATTTGACAGATTGGGGTAGCTTGATGTGCTGGCCTCTGTACTTTGAATGTACGCATATCTGCTAGCTTGCACCGACAGCCAATTTTTATTTTTTTTGACACAATTAACTGTGTCTGGGTGATGAACCGTTGGCCCTGCGCCTGATCTCTCTCCGGTCGTGTCGGATTGCCGTCGCATCAGACTATGAGAGAGGGAAGAGAGAGTGCACTGTGTCTGCGCAAGTGCGCACACACCTGTGCATTATAATATCTCCCGCGGCGAAGGCTGGTCTCTGCTGAGATTGGTTGCCCTGGCTGAAATTCGATCTGGAGGACTATTCTGAATACTGCAGTATCATCTCAAATTCAAAAGTTTGCAGCTGAACAAGTGAACATGAGCCTATCCGACTGCTCTTGACAGACGAATAAGTGATTGAGATATATACCTCACAATATTGTTACAAGAAGATACTTATCAGGTAAGTAATATACTGGCTGTTCCCCGCGACTTCATCAATTGCCTAGCCTTATCCCAACTATGTTGGGGTCGCCTTCTAGTCTAACCGGATGCAGCTAAATACCAGTATTTTACATGGAGCGACTGCCTATCTGACCTCCACAATCCAGTTACTGGGTAATACGATACCCCATGGTAAGACGGTTGTCAGACTTTCGGGCTTGTGACGACCCGTAATGACTTTCAAAGATCAAAGAATGACAGGCGAGGCCAACGCTTAACGTGCTTTCCGAGCCACGGGGTCTCGGTATGTAAAGATGGTGACCCATCCACGGAGCAACTGCGGAAAGCGTAGCTTAACGTGATCGATCACCTGTGCGGCTTTTATTACTTATGCCAGGAACCCCACTTCGTAGGCGTGTATTTTGTATGTCATCAGTTTTAACACAAATGCCCAGGATAAGAAGTAGCCTATGTCCTTAATTCCTTCTTCAGGTCCCAATGGGCTACCTGTCTATTACATTACGATCGGTTCATGCCCGGTTTCTGAAGAATTTTTAAATGGAGTTTAAACTCTCAATGGCTATTGATTCGGCAAAATGGTCTATTTAAGGCCGCGCCGCGTACTGAACTGAAGTAGGCTCGCGAATGGTTGCCTCGCGCATTTGGTAGGTTATTAATACTTAGTAATTATTTTAATCATTTTAGCACGACAAACTCAGCGAATTGCGCTAAACAATCTTACAGTCTGCGAGGCCTAAGCTGAGCTTTGCATTTGTGTGAGTGCACATAGATAGTGTACGTGTGACATCGGCCTAGAGCGCGACGCGTCCTTTGCTTGGTTTAAAACTGGTTTACACTGCTTTTTGGCAGTCCGCCTGAGGCTCACATAAATGCAAAGCTCAGCTTATTAGGCCTCGCGGACTGTACTACCTTTCATATATAAAAAAATAAGAAAAAAACGTCTGTTTTGCAGCTATGAGATTGATTAACCATTATGAAAAGGGGTAACTTTGAGATTTTTTTTCTATCCAGCAAAGTAAAAATCTTGTTATTAAAAGCGATTGACTATCCGCCAGATCCATAAATAAGATATATCTTTTTTTCAGAATTTTATAACACTGTTTTTTCATGTTTCCCATGGATTCAAAAAACTAGCAAGCTCGGTCTCTGTAAAACTAGTAAGCGAATTCCTTCCCCATGCTCGGTTTTTCTCAGATAAACCCTCGATAGTAATTCACTCGACTTTTAAGCTAAATTCTTCCTTAACGTATAAGGGGTTCAAAACACGATATCGAACCAATAATCACTATCGAATGCAGAAACCGGGCATCAGGGGTTTAGGCGTGAAAAGATGACAGACAGACAGGAAACTATGTCTGTCCTACCTTTCGCATGTATAATATAAAAAAAAAACAATGTGTCTAGCCTTTTCCCAACTATGTTTGGGTCGGCTTCCAGTCTAACTGGATGCACCTGAATATCAGTATTTTATATGGGGCGACAGCCTATCTGACCTACAGAACCCAATTACTGGGTAATACGATACCCCTTGGTAAGACTGGTTGTCAGACGGGCTTTCGGACTCCTGACGACCCGTAACGACTATCAAAGATCCACGAATGACAGCCGGTACCAACGGCTTAACGTGCTTTCCGAGGCACGGAGGAGTCTCAGTATGTTAATGGTCACCCATCCACGGACCAACCCCGGCAAGCGTAGCTTAACCTGATGGATCGACCCGTGCGGCTGTTTATATTGTAGCCCCGAGCTATAATATAAATAAAATATGGATAGGTAATCAATAATTTACAATGTGAGACGTAACCGACGTAACAAGCGTGTGTGCGGCTGGAATGAACATGTGAGGGGAGCGCATCAGGAGGCTAGGCTAAAATACCAAAACTGGATGGTTCTGGGCAGACCAAGTACTGGTCCCACTTACGAGCAGATGTGCGAGTCCCGTAAAATTTTTAAAGCACGACTAAAATGGTGTCAGAAACACCAGGACCAAATTAGAATAGACGTAATAGCTAAACAAAGCGCCGATAAAGATTTCAAAAAATTTTGGAAGTCCACTGGTAAGCTTGATGTTAAGCCTGGCCTCCCTACGAATGTTGATGGCCGAAATGACCTAAAGGAAATAGCTAATTTGTTCATGGAGCACTTTAAAGTACGCTCTCCTCTGGGTCCTTCAACCAACATGCCAGATGGTGGGCCCACCGTGGCGGGCGAGGAACATTTATTTAAATTTACAGCGAAACAACTTAAAAAAGTGATAAACAATATGCGTAGAGGTAAATCTCCTGGCCAAGATGTGCAGAGCACTATTGAGCACTTTAAATATGCTGGCGTACACGTGCCGAGGATCCTGTCCATGTTCTTCAATATGTGCGTGAGTCACTTACCGAATGATTTGATGAAAACTACAGTGATGCCCACAGTGAAGAACAAGACAGGTGACATATGGGACAGGGGAAACTATCGCCCGATCTCTCTCGCGACAACTGTAGGAAAAGTGTTGGATAGTGTGCTTGAGTCTTGCCTGGATAAGTACATAAACATACATGACGCACAGTTCGGGTTTAGACCTGGACTGTCAACTGAAAGCGCGATTCTAGTTCTAAGCACACTGTCCAATACTACACTGAACGGAAGACTCAGGTATACGCCTGTTTTTGGTTCTCTCCAAAGCCTTTGATCTCGTTTCATATGAAGTGCTTTGGAGAAAGATGGAGGATAGGGGTATACCGGCGGAACTATTGAAAATATTTCAATACTGGTACTCGAATCAGACTAATTGTGTCAGGTGGTCAAACTGCCTCTCAAAGTCATACAGGTTGGAGTGCGGAGTGAGACAGGGGGGGCTGTCTTCTCCAAAGCTGTTAAACTTGTAAATAAATTACCTCTTAGCCGAGCTCAGCGGCATGCGTGTCGGTTGCCGAGTAGGGGGTGTTTGTGTGAACAACATCAGCTACGCGGACGATATGGTATTGTTGGGTCCGACTGCGAGGTCAATCAGGGAAATACTTAAGGCTTGTGAAAAATATGCCGCATCATATGGTCTTATTTATAATGTAAGAAAAACCGAGTTCATGGTCTTCAAGGCCGCCGGCAAGTGCCCAGACACCATTCCCTCAATTACATTGAACGGCGCTAACATAAAGCAGGTGACCAAGTTTAAATATCTGGGCCATATACTTGTCGACGACCTTAAAGATGATGATGACGTGGAGAGGGAGCGCAGGGCGTTGGCGGTACGCGGGAACATGTTGGCGCGCAGATTTTCTCGTTGTACAGATCAGGTCAAAATAACCTTGTTTAAAGCGTACTGTCAAGGCCGGTACACGGGAAGTCTGTGGTTCAGCTGTTCTCATGGGACGCTAAATGCACTGTGCGTCCAATATAATAATGTTTTCAGGATGATGTTGAAACTCCCTCGTTTCTGTAGTGCCTCGGGGATGTTTGCCCAATCGAGTACAGATGGTTTCCATGCTATCATCAGGAAAAAGGTGGCATGGCTTGTGGGGAGGATTCGAGGGAGTAGCAATAGCATCCTGAAAGTCGTGGCTGAGGACCCGAGAGCTCCTGTACTGAAGCATCTCATGCGTAATCACTGTCCGCATGAAGTGCCTCGTAGGCACATTACTCATTAACTTGGTTTTTAATTTTATTCTAGTGTATAAGTTGTATCTAAGGATTATTATATTTATTCTAGTGTATAAGTTGTATCTAAGGAGTTTACCATAGAAATATAAAAAACAGTATATCTATGGTGTTTATTAACAAAAATGGTTCCTATGTTGTCCCAAATATAAGAATTTTGAATTTGAATTTTTTGGATTTGAAAAAATGCAATTTAAAGAAAAGTCTTCCTATTTCTTCTCTTGACACCGTTTTGGTCATTACTACCTGTAGAATGAAAGTTTAAAACTAGGATTAACATTTCTGGCATAGCGGCTTATTCTGCTTATTTTAACGTTCTCTTTTTCTGTTTAACAAAAAAAAATAATGTTCGTTCATGAATTACTGAAAAAAGGACTTTATCCTCTAGCTAAGCATCACGTGTCTTCTCATTGCAAGCTCATTTTTTTTTGTTTTTAGAATAATTAATTATTCCCGATATTTCACTCGATAATATTGGTGACAGTTACAATTTGGGTAGTAGGCTAAAAGACAGACAATAGCCTGAGTCATAATCTGGATACCTAATCATAACAATCAATCCGCCTAGCCTTTTACCAAATATGTTGGGATCTGGGAATGCAGCTGAACACCAGCATTTTACATGGTGCGACTACCTATCTGACCTCCACAACCCAATAATATGGTATGATGCACAGAAAAGACTTTATCTGTTCTGTGGTATGATGCCTGAGTCATAACATGACTGCGTAGAGATAAATTTCTCTTATCAGCTATTATTATCAAAAATTGGTTTGATTACGATATCTTCAAGTACGTTACGTTGATATAAACATTTTGGTGTTATTGTTGTTATGAGTGAATCATAAGAGTATTGTCAAGAAAGAACACTGCCTCAGTGCGTCACAAACGTAGATCCTGGCTGTCTTCAATTTTCCAATCCTAGTTACGAGGCTAAATGATAGGTAACAAGCCGCACGCTACGCTTGCCACGGTCGGTTCGTGGATGGGTGACCATCCATTAGATATCGAGACTCCTCCGTGTCTTCTTGGTCCCGGCTGTCATTCGTAGATCTTTGACAGTCGTTAAGCGTAGTCAGAAGCCCAAAAGTCTGACAACCAGTCTTACCAAGGGGTATTGTGTTTCCCAGTAATAGCGTTGTGGATGTCAGATAGGACAGGAGAGGAGGTAGGAGGTAGGTGGTGGGTAGGAGACTATGTCTGTCCTACCTTTATCATGTATAATATAAATAAATCATTCTACCTTTTCCCATCTATGTTGGGGTCGGCTTCCAGTCTCACCGGATGCAGCTAAATTCTAGTATTCTCTTTTTCTGTTTATCCAAAAAATAATGTTCGTTCTTGAATGACTGAAAAAAGGACTTTATCCTCTAGCTAAGCATCACGTATATTTTCATTGCAAGCTCATTTTTTTTTGTTTTTAGAATAATTAATTATTCCCGAGATTTCACTCGATAATATTGGTGACAGTTACAAGTTGGGTAGTAGGCTAAAAAGATTATGACAGATGACATGAAAGATTATGACTCAGGCTAGTGTCTGCCGACACTAGCCTGAGTCATAATCTGGATACGTAATCATAACAATCAATCTGCCTAGCCTTTTACCAACATACTTAGGTAGCTATACCATCTTCTTGCACGTAGCTAGACCATTTTTTTCAACTTCGATACAAAATATAGCAGAAAAATAATGTTGAAAAAACCTATTTTTCAAAAAAAACATATTTTTTCCTATTACATAGCAAACCATTTGAAGAAACTTAAAAATCACACATTACTTCAGATATTCTTGAAATAAAATTAGAATTATATTTTATGACAATACAATTAATACAATATCTAACTAAATCAAAAGCGAAATGAACTGTATTTTCGATAAACTGTACTAAGTATTATAGTCACACAGACTTAGCCGACGTTCGCACGGACGTAAAAATATCACGGCGGGATTTTATCGCACACTGGATTTTCAACTCTCATCGTTGAGCCGAGCGTTGGGAATCCAACTTAAGAATAACAGAGTGCATTCTAGCGCGTCGAAAAAACACACTGTTGGATTTTCAACTCTCGGCGCTAAGCAGAGCGTTAAAAATCTAGTGCGCGAAAAAAATCGCCGCGATATTTTTACATCCGTTCGAACGTCGACTTAATGTTTAAATTATTTCAAGCTTTCTCATAGTTAGATGAGAAATGCGGAGCCATAGCGAATAAAGATGCGGGCAGAAGCTGATAATATGTGATGTAAATTAAGTAGTAGACATTTTAAGGCGTTGACATTGAGAAAAAATAATAAGTCTGGAGATATGGAACATTTTGAAATTTCCTATGCTCACGTTTTTAGACTCAAAATGTTCCTTAACTCAAAACTTATTATTTTTTGAAGACAAAAATTAATAGTAATTATGTATTACATGGGACTAAATATTTATAACAGACGAAATGGGTGTGTACTAAGGTACACCTCTGCCTAACCCTTCGGGGATTGCAAGCGTGATGTTATGTTATGTTTTCTAATTAAACAAACCGAACAGGATCTAGGTCAGCACCCTAATTGCGTGACAGACTTTCAATCGGAATCTGAATCATTTTGAAGCAAATTGCTTCTCAATATGAATAAATTTTTCGAACATTATGTCATACAATGAATGTTATTGAACTGTCAAAATGTAACCGAGTCTGATTGATAGTGTTACGCAATTAGGGTGCAGGACATCCGCTGCTAGCTAAGCGCCAGCCTTTGGCCAGCAGTGGACGTCTTTCAGCTGATTATGATGGTGAAGATTTATAACTAGTGACCGACCAAAGGTTCGGTTTCGGTATTGGGCTGTTGCGGCCAAAAAATCAGGCTTCGGCCGGAGTTTCGGTTTCGGCCAAAAAGTGGCCCGATAATCGGCCCGACCGAAACTGGTGTATGGCGTTCGAGAGCTGTTGGATTTGATAGAATATGAACGACTAACAGATAGACATACAGAGAAGATTAAGGCCACAAATTCGGAGCAGCGTTTCTTGTAGCGTGCAGTGGAGCGTTTATCGATAATTTTTTCGTTTTTAAAATTCCTATAAAACCAAATTGATTTCCATATTTGGTTTTATCCACTCACCGCGACCATTGCATGAAACTGAGCCCGAACGAAAACCCAGGATTGTCCGAGTTGCGGTCCATGGCCCTTTACGGGGCACCGGGTGTGGGCGCGTTTCCTGAGGCTGCGACCAGCCCGCCGGTTGAACGCGTCCCAGAGGGTCATGGCCATCCGGCTAGTCCGGGGATATCGCACGGTCTCCTGTGAGGCGGCGTGCCTCCTTGCCGAATTACCGCCATGGGATCTGGAGGCAAAAGTCCTCGCGCACGTGTGGGAGTGGCGCGAGGAGGTGAAACGCCGGGGCGTAACTCCGCTGCCGCGAGAAATCACGGTACAGCGGACAGAGCTCCGGCGGGATCTCATGGCGACATAGAGAGTGCGATTGTCGCAACCCAGCGCTGGGCACGCCACAATTGCGGCGATAAGTCCCCTCTTTGAGGAGTGGTTGGAGAGGCGCCACGGCGTCCTCACCTTCCGCCTGACGCAGGTCCTCACCGGACACGGTTGTTTCAGGAGGTTCCTGTTTCGGATAAGGCGGGAGGAAATGCCCGGGTGTCACCATTGTGTGGATCGCCCGGAGGACACGGTGGAGCATACAGTGGAGGTCTGACCGGTTTGGGCGGAGCACCGCCGTGTTCTCACGGAGGCGATCGGCGGCGGCGATCTCTGGCGTCCAAACCTGGTCCAGGCCATGGTGCGGAGCGAGAGTGCATGGGAAGCCGTCACCTCCTTCTGCGAAGCAGTAATGCTCGCGAAGGAGGAAGCGGAACGCGTGAGGGAGAGGCAACAGCCGCGCCCTCGCGCCCCTAGCCGCCGTAGGAGACGCCCTGGGCGGCGGGGATCGATTGCCGATTCCCGGCCACCGTAGGCGCGGGCTTGCGGACGACGAGTAATGGGCAGCTCGCCGTCCGGTAAGGACCAGGCCCGGGTCGACGGCGCGTTGTGTTCCACGCGCGCCTCAAAGAGATGTCAGCAGTGACGGGGTCAATTGGGCCGATGCCGCCGGGGTCGCGGGTAGTTCGAAAGAGATACCGTGGCCCTGGCACGGGCAGCTGAAGGAACATGGGTGGGTTTTAGTCAGTAAAAGTCTGACACGCCCTCCCGCTCTGCCCAGAGCGGGAGAAGTCATTTGATAATTTTCCATCCACAAAAAAAAAAAAAAAAAAAAAATTGTCCGAGTGCACGAAAGTGAGCCTGAACGAACAATGACAGCGCGCGCGTTACTTTTTTATTTTTTGTAATCACTTTTCACCCTTTTTGTACAAAACCAAAAAAAAATTTACTTATAAATAATATAAGCCACTTAGGTTCTTAGCAGACATGCTGCTTTCAGTATCAGTGAGTAGGGATTTATTTGCTTTCTGGAAGATTGATGCTCTAAGGGCTACAGCAGATGCATCTTAGCGACTGTGCGTTCGGTCACAATAGCAAAATCACACGTATCACCGATTACTTCGACGCTGTATTGCGTTTTGGCGACTCATTCCGTTTGAGTACGGTTTAAAAATTGAGTTTTCTAACTCTTCTGAATTGTTTGGCGGAGAGATAAAGCTACGCGGCGTTTCAAGGGTTTAATCGAACATCTGAAAAATTACTAAACCGCTAATCGCAAAAGCTAACAGTAGCATATCTGCTAAGGCCCTTATTTAAGTTAGGGCTCTTTTTTAATAGTAATTTTGAAATTCTTACAGTATTTCACACGAAACCTGACAAAAGCATTTTTTTTTTCTTTGGATTAAAGAAATCGGATGATTGCAAAATCAGTACATAATCAAATTAATTCTATAGTAAAACGACGGGTTCCACAAAATAATTTCATTTAGGTAATTAACTAACTTTTTCTTAACAACGTAAGTTTCGGTTTCGGTTTCGGCCAACACTGAAGCCGAAGGTCCGGTTACGGTTTCAGTTTTGGCTGAAAATCGTTTTTCGGTCGGACATTAATTATAACACAATAAGGAATATATCCGAGGTCCCCACCTGCCAAAGTATGGCGAATTTACCCTCAGAATCGTTCGATACAGCGTGCAGCGGTCTATGTCGAACCAGTATCCAACTGTACTTCCTTCACTAATTTTAAAACATCGCAAGTGTCTTTACAAGATTACTATTGCGAACTCTATCATGTACTGAATAAGATGCATATTATAAAAGAATCGATCGTCAGTCTAAAAGAAAATTCTTGCTCGACAGTAGAGGACGAAGGATAAACCGGAAAAACTCTAGAACAAAAGAAGAACTCTCCTATTTCAGGATTTCATGAGTAGGTATAACGTAAAATGGGTTATAACCGAAACCGGCGCACCAACTATGAAATGACTTTCTGTTTTCAGTGTAGCGGGTTCGAGTCCCGTATTCTATTACAGTACACCTATGAAGTTGTTCTAGGCTTAGTTAGGTTGTTCTAGGCTACTTATAGTAGCTCTATAATCTAAGGTTCTGGGTCTGAGAAAATACTTGGTGATGGTGTAAAATGGATACCAGAATCCCATGAATGATTCGGCACCCTAATTGCGTAACACATTATCGATCGGAGTTGGTTTCATTTTGAAACAAATTGCTAATCCATTGCTTCACATGTTCGAATTTGTCTGCTCGATAACGTAAATAATAACGTAATGAATGTTGTTGAACTGTCAAAATGAAACCAACTCCGATTGACAATGTGTTAAGCAAATAGGGTAGGTATCCATTTTACAACATCACCAAGTATTTTTAACAAAAGAATTACAAGTCTGCAAAACAATTTCCATTCGCCCAGCCTGAAATCAGTTATGCGTCAAGCTCTCGGAGTATTTAATTTAAGATTTGGTCCATCAGCAATGCGAGTGGCCTGTGACCTTTCGACGACGCCCCCTGGACCGGAGGCGCCGGCTTCCTGTGCCGGACCGGCACAGCCGGCCGCCGGCCTACCCGCTTCCGCCCGACTTCGCTCTGCCTCCAAGTCCAAATCATTATTGATACAAAATAAATTAACTACCTCACTCACCTATGACATTTCGTCTCAATTTGTTGCTACTTACTTCTTTCATGGTCGTGTCTGGAGTTTGGTCTAGGAAATTAGTTATCAGTAATTTTGTTGGGTGGGTTTGGTATGTATGTATGTATGTATATGTTCATCTGTTCCCCCATAACTTCTAAACTACTTATCATAATTTGACAAATGAGGCATCGTTAGAAGCGTCTTGGCCATCCGCTGGTTATGGGCTATATGACGTCACAAAACATTAAATATGGCGCCCTGTAGAGGACATAAAGTCATGAACAAAAAAAAAGTTTTTTTTTATTATGCCGTGTGGGTATCAAATGTAAGGGCTTAATTAGCACATTTTAAATATATATATTTATATATGTATTTTTTTTTTTTTTATATATATATATAAATATATTGTTAGCTATTGCTCGCGGCTATGCTTGCATACACCCGATAATTGGGAATAATTTCTAAAATCACGCCTCAGATGCCTCAGAGCCAAACATATTTTCTCTCCAAACCTACCCAAAATACATATAATTATAATAATGACTCTTATTTAAAATTGTAAAGTAGCTCTGCAAATATACTTTATCACGAAATTATAACACCAAAATTATTTAAATAAAAAGTAAGTTTAAAAACTAAAACCCGACTACTGAAAAATCACGCTCTAAAAAGTATGAAACAAGAAAATATTCTCATCTGAAAAAAAGTTGAGAGGTGTCAAGGGACACCCGGATGGAACGAAGTTCCTTTCGATTAATTAGTGAAGGAATTGTAATATTTTTTTTTTTTTTTTTAGTTTTTTTTTTGTTTGTTATATCTGGCTTGCTTTCTATAAGAGAGAGAGAGAGAGACAGACAGAGAAACATGCGCACGTCGCACAGCTTACAATAGCTTACTATAGCAAAAAGTGTCGTTACAACTTTTCGTGAGAATTTTTTCCGTCTAGCCCCCTTTCACAACGGGCGATTAGGAACTTCGTTCCAAAAGACAGACAAATTAAAAATCCGGAGTTACAAGTCATGTTAGGGCATGAATCAAACAGATTACGTGTGACTCCGGATTTTTAATTTGTCTATCTTTTTCTAATTTCAGATGAGAATATTTTCTTGTTTCATACTTTTTAGAGCGTGATATTTCAGTAGACGGATTTTAGTTTTTAAACTTACTTTTTTGTAATTGTCTGTTTTCCTCTGTAGGCAAATTCATGAAATTGCAATGTATTAATTGGATGATTTCTGGACTTAGTTTTGTTTGAAATCAAATACCTTTAGTTAGCAAAAGAAAGTATGAGCATAGCCAAACGTCACAAAGGGATAGTAACTACTGATTTCAGTAACAGTTTGGGTTGATGGCACATTGCGAAGAGCAGCCACACGCCTACAGCCTACTAGTAACGGCCGAGCCTACTAACGCCCCAGAAAACTTCAAAAACTCATCTATTTACTAAATTATCCCGCCAATTTTATTTCTCGCCTTAATATTACCACATTGTATTATCACGGGCCTGGAACGTTCAGAATCCAATAACTTTGTCTATGACAATATTCCGGAGTGAGACCAAAATAGATAGGCCGGAGTTGTTCTTTGTAGCAGCCCCTAAATAGAGTGCGTAATAGGAAGGGGAGGCCTGGAGGGCGACCCTCGGCCCGCGCATGCGCGCACACTCCTACCGCACTAATATCGGTTTTATTACAACGGTTTTGTTGTTCTTCTCCTGTTAATTTTATTTTGCGAAATTAATTGTGAACTTAATATCAGTATATCAATAAGACGAAAGATCCTTAAATTATTCGACAAAATTACAGAATTTCAGATCCCAGAGACTACAATTGTAGGAACCATTATTTTTCTAACAGCATCTTTTGGGGTCTAAAGGTAAAGACTAAAGAACAAAGGAAGGTGCCTATTGCCTACTGAAAAGAACTTTAGTTATCAGTAAATAAAGTTTGATTAATATTCTGGGTAAATAATTTTCTATAAATTAAAGAGTGAATGAGTTGGTGGAGCGAGCTGCGAGCTGTGTTTAGAGATGTAGGCAGGAGGGTGGCCGTGTCACCCGCGCGGCAGATGTGCTCTGCACGTGGCGAGCCGTCGGCCGAGCGCTGCGCACAATGGAACGCAATTCACATCCAATATGGCCGCCGCTGGGAAACTTTCCCGCTCTTTTTACTGACGTTTATTATGTTGACGTAACAGCCGACATTATAATTTTAATTAAAAGTAAAGCAGTATCTAGTTAGTATTCAGCTGATTTAGCTTGTTTTATGAAAATCGTGATGTAGTCTATTCATAATCGACACAAAAAAAATGCAAACATCGCAAACGCGCATGTAACTACGATTCTTTTTTATGTTGTTAGGTCTCCTGAGAGTAGTCTATACCCAAGTTTGCAACACTGAAAACCTTGTGCTACTCCCACGGTGCGCGAAAACTGCGAAATTCTGGCACTTGTTTCAGTTTTTTTTTTTTAAAATACCTTAATTATTTAGCCCGGAGTTCTACCAGCAGGGCAAAAAGTACCTACTTCCGGAAGGACGCAACTTTAACCGATCACAGTCCCTTGATATACAACACAAAATTCAAATTTGCACCAAAAAGTAGAGGAGTCTCTTTCACGCTGTACAAAAAACGGTTGCAAAACACAACTGACCTTTAATCAGCAGGCGATGGCGCATGAGCATAAACGGGGACAGCGCGTTCGAGCTCGGGCGGGGTACCGAAAACGTGCGGAGTCGTCAACATTTCGGTATTCCAGCGTAATAAAATTTTTTTTAGTTTACTTATTTTAGTTTTATTTTTCAGTATCGCGTCACTCCTATTTTTTTTATTAATTGTTAATTATACAGGCACAATATTTAAGTGCTTAAACTGACATATTTATAGTTCTTTAAATGGTTATTTTCTTATAAATTATCTACCTATCTCTATAAATAAAAAGAGAAGTCCTGACTGGCAGACTGATTGATTGACTCATCAACGCCCAGCCCAAATCTGGAAAGCTGAATTTTTACACGGAGGTTCCCATAAAATGTAGACAAGGAATAATGAAGGAATTCCCGGTAGTACACACGGCTACACATTAACCTATAGGTACATTTTACACTGACCTCTCATTGTAAGGAAATCCTATACAATGTGAAATCAGGTTATACTGGAAATGTATAGCTTGATCTGTAGCCGTGCGTACGTTCTCGTGGGATATTGTGTGATAATGTCCAAACATATTTATTTATTTATTTTCCGACATCAACGCGAGCGAAGCCGCGCGGGAAGTGCTAGTATTAGATAAATGTGTTCCAATACTAATAATTCGTAATTTATTAAATATGAGTCTATGTTGGTATTATTGTTTAAAGTATTATGAAAGTATTTAGGTAAACAAATTAACACTGATCAAATGTTTATAACCTCTGACGAGCGCAAGGAGGTCAATCGAGGTCACCGTACTGCTGGAAGGACCAGATCAAAATTTCATACAAACTGCATACTTCTAGCAGGACTCACGGATCTCTTCCGGTAGGACGCAAACCCCATAATATCCTACCTTAGAGCTTCCAGCAGGACCAGTCACTGGGCGATCTATCATTAAGGACGCGTTTTTAAGTATCTTTGTTCCATATTTTGGTGAAGAAAAAAGAAATTCTTATTTGATGACTTTTCTCTAGGACCATTAGTTCAGCCGGTACGTGTCTTGGTAAATGACCCTTTTTTTTTGTGGATGGGAAATCATCAAATGTCCTCTCCCATCAAACTTCTCCCGCCCTGGGAAGAGCGGGAGGGCGTGTCAGACTTTTACTGACTAAAACCCACCCATGTTCCTTCAGTTGCCCGTGCCAGGGCCACGGTATCTCTTTCGAACTACCCGCGACCCCGGCGGCATCGGCCCAATTGACCCCGTCACTGCTGACATCTCTTTGAGGCGCGCGTGGAACACAACGCGCCGTCGACCCGGGCCTGGTCCTTACCGAACGGCGAGCTGCCCTCGTCGTCCACAAGCCCGGGTAAATGACCCTATCGGTAATTTTCCACTTTTTGAAAAATGCCCATCTTTGAGTAGCTGTATTTTCGCAACAAATAGACCTAGACCGTCTTATTACAAAAAAATGCTTAAGTACTGGTTTAAACCAAGACTAAAAGGTCTAGGATTGTTACGGTATTAAAGTTAGTACCAGGACCAAAATGTGTTCCGATTACAAAACGAAGACCATCCGAGGATCAGTTAGTACCAATGAAGGTCCATGCTTTTAAAATATCCACAGATAAGAAACAAAAATGGCATTCTTTAATTCGTTCGTACAGTATTTATTTGAAGCAACGTTCTGTTTCTCTAAATATTGATATAATAGTATCACTTGAAATGGTTAAATAATTATTTATCAATAAAAAAACAGGTCATCAATTGTATAAGTTACACTATATTGAACAAGCACAACTTGTACTTTTGACGCGCTTTTTATAAACAAGTTGTCATATTTTTTAACACCTATAGCGTGATTTAAATACTGCGGGCGGCGCGCGTAATTTGAGAGTTGAGACGAATGTTTTTGTTGCGTCCTATACCTAATAATAAATACCTGAATGCACTTCTTATTTTTATTAATTGTTTTTAGTACTACTGTTACTGTTATGTGGTTTGTTCGTGAGTTGTTGTATCTGGTTAAATTGTGAGCTACAGTACCTAATTTAAAATGGAACAACAAAAGAAAAAACGGGGTGAATTCTGGAGTTCTGAAGAAAAAGTTAGTAAAACATGGATTTTAAATTATTATTAGGTAAGCAATGCTATGTATCATCTTATTTCGACTACTTAACGCGAAGTTCTTATTATTATAGGATATATTACGTCAACTTATTGCTCAATCAGCACATATTATAGAAAATAAGTCCACGAAAACATCTGTAAACATGCAGAAAACAAAAGAGTGGAACGTGGTGGTGTACGGATTTGTGAACCTATACTTGTATCTAAAATCTTCGTCACTCAATTCAAAAGGATTCACACGATAACGTTGTCTGTAAGATCGCCGAGGCGTCTCCATCATATCCAAGTATTCCAAATTCATCAAGTCATTCATATTTATGTCCATTTTTAATAATTTGTAAATAAAAAGACACACAACAACGACAACTGACAACAACGCTAACCTCAAATAAATTAGTACCGCAGTTAGTCCAATAGATAAACTAGGGGTCTCTGTGGTTTAACTTTAGTACCATGGATAGTTCATGAACTAGTGATAAACTTCATTTTATAATACCGTTTTATTTAGTCATGGTTTAAACCTAGTAATAATCCTAGTACTAAATTTAGATCGCGTTTTGTAATAAGACGGAGAGTGATTGAGTTGGGCTCAAATTGTACCAAATTTAGTTTGCTTCACCAAAATATGAACAAAGATACTTAAAAACGCGACCTTAAGGTATATTTAAAAAAAAAAAACTGAAGCACTGCCAGATTTTCGCAGTTTTTCGAGCACCATGGGAGTAGCACAAGGCTTTCAGTGTTACAAACTTGGGTATAGACTGCTCTCAGGAGACCTAACAACAAAAAAATCGTAATTACATGCGCGTTTGCGATGTTTGATGTTGTTATTGACTGGGCCACAACTTGGGCTGATGCTTCTTTATGAAGATCATTCACAGGTTTGATGATTTAGATTCAAAGTTTTTTTTCTTTACAGAAGAACTTTTACTTTTTGATCGTCTTTTAATTGATTAATTAAACTTGCTTACCTTCTTAGGTAAGTACCAACATTAATTAAACAATTCCGGAACTGACGAAGTTGCAGACAACTCTGGCTTAGATTTGGCTTGGATTTTAAACCTCTAGCAACTTTTGTAAGTTTCTGTCTCTGCTGAAAGACTGAAGCTTAAAGTTGATCAAATAGTCAGACGCAGGCAGTTTCTGTGGCGGTGTGCCACCGGAGCTGTCTACACGCTGTAGGTGCTGTCTGTACCTACCTACCACACCTATGTGTGAAAGCTGGTCAAACGAATAGAGAACCGCTTCTGGTTGTCCAAGTTTGCTTTGTAGTTCTGAGCAGGAATCAGAGAAGGATGATGTAGTGTGAGACTGTAGTTCAACCATCAAAAGTAGGTACACACTACATCAGAAGTCAGAACTTTGTGAAGCCTCTGCGGCAGAACTGAATATCTTCGCTAAGACTCAGGCCAGACATATTATAAGTTGGGGGATTACATCGCTGACAAAAATGCTTGGCTGAATGCTTGTCCTGCTCCACAAGGACGCATTAATTAATTGATTAGCATTCGGATATATTGTTGGACCTGCTGAAGATTAAGATGAGAGAAAACTTTCTTTGCATTGTTTAGATTCAATCTCTTAGTATTATATAATTGCATAGCATGTGTGAGCACTATGTAGCTATTAAGCTACCTTTTACTGGGTACGTCTTTCACTGACTTGAGTGTGCCCTGGCGGTTGAGAGTATGTCATGCTCACTCAAATGTCTCGCTGATGGTGGCGTGTGTGTTGGATCATTAAGTTCCCTTCAAAATGGTTGAGCTAAATGGTGCTGATCCATGCGTCATGTTCGTGAACGGGCGCCGTCAGTTGGGACTGGTCGTCTCTTAGCTGCCATGGCTTATTTTTAATTTTAATATTTAATTTAGTTGTTTTAGTTATTATCTTTTTATTACGGACGCTTTTTAACGTGCACGTCTTTCTACATTGTTCTCACATGTATATTTTCAACTTGAACGATGTAACCAATATTTTGTAAAAATATTATGATTTAAAAGAGTGTCCGTGGAGTTTCTTGCCCGTTCTTCTCCATAGGGATCTACTACACTTTGGAATGGGCAACTAGCTTCATCTTTCTGACTGACCGACCCATTGACAATTCAAAAGTGCCTGTAATTGGTTTATTTGAAATAAATGCTTTGAGTTTGAGTTGAGTTTGAGTTTGACTCATCTCCAAAACCCAGACAGTGTTCGCTATTGACCGAAATTCTATGTGTGAATACATGTTCGCATCCCTGTCACGATGTAGAAGATAGTGTTGGTCAAACTACAGCCTTAAGGCTCCCGCAGACAGGCGCGACACGACGGCGCGACTCCAATAGATCAATTTTAATGAAGTTTTCATAGAAATTGTTCCACCAGAGTCGCGTCGCACTTGTCTGCGGGAGCCTTTACACTGAGAAGACTCAGCAACACAAGAGTAATTATCTGTCTACGACATTTGACCACGGCCACTGAGAGAGGTACGATATTATTTTTAACAGCTGCCTAAACCAGCTACTCAC
This sequence comes from Cosmia pyralina, assembly GCA_946251885.1. Classification (NCBI taxonomy): domain Eukaryota; kingdom Metazoa; phylum Arthropoda; class Insecta; order Lepidoptera; family Noctuidae; genus Cosmia; species Cosmia pyralina. Next base: position 12,585,257 of record OX276360.1, read on the forward strand.
TTAGAACATCAAGGCCTATGATAATGAGACTCTGCATGGAATAATACAGATGAAGTTGCAAATTATTTTACTTACCCCATTATTTTTCTACTGCTACATACACCCGAATCTTAGCAATGAAATCATTTTGATCTTAAATCTGGAAATTCTGGTAATGAGTCAACGATGAAATCACTATCTTGAAAACCTAACACATAATATTATAAAGTAGCTGTTTAGGGAAATAACTGTTTCATTAATTTAATTAGGATACGAGATCAAGCTCCAGCGAATCAGCAGTGCTAACAAATCTCACCGTGAAAACCTAGGTGAAGTGAGTTGTCATTATGCCTGATGCTAGGGGTTGACACTATTTAGAGCTCACTCCACGCTCACTTCACCTAAGTTTTCACGGTGAGATTTGTACAGAATAGCACGGCTGATCCAAATTGTAGCGAAATATGAACTAATATAGAAAAAGTTCTAATATTCATTGCCTTATAGGTATAAGCATAAGCAACCTGTAATTTAAATGATGTGCATAATAAAGAGTATTCTATTCTATTCATAGCGTAGTCAGCCAGCGCGTCATCAGTAGCGTGTTTCCACAGCTGGGACACAGGCCTCCTCTCGGTGAGAGGGAGTGGGCCGTATTCCACCACGCGTCTTAAAATTTTTGGTTCTAGGACATGTCAGTTTTCTTTCACCGTTTTGAGAGCAGTGGTGATGAAATAATTTACACAAAGTATAGCGCCTGTCGGGGTTCGAACCTACGACCTACAACTCGTAAGTCGCAGCCGTTACTACTGGGCCACCACTGCTCTCCATTTACATAATACAAGCATTTACTTAGTTTATCATACTGACTAATGTAAGTTCTCCGAAAGACAACACTGTGAGCTGTCACACTGGAAAGATCGGAGATCACAAACTTGCTGCGACAATCACGGTGAACTCACCAAGCCCCTATTCATGGAGCTTGTATGCAAATGGATTAAATTCGCTTCTAAAAGAAGATTTGGGATCTACAGCAGGTTATTTTTTATGAAAGCTATTCCAAGATTCAATTCTAATTGAACAAAAAGGTCAGTTTTAGTCTGAAGTTTAAAATTGTGACCGATAAAATTATGTACTTAGATGGAATATGTAAGGTAGTGCTCATTCCACATCACATGGGACCCGGAACCATCATAAGCAAGTTATAGATGCTATCTGGGAAAGGCAGCTCGAGTGCCATCAGTCTTACTTAAATCTGGGAAACCCGGTGTCGTGATGTTCGAAAACGCGCTACTGATTATGTAGGTACCTAGGTAATATCAATTGGCTCTTTTTGATATCGATTTAGATTTTAGAATATCTAAAAACCAGGAACGTATTACACAGGCTCTCTCAGTGCCTAATCCTTTATTACAAATCCTATCAGAACATCATCAGAAGCATAACTGAATAACCAGTTCAGTCATTCCGTGGCTTTTGGTAGCACATAAAAATACGTAGCTCATTGCGTAAAATACGCGGTGGAGGAAGACATTGTTGAATTAGATACACGCTCTAATTAGAATAAAAACCTCATTAGTAGGTATACTTAAAAGTTATTGACTCAATGAAACGTAAGTAAGTATTTCAGGTTTTATGCAGGATGCTAAAATCCTCAAAATAAATATATTCTTTTGCCTCAGTATTAACTATTTCTAATAATGCAAAGTAGGTAGTCATTCGATATTTACCTACAGCGATTCTGTTAGGCGCTCGACCACGGCCGCTCGTCATTACGCCGACGGTCAACCGGTTTGTGATCGCATCAGAAAAACAGCTACCCCGGTACCACGACACTCCTCAAACCAGCGATACGACGGAGCTGGTGCACGGTTTGATAAAAATTAAAAGGGTAATAGAGGTCTCGTGGTAGAAGGTGGCCGATATGCGCGATCGTGGAGAGCGCCACAATTTCGGTGTCAAAAATTTATATAACGCTGCGAATTTAAAACGCGTTCGTTCACTACGGTATGGCACAACGAGCTGGCAGTAGTTGGCCAGCTCGCTTTGAGGTGCAGCAGCACGCAATGGTATGACAGGTGCACAGTACACACGTTCGATGTTTATCGTGCAGGATCGTTATGATTTACCTCCTTTGCGTCATGCAGTATCCCTGCATAAAGTCCTAACAGTTAATTCTAAGATCAGAGAGAAGAGAAGAGAAGTAGACGAAGTTGGGCGAATAGCAACTTTTACTCATTTTCCTAGCTCTATTATACTTAGGTGGCTCATTAACATTTTTGTAAAATACAACGCGAAGCTTTGATTACATTTATGATAGCGTGTTGACGTAAAACTAAGTTTAGGGTGGAGGTGTTGGTGTACCTAGGTAGGTATATACGAGTATGCAGAAGTTACAAAGAAAGAAAAAAAAAACACGCACACAAATAAATTATCTTTCTTTCTTTCTTTCACGTTTGAAAACGAGTCTCTATAAGTTCCATAATTTTTACAGTTTTAAAAGTTACTCTATCGTTCGGAGATTTCCTTCATTTTTGCTGTCAGACCAAGAATGTATGGTTTAACCCTGATTAGATATCTGCAATGTGACCTTTGGACCCCATAAAAGCAGGTTTATGTACTCGTAGTAGGATAGGTATTACTTAGTTTACTAAACACATTAACTCTTAAAATGTCGATTGTACACCATGTGTACAGATAACAATAGAATTTCAATTGTGTCTGCTAATTGGCGCGCGACGGGTTAATTCAATATGTGTATTACTTACTCGTAGTTATAAACAACAACAAGGAGAACATAAAAACTTTTTTACAAAAAAATACAACCGATTTCCAAAAACAACACTACAAAGTGAAAAATAACTTTAATTTCGGAAGTCGGTGTCTAGTTAAATGTGTTTTCGTTTTTTGCCACCGACTTCCGAAATTAAAGTTATTTTTCACTTTGTAGTGTTGTTTTTGGAAGTCGGCTGTATTTTTTTGTAAAAAAGTTTTTATTTTTCACTTTTTAGTTGTGTGGTACTGGTATTACTTTTTAGTGGTACCTACCCCACACTAATTCTAATACCACTATCTGCAAAACAAACTAGAACATCATCCATATAAAAGTGGGGAAAAAATACGTATTATTGAAGCTAACTCAAAAACTACCAAAGCAAAGTTAATCAATTTTATATGGGACCAACTGTGATGTATACCCTCTCGAATAAAACAAAAAAAAATCCAAATCGGTCCAGCCATCTTCGAGTAATCGGGGAACATACATAATAAAAAAAAAAAAAAAAAAAAAAGGTTCCGACGAATTGAGAACCTCCTCCTTTTTGAAGTCGGTTAAAAATGGGGCGCAACAGGCAACACTGAAGTGTCTTCAAAAGACGGGTTGATAAATATAATTATATGAATGCTCTATACAACGTGTCGTTTTGCATCCTCGTCAAATAGCTAGGTAATGGTCTAGTGTTCGTCTATAGCTAGTCTAGTCTCGTCTTTAACTAGGTAATGGTCTAGTGTTCACAAGCACCACTGCTGAGCCCATGGTCCCAGGGTTCGATCCCCAGATCGGGGAAGTAGCCTACCCCATCGGAGACTACAGGCATGACGTCATGTTTTGTGTATTATGTTGCTGACTTTTCGTTGACGTCACTTTTGAAGGCAGTCTGGTAAACTCTAGCAAAACGCATAGGTGACGCTCATGTTACGCTGTCCTGTGCAGCTAACGTTTCCTAGAAGAGCGGTCCCCGCGACATAGCGTCTGCAATTTACCGGCGAATGACGTCACTAAAACGTTATATAAGAAAGTTAGTTGGTGTGTTTTCCCTAAAGAGCGTTTTCTAACACCGTAAAGTCAAATTCCGCTGCCATGATTTTCATGAGAGCCATCACTGCGGCCGTTATGTTGTGCTTTTCTAGGAAACTTACTCGGACTTACTCGATCGCTTATTTACGTACGTTAATTTGTATGGAATAATTGGTGTTCCCATTATAGTCACCAGATGGCGCTTATTCAGGCCTCGGGACAGCATAACATAAGGTTGAGTATACTGACGATTAAGTATTTAATTCTGCATATAGCTTGAAAAATGTACATATATTTTTATATAAGTAAATGAGTAATTTTTCATTCGCGATATCACGATATATTCTTAACTTAAAACATAATTAGGTACTGACAGCAACAAAAGTCGATTAACAATGTAGCTTTCACATAATCATAATTATAAAATGACTCCATACATTGCTTTTCTGCTACATCAGTACAATTGTTTTATTTAAAAAGATTATGCTCAATATTTAAAATACTGAAGTGCCAATCGCTTTTGTTGCTGATCATACCTAATATGTTTTATCTACGTAAGTTAAGCACATGTGCCGTCGGGGTCGCGGGTAGTTCGAAAGAGATACCGTGGCCCTAGCACGGGCAACTGAAGGAACACGGGTGGGTTTTAGTCAGTAAAAGTCTGACACGCCCTCCCGCTCTGCCCGGAGCGGGAGAAGTCATTTGATGATTTCCCATCCACAAAAAAAAAAAGTTAAGTACATGAACATTTAAATTAAACATTACTCATTCATATTCATAGACACATTTTTCAAACTATTGGCAGGATTACTTCATAGTTATTAACAGTATTAATTGGCGCGACTTACGAGTTGTTGGTCGTAGGTTCGAACCTTGACAGGCGCTTTACTTTATGTAAATTATTTCATCAGCACTACCAATGCTGGTTGGAGATGTACCAGCTTCTCCATCATTGTGTTCAGTTCTTCACAGTACACATCTGAAGTAATGCTCAGCCCGTTTGGTAAGAAGCTGTGATGAATCATACCGGCGCTAAACCACCAAACAGTGACCATCACTTTTCTAGGGGTAAGTTTTCGTTTAGGGCATTGTTTAGGTGCTGAATCAGGATCCAACCAACTTGCTGAGCGCTTGCGGTTATCAAACAGAATCCATTTTTCATTGCAGGTAACAATGCGGTTCAAAATTCCTTCATTTGTGTGTCTGTTGAGCAGTGCAAGGCACGTCTCGACGCGTACTTCGCGCTGGCGATCATTGAGTTCGTGGGGCACCCATTTGTCAAGTTTTTTTACTTTGCCAATTTGACGCAAATGGACCAATATTGTTTTGACGCTAACGTCGAAAGCTGCTGCTAATTCAGCCGTAGATTGTGTATCATCAGCTTCCACAATCGCCTTTAATTCGTCATTGTCGACAAAAGTCTTCGGACGACCGCGAGGTTCATTTTTCGGGTCGAAATTTCCAGAACGGAAGCGAGCAAACCAATAACAAGTGGTGCGTTGGTTTGTAGTGTTAGCTCCGTAAACGTCGTTGATGTTGCGTGCCACTTGTGCCGCGTTGCTGCCACGAGACGGTACTCATATTCCATAATTACTCGAATTTTTAACGTATCCATGATGACGAAAAAGATTGGAATGCGATGAAAATGTAACACTAATCAATAAACAAATGACTACTTTTGGAAAAAAAAATCCATGTTTTTAAAATAAAATTAATTTGAAATTAGAATTCTTAGCCAAACAAAAATTATTTTGATTTGAAATGGCCAGTACTGCAGAACGGCAATTTCATAGGTAAAGACCTAATATTTTTGTGCGAAAGTTAGTTCAGGCAAAGAATAACTCCTCTCCTCTCTCTTCTTTTCTCTTTCTATCCTGAGAAGAAAACAACGACCACAGCATTTTCATTTTCGACAGCTAATCCGTTTGTTGAAAATTGATCCTAAAAGTCTTGAAAAGCCAAAATTCCGTGTACCTAAATAAATTAATACACCAATATTTTGCGCACTGCGGAAGTACAAGAAACCGATGCGTACTTTTCTTTTAAATCTAGATGTTTTATTTATTTCTTAGTGTTTATACCTACCCGTTCTTTTGGGCTAACCTAGATTAGGTTGGAGGAATCGACCTACACAAAAGGGAATTTAGTTTCCCTCTATTAACTTAGGTAACTCTCCACTTTATCTCTCTTCAGCAGCATTTTGCAAAAGCTTGGTCACACGGACCAAGCTTTTGCGTAATGCTGCTACTTTTACCAGTAATGGAACAAGAATATATAAACTCACGCCTTCTTCCTATGAGGGTGGGCAGAAACTACAGAACGCCACCTGCTACGATCCTTACATACTACTTTTGCCTCGTGTACGTTCATACATCTGGTCATACACGCACGCGCCGGCCAGTTGCGAGTGCTACGAACCTGCCCTTTCTGAAGAACATTACCAATATGGTCACAATATCTACCTACTCCTAGGGCGTTCCCTCCCGGCGTTTCCACTCACATCTGCTTTTTTTCCTTTTAATAATCTACCTATTATTTCACATAATTTATTTAATCGTGATCTTTTTCTGAAAATACGTCACTGAAAACATGAGATGACTTGTTTTTTCCTAAAACAATAATAACTGCAGTTTGTAGATGAAAATAAATAAAAAATCTCAACACAAAAAAGTTACACGACACTGTAAAACCTTGTTCAACATTTGTTTTTCAATGAGTAACATTGTGTGATAATTTGTATAGAATACATTCTCGGAGCTCTAACAGGTATTGTTTATTTCGAAAATATTAATTTTACCATACCTATTTCTGATTTATTCCGAAAAGATCGTTAGCATTTTAATAATACTCATTGAATGAATTGAAAATCACTCGTGTTTCCCGGAAAATTATACCCCATAAAACGAAAAAAAAAACAAACAAAAGAAAATGTTCTTTTCCAAAAATATCAAAACGTCGACGTCGGTGCACCCTTAGGTGATGATGATGAGATAATGACGATGAACTAGATTAATAAATTAATGTCCTGTCAAATACTATTCAAATTGTAGGTATAGGAAAAAACCCGGCTAAGAGCGTGTCCGGCCACGCACTATGAAGGGTTCCGTAGTTGAAAAGAATTTATCACAAAAACATATTCTCCCATACATTAATATATGTAGTACATCATTTGCCTAGGCCTTTTCCCAACTACATATATTGGGGTCGGCTTCCAGTCTAACCGGATGCAGCTAAATACCAGTATATTACATGGAGCAGTCGCTCAACTGGGTTGCTACTGGGTTGTGGAGGTCAGATAGGCAGTCGCCTCCACAACCCAGTAACTGCGACTTAGAAGCTTGATTATTTAGAGATCCAAGGAACCGTAGACACACGCATTTTATATTAATTTCAACTTGATACCTCCACGCGTTCCCGAGAAATAGGGTCTTGCAAGACCGACAAACAGACGGACAACAAGTGATCCTTTAAGGGTTCCGTGTTTTCCTTTAGAGGTACGGAACCCTAAAAAAACAGTACTTATTCTGAATCAAAAATCCCATTATCTGTTAAGGGTGCAAGTTTTTAAACTTATTTCGAGTTTCGACAATCCAATATAAGGGAACGGGCACACGAACCAACTTAATTACGTTGCAATGACGAAAATGGATCCGACTGTCATGATGAACGTCAAACTTGTAACCCGTCAAGGAGTGGGCAGGAGTGGACACAATTTTATTGTATCTACCGTAAAGGTCAGTTTGTAGGTACTTTGTATTGGAAATTCTGAAGTCGTCAAAATGCAAGGAACAAGTAGAAACTTGAGGCGTAAAAATTTTATATACCGACTAATGCGAAAGTAACTGCCTGTCTGTCTGTCTGTCAGCTTTTCACACCTAATCTATATAGGGTAACTGCTATAGTAATTGGCCACTCATTAAAAAAGAGGTAAAAACAAGCTAATGCAAGCAAGCTCATGAATGAAAAGGACCAAAATATTTTGGTTGGTTTTGTTTTGGTTTTTTGGTTGGTTTTTTGGTGGTTTTGGTTTTGTTTTGCCGGTTTTTGGTTTGGTTTTGGTATTTCGGTCATGTTTCTACCTCTGTTTTAATGAGTGGCCAATTACTGAAGCGTGGCCAATTACTATAGCAGTTACCCTAGGTAGTCTGGGAACTGGGGAAGCATCTACATAGGTTCTTTTCATCATGAATATTTGTATTAAAAAACCAGCCAAATGCGTGTCGGACCACGCACAATGAAGGGTTCCGTATTTGAAAAGAACTTATCCAAAAAACAAACTTACATTATAATCCCAAAAAAAAATTTTTTATGTGATAAAATTACAAATTAACAATTTTCGGACTTTTTCCTTTACTTGTGCTGGGAGACCTTGCTTCTTGCCAAATTTCATGATTCTAGGTCAACGGGAATTACCCTATAGGTTTTGGGTTTTTCGCAATAAAAAAATACAGTCATTTATTTATGAGACATATCTCATAAATAAATGACTGTATTTTTTTATTGCCTTAGAAGCTGACTTAGAAGCCTGACTTTTTTAGGACTCTAAGGAACCATAGACCTACTTATTTGATACTTTATAACTCCACGCGGTCCTGGGAAAATGGGTCTTGTCTTGACTGACTGACAGACATGAAAATATTTTTTTTTTGTGATAAAATTAGAAATTAATAATTTTCGGACTATTTCCTTTACTTGTGCTGTGAGACCTTGCTTCTTGGCAAATTTCATGATTCTAGGACAACGGGAAGTATCCTATAGGTTTTGATTTACTTGCGAGTATCAAAATATGTCGCATAAATGGCCGTATTTTTTTATTGTGATGATTTAGAAGCTTGATTTTTTTAGAACTCCAAGAGACCATAGACCCACGTATTTGAATTAATTTCAACTTGATTCCCCCACCCATTCCTGAGAAAAAGGGCCTTGACAGACTGACAGACAGACAGACAGACGGACAACGGAGTGATCCTATAAGGGTTCCGTTTTTTCCTTTTGAGGTACGGAACCCTGAAAAGGATGAAATACAAAACGCACGTAGACGAAGTCGCGGGCAACAGCTAGAACCTATGTGCCTAAATAAATCTTATACTTACCTGTCTAAGTGGAACACTGTTGGTAAACAAAACAAGCGTGTATCTTTTGTAGTGTGAACGAAATTAATTCGTTACGCACCGCGATTTAATTATCACGTCAAACACCGGCCCGCTATCAAATTTTAACAACAATCAACTCATAGTGATTTGCATTTTCCGGACCGAGTGCGAAAACTGATAGACAAGTTTTCATCGATGAATTTTATGATAGCGTTTCATTATCAACTACAATATTATTATTCGGATATCTTCAGTCACAAAACCCATTTTTGGTATAGGATCTCAATTTGGATAGGTACTCTCCGCCTGGGGTAGGGTGTAGGAGAGCTCCCATGGATTAGAACCACATGCTTGGTGAGTGTCTTCAAGACAGTCGTCTTCAGTACACAAGAAATATACTACTATAGAGCGTGTACCCTGCTCTAACTGTGCTACGATACATGCACTATCCAAATATAGTTCAGTTTAAATGTATACATAGACTAGCCGTTGCCCGCGGCTTCGCTCGCGTGGATGTCAGAAATTATCCCACAGGAACCTACTACGGGGATAAAAAGTATCCTATGTAAGTAATCCAGGTTATAAACTATCTGTGTGCCAAATTTCATTCAAATCCGTTCAGCCGTTTTTGCGTGATAGAGTAACAAACGAACATCCAAACATCTTCACAAACTTTTAAATTTTAGGAGGATTGCACAATCAATGTTGGTACAATCATTATCTTTATAATTCAATTTCTTTTGCATTTGTTCTAGTGATTCTGAAAAACACCACTATTTGACAAATATTTATCACGATCGATTCGAACCTGTGATCCTTCGCGCAGAAAGCAGACCTCACGCATCCAAATGGCAACTAAAGATATCTACAGACTAACTACGCAGTTCTAGTTAACTAGAATCAAACCTCCTAAGAAACAATCCATATTATGTGACACTTACCTACTTACCCCCTATTCAATGAAGTAACGTAGCTTCACTAGCTTCATAAGTGGCGTGGCAAAGTGAATATCATTGAAAAAAGGTTTTGAATGAAAATATGTTTCTCTGGTTTTCCAGATGCGAGACCTAATTTTACCAAGTTCTTTCTTGTTTGAAACAACACCCATTTTCCCATTCGATTTCCTACTCAAATTTTGTGTCATCGACATCTGATCATAATAATATCCTGCATAAAATTTTATATTCTGTAGTGGTACAATATGTACTTATGTCCATCCGTCCTCTGAAGACTAAAGCAGCCAACGTACTCATACTTTATGTATCTTTTTGTACTTTCGTGTGTCCCCACTATTTGGGCCAGAATTAACCGTCACTTTCTAAGTCGACCTTCTGCGTAGAAGCTGTTTCCACCAAACGGTCCCGTCTTCTGTAAACTACGTTAAGTATTTCAATTTCAGAGCGGAACAATCGATGACATTACATCGTAAGTAAAGGTCTATGTACCACGAATACATACATAGATGAAATTCAAAACAAATCTAAGTGAATAACCTACCTTCTCTGCTTGCATAAGATAAATTGCCCGTTGCCTAAACACAAAATTTTCGTTACTGAAAAAGAAAATGTTGAATCTGCAACGTTAAGAGTAATTGTGAGCGATAGTAGCGTTACAATAGATGAACGCATAGAGGGTGTGCAAGGACGCGGGGGCACCCGAGGGCGCAGGGTCGGCGTCGAGGGCGAAGGGCCACGGGCGGCCAAGGGTACCGGGGACATGCGGCGCATCGGGCCCTAAGCCGTTAAGAGGCATTGCATTCGTACTGCTTATTATGCTACCCCCGCCCCGTTATGAGCCGGGCCTTGGCGTTACATTTCATGACGTAGATAGGTAAATCTCAAGATTTTGGTACATTTTCATACCTTGTGTATGTAAAGATAGAGAAATTCATTGTTAAACATATTGATTAAAAACTTAAATTGTCCGTATAATTATAATCACAACTGTCATTCTATGACAGTATGAAATTTGCTTAGCAATTAAATTCCCTGACTTTACTTATGTGATGAAGTTTATGTGTTTGTGTTACAAACATTATCGCGCAACACATCAGGATTTTTAAGAGATATGTATGAGACGAAAACTTGGTGAAATGTGGGTAAAGTGCGCCGGTTACTGCTACTTTCAATGCCGTGGGAAAATGTAGTGTACCTACGTCTACCTTGTACTGTAGGTAATTGATTTTTTTTTATTATACAATTAGTGATTCAATATTTTATTTAGGTATGTAGGTATAACATTTTATAATAGTGCGAGTCTATAAACTTTCCTATTTGTATTTCTCGCGAGTTTTAAGAATAGAGCCACGGATTATTGTTTTGAATCTTTTTGATTGCTTTACATGGTCATACATTCGTTGAAACTGAAAACTTGCAAGTTCCGAACGTGTGGATGCGGTAACTTGGTACGTTTTAGACTTTATTACCTAGTACGAAGACCACAAATGGGAATCTGAAACGTAGAGTCTAAGGTTCAATCATCGATTGGAGTATGAGCAATGCCTATTGGACTTTGAGGCTTGACAATGCTTTGGCAAACCCCGTGAGGTGTCTAAATAGCCGTACCTGGGTCAGTTTGTCAAACGAATACTTAGTTAATAGAAAAAAAAAAAATTAAAAGTAAAGTTGGTAGCTTTAAAGTTAAGTTGAATGTTAGTTAATGCAAGAAAGAACTACTTAATTAGTTAAACTAGGTAGTCATAGTTGCAGCATCGTACTTACAAACAAAACGTTAAAAATATTAACAGCATTCGCATTGCTTTTGGCTCGTTAAATGCAGTAGATAAATATGCATACTACATGCATACGAGTACATAAATAGATTATTTCAATAAACGCTCCAGAGGATGTCAAAGAGTGGACTGTGGGCTCATAAACATGTTTACGCGCAGCAATCGAGCTCACAGCGATGGAATTTGTTTCCCAGGCAGCCAATCGAAAACATTACACTTTTATTTATTCACAACAGGATAATTTGTTAAATTAAATAGAACTAAACTATCTGAAATTCTTTCGATAACTCCTTTATTTATTAAAGCTTTTGGTAGTGAGATTACGTAGACATTAGGTTACGAAATAGACAAATCTAAATCGCTTAGGTACATAAATTTTGGACCTAGGTGAGCTTTCCAGTCATTTCTTTTTTATAATCATTAGGAATTTCTTCTATAAGTGGGTATCTTGTATGCTATTACAGATAGGTACAAATATAACAACCAAATCCGTAACTAATTACAATAAGTTATCGATTCTTGGGCGAGAATCGAACCCGCGAGTCGCGAGTATCCCCACCCGTAGCCGTGCGTAGAAGCCAATCTACTGCTATACTATAAAGTAGAAGCATATTCGTTCAGAGGCTTTCGACTTAGATAATTACTCAATTAATATTGAAACGCATTTGTCTAGGTACCATCTAGAAAAAAAGAAAGAATGATCTATCTAGGTACACAGAAAAAATCAAGCTTTCAAGCAATCACCTACCGATTATGCTTGGCTAAAAATTATACGGCTACAAATAAGATAACCAAGACTTATTTAAAACGTCCTTTTCAGCTTTGTTAATATCAAGCAAGCAAGTATTGCTAAACGTTCTCCGTTAGTATTAACAAACTACTTGTCTATTTCTAAATAAGTGTCTTATTAATTTCAACAGTAGGTAATCGAATTTGGTTAATCATAGAAAAGTTTACTCATTTATTAACTGACTAAGATAATAACAAAATTATATATTAACATAACTAAAACTATTAAAAAACTAAAATATGGCGTCGAAAAATTCCTCCGCATCGCTGTCGACTGGTAAAGTAGGTACCCAAGAGACTGGCGGCATTGCCACGTTGTATGGCAATGCTAAGCCGCTGGCCAAGGTAAAAGCCAGCCCTTGGGTCACGGGAAGTGTCAACCAGCCGTTTGGAGATTTCGTTGAACAAACTATGAGCACTCGGACCCCACGGCCCAAGGGTTTCAACCCCAAACGGCTCGAAAATATAATTACCGATAAGGTTATTATACTTCCGCCGCTTGAGGTATTCCGCAGCGGCAGCAGCAGACCAGCAGTGCCAGCACAGCACGCAGAGCCAGGAAGATGGGATGGCGCAAGAGTATCGACTTTAAGATAATTCATTTTAGACCTTTTATTATTTGATTGAAATTAGATGTCACCATGATGTTTATAACCGTTTAACATATTAAAAAGCAAATAGCCCAACTACGTATCGGTAAATAAACGCAGCTCAGAGAATTGCAAAGCCGGGTACAGACTTAACGAAATGTAACATGCAATGTAACACGCAATGAAAGAATTTGCCGTCCACATTGTCGCCATGTATCATGCAATGTAACAGAATCCTCATAGTGTGGACGCCTTGCACGCACGAACCGTGCACACTACGCGCACGAACAGAGCATTTCAACGCGTGCGCGCCGCGATCCGCCATTTGTCGGTTTTTTCGCCGAACACAACAAAGGGGCGCGCAGTGTGCACGGAGCGGCAGTGTGGACGAGTTGTGTGTCTGTACTGCGGAACGAGCGCCAACAATTGAGGAAGAAGACATAGCTACGACAGAGGTCTCGGCGATGTTTTCGTCGTTTTTTTATCACATGATTTACTATTAATAATGAAGCACCGACAATCATCGTAGCTAGTAATTGGTCGTCACGATCCATTCTCTTCACGTGTTCTCGGCAGACTGAGCTATGTTCGCCACGCGCATCGGAAACAGATGCGAGTAGGTACTTACATACTCGGTTCGTGCGCGCGCTGCGTTCACACTTATGAAAATGCTCCTTTCATGTTACATTGCATGTTACATTTCGTAAGTCTGTACCCGGCTCAAGAATTTCTCAACGAGTAGCTTATTTAGAATTAAACAAGAAGTTAGGTGCGTAACAACGGGGCGCACCAGTGAGCTCTGCAGCTCACTTCACTTGTTCGATTCTAGCAACAAACTTTGCAGGCTCCCTCCAAATCAAGTCTCTCGGTTGTAAATAGCAACAACTTGGTTATTTGTAGCCGTTACGTTTTTTCCTTGATACCTACCTACTACTGACGTGGATAGTAACAGCTTCATCTTTCTGACTGACCGACTTCTTCACAATTCATATATGTAATTAAATGGTTTAATTGAAATAAATGTAGGAGTTATAGTTAAAGAATCGTTCCGTTCTTTCTTTATCTAATCTAGAAGAGATTTTGATGCTAAACGCACATTACACACAACAATTAAATGAAGTTATAATAAAAATCTGTTCCTAGCGAGTGTTGCAGCGAGCAATGTGATCGGCAACGTTCTCTATCGCAGCCTATTTTTCCTCAAATTCATTCGCCACAGCAGCGAGGCGGCCGGCAAGCGGCACGGATCCGATACGAGCGGCGAGCGGAGCGTGGCGCAACGACCACTGCTTGCTACCTAACAACAAGTTACATAAAAATACAAGTCGGCGCGCAGAGAGCGGCCGCGGCCCCGCCAGACCACGGCTACGTACCGGTTGCTCCACACTGACTGCTGTCCACTCATTTTTATTCACGATGCAAGACGCTTTATAATTTACAGAACTTTATATTCATAGTAAATTCCATTGTGTTGTGCTGTATGAACCAACTCGTGTCAAAAGTAAATTACCATTGCTATTAATTGCCTAATTATTGGACTAGTATGTAAGACATTGCCTACCTATATCACATGCTCATAGACTGTCTCTTGGCAAAAGCAAGTTAAACCAGTCAGTTTCCTTGAAGTTAGATTTTTTTGTGCGCTCGGAGCAAATACAATGAAAAAAACAAGCTGCTATCTCACGTGTCTAACCAACTACCCTCATTTTTACCATACGTAGATAGGTTAGACAATGCCCGTTTTCACTAACACTAGGTGACGTCTAAATGAATGCCTAAGTAAAAGCGTAGGTACTGTTGGATTTTCAGCACTCGGCTCAGCGTCGGGTGTTGAAAATCTGACAGTGCAATATTTAGGCATTAATTTAGGTATTTCCTAGTGTTAGTGAAACGGAAATAAACAGAACTTATTAATATGGTAAAACAAGTTAATTAATAGTAGGTACCTACCTACCTAAAAACTGCTGGATTGCTTCACAGCAGTCACAGCACAGCGCACAAACCAATATTGTCTGTCAAAATCTTTAATAGCCTACCCGCATTCGTTTGACGTTTGATAAGAGTAGGTAGTGTCCTAGTCCTCGAGTGAATTAGTTCCAAGTACAGTACATTGATATGTATTACAATGCTGTTTGGTCGCTGTGAGCTCGGCGTCGGCGGTGACACATCGGCGCGTGATTCAGAGCCGACTGCGCGTGCACAAGCATCCCTGACGTCAGCGCGCGTCCGGCGGCGGCTATTATCAACACAGCGTGGAAAAATATCGCGCATTACTTTAATATGCGACAATAGAATGTCCGAATGAATTTAACTTTTTGCAGTGATACGTTAGGTAGCTGTCGAACTAGATTACTTATAGAACTTCGGTCGAGTCTCGATGCAACATTTGTATGGAATGTGCGACAGCAATCAATGCCTATTCTTATTTTGTAAGTAAATACTAAATATATGTTTGTATTTGCAAAAAACAGGGAGCGAGTCTATGGGAAGGTCGGGCAAAGCTAATTGTAAATGGCGTGATCATAGCTATTTAGGTCCCAAAGGCATTAAATATATAATAAATTTGACAATTCGTATAATCATGAGGCTATTTCAATATTTTTAATCAAGTATTTGTTATCGACATGGGTTTCTACTGTGCTGGAGTGGGCTGCGTGACGTCACGTCCGTTTGTGACAGCCCGCCGCGCGGCGCCGGGCGACAGTTTATAAAAAGGCATTTCACAAGTGGATCGAGTATTCGAGTCAGTTGGCGTACGGTTCTCAGTGAGTTCACAACTATCTATAAGTATAGTTGTTCGTGGGAGGGTAACAAACGTATCAAAGTTTGGTGCACTATTTTGTAATATTATGAAAGTTAAAATAATTTAAAATGATTCTGATGTATTTTGATAACATGTATGATGTGCTTATATTAAATGAATATTCAAATCAAATCAAATCTTTTTATTGTGGGCATAGGTTATACAGACAGATGCTAATATTATATTAATCTGTGTGGCTTTCTATCATATTTGACGTGGAAAGTGTCGGATTTTAAAACCTTAAAAATATATCCTCATACTTAAATTTCTTCAAAATGTTTCGAACTCTTTTTTTATATAAAATCTTTACGAATAGCTTTATTTTTCTAATTTTAGGGTCTCTCGGGAAATGGTGGACTCCAATTTTGGAGTATTTAAGAACACAACAACGCGTCATTTTCGCAAAAATAAAATAACTACCTCACGCCTTGCTAATATTACTTTGAACTAGCGAACTGCTACGACAGCGCCATTTTGACAGTTGCCTTCCCCATTGCCAACACAGGATAGAAAACGCCGACCTCGTCTAGTTTTCTCGTGTAGCCGTTGATGACCCTATCTTTCAGTCTTATACAGGCGGTCTGCATTTGAACTGAAAAATAGCATTTTGGGTGCGGTTTTGACATAACTGCATCAAAACTGTTGACAGACTGCGCAGTCCACTTGCAATCGGTTGCGAAAAAGACGATGCAGCAAAGTAATTAGCGATACCTACCTTTAGAGGAGGTCCTCCATAGTCCTTGGTTAAAATTACGTGAATTTAACTCGGATTTTGTACTACGTATTCTCTATATAATTGTTTTCATTAGTTTTAAGAGTTGTAAACTTGTAATGAAAGAAACGAATAAAACATTCTGTAGGTACCGAGTTTTCATGGGAAGAAATATTATCCGAAACGTCTGCAAGTATTGAGCAGGCTACAACTACAAGAATAGGACCCCGGTGTTCGGGCGGCGCGGTGGTTTGTCCGTCGCGTTCCGTTCCTCGACCGCAATGCTGCGCGTTTCTATACCTTTTGTATTCATAACCTCCACATCACCTCGCCCGCTCGCCTCCTCTACTCGCTTGTGCCGAATTTGCTTCACTGATTACGACCTTCCGTTATACTTGTGGCGAATTTTCTCTGCTTGGTAGAAGAAAAATATTGTCGTCACTCCTGTTGGTCCTAATTCGGTAATCGGGAAACATTTTTTGACTTCTTAGTGTAGTTACTATTAAATTAAAAATAAGGGAATCGAAAGTTTAAAAAGAAGGGAATTATAAATAGGAAATTTTTGTGTGGCTGATACTGGCATGGCCACCATCAGGGATTTTAATTTTGATAACACGAAAAATTTGTCGCTAATTAGTTGAAATTTGCCGCCAAATATCAGAATTTGTCGGTCACTAGTTCAAAAGTTATAAGGGTTCATTTGTGGCCGATCTGGAGAGCGTCTCCCCAGCTTGGCCACATTTATATCTCAAAAACTAGGCCACCTAGCAAAGATCCGTTTTTTTCCAGATTTAGTCGCTAATTAGTCACAAGTTTTGCCAAGTCACAAATCTAGTCGGGTCTTAGTTTAGAAGATATAATGAGTTCAATTTTTAAGTATATTCCAAGAGCTAGATCAAAGATTTTGTCGTAAACTCATCGATCTAGCTCTTGGACTATACTTAAAAATTGAACTCATTATATCTTATAAACTAAGACTCGACTAAATCTGTGACTTGGCGAAAACTTGCGACTAATTAGCGACTAAATCTGGGGGAAAACAGATCTTTGTTAGGTGGCCTAGTTTTTGAAATATAAATGTGGCCAAGCTATTTACAAAACCACGGGGTGATTGCGCAACACATCTATAGTAGCAATGGCTTTCATTTTGACAGTTCAACAACATTTATTGCGTTAATTACGTTGTTGAACAGACAAATATTTCGAACATATGAAGCAATGGATGAGATTGAAATGTATTACGCTATTAGGGTGCAGGATAGTAGGGATGTGTTAATTTGTATAGGTACAGTGACATCCGTGGTAAGGCTTCATGTACACGACGCCGCAGCCGCACCGGCGGCGCCAGACCCCATGTTTGTGTACAAGCGACAGCACATCAGGTTATACCAAACAGTATTTCTCAAAATGATTTGAATCCATAAAATATTGATGGTTCAGTACAAAATCGAATGAGAAAATTTAACAGTTTGACCTAACTTGACCTGCTGCTGTGTGTACACGAATGAAAACCTCGCAGGCACCGCACCGGGGCCGCGTGTACACGGCATTGATACAGAGTTAAACACTGGTTCAAAAGTTATAAGGGTTCATAGGTGGCCGAACTGAAAAGCATTTCCCCAGCTTGGCCACATTTATATCTCAAAAACTAGGCCACCTAGCGAAGATCTGTTATCTCCCAAATTTAGTCGCTAATTGCTGCGACTAGCAGCAATTTTTCGCCAAGTCACATATTTAGTCGGGTCTTAGTTTAGAAGATATAATGAGTTAAATTTTTAAGTATAGTCCAAGAGCTAGATCGAAGAGTTTACGATAAAATCCGTGATGGTGGCCATGCCAGTGTCAGTTACACGCAAAAATCGAGCAGTACTTCCCCTACTATTACTGAACTCTGATCGTTGTATAACTCGATATCAATGCTGTGTACACACGGTTCCGGTGCGGTTTTCATTCGTATACAAAAACATGCGGTACGGGGTGGCCGGCGCCAACACGCGGTTTTCAAACGCGGTTTTCAACACTGCTTAGCACAGAGAGTTGAGAATTCAACAGTGTTTTTTCGACGCGCTAGAATGCACTCTGTTGTTGTTAAGTTGGATTCTCAACGCTCGGCTCCACCCACATCGAGAGATGAAAATCCAGTGCGCGATCATTTTACGTCCGTGCGTACGTCGGCTAACACTTTCACTAAGAAAATCGCCTAGCCTACTGCGACATATAGGAGCTATGTTGTGTGCGGTTGACAGTCGATTAACAGTGTGACTGACACTGACTTTGCCACCATCAGTGATTTTAATTTTAATAACACAAATAATTAGTCGCTAATTAGTCAAAGTTTGCCGCCAAATATCAATTTGTCGGCCACTGGTTCAAAAGTTATAAGAGTTTATAGGTGGCCGATCCCAGCTCCCAGCTCGGCCACATTTGTATTTCAAAAGCTAGGCCACCTAGCGAAGATCTGTTTTCTCCCAAATTTAGAAACTAAGCAACTTTTCGCCAAATCACAGATTTAGCCGGTCTTCGTTAAGAAGATATAATGAGTACAATTTTTAAGTATAGTCGAAGAGCTAGATCGAAGAGTTTACGATAAAATCTTTGATCTAGCTCTTGGACTATACTTAAAAATTTAACTCAAATATCTTCTAAACTAAGACCGGCTAAATCTGTGACTTGGCGAAAAGTTGCGACTAATGAGAAAACAGATCTCTGTTAGGTGGCCTAGTTTTTCGAGATGTGGCCAAGCTTGGCGAGACGCTCTCCAGATCGGCCACCTACGAACCCTTGATAACTTTTGAACCAGTGACCGACAAATTCTGATATTTGGCGGCAAATTTCGACTAATTATTTGTTATCAAAATTAAAAACCCTGATGGTGGCAATGCCAGTGTCACATCGATTAACACTCTTCAGTTTGTTTTTTAAATATAGAGCAATAATAAAAAATTGGAACTGACGTTTAAATTAGATCATGAAATGCTGAAAGTATTGTATCACATAAATGTGGGTTAAAAGTACACCAGTGTTAATCTACTTCTATTCATATAGTAAATAACCTTCCAAAATAAAATCGTAGAGTAATAAATATAGTGCTGGTTGTTGATTTGTAGGATTACCTCAAAATTATGTTGTGAACAAGTTGCATGTGTCCATGTAAATAACAGAAAAAGTCTGATTTCTGCGACAAAATGTACTTTATTGAAAAATCTGTGACGATGTCGTGTGATGATATTCAGTACGTCTGCAGCAATGCGTTAGTTGCGTACAGTCAACCACACCTCCATGTGAACAATTCGACTCGGACAGCGCCTTTATTTCGTAGCAGTAAGGGCGATTTTCGAAGTAAAAGTGTACTACGGACTTGCGGTTGACCGTACACTTGCTCAGCACATAACTGCAAACGTGTTGTTGATAATGAGACACCTCGTATACAATTCTATACATTACACCGTTGCGTCATGTACACAACTCCGAAGATCTATTCAGTGTAGGGTATACCTATTTAGCTACAAGCATAAAACTAAAATAAAAAACCAATAAGAAACTCTACATCCATTATATTTTAACGTCATTAGTGGTGACAATTAAAATTAATACATTTTAATTGCGTCTGAGATTTCAAATTTACTTTTTTTTACATTATGTACGAACTCAAATGTATGTTTTTCTTATTTGTTAAGACACTCTATGCTCATCCATTATCTAAAATATAAAAAGCTATTCTTACGTTTTCGGCTTCAACTCGTAGATAATGATTGAACATCGAAGTTAGAATAGTAAAAAATCAGTCTAAACGAAGATGCCTGCGCAATCGTTTGCCATTGGTCCACAAGCTAGCTACTTCAATACTGTACTATCATCTGTTTCGGCCTTATATAACTAACACAGGAACCAAAATACAACTTATAAATAAAGAATAGTACCTACAGATGTTTAATAAATTCAGTCAAATTTGTAATATTAATCAAACCTATACCGAGATTCCAAATAAGATAGACTAGTTCTGTATAATTCTCAGTCAATTTCGTTTGGCATTCTACCTACAAACTGTGAGACTGACACTGGCATGGCCACCATCAGGGATTTTAATTTTGATTACACAAATTAGTCGAAATTTGCCGCCAAATATTAGCATTCGTCGGTCACTGGTTCAAAAGTTATAAGGGTTGGCCGATATGGAGAGCGTCTCGAGCTTGGCCACATTTATACCTCAAAAACTAGATCACCTAGCGAAGCTCTGTTTTCTCCCAAATATTAGTAGTTAATTAGTCGCAACTTCTCGCCAAGTCACAGATTTAGTTGGGTCTTAGTTTAGAAGACATTAATGAGTTCAATTTTTAAGTATAGTCCAAGAGATAGATCAAAAATTTTATAGTAAACTCTTCGATCTAGCTCTTGGACTATGCCTAAAAATTGAACTCATTATATCTTCTAAACTAAGACCCGGCTAAATCTGTATCTTGGCGAAAAGTTGCAACTAATTAGCGACTAAATTTGGGAGAAAACAGATCTTCGCTAGGTGACCTAGTTTTTGAGATATAAATGTGGCCAAGCTACGGAGACGCTCTCCAGATCGGCCACCTATGAATCCTTAACCAGTGGACCGACAAATTCTGATATTTGGCGGCAAACGACTAAATTTTTGTGTTATCAAAATTAAAATCCCTGATGGTGGCCATGCCAGTGTCAGTCACACCTAAAAACTTGCAATTAAAGCTTATACGAAATGATAAAGATCGTCGCAGTAAAGCATAGACTTAAACACAACCTTAAGATATTCGCACCATCAAACACCAAAAATAGTAACCACAAACATGCATACTTTATTCTAGTCGGCTCTTTCAAAAGGCGTCAAGCAAAAAATATATGATATTTTAAGCATGACCCAAGACAATTATAAATATTGAGAAGACATTTGATCATGAATACATAATAATATATACTTTATAATCAGCAAGTTTTGCAATGCCTTAGTAAATAATAGAACCAACTGTACATAAGCGTTCGTTACGCTCGCGACCCAATAAATACTTAACACAGCCCGTCGAACAATCGATACAGTCTTCTTGTCACCTTCAATATCACAATTACACCAGTAGCTCATAGACCAACGACAAACAGGCCTGCACAGGTTTGGCAGTGGGTTTACGAAAAATTGAGTAATACATATTATACGATAATTAAGAATCACAATACAGTTAATACTTATGAATAGAACTTACTCAAGTCAAATATGATAAGCGGTGACGAACGGTGCGCACCGCTAGGCCGATGGCGCGCCTTATCTCGCGGGAATTTTACACGACGCGAACTTTACTCTCTCCCACGACACATATTATACACAACTGCTCCTACAGTTTAAGGCGCGGCGCAGCTTACTAGTGTTTACATCTAAAACCGCTGCGCTCTACCTGTATCATGTGTACGCAAAAGAGCGCAACAGCAACGAGTCTATAGTTATTATGACCTAACTAGGTCCCTACAAAATCGAATAGAATACAGAAATAATGGAATAGCATAACGTGCGTGGTCTGGCAACTCGTATAAAGCACCATGATTTGGCCCTTAGATACCAAAACAAAGAAATTATGCAAAGTTCAATAAACTACTACCACATACTTAATATGTTGTACGCTTACAGGAATGTCTAATAGTAAAAGTTTCGCTCTTATATCTATGTGACTTACATTCAATAACTTTACTTATAGCAAAATTAAACTTACGTAAACACATTGCCACTACACATTGCATCTTATCGTAGCAGGCTTCTCTTGGAATGATGCGCTCTAATACAATTTTACAAAAGATTCAATACTATCATTGTTATTTAGTCATATAAAGTTACAGACCTGATGCAGTGAGATGCAATGGTAATGGTTTAGTAATAAAAATCTAGACACTTGTCAATCTAGAGACTTGTCAAGGTGAATATTGTTAAGAGTATTTAAACCTTGGGGCATTTGTTAAACCTATTGATACCAAGTTATCTAAGTACAATTTAACGTAATACGTTGAATATGGTTCTCCTGACAAGTCGTGGTGTACGTTAGTAACGTATGCTTCGCGTCAGTAGTGCGCACCGACCGTCACCGCGCGGTACACAGTGAAATTTCAATACACGTTTAAACTAGGAAATGATGTCAATTAGCGTGGAAGCAACCTCAGTCTTGTCAATCTTCTGATGTGAACCAACAACGCTACGACGCCCTGCAGTTCCACTCGTCCGATCCTGGAAACAATGTTCCAATGCAGTATTTACTGGTTAAGTTTTCCTTACAAACAAATTTAGCTTACAGCAAAAATATATCAAAAGTAACATTTTTTGTCACATGACAATTTCAAGATTGAGATAACAGTCATGTTAAAATTACAATAATAAATTAAAATACTATTTAAATAATAACACTCCAGGAATAACTTGTTGGGTGATCACCTGAGAATAAAATTATCTATGTGAAGAATATAAATTAAGAATGAAAAGATACCGACTCGAAAAGAGGAGCAAGTTACGTTAGTAGGCGACTGACCGACACGAGCGGCGAGACTATAGAATAAACAAAATGTTTAACAAGCGTTTATTCCAAAACTGTTGTTCCGAAAAATCGTAAAAATAGTCTTTCAACAAGGTTTGGCTTCAGGGGTCTAAGTACACTGCAATGGTCTCCGCCATTGTGATTTACTATACAAAATCGGTTAAAACCTCACAATGGCGAGACCCTTGCAACGTTTGTAAATTAGTAGACTTGGTTGTCAGCTATGTCACTGACTGGCTACTACTCGCTCGATTGGCGTATAGCGATAATACCTGCTCATCTTTGCTTTGACGTAGACTGGAAATACTTTTATGTCGTTTGGACGTACTTATTCTCATATATTAATACAGGTCACATGACACTCACCGTACTATCTTATGCTTCCGTGGGCTGCTCTATCGGATCGTTGCGCGGCTCGTCAACGGCTACCGTCTTCACTTTGATATCAGCTACGTCAACTTCGGTATTGTTTTCGGTTTTGCCCTGATCCTTTTCAGCCGAGTCACCGTTTGCGCCATTCACTACCTCTTTTCCGTTTTCCATTGACAGTCGGGAACTTAATTCTTCCTCTTTGCTGGCATCTCCGTTTTGAGACACGATTTCAGCATCGCCGTTGGTAGCTTTGCCGTTTACCTGTGCTTCTTTCGTTTCTTTTTCTTTTGGCTCACTCTCAGGCTTAGCTTCTTCTGGAACTTTTTGACTCTCCTTAGATTCTACAGGAGTTTCTACTTTTTCCTTAATTGTTTCAGCAGGGGTCTCTTTCTGTTCTGTTTCTTTATCATCGCCTTTCTTTTCTTCTGTGTCAATTTTATTATCAGCTACATCTTTCTCAGTGGCAACTTCAGGCACTTTAGTTTTACTGCCATCTGTTTCAGGTGTGCTGCTAACCTCCGTTTCCATTTTATTTTCAATATTGTCTGTTTCTGGTTTTGCTTCTTTCTCATTAGTGGCTACTTTGTTTTCTTCGCCATCTGTAATCTTAGGGCTACTACTGTCAACATTTTCCTTCGTTGTTTTAACTTCTGCAACTTTTTCTGTGGGTTTCTCTTCTGGTGCAACTTTCGTTGTATCGTTATTGTCAACTTCCTGCTTTTCGATTTTATCTCCTTCCACTTCAGCCTTGCTCTCTGATGCTTGCTCTGCAGCTTTTAAAGCTTTCTCCTTCTCCTCACTCTGCTTCATTTCCATTTCCATTTCCGAATCTAATATTCTCTCAACAATATCATTTGAATCCAAATTTTCAGTCTCCATGGTTTCTTCAGCAATAGTGTTCAGCAAAGGTTTGACTGGTATGTTATCTAAGTTAGTGACATCCTGTACTTTGGACAATATTTCGTCACATTCCTTCTCCAGCACCTCTCCTACATTCTGCAGTTCTTCCATTTCATTAGAAGAGGGTTCCTCGATGACGGGTTCGAGATCTTCGATCATTTCCGCTACTTCGTTCAGCCCCTCTTTGTCATTAGTCACATCCTTGATTTCTGTAATTATAGAAGCAGGAGTTTCTGCGGGATCAGGTGCATCTTTGTCACCATTTTTCAATTCGGCACTCTCTTTTGGCTCAGGAACAGTTTCTGAAGACTCTGTCTCCATCTTTTCAGTCTCTGGTTTTTCAGTCTTATCACTACTCTCCTCAATAACGGGTTCAATGTCGCAGACTGGGGTATCGGCTATTTCATTTGAGTCTGTGACTTCTTCGACAATTGTTTCTACTTTTTCAGCTACTACATCCATCTTAGCTTGAACAGCTTTATCTTCTTTACCGACAGCTACTTCTTCCTCCACGTCCATTTTTTCTGGCTCATCGGCTGCTTCTAGAGTGGGTTTTTCAGGTTCAGCTGCAATCGTTTCAGATGTAGCTTTCTTTTCAATGCTCTCTTTTGCTACGGGCGTAGCTTCGGCTTTGGCAGGCGCCAAAATTTCAGCAGGCGCTTTGTCTTCGACGGGTGTTTTCGCTTCAGCTGACGATTTAGTTTCAGGCGCTTTCTCTTCAGATGGTGCTTTAGGTTGAGCAGCAACTTCTTTTTCAGAAGCTGTTTTAACATCTGCATCCATATCGGTTTTCAGAACTTTAGCAGGTTGTTCATCCTGTAATGACATAATGTCAACGATTAGCTTTTGTCCAAACTAGAATCTGTGTATTCTATTGGCTTTTATAACAATACTATCAATGTACCCCTTCAATTAATGGGTATTACTGTTTTTCGTAAATAAAGTAGATTTTTTATCAAACAGTAAATCAGCTATTGCGCATTGGTATATAATACATATTTATAACAGAAGGGGGAATGTAGCAGCCCATTCCTATGACCTTTTAGTATTTACACCTTATCAAGTTCTACACAAGAAACTTTGAAGAGAGTTAAGGACGCTGACAATATAATTTTAAGTAAAAATTTTCCGGTACATTTATTGAGAAACTGTAGCTATCTAATATTATATTTGTAGTTTAGAATGGTACCATGCACATCTATCAACAATTTGGCTAAAAAACATTTTAAGAATGTAAAGCATTTTATTTAATAAACATGCTTTTGTGTAATAAAGTAATGATTTGACTACCCATTTGTAACAGCGTCCTTAAGCCGAAGAACAAAGAAGAAATAGAAGTTGCAAGTTGCAACACATGTGCAATCATACCTAAACTTGTTAAAACAATTTTATTAAAACTAATTACAAATTAATAAACAAATTTTTCAATAAATACATACATTTACTGTCCAAACCATCACCAAAAACCCAAAATAAAAAACGAAAGAAAAATAAATAATTTCTTTTGCAATGTTAAGGACCAAAATCATTTGGTTTTATTTATAAATTGTTTCAGTAATTCGATATTTTCTAGGGTAATGTATTTTCCTATTTTAATGAAGCATCTGGAACTTTTCTTTCATTTTAGCACTTATTTTTTTTATTTAATTGTCATCCATCTTTGTATCTTCTGAGGTTTAGTTTATCTGATGCATTGTTTTACATATTATTAGACAAAGTCAGCTAAACTAACAGGTATGCAGGATTGCAGGGATTGTAAAATGTATTATGTACATATTTGGCTAGGGGAACTATCCTGAATGTAAATAATTTGAAACTACAATATTTTTCATAATATTTTATTTCTACATTTAAAATGCATGTATAAATAATAAACGTTAGGTATCCACCAAAAATTAAATAACTTATTTAACATTTATCACAAAGCCTTAGCCTAAAGCATACTAAAGCGTAAAACCTCATTTACACATTGTAAGTTTCTTGCCTGTGGCAACAAAATTAAAGCAACAAAATCTTGCATCATCTAAACATGTTTAGATGGTACAACTTTTATTATTGCTTCATGTTATGTCACAGGCAAATAAATTTCACTGTGTAAATCAGGCTTAATGGTTCCTGTAAACAATTACCTATAATCTTTCCAACCATTTATTTTACTTTAGCGTTTATGAAGTTTTGCATTTGTTTTCGCCTATAGTTGCCTGTCAATAAAATTATAAGGAATTTCATAGCGTCCATGAAGTATTGCATTTTTTCATCTATGGTTACCCGACAATAAATAAGGAACTTCATAGGCGTGCTTATGTCAAAAGTAAAATAAATGGTTGGAAAGAGTATACCAGATTCAAAACTGTTTATGCAGCTACTTTCTATAGTAGCAATCCAAGCTTACTGAAATAGGTTATAGTTCGAGAAAGTGTGCGTTTTGAGAATAAAAGAAATAGAGCGACAAAAAAAATTGTGTCCACTATCCACTGTGTACAGGAACCATTTCAAAAACCTGTCACCAACTAAACACGTACTCACCTGCAGGTAGGTCGGCGAGTCTATTCGTCTACACAGATAAAACTACAAGTGCATGCATTAGGCGTGCTATGGCGGTATCGGGTATCAGCGGAGGGGCACCTGGGCGTCGGGTTTGCGCTTGTTGGGGTTGGCGAGGGTCGCCAGGCTGTACAGCACAGGGAACGAAGATGTGGCTTCGGCTGGAAGCGCTGCGTTACCCTCGCGGCTCACCAGCGCGGTCTGCATGCCTGATGCGCGCGCAGCTTCCGCCTCTGATGATCAACACGTCGCTTTGATTTTAGCAATTCTTTAAATAATTTATTTTTAAACCAGCCTTAAATTAAAAGGAAAAACTTGTGCTGATAATTTTGGAGGACTATAGCATGGTAAACATGTAAATGCATTGTATCTTTGCACACATGTCATGTGAAACTACAAACGTCATAGTCCCATTGTTAAGAAAGCGAGTGGAAATTACATGCTGTGCCAATAAAATTCTTTCTCATTGACTTGTATTAAAGGAAAGTTATAGTGGTAGCTAGTCGTTCTGGCTTGTAAAGCAACTGCTCATCTTCACAACCCAAATGGTTATTTTAGAATTGCATCACTGGAGTCAAGTGCTGCTTGATATAATTGCAATAAAAACAAAATCGAGAACTAAGCCATAGGGTATCCAGCAGACAACACAAAACTGCTATGGATAGTAATAATACGAAAAATTAAATACCTTTAACAATGTCAGTTAAGAACAGTATCTCTTCAGGCTTGCAGCCAATCTTTTCAGCGATGGCAGTGTAGCTGGCAGCCTCCTGTTTGGCACCGACGGCGGTGTCGAAGTGTCCGTCGATGGACTTGAGCATGTCTCCAGCCAAGGATTGGCCAAAGAGAAGCTTCTGCGCCTGGACGGAGCCAGAGGAGTAGATGTACACCTTCTGGCCTTCCACGGAGCGCCACTGGTCCAGGGCAGGAGAGACATCGTCGTACACACTGGAATATTGAAGAGAAATATTCAGAGCTGAAGAATATAATACAGTTAAATGTGGCTGGCAATTTGTCTCGACAACCAAATTGATAACAAAAACAATTTTTAATATTTAAGAAATTTTGTCTCATAATAATGTCTTTGTAATAACTTACTATTGTAAAGTGATGAGTTATTACATCATTCTCAATATATTACATAGCTGCTATTAAATAAATTATACAGACATTTGACATCCTTTATTTTATTGAAATAAACTTTTTTTATGGAACAAAGTTCAATAACACCACCTGCAGATATTTGAATAAATGACTATTGATTAGTCAATAGTCAATAGTAAAACAGTTCAACAGAAAGTGCTAGAGAGATACTCCTTACATTAGTGTAAGGAGTATCTCTCTAGCACTTTCTACAACACAACATAGGTAAAATAAGTTCCAATTTTAAATATTGAACACAAATTATAAAATACTAAGACAAAAACAGGTAATAGAGCAATCCCGAAACAGCCAAAACATAGGAAGACTAGCACTCACCAGGAAGTATGGCACAAAAGAAAATAAAAGCTGTCCTCAGTAAAATAAAATAAATGAGTACCTAGTGCCATAGGTTGTTGACTAGTAGTAGTCAAGGAAAAGTTGTTGGATAGTGTTGATAAATTGGTTCGGAGAATCATTACTCGGAAATAGACCAATACCATTATTTGTATTGATATTTAAGTTGGCACGAAACAAAACGAAATGAAATGTGTCATCAGGATCCCAAAATCATAATTTTATTCTTCGAAATGCGTCATAGGTATTTACCAGTTCGAAACTTTACTTATACATTTTGGTAAACACGTTGGCCTCAAGTCGAGCGTGTTTACCAAAATGAATGGTGAACCAAAAATATACCTCTTTGAAAGGCAAAAGAAACCAAGAAATAAAACATCAGATGAAAGCCACAACTGCGATGTATTGTATGAATGTATTGAGTTCTCAATAATAGTGGGAGTAAATGTAAAAAGAGCTAAAGTATAATGTAACTCACTGTCCCTTGATGTCTCCCTTGTCGTATCCTTGCTTCCAGATGAGGCCTTGCAGCTGCTTGAGAGCACCCACCTTGCGGTCAGATGACATCTGCCACTTGACGCTTTTCACCAGACCCTCGATCTGATCTTCCTTGGACGCGTCCTGAAATACAACACTTTTACTAAGAAATATGACCGGGTGATTGATTATTATCTATGAGTATAATCTGTGCAATCTTTCAACAGCTAGTTTTGATTCACAAGACCCCAATATAAACTATGGTACATTATGTTCTACAGTATGCCAATAATTCAATAAAACCTGTCCTGTATCAAAAAACCGGCCAAGTGCGTGTCGGACCACGCACAATGAAAGTACACGTAGTTGAAAAGAATTTATCCCAAAAACAAACTACATAAAAAAAATTGTTAAAATAACAAATTAACAAGTTTCGGACTTTTTCCTTTACTTGTGATGCGAGACCTTGCTTCTTGCCAAATTTCATGATTCTATGACAATGGGAAGTACCCATTTGGTTTTGATTTACTTGCGAGTATCAAAACATGTCGCATAAATTGACCGTATTTTTTATTGCATTGACTTAGAAGCTTGATTTTTTAGAACTCCCAAGGGACCATTGACCTACGTATTTGTTATTAATTTCAACTTGATACCTCCACGCGTTCCTGAGAAAAAGGGTTTTGACAGACTGACAGACGGACAACGAAGTGATCCTATAAGGGTTCCATTTTTTACTTTTGAGGTACAGAATCCTGAAAATTACAATCAATACTAAACCAAAATTTAATGAATGGGCCACTCCTGGCATTAGAAAAAACAGATATTTTATATAATTTGTACCACGAGAAATCATTGCCTTCTGATCAAGCCCTTCATAATTATGTCAGAAACTATACTAAGTTCAAAAGAGTCTGCGCTCAAGATAAATCGAAATTAATAAGTAACAAAATTAGTGTTTCTAAAAATAAAATAAAAACTCAGTTCCTTTGTTAATTACCGGCAGGTACCGGAACTGAAAACAAAACAGCGAGATCAGAATAAATTGCCTTTTTAAAATTCATAAGAAACCATGTTAAATAAGTTAAGATGCCAAGACAAGAAAATTTCTTAACAAACCCCCAATAGAAGTTACAAAATCTCTCCCCTCATCATCTGTATGACCGATGACTGAGGGGTTCTATAATGATAGGGAAGACGTGGCCTTAGGATATGGAAGGATTATAATTATTAGAGCCGGATATGCAAACATAGTAAAGTAATACCAATTTTTAAATCGAGTAGTAAGAGTGATCCCTCTTCCCTCTAGTCATAGACTATATCTGTGCTATACCAGCATTAGGTAAAATATATGAAAAAATCATGCTAGACCAGATATTGTCATATTTTAATTCAAATCGGATTTTACATAGTCGCCAGTATGGTTTTACAAAGGTAGGTAGGTCGACGGCTGGCGCAGGAGTAAAACTCATCAGTAACATTTTGGAATCCTGGGAGAAGTCTCAGAATTCGAATTGACATTTTCTGTGACCTCTCAA
This sequence comes from Cosmia pyralina, assembly GCA_946251885.1. Lineage (NCBI taxonomy): Eukaryota > Metazoa > Arthropoda > Insecta > Lepidoptera > Noctuidae > Cosmia > Cosmia pyralina. The sequence goes on from OX276360.1 coordinate 12,615,605, forward strand.
AAGCGTTTAACTGCGTTGACCACAAAATACACTGATCTGTAAATTACACAACTATGGAATTCGTGAACAAGCTGCTGATTTTGATCTTGGGGCGACCTCCTCTGTGTCTCTGGTTAATATGGGCGTGCCTCAAGGTTCAATTCTTGGCCCTTTCCTATTTCTAGGTTATATTAATGACCTTCCTTACATGATGGCTAACTTATCGGATTTATTTCTACTCGCTGAAGACGATACGGATGTCTTACATGTCAACGATAGACTGGCTGTTCTTTCGAAATGGTGGTTTGCAGTTAATAATCTTTTACATAATACAAACAAAACTAAATATCTTAAGTTCTCAATACCAAATGTACCCCAAGTTGGAACTTGATGGCAGAAACTAGATGCGCTATTCCGGAAACTGTATTTAAAGGAATTACTCTAGATTCGAAATTGCAATGTGGCGCCCACATTAGAGCTCTTTCAGGTAGATTCAAGTTCCGATTAAGAAGCGATTTCCATAATATAAGTACAGGGTGTATCAGAAAGGTGTGGTCAAATTTAAGGGTTGTGGGGTACACTACAGACTATCAAACTGAACCGCTTTCTCCATGGGACCAACATCATAATGGTGAAAAAATCCCATACAAAGCTTCAATACCTACTCAACCCAAATGTATGGGACGGGTGATAATTTTTTCTCGATTACAATGTTGGTCCCATGGAAAAAATTGTACAGTTTGATGGTCTGAACCAAAACCATAAATTTGACCACTTTCTGATGATATACCCAGTAAATACACATAGTAAACTTGAAATAATCACTATTTTATTTTACCCATTTAAATAATAGGCAGACAGAGTATTTAACTGTGGAGTTTCTTGCCAGCTCTTCTCTATAGGAAACAACCAATTGCAATAGGAACCGTGCACGCTAGCACCTAGCTTCTGACGTTTCATAGGTGCCCATGTAGGTTTATGTGAAATATTTTTTTTAATCATGTTTTTAGAGAAATTTGACATGATGCAATCATGCAGCACGCAAACGGCCACTTTTTGTCAGTGATCACACCCCACCCGACTTCAGGCTCCGTCTGCGATAGTGCGTCTTCATTGCTGTTTTATCATTTTCTGAACCGTAGATGAAAATCGGATTTTTGTAGAACCGTTTTTCTTTTCGGGGCCGTCTACATTCACGAATCGATTAAACTACTGTTGATAGTCTGAGGTACCTCTTCGGCACATCGACATTTCCGCCTATTCGAGAAAAAACAAGGTCAGCCCTTCAACTCTTGAGCGGAACATAGCCGAAATGAAGTAACATGCATGACCCCAAGACTCACGAATCACAGTGCCGGCTACGCCCCAATTCGAAATTATCATGTTCTCGATGGAATCTGTCGAGTGCAGACAATTGAGCCGAAATGGTATTCCACTTATCTTACATGTGTGCGTGCTAGCTACATCGATGGCAGGATTGTATTTTTACATAATTGAGTTCAACGACCCGTCACACGAGCTCACACGACGCTACCAGATCTGCAGGACATTTGCGTAGGCCATATACAAAATACTTAAAAACCGCCAGACAGTTATAAAGTCATGTATTCAATCTGGCCTGCATGGTACTCACATTCACAATCAATTTTCTCTAAGTCATCAAAATTATCATGAGTTATTTATGTCAAGTAAATCAAAAAATTACAATGTCAATATAATTCACAAACAATAAAGTACAAAATATGTGTAGTTTGTTGCTTGGGGGTTACATTGGAGTAACTTAATTAATCCCAAGCCAGTAACTCTGTCTGTTACCTTTTCACGCTTAAACTAATCGCTATGAAAATTAACAGACAGGTATTCTTGGACCTCGAGAAGAACATAGGCTACTTTTCATCCTCAGGATATTTATTTTGATAAAAAATGAAGCCGCGGGCAACAGCTGGTTAATTCATAAATAATGAATTAGGCGATTTCTACCGAAAGGACTGGCCTCCACTAGCAAGAAAGAATTGTGTGGAAAAGGGATAGGGAGGCCTTTGCCCTGCATTGGGACAGTTAGGGCTAGTTAGATTACGATAGATTTCATCGAAAAGAGATGCGATTGATTCGCTTCGCACATTCTGAAAACATCCTACGCGGGGATCCTCTTTTCTACTCCATGAAAACTGAAAAACAACATTGCGGGGGTGAAAAGGATTTCTACAAAACTGTTTATAAATTCACAAGTAAATTTGTTTAATCTACTGCTTTTATAAATAATGTATTAGTTGTTGCAAGTAGTCCAGAGCATTCAAGTTTCGTGTTACAATATTTTGTTTAGAAACGCTGGATCGCGCACCACGCCCTAAATGGCGAAGGCGACTCGGTCGCTAGACTGAATTAAAACTTACATAATATGTTATTAGAGTAATTTATTCAAAGATTTCATTCTTTTTGTATTGCTGGGCCCATTCTGAGTCTGACACAGGGCCACAAGGGGTGGGCACCCTGCGGACTCTCGGTCCGCTAACCGATCCATCGTCCTGCTCGACGAGGTGGGCAAACTCTTTGAAAGAGTAATTGCAGATCGCCTCGTCGGGCAGCTGGTGCAGATGGGGCCGGATTTGGCGGACAGCCAGTTTGGTTTCCGCAGGGGGCGCTCTACGGTGGACGCCATCATGCGCGTGCGAGCCCTCACGACGGGGGATGCTGTGGCCTGGGGTGGGGTCGTCTTGGCGGTGTCTCTAGACATCGCCAATGCCGTCAATACCCTGCCCTGAAGTTGCATTAGGGAGGCACTCCGGTATCACCGGATGCCGACCAACCTCTGCCGAGGCCTATTTGCTTTTTTCGTCATCTACCCCGGCCATCAGGGAGACCGCTCTCCCTGATGGCCGGGGCATCAGGGACATCTCTCGTCGTGCGGTGTCCCACAGGGATCGGTCCTGGGGCCACATCTGTGGGACATCGGGTACGACTGGGTGCTGCGCGCCGACCTTACTAGCGGCGTCAGCGTGGCATGCTACGCTGAAGACACGCTGGTCTTGGCGCAGGGGAGGTCGCACCAGGGGGCAGCTGAACTAGCGACACGCGGGGTTGCGACAATCGTCGAGACGATCCGGCAATCCGACAACGGATTCGAGGTGGCCCTGCACAAGTTCGAGGTCATGTGTTTTCATGGTCCGCGGAACGCGCCACCGTCGGGTTCTCAAATAATGGTAGGAGGGGTTCACATCGGAGTCGAGCCGACGATGAAGTACCTGGGACTCGTCCTCGATAGCCGGTGGGACTTCGTGGAGCATTTCCAACGTTTGGCTCCAAGACTGGAGCAGGCCGGGGATGCCTTGAAGCGGCTCCTGCCCAATCTAGGGGGTACAAACGCCTAGTACTTTAGGAAGCTTTAGGCGGGGGTCGTGCGGTCCATGGCCCTTTACGGGACACCGTCGTCGGCGCATTCCTTGAAGAGGCGACCAGCCCGCCGGTTGAACCCGTCCCAGAGGGTCATGGCCATCCGGCTAGTCCGGGGATACCCGCACGGTCTCCGGTGAGGCGGCGAGCCTCCTTGCCCGATTGCCGCCATGAGATCTAGAGGCAAAAGTCCTCGTACACACGTGGGAGTGGAGCGAGGAGGCAAAACGCCGGAGCCGCGAGAAAACACGGCACAGCGAACAGAGCTCCGGCGGGATCTCATGGCGATATGGAGAGTGCGACTGTCGCAACCCAGTGCTAGGGCACGCCACAATTGCGGCGATAAGTCCCCTCTTTGAGGAGTGGTTGGAGAAGCGCCAGCCACGGCGTCCTCATCTTCCGCCTGACGCAGGTCCTCACCGGACACGGTTGTTTCGGAAGGTTCCTGTTCCGGATAAGGCAGGAGGACACGTGGAGCAAACGGCTCCACCGTTTCCCCGTCTGCCCGGCTTGGGCGGAGGATGGCGGCGATCTCTCGCATGCGAACCTGGTCCAGGCCATGGTACGGAGTGCACGGGAAGCCGTCACGTCCTTCTGCAAAGCAGTAATACTCGCGAAGGAGGAGGCGGAACGCGTGAGGGAGAGGCTAACTTTGCGCCCTCACGCCCCCAGTCGCCGCAGGAGACGCTCTGGGCGTAGGGAATTGATAGCAGATTCCTGGCCACCGTAGGCGCGTTGCGGACTGCGAGCAATGGGTAGCTCGCCGTGTTATTATTATTATTATTATATCTAATATAAGTACATAAACAATGTATGTAAAAAAAGCATAGGTATTATAATAACATTAGATTTAAGTTTTTCAAAGCTCCTACTATTTTGCTGTGCCCAACAGGGTCCACAATGATCACACAAAAATTTAAAGATATCACCTAAGTACACATTGTGGTATGCAAATAAATTATTGAGTATTGAAGGGCTACTTCAAATCGATTTTATATCTTTAGTGGGTGGTATGACTTTACTATTTAACTTTGAAAGATTTATTCCCCTTCTGGGTTTTTTTTCATCATTTAGCCCTAAATGGCGAAGGCGACTCGGTCGCTAGACTGAATTAAAACTGATGGTATTAGAGTCTAATTTATTCAAAGATTTTAATCTTTGTGTATCGTTGGGCCCATCCTGAGTCTGCAATATGGGGCACAAGGGCAATTTCAAGTCGATTTCAAATCTTTAGTGGGTGGTATGAGTTTACTATTTAACTTTGAAAGAATGTCTGTAACAGACTAACTGGTAACAGACAGACTCAGTTCCGAACAATGGTTTGAGATTTTATTCCGTTTCTGGCTTTTTTTTTTATTATTTAGTAGGCCTTTTAACTGAAAATAATAGTCTCCAAAAGCTTGATTTTGTTTTTGATCATGAATCCATCTTAATTGTGTAGATGCAATCCTATAAAAGTTCGTTAAACAAACGGTACTTACCTATTATTATTGTAGAACAAAAATATCAAAGTTTCTTGACCTAACTGATAAAAAAGGTAATGTCAATGCCAAGCCAAAACAAACACGTTTCCGAATTGTTAAAGATGACGAATGAGAATATTATAGCGTTATATTGCCGGTTTTAATGTATTCTTGTGCAAATACGGTAATTGAAGAAACAAAAATTGAAAATGCACGACTCCGGTGACCAACTGGCGCGATTGTTCATCCTACCTACCTACTATAATTAATAATTGTGCTGGATAAGTAAGGTTTATAAATACTCTCCTATCCTTCAAATTATTTATCACCTAGGCCGGCCCCATAGGGAATGTAATACCAGGATACAGAAGTCCCGCATGCAAAATACGAAATACAGCTCTTGCTTCTGCCTGTAGCACTTAAGATCAAGAACAACATATCCATGTATTAATCTGGTACCAGACTAACAAGATGGCGCAAGGGCAATATGATTGATAGAAGTGACAAACCTCTCCTGGAATAGTGATAACTCCATCGACGCTCTTCTCCTTGTCTTCAAGCGCTAGTTTCCTGAGCGCCGCGACAGCCTCCTTCACATCCTCGGCCTCCCATTGGTTGGTTAGGAAATCCATCACATTTTCCTCGGCGTAAGGAAACAGCTTGTCCTGTAACAAAGAATTTAAAACTTATGACAAATGACACTGGCTGATGATTTGTTATCTTTGTACGAGAAATAAATGTTTCACAATTTGGGACGCGGCACATTAAACGCTGCGCAACATTGTACGTAGACCAGTCGAGAACATTGTGACATATTAACTTGAATTGTGAGAACTGTCATAAAATAGCAATAACTATCCAGGTATACTGTGTGCACTTTCACTGGGTTTTGTCTTGGATGATAAAACAGTAACTAAAGTATAGTTAGTTTCTTGGAAATAAATTAAAGAAAAAGTTCAAATAAACGATTTTCTTTTCTTTTCCTTTTTTAATGTCCAGTTTTTCCCATCGAGATACGGAAAGCATCCCAACATACACCAAAACTCTGAATCTAATAGGGAGGGGCTACCTACCAGGTATCCTATCCGTCCATCTTTTTGAGTCTTAAAAGTATCCCATTATCTCACTCCAGCATAGTTCATGCAGCTGCCATTAATTGGAGGGTTGACATAACTTGTTCTTTACAAATGTCGCTACTTCGGGGAAGAAAGGGCGTAAAAGCCAAAATAGCAACTTTACAGGGCAGCGAAAAAACGTTTTTTTTTTTAAATTTTGGAAAATAACTTTTTTTGCAATAGAGTTAAATTCGAATGAATTGGTGATATTTACTTGCATTTAAGTGCTCTTTAATATCAAGAAGCTTAATTTTAAGTAGACCTTATGGTTTAGAAGATAGGATGGATTTACGACCCAAAATTTTAATAAAAATGGCTTTTATACCGTCTATAAATACGTACTATAGGACGTAAATCCACAAATATCTATAATGCTAACATACATCGTGTCGTATAAACCATCTTTAGACAGTGAAAAGGTCGTAATGACTGCACCACTTATAACAATTATCGTGAGTAAACCTACAATTATTATAATTTTGTAAGATTTAATGTGGTGAATATTGAAATTAAGGTGCATAGAAGCTCAAAATAATAGCATAATAATTATTATTATCTGATTTATCATAGTTCTATATTACAAAATTTATTATAACGAATTAGGTTACCTACCTGTTAAGTTAAATGCACACGATTCATGAATAGTGAAACAAAAGAAAAGATTTAATTGAATTGAACTTTGATTATTTTCATTAATTTAAATTTTAAGTTAACTGTGATAAATAATTACTATCATCTAATATTAATTAATTAAGAAATAAATTAACTAAAATTGATAAAATAGTATAAAATAATGGTATGTTTGTAATTTATTCTACTAGGTAGGTATTGGTGTATTAAATAAATAAATTTAGTTAAGATGCAAATCAGTTTTATTCATTCATAAATCAAATCAAATTGACAATAATTAGTAATCTTCTTTTTTTTCTATTTCCTTTTCTGTTTTTTGTTTCGTTTTCTTACTTTTTTAATTTTATTGCTTGTAATCGTATTCTTCTTTATTTTTTTTATCTTTTACTTTCTTTTTATTCATCTTCTTTCTCTTCTTATATATTTTTTTCTTTTTCTTATTTGTTTAACCTTTTTTTTTAATTATAATTTGTAAAATAAATCTTTCTTCTACTTATTAATCATTCATGCATTATTCTAATGAAATTAAAATGTAGATAAGTACCCATTCATTCTAATTCCTCTACTACATCGTCTTCTTCGTCGGTATCTAGTAATTGGTCTACTACTGTTTTAAAATGAGGCAGCGACAAAAAATCTCAAAAAATCAAGAAATGAACGACGACGGCTTTGTAATAATGCATTAACGATATTCCTTCTTTTTAGCAAGGAATCCAAGGCTTTCGGCTTCGTATTATCCATTTTTTTAATTAAACAAGTAACTTATTCGCACTGTATTAATATTCAAACGGAACGTAAACAATAACAATCCGGTAAAGAAACTGCGATTGACAGACTGACAAGATTGGACACGTGGACTTCACTTGTGGTAAGTCGTGTACATGCAGGTTGCGATTGTGTTTGTGCGTGTGTCGTCGGCAGCGCGCGCGCTTTATTGGCTAAATAAATTATGTTTCTATCTCACTCCATTGTAAGACTGTTTAACGTACGCATAAGAGACAACGATAAATGACATGATTATCTCTCCAATTTTTAGACTAAAGAAATTGTTATTGTTACGATTTGAATGCTGTAACTCCAAGTTTTTATTTTTGTGCAAGGGCGTAAAAGCCAAATCATATTTAAATTGCCAAGTAAAAATGTCGTAAAAGTCATTACGTAATAAATATTGTATTTACGACCAAATATTCTTTCATACTATGGTGATACGCCCTTATTAATTTGAAATAATTAAATAATGTCATATACGTCAATTTTTTTTAATAAAAATGGTTTTGGTGAGAAAAAAATCATGGGGGTAAAAGCCATTTTTTTGGGAATATTGAAATTTTAAATATAGGGTCGTTGCGCCGGTTTGCCGGCCGGGTCTAGTATTCGGCCTTTGGCACTAGGTGATGCAGTAAATTTGATTTAATAAGGATCAAAATAAATATTATCACACGAAATGAATTTAGATACATTTGCACAGAGTTGCATTATATCAGGCAACATCACTTGGTCGGGTAAACACAACACGCGACTTATAATAAATTGTTTAGTACGACGCTAGTGCAGGAGCTGTCAAGACGTGTGGGAACGAGCAAAAAATATAGTGGCACGTGTTCTACTCAAAAGTAAGTTTTGTGTTATTTTTACTATGATTATTTAACAATGTGCATATATTCCTCTGTATATATTACTTATTATTGTATTTTCACATGAACTAGTGCAATATTTTATAGAAATAGTTGTTAAATTAGGTGGCCGGAAAGTGACTACATAAATTCTCTAAATGTTTGGTTGTCGGCCATGCGGCCGAAAACTAGAGCGTTCAGCCTAAATATTTTTGTCTCTTTCATTTAATTGGTTATACGAAAGTAGATTTCTCTTCGTTTATAATGAACCGTATTCTTGTGAATACACTAGTTTTCAGTTTTCGGCCATCATAATGCTGCAATTTTAACGGTTATTGATGAAATTGAAATACACATTTCGGTAGTGGCCGAAAACTAGAGTAAGTCTATAATTATTATTCAGTTTTCGGCCAACTTAAAATTGTATGAAAAATGGGGTGGCCGAAAACCGAACGCCGCTCTAATTTTCAGCCATTTCATGAAATATAAAGTATTTCACGATGCAGTTTTAGGAAGATCTATAAGATTTTTTTTGCTTCAGATGGCTCCTCCAAAGAATAAGAGAAAAAGAAATGCACCGTATACTCAAGATACCATTAACCAGGCACTTAGAGATATTCGCGAAAAAAAGCTTTCCATTAGAGAAGTTTGTCGAAATTATGGAGTTCCTAGGGCTACGTTACAAGATCGAATATCTGGAAGAAGTAGTGATTCGATTAAAACTCGAGGTCCTGATCCTATACTTACCCATGAAATCGAAATGAAAATAGTGGAATGGCTAATTGCAATCGCTAAGTGTGGTTTTCCTGTAAAAAAATCAGAACTGCTAGACACTGTTCAGAAAATTATAAAAGACTTAGCCATGAAGACCCCTTTCAAGGACGACCGTCCTGGACAAACCTGGTTTTTGAAATTCTTGAAAAGGCATCCGGAAATTTCACAGAGATCCGCTGAAGGAATAAACAAGGCGAGAGCTACGGTAACGAAGGAGTCAATCAAGGTTTGGTTTCGAGAACTTGAAGCGTTTCTGGTAGAATCAAACCATCGTGATATATTGGAATCTCCGGAACGCATATTCAATGGAGATGAGAGTGGGTTTGCCCTTTGCCCTAAAACAGGAAAGGTACTTGGTCCTCGAGGGTACCGTAATCTTTACCAAATCAAAAATGGCAGCGAAAAAGATAATTTAACTGTTTTGGTGACATTCAATGCTAACGGTCAAGTATGCCCGCCGCTAATAGTTTTTCCGTATATTCGCCCGCCAAAACAAATAGCAGATAGCATGCCACCACATTGGGTCCTCGGAAGGTCTGAGAGTGGTTGGATGCGAACTGATGTATTTTTTGAATACATTACGAATGACTTTAATAATTGGGTTGTGAGTAACGAAATTAAAAGACCCATTCTCTTACTGGTAGATGGACACAAATCCCATATGTCAATTGAGTTGAGCGCGATGTGCGAGCGATTGGAAATAATTCTTTACGCTCTGCCACCTAACACCACGCATATACTACAACCTGCAGATGTCAGTGTTTTTGGGCCTTTGAAATCAGAATGGAAAAAAATAGTGAGAAATTTTTTGACAAAGCCAGAAAACATAAACTCTTCTGTCACCAAGACTAATTTTTGCGCTCTTTTCAAAGACTGCCTGGAAAACACAAATATGCTCCGAAATATAATTAATGGCTTCAGAAAATGCGGACTTTATCCATTTGACCCTGATGCAGTGGATTACACGAAATGTGTCCAGAATACCCTGGAAAGATTGAACAACAATTCCAAGTCACCCGAACGAAATTCTAAAGAAATAACCAACGCAGACTTAGTTTCCACAAGAAAGATTTTGAAACATTTAAAATCGACTCTGGCCGAAAGAAACATAACGGTGGCTGTTATATTGAAGGAGATGAAGAAACTGAAAAGAAAGTCTTCTCAGATACAATTTCCTGACGTTTTATACGAAACATGCTCTGAAGACCTGACGAACTCAACAGTCAATATTACAACATCTCAAATAGTCGAAGAAGATAATAATATGACCAGCCAATTAGATGACATCAACATGACCGAAATGGTGTCCTTTGAAACCATTGCACAAAGCCAGGCTGACGAAGACTTGCCTCTTCAATTGAGCAATATAAGACCGCTTAGCCCTTTCAAAACTCCAGAAAGTCTGTGCAACATAGGCCAAGATAAAAGTGTTCCAGTAAGTCATACTGTTCTAGTAACTCACTCAGATAAGGATTCATCTATCGGAGCATCAGAATCGTTGATTGATAACGACATTTCCACATTGCACTTGTCAGGAAGTTATTTGGATGTTGGTTCTTTAGTATCATTGGATGATGTTCTTCTAATACCAACTCAAATAAGTCTGCCAACAACAACAGCACTGCCAATGTCTGAAAGCTTAAAAGATTGCCACGATGCCATAATAACCACTCAATGTTGCACAATAACCACCAATTCCACATTATTACTGCCACAAACACCCATGATATCAAACAAGACCTCTGAATCATTGGCAAATGCCATAACGCGACGCAATGTGCTGGCTGATATTCCAATAAAACAGACTAGTACACCTAAACAAACTACAAAGGAAACAGATATTTTAGAAAAACATTTATTTAAACCGCAACCTGCGAAAAAATCTGCCACTAACATTACACGTACACCTTTATCTGCGGCAATTTCATCGGCGGAGTATCGAAAATTTTATGAAGATAAAGAAAAAGTTAAAATAGAGAAGTTAGAATTGAAAAAACAACGACAAGAAATTTTGATAAAAAAAAGAATAGAAAAAGAACAGTTAAAGAATGCTAAAGTGACGAAACGAAAAATCGCTAAGTCCAAGAAACCCATGAAGGAAAACGAAAGAGTTAAAGTAGATTGCGCCCTGTGTGAAGATATTTTAATAAGTGATACAGAAGAAGATCCTGAAAGAAATATTGGATGTGATTTTTGCACCAGATGGTATCATTTAAGATGCACAGACTTCGTTGGACTAAAGTATGAACAAGTACAAGACAAGCCCTTCAAATGCCATGCTTGCATTCGTAATCAGAATTACAATTATAATTAAACATATTTGATTGCAGATTATTTTGCCAAAAGCTGCCATATTTAAAATTTTGATTTCAGATTTTTATTGATAGAAAAATGTTGATTATGATAAGTATTGATAAGGTATAGTTATTATTTTGTATGAAAACGAAGCATTTGTTGATATTATCTAACTTACCAAATATTTTATTAATCAAAGATTATTATAAGATTTTATGTTTTAATGATTAGAATAACTTTATGAGCAATTTTTTTTTCGACTGTTAATTACTTAAATTATAACTATTATGAATAAATAAGAGAAGACTGATAAGTGATAATATACTTGCATTGTTGCCAATTATGATGATACCTGATTAATAATAATTTGATTAATGTTACTGTAAGTAAAAAATACAGGAATAAATACATTTAATTGTTATTTTATTTACTTTCTATTACCTTTCTAATCTATCTAATCCACTGGCCGAAAACCAAATTCTTGTAGGCCGAAATCTGAAATTTGTGGCCGAAAACCAGCGTTTTACCTATTTTTCACATTAAAAATTAATATAAAAAAGAGGTTTATTTGTAGAAACCAATGAGTTTTATAAACGAAAACTACATTATGTAGGCTATAAATTAACCGCAATAGCACTAGGCTAAAATAATGGCAATATTTTTTTCTAGTGCCTTAAAGTTGCCAACTCCACTAAAAGGCCGAAAACCGGCGCAGCGACCCTACAGATCGATAGAGCGTCGAAAACTAAACAAAGTTGCATTATTAACTCATTTTGGCCAAAAGTGGCTTTTACGCCCTTTCTTCCCCGAAGTAGCGATGTATGCATCTTAAGAGGCCGTATACGAAATTTTTTCGATTTCGCTGATTTATGTGATTTTTTTACAGACGTAATTTTACAGTTAAAATGTTATTTCTACAAGTTTTAATGCACAACATGAAAGATCATTTCAATTATGATCTAATGAATGAGCTACTTTTTCAATTTGTGTCGAGTTTATAATGCGAGATTTAAGTTGGTTTTAAAAGATTTTTTATTGCCATTTTTTTGCATTTTTTTTTTCAGGAAATGGATAGACTTTGAACCGAAGTTTATATCTGTTGTTTTAATTTTATGAACATGAGTTCTAAGTAGCCGAAATCAAAAGCAATTATCTGCCCCATTTTCTCTAAAATTTTACTTAGTTTGAAAATATTTTTTTAATCAAAAATTTTATACGAACGAGGTAAAAAGTGATTCATACATTCTATAGAAGACTTTCACAAGAATACATTTAGATCATAATGAAAATAATCTTTCATGATATACATTAAAACTTTTAGAAATACAGTATCTTAACTGTAAAATCACGTAAATCAGCAAAATCGGCAAAATTACAATACACAAAAAAATCATTAAATTACAATACATACGGCCTCTTAAAAAATTGTTAAATATCACGCATTAACGCTGTTTTGTCTCTCTATCCCCAAGATTGAATGCTGATTCCGTTATGAAGTAGAAAAAAAAAAAGAGATCTTAACATCTTGAGCAAGATCAAAGCACGAGACTGATTTCTATGCTTGTTCAATAGCAATTTCAATTAAGTGGTGGATCCATTTATGTCAATGTCAAGCGACACTGACACGTCCCAATATCTGTTTCTGCACTAATTGAAACTAGTTCATTATTAACAATGAATACTTACATAAACTGTAAAGCTGTACAGGATGTATTTAAGGGTTAATTATATAATGAAGTTTAAATTACAATAGTGTTTTGGAAACCGCGAGAAGTGAATTAGTGATTCGATTAATGTCATTATAGAACTTGCCGTCGGAATCTTTTACTTTTTGATAGGTGCCAGTACTTTCGTTTTTTCGCCCGCATACCGATACCTATGAAGGTAATTCAAGCAAGCGACCAACACCCTAATTGCGTCACGCTATCAATCGGAATCTGAATAATTTTGAAGCAAATTAATTGCTAATCCAATGCTTCATAATATATGTCTGCTCGACCAAGTAACTGTCAAAATGGGTTCCGCAATTAGGGTGCAGTCTTCAAATAGTGTTCCGTCCAGCTTCGTCGGGTATTTACCGAATAATCAAATTCAAATTCCCGATTCCAGCTTTCCATGGTGCACATCGACAAATGCTCCGCTATCGTCAGTGACTCTGAATTTCGTACAACTCATTTTATCAACGTTGGTAGATGGCAGAACGCGCGTTGGGAGTTCGAATTCGGATCATACAGAATCTACCCGAATGCGGGTTTGTGACCAAGTGAAACTGCGTCCTAAGTCGTCAACTCTGACGATTTAGCAATAAATTCGTTTTATGCTAAACATGTATTGTGTACCTAATACGTATCTACTACATAAACGCCTGAAAGCTTCGACACTACATTTAATGGCACAAATGAACCATGTAGAATAGATCAGCCAGTTTACGGTAACGGCGCCGGCATAGCTCTACATTAGCATAGCACGAACATACAAGACACTTGTTTCTGTGTCAACTAACCTAGTGCACATTCCCTAATCCACGAGACCACGACACACGTATAGCTATGGTCTATGTTTATGATGTCTACCCTTTTCTTACATTTAATTGGCTCGCGTTTACCACTACCTCACGATGATGGTAGCTTAGTTGTAACGGATGGTACGGTCTTCGATGCATCATGCAACCTGCACACTTGCCTAAAAGTGTGCACATAATACATAATATAATGTTGTATAATACAACGAAAAGAAAATTCGCATTCAAATACAACTTGTACTCGAATGTGCCCTTTCTTTCTAGAACAACAGTTTACGATTCCGTCTAAAAACAGTGAGTTAGGAAAAGCACTGTAAATAGGCTGTTGTGTAGTGAGTGCCCCCTGCTGCCTCCCACAATCTTCAAGAACAAGTTCAGACACCACGGGGACGGATCTTGGAGTCTAAACATAGGCTCTCCGAACTTTCGCGCATGTTCTCTCACTCACACTCGCCTCATGTCACCATTTGGTTGCTAAAAGCAAAAAAAAAGCCTTCTGTTCTGCGCGAAGTTCGGACTTGCCAAGATAAATCGGCCGTAGGTACTAGGTCTGTACAAACAATGTGAGTGAACCTTTGAAATTTAAAGGTCTTGTTATTCCTGCTGTACATACCTACCTATTTAGTGGTACGGTAGAACTTCACCAAAGGGTGTGGGCGTTGTTGGTCAAGATTCCACGTGCTATTTTTGTTTCCAAAAAAATTACGGTCTCGCAGGTAAAAGAACGAAGGTCGCAAATAAAAAGTTAAACCATTTTGTATTTCCGAAAGCAATTCAAGTCACTTTATTACAGCTTCCTATGCTTCCACAACCAACGCAAGTATGCGAAAGCTAATATTCACGTGTTTGTGAAATTTCCATTGCGAGCCAATCATTTTTGTTTGCAAACGTGGTAATAACCTCGAAAGAAACTTCAGGTGAGCATCGAAATGCTCGGAACCTTGTCCCGACCCTAATGTTCAAATGCTTGTTGCGGACGTGCAACGGCCGAATGCCGTTTTCTCGCGGTGTGAGCACGCCTTTATCTTGCTGTCTTGCATCGCTATCCATTTCAGTCTTTTTCTTGGAAGTTTTATTGAATGGATTTTAACCTAGTAAATTGAATGATGGAACAATAACTATTTGTACGGGTTGTTTCCTAGCAATAAGATGGGTATTGCTTTCACAGGAATTCTACATCATTATCTGCCTATCCTTTCCCCAACGATGTTGGGGTCGGCTTCCAGTCTAACCGTATGCAGCTGAATACCAGTAGTTTACAAGGAGCAACTGTCTATCCGACCTCCACAACACATTTGCTGGGTAATACGATATCCCTTGGTAATGACAGCCGGGACTTTGGGCTTAACGTCCTTTCCGAGACACGGAGGGGTCTTGTATGTAAAGATGGTCACCCATCCACGGAACAACCGCGGCAAGCATAGCTTAACCTGATCGATCGACCCGTGCGGCTGTTATTAAGGCTTCTACAAACAGGCGCGACACGCGTCGCGAACCGCGCCTGTTTGAAGGTGCCTTTAGCCACAACCACAACTACTAATATTGTTTTCTTAGATCTCATAATAAGATCATTAGTGTACAGATAGTTAATAGTTATAGGCAAGTACGGTACATAACTAATTATAAGTAAGTACTTAACTACATTCTAATATTTTTTTTCAGTATCGTAATGACAGTGATAGATAGATAAAAATCATAACTAAGTAGGTAGGTACCAACAGTTTCGTTCTTTTTTTAAAGTGATGGCGAAAACTAGATCTTGGCCCAGCCCAGGGCCAATTCTGCAAGCCCCAATTCTGTATAATTCCGCGTTTACATCTTACCACGTGCAAACCACATCAATATTCAATATCGTGTCTTGTAGTAGAAACCCATCACAGAATACTTTTAATTTCGTTCATTGTGTCATAGGGAATACGTTATTAGCAGCTGCATTTCGCGATTAGCTCAAGGAATCGACGTGGTTTCGGAGTAAGGAATGTGTGGTCACTGGTCATAGTGAATTAGGGCCCAGAACAACTCTCAATAGGGCTCGTACGTCAAAAACAACAATAAAGTTCGGAAATCTTTGTGTAAACATAGCCTTACAACAATAATTTGCCCAACTTCAATTAATTATTTTCAAGTAATGGTCATTTTAAGACTTATTTCGACGCTATCGTAAGATGGGTATCCTCTCTCGGTTTTAATTTAAAACTCTCGCCTCTAAAAAGTAACCACCATGCCTTGAATTTAGCATAACATGATGCCCTGGTGAAACTGCATCGTCTACGATGCGGCAAGTCGGTGGGTGAACGAACTGCGCGACTTGCCGCCGGTGTCCAAACCGGATAGCGAGCCTACCTAGCCGAGCGACCCAGCCCGCGGCTCCCGCAGTAGGGACGCACCAAGATAATACCCAACATTGTTGTACGAAAACATGCTTTAATTATTCCACTAGGCAGTGACGACGAAGTTCTGAATAAAAACAAAGCTAATCACTGCCGGAATTCTATGGTAACATCTCGCGGCCGCGGACCAACACTGTTCTCCAACTTCTTTGTTAGGTTATTGGCATTGGCACCTATGTAGATAGGCACCGTTTAGGTTATACGAGTAGAAATTACGTTGTCTCAATGTGTCCACCCTACCCAAAAATAGAGAATAACGCGATTGCGAGGTCTAGTTAGTAAAACCCAGATGAATTTGTTTAACTTACAACACGGGCTAGGTATGTAGGTACCTACTAGGTACCTATTTGATCATCAATAAGATAAACAAAATGTAAATGGGTTTGACGAATGAATTACCAGGCAGGTATAATAAAAAGGTAAGAGCTCAAATGATTTGATCTGGTAAACCTAAATGTATGACAAACTCGTGAATCAGCTGTACTGTAAACAGCTGACGTGCCGAATCGCGCGAGCGGTGAGTTTTCAGAGGTTTTAATGGAACCCTGATTAGTTAATCCGTATTCCAGCATATTTTGTTACAACCCTAACTTTAATTAACATCACGACACCGTAAGAGTTAACCTCATTTTGTATGGAGAAAAGGAGACGAGATAACGATGTAGGTAGCTTACCTACCCACAGGCTACAAGAAACTAATATCCCATCTCACCAAATCAACGTTATTAAAATTTAATTATGCTTTTATCAAAAGCATTTTGTAGAAAAATACAGCGGCGAAAACGTTTTTGCTATGTACCTTTTCAATGTTTTTATTTGGCATTTCGATCTACATTATTAAGTCCGATTGACCTCTTGGTCAAAAAAAGAATGAATACATCGCATCGTACTGTACAGCTACGCTTTTGCTCTCTCTCCCATTCCCAGACAGATAATATCGCGGAATCATCAACAAGACGCGACAATCCTGACAACCGAAACACAATCGAGTTTTTTTTATCTCCGTCAAATTTTGTATTCCTCACGCGAGTGCGACAAGGCCAACTTATGTGAGCTCAGCGCTATTGAAAGAGGACAGTTAATTGTTCCACATTTTTTTACCAGCCAGCTGCTCGGAACAGCTGTTCAAGCCGGTAGGTGTGATAGCACGTAGGTAACTACACACCATAATGAAATATTACTGTTAATTTTTATTTCGGTGGACATAATTATAATATCCTGCTGGAGAGATCAACCTAAATTCCAGGATCTCTGTCCATTTTAGCTGTTTCGCTAAAATAAAATCAATAAATGCGAACATAAGTTCAATCCATTTCTACAAAAAAAAAAAATCCAAATTGCTCCGATGGGAAAAGCTGTATTAATTGCAGTAAATATGAAAAGAACACGTGGATAAATCAGACAATGAAAGGAACATGAAAGGGGTACCATTTTGATTTCGTCCTCCATGTTGCGAATCTGAAAACGCGACCATTTTGCGCGTTGATCAGTCTTTTTACATGTAGGCAAGAGAATGATTCCTAAAAAATACACGAAACAAATAACGGTTATACAAAAACACATGTTGAGACAAAACACCGGCCGGTCAATCGTTAGACCTACCTTAACAAAGCTGATCGATGTTGTGGTTCCTTCAATATCCAACAAAAGAATTTTGCATTTCTTAACGATGTCGCTAATATCATTATTCTCATTCGCCATTTCTACGTTATTTGTATTTTTATTAGGAGCACTTATATTTTTCTGATTTATTTGACTAGAAATCTTCCACGCTTCACTACTACACCACACCGCCACAGAAAAAAAGCATTGATTGAGCCGGCCGTGAGCGAACGAAACGCCACCGAATACGCGACCAGCTGACAGAGATAGCTGCGTATTGAGGTTGCTGATTGGTTGAAGAGTGACAAAGACAAATTCATAATACTAGAGAGGAAGCGAGATGACAAACGGAAGGATATGCTTGTGTCAATGCATCCAACATTGTAAAACACAGGTTTTGTTACCAGGTTTTCTCATTTTTGCAAGAGCAAAAAATCGCTAGATATTATCACAAAATATTCTGAAGATTTGATTCTAATTTTAACCGACTACGGTGAAACAAAAAGGAGGGTTATGATTTTGACCAGTATGTATGTATGTAAGTATGTATGTATGTATGTTCATCTGTTCCCTCATAACTTCCAAACTACTAAGCATAATTTAACAAATGAGGTATCGTTAGAAGCGTTTTGATCGTCCGCTGGTTATATGTGACGTCACATTAAATTGAATATAGTCTAGAGGACATAAAGTAATGAACTAATTTTTTTTTTTTTAATTATATCGTATTGGATATCAAATGAAAGGGCTTAATTAGCATATGCCAAATATATATATATTGTTAGCTATTGCTCGCGGCTTTGCTTGCGTACACCCGATAATTGGGAATAATTTCTAAAATCACGCCTCAGATACTTTAATAATTATTCTTCTTAAAAAAATGTAAAGTGGCTCTCTGCAAATACTTTATCACGAAATTATAACCACAAAATAATATAAATAAAAAGTAAGTTTAAAAACTAAAACCCGACTACTGAAAAATCACGCTCTAAAAATTACGAAACATGAAAATATTCTCATCTGAAATTAGAAAAAGACAGACAAATTAAAAATCCGGAGTCACACGTCATAAATCGAACAGATTACGTATGACTCCGGATTTTTAATTTGTCTGTCCTTTTCTAATTTCAGATGAGAATATTTTCTTGTTTCGTACTTTTTAAAGCGTGATTTTTCAGTAGTCGGGTTTTAGTTTTTAAACTTACTTTTTTCAAATTATCAACTACGGAACCCTTTCCGTCAGACATGCACTTGGCCGGGTTTTTAATGCTTTGTTGCACTGCTCACTTTTCCAAGCAAATATGTTTAAGTGTATAGGTAATGCTGTATGTATGTACATACAGACGCCAGCAGGTCAAGCCACCCGAAACTGTCAAATTTTCCCAATTAACCTTGAACCTAATGCTTTAGCGATAAAGATGAAAATCTATTAAAGAAATTTGACAGATTGTAGTAGCTTGATGTGCTGGCGTCTGTACCTACCCTTGTACACACGGCTGCACATCAAGCTATAGATTTCCAGCGTACACTGACCTCTCATTGTAAGGAAATCCTATACAATGCGAGATCAGCTTATACTGGAAATGTATAGCTTGATCTGTAGCCGTGCGTACTATATTTTGGATATTTCAACCCGTGGCGCTATGTTTTGTTCAGTTTTATATCCTAGAATAGTAGCACTGCAGTCTGTAGGCTACCGATTACAAGGAGATTCGGCTTAATCAAATGAACAACTTCTTCTACCTACAGTTATTTTGTCAGCCTATCCTTGGTCTCTCTTACTCCTATTCAAAGTACTCGGGCTCTGTAGGTACTATATATTAATTTGCAATCAGAGATTAGTATGTACTTAGGAAATACTAGCTGTGTCGCGCGTCTTTGTCGCGTGGCAGCTGTAAGATACGCAATATACTAAAATAACAGCCACAATTTAATAAAACTCCCTCGCTCCCCGAGGCCCGACCCGCTGCATTGCATTTCAAAGTAGGCCAGCTCTACTCCTTATTACATTTAGCTAGTTGACAGTGAAAGTCCTCTGAAAATAGGTCCAGCCGTTTCGGTGATTAGCCGGAACAAACAGACAGACAATACCTACAGACGGACGGACAGACTAAAATTATTTTTTATTATTATTAATAAATAAAAAGTACTGTATGCACTATTATAATAAAAAACAAGCATGATTACAAAAAGCTGTTATTTTGACATTACAAACAGACACTTCAATTTTATTTATTTGTATATATTTAATGCAGCAAGCATGGAATTAGTATGTACTCTATATATAGTACAATACTAGCACCGAAAAGCCGGTCTTGCAAGAGAAACCTGTAGTGTGCCCGTTTTTAATAAGGTGACCATACATTAAATAGAAAAGGAGGACACGGTGAAAACGTTAAGAATATTACATTATTGACGGAATGTAGGTACTTACACTAGTAGGTAAGAAGTGAAAAATTATAATTGAATTATCATTTACCAAGCAGGTAAACAGGAAATATTAGTAACAACGCGGCAACGGATAGATACGTTGAATCATATCAGACTAGTCTATCTCGTGAAAATTACAAATGGAATGAATTTAGTGTCTGTTGCCGAGGTGAAATGCGCAAGATTGTGTTTTAAACGGGTTTGGTTGGAGGGCATTTCTGTCATAGTATTTTACGAGTGAATCTGGAGCCAGTGACAGTTTACGCCACGATCATCCACGTTTATGAAGCGCTCAGTGTGTTGGGTGATAGGCTGGTCGTTTGTATAGTGTTAAAAAGTATTAGCGCCAACACACTGCCTTGAGGATGACCGTTTTTTTTCGTCGCCATCTGCTCTTAGCTGACTGAAAGCATACCTACCTGGAAGCAGCGGTTGTGTAGCAGGAGTTCACTCAGTATGTGCACGAAACCTTGATCATTGGTAACATTGTTCACTTTGTCAAGTACCTAGCCTTTTGATGTTGTGGTATTGTAAGCTGCTGACAGGTCAACAAATACGACACCAGTAACTCTGTTAGTCTTGTAGCCATCCTGTTCAGGAATTAGTGCTCGTTCTATTGCTGCTGTGCCTGTGAGGCAATTTAGAGGATGCGCTGTGGCAGCCCGCGAAATTCAAATTTTCTTGCGTTTTATGCAATTTGCAGGTCCGTGTCAGGTTGTATCTTGATCAAAATATGATACGCGGGAGTAAAGCATATGTATTTATATAATTTTAACCATGAAAATCATTAATACATCTCTACAAGTTAGAATTCGTGCAGAGTCGTTAGATTTCGTTCGTTCGACGAATCTGCACGAAATCTAACTTAGAGAGATGTATTGATTGTTTCATGATTAAAATTATATAACTACATATGTTTTATTCCCGCGTATCATATTTTGATCAAGATACAACCTGTCACGGACCTGCGAATTGCAAAAAACCCAAAAAAAAAATAATTTCGCGGGCTACCACAGCGCATCCCACTTATAGATTTTTTTTGTTAAAAAGAATTTTAGGACCCAAGATACAGCCACAGGCTCTAGGTGTTTAATCTGTTCCAGCGCAAGGTCAACAACACCAGCCGCCTTACCATTTTTAATGACTTTATGGCCATGATAATCTCTGACCTCTTGGTAATGTTTTATAGAATAAAACAAAAACACTAACACACAAAAACACAAAGTAATTTAAGTTTGTATCTCTTAAATGAATTTACAATATTTCAAAAAATTATCGTCGCCTTTAAAATGTTACCGACTGGTAATCCTAAAAACACATAATTATACTTACAGTCCAAAATTCAACCCGGCGCGGCGGCGGCGCTTATTTCAATACGCATAATTATTATATATAAGGATATTAATTAATGTTATAGGGATGATGACAAAAACGATTTATAAAATCAGTTCTTAGATAAATAATATCCCAAAAAATTAGGAACATTATGGTCACACTTAAAATTACTTAGGGATAGATTTCACAACGGATACAATTCCCCTAACGACACAGACACCATCTTAGCTCGAAATTTCGATGAAATGGGTTAAATTATCTTTAAAAAATCCCCCATATTTTTTTTAAAACTCCGTGGCAGAAGTTATTTGCAAATTGCAAGTCGCGTAGACGTATCCCAATAACTACAATTCATTACCATTGTAAAATATGGTCATTTTCATTCCGTTTCTTAGTCTATAAGAATCCTGAATCAAAGGAAAGTTCGAACTTTACCGACTGTTTTGGTATCTTTTTTCTCTTTCACAAACTTTGAATGTGAAGTCCAAAATGTGTGCCATGGGCCAAATGGTTTGATGGGTCATAGAATTAAATACACAAAAATAATATTAAATAATTTATTTCATGTCTCTTAATTAAAATTACAAATATGTCACAAGTACCTATATAACACTGTTTCACCACCTACGATGAAGTTTCTAATGACTTACTTGGCAGATAATTTCATGCAAATTCTGTTCCATTTTTGATTTTATTTGTTAAGTAAATTACAATTCCGTTATTCGGACATCCTGAAATAGGCCCTTAGGAAGGCCTATTTCACGATGTCAATGCCTACGTGGTGAAACAAGCCCTTAAAAACAAAATATTAAGGGTATTTTATCCCCTATTTGTTCTTAAAAACTATTTTATTTACATTTTTGAAGCCCTAGTTTTATATGCATGATAGTCGTAAAAAAGTTACAAATATTCGGTTGCTTTGAGTGATTGATGCCCGGTTTCTGAGGAATTCTTAGAGGAGTTTATAGCTACTGATTCGACAAAATTTATCTATTTAAGCGAATGACTTTCTTATGCTCAGTTTTTGAGGTCCTCAGATAAACCCTCGATAGTAATTCACTAGACTTCTAAGCTAAATTCTTCCATTACGAAGTATTCAGAAACACGATATCGAACCAATAATCACTATCGAATGGATAAACCTCAACCTCAAAAAAAAAAAAAACAGGAGCTCGTGCTAAGTAATAACAGCCGCACGGGTCGATCCATCAGGTTAAGCTACGCTTGCCGTGGTCGGTCCGTTGATGGGTGACCATCTTTATATACCGACACTCCTCCGTGCCTCGGAAAGCACGTTAAGCCGTTGGTCCCGGCTGTCATTCGTGAATCTTTGGCAATCGTTACTGGTCGTCAGAAGCCCGAAAGTCTGACAACCAGTCTTACCAAGGGGTATCGTATTACCCAGTTAATACTTTGTGGAGGTCAGTCAGGCAGTCGCTCCATGTAAAATACTGGTATTCAGCTGCATCCGGTTAGACTGGAAGCCGACCCCAACATAGTTGGGAAAAGGCTAGGCAGATTGAATGGATAAACCTCAGAAACCGGGCATTACTGGTCACTGGCACTAGTCAATAACAGGATCGATGCACCTACATATTAAAAAGGCTCTTTAGTCTTGAACAATATTTAAAAGTATTTATTACAATATATTTGTAGACAGCCAGCAAATTCACCGTAATTTGAGGAGCATCCTAAGAGTCATGGTATAAGATAATTTGAATCTATAGATTTAAATGATCTAATAGACTGCTCTTGGGACGGACCAGTTTTTCTTCAATTTTCATTTTCTTCACTAGTTTTGGTGTTCCCAAATTAACGTCAGCTTTTCGTTTTATTGTCACCTGAAATTATAAAAGCATAAGTTTAATCATATTTCCGGAAATCGCCGTCGAGTTGGACCGGCTATGGTGGTGTGACGGTCTGGGCAATACTGACCATGTTTTCAGGGCAAACGACCTGAAAATTGCGCCCAGAATTGGGATACAATTTAGGCTAATCAAATATAGTACAGTACAGATTCATTGTAGTAGATCTGTACAAACTTATTATTAAAAAAAAAATACTATTAACCTTTGGTACATCGTCGTCATCTTGTGTTAGGGCAGTAAAGACAAAGTTTCGGTTGTGTGATGCCAGTGAGCCAATTTTTGGAGCATCGTCGTCAGCTGCCAGCGGTGTTGCCAACGCTGCCAGCCGCGCAAGAGCACCTCGACCGCGCGTTAGCAAAGAGCCGTGATAATTTTGCTGAAATAACAATATTATTTTGAGAACCTTTGTGTGCATTGATTAAGTACCTATATACTTTAAAAGGGGAGCTCGTGGCTAAGTAATAACAGTCGCACGGGTCGATCCATCAGGTTAAGCTACGCTTGCCGGGGTTGGTCCGTGGATGGGTGACCATCTTTACATACCGAGACTCCTCCGTGCCTCGGAAAGCACGTTAAGCCGTTGGTCCCGGCTGTCATTCGTGGATCTTTGACAGTCGTTACGGGTCGTCAGAAGCCCGAAAGTCTGACAATCAGTCTTACCAAGGGGTATCGTATTACCCAGTTAATGGGTTGTGGAGGTCAGATAGGCAGTCGCTCCATGTAAAATAATGGTATTCAGCTGCATCCGGTTAGACTGGAAGCCGACCCCAACATAGTTGGGAAAAGGCTAGGCAGATTGATACTTTAAAAGGGAGTATACACTCCCTGTATTATGAAAATAAATAATGTGGTATATACCTGAAAGATAGAGAACGACTTTTGCGGACTAGGTATGTCTTTAGCTGTCTTCTTTTCTTGGATAACAGGACTCTCGGCATTTTCCGCTTTTGATTGATTTACTTCTTGCAGCAGGGTGGACATCGACTTTGAAGAGAGGTTCGCTTTTATAATTGTTGTTCTGCTTACACTAACGTTAGCGCTGTCATCTTCAACTTGTTGCTGAAATATTCATGAATTACCGCTTTATTTATGTGTCTTATGATGACTTTAATAAAAAGTTACGTTTTATATTATGGTTTTGTAAAACCGGTACATTTTTCATTACTAAATGGTTCTGATCTTGACCTCGATATTTCGCCTGATGGAGCTATGGATGAGGTCGACGATAGATCGAGCGTGCCCAGAAGATGCCTGTTCGCTCTTTGTCGACAACAGGGCGTTGCACTGCTGCCGTAAAGAGCCCTTAGTTGTAGTAGTAATGATACTAACCATTGTCCTCAAAAAGACCTCTCGTTCATGTCTCTGTTTTCTCCATTGTTCTTCTGATTCAAATTCTTCTTCCTGTGTATCGGCAAATTCGTCAGGCACTGTACCAGACTCATCGTTTCCATCTGTAAAAGAAATACGGTAGAAATAAATTATAGAAAGGTAACCACCACGCTGACTAGGGTACCCTTTTTACATAATTTTATTATATATGAAAAAAAAAGAGACAGAACAAAGCGAAGTATTATGATATTATAATGGCTTCTGCAACTACCACGCACGAAAGAACGGTAGATCTATTTTCAAAGTCAAGGCATTTATTTCAAATAGGCACTTTTGAACGTCAAAATTAACAAGATAATACTCGTAGAAGTGATTCTAGTTGCCCCTTCCAAAAGAATTTTAACAAATAATAAGTCAGCGAGTTAAAGTTATAACAGAAAGTAAAATTAATGTCATAAAAATAATAAATTATATAATTAAACAGTTTGATTTTGTCTAGACTCTACATTGCCCTATGGAGCAGGACCAGCATGTTTCCAAGCTTTCTTATCTTTGATATATAATCCTCTAATTTGTAATATGCTTGTTTACAAAGTGTACTTTTAATATAAGTATTAAATTTTCTTTCATTTACAGTACGGCCGATTTATCTCGGCAAGTCCGAACATCGCGCAGGAGGCTGCGCATTAACATTTTTTAGGAACCAAATGGTGACATGAGGCGAGTGTGAGTGAGGAGAACATGCGCGAAAGTTCATAGTGCCTATGTTCAGACTTGCCAAGATATTTCGGCCGTACTGTAATTGCAATATATCACAAGATATTTTGTTGTAACATTTAACACAGTACCCCATAAAAGATATATGTAAGAATAGATAATACGAAACTTACTTAGATAATCTGAAAAATGGTTTTTTTTTTTTTTTTTTTTTTTTTTTATTTCAAATAAACCAATTACAGGCACTTTTGAATTGTCAATGGGTCGGTCAGTCAGAAAGATGAAGCTAGTTGCCCATTCCAAAGCGTAGTAGATCCCTATGGAGAAGAACGGGCAAGAAACTCCACGGACACTCTTTTAAATCATAATATTTTTACAAAATATTGGTTACATCGTTCAAGTTGAAAATATACATGTGAGAACAATGTAGAAAGACGTGCACGTTAAAAAGCGTCCGTAATAAAAAGATAATAACTAAAACAACTAAATTAAATATTAAAATTAAAAATAAGCCATGGCAGCTAAGAGACGACCAGTCCCAACTGACGGCGCCCGTTCACGAACATGACGTTGATCTATTTTATCTTTATTTCCAGTATTAAAATTATGTCATATCACGTATTTTAATAAAAACGATGTAGATTTTTTCTTACATATACATACAATATTTTCTTAAATGAATTGGCACGGTACCGAAGATCTTTAAAAGCCTAAAGCCTGGGGGTTTGTATGCAGAAACCTAAACTCCAACGAGCATGCCTATACATTCTTTCCGAGTAAGGCAGCAGAAAATGCGGGTGAGGAATTTAAAGCTTTAGTAGTTTTAAGGGAAATATTAGCAAAAAAAGTTTTCAAAAAGTTATTGTAAAGTAGGACCCAGACAACCATAACTTAACCTAAAATACCTGCGTTTCTCCATCGGAATTTTCGCTGTCGATGGCCGTCGCCGAGGTCACCGTCTTCGAATAATAGTTCTTGTATTATTCTCACTTCTCGTTTATCTTGATCCAGCACATCTCGCCTAGAATTAAGTAAGACGAGATTTAAGCGAATTATGAGAAACTAGCGACCCGCCCCTGCTTCGTACGGATGCAATGACAACATGTCAAAACTTCGACATTTCTGTGCTATATTTAAGTTACTTAAATAAATGTACTACTGGCTTTAGCCCGCGGCTTCGCCCGCGTGGAAGTCGGAAATAATCCCAGGGAAATATACTACCGGAATAAAACATATCCTACGTCCGAACCCAGGTCGTGGCATATCCGTATGCCGTTCATCCAAATCCGTTCATCAGTTAAGGCGTGAAAAGGTAATAAAGACAGACAAATACTAAATTCAAATGATGGATGGGTGTCAATAGTTTAGGTAATTGCTTGTTACGGTGAAAATATAGGTAGTTAAAAAAAAACACAAGACCTGCTTTATAGTTAATTTAGTTAGTCTGCAAAGTTTCGTGATCTAATTTGAAGTATATTTTGAATACCAGCGGTTAGTGTTCGGTTTGGAGGTAACTTTGGTTTTTTTTTTTTTTGTATTGAGAAAATTTTATGGAATCGTGTTTTCGTCAAACATAGTACTTGACATTAATCCTCAACTTTAGCATATAATTTATTTCAAAATTAATGCTGCAGTATTTTCGAAATAACGGAGGATCATGCTCAGCCATTTGAGATAGTATAGGCTCTTATGTACTCATTTCTTATTCTATCCATTTGTGTAACACCACACATCCCTCTTAGCATTCTCATCGGAGCTGCATGCAATTGCCATTATTTCATCCCTTTCGTGGCCCAACATTCTGATCCATACAAGACAGCAGGTCTAACCATTGTTTTATATATCTTCCCCTTAACTTTAAGGGGAATGCGAGAGTCGCATTTTGTTCCCGTAACCTGCTTTCATCCATCCAGTGTTATGATCTACTTCGCCATCGCTTTGCACGAGTGAACCGAGATTTAGCACTTAACATAATAATTATGTATTTTGAACATACTTCAAACAATTGACAGAAATAGAATATTGTTTCAAATTCGTTTAGTTTAGTTTAGTTTAGTTTATTTAGTGATTTTTGGTGCTAGTAAATGTCTAACTTAAAAATAATAATTATTAATTTAAGGGCTGACTGTTCAATAGTCAGATAATTTTTATTTGAGGAATAAATATGGCGGTTTGACAGCTTATGTATTGAAAATACGTCAAACTGTCACATTTATTCTTCAGGATCCCCTAAGTAGTCTGTGTCTTCAGGTAAACGTTATCTGCCTATTGAACAATCAGCCCTTAATATGATATCCATTTTGAAATGGCGCCGCCATTGACCACATAAGTGAATGGTGTTAGTACTTTCATGACTGATTTTAATGAAATAAAGACTGAATTAATGTTATCTTGTTATGTCACTCCAAGCTACGGACTATGACTATATTTCCAATCCTTTAAATCTCTTAAAAAGAAGTACTTAAGTACCCAAAAAAATCAATATTACATGTGAATTTTAAAATCATCTCTTTTAACCCCTTGTGGGATGATGCTACAAAAACGGTGAAATCGTAATTCATTATTTCTTACCAAAAGCTAAAGTTTGAATTTTCATATCCCTAACTTAAGAAATGCTGGGGTTCCCATACAAACTTTCATCCCCTTTATCACCCCGTAAAGGATTATTTTTAACCGACTTCAAAAAAGGAGGAGGTTATTAAACTAAAAGTAGGCTATGTTCCCCAGGATGCCAACTATCTCCTTGCCAAATTTTATCGAAATCCGCTCAGTGCTTTAGGCATGAAAAGTAACTCTGTCTGTCTATATTTTAATACAGACGAGTTACGCGTTAGTTAGTTAGTATTTGTTAGTATAGTATGGATAAACCATCCGGAACATCCGCATCAAAATCCGTTGCAGAAAAGCTACGTTGTTTTATACAATGTATTGATAATAAGTTATTATTATAAGGTAATAAAGACTTTTTTAAAATTTATGGTTTGTAATCGATCTGTGAAGTTTCTTCAGTTAATTTAATTTGACCCTGTATACATACATATGTATCTGTCCCAGCTCTTTCCTGAGTTGCCCCTGGTGGAAGACGTCGTCGTCTCCTTCTTCCCGTTCCATCCTGTCCAAGCCCTTCTCATCTTCATCTCCAGACCCCACCCATTCGTCCTCACTAGTCAGTTCTGCCTCTTGCTCGAAGAAGTCAGCCATTTTGCGTTTCTTCTTCGGTTTATCGGGTTTTACTTCAATCTGGGAATGTGAAATGTATAAAATTATGCTAAGGTACATAATATAATATTAGTCAAGGAGACTATGTTGTGGCTTCCATATTTTGGAACCTTTCGACTTATAATCTATATCTATATAAATAAAAAGAAAAGTCCCAACTGACTCATCAACGCCCAGCCCAAACCCTTAGACCTAGAAAGCTGAAATTTTGTAGTTTCCATTTATAACATAGACAAGGAATAAGGAAGGATTTTCGTTCCCGTGGGATATTTTCCGACATCCACGCGGGTGAAGCCGCGGGCAAAAGCTAGTAACAAATAAAATAGTAATTGTTTCGACAAACAGGATTCGATCAAGCAAGCTACAATGCCTTGTAGATTGTCCCCCTAGGGGACGATAAATAATTTCAGACTGGTTTTTGGTAAAAAAAAAAAAAAAACTGAAATGAATATCAGTCTTTTTTTAAAGCACTCTGTGCCACTAACCCACCGACCTTATTTAAGAATACTAGAGGGAGAGAGGGAGAGAATGTCAGGTACCTAAACCAAAGGATTCACGCAAATGAGACAATGTTATCGGCACTCTTTCGCTGCCGCGTCTCGCCCGAGCCATGTAATATGTAAACAGAACAATTTATTTTGTAAAATAATTATTAAATCCAACCAAGTAACTAATTAGAAACGTAAACTTCAAAACAACGATTAACATTTCCATGCACAATATTATTTAGTGGGGACAAATGACACTAATCTAAGAACATAATTCCCATTCGTCTCCTCTAAAATCCCGAGGGGGACGATCGGGAACGAATTTAATATTATTTTTGTAAGTAGTTATTTTTTTATTAGTTACGTTTTATTTTTGTAGTTCCATATTAACTGACCATTCCCGGTCCCCCATTATCTCCGAAACTACTGAGCCAAAAGTTTTGAAAAAAATACAGAAAATAGTTCTAATACTTATGGATTACAGTAAAGCCTATAAGAAGTCTATGGTCTTAAAATAACGTGGTAAATCTCTCAATATTGTACGTACAAACTTACATTTGCAGTTGAAATGTATGGAGAACATGTTTTTCAAGTAAAATGTTAAGTTTGTTCTTGGGATAAATTCATCCCAACTACGTAGTCCAACACGCACTTGGCCGTTTTTTTGAGCGATGTTGACGAAATTGCAACAAAACTACATTCAAGGTCTAATTTCCTAACAAAACCACTAATTATTATTGATGATGACACCGTGATATACTATACCAATTACTTATTACATTAATATCGTTAATATTACAAATATCCGATTTTATTACAAACTGACCTCATTTTCTTCCGAATCATACTCCACTAATCTTCCAGTTTCATCATCTAAGTCTGACATGTAATCAACATCTGCTATTTCTTCTTCTTCTTCATCTTCATCATCTAGAAATCAGAAAAATCGGCCATTTTACTTGAATTCTTTATGTTATCGTAATTAATTGACATTACGAATGTAAAATTATTTACCTGATATCTGTAGTGCTCTTTTTTCCGGCTTTCTCTTTTTAAGTTTTTTCTTCTTGCCAACAACTTCTCCATTTGTTTCGGCTGCCTTATCATCATAATCATCATCAGAGTCTATGGTAAACTTCTTTTTCATTTGAGTATTTTCAAGAACCTGTCCACTTTCATTCTTATGTGTATTACCACCAGTGAAGAATTTATTTGCCTTTGGTTTGTTGAACTCAGGGTCATCTAACTCATCAAGTATACACTTTAGAAATTTTCCATCTGTACTTGATTTATTACTATTTTCTTCTAGTTGTTTATTTTCTTCAATACTGATATTCTGTTTTTCAGGTACTATTTCTTCAACCTCTTGACTAATATCGTCGTTTGATGCAGATTTAGCTGTCTGTGTGTCATGGAAATCATTGTTCACTATATTATCCTGAGACATGTCGTCCACATATTCCTTTCCTTCAGTAGGTGATACAAACTCGTTATCATAGAACTTGCCCGTACAAAGAGCTAATATATCTTCTCCAATAGATTGTGACTGAGAAGACTGTGTTATTGGAAGCTGTGAGCCCTCCACAAAACCATTTAAACTTGGCTGAAAAAAATAAATATTATTAACATAAAAAAACTGACTGTAAATTTAGGTGCTTTTGATCTTTTAAATACTTACGTCTTTATAGGGCTGCGACATGCAAAGAACGTTTAATTTACTAAGAGATTTCAATTCCTTGTCCATTTTTACATCGGTGGTCGAGTCTAGTATAGAAAAAGTTTGTGTCATCACTTCATCACTTGCACTGTTTCCATCCTTGGTTCTTTCGACGACTATGGAACTTTCTTGGCTGGTGAAAAGGTCATCTGACGCGGATTCAAGTCTCTGCGCTAGTTGTATGACATCATCTAAAAATAAAAAGAATTCTCTTCATCTTGCTCACTATTGTTCACAAATTGTAAATGAAAAAGTAATTTTTTACTTAGTTACCTTGTGAAGCACTCTGAACTTCATTTGAAACCGCAGCAACTGCGTTCGCGTCATCTGTTTCATTACTGTCCTTCACTAAAGTTTCTTTAACTGCAGCATCTTCATCATCCGAGTCCTCAAAAGCTTTCAATATTCTGCCTTTTTTAGGTTTAGTTGTTTCTTCTTGTTCAGACTCTGAAGAATCATCGTCACTAGACTCTTCTTCTCGATCATCGAATTCTTGTTCCAAATTGTCATCGCCATCATCAATGTTCTCATTGGCTTCATCATCTTTGGGTATTTCACCTTCGTTTTCTTCAATCTCAGACTCCTCAGCTTCATCATCAAGCATTGGGTTATGTTTCCTTGGTTTGTCTTTAATCTCAATATCATTTTCTTCTAGCTCCTCTTCCTCACTTTCTGAACTACTCTCATCCTCTTTTGCATCATCTTCTTCCAACTTCTCTTCAAGTTTCTCGAAGCTATCTTCAGCATCGTCTAAGATAGTTTCCATTTCCATGTGTTGCTGCTTCTCCTCTTCAAGTCGTTTTGCCCATTCAAGAGATCGCTGTTCCGCAATTTTTTCCTCAAGTTCGTGTTTTAGCTTTAAATGTTGAGCTCCTGGTTTTATCCTGTAATTCGTTATAATTTGAATTAGACCAATAATTTTTTTTTTGCATTATTGAAACCGCATACATACCTAATAAATATCAACTCACTTTTTTTCCTTCTCTCTTTCAAGTTCTTCAGGCGACTTTAATCTTGCAAAGTATTTAAATCTCTCTTTTAGTAGTTCAACACCAGTCTTTTTGGGTACAAAAGCACCTCCATCCAAATCAATAACCATGCCAGGGGCACCCATTAGTGTAGGTTTTGCATCTAAAGGCAGGGGGTCCCTCATAAGCATTGGAGAGTTAACAATGTCATCATCTGAAACAACAAAAAATGTGCTTTACAGTGACTCCACCTGACTAACCAAGGAAGCACAATGACTACATATTACTAAAGTACAAAAAGACGTTACTTCATAGCATCATTTCTATAGTAAGCTCTTCTTGAGACTTTCACAAAAGTACAAGAACATTAGGACAAAATAATCAAATATCCTACCTCTCAATATTTCTGCATTCTCAATTATTCTATCAATGTCCTCCATATTCATATCATCATCTGAGAAAAAGTCATCTTGTTTGTCTTCTTCAGCAGCAATTTGGACAATTTCATTTATTTTATTGGAAGAGTCTCCAGGCTTTTCTGTTTTGTCTTTTTCTTCAAGTTTATCTGGTTTTTCTAGATCTTCTGTATTGTTTTCAGTGTAATGTAAGGATATCAATTGACTCTCTGGTTCAGTACACACTTTCGTGATCCGTTGCTCTGAATTACTTTCTAACTCATAATTTTTAGCAGTGTCATTTAGAATTGTAGTTTCTTTGGGAACACTTTCAGTATTATCTGTTATTAAATGCTCTTCTTCGACAGAATCATTGTAAACTAATTTGAAATCTGTGTTTGAATCATTCTTTTCAGTGTCTTCTTGTTGATCATTTGTGGCAATACTAGGCGAATCAGGTTTTTCATCATTTACTTCTTCACTATTGCAGATAGCCACTTCAGTAGAAGCTGTTTTAACTGATTCATTTTCTATCAATTGAGAATATGCAAGATCATTATTTGCAACATCTATGTTGGTAATAGCTTCATTTTCTGCACATTCAACAGTGTTGTTAGATTTTTCAGTGATAATTTGACTATCATTATTAGTGATGTCAAATATTTGTTCTGTTTCTTGCTGTATTACATCAGTTTCTTCTTCAGCTTCAGGAGTTTCTTCATCTGATTCACTTTTGCATAATTCCATCATTTCTTTCTGACGCTGTTCTAATAATAGCCTGAAAATGTAATAGAATAGAATAGCTTTATTTCGGACACAAATATCCATATAGTGTTAGTAACATACAAAAAATAACTTATTGCCTAGTGTTAGTAAAAATCAACCTCCGCACAAACTGCTGTACAGTCGGAGAGCCGAGGCTCTCGGCTACAGTTTTCAGGATGCTGTTTTGACTGGACCTCGCTCTCCTCAGTAGCGATGCAGTTTTTTTGCGTATAATTGCATAGAAGCCGTCTCGGTGCGGTCTTGCGCAAACATTTCCGACGCGCTACAGTAACGAGGCAGCCGCAACAACATCCTGAAAGCATAATAAATCACAAATTAAGTTTTATATTATTCGCAGGATCCTCCCTTTTCAATAGAGGATGAGTGATCTTTACACCCTGTTCCTCATGCCTCTATACTGGTGACCCCGAGTATGAACGACAGCGCAGCCTTCGTGCAACTCCTTCAGCATGACGTCATCAACATCACTTCCTCAAGCTTTCGAGCGGCGAGTCACAAGCCAGCCAGCACCCACGGCTTCAACGGGTATCCTGACCACCAGCATGCAGCGGACACGCATACCTGATCATCACCCTCAGCTTTATCAGCAACCTTGGCACAGCACACTGCACTTTCGGCCGGACAACAAGCAGAGCCCTTCAACCCTCTCCTGGTCGACGCCAGCAGTCAGCCTCAATCCAGAGCTGTACATCCTCACTGGAGCATAACGCAGCGCCACCCCGACTCACAGAGGAATCACCGCGGACAGTTCCGACTCACCGAACTACTACAACTGGCACTGGCAAACATCGGAAGATACATAAGACTCAGTCCACTATCTCCAGAGGGGAGTGATGTGGCGGCATCTACATCGCTACATGCAAACTACGCATCACACTGACGTCACACAAAAATCCTGCATCTCGCAATTAGAGTTTACCGCGCGACTAGCATATATACAACGTCCCGACATCAACCGTAGGGCAGTGGCCCACCAGACACGACACCCGTCTGATCGTAGAATCCTCCCTTTTCAATAGAGGATGAGTGAACTTTACACCCGTTCCTCATGCCTCTATATTATACTAGCTGACCCGACAGACGTTGTCCTATATTTAATAGATAAACTATTTCCATTTTCCTATACAAAGGACCATGGGCTTTAACTGTCAAAGTTAAACTGTATATTGTAGAAAGAGAATGTGTCAAATCGACAGATGCACTGAAATAGTTTAGATTACCTTTTTTTTTTTTTGTTTTCGAGGGGAAACCTTCAAAAGGCGCCCGGGCTTTGGGGAAAAGACCGGGGAGTGTGGGATTTTTACCTCACTAAAACCACCCCGGTGGTCATCATCTGCACATGGAAGGGGCACCGTTACCTCTCAAAAGACCAATCCGGAACTCCCTCTGTGCAACGCCTGTTAGGGCACATCTCTGGGGAGACTGTAAAGAGATCTCCCCGAAACCTGGCTATGCAAATGAGCAAGGCAGCACGTGACCACTGTGCGCCGTCTTCCCTGAGGTCACTCAGTGGATGGACAGAGTCTCCACTCTGAGCGCCCGTGACCCCAAATTCCCGCAGTTTAGATTACCTACATCATTGCCATCCCTAGATTTGACAGCGAGAAACAGTTTGTATGGGAAAAGAAATAGGTATGTGGTTTTTATGTTTCTCCATGCAATTTTCCCAATTTTTCTCTTCATAAGAACCTTCCTCGGATATCAACGAATATTTGAAAAAAAAATTAGCCCAATTGGTTCAGCCATTCATTTTTATTTATATAGATTACAATATTTAATGAAAGTGTATCTGAATGTTTCTTCACTGAATAAGAAACAGCTTATCAACTCCATAAACCACACCACAGCACAGCACAGCAAATCTTACATATGAATGAATGCTGAATGATAAAATACTTACGCATAATGTTTTAATTGCTCTTCATTCATTTTGATGGGCAATGCTTTTCCATCTAATGCAACAGCAGGCTTTCTTCTGGACATAATGTCTTTGAGAGATAGCGCTTTAGGTCTGTGATATGGCAATGATACTGCTTTCTCCCTCAACATACGATTTGATTCGCTTTTTATTAACTGCATGTTTTCCATTGCCTGTTTAGCCGACATCTGTGCAAGAATATAAAACACTGGTATAAAAATAGAAGTTAAGTAGCAGGTGGCATTCTGAAGTTCCTGTCTGCCTCCATGGGAAGATGGTGAAGTTTAAGTATGTATGTACAAGATGGAGTTAACAACTAGGATGAAAGTAGGATGAGATACCTACTATTTGAGTTATTCAATAACACCATATTCTATTTTCTTATTCCCATAGGTTTAAAATTATATTAACAAATGTTACAGTCAAATCATAAATGATGATATTTTTTTTTTTTTTTATTCTTGGCATATCTCTGGTTACACCCAAGTAGGCCAAGTAACCTACCCTTACTGGTTTAGCTTCAATCAGTTTGATAGATTTCTGTTGTTTCCTTGGCCTCTGTTTTGGTATTTGCTTTTTGTTTATCTGATCCTCTTCATCAGATGTATCAGGGTCACAAATGGATGACATTAATGCCATGCTCTTTTTCATTTTCTGTAAAAAACAACATTAACAAGTTCAACTACACAATTAGGTATACCACCTAACTAATAAGATACTAATAATAAGGTACCAGTCTGGTACCTTAAAGATTGTATGGCTTGTCCACTCTTATATGATGCACCCCACTACTTAAATTTGGATCCTTATACTATGGTAAAAGCGTTAGTGGGGCGCGTCATTTCAGAATGGACAAGCTATAATGACCAAAGATACATCATACAAACAACGGGTGAGAGGCATCAGTCAATGGTGATAATGCTTATAGCCTAAGGAGAGTATTACCTGTTTAATTTTGGCTATGGATGACATTTCACTGTCGGAAGGATCTGAGACCTCACCATGACTGCCTTCTGTTGACTGTTTATCACTGTTGTCTTGTAATGTTGTATGCTTCTCTCTAGAGCTCAGCAGACCTTTAAACTTATCTTTCAGCTTGTTTCTTTTGTTTTTCATTCTCATTTGTTGCTCTTCATTCTTGATAGTTTCGTTCCTCGAAGCATCAGAGTCTGAGCTACTCCCATCCATCTGTATTCTCGACTTTGTTTTGCCATTTTTAAAAGGCACAATGCTGCTCTCTGTTTCACTATCACTATCATTTTTTAAGTTATCTTCCCTAACAGTCTTATTCTCTATAAGTTGTAAATTTTCGTTCTCGCTATCACTATCAGAAAACTGTTGTACTCGTTTCTTGGTTCTTTGCACGGGGGCACTTTCATCATCACTGGAAGTTATGGTATTTCTAACATCATAAGTGTTCATTAAAGGTGACATTTCGTTGGAACCACGACGTGATTGCATTTTCAATAAATTTTTGTGATTGTTTTGTTCATGTACCTACGTTGTAACTTTGGATCCTTTACTGTAAATATATCGTCAACTATAATTTTTATTATTTTACTATTCACATTTTGGCGAGATAAGCAAAGCTATTTAATAATTCTGTAGTGCAAAACACAAAGTAACTAGTAAAAGTAACAGAAATAGGAAGGAAAAAACGAAACGAGTCACACGAGAATCGACATATTCGCATTCGCGCCAATAATGACAATGACATACATGACACTAGTCAATCAAGCAAGCACAAGCTCAAATGTTGCTACTTTTGAAATAATTGTTGCTATGCCTTGTACGTACGATACTATAGAATGTGGGCGCCTGGGCGGCACGAATACTACTTGGTCTGTGGCGGCACGCATACGGGTGATACGCACATGCGGACACAAATCCACATGATAGGAAAAAAGGCCCTTAAGCTCAAGCACACGCGGGCTCAAAGCTGCTTGATAGAAGAACGCCCTAAGTACAGAGTACATTGAATGGCCTCAAGCAACGCGGCGCAGCGCCGGCGCTGCGCTGCAGTCCCGCGATTCATTGCGGCTAATTGGAACTGGAACGCACCCAAAAGGCCAGCATACATCGGTGGGCGGCGGGGGACATCATCGAGGCGGTAGGTGACGCTGCTATCGGTATGTCACCTAATTTGATTGGCTGAACAATTGACACATTACAGTCTGATTTTTAATTTGACGGAATTCTGACAGCTGTAATTTTTTGACACTTCAGATATCATAAACCTTTTCTGTCTTGTCCTTTTTATAAGTTATTTAAATTATGATTAAAATATAAAAACTTTTTTACAAAAAAAACAACCGACTTCCAAAAAAATACTACAAAGTAAAAATAACTTTAATTTCGGAAGTCGGTGTCTTTGGATCTGTATTTTAGCTTTTTGCCACCGACTTCCGAAATTAAAGTTATTTTACATTTTGTAGTATTTTTTTGTAAGTCGGTTGTTTTTTTTTGGAAAAAAGTTTTTTATTTTTCACTTTTTAGTGGGGCAGTCTGTAATTTATCTAAGTTACAATAGCCTAATGTCAACTGCTCATAACCTTTTACAAAATATTGCTTTTCCTGATACAAGGACGTTAATTGTTGAGGAGTTCTCCCAGTAAGGAACCAGGAGAACTGGAACTGATGGTGAAGTCACCATCAGCTCCACATTATGTATTGTATGAGCATAAATGGCTTAGCTATCGAATCGCAACCCGTGAAATACGTATTATTGAGTAGTTCCGATGGCTATCTGTGGTCTTCCTCATCAGTACCACTTCAACAAATGGTGCTTTCCGGGAGGAAATGTACGAAGTATTATAAAAAATACTCAAATCGATATAGGTGTGCCTATAAAAATTGACGGTTCCTCTCGATTTCTCTGGGATGCCATCATCAGATCCTGGTTTCCTTATCATGGTACCACTCTTGGGATATCTCCTTTCCAACAAAAAAAGAATCATCAAAATCGGTTCATAAACGACGAAGTTAACCGCAAACACACATAAAAAAAAAATATATAATACAGTATGGAACCGACACCATGTGAAAGAAATTAAACTACTAGAAATACTGGTCCACAGAAGTATTGCAAAATTAAATGTTAAATTAGAAACTGTAAATTAAAAAAGTTATTTTTTTCAAACAAAATAAATATCAAAATAAATTCAGCAAAAGTAATCACTCTGTTTAAACAACCGAGCTGGCCACCTGCGGTGCATCACAGTGCCCAATCCATTGTTCGCCAAACAGGGTTTTTTTTGTTTGCACACATGTTCAAGGATTCAAGTTCATTGACTCATTGACGTAGTGATCCAATTCTACAGTGTTCAAATTTACTAAAATTAAAACTCTACTTTTTGACCTAATTACTGGACCGATTTCGTTAATTTTTTGTATATCGTCAGCAAAGGCGATATCAAGTATGTGGTTGGATTTATTGCAAAGATGTGAAATCCATACTGTGTTTATAGTCGAATTGGGTTAAAAATAAAAAAAAATATGAAAGATAATGACATCAAGTAAACTATAAGACAATGTAAATAGTGTTTGTTCTGTCCATTCTGTTGGGGTCTCCGGGATAGCAAATTAAACACGTATGTTGCAGGGAATAATTGCCGTTTAATTCGTAAAATACACGTCCTTATATTCTATTTTGAAACATACAATTTGCGCTAGGCGCACTATATTAAAATATTTAACTGACCAATAGGAGACGTTGACTTCACAAAACTTAAAACACAGAAATCCACTAAGAGTGGGCACCCATCTCACTCTCGCGCGTACGCGACGTATAGCGCCGTCTGTACGCACACTATAAATATTACCGGCGCTGGCGCATCGCGTCAGTACGTATTTGTTTCCGAGGCTGGCATGACGTCTGTTCGTGCGGCGAATGTTTTACTGTGGCGCAGACGTAAGTATGTGGATACGCGAGTCCCACAATTCAATGCACACTAACTAAAATATGAATTTTATATGAATAAAAGAAAAAGAAAAGAATAAAAGTACATATTTTTGAAATTTAAATATTGTTTATTTAGCTATCATTATCACTAATATCATAATCGTTGTCTGTCTGTAGTTATAAGAAGCGAAGATTTTACAAACAAAAAGATATTCATAAAAAATGTTTGTCACCTGTGGATTAGTGGACAGAGATTCCTGTGAAAGAAAAATAATCCTTACTAATTATTGTAACTTCAATAATTTGATAATAAAACATCTGATTACCATTTGAAAATTATCAGTAAATTTTTAAGTTTTACTTTTTCTAATTGAAACATTAAATTCAAGAAACATTTTTTTTTTAATTTCGCTTAAGATGAAAGCGCCAGGGTAGCCCGCGAAATTCAAAATTTCTTACGTTTTTTGCAATTTGCAAGTCAGTATTAGGTTTTATGTTGATCAAAATTTAATTCGCGACCGTAACAAGTATGTATTTACAGAATTATAATCATTAAAGTCATCAATACAACTCTTTAAGACCAGGTAATCCTGTTGAATGACTATTTCATGAAATCTTGACATTTGAGGATTGTACTAACTTAAGGAGTTGTATTACTGATTCTAATGATTATAATTCTGTAAATATACACTTCTGGACACATCTATTGGCCCACCTTAGAGTTTAGGTTTCGATGGCCCCTACCGAAATATGATTGCTAGATTGAACAAAAACTGTTGATGCAGTTTTAAACCTGATACATTTTACCATCTTTTTCGATCGTATTGTTTTAAATTTGAATTCAGAATACCATACGACATGGAGCTACGCTTAACAAGTCGGATATGCGCCTTGTTAAAGGCAATTGATTTTTGAATAAAAAACATGTTTTATCAAATAAAGGTTTAATTTAATAACGCGTGTTGCCTCCATGGGCATCTACCACAGCTCTCATACGATTAGGCATAGAGTTTATCAACCGCTCCATGAAATTTTGAGGGATCATCTCCCATTCCTCTTCTATGGCAGTTTTCAACTCCTGCATCGTCTGGGCAACTGGCTGACGAGCCCTAACACGTCTTTTTAGCTCGTCCCACATGTGCTCAATGGGGTTCATGTCTGGGCAGTCCATAACTGTGATGTTCACATCCCGAAGATATTCCCTGACGATGCCGGCCGCATGGGCTCTTGCATTATCATGCATAAAAAGGAAATTTGGGCCCACATAGTCCGCGTATGGTATCACGTGAGGTTCTAAGCACTCACGAATGTACCTTTCAGCATTTAATGTTGGCAGCCGTGGTCCTGTAACAACCTCAAGTTGAGTTTTGCCGCTCGCGGATATACCGCCCCAGACAGTCCATAAGCCACCGCCATAAGCAACCCTCTCTTCAAAGCAGCATTGTGCGAAACGCTCTCCCTTACGTCGGTAGACCTTCTTCCTTCCATCATTGCCATGTAACACAATTTTAGACTCATAAAAGAGTACACGGCTCCAATCTTGCTGTGTCCAATTTAAATGACTGCGTGCGAAATGAAGGCGCGCTGTTCGGTAGGCTCGCGTTAGTTTGGGGCCATTAGCTGGCTTGTGTGGTACCATATCGCGTTCTTTTAACCTTCTCCAAACAGTTCGAGCGCTCACAGATACTCCGTGGAAGTCGCGAAGTTGGTTTTGTATCTCAATGGAGATAAGGTGACGATTTCTCAAGCTGGTCGTCACGATGAATCGATCCTGCCTTTCAGTTGTGACCCGAGATCGTGGCCTTCCTTGGCGACGAACAAAGCCGCCAGTCTCTAGGTACCTCCGATAAACATTTCGGACCGCAGATCGACTTAAATTAAGTTGAGCACTCACGTTTCTTTGGCTGTGTCCGGCCTGAATAAGTGCCACAGCTTGGGCGGCGACTTCAGGTGAAGTATCCATAGATTATTGATAGAACCTCACCTTAATGTTAAGAATAAGTAATGTTTGTTGCAAAACCAAAGATATCAATCACTTTTTCAAGAATTAAATCCAAGTAAACCAATAAAACCAAGTTTTCTTAGTATTCGATTGTTTGATATCAACAAACAGGCTCCAAATTGTCTTTTGTTTCTTTAAATTCTGTGTTCGAAATTCAAAAAAAGACTATTGAATGAAATTGTGAATGTGCCAGGTTCAAAACTGCATAAAAACTTTTTGCTCGACCTAATATAAAATTTTAGCTAGGACCAAACGAAACTGAAAATACAAGGTGGGCCAAAAGATGTGTCCAGAAGTGTATATCGTATTACGGTAGCGAATCATACTTTAATCAACATACAACCTAAGACTGACTTACAAATTGCAAAAAACGTAAGAAAATTTGAATTTCGCGGGCTGTCCTGGCGCTTCCCCCTAAGGGGGATGCGCTGTGGTAGCCCGCGAAATTCAAATTTTCTTGCGTTTTATGCAATTTGCAGGTCCGTGTCAGGTTGTTTCTTGATCAAGATATGATACGCGGGAATAAAACATATGCATTTACATAATTTTAACCATAAAAATCAACAATACATCTTTCCAAGTTAGATTTCGTGCAGATTCGTCGAACGAACGAAATCTAACGAAGCTGCACGAATTCTAACTTAGAAAGATGTATTGATGATTTTTATGGTTAAAATTATGTAAATGCGTATGTTTTATTCCCGCGTATCATATTTTGATCAAGATTCAACCTGACACGGACCTACAAATTGCAAAAAACCCAAAAAAAAAATAAATTTCGCGGGCTATCGCAGCGCATCGTCCTTAAGGGAGATGCGCAGTAGTAGCCGCGAAATTCAAATTTTCTTACGTTTATTGTGTAACTAAGTTTGATTTTCTGAAACTTTAGATTTTTTTTTCTCAAAAATATGTTGTTTGCGCAGTGTAATATTTTGCGAAATTGTTTTACTCGAAGTAATCAACACGCTATAAAATTGTGAAGTTTCGGACGCGCGGATGCTAAAGTACAGTGGAGCCCTCCATTTTCCGTGCAATAAAAAATGTAAAATGTGAAATTTTAAAATATCATATTTAATGTGGCGCTGCTTTTCCAGGCAGGACGACGTCTGCCAGGCACGCTAGTATAAAATATATGTATAGGTATATAAAAAGGCTACGCACTGGCGCGATCTACTAATATGACCAAAAAGGCCTTTTCTTTTTACTTGTATTTGTGCAACTAATTTTAGACTACCTACTTCATAAATATCCAAAATTATGCAGTAATTTATCGTACTCATCACCTAACAATAAATAATAATAACAAAAATGGTCTATTAAAATGGTCCAGTGAACGCAAATAAAATTTTATTCTCTTTCTCGTTCACTGTCCAGTTGAACAACTCTTCTGCTTTTAGCTTGAGCCACCAGCACCACAGAAGAGTTTGTCATCAAAGACGTACTCCGCGTCCGCGTACTCATGTAGATCGTAATAGTCGAGGAAGGGTTCAGGACCGCGCCGTCAATCATAATTATTTTGCCGCGCGTAATTTTAATTCTGTGATATATTTAAACGTATGCATTTAAATAATATGATGTCAAGGCATATTTTAATCTTAATGAAATGCCCAATTTAACTAACATATTTTATCGGATAAGGATTATTATTATACCAGTCAAAATAGCTTCGGTTTTTTTTTCACATCATAACGTTCAACAGAAAAGTCCGCGATAATTTTTGATAATGAATTTCGGGCGTTTTTTTTTGTAGTGAAATTCTAAAAGATAGAAATGGTTGCTGTGGATAACCACAAATGGTTGCTGTGGGTCCTTACACAGCAACCATTTGTGGTTATCCACAGCAACCATTACTATCTTTTAGAATTTCATTAAAAAAGAACGCCCGAAATTCATTAAAAAAAATTATCGTGGACTTTTCTGTTGAACGTTATGATGTACAGACGCCAGCCCACCAAGCTACTACAATTTGTCAAATT
Organism: Cosmia pyralina; assembly: GCA_946251885.1. Classification (NCBI taxonomy): domain Eukaryota; kingdom Metazoa; phylum Arthropoda; class Insecta; order Lepidoptera; family Noctuidae; genus Cosmia; species Cosmia pyralina. The sequence continues at coordinate 12,658,426 of OX276360.1, forward strand.
TCTTTAATAGATTTTCATCTTTATCGCAAAAATATTAGGTTCAAGGTTGATTGGGAAAATTTGATAGTTTTGGGTGGATTGATGTGCTGGCGTCTGTACAATCCTGACCTATAGAACATTAATTTTACGTCTTTTTTACCATTTAGTCAGCGCACGCCATGTAAGTGCTCAAAAATACGTATTTTTCACGACTTGACAAAACGGCAAACAGTAGGTACTACGTTTATGTTTAACCTGTCGATGTCGGGGCCCCTGGGCGGCAAAAGTAAAGATACATTTCCACTGACGTGGAGCTGGGCGGAGCGGAGCGGAGACGTGCAGGAACAGTTCAATCACAGACGAGACAAGATCGAGGCGCGATGAGGTTTTTAACCATTAAGATTGGTCGATTCCTGCACGTCTCCACTCCGCTCTGCCCAGCTCCGCGTCATTGGAAACGCACCCTAAATGAGGCCTCCCTTCTTATGCCCAGGCCACACTAACATCAACGTCAATGCCCATCATCGCCATATTGATACAAGTCCGAGATGGGCTGCAGACTGCAACCGTAGGCGACACTGCGGCTAGCGGCTGCGGTTGACCGCAGTGCTACCTGCGGTCGCGGTTGCTTCTATTCCTAGCGCGGCGACATGCCGCGGCTGCACAATGCATAGAACCATGCGTCAGTCACTCCAGTACCTTCGTGCGAGATAGAATGTCGGACAACGCTACCGATAGTTTACTAATGTGTTTTTTGATGCTCCTGATCCTATTGCTTTCCACACATTATCTTTGACCAAGTTATTGCGGTAATTTGGATTAGATGTATCGTAGAGGACTGGATGACCAGTAACAAATTAATTAATTATTCTCCATCATCTTCCGAAAAAGTCGACATTATTGTACATGTGAACTCTCTGCGGTTCGCGACACCACTTGACCACTAGCGCTGCAGCATATAGCCGATATATTTATTACTTTATGCGCTGCAGTGTGCGGTCGCTGCGCGCCGCGGCTACAGGCCGCAGTGTTGCCGCGCTCGAAATCAATTTCATAGAGATTCATAGAAACAAGTGGTGTCGCTTGCAGTTTGCAGTCTGTAGGTCTGGGTCTGTAGCCCACATAGATATAATATATTTCTATGGTAGCCCATCTCGGAAAGGTACCTTAATAAACATCGCGGTAGTTATATTCGGTCAAGATTCGGTCAAATTATCGCGGTAAGTGGTGGCTACACCTACAGCCAATGTCCTTCATCGCGATAATCAACGGCATATCCCGTTAATGTGGCCGCGAGTCCGCGACATTAGACTATGTTTTTTGATCATATATAACACAAATTCACTGTACAGCAGGTCAAGTTACAAACTGTCAAATTTTCTCATTCGATTTTGAACCAACTAACAACACGTTAAGGTTTAAAATCATTTGGAGAATTTTGACAGTTTGGTTACCTGATGTGCTGTTGTCTGTACATAAGAGAAATACCTACACAATCACTACAGAGTAGGTACTTTTTTTATATTTAATCACCCAATACATCCTTTGTTACACAATTCCATCAAAACATTAGCATAATGCGCTTACATAATCAGCCTATATTGCTCCCACTGCTGGGACACAGGCCTCTCAGTGAGCGGGAGTGGGCCGTAATCTATCACGCGCGCCCAGTGCGGGTTGGTAGATGTCACATGTCTTCGAATTTTTTGGTTCTAGGACATGCCCCGGTTCCCTCACGATGTTTTCCTTCATCGTTTTTGAGAATGCGCTTCCGCCAAGTTAAATTATTATCTATGACGAGTAGAAGTAACCAATAATAATATGTCAAACTCAAAAGTAATATTTCGTAATATTATATTTCTGACAGTTGCGTGCACAGCTAACGCATCGCCGGCGTGGGAGTTGGTGCTGTAGATTGAGCTAATGTTTTATTTTCAATATTACATTTATATAAACGTTTCGAATCAAGTATTATGTATTTATTTTATTTTATTTGTTATATTTTATTTCATGTAGCACCGGTTGACATCAAAATTATTAGTATCCTACCTCGGGAAGGTTGATTTCTTTTGAGCATGCTTAAATGAATACACCAGTAACTTATTGGCTTAAGCATGGCTGCAGATAAGTTTTAGAAAAAAGAGAATGAGGGATGCAAACGCAAGTGAAGCGAGGTCAAAAAGAGTAGGTACCCTATCATACCTAGGGGGCCTCCAGCTACAAAGAAGAACCCGGTAGAATTAAAAGGTATCTAGATAAAATTAAGGAACAATTTTAATTGTCTCAAGTTATTAAAATATGTCAAACTAAAGTTATCTTTAATATAAATTTAGGATTTATAAATCTCCTCCAAGAGGATGATAATCCGGTGCACTTTCTTTCTTCTTCGGCAACTCACAAATAACAGCTTCGGCGGTAGTAAGTAATGACGCGACGCCACTAGCGTCAGTAATAGCCCTTCTTACGACTTTAGTGGGATCTATAATACCTCTTTCAAGCATATTTACGTATTCATTATTTAATGCGTCATATCCAAACTCAGGACCCATATCTTCGACTTTAGATACTACAACAGCACCATCATATCCAGCATTATCAGCAATCGTTATGCAAGGTGTACGTAAGGCTTTCTTAACAATGGTTACACCAATCTGTTGGTCGATATTTATTGGCTTCAGTGCGTCTAACGACGGTATACACCGTACGAGTGCTGCTCCACCTCCTGGTACAATTCCTTCTTCAATTGCTGCCCGAGTAGCATTTAGTGCGTCATTAACTCTATCTTTTTTTTCGTTTACTTCAACCTCGCTGCAACCTCCAATTAATAAAACAGCTACACCTGCTTGCAGTCTGCCCAATCTATCGAGAAGCCTTTCACGATCAAAATTACTAGTGGCTTCTTCCAAATCATCTTTTATTTGTGCGATACGTTGTTCTACTTCAACAGGATCACCCTTCCCTTTAAGTAAAAGAGTTGAATCCTTTGTAATTATTACTTCACCTACCTGACCAAGACTCTCAGGTTGACAGTCTTCAAGTCGTATTAGGTTTGCGTCATCTTCAAAAACTACACCTCCCGTAGCAGCAGCCATATCAATAATTGCATTTTTCCTATAGTCACCAAATCCTGGAGCTTTTACTGCAACTATAGGCAATCCAACTTTTAATTTATTTACTACCAACACTGATAAAGGCTCCCCATCAAAATCTTCTGCGATTATAACAAGCGGTTTTTTCTGTGCATTTGCTATCTCTAACGCTGGTACCACTTGTGATGCATTAAAAATTTTCTTTTCCGAGTACAGAATCAACGCATCATTGTATTCGACTCTTGGACCTTTATTTGAATTTATGAAATATGGAGAAACATAACCGCGATCAAACTTCATTCCTTCTATTATTTCTAGTTCATCATCCAATGTTTTACCATCTTTAACTGTAATAACGCCATTTTTGCCAACTCTATTCATAGCAGCAGCTATTAATTTTCCAATAGATTTGTCACCATTCGCAGATATTGTAGCTACCTGTTCTATTTCTTCTGCAGTGCTTACTGCTTTAGACATTTCCTTTAATTTTTTCTTAACGGTTTCAACGGCTAAAATAACTCCCTTTCGTATTTCAATCGGATTAGCTCCTTTCGACATATTTTCAAAACCTTCTTTTGCAATAGCTCTGGCTAAAACTGTAGCTGTCGTTGTTCCATCTCCAGCCTCTTCATTTGTTTTGTTTGCAACATTCTGAACCAGTTTTGCACCAATGTTTTGGAATTTATCTTTTAATTCTATACCTTTGGCCACGGTTACACCATCTTTTGTAATTTTAGGTGGCCCTAAACCTTGTTCCAAAATTACATTACGTCCTTTGGGACCCATGGTGACAGCGACGGCATCTGCCAAGATATCAACTCCTTGCAACATAACTGACCGAACGTCCGGGCCGAATCTTACATCTTTCGCGTAAAAACGACGAGAAATAACTGTTGATACTTCCTTGTACTTGAAAGTATTTAGCCTAACATGCCGTGCACCTGAGATGATTCGCGCACGATACATATTGATTGTTCAAGAATTTTCAAATCATAAAATATGTACACTGACGTAAACGGTCATCACATGTCATCACGGGCGGTTATGAAATAAAACAAGAGCGAGTGACAGTGTGCAAAATATTTGAATTCAGAGTTTGATTGAAATGAGAATACAAAAATATTTTTCTCATTTGGTCGAAGACTCATTGCTGAGCAATCGAAAGGGCTCTATTTATTTATCTGTGAATGGGGACGGCAACTGTCAAACTGGTGCTTTCTCAGCTTTCTTAGCTACACTCCTACCAACTTATCTGTGAAATGGCGAAAATTGGAACTACGGCCGTCATGTTGAAATGTCATTCAATTGTGCCGACGCATGTCATTCGATTGTGTCGACGCATCGACGGTGCTGTCCTCTTTCAGTTCACAGATAAGTTGGTAGGACTGCAGTTCCCAACTTCCCAACACAAGTTAATAATACAAGTCGTGACCGTGGGTTTGCACTGACGAAACATTCCGTTAAAAACATGTTGAAATCTCCGTTTCCATGGTTTCCTGTCAATGTAAATGCAATGTATCAACTCGCGTTCGCATTGTCGCATTGTCACACAACTTGTTGACGTGAAACATGTTTGACGTTTCATCTTATTTGACACTAAGATTTGACATGACATCACATGCTTTTCACAACATGTATCTGTATGAATCTAGCAACATATGAGATTTGTTTGACATTCTGCCCACTTATCATCATCATCAGTATGATCTGTGAATCATACTGATGTTGACAGTGATTTGGCCAAATAGTTTATATCACGAAATCTATATATAATAATAAAATCGTAGCGAACTCAAAACTGTAAATACCTACATTGGATATTTTTGGAAAAAGTAATTGCTACGAGTTTTGGGAACGATTCTAAAGTCGAAAACATAATGTTTAGAATTGTTGCCTGTTTATTTGTTTGTATGAATGAAATCACGCAATTTTGCATAGATTTTAGAATTGTTGCCTGTTTATCTGTTTGTATGAGTGAAATCACGAAATTTTGCATAGATATTCTGGTCAGTCTGTAGGCTATAAATTATCACGGTAGGTATTTGCTAAGGGGGATGAGCAATATTGCAATTTGTTCGTATTCTTCTGTCTATAGTTTCAAGCAAATTGTAAAAAGAAGAACCAAAAGGTTACGATTTTATTACATGTATTTATAGATTTATACTGATTTCACCTTTTAAATGAATAATATCACGTACATACGTGTACCTTTATCGAGCTACGCAGTCAATCATGACATAATCTGTGTTGTACAGAGGTCAACACATTAAGCTACCCCAATCTGTCAAACTTATTTGATAGATTTCCAACTTTACCGCAATGTAATAAGGTTCATATTCAATTGGGAAATTTTGACAGATTGGGGTAGCTTGATGTGTTGGTCTCTGTACCATTAGGTACCTACCTAGTATATGCAGGAACGCAGGCGTTCTTTAATTCCCTAAAAACCGACCAAGTGACCCCTTTAATTTTTAACTTCATTTTATTTTTATTATTTTGTTGTTATAGCGGCAATATAATAAGTAAGTACACAATCTGTGAAAATTTCAACTATCTATCTATTACGGTTCATTAGATACAGCCCGCTGACAGACAGACAGACAGACGCGGATGGATGGACAGCGGGGGCTTAGTAATAGGATTCTGTTGGTACCCTTCGGGTACGAAAGCAAAAACGAAAAACTTCGCAAGAAATGGGAAATTGCTACTGAAGGTTGCGGGTGTCGACCTCAGGAGCAGCTGCTTCTCACACGGACAACTTACGTCCTTGCTCCTGCGCCGCGCACTCTGTATATTTTGGTTGCTGAAAAGTTTTTAAAAATGTGGCTGGGACCAAGTGTGAAATTGCGAAAATAAAATCAGCTGTTCCCTACATTTTGATGAATTATTCGAAACATTCCGTTAAAAACACGTTGATGTCTCTGTCAGATACATTGACAGAAATAGAGATATCAATATGTTTTTATGCGATGTTTCGCCAGTGCAAACGCGCGGTGATTGACGTGCAACATGTTTGACGTTTCATATTATTTCACACTAAGATTTGACATGTAACATTTGACATTTGCTTTTTCACAACATGGTATCTGTATGAATCTAGCAACATATTGTAAGATTAGTTTGACATTTTGCTCACTTGTATCGTTATTTTTTAAATCGACCCATAAAGTCCTACCAAATACCAAAAACCAGTGGCTAAGTAATAACAGCTGCACGGGACGATCCATCGGGTTAAGCTACGCTTGCCGGGGTTGGTCCGTGGATGGGTGACCATCTTTACATACCGAGACTCTCCATGCCTCGGAAAGCACGTTAAGCCGTTGGTCCCGGCTGTAATTCGTGGATCTTTAACAGTCGTTACGGGTTGTCAGAAGCCCGAAAGTCTGACAACCAGCCTTACCAAGGGGTATCGTATTACCCAGTAACTGGGTTGTGGAGGTCAAATAGGTAGTAGCTCCATGTAAAATACTGGTATTCAGCTGCATCCGGATAGTCTGGAAGCCGACCCCAACATAGTTGGGAAAAGGCTAAGCAACCACCTTATCTGTGAACTGAAAGAGGACAGCACTGTCGATGCGTCGACACAATCGAATGACATGCGTCGGCACAATCGAATGACATTTCAACATGACGGCCGTAGTTCCAATTTTCGCCATTTCATAGATTATTTGGTTGGTAGGTACAAATGTACTCTGTGAATCGACCACAGATTAATATATTAGTAGTAAGCTAAAATCGACGAACGATTTAAAAAATAACGGCCGGCCGACGAAAATACGAATTTTTTTGTCTTGTCGTGTCAAGTCGTGTGAAATAATGAACAAAGAAATGAATTCTTCAAACAAACCTATAGTTTTAAACTTAGAAATTGGTGATCAACTAACTACAATATCTTGTGGTCATGTTATGGTGGAGTTAATCAAGTTTATTGCCTATCAAAGACTGCAAATACCTTACTCATATCAGTGGTTGAAACAAGTGATTACTAAAAAGAAATCATGTGAAGACGAAGAGGTGAAGGATAGTTTTCAATCTGAAAGACATTTTCGGGCAGCTTCTACTGCTTTGGAAAATTTAGATTTTATTTTAAAGGTAAGTTTGGTCAAAGGATCATCTTAGGTGCGGGTTTTCTAACCAACAGCCAACACTCGAAAAAGTCACTCCTCTTTTTATAAATAAGTGGCTCAGAACATGAGTAGTATTTACACTTTACAGTAATTTTGACGATATGCAGATGGATTTGGCTCTGATGAAGTTCGACGTGGATGTTCTTAATGTGAATGTAGTTTTAATAATAATAAGAAAGAACTCCGCCCTTAAGACGACCTACTGACCCAAATAAGTACCACTACTAAATCTACACCTCTTATTTTACCTCCCCTAAGACGACCCACTGACCCTGGATTCAGCTAAACTGAAACAATAGCATGGTAGCAATATGTAAGAACCAATTAAATGCCCCTGGTAACAATTAACTGTAACATTGCTTCTGCTCTTAAAATCACTTGTGTCTAATTTTACTATTATAGGTATAGGTTTCCCGTTTAATGCCTGTGCTGACAATTATTTCATTAACTTGTTGGATACGCAGGCAGGTAATGAAAATGAGACGCAAATGCTGGTTGAGTGTGGAATGCCTTTATTTCTAAAAATCGGTCCCTTATATAGGTACAGTCTCTGTAATAACTAATATGTAGTGGGTAGGTACATTTTAGAACTTAGCTAGGACAAAAATAGAAATACCCTATGTGCTGCATTTATGAAATGAGTAGGTATCGGTAATATATAAGGTAGGTATAAATGGTAGGTATGCCATTCCGCTACAGTACACCCCCTCAAGCGAAGCGTACTACTGGCTTCACTATTCTTCCTGATCGTGTTGTTCTGTGTGTGTCATCCTTTCCTTGTTCGTTCATAGTGTAGGCAGGCTTCAATCGGTCGATCGAGACGTTGGTTACTCTTCCTGGTAGCTGTAGCTTGTAGTATTTCTCACATCTTTCCAATACGGGATATGGCCCTTCATATGTCGGCTGAAGTGGTTTTTTTGTGCAATCTCTGCGTAGGTAAACATTTCCGCAGGTACGTAGGTCGGTGTGCACAAACATGTTGTTGTTGCTATGCGTTGTCTCAGCTGGTCGGTATGCGTTGATAGTGTGTCGCAGCTGTTCAACGAAATCGTGACTCATTGGGCTACTTTTTGTTTCAACAAAAAAATCTCCAGGCAATCGCAGCGATGTTCCGTAGGTATATTGTGCGGGACTAATTCCTGTGTCGCTGCGAGTAGCCGCGCGCAGTCCGAGTAGTACGGTGGGTAATTCATCAAACCACTTTCCGTTTTCTCTAGTAGTGCAGCGCGCGGTAAGTGCGGCTTTGAGTGAGCGGTGCCAACGTTCGATGATTCCATTTGACTGCGGGTGATATGCAGTTGTTCTCGTTCTATTTATTCCCATTAGCTTCATTAATTCAGAGAAAAGTTTGCTCTCGAACTGACGACCTTGATCGCTTGTTATCGTGATGGGACAACCAAATCTTGCTATCCAGCTTTCATATATCGTTTTGACTATTGTTTCTGCAGTTATGTCGTGTAGAGGTAATGCTTCAGGCCATCGCGTGTACCGGTCGATAATAGTGAGTAGGTACTTGTGTCCATATTGCGATGGTGGTAGGGGCCCAACTATGTCGACATGTATATGTTGGAATCGTTCCGATGGTGGGTATGTTGCGATTTGACTCGATGTATGACGACTGACTTTTGACTTTTGACAGGCTTCACAGGCTTTCGTCCATCGTCCCGCGTCAGCGTTCATGGATGGCCAGAAATATTTTTCACTGAGTATTTTCCTTGTAGTGCGCGTACCGGGGTGGCTGAGGTTATGTACACTTTCGTACGCTGCCCGGCGAAATGTTTCCGGTAGGTACGGGCGAATATGTTGTGTTGATGTTTCGCATAGTATTTTGCAATTTATGTCGGGTAAGAGTATGCGCTTCAATTGTAAATTATTTTGCTTCATTAAGTCACGTATAGTGCTGTCTCTTTCTTGCGCTGTGGCTAGTTGCTTGTAGTCGATCGTTGTAGGACAGGTGATGGTTTCTGTGTTGATCCGTGATAATGAATCTGCGACTACATTATCTTGCCCGCTAATATGACGTATGTCGTTTGTAAATTCGCTTATGTACATGAGTTGTCTGGCTCGACGCGGTGTCTCGCTGTCTGTCGATGTTTTATTTATTGCGTAGGTTAGCGGTTTGTGGTCGGTAAATATTGTAAAATGTCTTCCTTCGAACATTTTTCTAAAATGCTTTACGGCCATGTATATAGCTAGCAGTTCTCTGTCGAATGTGCTGTATTTCATTTGCGCGCTCGACAATGCTTTGGAGAAATATCCCAGCGGTTGCCATTTGTTGTGTACATATTGTTGCAGTACAGCACCGGCGCACTTGTCAGAGGCGTCGGTCATTAATGCGATGGGTGCGTTATGTGAGGGATGAGCTAGTAATGCCGCGTTTTGTAAGCCAGCTTTACATAACTCAAATGCTTTCTTGGCTTCATCATTCCATATAATCTTTGTTTTGTCTCGTTTCTTGCTATTGTGCAAATATGCATTTAGAGGTGCTTGTATTTCGGCTGCCTTTGAAATGCAATCTCTGTAGAAGTTGACGGTGCCAAGGAATCTTCTTAATTGTTCAATGGTTGTGGGTAATGGGAAATTGGTGATTGCTTCTACTTTTTCTGCTGGTGGTTTGATGCCATCTTGTGAGACAGTGTGTCCTAGGAACTTGATCACTTTCTTGCCTAGTACACACTTCGATGGATTTATTGTGATACCGTATTTGTTTAGTTGGTTTAGGACGGTTCGTAAATGTTGTCTGTGTTCTTCTTCTGTGCTGGAACTTATTATAATGTCGTCGACAAAAGGGTAGGCATAGTCGAGTCCGTGGAGTACTTCGTGAATAAATCGCTGAAAAGTCTGTCCAGCATTTTTCAGTCCTGGGCACATTCGGGGAAATTCGAATAGCCCGAATGGTGTAATGATGGCTGTTTTTTCAATGTGCTCTTCCAGGACAGGCAATTGTTGGTATGCTCTGTTTAGGTCAAGCGTTGAGAATATTTGCTTGCCGTGCAACTGGTAAGTGAAATCCTTCAAACGTGGTACAGGATATCGATCTGCTTTGGTAATGGCATTTAGCCTTCTGTAGTCTCCACATACGCGTAGGTCTCCGTTTGGTTTGGGTACCACGTGAAGTGGACTGGCCCAGGGGCTCTTGCTTGGTCGGCATAATCCCTGGTCCATCATGGTTTGAAATTCTTTCTTTGCAGCTTCGTAACGGTGAGGTGGTAGTGGACGAGCTTTGCAGTATAATGGCGGCCCTGTTGTTTCAATATAGTGTGCGACGTTATGCTTCGGTGTATTTTTCATAGTGGATAATCTTGTAATATCGGGAAATTCCGCCAATATGTCGTGATATTTTTGTTCCAGGTCTATAGTTCTGATGGTTGGTGCTGTTGATTTGCAGATGGACGTCTTCACTGACAAATTAGTTATTTTGTCGATTAAACATTTTCCAGCGAGGTCGACTAGTAGATGATGGTGTTTCAAAAAATCAGCGCCGATGATGGGCTTGCTGACTGCAGCTACGACAAACTTCCATTTGAATGGTCGTCTCAAGTTGAAATCTAGGTCTAATGTTTTTTCACCGTAGGTAGCTATTTCGGAGTTGTTTGCTGCATATAGTTTGAATGCGGTTGGCTTCAAGATTTCGCAGCGTTTTCCAGGAATGACGGATATGTTTGCACCAGTGTCGATGAGAAAGCTTAGATTTGTCTTCTTGTCTTTCAGAAATAGACGGTGTGATTTATCCCAGGCGTCAGATTCCGTCCCTGCTAACACCTGCTTTAGTTTCCCGAGCTTGACGGGTGCTTATCTTCATAACTACATGGTCTAGTACATTTTCGCGCTTGTCCGCCGAATTTTCGATGAAAGTAACAAACGGAATTGTCGTCGTACCCGCTTCTGTGTTGATGATTTGAGTCCGAGCGGCGGTTACCATGCGGCGATCGGTATGCGCTGCGTGATCGATGACGCGCGCCTCGCCAGTTGCGCCCGCGCTGCCTTCCGTAGCGGCTGTGGTGTGTTTTTAATTCTGATATTTCTTTCGCCAGCATGTCGATCTTCGCGTGAAGTAATGCGTTTTCATGATTTGTAGCATCAGGTGGAGTGGATGGCGTTGACGGTGACGGAGTGTTTTGTACTGCTGATATTTGGTGGTGAAGTTGTTCTAGCATCTTGTCGGCCATTATTGCCAACTCATTTAGTTCGGTTTTCTTGGCTATTGTTTCGCTCACAGCTAGTATGGCGCGTACTGATGGCGGTAGGTGCTTCGTCCATATAACACGCAACGTATTCTCAGCAATGTTGTTACCGGCTAAATTTTGCATGCGGCGTAGCAGTTGCGAAGGCTTCAAATCTCCAAGTTCCACGTTGGACAGCAGTCGCTCGAGTTTAGTGTGGTCGCTCTCGTCGTAAGTTTGTATGAGCCTCATCTTCATGGTAGCGTATCTATTATTTTCTGTTGCATTTTTGGTATCGAACATGATGTCTTGAATTTCGTCTAGATCTTGTAGGTCGAGTTGGCGGATGAGCAGCTCTGATAGTTCCTTGTCGGTAAGTTTTCCAGCAGACACGATCGCTTCAAATTGCAGGAACCAAAGTTTGATTCGGTTTCTCCACAGAGGCGGTATCCGTTGGTTGTACGAGACGGCTGACAGTTCGTGCGAATCCTTTTGCGTTGCTGATGTTTCGCCTCCATCACTTGGTTTCGATGTACTCAAGGGCATAGTTTCTTCTTGAATTTTCTTCAGTCGGGGTCACCACTGTTGGATACGCAGGCAGGTAATGAAAATGAGACGCAAATGCTGGTTGAGTGTGGAATGCCTTTATTTCTAAAAATCGGTCCCTTATATAGGTACAGTCTCTGTAATAACTAATATGTAGTGGGTAGGTACATTTTAGAACTTAGCTAGGACAAAAATAGAAATACCCTATGTGCTGCATTTATGAAATGAGTAGGTATCGGTAATATATAAAGTAGGTATAAATGGTAGGTATGCCATTCCGCTACAAACTCATTAAACAGCCATCCTGAGTCTTGTAGTACACACTAAAAAAATATTGTCATGGGGGACATTAATATAATTAGAAAAACTCACCCAAATATCACAAAAATACTCAAATAGGCTATGTTACCTAAACATGCTATCTTTTCACAGTCTCCTTCCAGGACATTACCTACCCTTGTTAAAAAACCACAACCATCATAGATTTTGAAAATGCTTATAAAATGCCTTACTCAATCTACCTAGCCTTTTCCCACCTATGTTGGGGATGGCTTCCAGTCTAACCGGATGCAGCTGAATACCAGTATTTTACATAGAGCAACTGCCTATCTGACCTCCACAACCCAGTAACTAGGTAATAATGCCTTGGTAAGACTGGTTGTCAGACTTTCGGGCTTCTGACAACCCGTTATGACTGTCAAAGATCCACGAATGAGCTGAGACCAATGGCTTAACATGCTTTCCGTGGCACGGAGGAGTCTCAGTATGTTAATATGGTCACCCATCCATGGACCAACCCCGGCAAGCGTAGCTTAACCTGATGGATCAACCCGTGCGGCTGTTATTACTTAGCCACAACATGGATATAATTATTTTTGATACCTACATGCTCCCTGTTAGCTTTGCCACTAAACGTGTGGAGGTGATCAGGTTGTCCCTCCTATGCAACTCAAAATTCAAATCCGTTTCTTATGGTAAAAGGACTGGATTACTACAGGAGCACTGTAGTGCATAAAGCTTAGAAACAAAATGCAGCACCAACAAGATTCTAACCTTTCAACATAATTTATTTTATTTTATTATTCTTAGGAAGGCATACAGGCTAATTACAAATAATAGTTTACCACAACATGTTATAAAGTTGCTTAAGCCTCCACAGATATATAACACGATTAATTTAAGCTGAACAGAGAAGAGTTTAAGTAGGTTGGGCAATGATATTTTACTAAAAATATCATTGACGTTGGGTTTCATTTATTAGTAGGTAGGTTAGTTTTATTTATTAGTAGGTTGGGTTAAGTTAGCTGGTTTTATTTATCCATGTTTAAGAGTTTAAGAACCACTAGCCATTGCATCATCAACAAAAAATGACTTGGCTAAGAGTTTCCTTGCCGTGCTTATCTTAGTGCAAAATAAGTCAACATCATGTTCAGAAGATACCTCATTGAAGCCTCGAGCGCTTCTTATAAGAAAAGCATTACGCCTATAATTCGTAGTGGCAGAAGGCACACCTAGAAGCGGCCTTTTACGCAATCCCATAGTGTTAGTGCAAAATGTTAACTTTGCTAATAGTTCAGGGCAGTCAAACGAGCCATTCGCTATGTTCATCAAAAAACATATATCATGAATGAATCGTCTACGATTCAATGGGAGAAAATGGTATCTCTTACAACGGTGACTGTAATCAATAGATATTTGGTGCGTCTTATAATTGAGATATCTCAGAAACTTTTTCTGGATACCCTCAATGCGCGAATTGTAGATCGCATAATTGAGGGTTCCAGACTTGCGATGCATACTCCAAATGACTGCGTACGAACGAACAATACAAAACCTTGATCGTCTTCAGAGAACGGAAACAGGCTGGGACTCTAATTACAAATCCTAGTGCTTTGGAGGCCCTGCCCACAATACTGTTAATGTGTTGATCAAATAGTAATTTGCTATCCTGTATAATACCTTAATTTTGCCTTAGGCAAAATTTCGGTTGAGACTATAGATTTAATTTACTATAGACTTCTGGCGCGTGAAGGTCATTTGAAAACATTCAATTGGAGCAAATTATGTTTGCAATAGTCTTCAAATCTATTAAGATCAGCTTGCAACAGGTGAGTATCAGAGATATTACATATAATCTTATGAACCTTCATGTCATCAGCGTATAGCAACACGTAAGAGTGTTTGAAGCAGTTTACAACATCAGCAATAAACAGAGTGAAAAGCAAGGTCCCCAAAACTGAACCCTGTGGTACACCTGAGGGGACTGAGGTCCAACCCGAAGTGTAACCTTGGAGAACCACAGCCTGACTCCTATTCTTAACATAAGATGAAAACCATCTATACAGGTCCCCATGTATACCGGCTTTGAGTAACTTCTCCAACAGCAGACGATGGTCAATACGGTCAAAGCACTTGCTGTAGTCAGTATAAATTACATCCACCTGCACGTGTTGTTCCATACCACCCGATATAAACTCATGCGATAACACTAAGTTAGACATAGTCGATCGCTTTTTTAGAAAGCCATGTTGTTCTTTCCCAAAGTTATTATCCATAGCCGCATATACATCGTTATAACCTATACGCTCAAGGATCTTTGAGAATAAACATAACTTAGATAACGGGCGATAGTTCGTAACATCAGATTTGTTTCCTTTCTTGTGAACAGGGGTGATGAACGCTGATTTCCAGATTTTAGGAACTATACCCTCAGAAATAGATCGACTGAAAAGAATACACAATGGGGCAGCCAAACTATCAGCACATTGTACTATAAACACCGGGGGGTGTGAGATCCGGGCCACCTGATTTAGAAAGGTCCAAGGACTTGAGCAACTCTAATACTTTAGAATGAGATATTTCTACCCTACTGATAAATGCAACACTATCAACACTACTACAAGTCTGCGACGACGTACCTGGGACTGGAACAGGTTCCTGGAAAGTGGAGTGGAAGTACGAAGCAAATAAATTGCTGATATCCTCACCACTACTCGCAGTGACTTCACCATACTGCATGAACTTAGGAATTACATTAGAAATTCTCTTACTTTTCATATAAGACCAGAAAGATTTTGGATTTTTGACTATCGATAATTCTATTTTTTTTTTTTTTATATATATATCTGTTACTCTGTAACAGGGAAAAAGAATGAAAATCAGATATTACCATACGTTTTATACCTACGAAGATACTTATATTTCTCCTTCAGTACTTTAATCAGCTATACCATAGTGGATACGAAGATTTTTTAACACATTTAAGAGGGATGTACTTATCCCTAAGTTCATATAATTTACTGTAAAATATTTCAACAGCGCTGTCCATTGACCCTGAATTTAAAAGGTCAGTCCAGTTTATTTGGTCGACACAATGTTTAGTTTACATTTGTTTTTAAGATTATCTTTTGATTTTGACTTTGTTATAAATGAATTATATATAAATCATTTATTGCAGGCAAGTATACCCATAGCAAATACAAATAAAATTAAACAAAATACCACTTACAATTCAGAAATAAGGATGATACTATAATGTATCATCTTTATTTCTAATAGATTTTATTCTCATCTCTAGATTAGATCCAGTTTCATCTTGTATTTGAAATAAACTTCAACAACATAACAATCCTCTTGCCAGATTGAATGAATATAAATTTAGTATTATGCTAATTAATTTGTTGTTACTTACAGGGTCTCCAAAAAGAGATCAGTGGTCCATCAATTCCTGATGAAGTGTGTATAGCACTTGGTGCTACCCCAGTGACCTGCAAGGAGGTGTACAGGGTACTCCTGCCAGTTGCTTGCCATCGTCCACAGTGCCATTCTACACACATAGCCAATGATCACAAAATACAAAGGAGTGTGTTTAGGTAAGGTGTTATGAAAATGCTTCATCAAGAGTAACTTTATCATTCAAGATGTCAATATTGGACTACTCTACTACTATTGGTGATTCAAAGTAGTATGAAGGATTGTAGCCACAGTTGTGTTTCTATTTATTTATGTTTTTTACTACATTCTGAAAGGACCTAAATATTTCTAATTTTCTTCTTGTTTCATTTCAGGACTTTAGTAACATCAGAAAAGCTAAGCCAAATTTTCTTCAAACAGCTTCCACCAACCAATTTGTATGTTTTTATCAAGAAAAAACTGTTGAACAATCAAGACAATGTACTAGACAATGATAACTTTGTGTTATCTAGTGGCTGCAGAATACCACGGAACTCGAAAATTGTTGTTTTAGACTTAAGATCTAAAACATTTGATAACCTTGCTTGTTGCAATGAATTTCAAATATTTGGGGACATTGTTTATCATAATCTCCAAAACTTGCAATTAGAAGAATCAGATGAGAATGTATATGAATTCCATGAGATTGAATCCACTGATAGTATAAAGTGGTATCAGTCATCATATGTTATGAAGGGGTTTAAAGACTGTTTTGTTAATGGCAGTTCCATCACAAATGCCTGGCTCAATTCTTGACTGAGTACAAACATAGCTCAATTTAATATTTTTTATTGTTAGGACTATTATGTTAGTGTTAGTGCAACATTGCATTGTTAGGTATCTATTATCATAATAATAAAATCGTTACAAAGTCAAAACTGTACATTTATTTTTTTTGTTTTTAAATCATTTTGACGAGTTCTGGGAACGGTTCTAATGCCGAAAATAATAGTTTTTAGAGTGTGACTGACTCTGGCATGGCCACCATCAGGGATTTTAATTTTGATAACACAAAAAAATTGTCGCTAATTAGTCGAAATTTGTCGCCAAATATCAGAATTTGTCGGCCACTGCTTCAAAAGTTATAAGGTTTATAGGTGGCCGTTCTGGAGAGCATCTCCCTAGCTTGGCCACATTTATATCTCAAAAACTAGGTCACCTAGCGAAGATCTGTTTTCTCCCAAATTTAGTCGCTAATTAGTCGCAATTTTTCGCCAAGTCACAGATTTATTCGGGTCTTATTTTAGAAGATATAATGAGTTCAATTTTGAAGTATAATCGAAGAGTTTACGATAAAATCTTTGATCTAGCTCTTGGACTATACTTAAAAATTGAACTCATTTTTTGTTGTAGGTCATAGGTTCAAACCCAGGCAGGCGCTTTTCTGTGTTTAAACATTTTGATCACCACTGCTCTCAAAATGGTGATGGATAACGTGAGGAAACCGGCATGTCCTAAAACCAAAAATTCGAAGACGTGAAATCTACCAACCCGCACTGGGCCCGCGTGGTAGATTACATACAGCCCACTCCCTCTCGAAGAAGGGAGGCCTGTGTCCCAACAATGGGAACATAATAGCCTCATTATGCTGTTTATACTGGATGTCCCGTAATTAATGGACCACCTCTTAAGGGGCCATTGTACTCATCATCATGAACAACTTTTACTATGGGACCAAACCAGGAATCGCGAAAATAAAATCAGTTGTTCCCTATATTTATATTCACATAACTTGTAAAAATGTAGGGAACAGCTGATTTTTTTTCGCGATTTCAGGTTTGGTCCCATGGTAAAAGTTGTTCATATTAATGAGTACAATGACCCCTTAAAAGGTTATCCATTAATTACGGGACACCCTGTATGTAACTAGTTGTTCGTGCCCGGCGTCGCCCGGGTGAATTTCATGTCTCTAGTGGTTCAGGCTGTGTCTTGTCTATTTTCATACAAAAATACATCCAAAGTTCCGACATTGCCGGTGAATTTTCCAAAAAAAAATCTATATACAAACCTTGTCCTGACAATTACAAATTCAACAAAAAAGAATTAGCTAATAGGTGCAACCGTTCTCAACTTAACTGCCTACTAAATATCTAAACTCATCACCTGTTGCCGAGTCTGATTAGGGAAAATGCTATTGTTTGCGATTCGGAATTTCATTTTGAACATATTATTATTATATGGATTCAGATCATTAACGTTAATGGAAAATAGCTCCCGGATCTATAGTAACAATGGGAGTCCCACAGGGCTCAATTCTTGGGTCGATCCGGAGAGCGTCTCCCCAGTTTGGCCACATTTATATTAGGTTGGGGAAAAAGTCTTTTCGCATTATAGTATGTATGAACTTAAAATAAAATATCTTTGGTTATACTATTTGTATCTGGCTGGTTTTGGTATCATTGAAAGTTTAAATTTTAAAGAACATAATTCCAAATTCAAATTAGGAAAAAGTGTGATTTTCATTTGTTTTTCGTACTGTCAAGATGAGTGAATCTAATGAAGAAATTCGATACGTTTTAAAAGTTTACTACAAAAAAGGTAAAAATGCAACGCAAGCCGCGAAAAAAATTTGCGACGTTTATGGACCCAGTGCGGTGTCTGTGAGAGTAGCACAAATTTGTTTTAAGCGTTTTCAATCCGGAAATTTTGATGCCAAAGATGCACGACGCTCTGGTCGCCCTATCACGGATAAAATGGATGCCATTTTTGAAAAAGTGGAGCAAGATCGGCATGGCATATCAGTAGTTACAACGTAGCTGAAGAACTGGGAATTGACCACAAAACAGTTTTGGCTCATTTGAAAAAAAACTGGGTACACAAAAAAGCTCGATATTTGGGTAACTCACGAGCTCACTGAAAGAAACCTAATGAACCGTGTACTCATTTGCGATTCTTTATTACGACGTAATGAAACCGAACCATTTTTGAAGAAGCTACTAACTGGAGATGAAAAGTGGATTACGTACGACAAGAACGTGCGAAAAAGGTCGTGGTCAAAGGCCGGTCAGGCTTCACAGACTGTGGCGAAACCCGGGTTCACTCGCAACAAGGTGATGCTGTGTGTATGGTGGGATTGGAAAGGCATTATTGATTATGAGCTGTTACCACCAGGCAGGACTATCGATTCTGAACTCTACTGCGAACAACTGATGAGATTAAAGCAAGAAGTTGAGAGAAAGCTGCCGGAATTAATCAACAGAAGGGGTGTGGTTTTTCATCATGATAACGCTAGACCTCACACATCTTTAGCCACTCAGCAAAAATTAAGAGAGTTTGGCTGGGAGGTGTTAATGCATCCGCCGTATAGTCCTAACCTTCAGATTTCCACCTGTTTCGGTCTCTTCAGATTCTTTAGGCAGTGTCAGGTTAACATCACGAGAGGACTGCCAAAACCACTTGTCGCGGTATTTTGATCAGAAGTCCCAAAATTTCTATAGCAATGGGATCATGTCCCTACCTACAAGATGGCAGAAAGTTACCGAACAAAATGGTACCTACATACTTTAGATAAATGTAAATAATGTATATTAAAAAATGTTTTGAATTTTCTTAAAAAATGCGAAGAAACTTTTTCCCCAACCTATTATCTCAAAAACTAGGCCACCTAGCAAAGATCTGTTTTCTCCCAGATTTAGTCGCTAATTAGTCGCAACTTTTCGCCAAGTCACAGATTTAGTCGAGTCTTAGTTTATAAGATATAATGAGTTCAATTTTTAAGTATAGTCCAAGAGCTACATCGATGAGTTTACGATAAAATCTTTGATCTAGCTCTTGGACTGAGGACTCTTAGGATGTTTTTATTCTCAGTTTGAGTACTATAGGCGCGGCCTACCCAAATGTCCTTTCTTTGGTATTGTTCGTCGAATTGTTGAGCTCTAAATTCGGAGTGGAGCTACACGTTTACCGACAAGTGCGTGAACTGACTGAAATGAGGTCCATTGGGTATGGCGCTTTCCTCAAATGCCCATCTCAGACATTAAAACCTGCATGGTCCTCATAGGGCCTGACCAAGACCTGGAAGACACTTACCCCCTGAGTTTGTTTCGGTCTTTCTTCTCAGTTAGGAAACACCGAACTCGTCTAGTTTTATTTTAAAAACTTAATTTAATGTTGACAAGTAAAAGTGTATTTTTTTATTCAATTTACAAAAATAAATGTCATTTCAATGGTATAAATTATTTTTCATCATCGTATTTAGGTATAAATTAGTAAAATATTTAATAATTAATATTTTTTATATAAATTACATAGTTACAATTACAATTTTATTATTAATCATGTTTAAGGCGAAAGCGCCAGGGTAGCCCGCGTAATTTAAATTTTCTTACGATTTAACCCTTAACCACTGACGTGTCATTTCATTACACTACCACTGACGTACGAATGAGATTCGTCAATTTGTTTAAAGACCCCTCAGGCTGCCATTAATCGTAATTTGAGTTTTTATTCACTTTTAAGTGATAGAAGATTTCAAACCTAAGATGCAAAAATAAATAAAACATTAAAAATACTTATAGAAAAAATATTTATTAACCAACATTCTTAGTGGTATTGAACTAATAACAACAAATATTAAAAAATCGAAAAAAAAAAAAACTATTTTCTACAGGAACATTTTCTTTTCATTTTTATACTTAAATAAGAATGGTTTTATGAGATCAAAATCATTTTAGCAGCTAATCAATTATTTATGCACTTTTTAACGACAGTTATTACAGGTCGGCTGTGAACACTGCAAACAGACCGGTCTACCGCACATGGTACACCCGTAATGGGTTCTACGTCGATTCTGCTTGAAACTTTTCAGTCTCAAACTTTACAATTTCAGTGCTTTGTTGGTTTGATCCTGTGGGCTTATCTTTCCCCAAGATACGCCCCATAAGACTCTTGAGCTCGTGAGAAATTTGTTGTATTGCATATCTACGCTCTAGGTGTGGCATTACTAAACGTCTTCCAAGGTCTTTCATGAATTCTATGCGTTTCGACGAATCATAATTAGATATTATGAAAGAATTGACAGCGGCGACATTTAAAATTCTGTAGAATATGACTAGTGGCCATCGTCTAGAAAAAAAAAACAACTCAAAAAAGTTACACTAACACTGACCATACGAATGCCGTACGTCAGATGGTCGAACTCACCTGTTTAGAAGTGCGCCACACGTCCGCTCTCCCCCGCTGCGTGCGCGTCACTGTCGGCTAGGAAACTACTAGAAGCGACGAGCACGAATACCCGCGCAAAACAAAATTATGAACGATTATCGGTTTCCGCGACGAATGTCATTCGTACGTCAGTGGTTAAGGGTTAAGTCAGTATTGGGTGTATGTGATTCGCGACCGTAACAAGTATGTATTTACAAATTTATTTTATAATTAATTATGTTATCTTTTTAATAATTATTATCTCTCAATTAAAGCACCTTCCATCTTGTCTCTTCACCACCCTTGGCTGACTGGTAGAGAATGCAGTCCGCCTTTGTACCTTTTTGTGTGCGAGAAGTTTAAATAAATAAATAATAAAAATTGAATTTCGCGGGGACTTTACAGTAATTTGTTCAATTTGTGCCATACAATTTTCATGTCTTCAATATTAATATTACTTTCTGTATGTGTCTTTGCGTATGTTTCTGTGTGTCTTTCTGTTGATATTAATTAATATTGAATTTGACAATAAAATATGTTTTTATACTTAGTGCAAGTTTTTTTATTTGAAATACTTTATTTCTTTGTATGCTGATGGTACCTTTCATCAGAATTTGTTCATTTTTCATTTCCTCTAACAAGTGAACAAGTCATGTGTGGGTTTTTATACAATGTTTTTGTCAGAATGTTGTACTAACTACTTTAGTAAAATGCAGCCAAAGTGACCTTTGCGCTGCCACAGTCTCGACGCCGGCCGTGGAAGTGACGAAGATTTGGGCCAACAAAATTTTATAAACTGTTGGCCATTGACACAGAAGAATTATGGGGGCCTGCCGTTTTGCCGAAAAGATTTTGACAAAATTTCACTACCCAAAAAAAATTTAGCAACCTTTTTTTATACCAATGCAATATTTGGAATGATTTTAGTACGCATTTTTTCATTTGGTCAAATTTTTACTTGGCAGAATATTAACAAGGATTATGTCATTATGGCATTTGGTCTTTAATCAAATGGTTAATTACAGCAAACAATCTTTAGACAATAAACGTTTGATCAAATGATTTGCTTTGACAAAAAATATAAAGGCAAAAATAAGATTTTTTGGTAATCATATAATTAAAAAATGCTATTTTATTTTAATATAATCATTTATTTAATACAAAAGATTTGTACCTTACGTTTTTAAATTTAATTATATTTTAATTAATTTCAATTTTGCTGCGGTAGCGGCCGGCGAGTGCCAGAAAGGAATAAATTATATAGAAAAAAAAATATGGAAAAAAGAGATTATTTTTAGCAGGCTATCGAGAACCGAACTAGTTAGACGAGGTTAATTATTAAAAGAAAAATGGTTAGGTTAGAACTGTGACCTCTACGCACGAGCCGAGCGAGCGAAGCGAGCGGTGCCGCGGGAGCGGCCGGCAAGTGCCAAAAACAACTAGATTATATAGAAAAAAATGTTAAATTGAAAACTGACGATACTAAATATTTGCCTTATTTTATTTGCGTAAAATGTGTTATTCCAACTGAAATATTTGACTAGGTACATAAAATTGGTATAAGTACTAGTTGGTAAACAAGTTACGTTCACTTGCCAAACATTAGGTTTGCGTTATAATTATTTGTGAAGAGATTTTTTGTCAGCGTCAAGTTGACGGGATCAAGTCACCAATCACATTAAAGTGTTTGTACTACATATGTGTTATTTGTACCCTAAACAAGACATTTGTACCTCTAAAGGTAAAGGAAGTATGTCAATACGTCCCTGGTCCCGCCACTTTGACGTCAAAGTGGCGGGACCTCCTGGAAGCGCTACTCAGAGGCCGGTAATTCACACCCTAAGACTTAGTAAGTACTACATATGTACAGGTAAATACTCAATTTTCAATACAAATTGTACCTAAGTGTCAAATTAAAGTTATGTGATTACAACATTGGTCCCGCCAATTTGATGATTCATGCTATCGCTGAATTCATATGAAAACCGTTAGAGCTCGTGCAAAACCAAATGTGGAAACTTAGTACGTCATAAGTACACGAACAAAATTGTTTTGGGAAGTGATAATTTGTCAATTTCTTTTCGATGAAACATAGGTAACCCAAGAATTATTTCAGTTTTATGTATTTCACTTCTACTTGCCCACCATCACCAAATATTTGGCGTTCTTTGTGTGCAACACAAACTTTGTCTAAATCCTGTTCAGAAGTCCTCTTTGTACAGTTACCCCAATTATTACAATTTTTAATGGCATCATTAAATTCTAGAATCAAATTATTTCTTCCACCATTAGGCCCCACTACATAATCGCATTTTATAGATTTCTTTATCATGTCATTTATGCAACATTCAAGTAATTCATAATATGCTAGCCAGAATGTGTCCGGTAATTGTGTTAACTTAATACCAAGTGACTCTGTGAGGAGGCCAGTAATAAAGATGTCATCTATCCAAAAGTATGGGTGGTAGATTGCTTCATCACATAATGCAGCAGCCACTGTAGGAGTTGTGATGTAATACCATCCAGAGAGGTATGGGGGATATTCTCGTCTTGGGTACTCGTCCCATGTAACATACCATTTGTTTTCTTTATTCCTCCTTGGCTTAGTATTGTTAAGCATGTAGCCCATTAAAAGGGCTGTTGAATAGTTTACCGTTTCCAGCAATGAATAAGTTCTTTCCAAGTTGTATACTGTGTCATCATCCACTTTGAGTATGAATGATGCTTCTTGGCAGGCTGTTGAAGCCCATTTCAAACCCATGAGGTGTTTGTAAGTTAGGTTTCTATAGTTTTCCACAAATGTTCCTTGTAAAATATCACCAAAAGTTTTGCTCTCATCTTTGATTGCAGATTGAGTTATGTATCTGAAAAAGAGCAAAATTGTTTTTTGTATCTGATACTTAGTTCAGAATTTTTGCAAATTTTTGATATTATAGGGTAGGTACATACTTTTCTGTATCAGGTATTTGAGCAAGTAAGAATACTCGCGTTGCATTTATTTTCCTTAGCTCTTCTTCAGGCATAGCTCTTCTATGAGCACTTCTTAACTCTACATGCCCCACATAAGAAGTCACTATTATGACTAAAAATGGATGACCTGAAATTATATTGAAAAATATTTCATGAGCTGCACTGTAGTGAAAACTAAAGCTTCAGTTTAAATAATAACATAAAACACAATTACTTTTACATGTTGTTGGGAATGGTTGAAGTGAAACATCTTTTATTGTGTACAATTTTCTCTTAAGAATAATAAGGGTATCGTTGAATTCGGCATTAGTTTTCCAATAAATCCAGCTGGTGAGTGCTATTCCAAGGAGTATGACGATATAAATAAATTTTCTGCGCATTATATACTCTGTTTAGCATTCGTATCAAACTCAGTCATACACGCTTTAATTACCCGACCCTGTTCTAGGTCTGGTAAATTACATTGTTTTATAAAATATGCGGCGGGGTTTCGCAAGCCCGACAACTTTTCGCAGTTATCAGAAAAGATAAATGATAACAATACCAACTACCAAGTAAACTGTGATCACTAGAGAGACCAATAATAATAGCTTGCTTTACTTCGACCGTGACGAGTTGTTGATGATGACAGTCATTTGTTTTGACTTATAAGTTTGACATAATAAGTACTTGCTGTTGCTGTTATACGAGTTCACTATTGCGTTGAACAGCGTGAAGCAGGAACGAAACGCAATCTCGGGGCAATAACGCCTAGCGTTCAGGTTAAGGGTGGTTTTCGAAGTTAAAGTGTTACTTGCCAGTATACTATAGTAGTCTTTGCTGTTACTACTGAAGTGCCGCTGACCGTACCTACTGTCTAGAGTTAATATTATATTACTAGTTCAAAGATGTTGCCTTCCTGTTTACCACGTCATGACGTAAATGCTTAAATAAATAGCTTACAATTAAATATCATTGGTGAGAGAGGTGCACTAAAAATTCTTAGGAATAGGTAGGTACCTACCTAAGAATTTTTAGTGCACCTCTGCAGTCGCAGCGGCAGAATGTGGCGCCTTCATATTTAGTCGCACTCGGAACTTGAGATGGGGTAAATGTACTCATCAGCCAGCAAAACAAGCCTCACAAATATTTATAAAAAAAAAAAAAATACTGAAACGGGACAATAGCGTCCTCAGACCAAATAAAAAAAATAGCGCCATAATAATAGTCTGGTTTTGTCAGTCGTCTCTTCCCATCCGTCAACGTCCGTACCGTAGTATTAATTATCTGTGTCCGTACCTAAGGGTGCTTCCATAAAGAAACAGGTTTCGGTTTCCGGCACGGGCGCGTCGTCGGTATCGACGACTATAGCAATGCAGTAGATAAACTTGAATTGATTAGTATATGTTTATTTTGTTTTATTTTTCTAGTAAGTATTTATGTTATCTTATGCGCTCACTTCTATAGAAACACACAGATTTGTCTGTAGCGGTAACCTGCACCCTAACTGTGTAGGTACGCGGTGGCATGAGCACAACGACGCGACGTAAAAATGTTAATATTGAGTAATGCGACATGTGACTTTAATTTGTAAAGATTTTTCATCTTATAGTTAGGTACTCGTAAGTACACTGGTCAGGTGTTAATTGTCAAGGTTGACACAAACTGCTTGCCGTAAAATTGGTGTGAACATTATAATGTTTTCATTGATTCAAATGTATAGTCGGAACAATTTCAGTAATTCCAGTTAAAACTTCAGTAAGGTTAAAACTATGTAACAGTCAGACGAAAAAAAAAAATAGAATCATTCCACTTTCAGACCTTGTCGTCTTAAGGCTAGCAGACAAGCGCGACGCGACGATGTGACGCGATTCTGGTAGAACAATATTCCTGAAGTTTTCATAGACATTCTTGTACTAGTCGTGTCGCGCCAGAAAAACTTATACAAGCTCGTACGAGCTTGTTACTGCAGGAATTCCCGAGAATGCGTGAGAATTCCCCAGAATTAGTCGACGTTCGCACGGACGTAAAAATTCGCGGCGATTTTTTTTGCGCACTGGATTTTCAACGCTAGCGCCGAGAGTGCAAAATCCAACAGTGTGTTTTTTCGACGCGCTAGAACTACTCTGTTATTGGTAAGTTGTATTATCAACGCTCGGCTCAACAACGAGAGTTGAAAATCCAGTGCGCGATAAAATCCCGCCGTGATTTTATTACGCCCGTGGGAACGGGGGCTTAGACGCGCGACTTCTTATTTCGCTCGTATCTACAGTCTAATTTTTAGGGTTCCGTACCTCAAAAGGATAAAACGGAACCCTTATAGGATCACTCGTGTGTCTGTCTGTCCGTCTGTCACAGCCAATTTGCTCCGAATCTAATGGACCGATTAAGCTGAAATTCGGTATACATATGAATTTCTGTGACCCAAACACGGAGAGGTATTTACTATACTTAAATGAATTTTGAATATGGGGGTCACTTTTGGGGGGCAAATAAGAAAATTAAAAAAAAAAAGTTTTGCAAACTTTACCGTGTTACATGTCAAATGAAAGGACTTACGATGAGGGTCTCAAATATAATTATTTTTTATAATTTTAAAATAAATTGTTTTAAAGTTATTTAAGAAAATAGACGAAAATTGTCCATTCCGCCCCTTATCTCCGAAACTACTGAGCCTAAAACTTTGAAAAAAATACAGGAAATAGATCTTTATCTGTAGATTACAGGAAAACCTATAAGAAGTCTGTGGTCTTAAAATAACATGGTAAATCTCTCAATATTGGGAGTACAAACTTACATTTACAGTTGGAATGTACGGAAGAACACATGTTTTTCAACTACAATGTTAAGTTTGTTCTTGGAATAATTCATCCCAACTACGGAACCCTTCATTGTGCGTGGTCCGACACGCACTTAGACGGTTTTTTTAATTCAACGAATCCTAACATTTCAGAAGTGTTGCCAAAACGGTCCTACTAAAAACGGAACGCTTTAAAACGAAATTAAAAAATAATCTTTCTTGAATGTAAGGTTTCAATTAGAAAAACTAAAACTTAAAAATTTACTGATAATTTTAAAATGGTAATCAGATTTTATATTATCATAAAGTTACAATAATTAGTACCTAAGGTAATTATTTTTCTTTCACAGGAATCCCAGTCCACTAATCCTTAAGTTACAAACCTTTTTTTTTTGGAATACCTACCTTTTTGTTTGTAAAATCTTCCTAAACTAAAATTAGAGAATCGCTATCTTTTACTAACAGGCAGCGCGAGAAAAGGACGGCTATAGCTATGAACTAAGTTGGAGATGTCAAACTAGTTCACGCCTTGCGCTTCACCGTGTTTTTTAGTCGATATGTTTTTACGTGTCGTCTAAATGTCTATGGAAAAATTAGTTCTAACTAATTCGACAGCTCTAATTTACTTCCGTCCCTTTCTTGTCATAATAGAGAGAAAAAGTTAGCAATAGCCTACATTAAGTTTAGTTTTTGCACAACAGAATCGGCACCAAAGATGATGATATTAGTAATAATGATACTTAAATAAATATTAAAATTAAAAAATAATTTGTATCAACCTTTTTTCCATTTAGCCATATACAATTAATAGTTTAGTTAGTGTGCATTGAATGCACAGAATAAACACTATTTACATTGTTATATAGTTTACTTGATCTCGTTCTCTTTCAAATTTTTTGTTAAATATCCAAAAAAATTTAGTCATATAAATAACTTGTAAAAAGGACAAGACAGAAAAGGTTTATGATACTTATCTGAAGTGTCAAAAAATTACAGCTGTCAGAATTCTGTCGAATTAAAAATCAGACTGTAGTTTGTGCATTACATTATTGACATAAAGTTCAATAGGCCTTGAAAAAAAAAAATTGTTGCCATTCCGTTCCGTGGCAATGTAAATTAAGCCTTAGAGTGGTAAAGCAATTGCGAGGTAGACTGTACCTTGTTTCCCAGTTCTATGTATTTGCAACTATTTTTTTTGGAGAAACTGTGCACGCTAAGATTCGAAGGGTCACGTAATGCCGGTAATCTACATCATTTTTCGAATGTTTATTATCTATTTATTATTTTTATCAGTTACTCTTTACAACTCACGTATAGTCTTAAACCTGTACGAATCAGATAGGTACTGGCGGTGAGATTACCTACTGTTACTTTTGATTAATACAAACATCAGCTTATAGATGCGATGGCGAGCAAACTACTGTCATTTTTATTTTATCATAAGAGTCGTTATCAAGTCGAGCCCGCCTACATCAAGCGCAGGAGCGCAGGAAGCTCAGTCGACTGATCGTTGATCAGACTGAGACGCGTGCGCAACATACCGTGCGGCTACCACCGACCATTTTACTGCGGAACTAAATTAATTAAATTTCTGTCATAAATCCAACATTCAACATGAATTTTACATTGAACGAAACTGTGGAAGAGGCTTTAACAGCCAAAATAATTACAATGGTGTGCCTCTTCGCCATATCGATGGTGACGGGGTGCTTGCCGCTGATCATATCCTTAAAGTACGACTGGTTCAAGACGAGTGACTCCAACCTGCGTTCCTCCAATCGGCTGGTAATGGGCTTACTCGCGTTCGGAGGGGGAATCCTGTTCGCGACCACCTTCATGCACTTGTTACCCGAAGTTGATGAGAACATTGAAGTTCTACAAGGTTAGTAGATTTATTTTCACAAAATACCTGATGTATGATCTTCATAAATCATGAATCTACCAGTTGTGAAGCGGTCCAACCGAAAGGCGTGGGTCACACGAGAAGTTTTCCAAGATTGATATTCTAACAGTTTATGCCCCGTCAGTAAAATCCTACTGTGACAGGAACGGACTTGCACGTAAAGTAGTATTACCTACTCTAGTCTTAGGGTAATTACATGCCAAAGATGCCTCACTGCGATACCTCGCGATCGTAGTTTTAGCTCGATATCTCGATGTCACCACCATGTAAAACATAAAAACATTTTTACAAAAAAATTTCGGAAGTCGGTGTCTGGTTAAATGTATTTTCGTTTTTGCCACCGACTTCCGAAATTAAAGTTATTTTCACTTTATTGTGTTGTTTTTGGAAGTCGGTTGTATTTTTTTGTAAAAAAGTTTTTATTTTTCACTTTTTAGTTGTGGTACCTACCCCATACAAATTCTAATACCACTACCTGCAAAAGAAACTATAACGTCATCCACATAAAAAGTGATGGAAAAATACGTATTATTGAAGCTAATTCAATAACTACCCAAGCAAAATTAATACATTTTATATGGGACCAACTTTGAGGTACACCCTCTCGAATAAAACATTTTTTTTTTAAATCGGATGACTCTGTAAAATGTTATGCGTGGTCATAGGAACATAAAAAAAAATTATAATAAAACAATGTATTCTAGCCGTGTTTGGGCTTATTGGAATTGTCATGAGGTGTACTCGGGCTATAAATGATTTTAATGGTAATTATAACGCAATCTTGAAAGTGCAGACTTATAAAGGCATGTTTTATGGCTTAGTAGCCATATAAAAATAATGGCTGTGTTGAAAGTTTTGGTCAAGAATTTTAACCATGTAAAAGCTTTTAATAAGGCTTTTAAAAATATTTTAACCTTATACAAGTATTTTATAAAGCGTCTACATAGCAAATACATATTTGCGGGCTAACGTACAAACTACGAGCTTGTTATTGCACGCGGTCTGCGGGAATTCCCGAGAATGCGCGAAAATTGATCAGAAGACGCGCGACCTGATATTTGGCTCGCTCGTACCTATCTAGTTTGTGCGTTACACTATTGGTTTATTTTGCTTTGTACAAAAAAAAAATCGCTTCCATTCCGTTCCGTTCCGTGGCATTGTAAATTGAGCATTAGGCTGCCTGCCCAATGGAGCGGAAAAAAGACGAGAGGAGCTGAGCTGTGCCAATATTAATCAATCGAATCTAAACTCCACTCCAGAGATTGGAGGACACTGCCTGTCCTCTTTTTTTAGTGGACAGGCAGCCTTAGAGTGGTAAAGCAATTCCGAGGTCGACTATACCTTGTTCTCCACTTTTTAACCGACGAAAAAAGGAGGAGGTTCTTATGAAACAATTTTCTTGGAGAAACTGAAGTATGCATGGAGATGTGGAAGAAGTCACGTAATACCGGTAATCTCCGTTTTTTTCTGTTCTGTGGGTAAACTGCATTCTTTTGAAAATGTATTTATTTTTACTAGTTTCTCCTTACTACTCACATATTATACGAATCAGATATTGGCGGTAAGATTACAGTTACGTTCGATTACTACAAACAGCAGCTTATTGATGCGACGGCGGTGAACAAACTACTGTCATTTTTATCATTAATAATGAGTCGTTATCAAGTCGAGCCCGCCTACTACAAGCGCAGGAGCGCAGGAAGCTCAGTCAACTGATCGTTGATCAGACAGCGACGCGTGCGCAACATACCGTGCGGCTACAACCGACCGTTTTACTGCGGAACTAAATTAATTACATTCCGTACATAAATCCAACATTCAACATGAATTTTACATTGAACGAAACTGTGGAAGAGGCTTTAACAGCCAAAATAATTACAATGGTGTGCCTCTTCGCCATATCTATGGTGACGGGGTGCTTGCCACTGATCATATCCTTAAAGTACGACTGGTTCAAGACGAGTGACTCCAACCTGCGTTCCTCCAATCAGCTGGTAATGGGCTTACTCGCGTTCGGAGGGGGAATCCTGTTCGCGACAACCTTCATGCACTTGTTACCCGAAGTTGATGATAATATTGAAGTTCTGCAAGGTTAGTAGATTTATTTACATGAAACACCTGATGTATGATCTTCATAAATAATGATACCATTGATCGATTCATTATTACTATAGGTACGTTATGTATTATTATGGCTAGGTTTTTATTTGTTCAGGTGCAATACCAAAACCAAACAAGTGCCTATCGTTGCCATCAATTTATAAAACCCACATGCACTTATCTACGTTTTTATTTAATCGGAAATGTTTATGATGTTTCCATCATATAAATAATATTTACCTAGATTTAACTAGGTCGCATGCTTACCTACTAACGACATTGTATTTTTCACGATCATGGTAAAGATGATTACGTATACGTCCACGTGTATAAATAAACGCCTAGTCAACTAAGTACATAGATTCTAGGCTGTGTATTACCGAATTTATCGATTAATTAATTAGCGTGACAATAAAACTGGTACTTCAAAGTTTATGCATTTTTCCCGGCTGTCGTAACTGGGACATAAATAGAAATGGCAATGTTAAGAAACAACAGATACAGTCTGTGTTGCATTAGCGTGGGCATTGTACCGTCCATGACCATAATGTACGCAGATAGGATATAATTTCATTTTTAACCGACTTCAAAAAGGAGGAGGTTCTCAATTCGTCGGAACCTTTTTTTTTTTCTTTTATTTTTAATGTATGTTCCCCGATTACTCGAAGATGGCTGGACCGATTTGGATTTTTTTTATTTTATTCGAGAGGGTATACATCACAGTTCGTCCCATATAAAATTTATTAACTTTGCTTTGGTAGTTTTTGAGTTAGCTTCAATAATACGTATTTTTTCCCTACTTTTATATGGATGATGTTCTAGTGTGTATTGCAGGTAGTGGTATTAGAATTTGTGTGGGGTAGGTACCACAACTAAAAAGTGAAAAATAAAAACTTTTGTACAAAAAAAATACAACCGACTTCCAAAAACAACACTATAAAGTGAAAAATTATTTTAATTTTGGAAGTTGGTTGTATTTTTTTGTAAAAAAGTTTTAATGGACTAAAGTTATTTGCATTACACGAGCCACCGCGGCACCGTCTTTAAAGAAAGCGATTGAGCAAAATCGGGGGTCGAAAGTGTTCGTCCAATCTCTTGGGAGGAGCCACCTGACGAAGTTGACCAAATCTAGTGGGGATATCGTCGTTTCGAAGCCGGAGATCCTTGCCGAAGTCGAAAACTTCTACGGCCACTCAGTCATATGACAGACATTATGATGTCATAGTGTTATGACTTACGGAGCCGAAACGTGGATACTCACGGTACGGCTGCTCCATAAATTCAAGGTCGCTCAGCGAGCTATGGAACGGGCTATGCTTGGAGTCTCTCTGAGGGATCGAATCCGCAACGAGGTGATCCGACAGAGAACCAAAGTTGTCGACATTTGGTTCTCTGTCGGATCACCTCGTTGCGGATTCGATCCCTCAATAAGCAAGCTGACGTGGCAATTGGCTGGCCATATTAGCCGTAGAACCTATAACCGTTGGTGTAGACGAGTTCTTGAGTGGAGACCGTGAATCGGCAAACGCAAGGTACGCCATCGGCCATCGGGCTACGTGGAGCAACGATCTTCGCAGGGTGGCTGGTAGCAGCTGGATGAGAGTTGCCAAGAATCGAGTTGAATGGCGTGCAAAAGGAGAGGCCTATGTCCAGCAGTGGACTGCTATAGGCTGATGATGAAGCACTAATTAATTTTAGCATGCTAAATGGTAGAATGAGTGTGTTTACGATCTGTACAAATATTTTTATCCTACTCTATTCTATTTAAAATGTTTGCTAAACAATCAATCTGCCTAGCCTTTTCCCAACTATGTTGGGGTCGGCTTCCAATCTAACCGTATGAAGCTGAATACCAGTATTTTACATGGAGCGACTGCCTATCTGACCTCCACAACCCAGTAACTGGGTAACACGATACCCCTTGGTAAGACTGGTTGTCAGACTTTCGGGCTTCTGACGACCCGTAACGACTGTCAAATATATACGAATGACAGCCGGGACCAACGGCTTAACGTGCTTTCCGAGGCACGGAGGAGTCTCGTTATGTAAAGATGGTCACCCATCCACGGACCAACCCCGGAAAGCGTAGCTTAACCTGATAAATCGACCTATGCGGCTGTTATTACTTAGCCACGAGCTCCTCAAAAATGTTTGCTAAACGTTGATGAAAATATCAAGCAGTAGGAGGTAGGAAGTAGGAGTCAGAAATAGCGTCAAAAATACAATGTGTTTAAAAAGTTCAGAACAGTTTGTCGCCAGTACTGCGCTGTTAATAAGTAGATATGTACAACGTTGTTTTCACACTTATGTGCCAATGTAATAGGTAGGTACCCACTACATATTTACCTAGTCGTCACCAAGAAAAAGACTTGCTTAGGTTTACTTCATTTCATTATAATAACGGGTAAAGGTTTGCTGTTCTCATAATAATAATAATTATGTTTAATAAATTTTCTTTTGTTTTGCACTATAAAATAATAGTAAATTTTTATAGGTACAAGTAGAGAATGTTTGTTATTGCATTCGAGGCGGAATTAACTGCAATAAAAAATGTCCACGTGTATCAAACAACGTTTTTCAATACACTTTTGAAGGAATAAAATTAAATAACGAAAAATAGTTTTGTCATGAATATTATTAGGAAACTATGATTTAAATTTTCGTAAAGACTTACGGCATTAATATTTTTTGAATATTATTTAATACTCGTAATACACTTCTGGACACATCTATTGGCCCACCTTAGAGTTTAGGTTTCGATGGCCCCTACCGAAATATGATTGCTAGATTGAACAAAAACTGTTGATGCAGTTTTAAACCTGATACATTTTACCATCTTTTTCGATCGTATTGTTTTGAATTTGAATTCAGAATACCATACGACATGGAGCTACGCCTAACAAGTCGGATATGCGCCTTGTTAAAGGCAATTGATTTTTTGAATAAAAACATGTTTTATCAAATAAAGGTTTAATTTAATAACGCGTGTTGCCTCCATGGGCATCTACCACAGCTCTCATATGATTAGGCATAGAGTTTATCAACCGCTCTATGAAATTTTGAGGGATCATCTCCCATTCCTCTTCTATGGCAGTTTTCAACTCCTGCATCGTCTGGGCAACTGGCTGACGAGCCCTAACACGTCTTTTTAGCTCGTCCCACATGTGCTCAATGGGGTTCATGTCTGGGCTTCTGGCTGGCCAGTCCATAACTGTGATGTTCACATCCCGAAGATATTCCCTGACGATGCCGGCCGCATGGGCTCTTGCATTATCATGCATAAAAAGGAAATTTGAGCCCACATAGTCCGCGTATGGTATCACGTGAGGTTCTAAGCACTCACGAATGTACCTTTCAGCATTTAATGTTGGCAGCCGTGGTCCTGTAACAACCTCAAGTTGAGTTTTGCCACTCGCGGATATACCGCCCCAGACAGTCCATGAGCCACCGCCATAAGCAACCCTCTCTTCAAAGCAGCATTGTGCGAAACGCTCTCCCTTACGTCGGTAGACCTTCTTCCTTCCATCATTGCCATGTAACACAATTTTAGACTCATCAGAAAAGAGTACACGGCTCCAATCTTGCTGTGTCCAATTTAAATGACTGCGTGCGAAAAAAAGGCGCGCTGTTCGGTGGGCTCGCGTTAGTTTGGGGCCATTAGCTGGCTTGTGTGGTACCATATCGCGTTCTTTTAACCTTCTCCGAACAGTTCGAGCGCTCACAGATACTCCGTGGTAGTCGCGAAGTTAGTTTTGTATCTCAATGGAGGTAAGGTGACGATTTCTCAAGCTGGTCGTCACGATGAATCGATCCTGCCTTTCAGTTGTGACCCGAGATCGTGGCCTTCCTTGGCGACGAACAAAGCCGCCAGTCTCTAGGTACCTCCGATAAACATTTCGGACCGCAGATCGACTTAAATTAAGTTGAGCACTCACGTTTCTTTGGCTGTGTCCGGCCTGAATAAGTGCCACAGCTTAGGCGGCGATTCCAGGTGAAGTATCCATAGATTATTGATAGAACCTCACCTTAATGTTAAGAATAAGTAATGTTTGTTGCAAAACCAAAGATATCAATCACTTTTTCAAGAGTTAAATCCAAGTAAACCAATAAAACCAAGTTTTCTTAGTATTCGATTGTTTGATATCAACAAACAGGCTCCAAATTGTCTTTTGTTTCTTTAAATTCTGTGTTCGAAATTCAAAAAAAGACTATTGAATGAAATTGTGAATGTGCCAGGTTCAAAACTGCATAAAAACTTTTTGCTCGACCTAATATAAAATTTTAGCTAGGACCAAACGAAACTGAAAATACAAGGTGGGCCAAAAGATGTGTCCAGAAGTGTATTTAAATATCTCTTTGCCGAGATTAAAAAAAAAAACATTCAACTCCGAATAGAGAGGACCGTATCAATAATACCGTACCCATTCCTATTTTGTTTTATCATTCAAAAGTGATTTCATTAAAAAGTAAGTAATTATAAAGGAAATCTAAAGTCAACTGAAAATGGCCGGGGCGTCATGGTCTCATGGAAAAGTATATGCGACCTTTTTGTTACATTAGTGTATTATAGCGGTCGCCAAATAACTTAGACAGGATGGTTGGAGCTTTATTATGAAAACATATTTTGAATAATTATCTAAAACCCTTGAATTACAAAGAAATAGGGGAGGGCATTAAAAATTTGACAACAACACATATACCTACATATATATATATTGTCATAAAATTAAAGTTCCCTGAAGGATTACCTATCACAACTAGTATTATATTACACTAATTTAAATAATGTAGATACAGTATAGATATTTTGTAATTATAGAAATTAACTTCATCACAATGTTAAAAACGTGAATTAAAACCGTTGTCGTTGAGTCGTATTGTTTGACACTGTACAACGTCATTATAACTGCAATGTGACTTAAGCAGTCACATAAGGGTCCTATCACAATCAGTATTGGACCGAAAAGTCGGTCTTTGTACTTTTATTTAACTTGTATGTAACGTTCAACGGTCATTTGCTGACTTCTATGTAACTACTAAACGATATTAATGTCGTATAATTTGGGCCCTTTTCGCGTTTTATAGACGTTTATATGTAGGTACGTTTCTGCGACCAATTTTAAAAACGTAACTGATAATGGTGCCGATTCTGTTGTGCACAAACTAAACTTAATTTAGGCTATTGCTAACTTTTTCTCTCTATTATGACAAGAAAGGGACGGAAGCAAATTAGAGCTGTCAAATTAGTTAGAACTAATTTTTCCATAGACATTTAGACGACACGTAAAAACATGTCGACTAAAAAACACGGTGAAGCGCAAGGCGTGAACTAGTTTGACATCTCCAACTTAGTTCATAGCTATAGCCGTCCTTTTCTCGCGCTGCCTGTTAGTAAAAGATAGCGATTCTCTAATTTTAGTTTAGTGAGTTCACAAGAGAATCGGCACCAATGTAAAACGTTAACTTGACTATAAAACATTAAGGCCAGGATATTCGAGCGCAGTAGGCATTTAGCGTTACCTCCCACCCCGCGTGGCAAGTCGCGCGAACGCGCAGTTCAAATGAACTCGCTGACCCCGCTCTGCAAAATAATTTTCCCATAATTTAAACTTAATTACCACTATAATTATAATACAACTTAAACTAAGATCTACAGTTTAATTATACACTACAACAATATTTACAGACTGATTTTTAAAACTAATAAACAAACACGGAAAATAACAATAATATGACAAATATTTCGATCAATTAGCGGAGGGACGCAGCGAGCCAGCAAAAACGACACAGGTCCTACCTCGGAAACGCCTAGCGGGCTACTGAAGCGAAGCGCGTGCGCCGCTTAGTTATATAATCATTTGTTAAAATAATAAAAAACTGTTTTGAGAAAAAGTAACCAGAGAATGTTCTCCTAAACGTTATTGCCTATTTTTTGACATATTTTTTTTGAGTAAAAGTTTGGTCTACTTCAAGTACGACTTGAAAAACGATCACAAATATCTCTGTTTTCGCGATTTTTTATGATCGAGTGAAAATTTAAATATCGTGTTTTGAACCGGAGAATAATCAAGAATGTTTATTAAAGTACAACATATATTTTTACCAAATCAAAACTAAGAATATTTGATTGTTTAATGTTGAATCAAAAATAGGTCGATTTTGAGGAACCTGGCCTTAATTTGTTAGTTGGGAGGTTAATGTAACAGGAACAGGAGGCCCTAGTACGAAAACGCGTACTAAACGCACCTGCCTAAGTTCGAACGATTTACAAAACTATCCGTACGAAATCTTGGGCTCGGTTTCCCCCCCCCCCCCAAGCCATATTTTTGTGCAATATCACAAACTTCGATCAATGCTATTATTGATCC
Source organism: Cosmia pyralina (assembly GCA_946251885.1). Taxonomy (NCBI): domain Eukaryota; kingdom Metazoa; phylum Arthropoda; class Insecta; order Lepidoptera; family Noctuidae; genus Cosmia; species Cosmia pyralina. The sequence continues at coordinate 12,695,324 of OX276360.1, forward strand.
AAATTATAGCTTTCTAGTACTAAGAGTCTCTGAGCTAAGCTGCGGACGGACGGACAGACAGACGGACGGACATAGCGAAACTATAAAGGTTCCTTGTTGACTACGGAACCCTAAAAATGAATGGCTAAATGTGTTGCTAAGCGTAAAACTCGAGAACGGCGGCTGACCAACTAGGCAAATTTTTTCTTCAGATAGAGTCCAAAGAAGTCCAAAGAAGGTTGTTAGAATGAATAGAAAATTTGGAAAAGTTGCCGGGAAAGTTGGTAAATTCGGGAATACTGAAAGTGCTTATATATACTATGGGAATGTTGTATGAATTATTATTATGGACAGGACAACGTCTGTCGGGTCAGGTAGTTTATAATGCAATTACTAACTTAATTATATCGGTTTTATTTATGTAAGTCCGAAAATCCTCAAAATCTGCATGCCCAGAATTATTGGTTGTGAAGCTTAGATTATTTTAGTAGTTTCGTATAAAATACTTACTGATATTCCGTTAAAACTGAGTAGGCTCGTAGCCGAATCAAACAAACGTGAAAAAAAGAGAAGACAAACAATTTAAAAACCATAAAAATATTTTTTATTATCCGACTGCCGAAGGAGGGTTATGTTTTTCGAGCGTATGTATGTATGTGGGTATAAATGTTTATTTCTTTGTGTCGCTCTGCAGCTTAAACGGCTTGACGGATTTTAAGTTAAAATCCGTCAAGCCGTTCATCATGTCATTGTTGTCATTCGATTCGTCATAATTGTCGGAGTGTTATAGGGTATATAATATTTCAATATGGCTTCCGCGAAAAAAAAATGGAGGGGAATAAAAAAAAAGTTTTTTTTATTATAATAATATGGTTCTCAAATGAAAGCTAATAAATAGCCCATTACAAATACGTTATATATAACACTTTGATGCTACCATTTTAACAGGACAATCAAAAAAGTAATAGGTAATTATTTCTTGTTGACCTGTGGGTAAATGCGTACAATGTAACACTGCTTTGTTAATGGTTTATACATAAGTATGTATAAACCATTAACAAAGCAGTGTTATCTCTTCAATAATTCACGAATACGTACACCTAGGCATATTAAACTATGAATACATACTCGTATCATATCAGATTTCATTAATAAAAACTAAAAAGTGTGAAATAAACTAAATTATTAAAAAAAAAAAAAACAAAAAACCCGACTGCAGTAAAAATATCAACTGAAAAGCGAAAAACAAGCTCTATAATCTATGTATAGAAAATTGTAATGTCCTTATAAGTAATGCACCATGCAATTGGGTATTTTTTGGTCGAATACAATTTATACTATAATATTATTTAAATATAACTTAAATATTGGAAAGGTATTGCAGGCGGGCAAGCAATGAACGACAAAACATATTTCATGAAAAAAAGTAACATTTGGCTTGTCCCCGCCTGGAATACCTTTTCCAATATTTAAGTTATATTTAAATAATAGTATAAATTGTATTATTTGTTAACGAGGTATCGAACAAAAAATAATTGCAAGGTGCATTACTTATACCTAAGGACATTGCTCTTACAATTTTCTATAGATTATAGAGCTTGTTTTTCGCTTTTCAGTTGATATTTTTACTGCAGTCGGCTTTTTTTTTTTTAATAATTTAGTTTATTTTATAAAAACGTTTTTCAACAAAAGCTCTCTTTACCTGCAGACAACACCCAGAATTGTTGTTATTTTTGTACTTATTGTTTTGTTTTGTTTAATCGAAAATTAAATCGTAAAAAAATAACAGATTACAAAACAAGAGCGAACGTTATCGATTGTAATCGGTCATTCGGTAATCGTGCAATTAGTTATTAACTTCGCTCCTCGTTTAGGTAGTTAGCTACTGTCTACTGCTAGATGTCTATAGCTAGACATCAGTCTGATAAAAATAACGCATCGAAAATGTAGCACATTGCTTGATCTAATCCCTTTACACTTCGATACCTTTGAGACGTCTACGACGACTGCTACGCTGCATCTACGCGTGATGCTACGCGCTGTGCCTACGCGCTAAGCTGGCGCTGTGCCTACACGCGACTATTACGCTAAGCTTACGGGAGACTGCTACGCTGTAGCTGCGCGTGAACGTGATGCTACGCGCTGTGCCTACGCGCTAAGCTGGCGCTGTGTCTACACGCGATGACGCGACTACTACGCTAAGCTTACGCGAGACTGCTACGCTGTAGCTACGCGTGAATGTGATGCTACGCGCTGTGCCTAAGCGCTAAGCTGGCGCTGTGTCTACACGCGATGACGCGACTACTACGCTAAGCTTACGCGAGACTGCTACGCTGCAGCTACGCGTGATGCTACGCTGCAGCTACGCGTGATGCTACGCGCTGTGCCTACGCGCTAAGCTGGCGCTGTGCCTACACGCGACTACACGCTAAGCTTACGCGAGATTGCTACGCTGCGCCTACGCATAATGCTACGCACCGTGCTTATACGCGAAGCATACACAAGAGATGGTGCCCAGGAACCAAAAAAGATAACATTGAATTTGCCTATGAATAGAACGCGAAATTTTTGTAAGAACGCCATGTTATGTTGAAAAAAAAGTAGTTAAGGACGCTGTTACAAATGGGTAGTCAAATCATTACTTTTTTACACAAAAGTATATTTGCTTTACATTCTTAAAATGTTTTTTGGCCAAATTGTTGATAGATGTGCATGGTACGATGCTGAACTATAAATATATACATTTTTTCTGTATCTAACTGTATCTAAAATTATATTTATAGTTCAGAATCGTACCATGCTCATCTATCAACAATTTGCCCGAAATTTATTTAATAAACATACTTTTGTGTAAAAAAGGAATGATTTGATTACCCATTTGTAACAGCGTCCTTTAGGCCTCGGCCTCTAATTTCGCGGGCAGCGGGGCAGCAGCGGCGGCGGCGCGGGAGCGGCAGGATTTTATGCGTAAAAACAAATGGACCAGACCTCGAAAACAGCGGCGCAGAAGCGGGGCGGGACAATGCGAGACGCGCCGCCCGCCGCCCCGCTGCCCGCGAAATTCGAGGCCGAGGCCTAATACATGGTGGAAGCACTCAGCGAATGGTAACAGAACTAACAGACAGCCGGCAGCGTCCGCCGTTAAAGGCCATGGTGGTCACGTCATAGATGTCGGCTTGATGGGAACACAATGAGTACTGACAGCGTTAATACCGTGGGATTGTGTGGTCAGACTATTACCTCTCATGCTCTTTTATAAAACCGAATAACTAAACTAACTAATTAATATAATTACAAACGAACTATGTGTCACAGACGCACTTGGAAAAATCGTTTATCCTAAAATCTGATTTAGAGATTAGGTATTAACACACCAACTGCAGAATAATTATTAGCGAAATTTATGGTCATGCTATTAAGCTAGGTATCTATAAATTATATGGACGCGCATACGCGCCGCCCGACATGGTAAAACTACATAGACGCGTATGCGCGTTTGCCGCACTGGTAAGGCATTTGTAGGTATCTAAGTAATTAACGAACCTGTGAATGAATTATACAGAGGTGTTATTACTAACCTGTATCGGCTTATCGAGGATAAACGCTATTAGAAGGACAGATTTTGGTACTGATATAGCTAACATTGAATGAATCCTGATTTTAATTAGGTAGGCACAGTAGGTAGGTATTGTCAGTGTGTGGTGTTGTCACATTACGTGTTTAATTACCTATTTTTAGGGTTCCGTACCTCAAAAGGAAAAAACGGGACTTTTATAGGATCACTTCGTGTTTGTCTGTCTGTCAGACTTTCAAGACACTTTTTCTCAGGAATGCGTGGGGTTATCAAGTTGAAATTCTAATTATTGGGCACCCTGAGGTTCGGTTTTGACGTTAAGTTTTCTTAATTTATTTAGACATGCAAATTTTGATGTGCAAACAGTATTTTTAATATACGTATTCTGTTGGGAAAAATTGGTAATTTTTGATGTGCGATTAAATAGGTAATCCAGTATCCAATGTCACTAAGGCTGCTAGCTGAACGGCGCAGTTTAGTAATTAAACTAAACTAAAAAATAAAATAAAAAAATTTCAATGTAAGAATAAAGTGATTAATGTCATTGTAGAAAAAAGCGTGGGGTGCTTTCGAATTACAGAGTTAGGGTAAGATTGTCGTACAAAGAACCCTACGCTTTTTTTTACAATGACATTAATTTTCACGTCAATCACTTTATTTAGCGTGAATAATAATAAAAATAAGAAATAAAGCGTGATTTTTAGTTTTTTAAACTATAATTTATTTTTAATTTTTTTTGAGATGAATCGTTAATCCTATTGATCCTGATTAGAAAAATGGGACAAAAATTTTAAATTATTGTATTGTCATCGGGCCCTGTTATGTGTGTAAAACTTCGAATTAGTCTGACCATTTAGTGGGTAAAAATCGACTTCAATGATTCCGTTACATACAAACATACATACAGGTGTAGCTAATATTATGAACGTTTCAACGCATTCTATATGTTTCCAATTGCATTACGATAGATATATAACCTCTGCGGAATGTTTTTCAAGCAGGACATCATTAATTTATGGCGTTACCCACAGGCGTTACCTGATGTACCTCTATATGGCTACTGCACGGTCGCGTAGGTCTATGTTTATCCTAAGGACATCAAGATCTTTTAGAGAACCTGTTTCTAAAGATACTGGTTTGAATATTGGCCCTTATTATTTGATATTTACCAAAAGATGAATAAACTTCATAGTTATTAATGTTACCGGGGCTCGTGGCTATTAGTAATAAGTAACAGCTAGCCGCACGGGTCGATTGATCGATTAAAATTACTAACATGTCGCGGTTGGTCCTTGGATGAGTGACAATATTAGGTCTTTACCTATGAAATTGCCGTTCTGCAGTATTGGCCATTTCAAATCAAAATAATTTTTGTTTGGCTAAGAATTCTAATTTCAAATTAATTTTATTTTAAAAACATGGATTTTTTTTTCCAAAAGTAGTCATTTGTTTATTGATTAGTGTTACATTTTCATCGCATTTCAATCGTTTTCGTCATCATGGATACGTTAAAAATTCGAGTAATTATGGAATATGAGTACCGTCGTGGCAGCAACGCGGCACAAGCGGCACGCAACATCAACGACGTTTACGGAGCTAACACTACAAACCAACGCACCACTTGTTATTGGTTTGCTCGCTTCCGTTCTGGAAATTTCGACCTGAAAAATGAACCTCGCGGTCGTCCGAAGACTTTGGTCGACAATGACGAATTAAAGGCGATTGTGGAAGCTGATGATACACAATCTACGGCTGAATTAGCAGCAGCTTTCGACGTTAGCGTCAAAACAATATTGGTCCATTTGCGTCAAATTGGCAAGGTAAAAAAGCTTGACAAATGGGTGCCCCACGAACTCAATGATCGCCAGCGCGAAGTACGCGTCGAGACGTGCCTTGCACTGCTCAACAGACACACAAATGAAGGAATTTTGAACCGCATTGTTACCTGCGATGAAAAATGGATTCTGTTTGATAACCGCAAGCGCTCAGCAAGTTGGTTGGATCCTGGTTCAGCACCTAAACAATGCCCTAAACGAAAACTTACCCCTAGAAAAGTGATGGTCACTGTTTGGTGGTCTAGCGCCGGTGTGATTCATCACAGCTTCTTAACAAACGGGGTGAGCATTACTTCAGATGTGTACTGTGAAGAACTGAACACAATGATGGAGAAGCTGGCACATCTCCAACCAGCATTGGTCAATCGCTCGTCTCCGCTGCTCCTGCACGACAACGTGCGACCTCATTTTGCACAGCAGACGGTCTCCAAGTTGCAAGAACTGGGGTTGGAAGCTCTCCGTCATCCGCCCTACTCACCAGACTTTGCGCCTACAGACTACTACTTTTTCCAGAATTTGGATAACTTCTTGGCGGGAAAAAAATTCAATACCCGAGAGGCAGTACAAAATGCCTTTGAAGAATTTGTTGCCTCCCGTCCAGCTGATTTCTTTAAGAAGGGCATCAATAAACTGCCACTGCATTGGCAAAGATGCATTGATTGCATGGGTGATTACTTCGATTAATACAAATAAAAAATGCATGAAAAAAATTCGTTTAAATTTTTTCATACAAAACGGCAATTTCATAGGTAAAGACCTATTATTTACATATCGAGACCCCTCCGTGTCTCGGAAAACACGTTAAGCCGTTGGTCCCGGCTGTCATTCGTGGATCTTTGACAGTCGTTACGGGTCGTCAGAAGCCCGAAAGTCTGACAACCAGTCTTACCAAGGAGTATCGTATTACCCAGTAACTGGGTTGTGGAGGTCAGATAGGCAGTCGCTCCACAAAAAATACTAGTATTCAGCTGCATCAGGTTAGACTGGAAGCCGACCCCAACATAGTTGAGATAAGGCTAGGAAGAGGCTAGGTAGGGGATGATTGTATTATGAATAGGCGATCGAGGATTCACACCATTTTGTAGGACTCTGACCTAAGATGGAATGGTGAAAGAAAAGTAAGGTGTTCCACACATTTTGTCGAGTTATGTGCGCATAATTTGTAGTGGTAAACATATAATAATAAATGAATCTTTAGATTTGTTAATCTGCAGACAAATAACTATAGGTACTATCGAGTACTATTAGAGATATTAATAAAAAAAAAACTCATGTTAAAGATTATGGGCTATACTTAGTATAAGCTTCTAACATTTTAGTAACAGAGCTAAGGAAATCCTCTTTATCTTGACGCCGAGCAATCCTCAGTTAATAAGAATAAAACCAATTGATAAATTTATACATATTTATAAACCTCATGTTTTTGTATCTACCTATAGATATAGCTATGTAAACCATGAAACATGGGCATCAGGCACATAAACATGGGCATAGGTAGACATTTACCATAGATATTGTCTTTACCTATGAAATTGCCGTTCTGCAGTACTGGCCATTTCAAATCAAAATAATTTTTGTTTGGCTAAGAATTCTAATTTCAAATTAATTTTATTTTAAAAACATGGATTTTTTTTTCCAAAAGTAGTCATTTGTTTATTGATTAGTGTTACATTTTCATCGCATTTCAATGTTTTCGTCATCATGGATACATTAAAAATTCGAGTAATTATGGAATATGAGTACCGTCGTGGCAGCAACGCGGCACAAGCGGCACGCAACATCAACGACGTTTACGGAGCTAACACTACAAACCAACGCACCACTTGTTATTGGTTTGCTCGCTTCCGTTCTGGAAATTTCGACCTGAAAAATGAACCTCGCGGTCGTCCGAAGACTTTGGTCGACAATGACGAATTAAAGGCGATTGTGGAAACTGATGATACACAATCTACGGCTGAATTAGCAGCAGCTTTCGACGTTAGCGTCAAAACAATATTGGTCCATTTGCGTCAAATTGGCAAGGTAAAAAAGCTTGACAAATGGGTGCCCCACGAACTCAATGATCGCCAGCGCAAAGTACGCGTCGAGACGTGCCTTGCACTGCTCAAAAGACACACAAATGAAGGAATTTTGAACCGCATTGTTACCTGCGATGAAAAATGGATTCTGTTTGATAACCGCAAGCGCTCAGCAAGTTGGTTGGATCCTGGTTCAGCACCTAAACAATGCCCTAAACGAAAACTTACCCCTAGAAAAGTGATGGTCACTGTTTGGTGGTCTAGCGCCGGTGTGATTCATCACAACTTCGTACCAAACGGGGTGAGCATTACTTCAGATGTGTACTGTGAAGAACTGAACACAATGATGGAGAAGCTGGCACATCTCCAACCAGCATTGGTCAATCGCTCGTCTCCGCTGCTCCTGCACGACAACGCGCGACCTCATACTGCACAGCAGACGGTCTCCAAGTTGCAAGAACTAGGGTTGGAAGCTCTCCGTCATCCGCCCTACTCACCAGACCTTGCGCCTACAGACTACTACTTTTTCCAGAATTTGGATAACTTCTTGGCGGGAAAAAAATTCAATACCCGAGAGGCAGTACAAAATGCCTTTGAAGAATTTGATGCCTCCCGTCCAGCTGATTTCTTTAAGAAGGGCATCAATAAACTGCCACTGCGTTGGCAAAGATGCATTGATTGCATGGGTGATTACTTCGATTAATACAAATAAAAAATGCTTGAAAAAAATTCGTTTAAATTTTTTCATACAAAACGGCAATTTCATAGGTAAAGACCTATTATTTATGCAGGCAATGGGAAAGTAATCCTTTGTAGTTATTTATAGCACTACTCTCTCATTGCATATTATCAATTTATCACACACAAGTAAGTAAATATAAGTTAGTAAATATTGTCACAAATCTTAGAAGACCAAGCGCAGAAGAAGAACAACTGTAAAAAAGTTGAGAGGTGTCAAGAGACCAGTGGCGTAACTACAGGGTGGCAAGTCGGCAAAATGCCACGGGCCCCCAGCCGGAAGGGGCCCCCGGTCAGACGAGAATCCCAACTCCCAACATTTATCATTACACATTTAGTAAAAAAAATAGTTTTGTCTTACCTACATAAGTATTATAAAATAAAAAATACTATTACTGTTGGTTCAGCTTCTTTATATTGGGGGGGCATCCGATGAATTTGCCACGGGCCTCGAACGGTATAGTAACGCCACTGCAAGAGACATCCGGATGGAACGAAGTTCCTTTCGATTAATTAGTGAAGGAATTGTAATATTTTTTTTTTTTTAAGTTATAATAATATTTTTTTTATTATTAACAAATATAATGTAATAAAACTTAATCTTTCTATAAGAGAGAGAGAGAGAGACAGACAGAGAAACATGCGCACGTCGCACAGCTTACAATAGTTTACTATAGAAAAAAGTGTCGTTACAACTTTTCGTGAGATTTTTTTCCGTCTAGCCCCCTTTCACAACGCGCGATAAGGAACTTCGTTCCAATTATACAATTAAATCTTTTTACCATCTCCACAAATCCTATTCTAATCCTAAATAATATTATAAAATGCGAGTGAGTTTGCTTTGTTTGTTACGCTTACGCTTTCATGCTAAAACAGCTGAACGGATTTGGATGAAATTTCGCACATAGGTAGACCATGACTTGTGGGATAATTTGCGACCTCCACGCGGGCGAAGCCGACAAAAGCTATAGTATTACATACATAGTCCTCCTTGTTAACAGAATACCTACGCCCCGCGGTTTCACCCGCATAAGTATTGATTCCGTGGGAATATCGGAATGGTACCTATCCTATGTTCTAACCCAGGTCATGGTCTACCCATGTGCCAAATTTCATCCTAATTCGTTCAGCCGTTTTATCGTGAAAGCGTAACAAACAAACAAACTCACTTTCGGGATTATTGTGTTAGCTTAGGTCATTGCAGTGATGACATTTTTATACATAAGTATTAATACGCCACTTTTATCCTTAAAAGCACCCACAGTAGGTACATACCTAATAGGTAGGTAACCTATCATCGAACAAATCACATAGCTCTCAACTCGAAATGAAAAGAAACTCCTGTAAATTCAAATGGCATAATACCTACAGGGTTACAGGGGGTACAGGGTCGCGTGTTGGATCATTTAGCTAATCCATGCGTCAGGTTCGTGAACAAGCGCTGTCAGTGAAGGCTGGTCATACCTTAGCGGCCACGGCTTATTTTAATTTAATTTAAATATTTGAATTGTTTTCTTTTTAGGACACTTTTAACGTTCTGCATCGTTCTCACATGTAAAATTTCAACATGAATGATGTAACCATTATTTTGTAAATATATATTGATTTAAAAGAGTGTCCGTGGAGTTTCTTGCCCGTTCTTCTCCATAGGTACCTACTACGCTTTGGAATGGGTGCCTAGCTTCATCTTTCTGACTGACCGACCCCTTGACAATTCAAAAGTGCCTGTAATTGGTTTATTTGAAATAAATGCTTTGAGTTTTAGTTACTGGAAACATGTCACGATCCCTTAAAGGGGTGATCAAGTCACGCAAGGCATGGTGGTGATGTTTTTTGAAAAAGTAAAATATCACGAAGGTTGTTAATTTTTGACCCGTGTACCCAATGAGTGATTTGATACCTAATTACCACATCTATCACCAATGATGTTTATAATACGTTATTGTCTATCACCCTTTAAAGGGATCGTGACGTGTTTCCAATAACCCTGAATATTATAGAATTTCAATTTACAGGAGTTTATTTTCGGCATATCCTAACACCGGTTCTTAGTTTTCTATTTCTTTATTTCCAGAAAATGGCGAGCTTGCCGAGATACCACTCTTCATGGCCGGGCTGATCATGTGCAGCGGATTCTTCATGATTTACCTTATAGAAGAACTAGTGCACCTGTACATCAACAGCCGTCAGAGCAAGAAGAGGAACAACTCGTTCACCAAACCTTTCAGGTTGAGGAAGAGTTCTTTGGGAGGAGGTTCTATTGAAGCACCGGTTGAACCGGCCTCAGAAAAGGAGGCCGAGATTGAGGAGAAGAACGGTCTTAGCCACCTGCCAGTGTTGGAAGAGGACGACTCTGTGGCATCGGCTCTGAGAGGACTGCTCATTGTGCTGGCTCTGTCGGTCCATGAGTTGTTTGAAGGACTTGCTGTAGGCTTGGAGTCTTCAGTTGGAAATGTGTGGTACGTATCAAGTTTTTTACCGTTTTATTCGAGCACGATCTCGGTTCGTCATTATCTTATGGCAAATAATTGTGTACATCTTCTCAGTACCTACCTACATTTGATTAGTTTCTAATAACTAACCTTAGCTACTAATTTTGGAATTCACAAACATGTTCTTCTATAATGAAAATGATTAATTACCTATGTCAAAGGCCCATAAATTGTCTTCTTAAATTATTAGGGACCTAATTGAACTATTATCTTCCGCTGAGAAACTCATTATGCTCCAGTGACACGGATATTAGGTACGATAATGTTAGTAGCATTAACCGATAAGGCAGGTGTAAATAAAAAATACAAACAAATTCAATTTTCCTGTTAATTTTTGTGAAAAATATGTGTCGTTTTTGACACGGTAGGTATGAATGATTAGAAAACCTTGTAGCAAAGAATTGTTTACTGAAAGATTTATTCGCATAGATAGGTGACGAGACGTTTCGCTAACCGCGAACAATAGTAATCGCTATGGAAATAAATCGATAGTAATGCAAAAAACAATAGGTAAATATTACCTATTCTAAGTATTTATGTAGATACTTCTCGTGCTGCCTGCAGTCACGTAAACTTTATCTGGAGATTTAGTTGTACGCACGGCTACAGATCAAGCTATAAATTTCCAGTATAAGCTGATCTCGAATTGTATAGGATTTCCTCACAAAGAGAGGTCAGTGTAAACTGGAATGTATAGCTTGATGTGTAGCCGTGTGTACATAGAAATTACGATAGGTACCTGTCATATCAATGATAGTGTATGCCTATCAAATTTGAAGGGTTTGATTAGACGCATCTTAATTTTTACTAGGTATGTAAGTGTTGGGAAAATCGATAGCTTATCAAGTTCAGGGTGTTACGTGATGGATTAGGTATACATAGGCGCAACTGCTTATCAACTAAACATCTCACAAGGCCTACTAGACTAAATCCCAGAAGGATGTGTCATGAACTCACGATCTAACGACTTTAGGTGTTAAGGAGTGTGATATTAATTGTTATTTGTTGTTTTTATGTTTAATTAAATGTTAATATTTGATCTGAAGCTTAAAATACAGAGGGCATCAGCCCCATACAACTAGTCCCTCTCGTATTATTTAGTAGGTAGTTCTATGAATCTCCTACTGTGAGATTCGAGCCCTCACATAGTGGTACCTAGCCTACCTTTGGTCTTGGAAAAACCAGTAGGTACTTAACCCATGCAGCCTCTTGAAAGTAGGATGGTATCGATATCGCGTGAATAGTTTTGTGAGCGAACAAATTGTTCAGTCTTTTTTCACTGTACTTAACACCTTAAATTAGGCAACACCTTTTAAGGAAGTTGTTCAGAATAAGTAGGTAATACCTTTATGATCAATTATTACAAGTACCTACTACTTAGATAACAAATACGTGCCGATATGAAGTGTTGTTGCAGACACTCATGTTGAGTGCTTCCTTTCGATTTAAAACTCTTTTAAGTACTTAGGTACTTTCCATAAAATGTTGGTATGAAGGTACTCCATATTCCTCCTTTATGTTAACGCCCCCTTTAGCAACTTTCCTCCGCCCCTTATGTGTACTTGGGGTGTTGTAGGTATATATTAGGTCTTTACCTATGAAATTGCCGTTCTGCAGTACTGGCCATTTCAAATTAAAATAATTTTTGTTTGGCTAAGAATTCTAATTTCAAATTAATTTTATTTTAAAAACATGGATTTTTTTTTCCAAAAGTAGTCATTTGTTTATTGATTAGTGTTACATTTTCATCGCATTTCAATCTTTTTCGTCATCATGGATACGTTAAAAATTCGAGTAATTATGGAATATGAGTACCGTCGTGGCAGCAACGCGGCACAAGCGGCACGCAACATCAACGACGTTTACGGAGCTAACACTACAAACCAACGCACCACTTGTTATTGGTTTGCTCGCTTCCGTTCTGGAAATTTCGACCTGAAAAATGAACCTCGCGGTCGTCCGAAGACTTTGGTCGACAATGACGAATTTAAGGCGAATGTGGAAGCTGATGATACACAATCTACGGCTGAATTAGCAGCAGCTTTCGACGTTAGTGTCAAAACAATATTGGTCCATTTGCGTCAAATTGGCAAGGTAAAAAAGCTTGACAAATGGGTGCCCCACGAACTCAATGATCGCCAGCGCGAAGTACGCGTCGAGACGTGCCTTGCACTGCTCAACAGACACACAAATGAAGGAATTTTGAACCGCATTGTTACCTGCTATGAAAAATGGATTCTGTTTGATAACCGCAAGCGCTCAGCAAGTTGGTTGGATCCTGGTTCAGCACCTAAACAATGCCCTAAACGAAAATTTACCCCTAGAAAAGTAATGGTCACTGTTTGGTGGTCTAGCGCCGGTGTGATTCATCACAGCTTCTTACCAAACGGGGTGAGCATTACTTCAGATGTGTACTGTGAAGAACTGAACACAATGATGGAGAAGCTGGCACATCTCCAACCAGCATTGGTCAATCGCTCGTCTCCGCTGCTCCTGCACGACAACGCGCGACCTCATACTGCACAGCAGACGGTCTCCAAGTTGCAAGAACTGGGGTTGGAAGCTCTCCGTCATCCGCTCTACTCACCAGACCTTGCGCCTACAGACTACTACTTTTTCCAGAATTTGGATAACTTCTTGGCGGGAAAAAAATTCAATACCCGAGAGGCAGTACAAAATGCCTTTGAAGAATTTGTTGCCTCCCGTCCAGCTGATTTCTTTAAGAAGGGCATTATAAACTGCCACTGCGTTGGCAAAGATGCATTGATTGCATGGGTGATTACTTCGATTAATACAAATAAAAAATGCATGAAAATAATTCGTTTAAATTTTTTCATACAAAACGGCAATTTCATAGGTAAAGACCTATTATCTACACTGTATACATCCAATATACATACGAGTACATAGATACAGAGGTTACCAAAATTTGTAAAATTACTTTGATAGATTTTCAACATTTCATCAAAGGAATAAGGTTCATATTCAATTGGGTAAATTTGACAGATTGGGGTAGCTTGATGTGCTGGCCTCTTCACCTACACTCACGCCTTCTTCCCATGGGGATAGGTAGGCAAAACTACAGAACGCCACTACGATCCTTACATGGGTACTCCCTTTGCCTCGTATACTCTCATTGGGTGCAAGCATAAAGAAGCAGGTTTCCGGTACAGACAAATCTGTGCGACAAGTTTAAGCATGTTTCTTTATAAGTGAACGCATAAGATAACACAGAAATTAATACCTGCACTGATCGATACCGACCCACCCGTACCGGAAACCTGTTTCTTTATGTAGGTACCAGGACCCATAGGTCATACACGCACGCTGGTTGCCTTGCAAGTATTACGCACGACCTTTCTGAAGAACATCCAATAAAGTCACTATCCTCCCGGCGGCGCGGCGTTTCCTCTCACATCTGCCTTGAATAACTTTTATTACTCGCCTTTCATGCCAATATACATTTATCTTTATCCTCCCCTGTAGGTACCTGTATTCTATAGAGATGACTATTTTGCCAAACATATTCTTTGGGGTAATCTGAAAATATTAGAACTAGATTTTGTTATAAAGAATCATCATGGGGTCGATTGTAGTCTGTGGTAGAGTCAAGAAAAACTACTTTCAAAGATTAAAAAAACTAGTAGATCATTATCTTTAATAAAGACTAATAGTAGGTAGGTATTATATCTTTTATAAATCCGTATATATATAGGCACGTAGATTACCTACGAGCAATTTTAATAGATTAACCGGCGTTGTTTGATAAGCCTAGATAATCTTGTGAAAGTGTTGCCTATTGCCCAATTGGACTGATTGCTGACTTTGATACCGAATAGATAGGGTATTTACGGTTTTTAACCGACTTCAAGAAAAGAGGAAGTTATAAGTTCGTCAGTATGTATTATTTTTTATGTTTGTATGTATGTATTTTTTTTATTTATTTATTTTATTTATTTTATTTATTTTTTATGTTTGTTCATAGATATTTTCGTCAATTGTGGACCGATTTTGAAAATTCTTTTTTCATTTGGTAGAGTAAGCTTGCGCGGTGGCCCCATATAAATTTTATTAACTTTGCTTGGGTAGTTTGTGAGACATCTTAAATAATTGTGTACCTTGATGATTTTATAATACTTCCTGCCACTGTTGTTTACGTAGCAAGTAGTGGTAAGTTTACGAATTGCTGTGGGGAAGGTAGGTTGTTTACCTACCATACCTAACTAAAAAACAAACTGAAAAACAACATTTCGGAAGTCGGTGGCAAAAAATAAAATACAGATCCAAAAACACCGACTTCCGAAATTATAGTTATTTTTAGTGTTTTTATTGGAAGTCGGGTTTTTTTTTTGTAAAAAGTTTTGTCATTATGATTGCGCTAATTGTGATAACTAGCAATTCAGATTTTTATTCAAGTTAGTATCTACTGATTTCACACATCAATTAAAAATATTTTCAAATTGAAAGTTTTATCTGGGCAAACTTAAATTATAATTTCACGGGAATTCCGATAAGTTTTGGAGGGCAGGCATTTTATTAAAATACACTTCTGGACACATCTATTAGCCCACCTTAGAGTTTAGGTTTCGATGGCCCCTACCGAAATATGATTGCTAGATTGAACAAAAACTGTTGATGCAGTTTTAAACCTGATACATTTTACCATCTTTTTCGATCGTATTGTTTTAAATTTGAATTCAGAATACCATACGACATGGAGCTACGCCTAACAAGTCGGATATGCGCCTTGTTAAAGGCAATTGATTTTTGAATAAAAAACATGTTTTATCAAATAAAGGTTTAATTTAATAACGCGTGTTGCCTCCATGGGCATCTACCACAGCTCTCATACGATTAGGCATAGAGTTTATCAACCGCTCTATGAAATTTTGAGGGATCATCTCCCATTCCTCTTCTATGGCAGTTTTCAACTCCTGCATCGTCTGGGCAACTGGCTGACGAGCCCTAACACGTCTTTTTAGCTCGTTCCACATATGCTCAATAGGGTTCATGTCTGGGCTTCTGGCTAGCCAGTCCATAACTGTGATGTTCACATCCCGAAGATATTCCCTGACGATGCCGGCCGCATGGGCTCTTGCATTATCATGCATAAAAAGGAAATTTGGGCCCACATAGTCCGCGTATGGTCTCACGTGAGGTTCTAAGCACTCACGAATGTACCTTTCAGCATTTAATGTTGGCAGCCGTGGTCCTGTAACAACCTCAAGTTGAGTTTTGCCGCTCGCGGATATACCGCCCCAGACAGTCCATGAGCCACCGCCATAAGCAACCCTCTCTTCAAAGCAGTATTGTGCGAAACGCTCTCCCTTACGTCGGTAGACCTTCTTCCTTCCATCATTGCCATGTAACACAATTTTAGAATCATCAGAAAAGAGTACACGGCTCCAATCTTGCTGTGTCCAATTTAAATGACTGCGTGCGAAATGAAGGCGCGCTGTTCGGTGGGCTCGCGTTAGTTTGGGGCCATTAGCTGGCTTGTGTGGTACCATATCGCGTTCTTTTAACCTTCTCCGAACAGTTCGAGCGCTCACAGATACTCCGTGGAAGTCGCGAAGTTGGTTTTGTATCTCAATGGAGGTAAGGTGACGATTTCTCAAGCTGGTCGTCACGATGAATCGATCCTGCCTTTCAGTTGTGACCCGAGATCGTGGCCTTCCTTGGCGACGAACAAAGCCGCCAGTCTCTAGGTACCTCCGATAAACATTTCGGACCGCAGATCGACTTAAATTAAGTTGAGCACTCACGTTTCTTTGGCTGTGTCCGGCCTGAATAAGTGCCACAGCTTGGGCGGCGACTTCAGGTGAAGTATCCATAGATTATTGATAGAACCTCACCTTAATGTTAAGAATAAGTAATGTTTGTTGCAAAACCAAAGATATCAATCACTTTTTCAAGAATTAAATCCAAGTAAACCAATAAAACCAAGTTTTCTTAGTATTCGATTGTTTGATATCAACAAACAGGCTCCAAATTGTCTTTTGTTTCTTTAAATTCTGTGTTCGAAATTCAAAAAAAGACTATTGAATGAAATTGTGAATGTGCCAGGTTCAAAACTGCATAAAAACTTTTTGCTCGACCTAATATAAAATTTTAGCTAGGACCAAACGAAACTGAAAATACAAGGTGGGCCAAAAGATGTGTCCAGAAGTGTATTTTTCACCAGCAATTTGGTAAGATAACACCATTTATGGGCTACAAATCCGGTAGAAAGCGATGTGTGTTATCTCCAAGTGATGATACAGTATTGGCTATACATACTAACCTACCTGTTGATAAATAATTAGGGCTTTGTTATCAATAACCGTGTCGTAAAATTTTGTTTATTTATGAGTATTTGGCAATTGGCGGGAAATCTACCGGTTGTAAAGTACACTTATATTATTGCTTATTTTATTGTTAATTTAGTAGATACCTCTAACAACCGCCATAATAATGACAATAAAAATAAGCTTTTAATAGTAGGTAAGTACCTACCCTATGTGTTGTCACGTAGGTAGGTACTAATATTATGATAAATTATCGATCACGTATTGACAGCTGTTACAATTACGCGAATCTATGACTAAGTAGATCGAGCTAGACCACCACCTCTTAAAGCAGTATTATTTTAACACGTTCGCTGACAGTACGTCTTTAGGCGGGAAATTAAAATAGTGCATTATGACAGTACGTCGGAGGACAGGCTACTTATGTTTAGTTGTATTAGCAGTACTACGTCGTCCGACGAGAATTTTTCATAGAAGTATTATGAAGAGCAGAATCCACTGTCATATTGTGAGCAATCTCATATTTCTTACTGTCATAACACCAGTATTTTGTGGGTAGTTTCATATTGCTATCTCAATCGCTCACACACACACACACGTAAACAGTACCTACTACGTCGACCGGCGTGAGTGCGCGCCTTGTTTCTCGAACAATCAGTGCGGCCGGTGCCATTTTGTGAACAACCACGTGCTTAGGTACGCCGTCACTCAAACCGTAAGTAAATTTTGCAAAAGTGCACGTGTGTCGACGTAGTGTCGTTTTTGGGCAGGCAAACATATATGGCCAACATTACACTACGTCGTGAGACGTTTGTCATTTAGTATGGAAAATTCTACTGCCGTACTGTGCTGTCAGAGTAAGTGCTCACTGTCAGCGAACGTATTAATCTTACATGAGTGTGGGAAAGAGATGGAGCTAGACGTCCTGTATAGCTCCATCTCTTTCTCACACTGAAGTAACATTAAAATAATACTGCTGTGAAGTGGTGGTTGGCCCCCTGAAGTGTATGTCACTAATGCATAAGTAATACTCTACACTAAAATTATAATCAATGGTGAACTTCACTTTGGTGAGCTTCAAATTAAACACGACACGAGCCACTACTTACCGAATAAATACTAGACTTTATAACTTAATCGGCAGATGATTTCATACAAATTCTGTTCCATTTTTGAATTTATTCGGTGAGTAGTGGCTATTCAGACATCGTGAAATAGGCCCTGAATCTATTAACTTGGTACCTATCTATAACCTATGCTTAGGAAGCCTTTTCCCAGAAAATTAAACATCATAATCGAGGACTAGGCCGAAAGACTGCATACAGTTTTTTTTTAGCTTTTTCCTTATTAAATTGATTAAAAAATAATCTCATAATCTTTATCTTTGATTATTTTGTATTATATTAATTAGTTTATACCTAAAGCATCACGTCTGTATTATGCAGTTATGCAGTGGTGCAGTGCCTTATACCTACTGCACTGCAAGGGGTGTACCTACTACAGTAGAAGCCGATCATTATTCTGTAATAATCTCACCGTGAAAACCTAAAAGTGAAGTGACCTGTCATTCGACTCGATGCTAGGGATTGACACTATTTAAAGCTCACTTCACCTAGTATTCAGGGTGAGATTTTTTTACAGAATAGACCCAGCAGTGCACGTTGTAAGTTGAAGGGGGCGAGCCTATTGCCAACAACTGTGCAAAATCCACTCCGGGCTGCTAAGTACTTACTGAGAAGTTCCTGATGGTAGAACCAAAAGCGATCGTCCCGTGGACACTTTTTGTTCGGTGAACCTGAACTCGTTGTCGCGCCGACAGAGGGCGCCTCCGGTTTACCCGAACAAAGTGACTTCTATGGACGCTTTTATAGGGCGCGGCGAAACAGATCGCATTATTTTATTGTCAGCATTGATTTTATTTCTGACCTCCAGTAATTAATCCATTAATATAATGACGACTAATAAAGAATGGAAGAAAACCCCAAGGTTCAGGGCTCAGAATGATGATGTACTAGATTTCATTTTTACAACTAATAGAGAAGTATGGAAGAAATAGTACCTACATTTTGATACAATTGGAGAATTTTTGTTATTGCATTCGAGGCGGAATTAACACCCGAGCCGTAGGCGAGGTTGTTTTTGAGCCGAGAACTGCAATAACAAATGTCCATGTGTATCAAACGACGTTTTTCAATACACTTTTGAAGAAATAAAATAAAATAACGAAAAATATTTTTGTCATGAATTATTAGGAAAATAGGATTAAATTTTTCTTTTTTTTCCGCGCTTTGCTTTCGCCAGGTTGAAGGAGAAGCAAAGGTATAAAGCCGATAAACAGCCTAATATGAAAAATAGAAAATTCAAATATTTTTGAGTTCACAAATAAATGTTAATTTGTTCATAAACGTTTTTTTTTTATTGTAATAATCATGGTTTTTGATGATATTCTATTTATAAACATTATTTAAATATTCAAAAAATATTAACGCCGTAAAAACGCTTAACTCTTTGCCGAGATTAAAAAAAAACATTCACCTCCGAATACAGACGGTGTAAATTGCGGCATTGAACCAATTTGGACTATGTATAGGTATAAGTTATCTGTAGCAATTTTTATTCGCGCACACGTGTTGGAAAATGAAAAATCACACGCGTGTGAAATATATTGCATTGTGAACCTAATCGTAGTGCGATATGAACCAGTTTTCGAGGAAGTGTATTGAAAAAGACGTTTTGCGTCAACCCAATACTTTCGCCGAATAAGGGCAGGAGAATGTTGGCGATTGATTTTTTATTCCTTCTTTGCAGGTACATGTTCGGTGCCGTATCAGCCCACAAGTATATCATTGCGTTCTGCATCGGAGTCGAGCTGCTGGCGTCTGGTACCAAGCGATGGTTATCCATTGTGTATATCTTCACGTTCTCCTTCATGTCGGCGCTCGGTATCGGTATCGGTATCCTGCTGGTGGGCGGCGCGGGCGCTGCTGACGCTGGCGTGTACTCTGTCATATTACAGGTGTGTATTGAAACTGATTATGACGTCCGCGACGTTAATTTCACGAAAATTTACATTACGAAACTAGTTGCGCAAACTTAGTTAGGTATTCATTGATAGTCTCACGTGTAAATAATAATAATACCTATATTGTTACGTGAAACTATCAATGAATAGGGGAAGGTGCCCGTAACCACTGGGCCACTTCTCACGGGCTAGAATCCCTCCCTTGTTTTAGATTCTCATTAAGGTATGGTAATACCTATAGGTAATAATAGCCCTCATTCGTTTGCAGTGCTATCTTAGTAGTTACCAGAAGCAATTCAAGCTAAATCGTTTTGGTTGCTGGTGTTGCCAAAGGCAACACAGTGGTTACACACTCAACCGATGATGCGTTTGTGCGTCGAGCGGAGGTACCTAATATTATCTGGAACTTTTCGAATCTTACGCCCGACGCATCTATATCTTTAGTAATTAGGGATATTTTGATAGTAGGTAGGTAAGGTAAGTAGGCTGTTAGGTCCAGTACCTAATTTTAACATAGATTGGTGTTTTATAAGTAGGTACTTAATTACTTATATTATCTAATATAATCTATATTTTCTCTGAAATGGCGTGCTATCGTAAGATTTCTGAACAATGGTGCTCTAGTGAGTGCAGTTTAAGGTCAGCTGTCAGATAATTTAAAGATCTATCTACTTTGCACCTAGATCATTATTTACAATCGACTTTTTTGTCTGAAAATATTTTTCACCATCCTCTCAGACAATAAGTAATTCAATTAATTAACCGTCGCATTGTTTATTAAAACTCGAGGCTAAGATTTAAGCGACAATTAAGTTGTAGTATCTAGTACCTACTTAAATGTCGGTAATCATGAAATTTTAAAGCATTATTTTTCCACTTAGCGGGCGCATGTCAGCAGGGTAACGACCGCGTCTTACAAGTTGTAGGTCGTAGGTTCGAACCGAGACAGGCGCTTTACTTTGTGTAAATTATTTCATCACCACTGCTCTCAAAACGGTGAAGGAAAACATCGTGAGGAAACCGGTATGTCCTAGAACCAAAAATTCGAAGACACGTGACATCTACCGTGGTAGATTACAGCCCACTTCCTCTCATCGAGAGGAGGCCTGTGTCCCAGCAGTGGGGACATTCTGCATTCATTCATTTTATTTTTTTATTCTTTTTCATTCTGGTTTATGAGCGCATGTCACCTTTTCGAATTGTCATTTTCATTCAAAATGTAGACAATGTCATAGGTAGTCAGAATAAAAACTTTTTTACAAAAAAATACAACCGACTTCCAAAAACAACACTACAAAGTGAAAAATAACTTTAATTTCGGAAGTCGGTGTCTGATTAAATGTATTTTCGTTTTTGCCACCGACTTCCGAAATTAAAGTTATTTTTCACTTTATAGTGTTGTTTTTGGAAGTCGGTTGTATTTTTTTGTAAAAAAGTTTTTATTTTTCACTTTTTAGTGGTTCACATGTGCTTACCCCTTCACAGCGTACTGGCGTGATGTTATGTTATGAACTGGTGTGAACAACAAACAGACATGAGATTTCAGCAATCCCAGTCCATTTGCTATCATTTATTGAGGAGTTCCGTTGCCTATCTCTGAAGTTCTTCATCAGATCTTAGATAGATAGATAGATATCTTTATCTATCTATCTATCAGATCTTCACCAAATTGAAATGAGACCACTCCAAGAAAGTACTCTTCCAAAAACTATCCAAATCGCTTCAAGTGTGCCTATAAAGTTGGAAGAGTTCTCTCTATTTCTCCAGGATCCCATCATCAGACCATGGATCATGGGACCACCTGGGAAGTATACCCTTTCAAACAAAAAAAAAAAATAATCCAAATCGGTCCAGCCATCTTCGAGTAATTAGGCTGGGGAAATTATAACTAGATAATGAAACGCATTAATTGCTTTAGCACCAGCGAAATCTTTAGGTATCACGGATTTTTAAATTATTATCTAGATTTAGATAATAAGAACAAAAGCTTAAACGTTTCAGCACCCACGATAATTAGACAAGCGGCCGCGCTATTTTTGCACAAAAAACAATTAAAATGCAATTAACTACGTCATAAATAAATAATAATGAGTACCTAATTACATTAATTATCGATAATAAATAGATAGGTGGATACCTACTTAGGTTTTATCGAACATCGGATAAATGCCTAAGGTACGATGTCTTTGTTATTGTATTGTCCGCATATTTGTTACATGTTGCATATTGCACAACATCACGCCTACATTCCCGGATGGGTAAGCAGGGGTGCAGGGGCACCGTCTTTTAAAAAACCTCCTCATGCTCTTGGTCTTTTTTTAAAGCTACTTCCTTGACTTAGGTACTTAAACTTCTTTAAATCCCATCTAAATCCGTTCAGTAGATTCATGAATCCTACTGAACGGATTTAGATGGGTCTATGCGAACAGACAGGCAGGGTAAGGAGGATGTTCAACGCGTTTTTTATTATTTTATTTAGGTAGGTACCTATTACGATAAACGCACGTTTGTCCGCACCGAACAAATTCTGGCGCGCGGCGATTCGTCCGATTCAGCGCGGATAAGCTTGCTAGTTTTCGTAGTATTTCATACAAGAAATTCTAAAATTTGATTCTTTCGGCTCTGATAAGTTTGCGTTCACTCTTAGTCCCACACTAATCTAATCAAACTGCTCCAAATCCTAATACAGTTTTTTATGCTCATTTCTGGGGTTCCGTAGTCAAAAAGGAATCCTATGTCCGTCCGCAGCTTAGCTCAGACTCTTAGTACTAAAAACCTATAATTTGGCATGGATACATATTCATCACGCCGACAGTGGTAAAATAAAATTATGAAAAAAAAAAATTTTTTAGGATATGTACCTTCTGTACCTACTCGTAAAGTGGAGACTATGTTTTTTTTTCTCTTCTACTCCATGGTGTGGGGTGTTGTTGGATGGGTCTTTCAAAAATAATGCAGGTTTGTGAAAACAATTTTTGGATTCAGGGAGCCGTTTTTGAAATATTATGCTTTAAAGTGCTAATTTTTGTTAGCGTCAAGTGTCCCCCCCTGCCAGCTAAACGGTTAGTTTTGGATGGGTGAAAAAAAAAAAAAATAAGTTAAAAGGAAAACTATCACAGTTAAGGCTTTCGAGTTTACGAGTAATAGCAACAAAAATCCCTTTTCTTAGTCCGCATTATTGTGCAACTACGGAACCCTATTACTGCGCGTGGCCCGACACGCACTTGGCCGCTTTTTATTGTTGTACACTGTAACCGACCAACATAAGTACCTACATGTTATTATTAGTGTCTGACGGAGTTGTGCTGGTGAATCCAAAAACTTAACTACGAGCGGAGCAAGCTCGAAAATTTTAGCAATAGGTACCTAACGCAACCAACGTAATATTGTAAGCAGTTAGACGTCTTGCCGCGCACCGAGTGCTGTTATTGTGAAGAGATATTGGTCAAAGCCACTGATTAGTTTTGATGTCATGCTCGTGGGTGCTCAGAAGCCACTAATTACCTCTCCTGGGTGCTGGAGCCCCGAGCAGCCACGGAGTAGGTGCCCCTGCAGAGATGAATAATATAGGTTCACCCGAACCAGTTGCTTAAGTCCGAAGCAATAGGGGGTGGCCTATTGCTATTAACCATTCATGAAGGACCTTATACTCCGTGTAAAATACCTACTAGTTTTCACCCTAAAAAGTACTCTAGTCTTTTCACCTGGATCCGGTTAGAATGGGAGCCGACCCCAACATAGTTGAGAAAAGGCTAGGATGATGATAGATCACATTTTATTTCTATTACGACCACCGCTGTAGATGACTGTCTTAAAGACTCGGTTGCAAGAAGCACAGTACAGCTGGCCAGCTGAGTTGGTAGTGTAAGTGTAGGAGGGTTTTGGCTTCGTCTTCCGTACTTGGCGTTTTGCGTCAAGATCTTCTAGACGCCTGGTTTCAAAACTTTCCACGCTCTTATGAACAGTTTGTCGCCATTCCGGTCTAAGTTGTGCGCGACCCTCCCAGCTTTCAGTTGGTATATTACAAGCCACGAGATTTCGTTTGATCATTGATTTTGATTTGATCATCAACATCATCATCGTTCGGTTTTGCTAGCCACATCAGAGTTCACCGGAATAAAGACCCAGATTAAAAAACATATAGGAGTCGCCATCGCCGGATACGGTGTGGACGACATGATGATGATGATGAGATGACTGTACAGTTCAATCTTCCATGCTAACATTTCCAGGGTCTGGCGTGTGGTACGCTGGTGTACGTGGTGTTCTTCGAGGTATGGAAGGGCAGCAGTGGTCTGCTGCAGTTCTCGTGTGCAGTGCTCGGTTTTACCGTCATGGTTGTACTTGAACTCATTGTTGAACTTGGTAAGTTGAATGAACCTTCACTTTTTTTTTTTACCTACGGCAAAGGGGTATCTAAGGATTACTAATCTCACGGCTATGTGAGATTGAACTGATGTTTGTAGTAGATCCTAAATAGTAAAGACCCACAGTTGTGTGTGTAAACTGTAGGTAGACATATAATAAAATATCTGATCTCATGTGTTTGTGTATTCAAATGTTTGATATCCTTTTATTTTCTACCTACATATCTACTATACATATAATGTAGGTAGTACTTTTAGTATACAAACAACAGAATCTTAAACTCCTTGCCATTATACAGGGTCAAAGTAAATTAGCTAGCAAACTTCGCAAATGTGATGGGTATCGATATGTAAACATGAACAAAAAAAAAATTATGATCTGATGATTTATTTTGGGTTCAATGACTGTATCTGGTATTGTAGTTGAAGTATTAGTTTAGAAAATCATATTTTTTTTTGTTTTATTAAGTTTAGATATCGAAATCCATCACGTCTGTCGAGTTTCGCTAGCTAATTAAATGTTTTTTTTTTGATAGGCGTAATGTGATGGTTCAATATTGTTTTCTTTCCTTTGTAAATTATAATCATTAGGTATACTCTTTCCAACCACATATTCCTTTTACTTTTGACATATTTATCACGGCTATGAAGATCCTTATTTATTGACAGGCAACCCAACCATAGACGAAAAAATGCAATAGGTACTACATTAACGCTTTTTTTTCTTTAAAATAAAATATCAATGTGTTAAATCGATTGAAACTTCTTCATAAATTAAGTCGATTGTTATAAGAAATCGAATCGGTAACGAATTATGACATCACTAATTGATTAGTACGCACGACTACAGATCAAGCTATTAGTGTCCAGTATAAGTTGATCTCGCATTGTATAACATTTCCTTACAATGAGAGGTCAGTGTAAACTGGAAATGTTTAGCTTGATGTGTAGCCGTGTACTCGAGCTGTCAAACGTAAAATAAATGGTTGGAATGAAGAGATCTTGTTGGTATAGAAGAAGAGATCCTGTCATTGTACGGAAATCCTATACAATGCAAGATCAGCTTATACTGGAAATGTATAGCTTGATATATACCCGTGTTTACATCCCAATGACATCCAAAATATTTTCTAATATTGCCATTTGTTTATTTTCTAGCCGCGTAAAGATGACATCACAACTATAATGACTGGAACGACACGGAAACACCGAATTTTGCTGTTATTGTGAAGTACAATAAATAATAATTATAATATCTTCTACTGTGCAAAGTCACGTGCAACATAAACTAGGTAAATTGTTAGATTGAGTCATGTTTCAATCTAGACTGAAAGTTTCGCGTGCAGCTCACGCTGATCTCATAGCCATAGCTAATCTGCGCTTTATTTACCGAGAAAATATGTTAAACGTGTCCATTTTGTAAGTGGAAGGTTGATACCTAGTCAATGCAAAGTATTTAAATATCGGTCAGTTGATTGAGAGATTCGTTTATATGTTACGGTCCAGTTAGTTCCTTCCGATACACTTGTAAGTTTTCCTTACGTAAGGAATAAATAATATACGTAATTAAATTACGATAAATTTCTCTCTTGTACACACGGCTACACATTAAGCTATACATTTCCCATTTACACTGACCTCTCATTGTAAGGAAATCCTATACAATGCGAGATCAGCTTATACTGGAACGTATAGCTTAATCTTTAGCCGTGCGTACAAGTAGCTTATCGTAATATCTTCAAATAAAAGTAAATTTATGTAAGTTACTTACATACATTTAACGGAAGCAACTTACAAGTGAATCGGTGGCCTAAGTAATGTAAATACATATTTTGTTGATTAATAAATTTTATAAAAAAATTGTGTGATTTTAATTCTGTTTGTGTTGTTTCTTTAGGATTAGGAGGATTGAGAAATAATACAAGTTATTTTGTAATTTAACAAATCAATAATGTAATTAGAAATTAACAGTTTATACTATCCTTTATCTATTTTTAAAGAAAATAGATATAATTGTTTTATCCTAAATAGTTAATATTTTAGGCTGATTAAAAATCATTATACAGATTATGCAGGCGGTAAATTTACACATCTATTGGTTAAATTGAATAGGTAGCTGTTACAAAACAATCTACGAGGCTGCGCACACGCCGTCGCCCTGCGACATCGACACTGCTATCTGTGACGTCTGGCGAGTGATAAGTGCACAGAGGCACTCGTGGCGATGTCACAGTACGTCTGGCGAAAGGTCCACAGCTCAAAAGTTACGAGACAACATTGTTAAAATATTTCGTTATTAAAATATGATGTACTTAGATAAATGTCCGCATACCGACGGTATACGTATATCCTTAGAAACTAATACGATTGAGAGAAAAAGACATAGAGAAATTTTCGAAAACTCTTAAAACTAACTGGTACACGAGTATAATAATTTGTCAAGCCGCTGCCTTTAACATTCCTACACATTACTCCTAAGGCCGGTACATTTTATTCGTCATACTTACGACAATACACCTTTAAGTAATAATAAAGTTTTAAATATTTAACTATACGATGTCATAGACTATTGCATTATATTCTGTAATCACATTACAACGCTATTCAATTATAATGTTAATTTTTCACCCGGCTTCCGAAAGCCTATTCGAATTATTCTATTTTCAAATCTCCATTCATTTGATTGTCTATTATTAATGTGGTCAACCAATCACAACAATTACAGATTTGTCAACAGTTATCCCACGTTCGCACAGACGTAAAAATATCGCGGCGGGATTTTATCGCGCACTAGATTTTCAACTCTCGGTGTTGAGCCGAGCATTGAAAATCCAACAGAGTGCACCCCAGCGAGACGAAAAAACACACTATGGCGCTAAGCAGAAGGTTGAAAACCCAATGCGCGAAAAAAAAATCGCCGGTGCAAACCTGGGTATACTCAGAGACTTGATGAAGCTTTCGGAAACTGGGTGTCATTTAACACGTCGTTCTTTTGATAATCTTCCCATTACCTACCTATCTGTTAACGCGACATCCACGGTTACGACACCGTGCAATAAGCGCTTACATAATAACAGACTAAACCAATCTACGCAATAACAATATCAATGAAAATAATCAAAAGCTTCGACTGTAAACTTCTGTAACTTATTTAATATTAAATGCAACTCGTGACAAACTCACTAAATAAGAAAACTAACGTAAACTACGAATTCAGGCACCGTTATCTTAATCTAGTAAGGGTGATTTCACCACTGAAGCTGAACACGATCAGTACATTTAAACCGCGTTCAAGAGCTGTCAGTGTCAATACTTCGCAACATTAATGATGATACTGACAGCTCTTGAACGCAGTTTAGATGTATTGATCGCGTTCAGTTTTATTGGTGAAATTAGCCCTAAATCAATAGAAGCAGTACATTGGATCATACAATTCAAATGCACAATAAGTAAATGCTAAACGCAAGTATCACTCAGTTACATAAAATGAGAGATACCTTAATCTCAACAAATATCATAATACTACATAATATTTAATTTTAAAAATCTCACTAATGTTTAATTTAAGACGAAGACTTGCTGATAGGTAAGTATTATTTATTTACTCATTAAATAGGTAAAGAATTCTGAAAAGATGTAAGTGATCGTCAGAGCGCCATTAAATGGCGGCAAATAAATGTAATCTTTGAGCTTCAAGGTCTAAACTACATCCGCCATCTTGCTATCCACATTGCACGCCCTATATTAATGATGAGTGCAAATGAATACGAAAATATTTCTTCTATAAAAAGTTTTTTGTGTGCATAAGATCTGTGCAATTTCATTACGTATGTTAAATTCATGAAAGAGCATGTTTTTGGCTGTTTAGCCATTCAAAGTCATCTGAAAATATTTTTATCTAGGTAGTGCATTTTTTGTAATAGTAAAAATAAATATTAATAATTGTTTTCTATTTAAATTCTCTAGGCGAGGTTGCATCGAAGCCATGTATTGAATTATTTCCGAACAGTACATATATGGTGACAATGAGTGTGTAAACTGTTTTAATACATGAATATAGTGTCTCAACAAGTGACATACTTATAGAAACAAAATTTGGCACATTGCTAAAATTATAATTATCTTTCTTAGCAAATAATAAGTTAAATGAGATCGTATTTACATAAAACAGTAGATTATAGAACAATATTATTTTAGGAATAAGATATTATTAATTGAAGCATTATTTTTAAGATAAGTAATTGAATTCTACGATGTTTGACTTGTAGTATTCCCATATTATTATGTAAATACAATCTCAAATGAATGTTGACTTCATTGAAAATGCAAATTAACTTTAAAAATAAGGCAAGAATAAATAAATAGTAAATTGCAATCTCAAAGTTGAAATGAACAGTCAGGTAAGTACAGTTAGCGATACATTTATTGAGTAGAACAGGACAACATTTAGGAAAATACTTGACAATTTGACTAGGACCATCAGTCAACTTGCCCCCAAGCCTCGTACGATAACGACGTAAATCAAATTATTGCATTTTTAATTCTAAACTCGAATAAAATAACTGTACTTACCACATACATAACGCTTAAGGAACTCTTAAAATGACGCTTTCCAACGTTTTGATAACAACTGAGGGCCTACAACTTCAAGAATAAATATTGCATTGTAAATAAAAAAAATACTTCATTCTTCAAGGTTGCTATTACTAAGTCGTACTTCTACTAAAAAAATAAGCCTCTCTCTTTCTTTAATATACTTTACGTGTTTTAAAATAATAATATATAAAATAAATGTGTATGTTTTTTTGGTAAGCGTCATTTTAGTGGCATTAGTCAAGTGCGTGGTGCTTAAGACTTGAGTAGCTTGTTCGCTCGCTGATTGGCCACCGCTATGCGCGTCTCGTTGCTCTCACCCTATAAACAAACCTCATTGTAATCTTACATATATACATACCTAGTACACTTGTCACACAAAAATATATTTTATTGTATTAGTCATAAGGTTTAAAGTAAGTATAGGATAAATCAATGCCAGTATATAAGGTGTTAAAAAAATCCTTAATGAACTTTAAGAGGCGCTTTAGATCCTCGAACTGAATAACTTTTACTAAGAGACCAACTTTGAAATCACGAAAAAAAAAATTTCGCGATTTCAAAGTTGGTCCGTAGTATAAGTTATTCAGTTCGATGGTCTAAAGCACGTCAAGTTTATTTTTTAACACTTTATGTTGTTAGGTAAATGGATTAAACTTAAAAGGGACAGCCACAGAAAACAAACAAAACAAAAACGGAAGATATCCTACAAAAAATGTCACAAATAACAAAATAAGAGGAAGAAAAAGTAATTAAAAAGAAGAGAACAAAAATCAAAAGGGAGCATGGGTTTAACCAGAGGAAAACAAATAAAAAAACAGAGTTATTTTTCAAATACAATGTGAAGGACATTTGCGACAAGACAAATTGTCCAGCACGAAACCGTGATCACATGTAACGGCACAAGTTTAAAAACTGCATTTAAAAGATTTTTTTATTTTAATCCACCATTGTGAAGAGTGACACAGTAGTAGTATCATTATTTATTATCACAACCGACTTTACAGTAAAGTTAAAGCAAAGCCGTATAATACTTTTACTATTTATTTGTTCATTAAATGTGCTGCTACATGCGACACGATTTTAATACCGCCTTTTTATCTTTCAGCGATTTTTCGCTTGAAGCGGCAACGCCATAGCGTCTTAAATTTTAAGTGACACATAAGCCATCTTGTGCTGCTCAATCGCTTTAATTGCAAGCTGTGCTCCGCTTTAATAAAGTGCGTTTTTATTATAAAAGTATACTCACGATCTTCAGCGACGTGTAGTGTGTTTAGTTTGTTTGTGTGGGTGTGCAGTCTCGTGGAGTAATGCATTTCATACAAATATATTTTTTATAAACTGTTGTTTGATAAATGATAACTGTTACCTGACTTCAGTTATAGCAAGTTGTTTGCTTTTGTTCTCAAGTAAATATTTATATTTAAAATTATTTTATTATTATTTATAATTTATATTTATAATAATATGTATGTTAATTAATAGTACTTACTTACATATATTTATTTTTAATTTGTATACAGGGTGTTTGGCAGAACGTTGAACATACGAAAATGGAGGATAGGTGGGGTCATCTGCTACTTACTCAGCCCTAATTTATTTGGCCCTAGCCCCCTAGATATTAAAAAATGTTTTTTTTTTGCTTTCTTCTAGTTTCACCACTTTCTTCACTTTAAACTGTATTTTTTATTAAAAATTAGATACTTAACATACATTATTTCTATCGATCATTTAATTTTTACCAACCTTGCAGTATTGAATTTCGCAAAACATTTCACTTTCCGTAAAGGTAGAGTTTCGTAAAAAATTTCCTACTTGTTATAATTAAGAAATAACACTTCGTTTTTTTTTTTTATAAAAGCAAATTACATACCATTAGAAAGGTTGTTGTCTAGGAATGTTTTGCTAGAATTGGAACTCCTCAATCATTTTTTTTTTTTTTTTTTAAATGTAAGTTGAAATTAAGATTTAAGTATTTTTTACATCTTTCTGTAAGTTGGAGGACTCGTAACTTTTTTTCTAGCTAACATCTGAAAAAAGCAATAATTTTATAAGAATCTGCCAACATTAAAGATTAAAAAAAAACAAAATATTGCCTGTTTTACTCATTTTTAATAAAAATTACACTAAAGAAAGTGGTGAAACTAGAAGAAAGCAAAAAAAAAAAAAAAATATTATCCAGGCCAGCCAGGGCCAAATAAATTAGGGCTGAGTAAGTAGCAGATTACCCCACCTATCCACCATTTTCGTATGTTCAACGTTCTGCCAAACATCCTGTATAATTAATACGATAGATAATGTTTTATATTGTTTCATTACTTAAAGTATACTGCAGCAAACTACAATTCATCAATCCTTAACTCCTCACCTTTTCTTAACCCTTTAAATAATGTATTTGATTATGTCTTATTTGCATTAATATTAATTATAACACCAAAAAATATTTAAATAATAAATATAAATGTTCAACCTAACAGCAAAAAGAAAATGTAAAAGGGAAAATAAATAACTTAAAATCACTTTGTAAATGAAATGATTTATTTTCTCATAAAATAAATAAAAAGTACTAGTTAATAAATTATAATATTTAATCGCTAAGTTTAAGATAGCTACATTGTAATACTAAGTTACATTATGTAGGTAGCGTCTTTTCATACTATTTCATAGAAGCAGATATGTATGTTATTGCACAGATATGTAAAAGCTATGTACTTGAAATGTTTATGTTTTTAATTTATAGATATTTAAATACATATATATAAAAAGAAAAACTTAAGACACGAGGTGACTTTTACTGAATTAATTCATTAAATATTTGAGCTTTTATAGGATATGATATTATTTAATGTAAAGAAGTATTTTTTTTTAAAATAATTCAATATTTTATTGCGAATACATAAATGCTCCTATGAAACGTATTAAAAATCAAAGATGAGATCAGATGCACTTCAGATACAGTTAAGTTTCTTCGAAGACATGTGACTGGCTAAACTCTAATCACTTAAATTGAAAACTATTATCACATATCACCTCACCCCTACCATTCATTATTTATCCATTTATTCATCCCCTCTTATCAGATAGGCTATTCTGAAGAACAGCACATGTTTCGACTGTTCTTATTGCATTTTGACTAATATGCAAGGAAGTATCGTGAAATTATTAATGTAAACTATAGTTCGTCTCCAACTGGTGGGTACCAATATAACTGTGAATAGGAAGTACGTGGAAATAACGTGAAATTTTGAAAGATAAAATAGCCAATTAATAAACAGATCTGTGTGAGATTTGATCCCATATCATAGGAGTACATAACAATTTCCTTTAAATATATTCCTTTATATCTCTTGTGGTATATAAATCAATTATTATAAACATGAATGTTTAAGTCTGCGACAAGCAACGTTCCTAGCATTAACAGTAACACTACATTATATATTAACAAGGGGTAAATGCATTATCTCAAAATAATAAATCTCACGCTTCAACTTCTTGTCTGTTTATACTGTGTAGTAGTTTAATAATATTATTTAAGTATACGAGACGATGGCGTAAATACGATTAAGTATAATTTTATAACTTCAACATGTCCTACTGCATGAAATGAGCACCAAAAACTATTATTAAAAATATGTAGATTTGTGAGGGGTGTCCTGTTATTTTCAGGGTTTACCGAGTTGGTTGTTGGAAGCCAGTTCTTCTTTTCATTCAGAATGCACCATTGTTGAATAGCACCGACGCGATTTTATCCATGCTCATTGGAGGAACTTTGTCCCTGTATATTTTCTTCAGTATTTCAGACAATGTACCCCAGACAAAACTACACTGTGTAATTCTCAATATTTTAACAACACGTACTGAAAACTTGAGCGTTAAGAAAAAGCAGTAAGATACAGTTAGAGTCAAAAAACGAACAAGTGTTCACTTGATACAGTAGCATGCTAGGATTACATGTTAAATATTAATATTATTACACTTGGATAAATGTATCTCGAGATAGAAGAGAGACACTAAGCAAAATATTTTGATTTTTAAATTATTTTATTTGCCGGTTGCAGATTCATTTTTAACTTATAATTAATTCACCTAAATTATTATAAATTATTTAGGAGTAAATATTAGTCTCAAATAATGATCTAACTATAGTCGCAACTAAATCGATATGTAATACATATTTGACAACTCTAAGGTCCTTTGTACTCACGCGTTTTTCTTGCCGTGAAAAACTACGTTTTATTCGCTGTGTGTAGGCACGGTCGTCAGTGTTGTATAGATCACTATGGAAGCTTGTTGACAGACACGTTTTTTCTATGGTGCGGTTACACCGTTCCGTAAAGAAAACGTGCCGTGTGCAAAGGGCCTAACCCTCAGTTTTTAAAAGATTCATCAATTTAATTATTTGTCAAATCTCATAGCAAGCTGCCGGAAATACCAACAGCCGATCAAAATTAGCATTAGATTATAAAATTTGACATTAGATTAACAGAATGACAGCTTTTAATAACCAGGTGTCACAACAGTACTTTTCAAAATGAGAAAACAAAAATGATATTCTAATTTGACTACAGCATAGATAGGGTAGTGTATCTGCAACCGGTGTAGTGGGCGTGTAGTATGCGCCCGCGCAGACCACGAGACCGTGTGTGTATGTGTGAGTTGGTGTGGCCGTCGTCCTTTACTTGAGGAGCTCGTGCGCGCGCTGGTTCGCCAGAGTTATCCTCGTTTCATTCGATTCGCCCTATGATTAGAACACGCGGTTTGTTTTTGCTAGTTGTTCAATTCACAGCGACTATTTGTATGTATTTTTGATATGTGATTTGGGCACACAGAGATCCGATCGAAGAAGAATGAGTAACTTTTAGGAAAGGATTAAGTCTTGTACTCAAAATATAAAATCAATAAAAAAAAACCTGCTGTTTCAGAGAATGAACGAACATAGACAATTAAAAGTCAAAAGCAATTTTGAGGTTACAATTTTTTCTGTTGATGCGGTTTTGCGATTTTTTCTTTGTGTGTAACTTGATTGCTCTATTTATTAGATCAAAAAACTTTACCCATTCTTCTTTACATCGAAGTATTATTGGAATCATTAAATTGTAACAGAAAATATTCAAGTGTGTGCGAAGCCCATCAGTCGCTGTCTTTTGAAACAAAAACAATGTTTTGTTAGCAGTTGATGTGAATGATGTGTTAGTCATGAGTCTAAATCTGGGTATGTTAGTCTGGATGGATGTGACAACTAGTTAACATTTACACAATGGTCGTGTGGGATGTGTTGTAGTCGTAGCATGTCTCGAACATTCGGAAGTCACAGAGAAAAAATCATTCAATTTCACAACAACCATTACTAATCACTCTACGAAGTCATGCGTCGAGTGAAGACGGAAAGGAAGTGATTGATTGCCAGGTAAGCGAGTGACCGGAACTTTGAATGCCAACAAGCCAGGAGATAGTTCATAGGCACAGAAGACTAGTCGCACTTCCACTGCTAACGTGACAGGCACAAACATTTAGATGGTGAAAATGTTGATGAGATAAGTGAGCCGCAGTGAAATTTGTTTCAAGTGAAATTTTACTGCATCTCACTGTGGAAAATTTTACCCAATTGTTTGGGATTCTTTATCATAATTAAGTTACCCAATTTTTTAGTGTGCGCAATTCATATTACATCTGCACGCGTAGCATGGCCACCATAGAAACGGATTTTATCGATGCAAGAATAGACAAAATTACAGATTCAAATGAAAGATTTCTAACGTCTAAGCAAGGCGATGTCTCATTTTGTCTATTGTTCCGTCGACAATACCATTTTATATGGTGGTCATGCTACGCGTGCAGGTGTAAAGAAGAATAAAGTATAAAATTGAGTCTTGGGTAAAACTTCACACTATGAATCAATCAAAACGACAACATCAATAAATCATCTTAGAATTATTAGAAGTAAAAATATTGATAAGAATAGAATCTTATATCGGTCTTGAAGAGTAGAGATTGCAGAAAAATCTATTGAGAAGAAAAGTATTCAAAAGTGCACGCGAATTCGTCTGTTAAATGGTATGGTACGCGACAGTGCGAGAGAGGATAGAATGAAATAAATAGTAATAGAAGTATATAACATGTACTTTTGTAAATCGTACAATTTGTATCAGTTGGGTGAGTCGTGTAATGTAGTAATTTGACTTTTATCACAATGAAATACGGTTCAGTTTGGAACAGCTCATAGGCTTTCTTGAGACAAAATAGAAAGACTTTCTTCTCTCTCTGGCTGTCACGCCGCATACCTAAGAACCTAGTATTTATTTCTACTTCTTCCATAAAGGACATATCCAGTTCCTGCCCTCTGGGTACGTGTAATGTTCAGGATTGAGGGATTTATAGTATGATAACGCCATCTGTGAGTGAACACAGGTACTAACTGGTGTATCTGTGTTCACTCACAGATGGCGTTATAGTAAAAAAAACATAAGTACTAAAATCTTAGGAGTATAAACCATATTTTTATCAGTTTCGGTAAGTTCTTGACTCCTAAAAACAATAGCAGTTATAAAAATAGAACAATCTTTACTGAACATTGATTTGACTACCTAGGCAATCCTGCATTGTGCCACTGGACATGTTTTTAGATTTTAAGCGCTCTTATTTTTTTTTATAGTTGGTATTTATTATCCTCGAGGCAAACCCCAGAACTTTAAAGTAAAGTAGACGTCAGGAATATACGTTACTCCGATTTAAATCTTTGCGTTAGTAAAGACACTTGCACTTGTACAGTCAGCATCAAAGATACACACACTGTTCATAATGATCTCAACAACTAAGAAAATTAAACTTTATCTCAATTGGATAAAGTTCTTGTCAGAATGACAGTTGTGTCATTGAGTTTATATTTCATTTTCATAGATGTTTACATCATTTAGAACAGTCTGTTCGTCCCGATATTATTGATGCTGACTGGACATGCTATTTTATTAGAAGAAATGTATGTAGTCCCCTCCATAGTTTTACTCCCCACTGCTAGAAGACCTAGTGACTAAACAGCTTGCGTTTGCAGGTCGAGTTTCATTATCGATTGTTTTATGTTTCAATGAGCAAGGCCAGCAGAACGCAGCTTAAGCCTGATTTACCCGGTGCAATTTAATTGCCTGTGGCATACTATAAATTGAAGCAACAATAAAAGTTGCACCGTCTAAACAGTGTTCAGAATTTTATTGCATGCCACAGGCAAAAAACATGCATCGTGTAAATGAGGCTTAGTTCATACAAACTATCAACTTCAACTCCTACTTCTTTCTTTCTTTTTTCTTATTGTTTGAATTTCAAACGAATTCGCGTGCCCTGATTGGATAAGAATGGAAAAGTCTCAACCAATCAGGCTCGACACCTTACCTTGCGGTTGATGCGGTCGACCTGGCGGTTTTGGTTCTCGAGTTCGGAGCCCATATCCAGCGCCATGTTGCGCAGGTTGCCGATCATCGTGTTCACTTGGCCCATGTTCTCTTCCATCTCATCCTCGCGAGCGTCGTTTGTTATCCTGGATTGAAGAAGTGGTTTAGGTTTTTGGATGATTTTCTTGGTTGGTGGTAATAGTCTTGACTTAGGGGATAAATTAATCACAAAATTGATGCTGTAAATGTTTCGCCACAATCAGTGAGCTTATGATATTGTGTCATGCTAAAGGCCTCAGAAAGTGTCTTGCTGAAGCTGGTTGAGAAGCGCATTCAGCTTCTTAAATTAAACGCCTCACGTGGAGAAAATGTTAACTGCTACATGGGATATCCCAGAGATCCGTTCAACCATTGCAACAGTTGATTTAATTCGTGAGTACTTTCCACCCCTTCGGGCCCCTAGTAAGATTTCAATTATTTAGATAACAACTTTTTTGTATCAAAGTTCTTTAACGCGGATTGCGGTAGAAGTAGACTGGTGGAAATTGCCACGTAACGAAAAAGCGTTATGGCCGAAAAAAACAGTTTCATGTGTCACACTATCACTTGAAACTTGAGACCATACTAGATGTCTTTGTATTAATACATAATACACAGCGAAAGGAACTTGGTTCCAACCCACAATACCTCCCTACGAAGAGCTGATTAAGAACAATCGGAAAGGGCGCGTAGAGTAGGGTATGACCCGACACGTAACGAGCTTTTTCCGATTGTTCTGACGTTCGACTTGAAGATCTCAGAAGAAGATTTATACAGCTTCTGTCCAGTAGATGAAAATAGCTGGAAGAAGAGGTCAGCTCACCTTCCTATGTATCCGGCTTGTGGTCCTATACCGTTGCGCTCGTCCATCACCCTCTGCGGCTGGTTGTTGACCACCTTGCCGTCGTCGTTGCCCTTCCACGTACCGTCATCCTCCTTGAACGACGCACCCCTGGAATCATAGCACAACAGTTGTTAGTCTATGTCTCATAAAAAAAGTGTATCCGTATCTGGAAGAATGACAGCTGAAACCATGCAAGAAGACCACAGAAATCGACGCAGAAACAATATGGCAACGCATCTCTTTGACACATCAAACCCAGATGATGACTCGTCGTAGTAAGCTTTATGAGTATAAGAAGTTATGTATTACAGTGATTAGCAACGGAAAATAAAATCAGAATATGGTTAATGGTTCATAAAATAGTTTTGTGGTTAAATGTATATGCGCAGAAGCGATATTTTGGCGTGTTAATCAACGTGTGGTACGCACTTGTTGCACGGCAGTACACAGATGCCGCAACACTTCTCCATGCCCGAGAGATTCTTCTCTGCCTCGCGCATGTCCGCGTTGATCTGGTCCATTCCCTCCTCGATTCTGTCCAATTGCTCTGTTCACACACATCAACAAACGCTTTAGATCCACCCTTGTCAGTTTACCTGCAGTTATGTGTTCAAGCTCCTAGCTCTTTCCAATTTATACTCGCAACTTTAATATTTTTTAATCTTTTTAAAAATTTAAATTTCGCTTGTAAATTCTCAACGCTCTCGACAATAACCAGCGCTAAGTGTAAGACATGTATCTGGTAACAGTAGCTGAGTTTTATTCAACTAGTTATGTCCATGCAAGCTGTCAACCTACAGCAATTACTATGTCCTGACATTTCAACGCTAATATTTAAGCATCTAATATTTATCTGAACAATTCTTTGTGGTGCTTGTGTTGTTAGGAATGACGTATGTCTTACACTTGATCTGGTTAAAACTAATTCAAGAAATTATCATTTACCTTTGAATAAAATGATGTATGTGCTGACACTAAGTGATTACATTACCGTACTCGTAGTGACTAACAATTAGAAAACAGTTTCTAAATATCACTTATAAAAATCTAATCATGCAAATAAACAGCAATATTGAAGAAGACGTGCATAGCTGGATGCGTGACAAAAACTAAATAAAATAATTAATACGGTTTAACTGAATCAGATAATCTCTTGGTCCCAGCTCAGTTGGCGTGAGTGCTGAGGCGCATGCGCACTGCTGCACTGAGCGCAGAGATCGTTTGATGCACTTTATTCACTAGGTTTAGTTATGATCATGACAAACAAGTTTTACCTTCAGTTTTTATCCGTTACAAATAAACTGTTAGCAGACTTTCAATCGTAACATATTTATTGTCATCAAGTCATTGCCATTCAACGAACTTTTATAAATTATCTGAACTGGCATTTCAGACAAAAGCTTTACTAAATTATGAGTGATGCAAAATAGTATGTTCTACTGGATGCTTACCGCCCTGTTCATCCAGCATGACCAGGGTTTTCATGCCCACCTCGTGACTCTACAACACAATAATGATGTCACTATAGCTCGCCAAACGAATGCGGTGAGGAGTGGGGCGCGGCGCGCGCGCAGGCCGCGTGGCGCACAGAGCACAGGCGCTCAGGCCGCGCGGGCGTCGCAAACTCAAACCAACACAAACAAACTGATAACTAAACAGAAACAAACCATGTACATGAGCGCAGCGGGCCACACCGGCCCGCCGCCGGGTGATCATGGGACAAAATAAAATCAACTTAGCAAATGAGCGTATCCATTAAGCCATTCCTAAATGAAACGTGAAAATAGCAAAGTATTGATTTATTGAAGAAGAAAAATGAACAAACTAATATGTAGTGCGGCGAGGGGCGGCCTCGCCGACAGACAGACGTCGAGCTAACAGTTACAGACCTACAGCTAACATGAACAGTACGCTGCCAGCCATGGAGATGAGGCGATACCATACTATGCGTCGAACAGACATCGTCAACGCGCATTCATTTAGTACCGCACATTACGGAAGAGAACAGTAGATTCGGAAAGATAAATAAATATACCTATAAAAAGCGTATCGATCAAATATTAACGGAAGAACTAAACAGATTGCGCAGCTCATTCAAATTAAATCTTCAGCAAAAGATAGAGTAACAGTCTTTTGCGACAAGTAGCAACGAACGGCCATCGGGCTTATCTATTTACACTATATGTCAAGGTCATCCCCATCGAAACATAGATACACACGCAACATCGATCTCAGATAAGTCGTTAGTTAAGAGAAACGTCAAAGAAAAACAAAGAGATTAATTTTATTAACTGCACATTCAAACACAGACGTTCTCACGTTTCGACTACCCATGTGTCAGTTCAACTCTTACCGCCCTGGTGACTCAACATATGAAGCGCTTGCCCCCCGGCGTCCTCGCTCTATACATAAAATACAAATCAAAATAATATATCGTAGGAGAGAGTATCGGGGTGTGTGGGTGGGTGGGTGCGGTGCGCCGGAGTCGGTCGCACGGGCGCGCGTGAGCGTGGCGTGCAGCGCGGCGTGACGCGTGACGCTACGGGCGTGGCGGAGGCGACGGCGTGCGTGCAGGTGCCGGGCGGGGAGCGCGCGCGCCTGCGCATGCGGCCGCGGGCGCGCACGCTCGCCGAGCCGCTAACACACACTACTCGATCCACAACGACATGCATGCAGTGAAGCTTGCAAGTAAAACCAGATTTAGTTTCATCTGTGCTCAGTTTCATATGATTTATGATATTTTGTGTGATGTCAAGAGTCGTGCGTTGAGGAGAAGCGTTTCGAATTTACTTTGTTCGTTAATTTAGATTCGTTTATGTGAATTCAGTAAAGTTGTTAATTTAGAGTCGAGTACGAACAATATCTGAAATGCAGAATGTATAAGGTATCGGTACGCCCGAATATATACGTTTGTTATGTCGAATCGTTGGCCTGCCTGACGTCGTAGAAGATAGAGCTCGTTGTTAAGTTGTGCAAAGTGGTGTATATTATCTACATAACGAATAAATATACAAAGATGTGGGTTTTCCGTGATCATCTCCGTGTGTGAGTCTTACAATGTAAACGGTAATCTCAGAGGATGCCCGCACCTTTGCATTGTAATAGCAGTGACGTAATTTTAAATACATAATCAATGCGATACCCCCTTAAACTCTTCTACATCGGTGAGCCCATCTTCGGGTCGGCTGAAAACCCTACGATGCTCAACAAAGTTAGCGAAAAAGGATAAAATAGATAAAATTGTAAATAATGTAGTGTTGCAAATTTTGCAGATCACTCACCTCCCTGGTCGTCTAGAGCGACCAGAGTACGAATGCCGGCCTCCTTGCTCTACGCCGCAGAAACAAAAAGTCACAGAGCATGTTAGTTGTGAGGGGTACAGTAGAGTGAGTGGACAGTGGGTACGAGCCCGGCGGGGGCACGCGGCGAGCGTGGCGCGGCACTTGTACAGTCAGATGTAGCAGTTGTGTCGCGCGGAGGACCGCGTCCGCCGCCGAGCCACCTCACAGCGAGCGAGTCATGTACAGTGTGCAAGTTAGGACAGCTGGTGCAAGAGTGGCGGACGACGTCCTCCTCGGTGTTGAACTGTGTTGTTGAGAGTAATGCTGAGTCTGTACAGTGTCGTATACCATGTTATATTTCGCGCATACATTTCGGCATATAAAATTAATAGTATAAAATAATATTTGCAACATATCATGTAAATAATTAGGTAGGTACTGTATTTTCTATAAAAACGTTAAATCAAAAAATACTA
This sequence comes from Cosmia pyralina, assembly GCA_946251885.1. Lineage (NCBI taxonomy): Eukaryota > Metazoa > Arthropoda > Insecta > Lepidoptera > Noctuidae > Cosmia > Cosmia pyralina. The sequence continues at coordinate 12,736,251 of OX276360.1, forward strand.
TAAAAAAATTGAGAAATCAAAAGTAAGAAATAATGATGAAACAGTAATGTGGGTAATACTGATATATTTGGTCAGGTTCATGTATATTGTGTGAGAGTCAGCAATAGGTGTAGCTCGATATATTTGTTGGAGTTCAGTGGCAGGTACGGGGTGTGTTCACGCCCACATATTGACAGTAATGTGAATGTTCAAGAAGGCATGAAAATCATACAACATAATAGATGTACAGTCAACAACAGAGAGCAGCCACTACAACAGATACCTAAGATACAGATCAACTAAAACAGGATAGAACGAACATCAACATACACTGATCACGATACTGACAGGCAAGGCTCGCGAGATCAGTTGGTGTTGGAACGTTGTCTTACAGAAATAATAAAGAAACACAGAGAACAATAATGTCATCTATGAAGAGTAGAAGTATCGTTACCAGACAGGAAATTAAATAGAAACAGAAAGTGCGTTGAAACAGTGAGTCCGCCTCGGACGCGGATCCCTTCGGGAGGATCCGAGTGGTACACAAGGGTCTCAGTAGAAAGCAAGCCCAAGCACAATGGATTGACTATTTTTTTTTTCAGACTCAAAAGCGCACGTATTTCGTTCAAATTACGTACTAAAAGGGGTACTAACTTTAGAGAAGTATTTAAACTAAATATGGGACTTGGATTCTATTGTGGACAATGATGGGCTTCATGCTTTGAAACCTAAAACAGCATTCGGGCGAATTACAGGAGCTGACGGTTAAACACTCGGTTTTGAGTTAATAATTTGCCTCTTTGACAAAAAACTAAAGGAGGCATTGTTCTAAGAATAACAATTTGTTAATTAACTGTCAGCGCCGAGGGCCTGTTCGCCCGGGAAGTAAATATAATCACATAAAATGTACAGTTCACTACGAACAACACAAAGGACTATAGAAGTCTAACATATTCGGACACAGTAAAGGCACGGATCATGCAACACCCATATATGTATGGTTATAATAACATATAATACTGATTACATATTATATATTATACTCAAATGTAGGGTTGAACATAAAATAAATAAGGATTTATGGCCGGATAACTACAATAGATATACATACACACATTTAGAAAAAGATAAAAAACAAAATAATATTTAGCGACATCGAAACACAACAGCCAGGGATAGCAGAGGCTGCGCCCTAGGGGGTGGGACGGGCGTCAGAGACCAAACCGAGCTTGGGGCTATCCAGACACTTCCGCTATACCCCTCACTCCCTCGCATCGAGAACACCTCTCTCACAGATGATCACAAATAATTCACATAATCGACAACAGAACTCAACATAATTAAACTATGGGGGAAACTAATTTAATTTGAAACGCGTCTATAGATACACAAGACCGCACACTTCTATTGGCTCAATTATTTCTATTTAGTAATAGATTATAGAGCTTCCAGTATTGTTGCACGCTTGGAAAATTAATAGATCATTCAATATTAAACACAGGTTATTAGATCACATTTGAGGACAGTTCATCATGAATGAAGTTGATATAAAAACAAACATCTTATTTTAATACATTCAATGAATATAAACAATAATTCCGTTTTCATATCAAATCCATGGCATGACTAGTATCAAGGGGGAAAACAATAAATAATATGACTAAAGTTAATTTTGGGAGGTATTCTCGAAATCACACACAAATCTCTCCCAATAAAAAATGTTAGCTCCAGAAATTTAGAGTATTAGTAAGATTCAAATACACAGTCATAATAAAATAAGTTGTTATTAGTTTCATTCATTCCAAATATAGAATGTTGGTTGATGGTGATATTTTCCTCTATTTATAATTAAATCTTAGTTAAATTAAAACAAGCGTAGATTAGCTCACCTCCTCGCATAGCTGCATCATGCGCCTCGTGGACTCCAGTGACTGAAATGATACGACAAATCCAATTATTTATAAGTCACAATAAGATAGAAAACTTCACAAGGCTCTTATTTTCTTATAATTGTACAAGTTTGAAGAAAGAAAACTTATTTCCAGCAAATAGAACTTTGAAAAGTTTAACGCGGAGAGCATTTTGTATGTCTTACTCGTTTTGCCACTCTTTAAATCTTTTTATTTTCTTTGATGAATTCGAAGAAACTTGCACTTCTATGGCAATGTGCTTAGTCCTGCCTTTACCAGGAAATACCAGGTGAGATTTAAGGTCGTCATTCTAGAATTTAAATTAATTACTACTAGCGAAAAGCTGGACTCTTGACGAACTAGCTAGGAGAGCATCCAGCACGTCTGTCTGTGGATCTGAGCCAATCGTACCCATTCCCTTCAACCAGTTACGCAGGTGGCTACAGGAGTTCACCCACACATAAGCGGAGAGTTGGTGGTCCTCAACACCAGGTTGCAGGCAGTCCAGGGAAGCCACCCCGTCCATGGACGGTACTCTTAACAGGCGGTTATTACGTCTGGACAGGAACGGGCTGCGCCTGGTGACGGGGACCATCACAGGACACTGCTCATTAAACAAACACTTCCACACAATAGGAATAATGGACAGTCCTCTGTGCAGGACCTGCATGGAGGCTGAGGAAACCGTTGCGCATGTGCTTTTTGAATGCACAGGCGTCACCCAGATTAGAACAGAAACTCTTGGAATACCCCGATCTTTCACAGATGTTCTTAACAGACCCGGAGATTTGATTAACTTCTGGAGGGAGGTGGGCTGGTTGGAATAAACCCCCGACGGCCGCCATGGCCCACGCACAATGGTCCACATGCAGGACTAAGTGCAGACCCAAATCCTTAACATAGAACATAGAAGCTAGACTCTTACGACAGCGCGGCAGCGGGATCTTATGCCAAGGTAGCTGCGCCTGCAAAATAGGGATGATGACTAAAAACGTCTTTTGTCCTTCATGTAGTAAATAAAAAATATTGGACACCTTTTTTTTTCTTTTTTTACGTAATCAAGAGATTACGGCGATACATTGAGTTAAAATGTGACATGACGTCACTACTTGCTAGATTTTATACGTAGTTTGTTACAGGTGTGACGTAGCGTGTCCCCAAGTTTAATGTGTTTTATCTATGTAATTTTTTATTTATAAAGCAAAAAATACGAGTATAATATTTTTTTATTATCCGATGGACGGACTAAATAGTTTTTTTTTTTTTTTTACCCAGGCATCATCCCTATTATATCTAATGTATCTTTTTGGTCTTCAAAAAACCGATAACCCAGTCTCATGAAAGTTTGTTAGTATGGTGTCGATATCCGTATTATTGGGCCTCCTATCCTAAGATTGAACGAGTGTCCAGATTATACTTAATTAAATATAAAAGATACTGACATCATCGGTGACTTGTCCGGCGCGCAATTGCAGCTGCTCGAGCTCGCTGCGTGGCGCGCCATTTTCGGCGGGTGGCGCTGCTGAAGGCATTCTGAAACAATGCAAGTGACCTCGTTAGTATACCAGATATTGAAAGAAAAAACACATAAATAACATGTTGGTACTGTTTCTCCTCGTCTAGTTAGTTCAAAACATTTTCAAAAAATAATGTTGCAGCTAAATTCGACCGATTTTAAATATTCCATAGAAATAGAGATTTCCAATTATCTTTTTTTAAATAAGACATTTCGAAAATGTTCTTAACTAACTTTTTAGACCTATGTATCCTGCTTATGCGTATTAAGTTTCATTAAAATTGTTTCATTCATTTCGATAAAAAAGGACTTGAAAGTTTGTATGAAAAGCCGTACGGAGCTAACGCTCTTAAAGGGCCCGTGGTTCCGTGGTCATGAAGGTCTACAGACTTGGTAATCAAAGTTCTCTTGCACAAATAACACTGCTGGTCCATCAACATCTAGGACGTCGAATTTATTCCCAAAATCCCTCTAATAACCACAGATTTTCCACATTTACACAAAGATAATGTTGAAGAACCGGCGCAGCTTAGAAGCGGGTAATTTAATTTAAAGTTTCTCCGTTAGCATAAAGCCGGCCTATGTAAAGAGCTATGTTTAAAGTTACTCTACGTGACAGAATTCCGAATTAGGAAGTCCGCAGAAGAACCAAAGTCTTCGACAAATTTTCAAACTGAATTAGCAATTCGAAGTGGCAATGGGCGGATGCGGAAAAGCTGTTGGAGGAGAATGGAGACCGCAATCCGGAAAGCGAAGGTTCCTACTGCACTGCAGCGATTAGAGATGATGGATGGTCTGGTGAAGGTCGCGAAGGCGTTAGATACAAGCTGAGTCTTGTTAAACATGGAGAGGCAGTCAGGCAGCCTATGTCCAGCAACCAGTATCCAAGTTGATGCTCTTCGGATAATTTGATGTCTTTGGTGAAATTATTCGATTACACTAAAGTAAAAGACACGGCAGTGTTCAATTAGATTCAAGATTAGAAGAATCTCATACAAACATTTGAAAAACTATGTGTTCATTTTACGACACAAAGGTTTTTGAAATAAGTACTAATGTCTGCAATTTACGTTGTTTACTACGGACTTAACACTACAAATAGACGTGATTAACTGGCTAACGAAAATAGTAGCAAGTATTAAGTCTGACCTTGCAGTAACCTTACACATAACCTTATGTCAGCAGTTAACGCTCCTGTGTTACCTAACTTACTCTACGATACTCATCAGCCTAGCCTTTTTCCCAAGCATGTTGGGGTCGTCTTCCAGTCTAATCGGATGCAGCTGAATACCAGTATTTTACATCGAGCGACTGCCTATCTGACCTCCACAACCCAGTTACTGGGTATTACGATACCCCTTGGTAAGACTGGAGACTTTCGGGCTTCTGACGACCCGTAACGAATGTAAAAGATCAACGAATGACAGCCGGGACCAACGGCTTAACGCGCTTTCCGAGGCACGGAGGATTCTCGTTATGTAAAGACCACTCATCCACGGACCAACCCGGGCAAGCGTAGCTTAACCTGATGGATCGACCCGTGCGGCTGTTATTATTTAGCCACGAGCTCCTCTAGTTTAAATTAACATTCCTTGAAAATTACCTTTACAATATTTTAATATTGAACCAAACGTGGGTCCACTACACAAATCAATTTCAGTTTGATCTAAATATAGAACGTCAGTGCACCTAAGCTTTCATTTCATTGAAATAGCTGAATGGGATGCGTGTGAGTTAAATGTCGATGTGAGGCTATAAGACCTTTAAACCTACACGTCGATGGTATTACGTAGCTTTGAACTGCAAACGACAACCCCTTTTCGAGAGAATCTCGTGGCAGAAATAACGATACAATTATCTTCTCCAGCATCGCCATAGAAACGGGTTTTGTCGACGGAAGAATAGACAAAATGGCAGATAGTAGAAATATTTGTATGCATTCTACGCGTCTAAGCATGGCAATGTGTAGTTTTGTCTATTCTTCCGTCGACATAACGTCGTCATGCTACACATGCAGTTTTATTAAAATACGAGCCACGCACGGTGATATCATATGCATAGAAAATGGCGCTTGATGTTCGCGATCAGGAATTATCCTTTGTTCTTACACACGTTACATTACCGAGTAACATTTCATGACTAATATTAACAAAAACGAAGGTCCGGGTTTACTGAAAAATCGGATACATTTTTAGAAGAGCCCAATTAAGATGTAATTTGAGATACGAGGGAGGGATGATCAAGAAGAATTTATGAAGGAATAGGCCAATCTATAGACAATGAACGTATCTGTGAGCAATAAACGAGTTTAGACATTTACGATACTTGGTTGTTACTACGTCACTCACAGACGTTAATTAGAGGAGATTAAGCTGTTAATTCCCAGCGTGTTTTATCGTAACATAAAAACATCGGCGCGGCTCTCACCCGCCAACCTTTATATGGTAACGTTTAGCACCGCCAGCAGGCTCCACGGGACTGCTCATAATCCGCCTCTGTTTTACAACCTCGCGGTCCAAAAATTTATTAAATAAGTTCAATTTTCCTAAAAGCCGTAAAATTCATGACAGCGATATAAGTCCTTATTAATCTTCAGCTGAAGGAGCTTTGTTGAAATTATATTGCTAAAGTATTTGATGTTTGTAGTTCAACGCCCTGATTCGACACTGTATTTGCAATTCACGAAGGAAAGCCATTCAAAATTGCCGTTGCCGAAACACCTACAAATTAAGCACAAAATGTGCATATTTCAATACGTGAATCATACAAGGCCTTTAGATTTTATGTGGCGCTAATGAAAGTTAGGATATATAAGACTGCAGAGTATTACGTTGTCAAGTTATTAGCCTGCACGGCGGCGACGCGACAGTTGGCATTGTTGGCAAATGTCGTATAAAGTGTAGATATAAACGCAGGACACCCTCGGGTGGCACGACCTTGACGCGGCGAACAAGGGGCGGGGACAGCCAATCTCACACGTACCGCCTCATCTACGCCAGGATTGTTTGCAGACAGGGATTTGGGATAGCAGTCAGTTGGAAAAAACAGCCTTGTTTTTCAACCTTCTCGTCAACCGTCCATTTAACTACGCCTGGATTTATTTAACTTTAATTCCCAACTCCAACATTGACGTACCCGTTTTAACATTTTAAAGAGCTTAGACAACAGAGATATATATAATATGTACTTTGAACGTTATAGCTGGAGTAATACAGCACATTTTCCTACGAGAAAATTGTTTCTTTAAAGTAATAGGTTGGGGAAAAAGTTTCTTCGCATTTTTTAAGAAAATTCAAAACATTTTTTAATATACATTATTTACATTTATCTAAAGTATGTAGGTACCATTTTGTTCGGTAACTTTCTGCCATCTTGTAGGTAGGGACATGATCCCATTGCTATAGAAATTTTGGGACTTCTGATCAAAATACCGCGACAAGTGGTTTTGGCAGTCCTCTCGTGATGTTAAGCTGACACTGCCTAAAGAATCTGAAGAGACCGAAACAGGTGGAAATCTGAAGGTGCAAGGTCAGGACTATACGGCGGATGCATCAACACCTCCCAGCCAAACTCTCTTAATTTTTGCTGAGTGGCTAAAGATGTGTGAGGTCTAGTGTTATCATGATGAAAAACCACACCCCTTCTGTTGATTAATTCCTGCAGCTTTCTCTCAACTTCTTGCTTTAATCTCATCAGTTGTTCGCAGTAGAGTTCAGAATCGATGGTCCTGCCTGGTGGTAACAGCTCATAATCAATAATGCCTTTCCAATCCCACCACACACACAGCATCACCTTGTTGCGAGTGAACCCGGGTTTCGCCACAGTCTGTGAAGCCTGACCGGCCTTTGACCACGACCTTTTTCGCACGTTCTTGTCGTACGTGATCCACTTTTCATCTCCAGTTAGTAGCTTCTTCAAAAATGGTTCAGTTTCATTACGTCGTAATAAAGAATCACAAATGAGTACACGGTTCATTAGGTTTCTTTCAGTGAGCTCGTGAGGTACCCAAATATGGAGCTTTTTTGTGTACCTAGTTTTTTTCAAATGAGCCAAAACTGTTTTGTGGTCAATTCCCAGTCCTTCAGCTACGTTGTAACTACTGATATGCCGATCTTGCTCCACTTTTTCAAAAATGGCATCCATTTTATCCGTGATAGGGCGACCAGAGCGTCATGCATCTTTGACATCAAAATTTCCGGATTGAAAACGCTTAAAACAAATTTGTGCTACTCTCACAGACACTGCACTGGGTCCATAAACATCGCAATTTTTTTTCGCGGCTTGCGTTGCATTTTTACCTTTTTTGTAGTAAACTTTTAAAACGTATCGAATTTCTTCATTAGATTCACTCATCTTAACAGTACGAAAAACAAATGAAAATCACACTTTTTCCTAATTTGAATTTGGAATTATGTTCTTTCAAATTTAAACTTTCAATGTTACCAAAACCAGCCAGATACAAATAGTATAACCAAAGATATTTTATTTTAAGTTCATACATACTATAATGCGAAAAGACTTTTTCCCCAACCTAATATGTATAGTCTGGTAGAGTCACTGCTCCCAAAACCGCTAAATGCTGCATTGTTAATGAGTGACTTGAAAATGCTCTCGCTTGAGCTCTATTTTTGGTTTTCGTAGCACGAAGTCACAAAAGCACTTTTCAAGCCGGCTTTGTTGAAATGAATTCAATAATTCTTTAATAAATGGTTGAACAGGTTGGTCTGAAGTCTGAAACAGTTTTCGGAACATAAGTTTTGTGCCTACTTAGTTAATAAATAACGACACATTGCAATCGCTGAACTTATCCCACGTTCAAGTTAGGGCAAGTTGGCAATGTGCCGGGGACGAGGCAGAACGACCCACTTCTGTCGTGACAATTACGACTGTAGGCTGGCAAGTGATAAATTGATGATTTAATAGATATAATTTACTAATACGCTGGTGTCCTCCGAATCACAGACCATAATTATATAAATCACTAAACGATGATGGTATCAGAGCGGAGGTCACTGACAAAAATTAACAAAAGATTCAACGCTAAAAGAAACCGAAAAGTAGTTTGGGAGAGGAGAGGCTATATCTAGCAATGAACTGCGAGGCTGAATTGACGGAACTTTGATTTTAAATAGCAGACTTTTCAGATCTTGCTTACAGACAGAAATTGATGGAAATACTCGAAATATTTTTAATCGCCCGCATAATAGGTCTTTACCTATGAAATTGCCGTTTTGTATGAAAAAATTTAAACGAATTTTTTTCATGCATTTTTTATTTGTATTAATCGAAGTAATCACCCATGCAATCAATGCATCTTTGCCAACGCAGTGGCAGTTTATTGATGCCCTTCTTAAAGAAATTAGTTGGACGGGAGGCAACAAATTCTTCAAAGGCATTTTGTACTGCCTCTCGGGTATTAAATATTTTTCCCAATGCTGGTTGGAGATGTGCCAGCTTCTCCATCATTGTGTTCAGTTCTTCACAGTACACATCTGAAGTAATGCTCACCCCGTTTGGTAAGAAGCTGTGATGAATCACACCGGCGCTAGACCATCAAACAGTGAACATCACTTTTCTAGGGGTAAGTTTTCGTTTAGGGCATTGTTTAGGTGCTGAACCAGAATCCAACCAACATGCTGAGCGCTTGCGGTTATCAAACAGAATCCATTTTTCATCGCAGGTAACAATGCGGTTCAAAATTCCTTCATTTGTGTGTCTGTTGAGCAGTGCAAGGCACGTCTCGACGCGTACTTCGCGCTGGCGATCATTGAGTTCGTGGGGCACCCATTTGTCAAGCTTTTTTACCTTGCCAATTTGACGCAAATGGAGCAATATTGTTTTGACGCTAACGTCGAAAGCTGCTGCTAATTCAGCCGTAGATTGTGTATCATCAGCTTCCACAATCGCCTTTAATTCGTCATTGTCGACCAAAGTCTTCGGACGACCGCGAGGTTCATTTTTCAGGTCGAAATTTCCAGAACGGAAGCGAGCAAACCAATAACAAATGGTGCGTTGGTTTGTAGTGTTAGCTCCGTAAACGTCGTTGATGTTGCGTGCCGCTTGTGCCGCGTTGCTGCCACGACGGTACTCATATTCCATAATTACTCGAATTTTTAACGTATCCATGATGACGAAAAAGATTGAAATGCGATGAAAATGTAACACTAATCAATAAACAAATGACTACTTTTGGGAAAAAAAATCCATGTTTTTAAAATAAAATTAATTTGAAATTAGAATACTTAGCCAAACAAAAATTATTTTGATTTGAAATGGCCAGTACTGCAGAACGGCAATTTCATAGGTAAAGACCTAATATTAAAACCCTTATTCCTAACTAAATACACAAACATATCGAGAATATATGAAAGTATAGCCTCGTTCGCAATAATCCCGAGACTCGTTGCTTCGCAGCTACGAGCCGTCGTTAGTTATAATTACTGTGGTAACTCGTTAGGGCGTGTTTGTGTACAGAGAATACACATTCAGAATTGGGCTGTTAAATGTAAAAACTGGTCACTTAACTCGTATTCAGAGCAGCTCTACAACCTGCAGAACAAAGGACACGTACCGAAGCAGAGTCTCAAAAAGTCCGAGATGTCGATAGTTTAAAGTAGTTCGGAATTGAAAGTTTGTTCTGTCCCTGTCCGCAAGCAGTTATAAAAAAAACCGGCCAAGAGCGTGTCGGACCACGCACAATGAAGGGTTCCGTAGTTGCAAATAATTTATCCCAAAAACAAACTTAACATCGTAGATGAAAAACTAGAAATACCAAAAAAAATTTTTTTATGTAATAAAATTACAAATTAACGATTATCGGACTTTTTCCTGTACTTGTGCTGTGAGAGCTTGCTTCATGCAAAATTTCGTGATTCTAGGTCAATGGGAAGCACCCTATAGGTTTTGATTTACTTGCGAGTACTATTAATACTCGTATGTCGCTTAGATGGCTGCATTTTTTTACTGCGTTGACTTAGCTTTATTGAACAAAGAATTTGGATTTTCAATTTTTATTTTTTTTAGATCTCCAAAAGGCTTGCGTATTTGATATTAATTTCAACTTAATATCTCCACGCGTTCCTGAGAAAAAGGGTCTTGACAGACTGGCAGACAGACGGGCAACGACGTGATCCTATAAGGGTTCCGTTTTTTTCGTTTTGAGGTGCGGAACCCTAAAAACCTTCAATAAAACTAAACAAGCACACAATAAACATTTCCAAGCAGAGTATGCTCATGAACAAAGCAGTAGAATACCATAGTGAGCATTTACGTGAGCATAGCGTGCCGAGCGGTATCGTACCGACCTTAGAATTTTAATGATAGCCTGTAGTTAACCCTGTACAGGTTGCCTGCGGGACTATTGTTGCCTGTTTATTCATTAAACTGTCTCCGCCTGGTACCTAGTACCTACCCGCATCATATACTTATCTTAATGGCCAAATTCCGAAGTGATATTGTGCTGCAAAACATTTGTCAGAAGATGGGAGGCTTCGCTTTGGTCTTGTATTTTGATAAGTTCAATAACACCTTGAAAAGCTTAGTCTATCACATTCAATGAATAGCTAGTATATTGTAGACAGAAGACGAAATTGACAGTATCCTCTAAAATTAACAAGAATGAACTCTAAAATGAACTTCAGATATTAAAACAAGAACTTAATTAATTACAATAATGGTTGATTAAACTTGATAGCAATCGTGATTCAAGTAATTCAACATCATTCTTGCTCACTTAAGAAATATGCTTCATTCAACAAAGCATTAGGTCATAATGTTGGTTGATTAAGAATCACGATTTGCCGCAGACTTAGATGAATCAGTATAATTAGCTTTGTAAACACTATAGTTCTGATATAAGAGCTATTTCTGTAGCACCTGCTCAGTTCACCTCATGTTTTAGTAAAGAGAGATATTTATAAAACATGGTGGTCAAAGTTGTGAGGAACTCGTGGCTAAGTAATAACAGCCGCACGGGTCGATCCGTCAGGTTAAGCTACGCTTGCCGGGGTTGGTCCGTGGATAGGTGACCATCTTTACATACCGAGACTCCTCCGTGCCTCGGAAAGCACGTTAAGCCGTTGGTCCCGGCTGTCATTCGTGGATCTTTGACAGTCGTTACGGGTCGTCAGAAGCCCGAAAGTCTGACGATCAGTCTTACCAAGGGGTATCGTATTACCCAGTTAATGGGTTGTAGAGGTCAGATAGGCAGTCGCTCCATGTAAAATGATGGTATTCAGCTGCATCCGGTTAGACTGGAAGCCGACCCCAACATAGTTGGGAAAAGGCTAGGCAGATTGATTGGTGGTCAAAGTTGCATTTTGACACGTACTGCAACTGCATAAGAGTTTAATTTCAAGAAGTTTAGCCAGCAAATTCTGGTTACGCACCTGACTACGTTCATTTAATCCTTGTCGGAAGTTAATGTTTAGTCACGAATACACGATATAATATAGCATAGTCTACGTGCAATAATAGGCTTCCCAAATCTTTGATAATTTGTTTGAAAAGGTCCTATAGTATTGTAAGATGACATAAAGATCCTGCAAAAGCCCGAGGTTACTTAGGACCCTTCCTTCTCGGAAAATAATTCATTTTAATCAAAATGAAAATGCATTCTTTATTTTCGGATTATTTAGTCCTGATTTATAAATATGTTTTGTGCATTGGTTTGACCTTGACGCAGAGGTCAGAGCGCGTGATTCATGCATCCATCTCATCTGGTTCATGTCATTGCTAGTTATCGTTCGGTATAGACTGTACCCCCACCCCCTCTTCAATGACGTCGGTACAATAAATTAATTTCATACGCATGAACTTTACGGGTTTTAATCTTTTTCTAGAGTTTTAAATAACATTTCTGATGGTTTATGGAAGAATTCGTCGTTCAGAAGAGTTTCAGCTATAATTTGTGGGGTCGCAAAAGTGCGGGTAGCAGTAATCTTAGTATTTGCGGAGATAGAAGCCGACGACGGAGCACGTCCGCGAGTCGCGCGGAAAATCAATAAACGCGCGCAACCTCCCCCGGAGCCGCTACCGACCCCTGCCGCTGCCACTACGCTTTATTGAAACTTTTCACTTGTTTACGCATCAAGGATCTTATAATAAGAAACTAAGAGTGAATTCGACCAAACATTTATACCCAGCATAAAGTCTTATTCTTCGATTAAATTTTGAATTTTTGACAGTTTCTCCAAACAAAAACTGTCAGTCGTCAATTTTATTCCACGAATAAAAGATATCCGACTTTGGTCAAATTAGCCCTAAGAAGTGGAAGGCGGGATGAGCTAACCAAATAGATACAAATGGTGATCACTACTTCTTGAAAGTTATTAGAAGAAGTCATGGGTTGACTTTCCTAGCAGTGGCTGCGAATGTTTGAAGTTAAGCGAGACTTAAGAAGTACTTACTACACGAAAATAAATAAAATCTAAAAATACATTATAATCTGGATCCCTATCACATGGGAGTACCTCTTCATTTGTAAAATGATGTTAAATAAAGTAACTGCAGCAATTTGCTTAATCCCCAACTTCTGGCGAAGGGTTTACAAGGGAAGATAAATTCTTAATTGGGTACGTGGTTAACTGGTTAGTCTAGCTAACGAGATTATAACGCATGCATAAAACATGCGTTGTACACTGGCTACATATCAAGCTATACAATTCCAGTATAAGCTGACTTCTCATTGTACGGAAATCCAATACAATTCGAGATCAGCTTAAACATACTGGAAATGTAAATGTATAGCTTGATATGTAGCCGTGTGTACAATATTAAATTACTAGACTTTCATCATAAGTTAGACAGAAGTGGTGGCCCAGTGATAACGGCCCCGACTTACGAGTTGTAAGCCGCAGTTTCCAACCCAGGCAGATGTTTTACTTTGTGTAAATAATTTCATCACCACTGATCTCAAAACGGTGAAGAAAAACATCGTGAAGTAACCGGCATGTCCTAGAACCAAAAATTCGAAGACATGTGAGATCTACTAACCCGCACTGGGCCTACATGCTAAATTACAGCCTACTCCTTCTCGAATAGAGGCCTGTGTCCCAGCAGTGGGAACATTATAGGATGATTATGCGTCACTGGCTTTTGCCAACGGCTTCGCCCGCGTGGATGTCAGAAAATATCCCACGGGAACGTACTACTGGGAATTCCTTCCTTACTCCTTGTCTACATTATAAAGGGAACCTCTGTACAAAGTTTCAGTTTTGTAGGTCTAAAGGTTGCAAAGGCTGGGCGTTGATGAGTCAAGTCAGTCAGTCAGGACTTCTCTTTTTATTTATATGACAAGTTGTTCAAATAGTTAGAGGTTGTTTGACTGATATGAAATGCTGTTCAGAAAATGGCTAGAAAGGAACAAAGGAATAATTTTTGTGTAAATATAAATGGTTGGGAAGCCCAAAGAATTTATGAATGATGGTGTGTGAGCAGATATGGTTAAAGATGGGTGAATACTGAGATGACGGCTTATAGAGAAAAATTAAGGATGTATCGAGGAAAAGGACACGCTGCGCCGACGCCAAATAAATTGTGATTAGTATAGGATGTTGAGAAAGATCTCAACTCTGTCTTCGTGATTGTTTTATATCACATAAGCAACTTATGATCAACCCACAATCTCGCGCCGTTGAATACATTCCTGTCATAAACCGCTATAATAAACGGTCTTGTGGGAATAAAAGTACAAATGGGTGTTCCACAGGGTTCGATATTGGGTCCTTTCCTCTTTTTAGTATATATTAATGATCTACCCCATTTATTAAAAAACCAACCACAAATGGTGTTATTTGCTGACGACACATCCTTAATTTTTAAGATAAATAGACGTGCATCAAATCTTGACGACGTAAATAACGCCCTACTGCAGATCCATAATTGGTTCACTGCTAATAATTTAGTATTAAATGGGAAAAAGACTAAATGTGTAAGATTTGCTTTACCAAATGTTAAAAGTACTGATTGTGACATAGTATTGAATAAAGAGAAACTAGAATTCGTCGATAAAACTGTTTTCCTGGGGATCACGCTCGACTCAAGGCTGCAATGGGGTCCGCATTTAACATCTCTTGCAGGACGGCTAAGTTCAGCAGCATATGCGGTGAGAAAAATCCGTCAATTCACTGATGTAGACACCGCAAGGATGGTCTATTTCAGTTACTTTCATAGTATTATGTCTTACGGTATTTTACTATGGGGACGGGCTGCAGACATAGAGTCTATTTTTATTCTGCAGAAAAGAGCCATCAGAGCAATATATGGCCTCCGCAGGCGCGATTCTCTAAGGGAACTGTTTAAAGATATTAACATCATGACGGTACCTTGTCAATATATCTACGAAAACATCATGTACGTAAGGAAAAATCTAAATCTTTTCGGTAAAAGAGGTGAAGGACACAATTATAGGACTAGAAATAGGGACCAATTAGTTCAACCAGGTTTCAGACTGGCTAAAGTAGACTCATCCTTCATGGGGTACTGTTTAAAATGTTATAATAAAATACCTCCCCACATACTCCAGCTGAATGAAAGGAAATTTAAATCTTGTATAAAACGCACACTATGCAGCCAGGCATATTATAAGTTGGGGGATTACATCGCTGACAAAAATGCTTGGCTGAATGCTTGTCCTGCTCCACAAGGACGCATTAATTAATTGATTAGCATTCGGATATATTGTTGGACCTGCTGAAGATTAAGATGAGAGAAAACTTTCTTTGCATTGTTTAGATTCAATCTCTTAGTATTATATAATTGCATAGCACGTGTGAGCACTATGTAGCTACTATTAAGCTACCTTTTACTGGGTACGTCTTTCACTGACTTGAGTGTGCCCTGGCGGTTGAGAGTATGTCATGCTCACTCAAATGTCTCGCTGATGGTGGCGTGTGTGTTGGATCATTAAGTTCCCTTCAAAATGGTTGAGCTAAATGGTGCTGATCCATGCGTCATGTTCGTGAACGGGCGCCGTCAGTTGGGACTGGTCGTCTCTTAGCTGCCATGGCTTATTTTTAATTTTAATATTTAATTTAGTTGTTTTAGTTATTATCTTTTTATTACGGACGCTTTTTAACGTGCACGTCTTTCTACATTGTTCTCACATGTATATTTTCAACTTGAACGATGTAACCAATATTTTGTAAAAATATTATGATTTAAAAGAGTGTCCGTGGAGTTTCTTGCCCGTTCTTCTCCATAGGGATCTACTACGCTTTGGAATGGGCAACTAGCTTCATCTTTCTGACTGACCGACCCATTGACAATTCAAAAGTGCCTGTAATTGGTTTATTTGAAATAAATGCTTTGAGTTTGAGTTTGAATATTGCTATAATTACCAAGATCTGCAAACGGATTAGTGTTAGCAGTAGATATTGTTGTTAGCGCTGATATTGCTACAATATATTCTCTTGACTCCATAATCGTTTTAACGACCCTCAAGAGAGAGAGAGAGAGAGAGTGCTTTTATAGCACGAATTTTCAGTTACTTGGAATTTTATTTAAAACGTTAAATAAAATTCCATTCTTGATCTATTAGTTTTGGTTTCTTCTTCACCTTTGACATTTAGAATAACACGTGTATTCCGTGAACATTACATTTACCACGACCTCGCTCGGGGCGAGTATTACAAAAATTTTAACCCTCGTTATAACTAAGATGGCGCCGGTGACGTCACACACTAATCATTATAGTAGATAAACTTTGGGTTTTAATTTGGTCTGAGTTCAGAGGAGGATGTTGGCGATGTTGCGGTCCATTCCAGAGAGCTGACGCAAACGTTTTTATTAGTGTTCGGTTATGTGAATCAAGGTCAAGGGCCTGGGTTTTAGAATTCAGATGTATTTATGGGATCATTAATTTATCATGAACTGATTTTTATTGTATTCCAATATTTCGAGAACCAATAACGAACTACGGTTTTGGGGTAATTGCTCTTCAAGATATAAAGTTTTTATAACACCGTTAAAGTTAGAACTCGTAAGATTCTGATTCACAATAACCTATTATATTATATATAAATTTTATACCAAAAAGCTTAAAATACAATGACATGAAGATGAGGCCATAAATCGATAAATCCGAACCCCGATGACCGATGGCTACAAAATAAACATAAGTACGGCTTTCGAAAACTATGTCAATTACGCTATTGAATATTTATTTGTTTGGTGCTATTCTTTGACTCAATAAAGTCGTTATAAAAAATGATATCGTAGATGCAGTAGGTTATATTGCCAGTCAACTTGTAAAGCCTACGCCTGACGGTGCGAAGCAACAACCAATATAACTATTAATGTGGTTCTCACGCCAATTACGTTACTTCAGTGCGGTTTTGTCCCATAGCACATTAATTATTTATAAGTTTCATTTTTATCTTTAGTAGTTATTTTCTTTCTTTAGTTTATCAAAGGTGTTTCCAATAATAGGACAGTTTCAGCGAATGTTGAAATGATTTTCCCGAGTACCGGTCACTTGTAATTACTGGGTCAATTTTGCTTCGTATCCCAACGAGGTCACGAGGTATACAGGATTAACGGAAATGCTAGCGGGAAAGTATGGTTTTCTTTTTATAAAATTGATTACCAAATGGGCAAATTTATTTCCGATCAAATGTGGCTAAAAAAATTTGTGTATTCACCATGTCAGGATGCCCCAATTGTTTGTTCATCTTCGATCACAATTTCCAATTAGATTCAAGGTGTTTGCATAATTATCCCGTCCCGAACCTTATACCTTTTCATGCCCAGCAGATTACCATTTGTTCAATGTTCATTACAAAAGGCATCAACGTATCATAGCTGGCGCTAATACTTCAATTTCACGCTATGAAGGTTTTTAATTTCCACCCCGTGTCCGTCACAAAACTGGTATACGTATGGTTGTATCGCGTAATCTCCGTCGATTCAGAGCGCAAAGTGAGCCAACAGCACTTTGACAGAAACGTGATATGGTTGCATTATGGTTTCAAATTGCTGAACGAAATCAATTGCAAGCCTGGACGCTTTGAAACTGGGTCGGTACTCGGTAGCACTGTAGCTCTAATGAAAACAAAGGTGCTTGTGGAAAATTTATGTTACATTAGTTTCATAAACTTCCGAGTTCCATTATTCTCCAATGTTGAGTTAGGCCTGTGGGCGCCGCAGTGGCTGTTCAGTGAAATTGTGGCGTAGGTACCTACTACTATTATCTATTCAGTGATATATGTACAATAGGTAGGCATCCCGGTATTTGTCACGACTGCATTTGTGCGAAATATTGGCTATTGATCTCCTTAAATCTGGTGTCTTAAAAATCTAAAATTACTTTTTCGTTTATGCTCGCTGTCTTTGGATCCAGTCTATTAGATTTTATTTTTTTCTGCTGTTGGACTTCACCCATGTAATTACATTACGTCTATTGTCTTGACGCTGTCGATCTCTGTTGATGATTAAATCGGCACCGATATATACTCATGGAGAGTTCTTAAAGCTCTGTCTTGGTACCGAAGTATCGCCATCTACCTTGTCTAATCACTGTTGGTGGTACTGCTCGTCTTCAACGTAGTCATCCAACGGCCATTACGAAAGGAAATATTTAATTATTAAAAATATTTATTCGGCT
Source organism: Cosmia pyralina (assembly GCA_946251885.1). Lineage (NCBI taxonomy): Eukaryota > Metazoa > Arthropoda > Insecta > Lepidoptera > Noctuidae > Cosmia > Cosmia pyralina. The sequence goes on from OX276360.1 coordinate 12,754,258, forward strand.
ATCGCAATTCATTCATACTATTGTTTTGTGGTGGTTCACGCGGGGCGTGAGATCTTTAGACAGGTACCCGTTTCAAAGACTATTCAACCTCTCGTAAACTACCTATGCGACATTGCTGCAACACAATCCCCCCTGTGTAGTTAATCAACATAAGAACTGCTTAAATGGAGGCCTCACGTTTCTATTTCTTTTAACTTCTCTTATGGCGTCAAATCCTGAGCGATGATTCTATATTCTGTGTTAAAAGTATGCATTATTTAGACCATTAAAGGTCCTACAGTTAGCGCTAATTCATGCTCGTTTCTGACGTAACATTTCACGCTTAGTTTCAGTTAGGTATCAATTGAATATGGACGAAGCGGAAGCGGCGATGGAGAAGTTAATTCCCACATAAATCCATTTAGGTTGCACGGCCCGGCTGCTTCAGTCCATCGCAGAGGTATAATATTACATGACATATTCATGACGGTTCCAATACCGTTATTTATCGTGTTAGCGTGGAGTCTATATTGATGATATGATATATGGATGTAATGCTCGTTCATTTAAGGTATTAAATTTTAATATCGGGATTTGAAATGTAGGACTCCACTATGACGTTTCACTTTTTTTGGTTCTTATCCATCACTCGTAGCTAAGTAATAACAGCCGCACGGGTCGATTTATCAGGATAAGCTACGCTTGCCGGGGTTGGTCTGTGGATGGGTGACCATCTTTACATACTGAGACTCCTCCATGCCTCGGAAAGCACGTTAGGCCGTTGGTCCCGGTTCCATTCGTGTATCTTTGACAGTCGTTACGAGTCGTCAGAAGCCCGATAGTCTGGCAACCATTATTACCAAGGGGTATCGTATTACCCAATAACTGGGTTGTGGAGGTCAGATAGGCAGTCGCTCCATGTAAAATACTGGTATTCAGTTGCATCCGGTTAAACTGCAAGCCGACCCCAACATAGTTGGGGAAAGGCTAGACAGGTTGGTTCTTATCCTTCACTTTCAGAATTTGAGGATATACAGACAGTGATGCTTATTCTTAATAGGCACCTACCTACTTATTATTATAAGTGTTAAAGAAAGTTTCCTTTTGTCATGTTTACACGGGTCGTATCTTCCGATATCTTCGTGAAAATTGGCATGAAATCGAGTCTGTGTGGCAGAGACGGTGCCTAAGAGTAAAGCCGTGGTAAAAGTAGTTGCTTAGTTAAGTTTTCATAAAGGAAGGACTAAAGATGAAACAATACGCTGAAGGAAAGCTTTATTTCTGTTACTTAACTGACCCTAGTTTCTGAAGGGTTTTGTAATTAATTCTTATGTCAAAAACTGAGGTCAAGGGTTAAGCTTGGTACCTATCATAAAAGCCAGCAAACATTATTAGATTTGACCAGAGGTAAGAGTATGATTATTATTATTATTTATATTGTCTTTGACATATCTCGGGACCCTGGGGTCCCGGACCTTTGGAAGGCGTACGAGGAGCCGAAGCCAACTCGCAGAGGCCTCTTAGACAATTTTAAATGAAAAGAAGGCACCAGCCGACGATTATCCCTGTATGCACTATGCAATTGCACCCAAGGACAACCCCGGTTGGTGCAGAACTATTGCAGAACATGGAAACAAAACACATTGGGTCTGTGGGTTTGGGTGGCTATAGTGGATTGGGTACCTTGAACTATGGAAGAACTATGTCCCCTGCCTGACCAATGTTATATAATATACACAGATAAATTGGCAGGGGGTGACTTGCACACTCAATAATGGGCCCCCGGAAACGGTCGCTAGCACATAGTGACGTAGCGACAAGGGGCAACATGTCCTGAGGTGCTTGAGGAGTGGAGAGGTATTCCACGGCTCTCAGAACAATCCCAGAGCCCGGAAGATGGTCAAGATCCCTACAAGCACTTACTGGAATACTTCCTTCCTCCGAGCACGTTTGCTCTTGCGAATCTCCACTCAAGCCGGCCAATTAAGGCAAGAATGAGGTGGGAGCTCTGTTCCCGTCAGTGTTCACTCCAGCCGGCCAATAAAGGCAAGCCAGAGGTGAAGAACAAGACTTCTCCCGGGAAATAGGGTCCGTGGGGTCGCTACTGCCCAACAGCTCGCCACCATGCTGCCCTGCGGGTTCACGTATCTCTCTTGGTCTGGCTCCTCACCCTAGACCTGTTTCGGCAAAGTAAACTCCACCGGCACAGACCCAGAGTTCGGAGCGCGCAAGCCCCACCACGACGTCAACGTAGAGATACGGCGGTGGGGTTATTATTATTTATTGAATTTAAAGGCCAACACGGACCAATTATAAAAATAAACTAATACAAATACAATTTCAAAATACAATACAATAAAATACAATACAATACAATTTAATTACAGGTCAATACAATTCAATTACATTATTAATTATTATAATGGTGGTACATTCAACTTCATTATTTTAATACACCTAGGGTTTGTTGGGCTATCCTAATACTTTTCACATGCCGCTAAGGTTAGAAAGATTATAGCCAAGTGCACACAATAATGTTTTTGTACTATGCAAACATTAACTGGCACTGCTGAACAGCCATCAAGTATTCTTCATCAGTAACTAAACATGGAACTTAAGTGAGTCATGATCATCAGTCATCAAAGAGATTAGACATTACATTATTATCAGTTTCAAGAGGAAGTTGCATAAATGGGAATGGGACAATTATTATGTTATTAAGTATGTGAAAACATGACCATGAACAAATATTACTTTGAGTCACAAACATTTTTGAGTAATCATTTAGTTCGCCAAATTTCATACCAAACATGTTACTAATATTATTTTACCCATCCTCATCTGAATCATCAACTAATTTTAAATTGTGATTTCCTTTACAAATAAATTTTAATGAGTTTAAAGTAGGTATGTGTACCGTTATATTTATTAAATATTCCTTAGTGTAATTGAAGTCTATTTTCAATGTGATCAGGTTTCATATGTTGAAGCTAACAAAGGTAAAACCATGTCTTTACTTATAAATTAGAAAGTAATTTTCTCTTTGATGCAGTTTGTACTGAATGGGGCGGCTAATCATTTTCACATTGAGCACAAACAGTGATGTTTCTTGTTGTATTATGATGTGTCCTGATTATTTCATGCTAATCAGCCAGTCATCAGAGCACAATAAAGACATGTCTACACTGACTGGAATTTCTATGATAATATGGAGAATATAGTATTTGTTTAGAGATTGCTTATTTAACTGATGATGCAAACAAATATTGCCAATATGAAATTGATAAAATAACAATTTGGAAGTATGTTAACGTCAGAGATATCCGCCCATGACATCATCAAACAAGTTAACAGTAAAATTAGGACTCTTTTTTACATGCCTTTGTGAAAACAATAAGACCGGCGTGATATTCTAAAAATACGATAAGATACGAGTTCATTATCATCTCATAAACGGGATATTTTGTCCTGTACCAGAAAACTAAACAGATAATTATTCCAAAAGCGGATTTTTAGAACGCAACATTAATTAAATGATATTTTACTTATCATTCTATGCACTTACCTGTAAGTTTAATGTTTATTAGCACCTAAATAAAACAAATGCGCCCGAAGACACTTAGCACACCCACTAGGCACCAAAATACAGCACAAGACGAAATGAAAAGGTTTTCGCACTGACAGCTCGTTCGGTTCGCTGCTGGTCGATCGACTCGGTGAGGTTAGCCACGAAATGCGCAATGCTTTGACTATGCGCATTGACCCCCACTGTAAAATGTCATGCGCGTTAAATTAGAAACAAATAAAATATCATTATATAAATCCCAATTTACCTTCCGGCTTTAATTTTCGTACAACAAAAAAAATACATATAAACAAGGCTGTTATTGTAGAAAATGAGCGCCATCTGTTGTGGAGTAGCGAAAATAAAATAATTCCATTAAGAAAAGCGCTATCTATTGTCGAACAGCTAAAATAGTCAAATCCATATTAGTTAGCTAGATGGCGCTGATTACCAGCTAATAAAATGTCTCATTCAATGGTTCAACAGAGTATGACAGAGTTGATTGTGTGCGAGGCAATAATCCGGGCACTGTCGGCGAAGGAGAGGCAATATTTTGACAATCGCATGAGATCACGGGACAGAGAAAGGGTTCCTTCAAAATTAATTTGACTAGGTACAACAATTTTATTACAACACGCTATCTACTGCCTATTATTCAAGGTCATAAAAAGTGTCATACTTATTTATCATTAATTTTAACTCTATATCATTTAAAATCATAGGCTCAATTTGCATAATTCCAAAAGTCGTCAAATGGATGATATCAAATTAAATAAGCTTTGATGTCCTGCGGTTGTAGTAAAAAATTCTTTGAAACTACAAAAACTGAGTTGCAATATGAACTTTTTTATATAGATACATACTAATACATAATTACCTATAAAGAAATTGTATAGTCCTTAAATTAGAATCAAATAAGCTGAAGTCGGAGTAAATAAACTATAAAGAATATTCTCCATCTATAAAGATTCCCTCCATCTATAAAGATTCCCAAATAATAGAGAAGTATGGAAAAAAAGGACATGTTGCGCCGACCCCAAATAGATTGGGATAAGGGCAGGAGAATGATGATAAAGATTCCCTAAGGACAATGGGTGATTTTGACATCATAGACTACCCTATTTCTTGGCTCTATTCTTAATCGAATCAAATGGTCTATACAGATTATTGGGTCCATGCAACGTTATATTTCTAATACAGTAGGTACCTACTTACTTTGACCACAAAAAACTGTGCGCTTACCTAGCGTTGCCGGAGAGTAATATTCCGAAGTATTCCTGTCGTATTATTCGCGGATTCATTCGTCGGAAGTTTTGATATTCGCAATTATTCGCCGAGCTAAGTACATGTTTATTTATTTATTTATTTAACCTTTTCGCACACAAAACGTACAAAGGCGGACTTAATGCCTTAGGCATTCTCTACCAGTCAACCAAGGGTGGTGGGTGGTGGGTGGGTGGGTGGTGGGTGGTGGATGTTCGGTCACGCATAGAGTAATTATCTATTAAAGTTTAATATTCACCGCTAGATGGCATTAATGCCAGAGACTATGTTACTACGCGTTCATTCATAAATCTGAGTACTATTCGATTTGAAAACTTTTGAATACTTCCGAATATTTCTTTTCATCTACATAGAGGTACGTAATATGTTTTTTTCTTTTGCTTATATCTCGAAAACGGTGTGTCCTTCGCAAAAATAATGAAAATTTGGCCCCCTTTATAAAACCCATAAACCCCTAAACCTCACCATGTAGGTACCAAAAAATAAATTTCATTCATAAATCTGAGTATTATTCGATTTGAAAACTTCCGAATATTTTTTTTCATCTACTTAGATAAATACTTACGTAATAAGTTTTTTCTAGTAGTATTCCTTCAAATCGAAGTATTCTTTTGAATATTTGCGAATTATTGCGAATACTTCCGAAGTTTTGCAACGCAACGCTTACCTACAGCAGTACCGGAATAATGCGCGGTAGGCGCTAGGTACTGTGAGGGCTCGAACCTCACAGTAGGAAATTTATTATATTAGTAATGAAACGAGAGGGACTTTAGTTGAATGGGGCTGATGCTCTCTATATTTATAAGCTTCGTAAAAATTATAATTCACACTCCTTAACTAAAAATGGTTCTACGCGGAGCCCTACCAGCCTACCAGAATCTATCTGTCATTCTAACTAGAACACATTCAATATTTGAATGATTGAATGTCAGCCAGTATAACATTGTCGAGGCTTGACCAATGCATCAAACCTCTACAGTACACACAGCAGCAAATTTTCTCATTCGATTTTGAACTTAACCAGGAACATTTTTTAAGGTTTAACATCATTTGGAGAAATTTGACAGTATGGTATAACCTGATGTGCTGTTGTCTGTACATAAGAAGCTAAGAAGCAATACTGAATGATCTGTATTTATTTCAAGAGGACGGGCTCACTTTTCGCGCCTATCACATAACTGTTGTGTAAGCGGCTCCCGGGTCGAACAATAATTCGTTCGTGTGCTCACAATTCGGCTCCCGAGTCGTACATATATAAAGCTATTGTTGACATGTGACCATGAAACCAATAGCTTTTTATATATGTACGATTCGGGAGCCGAATTGTGAGCACACGAACAAATTATTGTTCATCCCGGGAGCCGGGTGCTGGGCAATGAAAGTGTTTGAAAACAATCGCCGCATAGGTATTTAGTTTTCAAACTAATGCTAAATTCGCTTGAGTGATCGAATGCAACCTGAGTAATTTTTCTACCAGCCTGCATGACGTAGTAAAGTTCCCTTTTAGACAACCTTTACAATACCTACCTAGAGTATTTAGATTATTCTTCTTCATCGTGTTGATGACACGACGGTGTTTAAAATGTTGTTGGCTGCAAACTAACTTCGTCACTTAAATTGCAGGTTTTGGGGCACAAAGAGCAGGATAGTTTTATGTGCACAAAATAATACCATGGTACAACACCAACCAACATTATTTTAGTGCGGCAACTTCTATTAGGTGATTATCAATCTACCTAGCCTTTTCCCAACTATGTTGGGGTCGGCTCCCAGTATAACCGGATGCAGCTGAATACCAGCATTTTACATGGAGCGACTGCCTCTCTGACCTCCACAACCCATTAACTGGGTAATACGATACCCCTTAGTAAGACTGGTTGTCAGACCTTCGGGCTTCTGACGACCCGTAACGATCTGTCATAGATCCACGAATGACAGCCGAGACCAACGGCTTAACGTGCTTTCCGAGGCACGGAGGAGTCTCGGTATGTAAAGATGGTCACCCATCCACGAACCGACCCCGGCAAGCGTAGCTTAACCTGATGGATCGACCCGTGCGGCTGTTATTTCTTAGCCACGAGCTATTAGATGAATAGCTATATTCTATTAGGTGAATATAACTCGCTGTGCGGCCTGAGTTGCACTTTAGTGTACAAACACAGTGGGAGCGGCGCGGGTAGCGGATTCCGCAAGCGGGTGTCGTAAACACATAATTCCTTTTGTCCATGAACAAAGTGTCAGTGGAGCGGACAGCGTAATCCGCCGCGGGAATCCTTCCTACATCCCATCCCGCCATCCGCGCCGCTCCCACTGTGGCAAAAATATTATGTGCTTCCGATTATTCGGATAAAAATTATTGGTACGCATAATCGGTCTCTACTCGATTATGCGTACCAATAAATATTAAATTATGTACCTACATAGGATTAATTAAATATGATTGATAGTCTGTTTGATAGCTATCAAACGGCAACAAACGTTGGAAGGCTTTTCGTAACGCCCGTAATCTGATATAGGTACTTACCTACCTACCAAGAATTTTATTTGCAACGGATTGATAGTAAATGTAATTACTTAGCAACCTATTTAATTAAGTTGTCCCAAAACATATACCTACGCTTTTTTATCAATAAGTACACTCGGTACAAAAAAAAATTGATTTATATCACGAAAGAAGGTTCTACAAGAATCTGTTGATGAGCCAAAAATATCAAATTTTGGAGAAGTACCGGTAGAGATGAGAAAAAAACGTATGCGGTCAGGGGACCCCCGTCTGGAACGAAGTTCCTCCTCACGTATGATTTAAGTAGTTAAAACAAAATTTTCGCAGCTACCATCTTGGATTTACATTTTAACCTCACTATCGGCTTATGCACCCTCGAAAATTATGAACATGACACCCTTGACGAAAAATTTGAACATTTTCGCAGCCGCCATCTTGAATTTTCATTTTGACTTCACTATCGGCTTTAGCACCCTTGAAACCATGAAAACGATACCCATGATTAAACATTTGAAAATTTTCGCAGCCGCCATCATGGATTTGCATTTTAATGTCACTGTCGGCTTTAACGCCCTCGGAAACTATGAAAACGACATCCATGACGAAAAGTTTTAAAATTTTCGCAGCCGGCATTTTGGATTTTCATTTTGACTATTCTATCGGCTTTAGCACTTTCGAAAATCATGAAAACGCAACCTATGACATAAAATTTGAAATTTTTCGCAGCCGCCATACATTACATTACATTATTATTATTACATTTTGACCAAATTCACACAAAAAAAAACTCACATGGAGGGGAGGGGGCATAAGGTGAACGTTTTTTCGCGTGACGATTTCTACCAGTCAATTCCTACCGCAATTCGGATTGTGTACTAAAATAATAATAATAATATAATAAAAATATTTTATTGACATAAAAAAAAAATGGAGACATTTTCAATTGAAGCCCTTACTCCTGTGCTAGGTGGTACCTGTGTTACAGGAGTCAGTGTCTTCACCCGATTTTGAAATAAAATATAAGTAGGTACTTTGACTTTGATAAGGGTAGGTACTTATATAGAACTAAGTAAAGCCGAGCTAAATACATAGTTGTGTCAGCATCAGTACCTACATTACTGTAAGGTTGCCATAATTGGCAAACTAAACTCGCTGGACCACATGTCCCACGGAAACCACATCCTGGCGTTCCATTTTGGTTGTGATTACCTGTAGTACAAGTGAAGCCTAGTTCAATAATAAACTTAGCTAATTTAGTTGATATAATTATTATATAGATCTAGACTCTAGAGAAATAAAATTCAATTTTATCAGCATTCAAACGTGAAAACGTGATCACAGAGAAACAACTCTAGTATCATTTCTTTTGTATCATGAACAGTGAAGGTGCCATACTCGTGTTATTCGCATATCACCGATGACCGATAACACTATCGCGCCGTTACGTAAGCAGTGTGAAGGTAACGGCCGCTACTCGCCGGTCGTTAGGTGTTAACGACGTTATCGCTATCCGTTAATCGTAATTGATCTCGCAATGTCGCTGTTATCGTCAGCCAAAGCCTGCCGTATAGATATCATTGTATAGATAACATCTATGTACTTATAGATATCTGGACTAAATAAAGATTAGGACTCGAAAATATTAATGCGTTGTTATAGTTAGGTAGGTACTTACGAGTATATGCCAATTGCCAATGCATTTGTTTTATCAAGTAGCGTCATTAGATTTAGGATAATTATGTCATTGGATATTTATGATAGGTAGCTAATACTGACAAATTCAAAATGTTCACGTTTTCAGCAAGTTTGTTGTATGAGAATTTCACGGAGTTGGTTTCAGTGTTTCAGTTTACAGAAATATTGTAACCTGAATAATTTGAAGTGGTGAACCTATTTATTTATTGGTCTATCTACAAGTTACACTATTCAACCAATTAACGCAACCCTACATACAAGCCAAATGCACACACAGCAAGCAATAACAAAACTATAAACATGTATAAAAAAAAAAAACAATAATTATGTACAAAAAAACTTTTTTACAAAAAAAATACAACCGACTTCCAAAAACAACTACAAAGTGAAAAATAACTTTAATTTTGGAAGTCGGTGTCTAGTTAAATGTATTTTCGTTTTTTGCCACCGACTTCCGAAATTAAAGTTATTTTTCACTTTGTAGTTGTTTTTGGAAGTCGGTTGTATTTTTTTTGTAAAAAAGTTTTTATTTTTCACTTTTTAGTTGTGGAACCTACCCCACACAAATTCTAATACCACTACCTGCAAAACAAACTAGAACATCATCCATATAAAAGTTGGGAAAAAATACGTATTATTGAAGCTAACTCAAAAACTACCAAAGCAAAGTTAATCAATTTTATATGGGACCAACTGTGATGTATACCCTCTCGAATAAAATAAAAACAATCCAAATCGGTCCAGCCATCTTCGAGTAATCGGGGAACATACATAAGGTTCCGACGAATTGATAACCTCTTCCTTTTTGAAGTCGGTTAAAAATGATACATGATACATTTGTACACAATTCTACACGAATAGCTGACAATTTTTGGGAAATAGCGCGTTACATATTTTATATTGGATGGATTTTGGTGGACTTGTAAAGTTCAATCCCTTGATCACAATTGTTTAGAAGCCTACAAAGTCTTGGGACTGGAGAGTCAGTTTCAGGCTTTCAGGGTCTACCCTGAAAGCCTGAAACAGTTTTGCGGAATGCGGGACGTAACAGTTTGATAGGGTGCCGCGGATATTTCACATACACTTCACATTCACAGCAAATTCAAATTCACCATCCACAATTAAATACGAAACTAAATCTCCCCAGACATCTGGAAATAGCTGGAGATGAAATCGTCTTATTATTAACAGTTCAGCGTAAGACGATTTGGGCATTCATTTGGACTACGTTATTTTGGCCAAATAACATAATCAGAACAGAACAATGAAATTTGGTAGATTTATTGACCGCAGGGAAGTTAATTTTCTATCAAATCTGTCGTGTTAGCTGGCAGGCTGCTCTGCAGCAGATAATATATTAGGGAAGGATTCATTCTGTTTTTAGGGATTAAGGTTTCAGTACCCGGGAAATAGGCCTGGGCCTGGGCCTTAAATGCCCTAGCCAAACCCTTCACTACTAACTAAGCTTATATTATTATAGCTCAAATATTTATGTGTTAATTAGCGGCACGGAACATGTTCAGAACCGCGCGGAGGGCCATTATAATAACTCGTAATGTTCCGGACCGCGTCCGTTCTCAAGGTCGAGGGCCCACGGTGACTCCATGAGTGAACGGATGTCATTACCGTATGTAAGTATCCCTCGCTTATTGCCCAATCTTTGTTGTCTCTCATCACTGCGTTTAGTATTTTAATTGGGTGTCATTTGTGTCTAATGCAATTGAAATTGGTAAGGAATAGAATAAGTATCTTTGTTTTGCGTAAAATATGGTAGGTACATAAAAGGCCTTATATAAATATAAATAGTTTCACAAATGTGTAAGTAAGCAAAGTATTATTTTGCTTGCCTACATTTTTTACCATGCACCTTCTTAAAATAAAATTTTAAACAAAGACGACTTAGATCATGCGATAAAAAAATACAAGTTGTTTATAAACATTGAGATACTTTAAACATGGTATATAAAGCAATATGGTTGTAAAGGGTAATATTTTTTTTCCTGCCTGCTCTGGTCAATTAATTGGAGAACTCAAAACATCGGTGCTTGATTTTGGCTGAAAAAAAGAAAAAGCTTGCAATCCTTGCTATCCTTACATTCCAAACGCACCTGAAGCTAAATTAAGATACGATTATACCTACGTAAAGTCTATTACATTAGTATCTACCTAATAAACTGTTATCAAAATGTGATAATTTTATTCTACTGACTTACTGGAAATTCGTTTATCTAAATACTGAAACACTAACGTCAAAATACATAGATATACAGGAATGCAGGTACAGGCAGGCAATATGATTTCGTTATAGGTAAGCTATTCTATAGCCCGCGGCTTTGTCTGCGAGGTAATGATTGCAACTTATGATAACTTGATACGCAATAGTAGGTATCTGTTAACTATTGAGGCTTTATGTAATAAATAAGGTCTGGTAGTTTTGCGTTATGTAATTTGTAGTTTGGTAATAGGTTTTGGTACCTACTTTGATACTTAGGCAGTTGAGTTCGGAGGTACCTACTCGTACTTTACAGGCCAAGTTGTAAAATGTTACTTCATGATAATATTCAGGATATTTGTATAGTTATTTTATCTCACGAAAGCGGGCGAGCCATACTTGTATGTGTAAATGTTACCTGCACATTGTCTTTGTGTGCGTAAGCTCGGGAGCGCGCTACCTTCAGTGACGCACACAAGAGCGCGTGTCTATATGCAATAAAAAAAAAAAAAAAAAGAAAAAATAAATAAAAAAAAAAGAATAAATAAGGAAGGAGGAAGGAGGAAGGAGGAGTGTAAATGTTACCTGCACATTTTATTTGTGTGCGTAAGCTCGGGAGCGCGCTACCTGCAGTGACGCACACAAGAGCGCGTGTCTATACGCATTACATCTACAAGTATGGCTCACCCGCTTTCGTGAAATAAAACAACTATTATACTTATACAATTTCTATGGAGCGTAGCTTGATAGTAAATTATAAATAGCCCACTTGTTAGGAAGTTTATAATGTGGTTACAAGTTTATTTAGATATAAATCTTAAATCCTACTAATCTTATAAATGTGAAAGTTTTTATGTTTGGATGAAATACTCAATCACGCAAAAACGGCTGAACGGATTTGGATGAAATTTAACACACAGATAGTTTATAACCTGGATTAACACATAGAACAGTTTTTATTCCGGTAATAAGACCCCGTGGCATGACTTCCGACCTCCACTTCCGAGTATACAATATAAAATCTAATTTATCAGTAAAAGTATACCTATATACCTATAGAAGAAAGAGAAGAGCTCATTGCGCATCAAAAAATTTGTCCGCATCGCTGTCAGTGTGAAGTCAAATAATAGGATAATAGGATTGATATACTTATTTAATAAAGAATTATAGACAAAGTATATTGTTATTTTTTAATGTTGCATGTGTGCATACATAAACTTCCTATGGGGGTAGGCAGAAACAACAACGCCACCTGCTACTATCCTTAGATAATCCTTTTGCCTCGTTTACGCGGTCATATCCAGTTGTGAGTAAGCTACGCACCTGACCTTTCTAAAGAATATCACCACAATATGTCTTCCTAGCCTATGACCCGTTAAAATAACATTTGGAAGAACAGAGGAATTGGTATCAAAACCAAGATCAGATTGATACAAGCCGTAGTACTTATTCCCTATCTTCCTGTATGGAATAGAAACGTGGACTATTTTGGCCCGGGAAAGACAAAGGATTGATGCATTTAAGATGTTGTGCTGGAGACGAATTGTTGAGAATACCGTGGACTGCCAAACGCACCATTGCATCGACCTTAACCCAGCTTCGAATAAAAACCCGCTTGTCGACCATTATGTCAACAACGCATTCTTTCCTATTTCGGCCACATAGTACGTAGAGGCGATGACAGCTTGGAAAAACAGAAGGGCAATTCCCGTATTTTTCACAACGTTCGCAATCTCATCTCAGTCTCAATCTGTCAAAAATTGTATAGCATTTACCTACATTTTTGATATTTGATTGTCGTTGGCATGAGATTGCGACTTGAATTTGAACGATTTTAGGTGCGAGAATCTGTAAATACTGATTGTGGTTGGGAACAACGAACACAAACGTTCGCGCAGTCGTTCACCACCGTTCACGATGGACCGATCAGGTGAAGGAAACATCGTCCTCTAAATTCTACACGGTGGTAAGGGATGCGCTGGACAGAAACCGGTGGAGGCGGATCATCCGCTCCAGGTGCAACTCCGAAGCTGACCTCGATCCTTAGACATGAGAGACTGACTACAGAGAGAGATGTCTTCCTAGGGCGTCCCCTCCCGGCGTTTTCACTCACATGAGCCTTATACCTTTTGTTATTAGCCTTTCATTAATCCTCTCATTAATATTACATAAATAGATTGTTTTATAATCCAAGTAATGAACCTAGTAGACAGGTCCATACGACTTCCACGTAAGCTTTGCTTTCCAGTCGTAAGTGGAAAAACCAGCTTGCTAGCTAAAAATAGAAATACGACTAAGTTTAAAATACATTTGTTGTGAATGTTGAAGCTATAAATATAACAGAAACAGGTAGGACACGGGTGATATTCCACACTGTCATGGAACCTGACGACTGACTGATGATGTTGTACTTAGGTAGAATATGTTGTTACCGGTAAACAAGTGATTTTGTTAGCCCAAATATTTGCAGGTAACCCTCTGCACACCAATTGAGATCCGATTTTCAGGTAAAAGGGGATTTAAAAAAACCCTTCTTTCAGGAAAGTCTGGTTTACTTTCTGATTAGCATGACTATTGTCAAATCATTTAAGTTAGCTGTACCGCAGAATAACAAAGTGTTCTTTCAAGAACGTTACCGCAATTTACAATCATGACTGAATATTTTAGCTGCGATTTTCCCCCGAAATTATCAATTGCAAATGCAATTGATTAATTGCCATCAATTTCTATTGTAGTAATATTATCAATCGCTTCAATTGCATTTGGTAGACGATCAATTTGCGCATCAATTTGTATCAATCATGTAAAATTTGACGGTTTGCAATTGATTGTTTCGGGGACCCTTATAGGTATATCTGAGTCGTAAAATAGAAATCAGTAATAACTGTAGCAAATTAAATACATCTACCATCTCTGTCACCTTGTCATCACACGCACCATGGTACACCGCAAATAAGTAGCAAAATGTTCGTGTTGTGTGATATTTTAAAACAGATTCCGTTGAATTTGCATTTGCCTTTAGAGAAACCATCACATCTTCTAATGTTGGTCTAAGCGCGTAAAAGCTACGTAAAAAAGAGGATTTTCTAACGCACCTACCTCCGACTCAGATCTTCATCATTTTCTTGTAGGCATGAATGAGTGTAGGTTATAACCTCCTCTGTAGTAAGACAAATCTGTTACGTCACTGGATCGTGACAAACCGATTTATGCAGTCACTGGTGTTTTTTACCTGCTTGGTGTAAGATTTTACGTCATTTACAAGGCCTGCACATTGTACTTGTTTATTTTGCTTCGTACTTTCGTAGGAAGTTTTTCTCGTGGCTTGCGGTTTCTATAACAGTCAATTTATTTACTCATTGATTGAAATGATGTTCACAATTGTAGTCAGCCGTATCATCGTGTCACCTGTAACTGGCCATTAATTTGTAGGATAAGGTAGGGAGGGGTACATAATGATATACTTACAAATTTTTTATAATATTTCGTATGCCTAAGTCCTCGTTCGTTGAAAATATAATCGTTTCTGATCACAAAGTATATAGAGAAAATCGATTCTGTTTAGCATTCCCACATTAGCATAAATAAAATAATGCAAGAGGTACCTGGGGAGACCCGCGCGAGTTTCACACGCTCGAGGAGGGAATTCCCAGTGCGTGTCGTCGGCAGCCGATGCTCGTCTGTGACGTACCGTGGGTGCATCACAATGCGCCCACGCAGGTAGGTAGGTTACTACACAGATGTGCTGTGGAGCTGATGCAGATCACAGATCACGTAGCAGGTAACGGACAATATGGTGCTTTATCATGAGTTGGTGTTTTGAATGGAATTGTGTTTTAAATCTGTTTTAAGTTTCTATTATTGGATTCGATCATTTGTAGGCTGATTGATACAAATAGAGACGGCTGGCCTATTTTTTGGTCAAAGAATCAGCATTGCCATACAACGTGGCAATGCTGCCAGCCTTTTAGGCACTTGT
The DNA here is from genome assembly GCA_946251885.1 of Cosmia pyralina. Lineage (NCBI taxonomy): Eukaryota > Metazoa > Arthropoda > Insecta > Lepidoptera > Noctuidae > Cosmia > Cosmia pyralina. The sequence continues at coordinate 12,769,475 of OX276360.1, forward strand.
CCTGTTGACAGCGATGCGGACAAATTTTTTGATGCCCTATAATTGTTTCTCCTCCTTTTTTATATACCTACCTTCTACACACGGCTACACATCAAGATATGCAGTTCCAGTTTACACTGACCTCTCATTGTAAGGAAATCCTATACAATGCGAGATCAGCTTATACTGGAAATGTATAGCTTGATCTGTATCCGTGCGTACATATTATTATTTTAAATCTACAAACATGGATCCAAACATCATAGCTCACCATAGGTAGGTGTATCGTCCTAGGTCTTTTAGTTGATACAAACATAAATTAGTGCACTAATTATTTTATTTTATTAGTCAACTAATTTATGTTTATATATGTAGGTATTTTTGTATGTTTTCATTTGAATTTTCCTGTCTTTTCCATGATAGGAGGCACTGATTTTTTAAAATTAGACTCAAATACATTTTATTTGCATTAAAACATGGTATTACAAATGTTACATTAAAATTAGTGCTTAAATGTTTTGTTAAAGTTATATAGGTACTTGGCTAACTGCGCCCGCGTTTGCACTAGCGAAACATCGCATATTAAACATGTTGATATCTCTATTTCAGTCAATGTATCCGACAGGGATATCGACATGTTTTTAACTGAATGTTTCGCACAGTGCAAACGCACACTAAAAATACATGATTAATGTCTATATTTAACGTAGATTGAGTGCATGATACCGTTGCTTGAATAACTTAAACTTACAAATATATATCTGATATAGTCGCGATATTTTGATCAACATTCTACTGACAAACCTGACACTGACCTGCAAATTACAAATAATGTAAGAAAAATTGAACTTCACCGGCTACCCTGGCGCTTTCGTCGTATGGGGGATGCGCTAAGGTAGCCCTCGAAATTCAAGTTGTCTTACGTTTTTTGCAATTTGCAGGTCAGTGTCAGGTTGTATGTTGACTATAATATGATTCGCGGCCGTAAATACGAGTAATATGGCTTTACAGAATCAGGAATACAACTCCATAAGTTAGAATTGGCCTCAAATCTCATGATTTCATAAAATAGTCATTCAATAGGGTAGGTAATATGAGCTTAGAGAGTTGTATTGATGATTTTTATAAGTATAATTCTATAGATAAATATTTGATACGGCCGCGAATCATATTTAGATCAACATACAACCACTGACTTGCAAATTGTAAAAAAAACGTAAGAAATTTTGAATTTCGAGGGCTACCCTGGCCATTTCGCCATAAATAATTATCTTTAAATAAACAATGTACCAACATCAAGCTGCTCTATGCATGAATTAAAAAAAAACTCGCCTGATCTGTATTCCAAGCCTGTTCTACACTACATGTTTATTACTCAGTGCGAAAATTATATATGCCTTATATTGTTATCCTACTTGTAGTAACTAGACACATAATAATAGGTCTTTACCTATGAAATTGCCGTTTTGAATGAAAAAATTTAAACGAATTTTTTTCATGCATTTTTTATTTGTATTAATCGAAGTAATCACCCATGCAATCAATGCATCTTTGCCAACGCAGTGGCAGTTTATTGATGCCCTTCTTAAAGAAATCAGCTGGACGGGAGGCAACAAATTCTTCAAAGGCATTTTGTACTGCCTCTCGGGTATTGAATTTTTTTCCCGCCAAGAAGTTATCCAAATTCTGGAAAAAGTAGTAGTCTGTAGGCGCAAGGTCTGGTGAATAGGGCGGATGACGGAGAGCTTCCAACCCCAGTTCTTGCAACTTGGAGACCGTCTGCTGTGCAGTATGAGGTCGCGCGTTGTCGTGCAGGAGCAGCGGAGACGAGCGATTGACCAATGCTGGTTGGAGATGTGCCAGCTTCTCCATCATTGTGTTCAGTTCTTCACAGTACACATCTGAAGTAATGCTCACCCCGTTAGGTAAGAAGCTGTGATGAATCACACCGGCGCTAGACCACCAAACAGTGACCATCACTTTTCTAGGGGTAAGTTTTCGTTTAGGGCATTGTTTAGGTGCTGAACCAGGATCCAACCAACTTGCTGAGCGCTTGCGGTTATCAAACAGAATCCATTTTTCATCGCAGGTAACAATGCGGTTCAAAATTCCTTCATTTGTGTGTCTGTTGAGCAGTGCAAGGCACGTCTCGACGCGTACTTCGCGCTGGCGATCATTGAGTTCGTGGGGCACCCATTTGTCAAGCTTTTTTACCTTGCCAATTTGACGCAAATGGACCAATATTGTTATGACGCTAACGTCGAAAGCTGCTGCTAATTCAGCCGTAGATTGTGTATCATCAGCTTCCACAATCGCCTTTAATTCGTCATTGTCGACCAAAGTCTTCGGACGACCGCGAGGTTCATTTTTCAGGTCGAAATTTCCAGAATGGAAGCGAGCAAACCAATAACAAGTGGTGCGTTGGTTTGTAGTGTTAGCTCCGTAAACGTCGTTGATGTTGCGTGCCGCTTGTGCCGCATTGCTGCCACGACGGTACTCATATTCCATAATTACTCGAATTTTTAACGTATCCATGATGACGAAAAAGATTGAAATGCGATGAAAATGTAACACTAATCAATAAACAAATGACTAATTTTGGAAAAAAAATCCATGTTTTTAAAATAAAATTAATTTGAAATTAGAATTGTTAGCCAAACAAAAATTATTTTGATTTGAAATGGCCGGTACTGCAGAACGGCAATTTCATAGGTAAAGACCTAATACTCATACTTCAGACGGGCTGACGCGTCATCAAGTTAAATTATTCATGCTGTAGTCTGTACATACACTATTGCTATTACACTAGGAGTTGTTCCCGACACCAATTAAAATGCTTATTATGTTATTATTATCTATATAACTAGATATATAGTCTATGCATTGACCGGACCGTTAAGAAATATTTGTACAAAATTTGAAAAAGTATATTCAGTAGTTTTTGTAGATACAGACGCCAGCTCATCAAGCCACCCGAAACTGTAAAATTTTCCCAATCAACCTTGAACCTAATGCTTTAGGAATAAAGATGAAATCTATTAAAGAAATTTGACAGATTGTAGTAGCTTGATGTGCTGGCGTCTGTACATAGGTGCTTACAGACAAACATACAACATTTCTTAAAACTATATTTTCAACAACAATATCGTTCCCACACCTCGTAGTTAATACTTAAAAAAAAAAATATAATATATTCTATGTACCTACCTACTGACAGTTTTGACTTCGCTACGATTTGTTATTATCTTTATAACTAGTAGGTACCTACTCGTAAAACAGCTCATGGTTTACACACGAATTTGTCGTATGTAGGTAACTACACACATCAAAAGTGTCTAGGGATCAACATATATTTTTGCAATAACTTTTTTCCTGATTGATATTAATTAAAATTTTCTTTAAGGATTCATCAAATAAAGTGTTTTCGTTTGTCACAGTAACGATAAACCAAGTCACCTTTGCATTAATAAAGAAATTTGCCATTTTCCTAATAAAGGGATTTTTGACATTTGAACCACTAACATTAAAGTTCGAAAAAAAGACTGAAATAACAGTTTTCTTTAAAATTTTATTGGGTAACTTAAACAATTAATAATCCGTGTTTCTACCGCGAACACTAACAACACAAGAACATCGGTTTGGCATACTCAAAATGAGTTCATCCAAATCACGCTGTGGAATGGCCGCCCATGTTCGTTGCAACAACAAAAAAAGGTCTTCTTGCGACTGGATACCCTCCATATTCGGCAGAGCTCTTCTCTGTAGCATATCCCATGCATGCTCAATCGGGTTCAAGTCTGGCGACTGAGCAGGCCAGGGCAGGACATTGATGTTAGCTGCGGCGAGAGTCTGTCTTACAACTCTTGCGGTGTGCGGTCGTGCATTATCATGCATTAACTGAAATAAGGGACCGATTTGCACTTGTAGAGGAACGATGACGTCTGATACAATCGTCTCAGCATAAATTTGAGCGTTGAGGTTGCCTCTGATCCAAATCAACTCAGTTCTTCCGCCGATCCAAATACCCGCCCATACCATGATGGTTCCACCACTATAAGGATGGACTTCCTGGCAGGATTTTAATCGCTGTTGGCGTCCAGGGGTTCTCCAGTGTCGTATACGTCTTGTATCCGGTCTCATACCAAAACGAGACTCATCAGAAAAGCACACGAAACGCCATTGTTCTTCTGCCCAATTTCTGTGTTCAAGAGCCCATTGATATCGAATCCTACGATTGTGCATTGCTATAGGTGGTACCCGTAGCGGTCTTCGGGAATGAAGGTTCACTTCATGCAAGCGGTTTCTGACTGTTTGGTCGCTAATTAAGTTCCCTGAAGAGTGATGAAGCCTCACGGCTAACATCATGGCGGTTATAGTTGGAGCTCTTCGAGTTAAGATTTGAATGTATCGGTCTTGTCTCCGTGTGGTGCAGCGATACCGTCCTCCATGGCGCTCAGCCACGGTACCAGTGCTTCGGTAACGTGTCCAAAGTCGATTGATAACACTCTGACTTGTATTCAGAGCTAAAGCCACAGTACGTTGCCGGGAACCAGCTTCTATCATTCCCACGGCTCTGAGCATTTCTTCCCTGCTTAAATGACGTCGCCGCTCCATAATAACGTTGGTTTTAATCAGTAGTAGGGAAACAGTAGCACTAATAATGTCTTCAATGCGTTGTATGTTTTTATAGGGAAAATATTGACAGCTGATTTTCATCTTTTACTCGAATTTGATTCACAGTTCCTGATTCAAATTATGAAATGCACCAAAAAGGATCCATATAAATTTATAAAATCATAAATTTATTACAAAGCCACATCTCAATCTCAAGAAATCCGCATAAAAATGCTTGATCCCTAGACACTTTTGATGTGTGTACTTTCCTATAGGTACGACATAGGAGATTGGCAGAAAACCATGTATTTTCATTCAGTATCACATACAAGCGTACCGTTTTATAGAATGAATATATTGATTTGAATGCTACGTAATTGTAAAACATAAGTATTAAATAATGGGGGATATTAAATTGCGATTTTATGACCCTCCCACCCGCGTTGGTGAGATGTCGTCCCCCTCCCTCCTCCCCTAATCTCACGTAGATTTTTCAAAATGCGTTTTTTTAGTGTGAATAGGTCTACGGTAATCTGTGCTTGATTGCGTTGGATTTATTTAAATAAACATAGTTCGCTTAATATTTTTTATATTGCTTATTTTTCAGAATAGTTACCCAGTTTTCTCGCAATTTTACATTGCTTCATGCGAAAAAAAAAATTAAGTACGTGATATTTGCCGAGACGCCCCCTTTCCCCCACGTGAGATTTGGTGACACTCGGCTCGACTCCTTCCCCCTAGCCCTAAACGCCTCACATCCCCTTTACAGGGTCAACTTGTGCAATAAATGAGTAAGTAAAAATGACTAGAAAAAAATCACAATCCAACATTTTCAATGTTCTTTGTTGGATTCAGACGGCAGGCGTAATGTCAATATCATTTATATCTCCTTAATAATATTAGCTTTTATCTAATACCATATTGTTTTACGATATCATACATTGTCGTTATCAGGGTATCACATGATTGTAGGCAGTACAAATTCCGCTGTAACGATAACTCCGTTATCGTCGTTCAACGGAGTCTGTCGCTCGAAATAAATTCGTTACGCTAACATTTCTGTTGAGTTAGAGACGTTATTTGTATGGAAAAGTTTAATGATATTGATAACGATTTAGAATTGATGACGGCGACAATAAAGGTCACATGTATTTATGTAACATTGTACCTATTTTCTTAGAAACGACTTAGATACACAGTTTGGAAAGGAAATAAACGTACTTCAGGGTAGTGGCGTCACATTCACATCATTTTTAGTCATCTTTCTTTTCAGATATAGGCACTTCAATGTTAGATATAGAATTATCGAGTATTTTGATGTAAGTATCTTACTGGTTTTCATAATCCTTTGTACAACATGTAATAATATGACGTCTCAGTATATTTCCCGAAGCGACAAGCAGAAGTGTTTAGGTTCCTTAAAACACTTCTTGGATTCTATGAGGTTTTTAGGGTTCCATACGTCAAGAGGAAATAGTGCAACCCTTATAGGATCACTTCGTTTTCCGTCCGTCTGTCTGTCTGTCGTCGGTCTGTCAAGACCCTTTTTCTCAGGGACGCATGAAGGTATCAAGTTGAAAGTAATATCTACTAGTAGGTAAAGGTGAGCGTCCACTGGTCCGCGCCGGCCGCAACGCACGCACAGCACGCAACGGATTTCGGTTCACTTTGTATGAATTCTCTATCACTGCGTCCACAGCCGGTACCGGCCGCATTTTCATTTATTCATACAAAACCAAAAACCAACCAAAAACCGTAGCGTGCCGTGCGTGCGCTGCGGCCGGCGCCGACCAGTGGACGCTCAGCTTTAATCAAGCCCATTTATGTGACATATTTTGATACTTGCAAATAAATCAAAATCTATAGGATACTTTCCGTTGACCTAGAATCATACAAATTTGGCATGAAGCTCACAGCACAAGAAGGAAAAAGCCCGAAAGTCGATAATTTGTAGTTTAATCACATACATTTTTTTTGCAATTACAGGCTTACATTTGCTGTTGGAGAATTGGCCGTGACGTATATCGATGTATGGAAGAATATTTTTTCAATTACAAAATTAAGTTTGTTCTTGGGATAAATTCATCTCAACTACTGTAACGTTCATTGTGCCTGGTCCGACACGCACTAGGCCGGATTTTTTTTTATTTGAATAGATAGGTACTGCTATTCTATGACAAAGAATATCAGTATTGCAATATACTTACTGAGTATCCGAAAATGAGAAGAGAAGCAGGCTCAAGTATAGAAAGACTAGATGATGTAAGCTGTCCCTACAACCATTAGGATTAGGTAGGACCAAGGAAGACGAAGAGAGATGCGAAGACGACCTACAAAATATACATTAACCAAGCCTAGAAATTCGATCCCTGGCCCTATGCAGCTAAATTTGGACCATGTATTTATCTAAAGCCACAAAATCTGCCTAGCCTTTTCCCAACTATGTTGGTGCTTGGGGTCGGCTTCCAGTCTAACCGGATGCAGTTGAATACCAGTATTTTATATCGAGCGTCTACCTATTTGACCTCCACAACCCACTTTCTGGGTAACACGATACCCGTTGGTAAGACTGATTAGCAGACTTTTGGGCTTCTGACGAATAACAGTAATGACAGTCAAATATCCAAGAATGACAGCCGGGACCAACGGCTTAACGTGCTTTCCGAGGCACGGAGGAGCCACGATAGACACGTTTATCTGAAGCCATAAATATATGTACCTACAAGAAGTAAGTAGTTTTAAACCAAACTGATAGAGAAACATTGTTTAAGATGAATGTTGGCAAGTAAGTAGCAGGATAGATTTAAGATTTAGCTCTACAAGTTAGTCCGTATTTGCGCTCGTTCTAAATCCGGCCATATATCGTCCATAGGCAGCTGCGGCAGAAGACAAATGTTTCTACTCCACTTACCGATATTTATTTACCGTTTTAATGAGATTTGTGGAGATTAATAGCCGTATGTCAGTCATGGCTTGTCGTTTGTAGGAGTGTAGGTAGACTGTATGGAAATTGATGTCCTGTTCGTGTACTAAGGGTGGGTTGCACCATCTTACTTTAACAATAACAAACATCGCACCTTTAGTTCGATGTATGTTATTGTTAAAGTAACATGTGATGTTAAAGTAAGATAACCCATGTTTGTTAAAGTTCCTGTTAGACAAAAAATGGGTTGTTCCATTTGGCAATTTGTTAGCTGACGTCATAACTTTAACTGTAACCTTAACCGCTCACGCTTTGCTGGTTGAAGTTATTGTTAAATATCTGTCACTTCTGTCAGACGCGTCGAATGTCATGTCCGCCCCGAACTTTAGTGTTTAGAACTTGTAGTGATTCTACTAAGGTCATTTTAACTTTGACGGAAACTATAACCTAGCCCCTTGGTGCAAGCCACCCTTGCAGAAGATGTGGGTAATGTTTAAGATGTGGATAACGTCGTGAGCTACACATAATGTAAACTCTTTTTTTCTCACCCTGTTTGCTGATATTTGTGTAACTGTTTGTTTCCCAAATTAACTAAATAAATAAACTTATTCCGTCTTACAAAACAAGGTTCATCATCAAACCCAGGTTTCAACCATGGACCCTTTTTTGAATTTCGAACTTTATTCCGACATTAGTACCGGACTAAGTTGTCAGTTTTGAAAACTTTTTTACAAAAAAATACAACCGACTTCCAAAAACAACACTACAAAGTGAAAAATAACTTTAATTTCGGAAGTCGGTGTCTAGGTGGTAGGGTGGTTAGGTGTATTTTCGTTTTTTGCCACCGACTTCCGAAATTAAAGTTATTTTTCACTTTGTAGTGTTGTTTTTGGAAGTCGGTTGTATTTTTTTGTAAAAAAGTTTTTATTTTTCACTTTTTAGTTGTGTACCTACCCCACACAAATTCTAATACCACTATCTGCAAAACAAAGTAGAACATCATCCATATAAAAGTCGGGAAAAAATACGTATTATTGAAGCTAACTCAAAAACTACCCAAGCAAAGTTAATCAATTTTATATGGGACCAACTGTGATGTATATCCTCTTGAATAAAACAAAAAAAAAATCCAAATCGGCCCAGCCATCTTCGAGTAATCGGGGAACATGGTTCCGACGAATTGAGAACCTCCTCCTTTTTGAAGTCGGTTAAAAAGTAAAGTAAGTAAGTATTTCTATCATAGCTAGGTTCCATTGATCTCATTTGACTTTTCACTTAATAACATATCAACTAGATCCCGAGTTCCCGACCTACATTAATAGTATATCTGCGCATTATTATAACAACGTCATACAGTAGGTAATATTATTCACTACAATGTTGGAAAATTCCCAAGAAGCTGGCCGACCATGGCCGTCAGAGTGTTTAAATCTTATTACTGTAATGAGGAGCGATGGGCCACGCTGGAAGACAGTTTTAGTCATGATTGTTTATAAGGGCATCTCAGAACCGGCCGACACTTTGTATTCAGTTCGTCCGTAAAGCTCTCTCACAAGCATGATTTAACTTCGGTTAAAGTATTATAGGGATTTATAACGTTTACGAGCTTTTGGAGTGTGGTGAAAACAAGTTTTTTTTTTGGGATTTACTTGTCTTGATAGTCCTCCCTTTGTTATGCCCGATTATTTTCCTGGCGGGTTACGAGTATGGGACACAGTGTCTATTGAAACAGATCGCAGAAACGTATTGTACCTATGTTCATCTTCACGGTCGAAAAGTCGTGGGAAGTGAGATAATGTCGCATGTGTACGAAAATTAGGTAGAGTTTTAAATCTTGATTACTAAATTAGGTTTTCTGCGATTTTTTCTCATACGAAATGTTGGTGAAGCAATGCTCCTGTCAACGGAGAAGCTTTGGGTCTTAGTAAAAAAACTTAGTCTCTTGTTCAACGCGTGTCTAATGTCAGTCTTACGTCAAACTCCATACATAATGTAAATACACTTTAATCAAACCGCACACGTAAATAATAATTGTAACTTTATTTTCTGGTCTAAAATATAACCACACTATAACCACGCTATTTTATAACAATTCTGGAGATGTTACTCGCACTAACTCCGACGACCAACTGCCGATCGCTCTTCCAATATTAGTGTGGCAAGTATCGCCCCACCATTGCTTCCGGAAGTTTGCAACGGAACAATAATGGCGCGACACCAGTCTGACTGGACTGGTCGATTAATATTTATATTAATCGAATAATTTTAAATATGTATACGTTTGAGCAGTCCTTAAAAGGTTATTAATTAAACGTTTTTTAACAAATAAATCAACTATTAATTAAATTATAAATCAAAATATCTTATTTTATATGTAAATATGTATGACCGTCTTCGAAGCGACAACAATAAATGTCGTGTTATACAGTTGTTTAGCTTAAACAACTAATAGTAGTTGTGTACGGCAATACGGCTCCATCTTGGGTTTTCGCTGGAAGATCTTAATTCAGACAGTATTTCACTTACTTATATCGTCGCTCAACTTTCAGATTTTATTTATATGATCTTATAAGTAATATAAGGCTAGGCTAGCTATCCTATCATTTATAGGCTATCTAAATAATAATCTATTATAAACGTATTAGGTATTAGGCCTAGGAATGGTTACCTACTTCATGTGTTAGATAGGTTTAGCTATATTTATCTTGTTGTTATTGGCTACATAAATACTGTATTATGTCACGAAAATGGGCAGCTGCATTTTCCTGTAAGCTTACATTGGAGATACTTACATTCCGTGATAGATTCTATTCTACGTGAGCGTAGCATATTAAATTTATAGTCGGGCCATTAATTTAACATGCTACGCTCACGTTCCTTAATTTTACCGTTCTACAAAGAAGTTTAATGTTCAGTAGATAAGGCGCAAAGCTAGTATAACAATTAATACGTCAATAGTAGGTATAGAGCAAAACGTAAAAAAGTAGTAGTGGAAAGTCGAGTGAGGAAAATATGTTCACAAGTCTACCCGGACGCTGAGCAATCTTTTAGCAGAGGTGCAGAGGGCCTATTATGCACACGATGTGTTGCGGCGCTGCAACGCAAAGATTTCGCCGTACAAACGCCGCCATTGGCGATCGCACGTGACCGCCAATGTACGGCGAAATCTTTGTGGTGCGGCGCCGCAACGCATGGTGTGCGTAGTTCCTAAGGGCTGGTACACACGATGCGATGCGGCCGCCGCAGTGGGCGGAGAGTGTTGTAGTAAATACAAGCAACACAAGCAAGCACAAGCACAAGCTGCACAAGCTGGGAACTGTGTGGCGTTGGCTGAGGAAACCGTAACGCATGTGCTCTTTGATTGCACAGGCGTCACCCAGATTAGAACAGAAACTCTTGGAACACCCAGATCTTTCGCAGATGTTTTGAACAGACTTGGAGACTTGATCGACTTCTGGAATGAGGTGGGCTGGTTGGAATAACCCCCCACTCCCCCAGAAGGCCGCTATGGCCCACGCACAATGGTCCCCATGAAGGACTAAGTGCGGAAACCATACCCTCTAACTAGAACTAGAACTGTGTGGCGTCGGAGAGCGGTGCCACTCCGGCCTACCCCCCAAAGTCTGGACTAGTAGAATAGTAGAAGTGCGGTGCAAGGGCGGTGCGACGCGTCGTCGGAATGCACGCACGTATATTTTGTTTGTAGGATGCCGCAGCGGCACCATTCAGGCGCCGCGCCGTAGCCGCACCGCTTCGTGTCAAATCGTGTGGACCTTCAGACAGACACAAGTATCTGTCAGACAGACTACATAATGATCAGAGTTCCTAGACAAGTTGCAATTGTTTTCATAGCTTTTCAAAAAGGAAGAGTAAAAGTGGCATCGGTGACTGAAAATTTGAGTGGGAATCGGTTGTCATGGTATATTTATGTGATGTGATATATTTATAGAAATGAGGAAAATGTCGTGAGGAAAGTTTTGAGTATGAATATGGATGGTGCTAAGAGTAGGGGAATACCAAACGATGAACGAACGAACGTAAACGATGAATGGACTGTGTGAAAGATGGCTATGGCTAGAAAGGGGGTGATTACCCAATTAAGTTTAATTTTATGCATAGGTATAAATACAAATTGCATTTGAAATTTGAATGGTCTAATCCAGTCTGTAAATCAATGATTGTGCATGTCATGGTCCATAGTTTATCTCTTTCAATATCATATTTAACATCTCTATAAAATTGATAGGCCACTGAAAGCTACTGATTAGTTTTCACATAATTAAATGGATGTTTTAGGAAAAACTTAATTAACGAATGAATAAAATAAAATTAATCGTAGGTTTTACGATTTTTTAACGGTTCATAAACCGCTAAATAACTATGAGAGAACTTGCTGTTTTTGATTTTGTGAAGGCATTCGTTGGTCGAGTCGTGGCTACTGACCGGCGGCCGGGGCAATTGCGTAACACACTATCAATCGGGATTGGTTTCATTTTGAAAGTTCAACAACATTCATTGCGTTATTTACGTTGTCGAGCAGACAAATTTTTCGAACATATGAAGCAATGGATTAGTAATTTAATTCAAAATGATTCAAACTCCGATTGATAATGTGTTACGCAATTAGGGTGCGGAACGAATCTTAATAATTGACTGCCAACTGCCCAGACAAGCTCCTCGCAAGAATTTGGAATTCGTTATTTTGTTTCGGAAGCAAAAATAGAGGAGCGCGTGGCTAAGTAATAACAGCCGCACGGCTCGATTCATCAGGTTAAGCTACGCTTGCCGGGGTTGGTCCGTGGATGGGTGACCATCTTTACATACCGAGACACCTCCGTGCCTCGGAAAGCACGTTAAGCCGTTGATCCCGGCTGTCATTCGTGGGTCTTTGACAGTCGTTACGGGTCGTCAGAAGCCCGAAAGTCTGACAATCAGTCTTACCAAGGGGTATCGTATTACCCAGTTAATGGGTTGTGGAGGTCAGATAGGCAGTCGCTCCATGTAATAATGGTATTCAGCTGCATCCGGTTAGACTGGAAGCCGACCCCAACTTAGTTGGGAAAAGGCTAGGCAGATTGATTGTTTCGGACGCTAAAATTGCGCTTTTTTAAGGGAATGAAGAAAATAAAGAAATTAATCCTAGCGACCTACTCTAAATCGGGAAATATCTCTCAAAGTTAGAGGCAAAGATAGATTAATATTACCTTGACCTTGTATTAGATTAACGACCTAAATACAAATAAAATGTTGATAAAATATCGGTCTACTTTAGTTATATTGCCTACTGAAACAAAACCACTACGGTTAGAGAACAATTGCAAAATATTCTGCCCCTGAAACACAATCGAATTTAATACTTACTTAATTACTATTTGTCACTCCTATTCTTTCATGTTCTATGTTTCAGCACCATTTCGTTCTTCTTATTTTTCTGTGTAAGTCTTATGTGTTGTCTTGTAGTTTTAATACTCAAAATTTTCGCCTTCTTGCTTCTTTTCACTTTCTTCTCTGTTTTTACTATTTGTCACTCCTATTCATTCATCTTCTATGTTTCAGCACCATTTCGTTCTTCTTATTATTCTGTGTAAGTCTTATGTGTTGTCTTGTAGTTTTCTTTCATGTAAATTCTCAAAATGTTCGCCTTCCTGCTTCTTTTCACTTTCTCCTCTGTTTTTACTATTCAATTTTGCAGCTTCTATTTTCTTTGCTCTTCATTATAATTATGTTATCAATTAGTGGTAAATAAGAAATAAAACTGGCCAAGGGTCGCTATGCAATAGGGTGACGTGTTTGGTTCTACAATCGATGTAATAATGCTAATTAATATGTGTGCAGTTACAGTTATATAAGGTTAGGCGAGCGCACTACACTAGCAATCAGAATCTGAATAATTTTGAAGCAAATTGCTAATTCATTGATTCAATGTTCGAACAATTTGTCTGTTGTTAAACTCTCAAAATGAAACCGATTCCGATTGATAGTGTGTTACGCAATTGCCCCGCAGACCACTATGATAATTAAAAGAAAAAAAGTCTTTAAAAGAAATTGCTCTCACTGATGGTGATGACATGATGATGAAAAAAAAACCGGCCAAGTGCATGTCGGACCACGCACAATGAAGGGTTCCGTAGTTGGGATGAATTAATCTTAAGAACAAACTTAACATTGTAGTTGAAAAACATGTTCTCCCATACATTCCAACTGTAAATGTAAGTTTGTACTCACAATATTGATAGATTTACCATGTTATTTTAAGACCACAGACTTCTTATAGGTTTTCCTGTAATCTACAGGTAAAGATCTATTTTCTGTATTTTTTTCAATATTTTAGGCTCAGTACTTTCGGAGATAAGGGGGGGGGGGGGAATGGTCAATTTTCGTCTATTTTCTTAAATAACTTTAAAACAATTTATTTTAAAATTATAAAAAAAATATATATGAGACGCTCATAGTAAGCCCTTTCATTTGACATGTCACAGGGTGTAGTTTGCAAAACTTTTTTTTTTAATTTTCTTATTTACCCCCCAAACCTCTATATTCAAAATTCATTTATTTACTTTACCCGTCCATGTTTGGGTCATAGAAATTCATATGTGTACCAAATTTCAACTTAATCGGTCCTTTAGATTCGGAGCAAATTGGCTGTGACAGACGGACAGACAGACAGACAGACAGACGGACATACAGACAGACAGACACACGAGTGATCCTATAAGGGTTCCGTTTTTTCCTTTTGAGGTACGGAACCCTAAAAAAGATACTAATGTTAACACACCCTATCAGTATAATGTCATTATATTGTCATTATTACAATATTGACGTAAACATATTAAAATATTTAAATCATATCATTTCTACCGCCATTCCTTCATTCCAACCACCACAACACTGTCAGTAGTAATGACTAATAACATTACTTGAATGTAATGTCACTAAGTATTACTGGTAGTGGCTAGTCCACTAGTGAAGAACCTGTTTCTTCATTAATTGATAAGTCAGTCTCGTAAAATGTTCATCTTCTCGTAGGAACTATGTAAACAAAATTTATTTACATCTTCTAAAGTAGAAACTTCCCTTTAGGTATTCCATGGTAATAAGTATGAATTTGCGTGGAGAATTCGCTTTTTGTTTACATTTAGGGCCCGTCACTGGACCACATAATGCAGCTTGCGATCACCACAGATTGACGAAAGACCGGTTGCTTCAAGTATACAGTATTTTTTTATACTTTATGGAAGTTCCATGCTACAGGTTTTTTAATAAGTCTTTACCTATGAAATTGCCGTTTTGTATGAAAAAATTTAAACGAATTTTTTTCATGCATTTTTTATTTGTATTAATCGAAGTAATCACCCATGCAATCAATGCATCTTTGCCAACGCAGTGGCAGTTTATTGATGCCCTTCTTAAAGAAATCAGCTGGACGGGAGGCAACAAATTCTTCAAAGGCATTTTGTACTGCCTCTCGGGTATTGAATTTTTTTCCCGCCAAGAAGTTATCCAAATTCTGGAAAAAGTAGTAGTCTGTAGGCGCATGGTCTGGTGAGTAGGGCGGATGATGGAGAGCTTCCAACCCCAGTTCTTGCAACTTGGAGACCGTCTGCTGTGCAGTATGAGGTCGCGCGTTGTCGTGCAGGAGCAGCGGAGACGAGCGATTGACCAATGCTGATTGGAGATGTGCCAGCTTCTCCATCATTGTGTTCAGTTCTTCACAGTACACATCTGCAGTAATGCTCACCCCGTTTGGTAAGAAGCTGTGATGAATCACACCGGCGCTAGACCACCAAACAGTGACCATCACTTTTCTAGGGGTAAGTTTTCGTTTAGGGCATTGTTTAGGTGCTGAACCAGGATCCAACCAACTTGCTGAGCGCTTGCGGTTATCAAACAGAATCCATTTTTCATCGCAGGTAACAATGCGGTTCAAAATTCCTTCATTTGTGTGTCTGTTGAGCAGTGCAAGGCACGTCTCGACGCGTACTTCGCGCTGGCGATCATTGAGTTCGTGGGGCACCCATTTGTCAAGCTTTTTTACCTTGCCAATTTGACGCAAATGGACCAATATTGTTTTGACGCTAACGTCGAAAGCTGCTGCTAATTCAGCCGTAGATTGTGTATCATCAGCTTCCACAATCGCCTTTAATTCGTCATTGTCGACCAAAGTCTTCGGACGACCGCGAGGTTCATTTTTCAGGTCGAAATTTCCAGAACGGAAGCGAGCAAACCAATAACAAGTGGTGCGTTGGTTTGTAGTGTTAGCTCCGTAAACGTCGTTGATGTTGCGTGCCGCTTGTGCCGCGTTGCTGCCACGACGGTACTCATATTCCATAATTACTCGAATTTTTAACGTATCCATGATGACGAAAAGGATTGAAATGCGATGAAAATGTAACACTAATCAATAAACAAATGACTACTTTTGGAAAAAAAAACCATGTTTTTAAAATAAAATTAATTTGAAATTAGAATTCTTAGCCAAACAAAAATTATTTTGATTTGAAATGGCCAGTACTGCAGAACGGCAATTTCATAGGTAAAGACCTAATATAAATACACGCAATTTTGCTATAAAGTTATTTATTAAATTAAAATAAATAGTACCTGGGCGACCGAGCTCTGGCTCGGGGAAAATAGAAAAAAATAATTTTCCCAGAAATGAGACCTAGCTAGATCGATTTTTCGCCCCGGTAACCCAATATTGCAACTTTCTTCGAAATCGGTAGAGCCGTTTACGAGAACGTGATTACAAATATATATATATACTTACAAATATTACTCATTTAATAGTATAGGATTAATATCAATCATACACTAAACATTTCATTCAAAACATGTAGCAAAACATAAAAGTCGACCACGAACCCTGCACTAATTGACCCAATAATGATGAATAAAATTTTGACAGTATGTGGGGAGATTTGGAATATCATTACCGAAGGAAGGAATGACAGTAATATTGCTGTCATTATTACTGATAGTGTCTGGTCCACCTATTAATAACTATAGTAACAACATAAAAAAAATATTAATTTAAAACTTCTATTTTATTTAACCGTTACTGTTACTTATGTGGTCTTCTATACATCTATATACAAATAAATAAAATTTAAGTGTCTGTTTGTAATGTCAAAATAACAGCTTTTTACTAAATGAATCAATCAATCTGCCTAGCCTTTTCCCAACTATGTTGGGGTCGGCTTCCAGTCTAACCGGATGCAGTACCAGTAATGAATACCAGTATTTTTACTTAATGAATATGAAAGTATATTATATACCGTACTCTTAACAAAAAAACTGTTTTAAACTTTTTGTCTGTCTGTCTGTCCGTTGGCTAATTTCCGAAACGGGTTGACCGATTTTGACGGGACATTCACTGGCAAGTAGCTGATGTTATAAGGAGTAACGTAGACTACTTTTATTTTGGAAAAAGAATTAGGGTTTCGCGCAAAAAAATAAAACCCATGAAATTGTGAACAAAAAGTCGGATTTAAAAAATTCTCTTTGCATTTGGTAGCCTAATTCTCGAGGAATAGACTATTTAACATCACGCTACGACCCTTAGGAGCCGAGCAAAAAGAAAAAAGTCTGAAGGAACGCTAACGACAACGAACTTAATAGCGCGGGCGGGCGATGCAATGCGGCGGGTCGTGGGACGAGGGAGTTATAATAAAATGTGACGACTTCCACGCGAACGAAGTCGCGGGGCACAGCTAGTTTGAGTTATTTAAAACTAACTGTGCCCGCGACGACTTTATAGTATAGTTAGAAACATTTACGTACCTTCCTGTAATAAAACCTCTTTGGGTACGGTATTAAATAAATTAATTGCATTTATTTTCGGTACACAAACTAATTTCCAACAGGTTATCATGTAAAAATATAAAAATCTATTACTGAATTGATAAAAAATAATTCAGACTGCCATGTTGCATTACCATGAAAATAAAAATAAAAGTTAAAAAGTTTTCTTCGTTTGTCATAAATACGACGTCACAAATGTTTACGTTTATTTTTCACTGACTTCAGCCATGCTTTTTCATTTAGGTCTTAGAAAATACTTCTTAAAACATGCACATATATTTAGGTCTTCAAAAATACATGCAGATAGCTGAAAATATAATAGCTCAACCCTAAGAAAAAGTTTTTTTTTTCTTCCAATATAAATTTATAGTGACATCTTTAATTTTTTTGAGGTTTATGGCCAACTTCAATATTTTTTTAGGTCCTAAAAATATTGAACGAACATTTAGGCCTTAAAAAAAAATACTAGACATGAGCAGGCTTTTGGTAAGTCACGTGCACAACCGAAAAAGCAACTACGGAGTTGTTCAAACTGACCAAAGGTTCAATTAAGTATGTATGTTCAAATTAAAAGCGTTAGAAAATTGACAGCAGCACTCTACATTATCTTTTTTACCATCCTACATCATAGAAATTATAAATAGACGGTTGAACGTAGGTATTATAATATTTATATGTTACAAGCAAGTATTATAGGGATGTAACTCATTTAGTTTTTGTCATCAAAATCTTATTGAAAAAAAACTTTTTTACAAAAAATACATCCCGACTTCCAAAAACAACACTACAAAGTGAAAAATAACTTTAATTTCGGAAGTCGGTGTCTAGTTAAATGTGTTTTCGTTTTTTGCCACCGACTTCCGAAATTAAAATTATTTTTCACTTTGTAGCCCCTCACATGAGCGCGGTGTGAATCTCATTTTACCTAAAATTGTACATGGTATGAGTTCTATACCAAGAAAATATTTTTTTATTATTACTTAATAGTGATGGAACAACGTTAATAATAAAAAAATATTTTCTTGGTATAGAACTCATACCACGTACAATATTAGGTAAAATGACTCACCGACCCGATTCACACCGCACTCGTGTGAGGGGGTAGTGTTGTTTTTGGAAGTCGGTTGTATTTTTTGTAAAAAAGTTTTTATTTTTCACTTTTTAATTGTGTACCTACCCCACACAAATTCTAATACCACTATCTGCAAAACAAACTAGAACATCATCATACTACCGAAGCAAAGTTAATCAATTTTATAGGGGACCAACTGTGATGTATACCCTCTCGAATAAAACAAAAAAAAAATCCAAATCGCTCTAGCCATCTTCGAGTAATCGGGGAACATACATAAAAAAAAAAAAAAATGGTTCCGACGAATTGAGAACCTCCTCCTTTTTGAAGTCGGTTAAAATTATGAAATTGAGTTATTGATTAATTAGGAACTTATTTTTTTTTATGTTGTTACTGTAGTTATTAATAGGTGGACCAGACACTATCAGTAATAATGACAGCAATATTACTGTCATTCATTCCTTCGGTAATGACATTCCAAATCTCCCCACATACTGTCAAAATTTTATTCATCATTATTGGGTCAATTAGTGCAAGGTTCGTCATTGAATAATAAAGCGTGTGTGGCCAATTGCAATATGTTTAAAGAATAGAATTAAAAGAAAGTAATGGGCTAGACAGTGACTGTCTTTAAAACAATGTAATTAAAGGAATTTGCTCTCACTGAAGCTGATGACTTTAAGAATTACTTTCGAATGAGCGAAGATACTTAAAAGCTTTTGCATCTGATTACTGTGACCAAACGATACAATAAAACAAGTTTCAATTTAATTTCATAACAGTAAAAGTTGCAACAATTACTTTTATTTTATGTAAGACTGTTAGATTGTTGAATGCACAGAACAGATTTATCTTTTCTGTGGTTGAATGTCTCGTTTTATAATGATGTATCGAATGTGGTTACCAAAATTGATTTGCAGATATTGGATATAATCTTTATCTAATGATCTAATAATGCTATAATCTAATTATGCTTTAAATAATATTGGGTACTTACTTATACAGCCAAATTATATGAAAGTTATTTGCATTTTTTTTTAGCCTGCACTGTCCCACTCCTGGGCACTCCTTCCTTCTAATTTTAAATTACTCAAGTAATTATTGTGACTTGTTGAATCATTGTTGATTTGATTGTTTCTCTTTTTTTCAGGGGCGGCCCAGATGTGGCTCCTGGCGTTATTCATTCTAAATAAATAATAATAATAACCCCACCGCCGTATCTCTACGTTGACGTCGTGGTGGGGCTTGCGTGCTCCGAACTCTGGGTCTGTGCCGGTGGAGTTTACTTTGCCGAAAAAGGTCTAGGGTGAGGAGCCAGACCAAGAGAGATACGTGAACCGGCAGGGCAGCATGTGGCGAGCTGTTGGGCAGAAGCGACCCCACGGACCCTATTTCCCGGAAGAAGTCTTGTTCTTCACATCTGGCTTGCCTTTATTGGCCGGCTGGAGTGAACACTGACGGGAACAGAGCTCCCACCTCATTCTTGCCTTTATTGGCCGGCTTGAGTGGAGATTCGCAAGAGCAAACGTGCTCGGAGGAAGGAAGTATTCTAGTCAGTGGCGTAACTACAGGGTGGCAAGTCGGCAAAATGCCACGGGCCCCCAGCCGGAAGGGGCCCCCGGTCAGAGGAGAATCCTAACTCCCAACATTTATCATTACACTTTTAGTAAAAAAAATTGTTTTGTCTTTAATTTATTTAAGTTACCTACATGAGTATTATAAAATAAAAAATACTATTATTGTTAGTTCAGCTTCTTTATATTGGAGGGGGGCATCCGATGAATTTGCCACGGGCCTCGAACGGTATAGTTACGCCACTGATTCTAGTAAGTGCTTGTAGGGATCTTGACCATCTTCCGGGCTCTGGGATTGTTCTGAGAGCCGTGGAATACCTCTCCACTCCTCAAGCACCTCAGGACATGTTGCCCCTTGTCGCTACGTCACTATGTGCTAGCGACAGTTTCCGGGGGCCCATTATTGAGTGTGCAAGTCACCCCCTGCCAATTTATCTGTATGTATTATATAACATTGGTCAGGCAGGTGACATAGTTCTTCCATAGTTCAAGGTACCCAATCCATGTAGCCACCCAAACCCATAGGCCCAATGTGTTTTGTTTCCATGTTCTGCAATAGTCCTGCACCAACCGGGGGTTGTCCTTGGGTGCACTTGTATAGTGCATACAGGGATAATCGTCGGCTGGTGCCTCCTGGTCATTTAAAATTGTCTAAGGGGCCTCTGCGAGTTGGTTTCGGCCCCTCGTACGCCTTCCAAAGGTCCGGGACCCCAGGGTCCCGAGATAAGCCGAAGATAATAATAATAATAAAACGTTTATTTCAGAAAACAATCCATAAATTAATAAAAATAAAAATAGCCAGCATACAAATATAAAAATTAACAAAATAAAATGATTTAAATTATCAAATACAATAAAAATGAAAAATACAGAACAACTTTATAGAATAAAATTATAAATTCAATGTCACAGATACATACTCGTAGTTATAAGTCATTCAATCAATTAAATTAGAAATTATACATAAAAAAATAAATAAAACTAAATAAAATAACATGTATTATTGTCCAGTAGATATACACATCCACTTATGTTGGATCGGACAGTCTGTGCGGGAAACAATCATCTTGAGGATGCCATTTGCTACTGTGTCTCACTCGTCTCACTAAAGAAGCAACCTAACCAAACCAAATAAATGAATTTGAATTTGAACCTTTTTCCGTATTATAGCTTGATAGCCATCCGTTCGAGTGGATGTTCTCTAGTCTCCGTGTGGTCCCATAGTCTCCGTGTGGTCCCGGATTAAGAATATGGCCACCCCATCTCATCCCGTGGGTATCGTAGGAAGCGACTAAGGAAAATGGAGACCTAGTGCATACCACAGAAGCACCTTGGATCACCCGCACGGTGGCGGGCAAACCACCAACAAAAGCATTCCCAAGGAGGGTTGGTGTCAGGCTGGCGGCCGACTATAAAACTTTGCCAAAACCAACATGCAACATGAGTGAAAATAATATGATGCGCGATAGGGCTAGGGCGTACCCCACAGGCGACGCGCAGGGGCAGCACCCGGCTTCTGTGGGAAATGGACAAGGGTTGTCGCACCAGAACGGGCGGGTGCGACGTAAGACGCAAGCCCGAAGTGTGAGAGAATTTAGATTGAGGTGCGCTAGCTGGAATGTAGGTACGATGACTGGAAGAGGAAGGGAATTAGCAGGTGTTTTAAAAAGACGACAACTGAACATAGTGTGTCTGCAAGAGACGAAGTGGAAGGGTGCGAAAGCTAGAGAGATAGGAGAAGGATATAAGTTTTATTACTGTGGAAGCGATGGCAAGCGAAATGGTGTTGGTATAGTGTTGGATAGTCAGTTGAAAGAATGTGTGGTGGACGTTAAAAGAGTGAGTGATAGAGTCATAGCGGTAAAAGTAATTGTGGAGAGTTTGGTGATTAATATAGTTAGTGTGTATGCACCCCAGTCAGGATGTGAGGATAGTGTAAAAGAGAAGTTTTGGAAGGATTTCGATTGTGTAATGATGGATGTGCCAGATAGTGAAGAAGTATATGTGGGGGGTGATTTTAACGGGCATGTAGGAAGACAGAAGGATGGGTATGAGAGAGTGCATGGCGGTTGGGGATACGGAGACCGTAACACTGACGGCGAGACACTGCTCCAAGCTGCTTCGGCCTTCGACCTGGCAATAACAAATACGTGGTTCGAAAAAAAAATGAGCATCTTATAACATATAAAAGTGGCCGCCACGCGACACAAATTGACTACTTGCTGGTAAGACGGAACAGCCTTAAAAGTGTCAAAAACTGTAAAGTGCTCCCAGGTGAAGACTTAGTCTCACAACATAGACTTATTATAATGGAGGTAAAAGTCGGTGTCTCGTCCAGTAGGAACAAGGAACGGCCCCCACCCAAAACCAGATGGCGTATGATAGAAAAAGAGGAATTTGCAAGTATGTTTAAGAGTCAAGTGGTAGATAAAATGATAGAAATGAAGGATATGGAAGGAAAAACTGTGAATGAATGTTGGAAAGAGATGGCGGATTGCATAAGGAGAGTAGCAAAAGATGTGTTTGGAGAATCGAATGGGAAAGGTGTGATAAAAAAGGATACATGGTGGTGGAATGAAGACGTGCAAAAGATGCTAAAAGAAAAGAAAATTGCGTTTAAAGAATGGCAGGGTGTAGAAATTGGGAATGATAGTTTGAAAGATGATAAGAAGAACACTTATATAGAGTGCAAGAGAAAGGCAAAAAAAGCGGTAGCAGTTTCGAGGGCTAAGGCGCAGGAGAAGTTGTATGACTCACTGGACAGCCCTAGAGGCCAGAAAGAGCTCTACCGGATTACAAAAGCAAGAGAAAGGAGAACGAGAGATATTATTCACATTAAATGTATGAAAGACGACGCCGGTAAGGTTCTGTCCAAAGATGACGAAATAAAAGAACGATGGAAGATTTATTTTGAAAGGCTAATGAACGAAGAGAATGAATGGAATGGTGTGCTTAAAGAGGTACAAGTAAATATGGGTTTGGTAAGGGAAATTAGCATGGATGAAGTCAGAAAGGCAGTTCAAAGTATGAAAAATGGAAAGGCCTTGGGCCCAGATGATATACCAGTAGAAGTATGGAAGTGCTTAAAAGAAGATGGATGTATGTGGCTGACTTTATTCTTTAATAAGTTGTTGCATGAAGGAGGGATCCCGCAAGAATGGTGCAATAGTTCGCTAGTGCCCATCTTCAAGAATAAAGGTGATGTACAGGACTGCAACAACTATCGAGGAATAAAGCTCATGTCACATAGTATGAAGGTATGGGAGAAAGTAATAGAGAAAAGACTGCGAGAGGAGAGTGAAATTACCCCGAACCAGTTTGGGTTTATGCCAGGTCGAGGAACAACGGACGCCACTTTTGCACTCCGCCAATTGTGCGAGAAGTACAGACGTGCACACAAGAACTTGCACATGGTGTTCATTGATCTGGAGAAAGCGTATGATAGGGTACCTCGGGATGTGTTGTGGTGGGCCTTGAAAGAGAAAGGTTTGCCCGGGAAGTATGTAGAGTTAATTCGTGCTATGTACAGTCAATCTCGTACCTACGTCCGGTCGGCTGCAGGGAATACCAACGAGTTCAATGTGCCTGTTGGCTTGCACCAAGGGTCGGCTTTAAGTCCTTACCTCTTCCTGTTGATTATGGATGCTCTGACGTCGAATCTACAGGAAGAGGCACCCTGGTGCATGCTGTTTGCCGATGACATTGTTCTTGTCGGTGAAGATTTACCTGAGATTCGGAGCAGATTGGAGAAATGGCAACAGAAACTGGAGAATGTTGGCTTGAAAATCAGCAGAACCAAAACTGAATATATGTTCTGCGATTTCGGCGGTATCTCCAGTTCTGGAGGCATAGCGCTTGATGGCGCGCTTCTCCCAGTCTGCTCCGACTTTCGGTATCTCGGTTCACTCGTGCAAAGCGATGGCGAAGTAGATCGGACGGTTAAGCATAGGATTAACACTGGATGGATGAAATGGCGGCAGGTCACGGGGACAATCTGCGACTCCCGCATTCCCCTTAAACTTAAGGGGAAGATATATAAAACAATGGTTAGACCTGCTGTCTTGTATGGATCAGAATGTTGGGCCACAAAAGGGATAAATGAAAAGCAGTTGCATGCAGCTGAGATGAGAATGCTAAGAGGGATGTGTGGTGTTACACGAATGGATAGAATAAGAAATGAGTACATAAGAGGAAGTCTAAAAGTGGCACCGGTGACTGAAAAGCTGTGCGGAAATCGGCTGTCATGGTATGGGCATGTGATGCGGAGGAGTGAGGAAAATGTCGTAAGGAAAGTTTTGGGTATGAATGTCGATGGCTATAAGGGTAGGGGAAGACCAAAGAAACGATGGATGGATTGTGTGAAAGATGACATGGCTAGAAAGGGGGTCACTACCGAGATGACGAATAATAGAGAAGTATGGAAAAAAAGGACATGTTGCGCCGACCCCAAATAGATTGGGATAAGGGCAGGAGAATGATGAGCCATCCGTTCGAGCTTCTGCAAACATTAGCGACGCACTGCAATAGGGAGGCAGCCGCATTAGCATCCTAAAGATATTGTTACACTGAACGCGCAAGACACTGGCAGCCCGAGGGTATGACTGACCCAAAGACTGCTCGCGTAAAACGATTGACAGTATGCTTTTTTTTTGGAATGGCATCTCGTAGTGTGACCATAAGAGGTCTCGACTACTTAACCGGACTTTCCTGTGGGTGCCTTTAAGCGAGCTCAAAAGCCTCCAGCCAGGGGCATAAAATACTAACTAAACTTATAAACTAAACGACTGCGCACTAAGGGCACCCCCTGTGGGGTACGGACCTCGGCTTAGGGAGTCGTTGTCATTGACCATTGATAAACAAGGCAAAGCAATAGGCTGGATCAAGTTAGGGGAATTATTATTATCAGGGGAGTTTAAAGCTACAGGCTCAGCTACGCCACCAGCTGGCTCGATTAAACCGATCAAGGGACATGAATTTACATTTACATTTACGTTAGATGGTCTTAAACGCGGGGGACCTCGGCGGCGAGGCCGGAATGTAGATATGTGAGTGATTGACAGTATGCCTTAAACAAAGTGATTTTAATAGGAATGGAGCAGCGAGCGAATCTACGGGCAATCATGTTCCCTCGGACCGCCAATGCCCTGCGCGGCTGCTCCAGATCCGCATCATCGAACAAACCTCCAAATGAGTCGTCGAAATAACAAAGCATTCGGTTACATGTAATATTTTGCGACTGGTGAGTTGAACTTTTGGAATACCAGAGGCGTCATTGCAGGTGCTATTCCATAGACAAATGGGAAATGTCTCTTGACATCATCATCATCTTCCTGCCCTTATTCCATGTTACGTGAGGTCGGCGCAACACGTTTTCTTCTTCCATTCTCCCCTGTCATTCGCCACGTTATCATTCACTCTCTTCCAGTGGCGTAATATCCCTAAGGCAAACTAGGCACATGCCTAGGGGCGCGAGGTTACAAGAGGGCGCGCGCACGTAAGTTTTTAGACCAAGAAAATAATTAACATAAAATTAAAATATAAAAGATTAGTTAATTATATAGAGATGTACTCTCTTAAAATAAATCAGTGGAACTTCACTGATTTTTCAGTGGAAAAACTACTGAACCGATCGTGATGAAACTTGGTACGTAGATAGCTGGACACCCAGATTTGCACATTTTATCCCGTAATTTCCACGGGATGGATCATCATACGAGTAAAACCGTGCGTCGCAGCTAGTTATTATATAAGTACAATAATAATTATACGGCCGCCAGTCCAGAGGGGCGCCGATGAGGTGCTTGCCTAGGGCGTTCTCGACATCCTCTGCTCCCTTCTCTTTCATAATATTCCTCACACAATCCATCAACGAACATTTAAATTCACTCTTTTAGTCACATGCGTTTCCTCCCTCCTCATCACATGTCCATACCAAGCCAAACGATTTCCTTTCAACTTTTCTGTCACTGGCGTCACTTTCAAACTTCCCCCTAAGACATGTTGTTTCGCTCATGACATGTGTCTGTAATAATTTACGCCGGCACCCAGTGCCCATACTCTTCAAAGTGGAACACTACACTTCCAAGCATCAGGTACGGTTTGCCTCTCCTTCTTGTCCTTCCCTTATTCCTTTTTCTCGATGATGTCACGACTGCGCTATAATATGATTTTTCCAACAATATTTAGTGCATTATAATCAGATCACGCATGTTCCACCTACTTAAATAAATAATCGTTATTATCCTGTTGTTATCAGTAACGACGGCGTTATGCGATAACGGTTTTACGAAAAAAGCCATTTTAACGATTATTTACCTGTAGGTACCATGTATTTGCACGTTGGTACCTAGTGATCAAAAATAAAAGTATGTACAGTCAGCGTCAATAATATAGGGCCGAACAGACTGTTCAAAATTATCTAAACAAGAATCTTAGTCATCAGCTTCAATGAGAGCAATTTCCTATAATTACATTGTTTTAAAGGCAGTCAACTGTCTAGCCAATTTTTGCAATTACAATAATTGTATTAGGAATATATTGTAGAGGAGCTTGTGGCTAAGTAATAACAGCCGCACGGGTCGATCCATCAGGTTAAGCTACGCTTGCCGGGGTTGTCCGTGGATGGGTGACCATCTTTACATACCCAGATTCCTCCGTGCCTCGGAAAGCACGTTAAGCCGTTGGTCCCGGCTGTCATTCGTGGATCTTTGACAGTCGTTACGGGTCGTCAGAAGCCCGAAAGTCTGACAACCAGTCTTACCAAGGGGTATCGTATTACCCAGTTACTGGGTTGTGGAGGTCAGATAGGCAGTCGCTCCATGTAAAATACTGGTATTCAGCTGCATCCGGTTAGACTGGAAGCCGACCCCAACATAGTTGGGAAAAGGCTAGGCAGATTGATTGTATTAGGAATATATTATTCTCAATGACACAAGGAATGTTTCAGAATGAAGACAGCACACGACAACTGTCATTCTGACAAGAACGTTATCCAATAGAGATAAAGTTTAATTTTCTTAGTTGTTGAGATCATTTTGAACAGTCTGTTCGTCCCGATAATTTTGACGCTGACTGTACTTTCTTATTTAACTTTCCGGCTGACTTTGAATTCATATACTTCTATAAATATTACAGTGGTTGGGTCTTCAATAAATCTTCCTTAGTATTACCAACTTTTTTTTAATAATTTCCTACAAAATACGCCAATTAGCATTGCTCTCTGTATTAAAAGTAGAGTGTAATAGGACCCGAACATCAGCAGAGGTGCCTGTGATTCCAACACTAAAATAAAGAGCTGGCTTCTAATGACAGTCTGATTTAAAAATTTAAGTAATAAAACTATGTGTCCCCTTACCTTTTACCTTTTATAATGATGCATTAGTGTTAAGAAAACTTAAGAGCTGTGCCCACGAGAACACTGCCGACAAACTTTCCTGCAGTTTGGTAGAAGATTTGTAAAATACTCTTGTGTAACTTTTGTTGAAATAAAAAAAAAAAAAAGACAAAAAAAATTCCTTTGCCTTTGAACAGAATTGTTTTTTTTTTTTTTTCTTAAAGCTTATAAAAGATATCACAAACCTTGACGTATTTAAAATATACGAGGACAAAGAAACGAATAAACAGTAATTAACATATTTTGTATATCAGTAAGGCTAAATTAAATATAGCGATAATGCGTAAATCGTATAATTAATCGATTATCATAAACAATGAGACCGTGCGTTGAAGCCTATTGAAGATTTCCAGTCGACAGAACCTTATTTTAATTTTAAGCATTTTATTGCGTCAGTGCCTTTCTTAATTTTTTACCAAAGTCTATAAATTAAATCAAATCATTTATTTGCCTGAATCCCATATTCAGGCAAATAAATGATTTGATTTAATTTTTAAAATGATTTTGATATTTACACACCTATTAAGGTAGGTTATGGTTTAAAGACTTTTATTGTAATTATGTACTACCCATTAGTACATAATTACAATAAAAGTCTTTAAACCATAACCTACCTTAATAGGTGTGTAAATATCTAATACCATTAAAATAAACATACATAAACTCACTCCTTCCTCCCCTTTTTTTTTTGTGGATGGGTGTCATCAAATGACTCCTGCTGCTCTGGGCGGAGCGGGAGGGCGTGTCAGACTTACTGACTAAAACCCACCCGTGTTCCTTCAGTTGCCTGTGCCAGGGCCACGGTATCTCTTTCGAACAACCCGCGACCCCGGCGGCACTCCTTCCTCCCCTGAGATTAGGCAGAGAACAGTAGAACGACTTGTTTATGTTCATACATCTGGTGATATAAAACAGGGAGATGAGAGAGAGAATAACGCAGCATCCGTGAGTCTATGAGCCTGTTTCAGTTTCAGTGTTCGAATAAGCGCTATTCACCAGATCCGTCCCCATCGGACTATGAGAGTGAGGGAAGAGACAGCTAGTGCATCTGTATCTGCGTACACACTTGTGCTCTATATTCATACATCTCCCGCGCCGAAGGCTGATCTCCTCTGAGATCGATCAGCAATGCCGAAATTCGGTTAGGAGGACTATTATTATTCACCATGTACATAAAAATAGGATATAATTTTTATTAAATTATCTGTCACGAATTTCTGCCCGCGACTTTTGTTGTTTTAACATATAGTATATCCTATGGCAATACTGTAGCAGTGTAGCTTCCCATTAGTGAAAGAATTTTCTGAATCGGATCAGTAGTTCCGAAGATTACCCCGTAGTGAAAAGATATACACGTATATCCCGCTACATACATATACACACTCAATACCTCCTTATTACTATGGAGCGGGCTATGCTCGGAGTTTCTTTGAAGGATAAAATCAGGAATGAAGTTATCCGGAAAAGAACCGGAGTAACCGACATAGCTTTCAAAGTAAGCAAACTGAAGTGGCAGTGGGCTGGCCATGTTTGTCGAAGGACCGACGGCCGGTGGAGCAGACGAGTCCTAGAGTGGAGACCGCGTATCGGTAAGCGTAGTGTGGGACGCCCCCCAGCTAGATGAACCGATGACCTGAAGAAAGTGGCTGGGGCAGACTGGATGCGGAAGGCGGAGGACAGGGTGTTGTGGCGCAACCTTGGAGAGGCCTATGTCCAGCAGTGGACTGCGATTGGCTGAGTTGATTGATTGCCCTCCTTATTAGTATAGAAGTTAGGTAATAAGTAACTGGGAATTATCTGGAAGTGGTGAAACAGGCCACAGGCATGAAGTTATTAATTTTCTGGCCTGAAAATACACAAAATATCTACACTATGCAATTTTCAAGTTTATAGGTACTTCGATTCTCTGCGCTCATTAAAAACTATGAAAGCCAAAAGAAGCTAAGCAATTTTTCGGCCTGAAAATACACAATACACCAGTTAGTTAGTTAAGTATGGCATCTCGCAGTTGACCACTGAGGGTCGAGACTGCTTAACCGAGCGTTTCCTGTGGGTGCTTTAAGCGAACTTAAAGCCTCCGGCCAGGCTTAAAACTAAGGTAAAATATTAGACGACTGAACGTCGCTAATGATAGAGCAGCCAGACGGGGCAGGCTGGATCATGATAGGGGGGGTTAAGTACAACAGGCTCGGCTGTGCCCCCAGCAGGTGTGCCTGCACTGTACTCGGTAAAGCTGTGCTTTACCGAGTAGGGGATAGGGGGGGACGGGGACGGTTACAATTGCGACCTCGGCGGCGAGGTCGGAATGTATTCCTGTCACAATACTCCATGAAAATTTCCCGGTATCAAGTTATACTTGTCCGACTCTGCGTTCATAAAAACTATAGGTTAATAGAAAGAAATGTAAAGAAAAGTATTAATTGAGACTCGCATAAGAAGACCACAAACTACAGCTTAATTTGTAGTCTTTCTGTGCACACACTCATGAAAATAACAAAAACTTACAAGTCTCGTACGAGGTCAAAAGGCTCCTATCTCAGCATGATGGTGCGACATTTAAAAGTAAAGTGTCGCAGCTCTGGTATTCTGCTAGGGCCCGAATTTTTAATAAACTGTGTAACTTGAAACAGACACACACTTCCCAGACACATTTATGTTTATTTATTTATTTATTTATTTATTTATTACCATACCGTATGGCACTCGTGGGTTGCAGCTGGAATTCAGCGTCAGGTGGTACTTGTGTTCTGTAATCTGACATTACCTTGCTGAGCTGAGGCCCTTTCGACATTATAATCATTGTTTTCTGTTTTTTCTAGTTTTACGGTGTATTTTTTTGATGTAGAGTCAACAAATCAGTTTTTTTTTTCTTTTCTTTATATAATATGATAATTTCCATTTCCATTTGTGACCGTTAATATTTTATTTTTTAAACTTTCATACGAAAGCTGAATAAAAATATATGTGCGGTCCATTTTCATTATCATTTTAATCAAAACTTCTAGAAGCCTCTAAAGCGCTGCCTACCGTGGCCTGATTGGAACCGCGCCAAGTGCGTGATAAAGCTTTCATAAAAAACAAAAACGAAACAGTCGGCTGTTTAGACGGAGGATACAAAAATAAACTTACAATGACTGACTGACAGTTTTAAGTGATGACGACAATGACGCTTTGATTTTTGTGCTTTTACTAAAGTCGAGTCATACTTATTTATACACTTTAGAAGTCGAAGACGAGAATATTCATTATCTAGTTTTCTTTTAGCCCAAATAACAAACGGAAAAAATAAAACTCTAAGTAAGTAGGTAATCGATATTCGGATGGCTTATTCCCAGGAGCTCCAATTCTATTGTTCTATAAACAGTTTCTCTCCATACATTGATTCCCAAGAGCGCCAAACTAAAATTGTTCCCAGCGGCTCCAAACCAAATTGCGTAAGGTCAACGAAACACAAATTGCGAACATATTCGAATCCGGGATTCCGATTATTCTCAAAAAGTCACAACTTTTTACATCAAGTAAAAAAAACGAGCCAAACCAGACACTGAAAATGACTAACAAGATTTTTATGAGTGTAATCATTTAGATAAGCCGAAAGAATAGAAATAGAAGAAGATATTGAAGAGAAACAAAACATGCTATGTTTGCTGAAAACACTGCGCTTTCGCAGGGAGACTGCACTCTTTATTCTGCACCAAACCAAAGAAAGCTGCGTTATATACAAACCTGTAGCTTTATATAGTGTATTATCTATGCCTGTAGCCTACACTCACAGAACAACAAAAACTTTTTAGACTTTTCTCATTGTTTATGCTAGTTGGCAGCTGCCGTTGTAAGTTTCTGAGCTTGTCTATGTCTTGAGTAACGTAGGTGTTTGTCCTCGAGTTCTTTATACGGTTGTTAAACTTCCGGTGCCCATATACATTTTATGAATATTTTCTATTCGATATAGATCTTTTCCTTGAGAGCTTTTATAAAAACATTTTTTTACAAAAAAAAATACAACCGACTTCCAAAAACAACACTACAAAGTGAAAAATAACTTTAATTTCGGAAGTCGGTGTCTGGTTAAATGTATTTTCGTTTTTTGTCACCGACTTCCGAAATTAAAGTTATTTTTCACTTTGTAGTGTTGTTTTTGGAAGTCGGTTGTATTTTTTTGTAAAAAAGTTTTTATTTTTCACTTTTTAGTCGTGGTAACTACCCCACACAAATTCTAATACCACTACCTGCAAAAGCAACTAGAACATCATCCATATAAAAGTGGGGAAAAAGTACGTATTATTGAAGCTAACTCAAAAACTACCCAAGCAATGTTAATCAATTTTATATGGGACCAACTTTGAGGTATACCCTTTCAAATAAAGCATTACATTTTCAAATTGGACGACTATATAAAAAGTAATGCGTGGTCATACATAAAAAAAAAACGTGTCGAATTGAGAACCTCTTCCTTTTTTTTCGTCGGTTAAAAGATGAGTGTCACAAGGTCAAGTTTCATGTAGGTATGTGAAGCTCAGGCGTATCCTTGACAGTGTTTCACATTTTTCAGGGTAAACCATGCAGTCAACTGAGAGATTCAGAAAAGTAAACTTAATTTGAACTTTCTTTATGTAGTTCAAATTAAGTTTACTTTTATATATTGGGTCAATGTAGGTAGGTAGGTCACAATACGAACGCGCGATGATGAGATCTACACAGCGTTGTTACAACCATGGAAGTACTTATCAATTTTGAAAAATCAAAAACCAAATTTTTTACAATATTTAACATAACTATCTACACTAGGTCCTACTTTAAATTCAATGACTTACTAAATATACAAATAAATACAATAAAAAAGAAAAGAACACTTTGGCGTCGAAGTACTCGTCCGCATCGCTGTCATCCGGAAACGTGCCCAGAAGACTGGCAGTGTTGCCATGTTGAATGGCAATGCTAATTCTTTGGCCAAAAAACGAGGCCAGCCCTCTGGCTATTTTGTTTACGCAATTCCAAAAGCTTTTGAAATCTTTTGAGTGACAAATGACAATCTGCACGCGCTATGAAGGTGAACTACTTACGTACAAAGCGCGGCAATCAATCTGCCTAGCCTTTTCCCAACTATCTTGGGGTCGGCTTCCAGTCTAACCGGATGCAGCTGAATACCAGTATTTTACATGGAGCGACTGCCTATCTGACCTCCACAACCCAGACTTTCGGGCTTCTGACGACCCGTAACGACTGTCAAAGATCCACGAATGACAGCCGGGACCAACGGCTTAACGTGCTTTCCGAGGCACGGAGGAGTCTCGGTATGTAAAGAATGGTCACCCATCCACTGACCAACCCCGGCAAGCGTAGCTTAACCTGATGGATCGACCCATGCGGCTTGTTATTACTTAGCCACGAGCTCCTCTTACAAAGCGCGGCAATACAAAACTTAAAATCCTTTGCCTCGGTGTCTATGGCGCGGGAACCACAAGGATTCCCGAAACGCATAGGTACTTTTCTTGGGATATTTTCATTATGACCCAACTGAAATATAAATAAACAGTTTATAAACAAACGAGGTTTTACTTGTTCTGAAAGTTTAAATTCCACAATAATTTGTAATATGTAAGACCATTTTGTCCTATACATTCATTTTATGGTCGCATCAGTGTTACATTTCGTGAGTCATCCGCAGTGTTGCAGTGCACACAAGTCGTACTATAATTTAGGGCCCGGTATGCACGGGCGGCAGTGACATTATTTTTCCTCGGCAATCTGCCACACTCTCAAATATCAGCGACCTTCAGTGCGCCCGCGCCTTGAGTAATGCGTCTACTTGAAATAAATTGCCGAATTCGATATTTTTTACCTGTATGACACTAGAAATTGACCAATTAAGTTTTTCTTTTGTTTTATTGATAAGGTCAATCATTTTATTTCTAAAACCTTGATGGCTTTATATTTTCACTTGATTTCAGTGGACTCATTTTGACATTTCTTAAAATGTTTACCTATTTTTAACCGACTTCAAAAAGGAGGAGGTTCTCAATTCGTGGGAACCTTTTTTTTATTTTTTTTTTATGTATGTTCCCCGATTACTCGAAGATGGCTGGACCGATTTGGATTTTTTTTGTTTTGTTCGAGAGTGTATACATCACAGTTGGTCCCATATAAAATTGATTAACTTTGCTTTGGTAGTTTTTGAGTTAGCTTCAATAATACGTATTTTTCCCCCACTTTTATATGGACGATGTTCTAGTTTGTTTTGCAGGTAGTGGTATTTGAATTTGTGTGGGGTAGGTACACAACTAAAAAGTGAAAAATAAAAACTTTTTTACAAAAAAATACAACCGACTTCCAAAAACAACACTACAAAGTGAAAAATAACTTTAATTTCGGAAGTCGGTGGCAAAAAACGAAAATACATTTAACTAGACACCGACTTCCGAAATTAAAGTTATTTTTCACTTTGTAGTGTTGTTTTTGGAAGTCGGTTGTATTTTTTTGTAAAAAAGTTTTTATTTTTTTTTTCTTTTTATACGCATCAGTTGATTACTTATAATATAAGTCTTCTTACATAATAGACGCGTAGACGAAGCAAAAAGAGTATTCTATGGGTCGTAGCAGGTAGCGTTCTGTAGTTTCTGTCTACCCCCATGAGAAGAAGGCGTGTACTTACTTAAGTATGTAGACGCGTAGAATTTCTTGGCTGGCCCTGATGGGAAATTTGCTTGAAATAGATCGATAATTAAATCTCTAACTATAATAATAGGTGTGTCATTTATGAATAAATCGTGATTGCGTGTTGACAACTTACTTTGAACACATGGTCGGTGTCGCGGTGAATCATAATTTGTTTATATTTTCATTATTTTCAGTAATTCTTGAATACCATAAAATGCATAAAGGTTTAATCTAAAAGTTTAATTTTTAACCGACTTCAAAAAGGAGGAGGTTCTCAACGTCGGAACTTTTTTTTTTTTTTTTATAAAATTGATTGATTAACTTTGCTTCGGTAGTTTTTGAGTTAGCTTCAATAATACGTATTTTTTCCTCATTTTTATATGGATGATGTTCTAGTTTGTTTTGCAGGTAGTGGTATTAGAATTTGTATGGGATAGGTACCACAACTAAAAAGTGAAAAATAAAAACTGTTTTTACAAAAAAATACAACCGACTTCCAAAAACAACACTACAAAGTGAAAAATAACTTTATTTTCGGAAGTCGTTGTCTAGTTAAAAGTATTTTCGTTTTTTGCCACCGACTTCCGAAAATAAAGTTATTTTTCACTTTGTAGGTAGTGTTGTTTTTGGAAGTCGTTGTAGTAGTGTTTAGAGAATATTTTCGGGAGCGCACTCAATGAAACACCAAGTCAACGAACCAACTGTTTATTAGCGGCTTACCCGCAACTTACAATTATTACATAGACACCACACGTCCCCTCTTAAAAAAAATCTTACATATATCAATAGATAGTAGGTATCTACATAAACAAATCGCTTTAGCTATTGTAAAACAACTGTTACTAAGTATACAATACTGATATCAATGCTAAGTTATATTCTGTTGCATTGTTTCGCTCAAGGAATAGAATCCGTAACTACCTGCTTATGCATTTTACTAATTTATAGTTTTACTCTTATAAATTGAAAAGCGTTATCCCTGAGTGAAACTGTGCAACTTTACTACACTACAAACGATTTACTTATTACGGTACAATAGAAAATATCTTTCTGAGTTGGTATATTATCAAACACACAGAGTAGGTACTTATCATTAGTTTGGAAAAAAGAATAATCTATGGTTTAAAAAATCAGCAATATCCTGTGATTCCTTATTGGTTTTACAAATACTTAGACAATAATTAAAATACCTATCATAATTTAATATTTGTACTTCTTCTTAATTAATGCACAAGCGCGCTGTTGGCGCACACTTGACCTCTCAGGAGCGTCATTGTTACTTATAAGCTGAGCTGGTTTCGGTATTTGTACTTCTTGATTTGAGCCTCCTGGGTCATTAGAAATTACTTTATGGGATTTTGTAAGTTCCGTTGAACTGCTATCCTGACCATCGGCATCGTCCACGATCGCGTCCTCTAACTTATCCTCTATAATGACGCTGTCTGAATCATCGGGCGTAAACACGCAATGCCGTTTAGTGGTGCAAGACGGCCCAACGGGTAGCAATTGATCAATGTGTCTTTTCCACTCTTTTCCGTCTGCACAACGTACTCGATAGGTTAGCGGTGCCTCTCTCGCGGTGACCACGGCCGGCGCCCACTTGTCAGCGCGCGCACGGTAATCTCGCGCTAGCACGTGGTCGCCGGGCGCGGCGTGGCGCTCGGTACCCGGATTGTGGCGCGCGGCGCGGGCCGCCGCCTGCTCGCTGGCGCGCTCGGCGCTCGGCCGCAGCACGTCCAACCTACAACGGAGCCGCCTACCCAGCATCGCCTCTGCAGGCGTGATGCCAGTTGTCATGTGTTCACAATTACGATATTGAAATAAAAATTTTGTGACTGCCGTATCAACATCGACCGTCTCGTGCGCAGCTTTTTTCATTGCGCGCTTTACTAGCTTCACCGCGTTCTCGGCCGCTCCGTTACCCGCCGGCCTATAGGGGCTAGTAATAGTGTGAGTGATGTAATTTCTTGTGAAAAAATTAGCTAGCTCTGCTGATCCAAAAGGCGGGCCGCCGTCGCTCACAACCTGCGAGGGAAGACCGAAACGAGCGAACAATTCCCTAAGTTTACCTATCGTCGCCATGGCGGTAGTGCCTGACATTTTCTGTACCTCAATCCACTTACTATGAGCGTCCACGGTGACGAGATAATGTATACCCTGAAATTCGCCGAAATCGATATGTAGTCTTTGCCAGGGTCGAGCGGGGAACTCCCACGGATGAAGCAGGGAACGTGGAGGTGCGTCACGCTGCTGGCGACAAGCACTACAATCTTTCGCGAGAGTCTCAATTTCAACATCTAATGTTGGCCAATAAACGTAACTCCTTGCCATATTTTTCATTTTAACTACCCCTAAATGCCCTTCATGTAATTCGGATA
Organism: Cosmia pyralina; assembly: GCA_946251885.1. Taxonomy (NCBI): domain Eukaryota; kingdom Metazoa; phylum Arthropoda; class Insecta; order Lepidoptera; family Noctuidae; genus Cosmia; species Cosmia pyralina. The sequence continues at coordinate 12,805,866 of OX276360.1, forward strand.
GAACTGATTTTCTCAGTGGCTCCGGCACGATTACCCGGTGATTATATAAAATACAAACACGATCCAACACTAAATTATCTTTCCGGTTGTAATAAGGCTTTTCTAACTCGGCTGTTATTTTTGTTGGCCAGCCAGTGATTAGATATTTTTTTATTTTATTTAAAACACTATCTTTCTGTGTCCATGTAACCACCTCTTTTGCACTGATTGGGATTGATTCCTCAACATAATTGACATATGATACCAAATCCAAGTCATCACAATATTTCCGTTCATATGGCAGTGGCAGTCGCGACAGTGCATCGACATTGCCGTTGTCACTCGATTTGACGAACTCGATCTCAAAATCATAAGACGCCAGCCTGGTGGCATATCTTTGCAGCCTACTAGCTGCCGTTTGCGGCAACCCAAATTTTGATCCAAAAATAAAAGTTAAGGGTTTATGGTCCGTTTTAATAATAAAATGGCGACCATAAATATATTGATGGTGCTTGATCACGCCAGCGATAATTGCAAGAGCCTCTTTGTCCAGCTGGCTATAAGATCGTTCAGCTGCATTTAACGTCCGTGACGCGAAACAAATCGGGCGCTCGTCGCCGTTTGGGAAACGATGTGACAGCACGCTGCCGATACCATATGAACTGCTATCCACGGGTAGTACTAATGGCAGTTTTGGATTATAGTGTACCAACACCTTGCTACTAAGAATAGCCGCTTTTATATCCTGAAAGGCCTTCACACAATCTGCTGACCAAAACCAAACACTTTGTTTACGCAATAAACTATGTAAAGGATGTAAAATAGTACTCAGCTGCGGTATGAACTTGGCATAGTAATTAATCATACCAAGGAATGATCTAAGCTGAGTTAAATCTTCTGGTGGTGGTGCATCCACGATCGCTTTTATTTTGTTTGGGTCTGGATGCAAACCCTGCTTATCGATAATAAAACCTAAATAAGTAATGCTTTCTTTCATAAAACTGCATTTTTTTAGTTTAATCCGCAAACCGACCTCACGTAAGCGAGACAACACAGCCCTTAAATTTGCTATATGTTCTGACCTGGACGCGCCTGTGATCGCCACGTCATCCAAAAACACTGCAGTTCCCTTCAACCCCCTAAGAGTTTCTTCCATAAACTTTTGGAATTTCTCGGGAATACATGTCAAACCGAAAGGAGTACGCAGGTAAATAAAAGTGCCTATATGCGTTGTTATTGCACTACAAGCCTGCGAATTCTCATCCAAAAATAATTGTTGGTACGCGTTGGTTAGGTCGATTTTAGAATACAGTTCGCCACCGGTTAGTGCAGCAAATAACTCCTCGATTCGTGGCATGGGGTACGGGTCGCGAATCAACTTTGGATTAATGGTGACCTTATAATCTCCGCAGATACGTATTTCACCAGATTTCTTTATTACCGGTACAATGGGTGTACCATAATCAGAGTAATCCACCTTACGAATAGTACCCTCTGCCTCGAGTCGTCGTAACTCCAGTTCTACAGGTTTACGTAAAGCTAGTGGTAATGATCTCGCTTTAATAAAAACGGGAGTCATGTCGCTTAATCTTAACGAAAGTTGCTTGGTGCATGTGCCAAGACCCGGGGCAAACACGGTGGGAAATTCTTTTTGCAACGTATCTACTAAATTGTCGTCTGATAAGTTCAACATCAATTCGTTAATTTGAATGCGATCGATATTTAATTTACTCAACCATGATCTACCCAATAAAGGTGGTCCACCATTCTTAATGATAAATAGTTTTAAATCTCTCGCCGAGTGTGTCCCAATCTCCACATTAACCACAATATAACCGATCACTTCAACCCGAGTGCCGTTATACGAATGTAAACAAACATCCTTTGCAATAAGTGGCAACGCCTTGAAGTGTTCATCTAAAGAATGAGTACTTATTGCAGACAACTTACTGCCAGTGTCCAGTTCAAACGTCATCGCCTTACCGTTAACTTTTACGCACACATTGTATGGCCGATCACTATTATTGCACACGTTTAGATTATTTAGATCTGAGTCCAAGTCGCTATCACTATTAGCCATATAATTTTGACCTCCCCCCGACGACCGCACCTCGCCCTGTCGGGGTTTTCGTTTGCACATAACTTTGAGATGGCCTTTTTGCCCGCACACGTCACAGGAATAATTTTTAAAACGACACACGACTGCTCGATGACCCTTGCCGCACCGCCAACATGGCTGTTGCGGCGCGCGCTGTGCCTCGTTCGCAGGCGCGGCCGAGGCGCGCGTTCCTTCGACGCTGCTCCCGGTCGCAGCGCGCGCCGTACCTCGTCCCATTGAGAGCCGGTGCATCGTCTCCGGCGCCCCGGAACTCGTCGACGTCGCCGACGCTGCTCCGCTGCACGTGCCACTCGCTTGAGCGTGCCGGTCAGCCGCTTCGAGTGCGAAGGCCAACTCCACCGCCCTCTTGTACGTCAGTGTCGGCTCGGCGAAGAGCCGCGATCTCATGTCATCGCTCACAAGGCCAGACACGAATTGGTCTCGTAGATTTTCTTCAAGACCACTTTTAAAGTTGCACGTGCTGGCTAAATGCTTAAGAACTTGCAAATAATCGCTCAGACTTTCGCCGCCATTTTGGCGTCTCATTCTAAATATATGCCGCTCAGCTATCTCTGAGCGCTTTGGTTCGAGATGGTCGCTAACTATTTTCACTAACTCCTGAAAACTTTTGGTCTCCGGATTGTCTGGCGCACAAAGATCACACATCAGATCATAAGTAGCTTCACCCACTAACGTAGCCACTTGTAATGCTGGTTTGATTTCGTTGAGCGCCATGAACTGTTCCACGCGTCGAATATATACCAACCATTTTTTGCTCGATAAATCGAATTGTTCTATTTTTCCGATCGGCATTTTATTGTCACTTCACAATAACACTCAACACTAACTATTAGTGATAATTTTACTTAGTTTTACTCGTCGCCAGTAGTGTTTAGAGAATATTTTCGGGAGCGCACTCAATGAAACACCAAGTCAACGAACCAACTGTTTATTAGCGGCTTACCCGCAACTTATAATTATTAATTACACAGACACCACAGTTGTATTTTTTTGTAAAAAAGTTTTTGGCTTATGAACAAATACATAATTATATTCAATCTGCCTAGCTTTTTCCCAACTATGTTGGGGTCGGCTTCCAGTCTAACCGGATGCAGCTGAAAACCAGTATTTTACATGGAGCGACTGCCTATCTGACCTCCACAACCCAGTTACTGGGTAATAATACGATACCCCTGTTGTCAGACTTTCGGGCTTCTGACGACCCGTAACTACTGTCAAAGATCCATGAATGACAGCCGGGACCAACGGCTTAACGTGCTTTCCGTGGCACGGAGTAGTCTCGGTTTATAAAGATGGTCACTCATCCTCGGACCAACCGCGGCAAGCGTAGCTGAACCTGATGGATCGACCTGTGCGGCTGTTATTACTTGGCCACGAGCTCCTCCAAACATATAATTTTATACAGAGTGTAAGTGTAAACAGTGGCAATCTTTTAAGGGTTCATTGTACCCATCATTATGAACAACTTTTACTATGGGACCAAACCTGAAATAGCGAAAAAAAAAATCAGCTGTTCAGTACATTTTTATGTTCGCATAATTCATCAAAATGTACGGAACATCTGATTGCTTTTTCGCGATTTCAGGTTTGGTCACATAGTAAAAGTTGTTCATAATGATGGGTACAATGAACCCTTAAAAGGTTGCCACTGTTTACACTTACATCCTGTATTACGTATATTATTTTATCCTTACTCTGTGGATTCCTAATTTGACTTAGATTAGTAGTCTCTGCAAATGAATATTCTTGGTAATATTAATTAGGTAGGTACCTATAAAGACGGACTTCTCAGAAAACCCCTCAGAATCTACTTGCACGCCGACTTGAAACCAGTTTTTGGATTACACAATGGTATCCGCGCTTGATGTTGTTTACAATATAGGGTTTTCACCAGCCCAATATATTAGGTCTTTACTTATGAAATTGCCGTTCTGCAGTACTGGCCATTTCAAATCAAAATAATTTTTGTTTGGCTAAGAATTCTAATTTCAAATTAATTTTATTTTAAAAACATGGATTTTTATTTCCAAAAGTAGTCATTTGTTTATTGATTAGTGTTACATTTTCATCGCATTTCAATCTTTTTCGTCATCATGGATACGTTAAAAATTCGAGTAATTATGGAATATGAGTACCGTCGTCGTGGCAGCAACGCGGCACAAGCGGCATGCAACATCAACGACGTTTACGGAGCTAACACTACAAACCAACGCACCACTTGTTATTGGTTTGCTCGCTTCCGTTCTGGAAATTTCGACCTGAAAAATGAACCTCGCGGTCGTCCGAAGACTTTGGTCGACAATGACGAATTAAAGGCGATTGTGGAAGCTGATGATACACAATCTACGGCTGAATTAGCAGCAGCTTTCGACGTTAGCGTCAAAACAATATTGGTCCATTTGCGTCAAATTGGCAAGGTAAAAAAGCTTGACAAATGGGTGCCCCACGAATTTTAATTCGGATTCAAGCGTAGGTAGGTACGGTCAGCAACAGAAGTCAGTTAACACTGCTAATTTTTTGACATCATCTGAATTAACACAAAATGATACGATAACCTGCTTTTTAGCATTTCATTTATTATATAAGAGTTAATTTTCTTTAAAATTTACATCATCATTTTCCGATTATAATGAAGTATTATTCTCAATAATTAATGTGATTTAAACTGAAGTGTTAATCGACTTTTGTTGCTGACTGTACTAGAACAGGGTTCCTAAACGCGGCAGCTTAAAATCTGTCTTTCATGGAAGTTTATATGGAGGAAGATAGGTACCATAGATATAAGAAAGAAATTTCTATAGTAGGTACTTACCTATATAAAATATATTTTTCACTGATGCGTTTAACATTGCCGTGAAAAATGTTTGTCAAATAAATCTAATTGGTGCTGATCCATGTGTCATGTTTGTGAACGGGCGCCGTCAGTTGGGACTGGTCGTCTCTTAGCTGCCATGGCTTATTTTTAATTTTAATATTTAATTTAGTTGTTTTAGTTTTTATCTTTTTATTACGGACGCTTTTTAATGTGCACGTCTTTCTACATTGTTCTCACATGTATATTTTCAACATGAACGATGTAACCATTATTTTGTAAAAATATTATGATTTAAAAGAGTGTCCGTGGAGTTTCTTGCCCGTTCTTCTCCATAGGGATCTACTACGCTTTGGTATGGGCAACTAGCTTCATCTTTCTGACTGACCGACCCATTGACAATTCAAAAGTGCCTGTAATTGGTTTATTTGAAATAAATGCTTTGAGTTTGAGTTTTTGAGTTGAGTTTGAGTTTGAAATTCATTCAATAACAGTTGATTTGTTTAATGTTTATGCATTATATGTACTCGTAAGTGTATATAAGTAATTATGAAAACCCTAACTCTACGAGTACAAAAAGCGATGCACGTGTACGTCATGATGGTTCAACATTAATGATGAAACAAGTTCGTTGGGAGATGCGACTCACTGCTGTATATGTTTTTTTTCCTTGAAAATAAATATTCAATAGTTATTTCAAAAATAAATATGTATATATATATATATATGTCGGATCTGGTCAATAGTATGGACACGTAAAGAATCGCAGGCGCGCCATAGGCGACATCACGTGAGGTGCCCACGCCTACAGCGCGCTTCTACAGAGTCGTGATGTTTTAACCTGATGGCGAGAAGAACAGTCTAGTGTCGGATCGCATCGGAGCAACATCGGGGTTACTACGCCACGGAACTGTATTCGATTCGTTGTGCTCCGTGATTGTGTTAGATTGTGATTTTAAACACCGTGTATCGCACCCAGTGTGTTTTCATTGTACGAAACCCATCTTCTGCCCACATGTCTGTCTAAATCTAACTGAGTAAATCCTGACGTTCCGATATATATTTGATTGTATAATAATGAAACAAAACAAAATATAAACAGAAAAATCAAAAACATCAATAGGTACGAAAAGTTGTATCTATCTATATAGTACGAGAAGAATAAGTCCTGACTGACTCATCAACACCCAGCCCAAACCCTTGGACCAAGAAAGCTGAAATTTTGCACAGAGGTTCCCTTTATAATGTAGACAAGGAATAAGGAAAGAATTCCCGGTAGTACTCGTACATATGTTCCCGTTTGATATTTTCGACATCCACGCGGGCAAAGCCGCTGGCAAAAGCTAGTTCTATATAAAATTTGGAACCGTGTCTCTTTTTCTCACATTAATGCAAAAAATTGGACGACTTCCAAGGCTCAGCAATACAACATAACATCACGCCCGTAATCCCCGAAGCACAGGTGTACCTATAGTACCTTCGCTCACATTTCGCCAGTTATGTCCCAAGGCTCAATGTTTTATTTTTAGCTCTACGTACTGGCTCTACAGGCCATATGGCGTGAACGAGCCAAGAGTGCTCATACAGCAAAATTACGTTTAGTCGTTTAAGCGGGTGCCTGCCGTTTTGCCAAAAAGATTTTGACAAAATTTCATTACCCAAACAAATTTTAGCAACCTTTTCTTATACCATTGCAATATTTCGAATGATTTTAGTACGCATATTTTCATTTGGTCAAATTTTTACTTGGCAAAATATTACTAAGTATAATGTCATTATGGAATTTGGTCTTTAATCAAATGATTTATTACAGCAAACAATCTTCAGACAATAAACGTTTGGTGAAATGATTTGTTAAGACAAAAAATATTAAGGCAAAAATAAGATTTTTAGACATTTGAGTTGCTGGTTAAATTTGATGTCTTTTGCGCTTGCACTTCTTTGTAAGTTTTTGTGCTTGAATTTGTCTGAAACAAGTCAAATTTATGGTTACTTGATATTAGTTTATTTATGGAAGTAGTTAGAGTAGGTTAATTATTTAAAAAAAAATGGTTAGGTTAGGTTAAAACTGTGACCTCCTACGCACGAGCCGAGCGAGCGAAGCGAGCGGTGCCGCGGCAGCGGCCGGCGAGTGCCAGACACGACTTGCATTAATAGAAAAAAATATATTGTTTTTAGTAGGTTATCCGGAACTCAACAATTTAGATTAGGTTAATTTCTTCTTTAAAAAAAATGGGTAGGTTAGGTTAGGTTAAAACTGTGACCTCCTACGCACGAGCCGAGCGAGCGAAGCGAGCGGTGCCGCGGCAGCGGCCGGCGAGTGCCAGAAACGACTTGCATTAATAGAAAAAAGAGATTGTTTTTAGTAGGTTACCCGGAACTGAATTATTTAGATTAGGTTAATTACTTATTTTAAAAAAATGGTTAGGTTAGGTTAGGTTAAAACTGTGACCTACCTACTGTGCCAGGAACGACTACATTATATAGAAAAAGAAGAGCACACATTGAGCGCCATTTATGATTTACCTCCTACCCACTTAGTAGTTCACATTTTTGTCATTGAAGTTTGACTGAATAGGAAAGGGTGAATTGAAAACTGACGATACTAAATAAGTATTTGGCTTATTTGATTTTGCATAAAAACTGTTATTCCAAATGAAATATTTGACTAAATAAAAAATGTTAGAAGTACTAGTTGGTAAACAAGTTATAGTTTAAACGTTCATTTGCCAAACATTAGGTTTGCGTTACAACTTTTTGTGAATAGATTTTTTGCTAAGTAATAATTTGGCAAATGAAATTATGCGAAAAATTTTTTGGGAAGTGAAAATTTGTCAAATTCCTTTTGGTAAAACAAGGGAGACCCCGTTTAAGCGTACCTAATTTATATCTACTTATTATTTTATGGAAAAACTTGGGACGACGTTAAGTTATCCGTTGAAAGCGGGGTTAAAGCTATTGCGAACTGGCTGCAGCATAACCTTTTGACGCTAAATATTGACAAAACGAAGGCAATCAACTTTGCCATCTCGAAACGTTCCGCCCCTAACTCTGTAACTTGTATACAGCTGCAGTCCTGTTCTAGCCCAGAAAATTGTACTTGCCCATACATCGAACAAACCGACTCGATTAAATACTTGGGAGTCTTTGTAGATAACCGTTTGTCATGGTCCACTCATCTGAGTGCTTTAAGGGGTAGGGTTCGAAAGATGCTCCGTATCTTTAAGCAGCTGGGTAAAATTGCAGATGACTCAGTTCTAAAGATGATATACTTCTCTCTCTGTCAATCGGTCCTTAACTATTGTATAATAGCATGGGGTGCGGCTGGTAAAACCTTTTTAATAAAGGTTGAAAGAGCTCAACGAGCTCTGCTTAAGGTTGCCTATGGAAGACCATTCCGGTACCCCACTAACACACTCTACACCGAAGTGGGAGTTCTTAGAGTCAGACAGCTTTACATCCTGTCAGTCACTCTAAGATTTCACAAAACCTCCATGTGCACTTGTATCCCGTCAAGTCGAAGGGTTCAATGGGAAAAGGTTCGCTGCCGTAAAACAATCGGTAGAAGGTCGTACGGTTTTATGGGACCGCACATTTACTCGAAACTCAATAACCGACTCCAAATTCTGCAACTAACGCATAATAAATGCAAAATTGCGGTTACAAAATGGCTTCTTACTTTGGACTATGATATGACTGAAAACTTCTTAACCTAACTGATATATATATTTATTTACTATTCTATATCACAAACATACTATTTATATATCACACATACACACCAACACACCCCCTCACACAACACATACATAATACATACATATTTGGAAATCTACTGTTTTTCTTTGTGTTTTATCATTAGTTTTCTTTTGTAAATTAGTTTTTATTGTATTTTCCTTTCATATTAATTACGAGTAAATTATTTTAAATTGAGAAATTTATTGTAACGTATTTAAACCTATTTCATGTATAGCTACAAATGTTAACGGAACGAAGCAGCCTGGATCTCACGACACAGGGAATCCTAGTGTGAGTTCCAGGAAACAACACATTGAATGTAATTTCTTAAACAATAAATTATTCTTATTCTTATTCTTATTCTTATTCTTATTAACATAACTTCAGTCGTAACTAAAGCTCTGTCAAGCGCCAATGTGCGAGTCGATCATTGCCTAATAACATTACATCAAGTGCAGCTCAGATAACTAAACATAATTCTAAACTATTTCCATAAATAAATTATTGAACATAACAGTGGTTTGGTGTGAACAACAACTACCGGGGTATCCGTTAACGACGAGAAAACTCCAACATGGTGTCTTGACTTGACATTGCTTACGTAATTAAATTAAGCCTAACGAGTGTACGGCGACTGAGGCGCTTGTGGCTAAGTAATAACAGCCGCACGGATCGATCGATCAGGTTAAGCTACTCTTGCCAGTATTGGTCCATGGATGGGTGACCATCTTTCCATACCAAAACCCCTCCGTGCCTCGGAAAGCACGGGTCCCAGCTGTCTAGATCTTTGACAGTTGTTACGGGTCGTGAGAAGCCAGACAGTCTGACAACCAGTCTTACCAAGGGGTATCGTATTATTCAATATCTGGGTTGTGGAGGTCAGATAGGCAGTCGCTCCATTTAAAATACCTACTGGTATTCAGTTACATCCGACTAGAAGTCGACCCCAACATAGTTGGGAAAAGGTTAGGCAGATGATGATGAGTAGTATGGCGAGACTAAACGGGGAAAATAAAACTGAAGTTACAAACCAGCTTAAATAAATAAAATAAAAAAAAATAAAATAAAATTTATTGAAGTATAAAGTAAAAATAAGATTTAAATAATTACAATCGAGGAAAATTTAATTCTAACTGTAATGTAGACCTGCCTGATCTAGGTTTATGAAAACCTGTGTTTCAGGCCATCAATTTACTTCAAACATTTAAAAAGAAGACAACAATAAAATTAGAAGCTAAATTAAAAAGAAGATATAATATTTTCAGTGAAGAATAAGCAACTATAATATTTGGGTATTATTATTTTAAAACTAGATTATGTAAGATATGTTTAAATAAAATAAATGAATAATATTAAAGTAGTTAGAGTAGAGACTATTATTAATTAGGTAAAGGCAGAGACTTATATTAGAGTAGGTAGACAGAACTACTTTATGATTTCTAGTAGTTTTTCCGTGTCTGCGTAATTGAGTTTTGCCAAATATTCCTGTAATAATAAATTACACCTATTATAACTTAGACTATAAATCTTTAGCACTCTGTTAAGCTTGTTATTATGAACGTCATTATTATGCTACCTATGAATGATGCAATTTTCAAGGACATGAACATTAAAAGAACCATTATTTTGCAATACCTCAGCTTTTTATCTCGCTCGCACGATACTGTTCGCGGACTGAGTCAGAGCGAGACTGACTGCAGTGCTGGGCGCCGATAGTTTTAGGTTTTTACGGTGCAAATAATGGTAATTTGAAAAAAAATTAAAAACATTAGACCTGCTTTATAGTTAGTTCAGAAAGTATACAAAGTTTCGTGATATAATTTGAATTATTTTTTGAATACCAGCGGTTTATTTGTTCGGTTCGGAGGTAATTTTGGATTTTTTTTTCATCGAGAAAATTTAATGGAATCGTGTTTTCGTCACACCTCAACTTTACCATATATTTATTTCATTATGAATGCTGCAGTATTTTCGACATAACGGAGGACCATCCATTTGAGGTAGGTGTTTATTGATGGGCTCTCTTTTGTCTAAAATTTTATTTGTCACCTATAAAACTTTTTTTTTTTCAGCTATTGACTGCAACCAGCATAGAGCATAAAATAATCATGTCTAGGTAACTTAAAATAAATTACTATTAATCACAATTTTCAGCTTGTTGGAGAATCTAAGCGGAAAAACGCGGAGAAAAACTGCTATAATTCAGCCCTTTTCAGCCAGTCAAACTATTCCGATAATGTCATAATAGTATCCTCGAAAAAAACGCGGGGTCAGCGAAATTACATAATTACGAGAATTACCATTGTTTCCATGCTCAGATTCGTCCCTAGTCTTAAATTAGGTCCACGCAAGTCAGTCAATAAGTAAGACAAATGTCCCTATTGTCGCACGGAATGACTCGGTAACAGAACTGTGTCAAGTATGCGTATAACTTATTTACTTTGATTACAACACGCAGGTTGGATAGTACAAGTGCAATATGTTTGTGCACTCACACTAGTTTCTGAGAAAGGAAATATAGTCGCACTGTGTAGTTTAAATAGTTGAAACGCTACGCGAGACAAAGTGTACTTATAGCGTTATATAAGAACTAAAATTCTAGTTTTTTTTTTTATCCTTTACCATGACTTTTGCACAATGTTTTATAACTAGCTGTTGCCCGCGATTTCGTCTACGATCCAGGATGAACAGAAACCTATGTCCTTTTACAGGTCATGATCTACCCATGTGCCAAATTTCATCTAAATCCGTTCAGCCGTTTTAGCTTGAACAAACAAACAAACTCACTTTTACAGTTAGGATCTCGAACTTATTCCCAACGTACGTTGAGGTCATCAAATACGTTTTCATATTATCCTTTTATACGGAGTGTTCGTTTCATATATGCGCGTAGGTAATTTGCTACGAGAGCGAGCGCTACGAGCCCCACATAATAACTTAATGGTTTTTACACCAAATTTATAATTAATTAATGGCTTTGACATGATGTGATAAGGCAACGGTGCGGTTTAAAAGAAAATGTAGTGACAAAAATTTATAAGAATATTGCTTAGATGTTTTGGTCATGTTGAGAGGATGAATGAAAGGCAAACAAAAACAAAAGGCACAAGGCAGATGTGAGTAGAAAGGCCTAGGAAGACATATAGTGGCCTTATTGGTGATGTTCTTCAGAAAGGTCAGGTGCGTAGTACTGGCAACCGGCGTGCGTGTATGACGAGGCAAAAGGAGTATGTAAGGATCGTAGCAGGTGGAGTTCTGTAGTTTCTGCCTACTCTCAAGGGAAGAAGACGTGAGTTTATGCATGTATGTATGTAATATAAACGCCTTGAATATTTCAGCTTGCAACATTATTTCATCAATTTCTCATCTTTATCTTTTTGATAATTAATAACAATGTGAATTCAATTAAAATTAAAAACAAGTCGTTGGTAGCGTGTCAAGGTCTTCTGCTACGATAAGAACCTATTAATGAAGAAATAAACACAAGTGATATGTTTTTAAACTAACAATGTACCTTATGTTATTAAGTAAGTAATGGAAACCTGCCTCATTGGCACGAGGTCGCAATGCGCTGAGTATGAGGTCCTGGGTCGATTCCCGTGTCGGGCAGTGTTATTGAGTTTTTCCATCTGGAGTTTCTCAGCAGCAGCCGATTAAGCAGACGATTAAGCATAGGATTAACACTGGATGGATGAAATGGCGGCAGGTCACGGGGACAATCTGCGACTCCCGCATTCCCCTTAAACTTAAGGGGAAGATATATAAAACAATGGTTAGACCTGCTGTCTTGTATGGATCAGAATGTTGGGCCACAAAAGGGATAAATGGAAAGCAGTTGCATGCAGCTGAGATGAGAATGCTAAGAGGGATGTGTGGTGGATAGAATAAGAAATGAGTACATAAGAGGAAGTCTAAAAGTGGCACCGGTGACTGAAAAGTTGTGCGGAAATCGGCTGTCATGGTATGGGTATGTGATGCGGAGGAGTGAGGAAAATGTCGTGAGGAAAGTTTTGAGTATGAATGTCGATGGCTATAAGAGTAGGGGAAGACCAAAGAAACGATGGATGGATTGTGTGAAAGATGACATGGCTAGAAAGGGGGTGACTACCGAGATGACGAATAATAGAGAAGTATGGAAAAAAAGGACATGTTGCGCCGACCCCAAATAGATTGGGATAAGGGCAGGAGAATGATGATGAGTTTCTCAGTAGCAGCCCTTTTTTATCGTGAAGAAATGCTCATGCATACTGCACTACCACGGGGAGATAGTACAGTTATGCGGGACTCTAACCCACTAAAATTCCACGGTGTCCTCCTCTCTGCCGCTTACGACGGGAACACGGGCACGCGTTAGCACTCATCCGTGAATCCGCCGCGGCTGTCCGTTACCGGACCCTCCTCTGGGGAGTACTCCCCATCACCGGCGCACCAGAACACATTGCACGCCATGACCACTCCAGGGAAAAACCAGCACATGGGTCCAGACGCCCTGTGTTTGGGCACCCTTGGTACGTGTCTTGGTCAGTAGCAGTCCTGAGTCTGAATTCTTGCCCGGTTGATAGCGATAAGCTGGCCCCCTGTTACATGGGACGAACCCACCCCACCAGAGGGACCCCTGCCTAACCCATAGAGTACAGGCGTGATGTTACGTTCATGAAAGAAATATCGCAGTTTAGGTACTTATATCTAGTCTTTTAATTATTTGGTCCCGACCAAACATACACCCAGACACTGAGCTGCAAATTGCAAAAATCGTAAGAAAATTTGAATTTCGCGGGCTACCTTAGTTCTTTCCCCTTAATATTATAGTAAGCACAGAACAGATAAATCAGTTCTATGGTAGTAAGTGTTATGTCAGGCCATGTCAAAATACTTTATTTTATAATCTCTCTACATAATAAAAACAAAGTCCCCCGTCTCGTCTGTCTGTCTGTACGTATGTTCGCGATTGTCTCAAGAACTACTGAACAAATTTTTATACTGTTTTTACCAATGGACAGAGTGATTCATGAGGAAGCTTTAGGTGTATAATTCAGGTTTTTTGTAAAATTGGCTGAAATATGACGATGATTGTTGAAGATGTCGGAAAAAATCATGCCGACTGGGAGCGTTACTGGCGTGCGCGTTACGATAGTATGTACGTTTCCGTGCGATTATTTCCGATCTACACGTGAGCGAAGCCGCGGACAAAAACTAGTGTATAAATAAAAATCAATTGCCGAATGTATGTAAGCGCATCACTTCAGAAGGGTTGCACCTAAGTGTTTGGCTAATTCTTTTGTTGCTGTTTGTATTGGTCAGGACAAGGTTTGTATGAAACAAAATGTTTTAAAAATTGTACGGAAAAGTGAAAATTTTTGGTTAAAAATCTCTTTATAAAAAAGTGAGTGAGTGAGTAATAAAGACAGAGAAATCTTCAAAAATATTGACAGAATCTAGATCGATTACATGACGTTTAGTTGTTCAGATTCTTACAATGGAAAAAAAATTTTTGTTGTTTTAGTTGTTTTGTGAAAAAAGTTGTAGAATGTTATTTATAACACTCTGCAATTTTTTTAAATACTAGCAACAGTATGTAGTTTATAGCACTCAGTGTGTTATCGTTGTGAAATTATTTATTTATTTTAAATAGAACGGCCGAAACCAATTACACTATTTAAATATAATTACATACACTACATAATATATAGTTTTACATTTTATTATATAATTGTCATTTCATTTCATTATATGGTCGTACTGTAAAGTAAGTAATTAGTACACCATGCGAAGCCGGGGCGGACAGCTAGTCGATAATAAAAATTTAAAATTTTCAGTAATTAGTGACAAGTCACTTAGTTATTGTTATGTTATATTATTCTGCCACACAATATTTTAACACATAACACCATTAAACGCAATAATAAAATCGTTAACGGAATGCGAGAAATGTCACAGTGATAACAAAAAATTAAAAAAACATTTGAAATGCGTGCAGGCAACAAATTACACCTGAACGTTGCGCATGGGTTTTAAGGCTGTGCGGCGAGCGCGGGAGTCTGCGCGGGAGTGGAACGAACTGCGACGCCGGCCGGCGGCGCGCATAGTACAGGCGCGTCGCTCTCCGACAGCGCACGCGCAAATCGCTGATACCACAGCACGCTATAAAAGGGTAGGCGCCCTTGCTGGAACCCACTTACACGCTTGTTCTTCAAGTAAAAGGATCTTTGGTGACCACAGTCGGGACCAACATTTGTGCTAAAATGTCAGCGGAACATCTGGATGTGTTGCTACGACATGCGGAGGGTGAAGATGACACGGATGGTGTCGTGCTGGCCAAGGGGGTGTCCATGATCGTCCTCTTCTGTGCCTCCATGATCTGTGGTCTGGTACCTCTGCTGCTGGCTAAGAAGTTCCACTGGCTGTCGGCTGAAGATGCAGGGAACCTGAAAACCACCAACAGGGTCGTGATGACTCTGCTGTCATTCGGTGGTGGTGTCCTGCTGTCCACAACATTCATGCATTTGATACCTGAAGTGGAACATAATGTGGAATACCTTCAGAGTGAGTAATTCTGTTTATTTTTAGTAATACATATTATTATATATACTTAAATTTGTATAAATAATTATTGGGAAAAGTAGGCCACATAAAGCAAGCCAGAATCTGCTATATTACTTAACTTAACAGCCTAAGTCGATGTGTTCATTTAGGTGAATTTTTAATCAAGAGGTGATTGATAATCCTGAACATGTTTTATTTTGTTTATTTGATTTTGTTCCTAACTAACTTCTATCCGCGAATCCTTTCGCGTAAAATTTCTAAGATGTTAAATACACTTTCTCAAGAATTGGGCTATCAAATGCAAAAATATTTTTTTTAAATTCGACTGGTACTTCGAGAGATTAACGCGTTCAAACAAACAAAAAAACAAACTCTTCCGCTTTATTATTAGAATAGATTACCCAATTGGGTAATTCTAATACTCTTGTTTACGTGTGCAAATACGTCAAAATTTAAAAAATGAAGATGCACTAAAGTTCATCGAGCGATCACCTGAGCTAGCGATTGCTCCGGTCGCACTTACGCTAAACACGTAGTTAAGTATTTGCTGCTACCCTCTCATGTTATAAATGAAATTATCACAATAATTCCATACGTTTATGTTTAAGGTTTAATCAATAAATGCCTCATGTTGTAATAAGTTTGTAGCCATTATTATTATATACTTATAAAGGTGCTCGCTAGCCTGTAAAAGTGTTTTTATTAATATTATTTTAAGTTAATATAGAATTTTCAAAACTAACTAACTAATAAAGTTCAGACGTTTTATAAAATAACATTAGACACACTTATTCATATCATGCGGAAAAAACATAATCCCGAAATATCTAAAGGCTTATAAAGTCCGTATCAAATCTGAACAAGGAAGGAAGTTAACGTAACTTTACAAGAATCTAAATATAACGGAATAATATTGCGTAATTTCGTTACAAGACTATCAAATATACATATTTTTTTTTTTTTTTTTTATTCAACAAAAATTACACAAGAGTACTTCACAAATCTTCTGCCAAACTACAGGACAGTTTGTCTTTTCAACAGGCTTGATGCCTCAAATAAATGAAGAAGAATAATACTTACCTATATTCGTAAAATCCATCTAGAAGTTGTGTGTAACCACTTGTAAAATACTATATTAGCGACTCCTCATTTGAAAGACCTAAAGATTGAGAAGAAAATTTGGGACTCGTGATCTCTAATGTGATCGTGCTTTGAAGGAAAACTTTAATTTAACGCAGCTGTTGAAAATGTTACTGTCCTTTGGATGGACACTTTCCAGCAGTCATCAAGAAACTTGTAAACTGCCCACGCGCAGCTCTTTTGGTTAGTGTTTTAGGTCTAGAGCTGGGTAGGAGAAAATCATTTGATCTGATTGAACTTAATTAGATTCTCAGACCGAGAAATTATAAATATCCATGTTTATTAAAAACAAATAAAAGAAAGTACGCTTTTATTTGATTAAGTAATGAACATTCGTCCAATAAGTAGCGTTTGTTTAAGTACTTCTCAAGTTCGCATCACACTCACGTATGCCATTGCTATGCCCATAGACATTGCACAACACAGCTCTTGAACTACAAAATACAAAGGTTCCAATTTGATGATCACGACGTACCATGAGTAGCATGGCTATTATAACGTCAAACAATAATAGTGTTAAACCTTTTAAGTGGTGATAGTAGGTACTCAATAAACTTTTGCTACAGAACCAAGCTAGAAATATCGAAGCTTACATTTTGATCGAGTAGATCTATATTGTATTTTAGTTTTTAGATGTTTCAGTGTTAGTAACAGTTGTTCATATTTAATCAGTATTTCATGAATAAATATGAACAACTTTTTGGACCAACTCAGTTTCAAGTGACCTTTATTAACAATATAATAAACTAGTTTTATAATCTATGAATAATAAAAGGTTTAGGACACCGGATACCTCCAGATTGCTCTTCTTTTTAGATATGCTCTCCCACACTTTTCCATAGCCCCTTCCGCGGTAGCTATTCTGTTTCAAAGACGGGGAATACCCTTCAAAACATCCTAACTAATATTATAAATGCGAAAGTGAGTTTGTTTGTTTCTTACACTTTCACGCTAAAACGGATTTGGATGAAATATGGTACATGGGTAGACCATGACCTGAATTAGGACATAGGAAACTTTTATACCGGTAGTACGTTCCCGTGGGATAATTTCCGACATCCACACGTGCGAAGCTGCGGACAAAAGCTAGATCTATATATTTTTTGTAGACGGTATAAATTTTCGCGTAGGTTTCAAGGCTCAATTGTTTTGACTCGGCGTACTCTCTCATTAGAATGTGCGAAGTCGAGAGGACATTATCTAATGGTTGCGCAACCCGCCAATATGATTGTGTGCCACTATGCAGGCGTAAACAATCATATGTCTTGGGGTTTTTTTTTTAAAGATATCTTAATAGCTGTAATTATTGCTTACCACAAGAACGCTGCGAAGATTAATACGAGTATTACTGTTCAAGGAGATCGGCTATTGTGGTTTAGTTCATAATTTAAAATTCCAATGTCAAATTGGTATAAAGATGATTTTAAAAGAAACTATAAATAAGATACTCTAAACTGTAGGCACAGAGCATTATATATATTTACTAGGTTAAATCATTATGAGATAATGATTCTACAAAGGCCAAAGGCAGACATAATGTGATGCCATAACGTCGGCTTAATTTGTTAACCTGCCAAGTAAAGCTGGCTATATAAGGTCTCATTAAAATAGATGGACAAATTTTCACAGGGTGTTCTACCCATACACATGATCAGCCTATAACGTTCCCACTGCTGGGACACAGGCCTCCTCTCTGTGAGAGGGAGTGGGCCGTAATCCACCACGCGGGCCCAGTGCGGGTTGGCAGTTGTCACAAGTCTTCGAATTTTTGATTCCAGGGCATGCCGGTTTCCTCCGGATGTTTTCCTTCACCGTTTTGAGAGCAGTGGTGATGAAATAATTTACACAAAGTAAAGCGCCTGTCGGGGTTCGAACCTACGACCTACAACTCGTAAGTCGCGGCCGTTACCACTGGGCCACCACTGCTCCTACCTGCTTCTACCCATGAATATGACCAACTTTCACTATGGGGCTAACTCTGAAATCGCGAAAAAAATCTGCTGTTCAGTACATATCTACACCAAAGTCGTCAAAATGTAGAGAGGAGCTGATTTTTTTTTTCGCGATTTCAGGTTTGGTCCCATAGTAAAAGTTGTTCATATTCATGGATAAGAACACCCTGTAAAAATTTGTCCATCTATTTTAATGGGACCTTGTACATTTTGTTTTCCTAATTTTCCTAAAATGTGTGAAAGTTATGCTATTACTGCTTTTATTTTAAAATATCAAGGAAACTTATTAGAACCAACGGGATTTTTAGAATTTCGATTGCTAAAGTGATAAATATATTAGTCGGTTTTTTCTTCGTCCTGTAAACTATGAAAAAATGGACTTAGTAGGTTAACAAAGTAATTAGGCCCACGATATGGCATTCTCACCCAGTCTTCCTCAGGCTGATCCAGACACAAAACATAGTAGAAGCAACAAAATTAATACCATTTTAGAATAGAATAGAATATATACTACTGACTGACTCTGACTGAGTCTGGTTGACTGGTAGAAAATGCCTCGGGCATTAAGTCCGCCTTTGTACGGTATTTTCTTTTACTTGTGCATAAAGTTTTAATAAATAAATAAATATATTTATTGTAAAACCTTGCAGGTATACATCATAATAATATGTACAAGGTCTTAAAAATAAAAGGTAGATCTGCATGTTTTGCCATTTATGGCGTACAAAACAACATTATAATGGCGTATAAAACGGAATAATAATAAAAAATAGTCTATACAGCAAACTACAAGTGCACTTTCATAGAGTTCATCGATAAGTAGAGTATACAATATGCAAACAGTTGTGGCAGTAGCGGCCGGTTTATTACTGCTGGCTTTATTTGTTGTCGTTCCTGACTTTCTCATTATATTGACCCCAGATATACAAAGTCGTGCCTTACGATTTAAGTTTTAAGTTTGTAGTAAGGTTTAAGTTAGTAAGTGTTACGACGGGTGGCCAGATATTATAAATAAATAAGACGACCAGACTATTTTATGTATCGTGTATTCAGCCATTGCATGACGAGCGATCGGAGTCGGTGACAAGACAACAGGATCCGGAAATACCACAGATAATATATATTTTATAAAGACTGATACACATACGTAACATCTCCCTTATTAAGAAAAGAAAATGGAATCATTACGTGGAACATGGTACGTAAGTATACTCTTTTTTTTTTTTTTTTTTTTTTTTTTAACATTAACAAAATTCTTATATACTAGTAGACTAAGTGGAACGGAACATCTCTAAGAAGTGACAAGTTGACTTGACTGACATTTACATTGCGACAGTTCTGACAGTGACGTCTATCAAATTGACTTAACTAAGTTTTGACAGCTACTAACAAAACAAAATTAGGTTTGACAATGCTTGTACAACAAACAATACATTTAGTATATTAAATTAAAACTAAGTACAAATTAAGAACTTAATCTAGACCAATTTTCAAAATCTTCGGGGCTTTATTATTGCTCTACCGAATGAAGAATAAGTTGTGTGTTGAGTTTGTTTATTTGGTGTATGTGATGTGTTTGTTTTTGTTTCAGATTCTTGGACAGGATTACTTGTACAAGGAGATTGATAATTAGATGGAGATGACGACGGCAGTATATTGGAAGGCGACGGTGGATCAGTGTCAAGTGGAACTGATGGGGATTGAAGTGAACTTCTTCTACTAGGAGCGGACTCAGTTGGTGAATGTTTTGGCTGTAGGATATGTTGGCGATTACGGCGAAAAGTACCTTCCGGGGAGACAATAGTATATGATCTAGGCTGTGGACCTATGTCTGACACAGTACCAGGTGTCCAAATACTGTCTGGCTGTTTCTGGAAGTAAATTTTATCACCAATGTTTAGGGAAGACAACGGTTTAGTATGTTTATTATAATAAATCTGTGATTTGTTCACTTTTATTTGAGTTTTATTTGTTAGAGACCTGTAGTTAGGTATTTTAGGTTTCAGAGTTTGTTCTAAGACTGGAAGTTTAGTTCTGAGTGTCCTGGACATTAGTAATTGGGCAGGCGAATACATATTTTCTTTAGGTGTATTCCTATACTGTAATAATCCTAGATGAGGGTCTGTATTATCAGTAAGACATTTCTTTAATATGTTTTTAACCGTGGCTATGGTTCTTTCTACAAGACCATTAGACCGTGGATAATAGGGACTTGATGTAATATGTTGTATTTGCCAATCTAAAGCAAAATGATTAAACTCTTTTGAGTTAAATGGGGGACCATTGTCTGAAATTAGAATGTTGGGTATTCCATGTCTGGAAAATATAGACTTTAGGTGACTAATGACAATTTTACTAGTAGAACCACCTGCTAGCTTTACAAGCTCGACATATTGGGAAAAATAATCTACGACTATGACATACTTGTTTGAATTGAAATCAAATAGATCAACTCCGACTTTATTCCAAGGGATTGGTTTTACCTCATGGGGCTGTAGTGACTCTTTGGAATTGCTGCGTCTGTTAGTGAGACAGTTATGACAATTATTAACATATTTTTCTATATCAGAGTACATATTGGGCCAGTATACTAGATTTCTTGCCAATCTTTGGCAACTATGAATACCTTGGTGACCTTCATGTATCTGTTTCAAAATGTCTTTTCTCATGGCTACTGGTATAATGACACTGTTGTTTTTGAAGACAATACCATTAATTATATGTATATCGGTTTTTAAAGGAAAATAAGGCCTAAGTATGTCTGGAAGCAATTTTTTATGTTCAGGCCAACCTGTTATGCAATATTTACTTAAGAGTGACAATTCATTGTCTTGGGAAGTCTGTTCTTGAATAGATTTAAGTTTATTTGGACTAACTGACAGTGATCTAATGACTAAATTGACATGTAAATCTAGATCAGAATCTAGATCATGTAATGACTGTTCTGGTAAAGCTGCTCTAGACAGAGTATCAGCTACATAAAGATATTTACCTGGTTTGTAAGTTACGTTCAGGTCATATGGTTGTAATCTTAGCATTATTCTTTGAAGACGGGGTGGAATGTTATAAATTGGTTTTTTATACAGCGATACTATTAGTTTGTGATCTGTTTCAACTAAAGTGTGGCGACCATAGACATATTGGTGAAACTTTGTACAACCAAATAGGATTGCTAACAGCTCTTTCTCAATCTGAGAGTATGACTGTTGACATGAGCTTAATGAAGCTGAAGCATATGCTATGGGGTGTTTATCATGGCAAATCACTGCACCCATGGCATCTTTAGACGAATCAACTGACAGTGTAATTGGTTTATTTTGATCATAATATGTCAAGACAGGGGCTTTTGTTATACATTCCTTTAATTCATTAAATTCTACATTATGTCTCTCTTGCCAAGACCATTCATTATCTTTAGACAGAAGTGTTCTTAAATTAGAAGTTTTATCTGACAAATTCTCTATGTATGAGCCTAAGTATGTAACCATACCTAAAAACCTTTGTAATTCTGTGACATTTGTTGGTGGTGGCATACTGCAAATGGCTTTCACTTTGTTTTCATCAACTCTCACACCATCTTTAGAAAAGATGTGTCCTAGGTACTTGACTTCACTTTTACATATATTAGACTTGTCTTTATTAAATTTTATTCCTATTTCTCTAGCTCTATCTAAGACTTGTTTTAACCTAAAATCATGTTCTTGTTTAGTTTGACCGTAAATTAGGAAATCATCCATCATGATTTTGACTCCTGGAATATCACTGAATCTATTTGTCATGATGGAATGAAACAGTTCTGGGGCTGCATTTATCCCGAAGGGAAGTCTTAGGAATCTATATCTACCTTGAGGTGTGATGAATGTACATAGTTTTGAGGAAGCTTCATCTAACTTTAGCATATAAAAACCTTTGTTTGCATCTAGGGTAGTGAAATATTGTGAACCAGAGAGGCTGGATTTAATTTCATCAATAATTGGAAATTGATAATGAGGACGCATAATGGCTTTATTAAGTTTTCTTGGATCAATGCACAGGCGTAGTTTACCATTTTTCTTTGATGCAATTACAATTGAGCTTACCCATTCAGTAGGTTCCTCGACTTTGACTATAATTTGATTTTTTTTTAACATGGCTAATTCTTCTTTTAATTGTTCTAAGAGACTGAATGGAATTCTACGACAGGCATCTATAGACGGTACAGCATCAGGCTTCATTGACAAATGACATTCATAATCTTTAAGACAACCTATTCCTGAGAAGAGATCTTTATATTTGTCAAGCTGTGATACATTGAGTGACTCATGAAATTGGACATTATGGACTCTTTTAACTAATTTTAAATTCTCACAACTGTTGCGACCAATAATATTCCTACAGGGTATATCTATAATGTGGAAATTAACATTGTATAGTTTGTTGTTATGTGTGACAGACAGAATGCATTGACCTACAGTCGGTAATACTTCACCGCTAAAGGTTGATAGTTTGTGACTACTTTTCTTTAAACTACTCAATGGCAAATTAAGTTTTTTATAAGAGTTAAATGATAAAATGTTAGTGTCAGCACCTGTATCAAGTAAAAAGTCTACATTCTTACTATTTATGGACAAAGTTGTATGATAAGGGTTTTTTTTGCTGACAGAAATCTCATTAGTGAAAAGACTATTTAGAAAATAAGTATCAGTACCCGTACTTTCTTCTTCTTCTTCTATGGATCTCACATGTTTGCTGCGGCAACACTTGGCAAAGTGATTGGGCTTGTGGCAGTTGTTACAGATGACTCCTATGGCTGGACATTTTGTTCGGTGAACTTGACCACATCTGGAACAATTCTTGGTTGACTGTTTGGATTGAGGTTCTTGACTGGACGATGCTTTACTTGATTGACGACTTTGACTTGTTTGAGACTGATGACTTTGACTTTCTTGACGGCTATGACTTCTTTGACGACTGTGACTTCTTTGACTGTGACTTTTTTGATTGCGACTCTCTTGACTACGATGTGTTTGGCGACTGTGATGCGATTGACGACTGGCAACGACACTTACTTCTTGGCTTGATAAAGCTTTAGCCTGTAACCTAGTATTTCTTAGTGTTTTAGCGAGACTGACGGCGGCATCAAATGTTGATGGTTTCTCGATCAGGATACGTTCTCTGATGTACGAGCAAGATGAATTTAAGTTCCATGAGAATATGTCCTTTACTATATCATCGGCAAGACCTTCAAAATTGCATTGGATACTTAGATTCTTGAGATCCGTGGCATATGTCTCAATTTCTTCATCTGGACCTTGTTTTCTGTTGAACAGCTTATGTCTTTCGACGGAAATATTGACACGTGGTGTGAAGTAGTCTTCAAATTTGGCGAGTAAATCCTTATAGGTGATCTTGTCAATTTGTATGTTAAACGAGTAAAATATCTGAAGAGCGTCTGGGCCTATGATTTGTAGTAAAATGGCTACCTTTCGTTTGTCTGGTTGTTCTTCTAAATTGTTGGCTATCATGTAAATCTCTAGACTTGTGTTGAAATTTCTCCAAGCCAATGGCATGTTCGAGTTGTTGATATCTAAGCTGAAATTACTCGGCGGCAGGGGATAACTTGTATTATTTGCGTTTTTATTTTCCGGCATTTTAGGGCTGGACCACGCGGCGACGTTTTACTCGAAATTTTTTTTTTTTTTTTTTTTTTTGACTGTTTGCGGCACTTACTTTTGTGGTTTTTTGTGACTTCTTTTTCTTCTGTATCTTCTGACACCATGTTACGACGGGTGGCCAGATATTATAAATAAATAAGACGACCAGACTATTTTATGTATCGTGTATTCAGCCATTGCATGACGAGCGATCGGAGTCGGTGACAAGACAACAGGATCCGGAAATACCACAGATAATATATATTTTATAAAGACTGATACACATACGTAACAGTAAGCACCTACGTCAGAAGGCTCGCCATAACTTACGTGCACTGCACCGGACGTCGGCTAAACAATTAACTTATTACCAATTCAATGAAGGGAAACAGAACCAGACCAGCGCACGCGCACCGCATCATAACATTAGCGTATTCCCCTGTTTCAAACATTAATATATTACATTCAAATTACTATTGTTTTTGGCTTATTGCATTCTTGTGGCTTTATAAAGCCACACTCATGAACACAGTTGCTTTTATTTGCATATCAATAGGAAAATAATGTTTGAGTTACATCGCAAATTCGCAACAGACAGTTTACTATGTATTAATTTGTAATACATATAATATTTACATATGTATGACAAATCATATGACAAATATTGATATTTATGATTGCATTATTTATTAATTGCTCATTTATGTGTTACCTACACCTAACTGTTACTAAGCTATGACGTTCCGTGAATATTACTATTGGATTTTCCACATTAAAACATAGTAAGCACGGTTACAGATTAAGCTATACAATTCCAGTATAGTCCAGCTTGATGTGTAGCCGTGTGTACCACGTCTGATATTATATTCTAAGCGAATGCATGCATGTTTCTGCATTTTATGAGAGCTTAACAATTTCAATGAAACATACTCTATAACGTCAATGTTTCATTGAAATTGTTTATAAATAAATGCATTGAATATAGAACATAATTAATAATATATTTAGAATAAAATAAATCATAACTCCACTTATCCACATGAAGTCATGAGGAAACGCGTGACGTCCGTGGGAAACACATTTATCGCACAAGTTCACATAAAAACAATGTTTCTCGGAACCTATTCTTTGCGAGAGCAGAGAAAGTGTCGCATTCTCGTACACACAGCACGTGTGCGATATTAAAACGGTTAATGTAATATAATAAGTCGCTTTTAGTGTCTGTCTGTGTGACCGCGTAGTTCTTCTAAACTACGCAACGCATGTTAGATGCGGTTTTCACTATTATTTAGAGTATTTATTCCGAAAGCTAAGTGTTAAACGTGCTTACAATAATGAAATGTTTTGTCAAGTCGTAAAAACCGTGGGCGGCTCGCTAATCCTAATTATAATATTATAAATGCAAAAATAAGTTTGTTTGTACCGCTTTCGAGCTAAAACGGCTGAACGGAAATGGATGAAATTTGGCACACGGGTAGACCATTACCTGGAAAAGGACATAGTTTACTTTTTACCGACATACCATGCGGGCGAAGCCAGTATTACCTAAGTATAATAAAATAAGGAAGCTAGTATTATAATAAATGCAAAAGTGAGTTTGTTTGTTTGTTACGCAAAAACGGCTGAACGGATTTGGAATAAAATTTGGCACACAAGTAGACCAAGACTTGGATTAGTAGTTTAGGACATAGAATACTTTACATCGTGATAATTTCCGAACTCCTAGCGGACGATGCCACGGGCATAAGCTATATAGTAGTTAATAAGGTTGGTGAGCTGCTGTCACCGCATTGTTAAGCGGTTTCCACTAACCGTTAAATACTGAAAAGTGAAAACAAGGAATTGTTTTGAATCAGAAGCATTCGTGTGTTACGTATCGTTCGTAACTTATCGAGTATTCAAATCAAACGGAAACTCGGAAATCGTGTCTGTGGTTATCGTAACGAATGATCCACATAATAGGGATCTTTTTTATTCCTAATGAGCTAGGCTAGAGGTCGTAAAAAATACCTTGTTAGTTAGTTTCCGCAGTGCTAAGTGTGTTTATGTTTCATTGTTTTATACAACTCGACATAACTTCTTAGGTAGTTAGGTACATTATCGAGGAAAATGTCAATTGTGACTTAGAATGGAATGGATATAAATTTTTCAAGTATATTTCATACCCTTGTGTCTTACCTTATCTTGCAGTTTAAAATAATTATAGGTACATACCTAAACGTAATATTTAAGGGGTAGTATTTAAACGCACATCAAAAATTACCAACTTTTCCCAACAGAATACGTACATCAAAAATACTGTTTGCACATCAAAATTTGCACGTTTAAATAAATTAAACTTAACGTCAGGTCGACGGAGCCCCGCTACGCGGGGCTCCTATTTCTGTCTGCAGGGTTTAAAGGAACCTAACCAAACCTAACCTCGGGGTGCCCAATAATTATTATTTGTACAATTTTTGATATTTTTAGATGCGCATTTATTATTTTTGATGAACAGTTAGTATTTTTGATATGTAATTAATATTTTTGTTGTAACTTCGGACAAAAATTGATGTATAATAATGATTATTATACGTGCAAATTTTGGTGTGCAAACAGTATTTTTGATGTACGTATTCTGTTGGGAAAAGTTGGTAATTTTTGATGTGCGTTTAAATACTACCCATTTAATATTTTTCTGATGTGCGATTAATAATTTCCCATATTTAAGAGGTTACCGAGCGCGCAGTGGCGCCCTCTACATTTGTTTGGTTGTTTCTTTTAGTTTAGAAAGAAAATGCAGAAAATAAGCCGAAGTAATTGTGCTCCACAAGACTATACGAT
This sequence comes from Cosmia pyralina, assembly GCA_946251885.1. NCBI lineage: Eukaryota > Metazoa > Arthropoda > Insecta > Lepidoptera > Noctuidae > Cosmia > Cosmia pyralina. The sequence continues at coordinate 12,832,605 of OX276360.1, forward strand.
ATTATTATTACAGATAATAGCTCTAAATTGTTAAGTTTTATTATAATCGGTAAAATGGAAAATAGTTGCCACTAAGCTCCGTTTTAACGATTGTAATAAAACTTAACAATATATTTGTAATAATAATAACGTATAGTCTTGTGGAGCACAATTATTCCGGCTTATTTTCTGCATTTTCATTCAAAAATAAAAGAAATAACCAAACAAACGATCAGGGCGCCATTGCGCGCTCGGTAGCCTCCATCATCATTTAAAACTACCTAGCTACTGATTGTAAGGTTGTGAGAACCATTGTAAGCAGAAAAGTTATATCTACTCTAAAGGGAAATGTCAATGTTATTATTTACTAGCTTTTGCCCGCAGCGTCGCCCGCGTGCAGGTCGGTAATAATTGCACGGAAACGTACTATCGAGATCGTAACGCGCAAGCCAGTAACGCTACCAGTTGGCATGATTTTTCCGACATCTTCAACAATCATCGTCATATTTCAGCCAGTAACAAAAACGTTAATGAATTACCTATACAGGGTTAGTTTTCAAAGACCAGCCAAATTTTCACAGGGCGTTCTACCCGTGAATATGAACAACTTTTACTATGGGACCAACGTTAATATCACGAAAAAAAAACAGCTGTTTCATACAAAAGTTCAATACCTACTCAACCAAAATGTATGAAACAGCTGATTTTTTTTTCGTGATTTCAAAGTTGGTCCCATAGTGAAAGTTGTTCATAATCATGGGTAGAACACCCTGTGAAAATTTGGCTGGTCATTGAAAACTAACCCTGTATATCTAAACCTTCCTCATGAATCACTCCGTCCATTGGTGAAAACCGTATGAAGATCTGTTCAGAACTTACTTACATACATACTGACAGAGCCGCGGCGGGGACTTTTATTAATAATATGTAGATACATACCAATGTCATTAAAGTATCACATAAGTCTTAAAAAAAAACAATCGTTTTATAAAACTAAAGAGCTAAGATAATTAAAGATCCGGATGACTTCACAGACTAGGTTTTTCCTCATGTCCTTATCCGTTCGATATCCTCATATAATAACACAAAGTTCACGAGCTGTCACGGTCAGTGTTACGTGGGATTACATAGACGACTATATCATTTACATAATACTGGTCACGCTTTAATTAATAACTCAACATAACTGTGTTATCACAGGATTGTCTTTCTTGGAGCGTGCAGAAGTAACAAACAAACATACAAACACAAACACATATACACACACAAACACACACACACACACACACACACACACACACACACACACACACATACTTACAAACTTTCTTCTTTAAAATATTAGTGTGACTAACACTACACTTACACACATTCTATTAAAGGCTTCCTCTCCTGTATACTGTGCCACTCTTGACATCGAAGTCTGTTGCAACCAATGGAAATTTCATTTATGTGAGAATGCTGGTATCCATAACACAAGTTAAATCTTTTTTTGGATACCAGAGTTCATACTATTTTTGTATACGCATGGTTTAATAAAAATTTATTTTATTTTATTTATTTTATTATTATTGTGTTACTAACCTACTTCTTATCTACCTACCTCCTTACCTACCTACTCTTATGTGACAAATACGTCTCCTTTGAGAGCAGCTGGCCCAGTGGTAACGGCCCTGACTTACTATTAGTACGGGTTTGAACCCAGGCAGGCGCTTTACTTTGTGTAACTAATATAATCACTACTAACTCTCAAAACGGTGAATGAAAAAATCATGAGGAAACTGGCATATCCTAGAAGCAAAAATTCGAAGATATGTGGAATCTACCAACTCGCACTGGGCACGTGTGCTCACTCCCTCTCGAAGAGAGGAGGCCTGATTCCCAGCAATCAATCTGCCTAGCCTTTTCCCAACTATCTGGGGTCGGCTTCCAGTCTAACCGGATACCAGTATTTTATATGGAGCGACTGCCTATCTGACCTCCACAACCCAATTACTGGGTAATACGATACCTGTCTGTTTCCCAGCAGTGGGAACTTTATTTATAGGCTGATTACTGATTATCTATGTATGTCTCATTTGAACTTAGGTTCAGGCACTATTGTTTTGAAAATACTGACCCATGTTATGGCATGTTTTGTTTTACTACCCACGGATAAGTTAGCGATAACTAACTATTTACCTAGATAATTTTATCAAAATTTTGTTTCTGTTTCATTCATCTGAAAGATGAATTTTCTGTGTTTCAAAAACACGTTGTTCGCTTATTTAGTGTTCACTGTTTTATTTGTGTTTCCCTCTAAGTCAAGTGAGAGGTCTCATCGCACATCGGATAATTCTAGTATTATTGAATGCTCTACAGCAAACAATAATCACGAACATACAAACTGATTTCAAATTGAGGCAATTATAAACTCGCACATCAAATCACTGAGATCATCAACCACACACAGATGTCCGTCTGGGCAAAGGTCTCCATAATTTTCCAATTTTCTTTGTGTTTTGTCTTCTCGGGTGAACAGTCCAAATTGTCAGTGACGACGCCCGTCTTCAGGCACCCACTGTGTGCTGATCCTGGCCCATCTAACCTGGTGCTTCCTTGCTAAGTGTGACCCGCCAAAAATCTCTGTTAGTACATAATTATTAAAAGTATCAACTTGGATTTCATTCATTTTAGCTGATGCTACGCATGCTAAGTTAGCTACAATCCTCTGCTTTCTAGCGGCATTAACCCTGGGTTTTACCCGAGCCCACTTTCAGATGATTTCCACCACTACAACGGTCCGCCATAATATTCACATTATCCTCCATAACTGGTTGGCCATCAGGTCGTCTAATAAAACTTGTCAGCCAAGCCAAAACATTATAATCTATATACAACATGCCCCAGAATTGAATGCACATGCAATAATGAAATCGCGAAAAAAAATCAGCTGTTCTGTACATTTATCTCCATCTTAGCTCGTCAAAATGTAGAGAGCAGCAGATTTTTTTTTCGCGATTTTATTATTGTATGTGCATTCAATTCTGGGACATGTTGTATATATACAACGTGTCGTTTTGCATCCTTGTCAAATAATAAGGGTGTGGTATAGACCATCAAACCGAACAACTTTTTCCATGGCACCAACATCGTAATCGCAAAAAAATTATTAGCCGTCCCATACATTTGCGTCGAGTATTAGGTATTGGAGTTTTCTATGGGACAGTTGAAAACTTATTCGCGATTATGATGTTGGTCCCATGGAGAAAGTTGTACCTACGGTTTGATTTTCTGTATCTTTTTTTTTTGTGGATGGGAAATCAACAAATGACTTCTCCCGCTCTGGGCAGAGCGGGAAGGCGTGTCAGAATTTTACTGACTAAAACCCACCCATGATCCTTCAGTTGCCCGTGCCAGGGCCACGGTATCTCTTTCGAACTACCCGCGACCCCGGCGGCGTATCTGAAACCCTGACCCTGAAATTTGACGAGGATGCAAAAAGACACGTTGTATGTGTGGGTGTACACTCTGCCGCACGCTATCCCTATAACAAACATTTTTATCTTGATCTCGATGTGATGATATTTGATGATCGATTTCTCATAAAAAATGACCAAAGGTTGTTGTTTATAGAGGACCAATTCTCGTATTAAAATGTTTAAATTAGATTCGATTATAAATCTCAAAATCAATCAATGTTAAAAAAAGGCATTTCCGGGATACTGAGATAATTTTTTTGTCCCATGGTTGCCCCTTCTGATCCCCTGATTTCGTGAAAATATCGACAAAGTTAGTTCCGAAGCTTCTGGTCGTAAACCGGCCCTGACAAGATATACATATATTCAGTGAAACCTGTTATAATGCGTGCAACCGTGCAGTTAACGCCATTTTATGTCGAAACACGTAAAGGCCCGACCCTTCTATAAGGAAAATGTGCAAGTAATTTGTAAAGAAGAGGTACTGTTTCCTGGTACCGGGTGTTTCACGTAAATACCTACTTGTAGATGATTCCAATTAGATAAAAGTGACGCGACGATGAATATAAAATGACACACAACGTACCAATGACCACGTATTTTTGTTTTATTTATAAAATGACACGTGAAGTTAAATTAAAGCTTATTAAGGACGTTGTTACAAATGGGTTGTCAAATCATTACTTTTTTACACAAAAGTATGTTTATTAAATAAAATGTTTTGCATTCTTAAAATGTTTTATAGCCGAATTGTTGATAGATGTGCATGGTACGATTCTGAACTATAAATATAATTTTAGATAGGTAAGTACAGTTTCTCAATAAATGTACCAAAGTAAAAATATTCACTTAGGTACAGTTTCTCAATAAATGTACCGATCTAAAATTATATTTATAGTTCAGAATCGTACTATGCACATCTATCAACAATTCGGCCAAAAAACATTTTAAGAATGCAAAGCATTTTATTTACCCATTTGCCTACCCATTTGCAACAGCGTCCTTAATAAATCAATCTATTGAATCAGCTGATTCATTCATTTATATTCGTAGGCGTAGGTTACGTGAGTTGCATCATTGTTTATTTATGACAGTAATAAACACTAATAATAGACCAATATGAATAACGAACACTTTGGCGTCATTAAAATTTAGCTTTAATAAACTACCTGCATCCCCGAACACCACGTCCGTAAAGTCTGCTATACTTGAGTAGGTAGTTATGAAGCTAAGAGTGCCGTAGAGCTGCTACACCTAGACCAAAACATAGTAAACTGGAAGGTTCATAGTAGGCGAGTTGCGTCGGTTATGTGCACTCCATGCAAATGAACCCTATCGCCGCATATTGGACCACTACAAAATGCTAATATGGCGGCACTATAACCACGCGCAGCTTGCAACTTTATGCGATGAACACATGAAGTATTTCGCCGTTTACTTCATTTTATATACGAACGTATAAAACTTCAGACGTATGTTTTGTTTATATTTTTAGATTAAAGATCCCACGCTATAGATACAAACGAATCATGTTATTTTTTTTCCTTTTGATTCTAAAAACAACTCATGTGCTTCGCGAGTAATATAAAATGTACAAAGCTTTGTTTGTGGAGCTACGATCAAAAGGAATGTCGGTTGTATAATAATATGCATTAAAAAAACTCGTAGCTAATGTATGTCCATACGTAAAGAAGAAAAATGTGAATTATTTAATGTTGTCCATTTCCGGACGAGCCGCATTTGGAGCAAACCATCATACTAACATATAGCTGCAACTGATATTTCCCGCTGTTCAAGTTTTCGTAGAATGTAAAAAAGCATTACAATTTTCGAATTAAATACACTGGCCATTTAAAGCGGGTATAAATATTTAATGCTTTCCCGTAATGGACAAATTAACCAATTATGCAGTATGCAGTGTGTAGTGGATGCAGTATTTCGGTCAAATTACCTTTAAGACTTTAGGGGAATAGTTTGTAATGAGGCAGTACCGGTAGGTACCATTTATAACATGCCACAGGCTGACGATGGTTGAGCGTTGATTCGCCCGTGACTGCTGTGCAAAATATCCGCTGGCTGAATGTCGTCTACATTCGCGGAGGTGTCAGCACCAAAGGTTGGGCTGATTCACCGCGCTAGATATTTATAATGAGAGTCACGTGCATTTATTTTAGCCGATATGTGTCGCACGTTAGTACATTATTAGGACGCTTAACGGCACTGCACTTTCTTGTCGTCAAACGGCAATAATCGTAAACAATCGTTTCGGAGGCTCTTAAGTGCTATATTGCTCACATAAGCGCCAGTTTAACGTTTTAATATGTATATTAATTGGCAAAAGGTGCTGAAACGTAATTACGATTCATACGTGTGTAAATTGGCGTAGAATCTCCTACTAAGTACTAACTCCGAAGGAAATTCAATCAACTTACAAACTTATTTGATGATGTTCTTTTCATTCTCGTCGAGCGTGTTTCAAATTCTTATTTTTATTTTAAAACCAATGTCACAGTCGTAACTCATATGCTAAAGTATAATTAATTGCTAAAAGACAATGATTATTCTTCGCCGACACTAATTACTTTACATAGGTGTTAAACTCAACACTTTACGTACCATTCATTATTTCCCTGTAGGTATGTATTTTATGCATCAGCGATTCTCTAAACAAAGATGTCGTACAAACATAACTTTCATATTTACCATGCATTGTTTTCATGTGGGAAGTAGTGACAATATTTTATTAGTATGTACCGTGAAGTATCCGCAAGTCTGTTTTGTCTGCTGATTGAATTATGAAAAACTTGAAAGATATAAATACCCGTAGTTTAATCTGCATTATATTATTATTTTATGCGCATACAATATAACAACACGTTCCGGGTGTTGCTGGGGCTGCCGCGTTTTTGTAGCGCGTCCGGCATGTTTGCCGACGCGAATGTAGATAGTTTTTCGGCCATCATGCGTAAGAGATGCGCTTCTCTAGTCCGCCGTGTGCGCAGCAGCCCCAACACCATTCTTAGAACGTTGTCTGATAGGTGGGACTCTCCGATCTTGGGGCGGTGGATACAACTCCACGCAGTCAAGTAGACACTCCCCAGGATTGGTGGCCTCAGAATAAATGTTACTAACACTAGTTTATAAGTTTACATTGTTACTAACAAATATGGAAGTGATTCTGCAATAAATGTTTTATTATTATTATTATTATTATATGTCTCTCACCAGTCGCTCTGCAATATCCGATCTTTCGCCTTCCGTATTACAATCGATTCTGAGTTTTCCTCAGATCTTAGCTTGTCGATGTTTCATGGTCAGTGGATGGGTGACCATTCTTTACATACCGAGACTCCTCCGTGCCTCGGAAAGCACGTTAAGCCGTTGGTCCCGGCTGTCATTCGTGGATCTTTGACAGTCGTTACGGGTCGTCAGAAGCCCGAAAGTCTGACAACCAGTCTTACCAAGGGGTATCGTATTACCCAGTAACTGGGTTGTGGAGGTCAGATAGGCAGTCGCTCCATGTAAAATACTGGTATTCAGCTGCATCCGGTTAGACTGGAAGCCGACCCCAACATAGTTGGGAAAAGGCTAAGCAGATGATGATGATACTAAAATACCAGCCTATTACTGTCCCACTGCAGGGCAAAGGCCTCTTCTCATTCAGAGAAGGCACGACCATTGATCACCACGCTTGCTCAAAACGGGTTGGCGATTTCAAAAAGTCTAGATTTTCTCACGATGTTTTCCTTCACCGATGGCGAAAACAAAATGATTTTAGGTAGTTGCATTGCAAAAATGATTAGGTATGACGTAGGTATTGCAAAAACAAGCATATTATCAAAAGTACACATCAAACGTCTCTCCTAACTATAATTTGATGTTGATAAACAAAAAAGTTTATCGAGACGTAGTTTTAATTGACAAGTATAATGCACAATGGTCTTCATTAGCTTTTCCGACGACTTACCTACTACTTTTCTACTTAAAACTAGCTCAACTAACATTTCCGGGAGTATCATTGCTCATTAGTGCAATAAGATCTTTGTTCAATCTTTGTTTTGTAAATGAAGTAGTAGACTCGTATTTTAATCATGACTGCTAGCAACATAAGTATAAAATAATTGGCACTTGAATTCATGCGAAAATGCGCATTTTTCGGAACACTTAGTTTTTAAAGAGCGTACAAAATATGTTGAATGCTGATGTTTCCATCATACAAAATAAGTTGAATCTTTGTTTAAAATATCATCGAAAATCGCCAAAATCAGTTTCTTATTTAAGTCCTGTTACGAATCTTTTCAAATTTAAAATAACAACCTTTGTGGCTGTCATTGAAGCGACCGTAACACCGGTTGAGTATAAAGTCTAATAAGTTTCGCTATAAAGATACCTATAAGTGCTTATTATTATTCTTGGTAATGGCTAGCTGATTACAATTCATATTTCTAAAAATAAATCAAGCTGTTTTACCTCTTGCTCATCATAACCTAGACAACAAAGTTTCTGATGCTGCTGAATATGTTTGTGCCTAAATATGTGGGAAATAATATGATTATTGTGTACTAATAATCAAAGTAGGTAGATGCAAGGTAACCGTACGGATGAGGTGGTGGTGAGGAGGCAGTGGTGGTTTACTGATGAGAAGCAGCCTGACAAAATTGCATATAAAATCATACGCTCTAAGTATGTTGTAGCTACTATAGATAAATTCTGGATTAATATAACTTTGGCGATGATTTTGCCAAGAATGTCAACGAATGTATAACTTGAACTACTTGGAATTTTGAATTTGGAATTTAATATTCGTTTCAAATTCTTTGCCCAAATACTTACATCATAGGTTCCTTGGTGTAAAGATAAAGTTGCAACATCTTTGTCAACTTATATGTTGCGGTACAGTCCCTGTTTTTTATAGATAGTTACGTCGGCACTGATTCATGCCGTGCTTCATAATGGTCCACCTCAGAGAAACCATTAGGCGCAGGAGAAACCTCGACCCAAGGCTGGCAACATGACGACACACTTTAATTATGTCTAGCCAGATAGAAATTTACACAAAAAGCTTTCGAGACTCAAGCTAGGACACGAAGTGACTCAACTATCATGTCTTGCGCAGGGATTAGAAATGTTGATTGAAATTCAATTTTGTACCTAAATATTCGGTTAAAAATTAAATTCATGAAATTAAAATCCAGATTTTATTTAAGTAGGTATGTCAAAAGCCAAAGTAGAATTAGATCACCTTGAAAATAATGTTCTCTGTTCTATTGTAGCAGGTAAATTGTAAATCTATGCATATATTTATCAGCAGCTTCCTAATATAGCAGAGAGATTTACACTAATAAGTCGTACGTAAATATGAACGAAAGGGCCAAGAGCATTGAGACTGCAACTAACTCAGCTTATAATAAGGCTTTAAACTGAAGCCAATAAACTCTACTCAAGGAACAGTCGACAAAGTTGTCGTAAGAGAGAAAACAGATGGAACATTAATTTTCAAATGTAGAAGCAAATTGATAATTTAATGTAATACTATATATACTATAGTATGTCTTCGTTCAAATTACGAGATTTGCGATAAAATAATAAATTAATTTTATTAACAAATGTGGGTACAACTCATCTCTCTTAAACAAAAACACAATGTACAAAGTTTCGAGTATTTTAAAAATACTGTACAAATCCCGTAATTTGAATGAATATAGAAAGTGGGCTCAGAGAAGACTTCTGCAGAACACCTTTTTACTAAAAACGCACTTAGGGCGTGGCGTGTATTAATAAAACAAGAAACTATAATTTGATGTTGATTTTCTGTGTTACCTAATTCAAAATCTAATTGTTTTTAGGGTTCCATACTCCAAAAGTAAAAAACGGAACCCTTATAGGATCACTTCAAAAAATATTTTCAAGTCTGTCAGTCTATCGAGACCCTTTTTCTCAAGATCGTGAAGAGGTATCAAGTTGAAATTAATATTAAATACGTAGGTCTAAAGTCCGTTAGAGTTCTTAAAAAAAATTGGCTTCTAAGTCAACGCAATAAAAAAATACGATATTTTATTTTGAAATATAATATTTTGATACTCGCAAGTAAATCAAAACCTATCTAAGGATACTTCCCGTTGTCCTAGAATCATGAAATTTGGCAAGAAGCAAGCTCTCACAGCACAAATAAAGAAAAACGTCCGAAAATTGTTAATTTGTAATTATAACATAAAAATGTTGTTTTTGGGATAAATTCTTTTCAACTACGGAACCCTTCATTGTGCGTGGTCCGGCACGCAATTGGCTGGTTTTTAAAGTTCTATTTGTGTCCCAACAACAGTGGCGTATTATCCGTAAGGCAAACTAGGCACGTGCCTAGGGGCGCGAGGTTACAAGGGGGCGCGCGCACGTAAGTTTTTAGACCAAGAAAATAATTAACATAAAATTAAAATCTAAAAGATTAGTTAATTATATAGAGATGTAGGTACTCTCTTAAAATAAATCAGTGGAACTTCACTGATTTTTCAGTGGAAAAACTACTGAACCGATCGTGATGAAACTTGGTACGTAGATAGCTGGACACCCAGATTTGCACATTTTATCCCGTAATTTCCACGGGATGGATCATCATACGGGTAAAACCGTGCGTTGCAGCTAATTATTATATAAGTACAATAATAATTATACGGCCGCCAGTCCAGAGGGGCGCCGATGAGGTGCTTGCCTAGGGCGTTCTCGACATTTAATCCGCCTCTGCCCAACAAAACGTGTAAAGGAGAATCAAAGCAACATTATCAAACACATTACATTAGCCAACTATCTTATCTATACTTAACAATTACAATTATGCACCGATAACATCGTAGTTACTTTCATTTCCTATATTTCACGTCTATTGTGTATTGAACAATAACTAAAACATATCACATGGACAAAGAGTTTATATACCTACGCGTGTTGCACATAAAACATATGTAAAGATGTATTTATGCATATTTATTGACATAATTATTGCACATTTTTGTTTTGCCTGCAAATGTAGAATCCAGGTTAAATGTGTGATATGATAACGAATGTTTTTCTTTATCCTTTTAATCTTCATTGTTTTGTGATAAGTCATTGTTTAGTGAGATGCAATTAAGATCAGGCTCTAGAGATTACAAACATCATGTCACTATGTCAGCATCATAACAAGTTTACATTTCTGCATTTCGAAATTATATATTATTTATCTCGTAAACTTGCTACTGTCCGAATTCATAGTGTGAGTTCCTTAGTTATATTAAAGAAATATTTGCCTTATTATAGTTATCAAATAATAGATGCAAAAAAAATGAGCAGGTTTTAATTTTTTATTATATTTCTTCAGGGCTTCTCACATAAATTAGATGTATCGGTGGCTACTGTTGCTGATAACTTTTTTCTTTTGCTTTATCGTTGACGGAAGTGTTAGTTTCCTAACTCTTCTATTCATTAGAATTTACAGATGATGTTCCTTTCAGAGTTTTGAATTGTTATATTAGGTTGGGGAAAAAGTCTTTTCGCATTATAGTATGTATGAACTTAAAATAAAATCTCTTTGGCTATACTATTTGTATCTGGCTGGTTTTGGTATCATTGAAAGTTTAAATTTTAAAGGACATAATTCCAAATTCAAATTAGGAAAATATGTGATTTTCATTTGTTTTTCGTACTGTCAAGATGAGTGAATCTAAGGAAGAAATTCGATACATTTTAAAATTTTACTACAAAAAAGGTAAAAATGCAACACAAGCCGCGAAAAAAAATTGCGATGTTTATGGACCCAGTGCAGTGTCTATGAGAGTAGCACAAATTTGGTTTAAGCGTTTTCAATCCGGAAATTTTGATGTCAAAGATGCACGTCGCTCTGGTCGCCCTATTACGGATAAAATGGATGCCATTTTTGAAAAAGTGGAGCAAGATCGGCATATCAGTAGTTACGACGTAGCTGAAGAACTGGGAATTGACCACAAAACAGTTTTGGCGCATTTGAAAAAAACTGGGTACACAAAAAAGCTCGATATTTGGGTACCTCACGAGCTCACTGAAAGAAACCTAATGAACCGTGTACTCATTTGCGATTCTTTATTACGACGTAATGAAACCGAACCATTTTTGAAGAAGCTGATAACTGGTGATGAAAAGTGGATCACGTACGACAAGAACGTGCGAAAAAGGTCGTGGTCAAAGGCCGGTCAGGCTTCACAGACTGTGGCGAAACCCGGGTTAACTCGCAACAAGGTGATGCTGTATGTGTGGTGGGATTGGAAGGGCATTATTCATTATGAGCTGTTACCACCAGGCAGGACCATCGATTCTGAACTCTACTGCGAACAACTGATGAGATTAAAGCAAGAAGATCAGAGAAAGTGGCCGAAATTAATCAACAGAAGGGGTGTGGTTTTTCATCATGATAACGCTAGACCTCACACATCTTTAGCCACTCAGCAAAAATTAAGAGAGTTTGGCTGGGAGGTGTTAATGCATCCGCCGCATAGTCCTGACCTTGGACCTTCAGATTTCCACCTGTTTCTGTCGCTTCAGAATTCTTTAGGCAGTGTCAGGTTAACATCACGAGAGGACTGCCAAAACCACTTGTCGCGGTATTTTGATCAGAAGTCCCAAAATTTCTATAGCAATGGGATCATGTCCCTACCTACAAGATGGCAAAAAGTTATCGAACAAAATGGTACCTACATACTTTAGATAAATGTAAATAATGTATATTCAAAAATGTTTTGAATTTTCTTAAAAAATGCGAAGAAACTTTTTCCCCAACCTATTAATAAGTTAAGCCACAATTCAATGTCAATCGCAGGTTGTTCGATTTTATCTGATGAATTGTTAAATATCCGGTGCGATTAACGGTTACATTACCTAACTATGATCTCTTATTGATTGTAGTGTTCCCTACTAATAATCCCCTAATATAATAATAATATTATAATCTACTAATAGTTCCCTAATATTGGATAGGACGTAGAAGATACGATAGGCATAATGCCAAGTTCATTGAAATCAGATGAAAGGAGTTATTAATTATGACAATGAGTTCATTAAATTCTTTAATTAATTTGAGCTTCACCTATATTCAGTTTTCGTCGTACCTATTCGGAATAATACCAATATCGCGAAATACGTATGAAATTGTATATGAATAATAAAATGTGAATACAATTTTTTCATAATTTATTTCATTTAAGGAAAAAAAACTAGATCTACTACAACTACGTCAACAAGATGCAACATAAAAACTTTTTTGGATGTCGGTGTCTGGTTAAATGTATTTTCGTTTTTTGCCACCGACTTCCGAAATTTAAGTTATTTTTCACTTTATAATGTTGTTTTTGGAAGTCGGTTGTATTTTTTTGTAAAAAAGTTTTTATTTTTCACTTTTTAGTTGTGGTACCTACCCCACACAAATTCTAATACCACTACCTGCAAAACAAACTAGAACATCATCCATATAAAGGTGGGGAAAAAATACGTATTATTGAAGCTTACTGAAATACTACCCAAGCAAAGGTAATCAATTTTATATGGGACCAACTTTGATGGAACTTTGTATGCACCTCGGGCTTCGTCTATACCCTCTTGAACAAAACCAAAATTTTCCAAATCGGACGACTCTGTAAAAAGTTATTAATATATATAAAAAAAAAACATACGTGTCGAATTGAGAACCTCCTCCTTTTTTTCATCGGTTAATAAGGAAATAATGAAATAGCACTATGAATGTTATGAAAGAAACGGATGTGGTTTTTCTTAGGATACCTACTTTTCTTACTCCATCAAATTAATATTTAATTATTGCATACGTTTATTTACATTTTTCTGATGTTTACGGCACTGACATCAAAAACAACAGTAGGCTAAGATAGTCACAAAATAATGTTAACAGTTACATTCTTAACATATAAAACAGTTTCGTGACTGACAAACAAAACAAAGCCTACAGAGAATACTAATATGAATTTGGAACATACGAGTATATTCCTTGATGTAGAAGTGAAATAAGAAAGGTTTTCGAAAGTCCACGCACGAACCACTCAAACGGGGGATTAAAGTTTGTATGCAAACGAAGTCGCGGGACTTTCTGCTCGCCTCAATGGACACCCCCGAAGGAAACGTCAACAAAATAATGTAAGCAATGCGGAATTTAATTATTGAGTCAAATTTGCGCAGTTCTTTGTGACAATCTGCCGAAAATGATGTAAGTATGCATGAGATGGAGCAGCTTTGATTTGTCTGGTCACTCATATATAAATATTTATAGACTGGTACGTGGAGCTAATACTTAAATATGAAGTAGTAAGAAGCTATCGTATTTCGGGCTATATTTGCAATTGGTTAAGCAATCGGAGGTCATGACATTTGTATTTGGTGACAATGGATTGAATTACATTGAAGAAGTGGATAGGAATTCGTAGTATTGATTACTATGCTTTCATGTAAGTGCGTCTATTGGTAGATTGTGAAAAGCATTAATTTAATTCTACAAAGTTAGAAGAGTGAAAAGTGCAGGTATTTTAAATTGTGTGAATGCTTCCCCATTCAAGAGAATATACAAATATTTTAAAAGCTTTTGTTCTCGTTGTAATGTTAATGACCATGCAATTATCCTAACTAATATTATAAATGCGAAAGTAAGTTTGTTTGTTTGTAACCTTTTCACTTCTAAACCACTGAACCGATCATCCTGAAATTTTGCATACACGTTATTAGGTATACAGAAACGGACATAGGATACCTTTCATCCCGAAAATAAGTATTGTTCCCTAGAAAAACAACAATAACGTTCTTACATAGAAATATAAAAAACAGAAAAAAAAAAACTTCTTTCATATATCTATGCGTTCGTATGATAATTGATGGCGCCACGTTTCTTTCGAATCATGATTGAATTATGTTATTACAAGCAGAGTACAACCCGAATTGATTGTAAAATTCTAAATTAACGCGAGCGAAGCCGCGGAAAAAAGCTTTCTAATAAATATAAAAGTAGTAAATAGGTAGCAACAGGTGTCAATAAACGATGGTGTCGTGCAATTGAAAGCGAAAACTGAATAACTACCACAATAAACCGTAGACTGACTGCTATTAATTTCTCACCACTTAAATATATTAAACTTCTAGTTATAAAACGTTTTAGTTTTATTAAATTGCAGGTTATTCTGCTTAGCTTTAGTATTTTAGAAATACCTAATCTGTCAAATGTTCATGTTATATGTCAGAAATCTCAGGACCAGCCGGTCTATTCTGCAAAAATCTCACCGTGAAAACTTAGGTGAAGTGATCTTAAAGTGAACTGTCAATAGTGTCAACTCCTAGCATCAGGTGGAATGTCGGCTCACTTCACGCTCACTTCACCTAAGTTATCACGGTGAGATGTTTACAGAATAGCACTACTGATTTATTTCTATTTTCCTAAATGGACGTCCTAAGTATACTCGTATATAATATAACAATAGTATAACAATATTTTCCCTACCGGGTGTATGTTCGTCATTACGCACTTGGCGTGATAGGCCGTTGAAAAGATTAAGGTCTCAAGTTAAATTTTTAATTTTTATTTATTTATTTATTTATCATCCTTACAGCTATCATTACAGGCCTTAACCTAATGCGACAGTGTAGTTTAGTTAAAAAGATTACTTAGTCTAGATTCTATAAATAATACTTTTCCATAAAAGATAATTTAATGTAGGTATTCTAGTCAGGATCTAAGTTCCTTTGTAGCCCTTATTACGTCAATGAACAAGTCATAGATTAATGAGTAAAGACAATGTAACAAGTTAACCATTTCAGGAAAGTCACTAACGTCATACCTTAGCATAATCAATCATACCACAGTAAATAATATAAAACCTATAAAACTAAACACGCATTTTTATATATTGACTGGGTTTTGCCTGCGGCATCGCCCGCGTGGATGTCAGCAAATATCCCACGGGAACGTACTACCAGGAAATCCTTCCTTATTCCTCGTCTGCATTATAAAGGGAACCTCATTGCAAAATTTCACCTTTCTTGGTCCAAGGGTTTGGGCTGGACATTGAGTCAGTCAGTCAGGACTTCTCTTTTTATTTGTAAAGATAGTTATATGAACAAGCGGAAATAAATAAGTTGATTGAAATATTGTACTCCAAGACAAAGTGATTGAAATAGAACAAACAGTCGATAAAATGATGATAAATACGCAAATGGCAATAGAAGATGTACGTAGATAAGATAACAATCATAACATTGGCAGTGACATTAACCAAGTCAAGTGTAATAAAAAACTAAACGAAGTTAATGTTTGAAACTACGACGGTGAATCCCTGACTTAAATTATTTTTTGTACAATTTTCCACTGGAATCTAAGAAATAGTCTAACTTTAGGACATTAACATTTCACTAAGACAGTTCTAAAAAGTAATTGAAATAGATACTCATTGTTTCGTACACTTCCTTTGTTATGAAAAGTTAAAAAAAGTAAAAATCTATCGACAAAAATAATCTGAAGCAAAGCGTGAAGCAACAGTTTTATCTTTCTTCAAATTGTTATCGATGTATTACATAAATTAACAGCGTATTATTCGTTTAATGTTTTGTTAAAATTATCATAAACATATCCTAAAATGTGCATGTAACGAATTGTATTAGGACAACATTGTTAGTAGCATATAGAGTTCGCATTGCTTGATTACTCACATCAGATTGTTTAATTTTAGGGTATCGGTCTTGGAAACGAATGCTAGTTAGCAAAGCTATCAGAATTGCTTTCCTTGCACGTGTAAAATTGTACAGGAAAAGTTACTCACAAAGAGAACCTTGGAATTTTTTGCTAAAGTAGTTGCCAAGTTCTTCATATGAAACCACGTATTGATACCATGCTCCGCTATTTGGAATTGACTTTTCATGAGTGCAAAAATGAAGACAACATTTTAATGTCATTGGGAAGATAATGTTTTAAGAAAAAATAACATCATAATGGTTTCTCATATATTTAATCTTTAAAATTTTAATCAATTAAATTAGATAAACTAGTCATTATCAACATAAGAAATTCGTTGTCTCTTGTCATTGTTTTTAATTCTGCGTTTATCAGTTATATCAAAATCAAAATCAGTCAATAGTTTCCCATTATATAACTATATATAGAGAAAATATTAACTTTAAAAGCGATCGAAAATGTATTGACACGCGCGATAGATATATATTTATTATTTTATACTTTATTTGTTTCTTTACCTTTATTAATAGGATTTTTTTATACTTTTAATGAAATAAATTGTATAATAATTTATTTTTTAAATTTTTTAAATTTAAATATTTATATGTTATATTTTTCTATAATTTTAGCTTTTTTAGTAAAAATACCTTAATTTTTGATATCTTTTCAATGTAAATGAAATACTTTAAACTCAAGCTCTAATTTGTTCTTTCTGTATATCGCGCGTGTCAATACATACATTTTCGATCGCTTTTAAAGTTAATATTTTTGTTTTGTGATTGATTTGTTTAATTATGGCCAAATTGACATCATCGCAACCAACAAGTAATTCTACGAAATGTCTCTTAGAAACAGGTTTATCAAAATGCTTAGAGAACAAGTGGAATGTTCCACAAAATGCCCGACAAGGTTACCGTACCAGCACGAATTAAAAGTTAAATTAAAATAAAATAGCTTCGCTCCGATCAATATTTGTTATTTCCGATTAGATAACTGTCCCAGTTTCGGATCGCCTCTCACACTGTTGAACCAGTTCTTAACAAATGCTTTAAGTATTACGCGATACACTCCTCGCTAGACAAGTAAAATAAATAAACTATATAAAACATTTGTTGTTGTGGAGTTGGTGCGTATATACGCGAGCTATGTACCCGCTAAATGTTGAATATATATTTATCGACAAATAATAGGAAGGCTTGACTCATAAATATCTTGCATTATGCAATCTTTTATTGTGATTGTGAGTTAATTTTGTCTATATATTATGTATGTACAATAGAAGCCTCTGATGAGCTACATAAATATCATCATATAATCCTTCTCTCAATTGGGGTCAGCACAGCATGTATTTTTTCTTATATCAGTCGTCATTTGATTATTTACCTCTTTGGTAGCATCACGTTACACACGAACCATCTACCGTTTCTTCGGTATTCTCTTACTCTTGTGAGCAGCTAAATAATAGTGACGTATTTCGCAAAAAATAAAACAAATACTTTTCGCCGAAAAATAAACGAATTAGAATGTCGCAATCTAGTAACATTGCCAATCACGTTGATACTTCTCCACATATTTTCCGGGTGACGGTTATCTGTGTTAATGGCATACTGGAAGAAAGATGTTACGAAACTGTGATGTGATGCTTAGGTAAATGAAGTGCTGACGTGATCTGCACGCTAAGGCGGTGATGATGAGTTTATTACGTATTCCGTACGGACATCCAGATTCTAAGTAACAGAAACGCTATAATAATGTCTTCTTACAAAAACAACATCTGCTGCTATATTTTAAATGATCATTGATCGTCATGTCACGCACGAAGAATCCTTTAATACTATGGTTCAATTTATCTTCCTCCAATAGTTATTATTTGTGTGGGTTTATTTCCAATTTACCAGCGTACAACCATGACGTTCTTAGATTTAGCACTACAAAAAGTTAATGTATATATTTTAAACTGTCAATCAGTCTACTGCTAAACACAGGCCTCTTCCAAGTTAAGCCGCATCACCTGGTACTCTGCCATCCATAACGAAACTATCTGTTTCGAAAGTAACTTTTCCGATTTTCAAGGACTCGTCAACTCCATCGACCATCGGTGCTTTCTCCAAAAACATTTCTAGTTTCCATTTTGTGTTCACATTTTCCGAGATTATATGCCTGTCGGTCATATATCGTGAATCAGTTCACAGATTTTGATGTGATCGTCACCGATTCATTGAACAGTCTATAAACAAAACGTGTGTGGCTTGAAACATAACGGAGTCGATAGTCGACAGAGATGTCACTGTAGTCTCACTCCGATTCACTTGCTTTAACTATATGCGTGTAAACACATTCTATACCAACAATTCGTCTTGTTTCCTTTAGGCATTGTCTCCGAGCAGCTTTAAATATTTATAAGTCTGCTCGGCTTTTGTGCGCGTGAGCACCACGTAGCTGATAATTCACCTATAAATTTTTATTACAGCCTTGTTTGTCAGTTGTCATATGGCAATAAAGCGCCAGTCAATTATTAGGTCAATATTGTTGTCGAGTACGGCAATAAGTGCTTTATTTATTTCATGTTTTGTTATAGTTGATCTACGAGTATTAGCAAGCACCATCTGTAGATCTGTATCTAGGTAGGTACTATAACTACAATTACACAATATAACTCCCTCAGCTTAACGTAGTACCGTCCTTTGTTCGGAGTCAGCCATTCGATCCCGTGCATCATTCAAGGTCATTATAAGCTACACGGAATAGAGTAGAGTATACTATACATTCAAACACATTTCAAGGTTAGAGTCGGGCGGAGGTGGCGCAATTCGCGCACAAACACGAAAAGTTGTCGGCCGCGGCGTGCGCGCAGCTCTACTAACGATTTATGTTCCCGTTTGATAGTGCGAGCTTGTGGTCAGGAAACATTGACTCTAATGCACGTTTCATACTAAAGAAACGTTTTATAGGCAATTAAATGAACATGTTCAATTACTACATAAATATATTCTTTGAGTTTCGCCAGTTTTGATCCGTATGATTTGTATCTTCTTCTTTTCCTAAAATATATTATTTTATCTTCGCTATAAAATGTCCGAATTTTTACCTTCAAGTTAGAATGACATGACCACAGTGAGTTCACGACTTCTATTATGTATTTAAAATCTTGTTGATCATCATGTTTATCACACCTACCTGCTGTATGTTCAACTTGGAATACCTATTTACCTTTCTATGTAATTATTATTGTGTCTGTAAAATGCTACGATACAATTTTAATGTAGGTAGGTACTACTTGAGTTTTTAGTTCAATGTTTTCACGTAAACCGAACAGTAGCACGGTATAGTGTAAATAATATTCTTATTAATACCTACCTAAATATTTTTGTGATACATAGTTTTCTTTCTGAATTGAATTGAAAAACCCAACTTACCTACGTCCCTTAAGTTCTTATTATCTTTTGACATTTTATTAACTTCTTTTTGGAGAATAAGAAAGTAAGTCGAAATCTGAACATGGCTGGTCGTGATTGATGCATTTCTTTCGAGACAAACGAATCTGTCTCGAGCAGCGGATCGCCGGATCGATGGAAAGCGCTGTCTGTCGGGACTGCGCAAAACACATGTCGAGGTCAACTGCTTTTGCCTCTTTCTTATATTAAGGCCAGGCACACATGAGGTTTTTCAAACCACGTGTAGGTACATAGGTACCTAACTATAGTACTTACATAATATTTTTTTTTTTTAAGTAACAGTGATTCATGTTTATGTTAGTGTAAGTGAAGAATGAGAGAATGGAGAACTTGGAACATGGAGAACTTTATTATTCATTTAAAAACAAAACATCAATGTATATTTTTACCCATGTTTGCAAATTAATAAAATTATTTAAGTATTTATTATTTATTTATAAGTATACTTAAAAATTATTACAAGCCACACACTATTAAAGGTAAGTACGTACATATTTGCATGGTCTACAAACCTTTTTTTTTTTGTGCTGACTTTCTCACCTATTTGGTATGCGGAGTGTGGTTAAACTACACCTTATCTATTCTGACATACATATTCAATTAATTTTCGAGAAGTGTGAATAAACTTTACCATTTTCCTTATGTCTTCCTGCTTCTTCGAATACATTGAAGTTTGCATGCACTGGCATCAGGTACACTCGTAGCGCGTTTTTACACATTAGGTACATAATTATGTAAATGTAGACAGGTCATTTTTTATTTTGGTAATTTCACAGTATATTTAAAGGCTTGAAAGGTTTCTTTTGTATCTAATTTGCAGTGTTTTTTATCCGTTGTTTACAATGAGACACTTTTATTCCCTCTTCTAAAAAGCACCGTCATGGTTGCACGCACTAACGTGTGAAATCAACTTCGCCTTAACAAATTGACATATAAAGCGAAAAAAAAGCAGCAAGGAAACACCGCCGACGATGAGTCAGACAGACAGACACTCATCCATACTGATGCAGCCATCAGTATGAATGCAGCACTACGAAAAACTTGAAATTATTTTATATTAATATTAACTTTGGTGCTAAGGGCTAAAAGAAAATAAGTAAATACCCAACCCTAAACGTCTGTAAACATGAAGGACTATCAATTTATTCTATCAAAATTACCAATACTTTTTCTGAATGGCTGAACGTTTTTGTTCGACAAACAGAATATAAATAAAATCTATTCCACAACAAACAAAAAAGGACTAATTGTTGAGAGTGTGGTAATGACATTGAACTTTCAGCTAACTAGTTACAAAATAACATATGTGACCAAGCGTAATCTAAGAGACTGTCTAGAGTCTAGAACTTATAATGATGACGATGATGTTACAAATTCTGAGCTTCCCAAAGCGCCATCGCCACTTCGATTAACTGAGCATTAAGTAAAATTAAATCAATTATGAATGCAATTTGTAAGACCTAAGGACAGCGTATTATTACACAACCTACTATGCCCCTTACCTACTGATTTTATGCTTTCATATATGAATTTGAACATGTGAATGGATTTAGTAAAGAACAATTTTTAGGTATTAAACATAACAATAGACACGAAGATAGCTGCAAAAGTAAAATACTGCGGCGCAGCTATCAACGCCCAACACAAAGTACAAGGAAGACATTTTTGTTCCATACTTTCACATCTTTAATGAACTCAAAGAAAAAATCATTATAAGTTTTAAAGCACCTACCCAGTGATGTGGAGTGGAAGTGAGGTTGAGTGTTTGTGTATGTGTGTGTGTGTGTGGGGGTGTTGTCTGTGTAAGCTGAGCAATTTGTCTATTATTATGAGAGACCGCTCTAGCGTGAGAATTTGTTTAAGATAACACAAGTTGTTCAGTTTCATCATAGGACATGGATTTAAGCCAGTCTGTCAATTTTTTCTCAGTAAATTCCCTGTTAAAGGGTAGATATTGATTCTCCTATTTATATTATTAGAAAGTTTAGCTAATCTGGTTGAAATGGCGACTTACTATCGCAAACCTGCAAAGCTCAGTCTTGCAAATAATATCAGAACGACGTTTTTTAGTGAGGTACTGAGGGTCGTAGGTACAGCAAACGGTGGTGTATCTTAAGCACCGTTTGTAGTATGAAATGTTTCAATCGAATCAATCAATCAACTCCACTCATAATCATGAGCTTGTGAAAAATCCTTAATTACGTTTCCAAAAAGGTCATTCACTTGCAAATGATGTGCGAACATAAATGTACAGAGGCCAGCACATCAAGCTACCCCAATCAGTCAAATTTTCCCATTTGAATATGAACCTTATTCCTTTGTGATAAAGTTGAAAATCTATCAAAGAAATTTGACAGCTTGGGATAGCTTGATGTGATGGCCTCTGTACTAACATAGGTATAGGTAGTTATTTAATAGGTACGTATTATGTGATCAGTGTGATCACGTACAATATTACGAATAGATATTGTACAGATCAGTGAACTGTGAGTTTTATAGGTTACGCAAAAATATTACTAGACGAATGGACCCGAAATAATAGCTAATGGACATACTTAAGGCTAGGTACCCTTCTCTCTTGTAATTTAATTATAACAACAGCATGATCTTCAAAGCCTCATAATGACGTCACCATTATGATAACCAAATCCACTGCTCATGCTAAGATCCTCACAATCACAACCTACAAAAAAACACAACAGAATAGAGTGACACTTGTAATATTTTGACACTTGGCATTGCGCCTGCTAGCATTGCAGAAGATAATACTAACTTGCATACAACTATCATAATTGTTGCTGTTTCGACAGACAGGACGCCAGCTTAGCGGCGCGGTGTGAATTTGCATCATCTGTTTATACTTATGATCAGCCTTCGACCTGACCAAAGTTGAGATAGGTGGCTAGTTGCGACATTTTAAATAGAGTTTGGGGAGCTATTAAAAGTAATGGCGCATAGTCATTGTTTTAACATTGAGATAGGTGGCTAGTTGCGACATTTTAAATAGAGTTTGGGGAGCTATTAAAAGTAATGGCGCATAGTCATTGTTTTAACATTGGCGCATAGTCATTGTTTTAACATAGGCGCCGTAACCTATTTGTCTGAAAGATCTTTACAATGGAGCGTCTCGTCTGGAGCACATTTTCACGATACAATACAGTACAAGCTAGTTCAAAATAGATAATAACAATTTTATCAAGTTGGGGTAACTTATTTTATCTTTAACAAAGCGACAACATAAAAAAAATTGGCCAAGTGCGTGTCGGGTCACGCACAATGAAGGGTTCCGTAGTTGGAATTTATTTATCCCAGGAACAAACTTAATATTGTAGTTGAAAAACATGTTCTTCCATACATTTATACGCACAATATTGAGAGATTTACCTTTACCATATTATTTTAAGACCATAGGCTTCTGTAATCTATAGATACCTATAGAACTATTTTCTGTTTTCTTTTCAACACTTCAGGCTCACTAGTTTCGAAGATAAGGGGGGAATAGTAAATTTTCGTTTATTTTCTTAAATAACTTTAAAAAAATTATTTTAAAATTATAAAAAAATCTATTTGAGACCCTCACAGCAAACCCTTTCATTTGCACACCGCAAAAAGACCCTCATAGTAAGCCGTTTCATTTGATATGTCACATGGTGCAGTTTGATAAACTTTTTTTTTAATTTTTCTTATATGGCCCCCAAAAATGACCCCATATTCAAAATTCATTTATGTACGTTACACGTACATGTTTGGGTCACAGAAATTAATATGTGTACCAAATTTCAAGTTAGCCGGTCCATTAGATTTGGAGCAAATTGGCGGTGACGGACATACAGACAGACAGACACACTAGTGATTCTAACGGGTTGCGTTTTTTCCTTTTGAGGTACGGAATACTAAAAACAGCCCCAGATAAGATCCACAGATTTCCACTGAAAAAGAAAATTTATTAGTTCGTTGATACCTATCCAAAATGCAAGTTCGTTTACCAAAATGTATTCATAGTAGGTATAGTATTCTTATGTGTGTCGTCTTGAAAGTAAACAAAATTGTATATTTTCCTTGGAAAATGCAGCGAAGAAACATTGTTTAGAATCATAAATGCGGCACTATCTCGCTGTGCAGGCCAAATTTCATGGTAATAGAAGAGAAATGGCGTCTGTAAGATCTTTTTTCGCGTGGGCGAGTGTTACACGGCGCATAGCTGATTTAGTTGAATGGGTTTATGTAAATACTGTACCTATGTAATGTATCGACACACATCATAAATATCTTTGTTATACAAGTTCTTGCAAAACTGCAGTCTTCGTCAGCACACAACTATTATCTAGGTACGCACGGCTACAGATCAAGCTAAACATTTCCAGTATAAGCTGATCTCGCATTGTGTAGGATTTCCTTACAATGAGAGGTCAGTGTAAACTGGAAATGTATAGCTTGGTGTAGCCGTGTGTACCTACAAAATGGGATGCTGAAATTCTTTAATTGAATCTGCATACCTTTTATTGAAACATGCGAAATGAACTCTGTTGTAATAGATTGAGTAGTGTAGTTAGCGCTTACTTCATAGGTAGCTACTAGAAAATTTCATAATATTTCCATGAAATGCTAAAATTACGACTGTAATTCCAAGTTAGAAGTATATAAAGATCCTCTGCTATTTCTCAGTCCCCATTTCAAATACTTTAGTGAGAAGCTCTAATGGAGACTAGGTATAATACATTCAGTGTATCCGGCTGGACGCTATATCTGATCCGCGGCCTGAAAAATATTTCAGCCGAGTTGGAACGGAAGGCCATTGTTTTCACATATAATTTTCTTGTATTTCCTCTAGCAAGTCGTTCTGTGCTCTCGAAATAAGATAATTCAGTAGGTCGGTACTCGTTTTTAAGACGAATCTAGAAGTTATGAAATGTAGGTAGAGTTACCAGTTACCGAGGGAGGCTTTGTCGAGGATTAAGCGCTCAGACTAGATTATTTAGATTAAACTATGCCTCGAATGAGTCCGCCGTAATGGAGAAAGTAAGTTACCAGGTTTATTTAATTTTCTTAATAAGTACCTAGGGTCCTAGGTTGATAAGTTTGCAGCATCTATATGTTTCCATACATCGTATCGATACATATAAAATAAAGTAGCTTTTCGTCTGTCTGTGAGACCGCGTTATTCTTCTAAACTATACGCAACGGACGGTTTTGTGGTTTTGACTTAGTAACTTAGGTAACAAGAAATCTTGATTGGTTGTCAAATCGTAAAAACCGTGCAAAGCAGTGGCGGGTCGCTAGTAGGTTCAGAACAATTCGTTTTTCAATATTAAAGGATAAAATATAGCTTTAAACTAACGTTTCCTGTTTAACTAACGATATAATCTATAACAAAGCAGAAAAGGGACCCAATTAAATGCATAAATAAAATCGTAATTGGAGCAAATATTGGTTGGAACGATTTAAAAACATACAAGGTTTGCAGTGTATTGTGAATAAATACCTACGTACTCCAATTACATAATTATGTAGGTGGGTAAATTAACACAATAGCAAACCTTAGTATTTAGGGCTACAGCAGCATCCGACACGCAAAGCGAAGTCACGAAAACGACATCCTATTCATTAAGCAGTTTGATCCTAGATTATTCATAACGGAACCTAATAACTATAATTTGCGAGATAATCAACTAATGGTATCATTAATAACTTATCGTGGCCATCTTGTCATGTTTATCAAATTACTTCATTCACATATTTATGTACCTAATTGTGCTTGGGAAATATTCTATTATTTTTGGCTGCAGTGATGCTAGTGTCCAAAGTTGGCAAAGTTGTTTATTTCGTATCTAGGTAAGTACTTAAGTAGGTACTGAGTTTTGGCAACAAAATCGCACGCGCTTTGTTAAATAGTTTTTCGAATTAACGCCGTTTTCAGTCCTACGTGCGAATGAAGCCGCCGGCAAAAGCTAATCTAAGTATATAGAGTGACCTATTAGAATGGTGTGGTCAAATTTAAGGATGTGGAACAAGGCTGTCAAACTGAACAACTTTCACCATGGGACCAACATCGTAATCGAAAAAAAATATCAGTAGTCCCGTACCTACAAAGCTTCAATACCTACTCGAACCAAATTTATGGGACGGCTGATAATTATTTTCGGACAAAAAAAAACCAACTTAAAAAAAAACAGTGTTCTATGAAAGTCGGTTTTGTTTTTTTTTTAAAAAAAAAATATTTTTCACTTTTTAGTGGGTCAGTATGTAGGTAATTATCAAAGTTACAATAGCATAATGTCAACTGCTCATCACCTTTTATAAAATATTGCTTTTCCCGCTGCAGGGACGTTAATTGTTGAGGAGTTCTTCTAGTTAAAACCAGGAGAACTGAATGCTGATGGTGAAGCTCCAGCATCAGCTCCTCTTCACCATATACATTGTGACGAGCATAAATTGCTTAGTAATCAAATCGCACCCGTGAAATGTTTATTATGTATTATATATTTATTAGTAGTTGCGATGGCCATCTGTGTCTTCATCATCAGTTCCACTTCACCAAATGGTGCTTTCAGAGAGCATTATGCACGAGTTACTTTAAAAAATAACCAAATCTTTATAGGCGTGCCTCTAAAATTTGAGGGTTTCCCTCGATTTTCATGAGATCCCCTCATCAGATTCTGACTTGGTGACAATGGGACCAACTCGAGAGCATTAACAAAAAAAGAATTTCCAAAATCGGTTCGCAATTGACGAAGAAATCGGTGAACATATGTCCTACATAAAAAAAAAAACATAGGTACTTATAGTACCTCCTCCTTTTTAGAAGTCGAATAAAAATAAGCTTATTTGATATTTCAAGGCAGTCTTTGTAAAGCCTTTTCAACGAGAACATTCCAAACTTTAACAATTTTTATGTAGGTATTATACACTTCTGGACACATCTATTGGCCCACCTTAGAGTTTAGGTTTCGATGGCCCCTACCGAAATATGATTGCTAGATTGAACAAAAACTGTTGATGCAGTTTTAAACCTGATACATTTTACCATCTTTTTCGATCGTATTGTTTTAAATTTGAATTCAGAATACCATACGACATGGAGCTACGCCTAACAAGTCGGATATGCGCCTTGTTAAAAGCAATTGATTTTTGAATAAAAAACATGTTTTATCAAATAAAGGTTTAATTTAATAACGCGTGTTACCTCCATGGGCATCTACCACAGCTCTCATACGATTAGGCATAGAGTTTATCAACCGTTCTATGAAATTTTGAGGGATCATCTCCCATTCCTCTTCTATGGCAGTTTTCAACTCCTGCATCGTCTGGGCAACTGGCTGACGAGCCCTAACACGTCTTTTTAGCTCGTCCCACATGTGCTCAATGGGGTTCATGTCTGGGCTTCTGGCTGGCCAGTCCATAACTGTGATGTTCACATCCCGAAGATATTCCCTGACGATGCCGGCCGCATGGGCTCTTGCATTATCATGCATAAAAAGGAAATTTGGGCCCACATAGTCCGCGTATGGTATCACGTGAGGTTCTAAGCACTCACGAATGTACCTTTCAGCATTTAATGTTGGCAGCCGTGGTCCTGTAACAACCTCAAGTTGAGTTTTGCCGCTCGCGGATATACCGCCCCAGACAGTCCATGAGCCACCGCCATAAGCAACCCTCTCTTCAAAGCAGCATTGTGCGAAACGCTCTCTCTTACGTCGGTAGACCTTCTTCCTTCCATCATTGCCATGTAACACAATTTTAGACTCATCAGAAAAGAGTACACGGCTCCAATCTTGCTGTGTCCAATTTAAATGACTGCGTGCGAAATGAAGGCGCGCTGTTCGGTGGGCTCGCGTTAGTTTAGGGCCATTAGCTGGCTTGTGTGGTACCATATCGCGTTCTTTTAACCTTCTCCGAACAGTTCGAGCGCTCACAGATACTCCGTGGAAGTCGCGAAGTTGGTTTTGTATCTCAATGGAGGTAAGGTGACGATTTCTCAAGCTGGTCGTCACGATGAATCGATCCTGCCTTTCAGTTGTGACCCGAGATCGTGGCCTTCCTTGGCGACGAACAAAGCCGCCAGTCTCTAGGTACCTCCGATAAACATTTCGGACCGCAGATCGACTTAAATTAAGTTGAGCACTCACGTTTCTTTGGCTGTGTCCGGCCTGAATAAGTGCCACAGCTTGGGCGGCGACTTCAGGTGAAGTATCCATAGATTATTGATAGAACCTCACCTTAATGTTAAGAATAAGTAATGTTTGTTGCAAAACCAAAGATATCAATCACTTTTTCAAGAATTAAATCCAAGTAAACCAATAAAACCAAGTTTTCTTAGTATTCGATTGTTTGATATCAACAAACAGGCTCCAAATTGTCTTTTGTTTCTTTAAATTCTGTGTTCGAAATTCAAAAAAAGACTATTGAATGAAATTGTGAATGTGCCAGGTTCAAAACTGCATAAAAACTTTTTGCTCGACCTAATATAAAATTTTAGCTAGGACCAAACGAAACTGAAAATACAAGGTGGGCCAAAAGATGTGTCCAGAAGTGTATAAGATCATCTACCTTGAAAACACCAGCTGCTACAGATGACACAGCGAAACACTGGCCTACCTTTAAACTCCTTAGTAAAAACCCGTTTATCTTAAACTGCACTTAGCATTATTTTCTCTAACCATATTCAATTATTTTCTTCCAGGCATTGGCTCCATAAATGAATTCGACTTCTCTCTGACACCTCTCCTGACATGCTGTGGTTTCTTCATCATGTACCTGGTGGAGGAACTGGTTCACATGTACATCCACTACAGGGAGAGGAAGAATGGCCAGGTGGCTCCTCTCGTGAGGAACCTCAGTGTGCGACAGAGCCGAAGCGGAGTCACAAACGGAGAGAAGAGCCCCAACAACTCCACCGCAGATCTTGTCGAGCCAAAAAAGGTAAGTTTTTGTAGATTTTTGGCATGTATCGGAAGGGTAATTAATCTCATATAACATAAATTGAACAAAATGTTATGCCAAAGTGAATTATGTACAATAGGTACAGTCGGCAACAAAAGTCGATTAACACTTGTGTTTTCTAAATCTTAATTATTGAAAAAATACTTCTTTAAAATCGGAACAGATGTAAGTTTTAAAGAAAAATAACTCATATCTAATAATTAATGAAATGCTAAAAAGCAGGTTATCCTATCATTTTGTATTAATTTAGATGATGTCAAAAAGTAGCAGTGTTAACCGATTTCTGTTGCTGACCGTACACAGACGGCAGCAAGTCAAGTTACTAAAAACTGTCAAATTTTCTCATTCGATTTTGAATTTAACCCTCAATGTTTTAGGTTTAAAATCATTTGGAGAAATTTGACAGTTTGGTATAATCTGATGTGCTGTATTGTCTGTACCTATCCGGCCGGTCCTTTATAGGCAAACGAGTGTTTCCCTATTAAGTGTAGCTCTAATCTAAATTATCTCAAAATGTTCTGTTCGCCACTTATTAGACGACGGCTAAAATTTAACTAAATACTATTTCTTTAGGATCCTGAGAGTCATCACCACAATGGACATTCCCACCACCACAGCCACATGCCTATGAACGTTGGAGATGATGTTACTTCTGCCCTCAGAGGATTGCTCATTGTCCTCGCTCTTTCTATCCACGAGCTGTTCGAAGGTTTAGCTGTCGGTTTAGAATCCAGCACTTCTAACGTCTGGTAAGTATTTTTATTTGTTTTAAGATTACTTGCGCCATCTATCATCGAGTAGCGTGACTTTTTTAAAATATTAGTTTACTTTAGTCCTACATAATACTAATACTCGATCATAGATGGCGCTTTGTACACTTTTGAAGTATATTGACAAGTTTTGTTTTAATTCACTTCCGGTTCCAGATTTTAATTTTGTTAAATTTTATTATTTTTCAGGTACATGTTAGGAGCTATTTCTGCCCACAAGCTTGTGATTGCCTTCTGTATTGGTGTGGAGCTCATCGCTACACGTACTAAGACTTGGCTGACGGTCGTGTACATCACTACTTTCGCCATCGTATCACCCATGGGTATCGGTATCGGTCTCCTGTTAGTGGGAGGTCAAGGTGCTGCCGCTGCCGGTCTCTCTTCCGTGGTGCTACAAGGACTTGCTTCAGGAACCCTACTCTACGTCATCTTCTTTGAAATCTGGAAAGGCGATAGAACCGGTATCTTGCAATTCATCGCATCTGTGGTTGGATTCTTCTTGATGTTCGGCCTACAATTACTGAGTAAGTGTCCACAATTATTTAATTTAAATTATATAAAAGATTTCATTTTCCTGATTTGATTTTCCCTGCGGTTTGCCAAATATTAAATAAAATAAGTCTATTTATTTTATGTTTACTAATTTTCCTTTTTCTATTTTCAGCTCCACACTCCCACTCGCACGGTGGCGATGGCGACCACGGCCATACCCATAGCCACAACGCAAGGAAATAGGAGTTAAAACTTCATAATACCCGCGTATTTTCTTCTACGATGATAATTATGTGAATCAGACTTACTGTTAAGTGTTGACCAAATGACAATATTTTTGTATGTGATAAATTATTGTGTTTATAGATTTAGTTTAAGTTATTCATTAAATATGTACCTATTAAGAAAAAAAAACGTTAATGTAAAAAAAGACGCTGGTTACTGGCATAGACTAATAGTCTAATACAAATATCATGAGAGTTACTGGAGCTCAGTAAAATATTATTATTGTTATTAATTTCGGATACTCGCTTTACTTTAAGAAATTAGTGTTGCCATTAGTCGCTTTAAGTCAATACCCAGATGCCGTGAAAAAAAAAATCCTACTTATTGCCAATACGAGCACTATAGCGAGATTCCGAAACAAACGAACTTTCTAGTCATCAGCTACATAATAATACTTTATATACTTTTGTTTCAATAATATTCAATATCAATCCAACCTTGAAGCATATTAGTACCTACAGGGGGATGAGCTGTGGTCTGATTTCGAAAATCAGACCAATCTGGACGAAATATCTTATAAAAATATATTGATGATTTTGATGGTTAAAATTATGTAAATACATATTTTTTATTTGTCGCTTATCATATTTTGATCAAGATACAACCTGACACGGACCTGTAAATTGCATAAAACGTATGAAAATTTGAATTTCGCGGGCTGCATTCTCCTTAAATAAAATGCTTTGCATTCTTAAAATGTTTTTTGGCCAAACTGTTGTGCCTGGTACAATTCTGAACTTTATAAATAATTTTAGATAGGTACTTACAGTTTCTCAATAAATGTAGCGAAGTGAAATGATTTCGGTACATTTATTGAGAAAATACACACACAATTCCAAAAAATAAAAAATAAGACGCGGAATGCGCCGGCCCCGCCCATTTTTGACTCGGCACGTTTCGTCCAACGGGCGTTTCAATTTTTCTCCACCCGGTACGATTCGGGCAATGGGCGCGTGGGTGGTTAAAGTTCAGAATCGTACCATGCACATCTATCAACAATTCGGCCAAAAAACATTCTAAGAAAGCAAAGCATTTTTTTAATGTAAAAAGTAATGAATTGACCATCCACTTGTAACAACGTCCATAAATGGGGACTATGGACGCTGTTACAACTTACAAGTGGGTAGTCAAATCATTACTTTTTCTACCTTCTGGTACGAATTCAAAATTTCAAACATGATGTGTAGGGTATATTTATACATTTTTGCTTATTTGTATTTTAACTAATCATGCCCAGTACATAATAAATTCGATTGGAGCAAGACAGCTATAGCAAATAACAATAGAACATTATGAGTTAGTAGGTACTTAGCGTACCTTATCTAAGTTAGTCTCGTTAGATAAAGTACAATATTTTTACATACTAGGTAGAGTACTTAAACTTATTAAATTTGATGTTTAAAATAACGTCACAAATAACTGCTAAGTACTGTTGTTGTGTTAATCACTGAAACTTAATTAAGTTTATTTTATGTTTAAAAGCAGTTAGTACGCGTTTCTGTCTGTGATATTGATAAGCAGGAATAAGGAGTTACATCGGATGGGCCTTAAAATGAATACCTAGTTACTTAGTTTTAGATGCTTAAATAACTAACACAATCGAAGTACAAACGTCCTTGTTACGTGAATAACTAATAACTAAGGTAATGTTATTGATGGCCTGTAAATTATCCTCCAGAAACATTCCTCCTACAAATGGATAGGTAATTTACTCTTTATGTATCTAAGTATGCCGTATGTGACTCTTTAAATGCATTTGGGGTATGGAAAGACGTGCTGTGCACTTTAATAAATTATTTAAAACTGTAGGTACACTAACGTACTTAAGCAATTTTATAAAAGTTTGTATAATAAAACCATAAATAATTTAACATTGTTTGATTACTTTACACACTCTTTTTTGATTCGGATTCCTTAGAGCAAAATTCAGTGGCGGCGTTAGGCGTCGGCGACGTCAGTGACGTCACTGATGGGGACCTCACGCCTGAGGGGCCTCGAAAAAAGTTTTGAAAGTTATTTAAAGTTCAGTTATTCGTATATATTTCCCTTCTATTCCCCCGGTCCTAAGGGGCCACAAATCTCTAGAAGTACTTTTTAATCAAATCCCAAACAAGGCCAAAATATGTTTTATCATTAGATGGCCATATAGTCACAAGATTTGCCTTCAATACCCTGCCCTGCAGTTGCATCAGAGAGGCACTCCGGTATCACCGGATGCCAACCTACCGCTATCGAGTGGTCGAGGCCTATTTGACGGACAGGGCTGTCATCTACCCCGGTCATCAGGGAGAGTGGAACCGGCCAGAGATGTCGTGCGGTGTCCTACAGGGATCGGTCCTGGGGCCACATCTGTGGGACATCGGGTACGACTGGGTGCTGCGCACAGACCTCCCTAGCGGCGTCAGCGTTGTATGTTACGCTGACGACACGCTGGTCCTGGCGTCGCACCAGGCGGTGGCCGAACTAGCGACACGCGGGGTTGCGACAAGCGTAGAGAGCAGCCGTGTGATTCTGTAAGACCTCATTCTAAACTTCGAATCTGAATCCGCTGTGAGTTTCTTGATTGGCATTCTAAAAACTCGGTTGATAATTCGAATTTACACTAGCGCTACCCTTGCGAGCGTGTCAGCGAGTTGAACTAAATTGACCGTAAGATTTTGACAGATAACGTATGAGATGGTCGTCGGAACGTGCCACCGTCGGATTCCCAAATAACGGTAGGAGGGGTTCACATTGGAGTCGAGTCGACGATGAAGTACCTGGGACTCGTCCTCGACAGCCGGTGGAACTTCGTGGAGCATTTCGGACGTTTGGCTCCCAGACTGGAGCGGGCCGTGGTTGCCTTGAAGCGGCTCCTGCCCATTCTGGGGGGTCCAAACGCCTACTGCCGGAGGCTTTACGCGTGGGTCGTGCGGTCCATGGCCCTTTACGGGGCACCGGTGTGGGCGCGTTCCCTGAGGCTGCGACCAGCCCGCCGGTTGAACGCGCCCCAGAGGGTCATGGCCATCCGGCTAGTCCGGGGATACCGCACGGTCTCCTGTGAGGCGGCGAGCCTCCTTACCCTTTTTTTTAAAAATATCGCAGCTTTATGCTGAGATGGGAGCCTTTTTGGCCTCGCACAGGTCTCTTTTTTTTTAGTCTGATTTCTTTTTTTTTTGTTTTTTAATGTTTATTTTGTTACTTTTATATGCTCTTTTTTAACTGTATTTCCAGTGCGTGTCCCAAATAAAATATTTTTCTTTCTTTCTTTCTTTCTTTCTTTCTTTACCCGATTACCGCCATGGGATCTGGAGGCAAAAGTCCTCGCGCACGTGTGGGAGTGGCGCGAGGAGGTGAAACGCCGGGGCATAACTCCGCTGCCGCGAGAAATCACGGTACAGCGGACAGAGCTCCGGCGGGATCTCATGGCGACATGGAGAGTGCGATTGTCGCAACCCAGCGCTGGGCACGCCACAACTGCGGCGATAAGTCCCCTCTTTGAGGAGTGCTTGGTGAGGCGCCACGGCGTCCTCACCTTCCGCCTGACACAGGTCCTCGCCGGACACGGTTGTTTCGGGACGTTCCTGTTCCGGATAAGTAGGGAGGAAACGCCCGGGTGTCACCATTGTGTGGATCGCCCGGAGGACACGGTGGAGCATACTGTGGAGGTCAGCCCGGCTTGGGCGGAGCACCGCCGTGTTCTCGCGGAGGCGATCGGCGGGGGCGATCTCTCGCGGCCAAACCTGGTCCAGGCCATGGTGCGGAGCGAGAGTGCATGGGAGGCCGTCACCTCCTTCTGCGAAGCAGTAATGCTCGCGAAACGCGTGAGGGCGAGGCAACAGTCGTGCCCTCGCGGTCCTAGCCGCCGCAGGAGACGCCCTGGGCGGCGGGAATCTATTGCCGATTCCCGGCCACCGTAGGCGTAGGCTTGCGTACGACGAGTAATGGGCAGCTCGTCGTCCGGTAAGGACCAGGCCCAGGTCGACGGCGCGTTGTGTTCCACGCGCGTCTCAAAGAGATGTCAGCAGTGACGGGGTCCATTAGGGCCGATGCCGACGGCGGGGTCGCGGGTAGTTCGAAAGAGATACCGTGGCCCTGGCACGGGCAGCTGAAGGAACACGGGTGGGTTTTAGTCAGTAAAAGTCTGACACGCCCTCCCGCTCCGCCCAGAGCGGAAGAAGTCATTTGATGATTTCCCATCCACAAAAAAAAAAAGGCTAAAATATGTTCAGTAACAAATCTACGTACACATGCAAAGTATAAAGTAGCATGCAAAACTTTTCGAACTCGCTTCGCTTGCTCTTCCGTCGTATATTTTCTTCGTTTTTAAACTTTTCTGCATAGGTCGACAAAATAACGGATATTTCAAAGAAAATTTTACCTATATGAGACTGGGTGCGAAATTTTTCTGTATAAATTATCAAAATATTTATTTATTAAAATTTTATGCACAGCTAAAAAAATACTTTACAAAGGCGGACTTAATGCCAGAGGCATTTTCTACCAGTCAACCTTAAGGTGATGCAAAGAGAAGACATGGCAGGTGCAGCATAAGGGATATATAACTCGAAAAAGAATAAATACTAATAAATAAATACATGCATACATACATATAAACTTTGAATAGAATAAACTTTGTCAGGAGAAATAACGATAGGTAGAGGAGAAAAAGAATCCAGCAAATCAGCGCTGGGATGATTCCGCCAACTTTATACGAATATGTTCACGTGCCTTCACTTTGAACGATAACCGACTGGTTGCCATCCTGATGTTCAGAGGGAGCGCATTCCAAAGAAATACCGCCTGGACAAAGAAAGAAGAATGAATAAAACCAGAGCGGTGAGAAGGACATTGTAGAAGACGATTGTTGGTTGAACGAAGATTTCTACTATGGGCAGACCACAAGTATTGAACATGGGTAGTCAGATAAGAAGGAGAAGTAGGCTTATTTAGTATGGAATACAACATAGACAGAGCCCTCAGCTCTCTGCGCTGACGTATGGGTAACCATTTTAAAAGCAATCGGTGCGCAGACAAATGATCATACTTACGAAGATTAAAGACGAATCGAATGCAGTTATTTAGAAGGCGATCAAGTTTATTGAGGAGATCTGCATTCAGGTCATAATAACACACATCACCATAGTCTATTATGGGAAAGATTAGGGACTGTACAAGCATGGCCTTTATGTGTAATGGAAGAAGGTTTTTCAACCGATAGAGCGACCTCAACGTTCCGGTGACTTTCTTACTTACAGTCATGATCTGCTTTCGCCAGTCAAGACAAGTGACGACATGCAGACCAAGATCCTTAATATTGGAGCTAAACGGGATGACTGCGTTATCAAACATTACCTGTAATGTCGTGTAAGCTTAATGACTTAACTGTGCCACCTGTGGCACAGTTAAGTCACACCTAGATCCCGGTTCAGCTCGTCAATCGCATCGGATATGTTGTCAACACTTGCCTGGCAGTAAAGCTGCAAATTGTCAGCATAAAGATGATACGCAGCCCGAAGCTCGGTGGTAATGAGTTTAATAAAAATGGAAAACAAAAGAGGAGATAATATACCGCCTTGAGGGACGCCAGCTGCAAGATCATGCCAACTCGACGAAGAGTCTCCAGCACGAACAGACTGCTGACGCCCCTGAAGATAAGAGGCAAACCATTCCAATACCTCCGGAGAGACCATAAGATAGGAAAGGATGGATAAAAGGACTTCGTGACTGACGGTATTAAAAGCATTGGAGAAGTCTACTAACACCAAGACTGTAGCTTTAGTGTCTTCCATTCCCCGCCTAATGTCGTCAGTCACTTTAAGGAGAGCTGAACCGGTACTGCGCCCGGGCCTGAAACCGGATTGAAATGAACTGATAAGGGAGTTGCGGTGACTAAAGTGGGAGAATTGTTTATGAACACTGGCCTCGAGCACTTTAGACAAAAAGGGAAGGATGGAAATTGGGCAAAAGTGACTAGGAAGAGAGGGATTGGGTATCTTAGGCAGGGGCCGAACAAGGGCTTTACGCCACAGGGAAGGGAAAACACCAGTGTAAAAGGAGAAGTTTATGATGTGGGACATTGCAGGGAGAAGTTGATCAAGAGCCGCTACAATCATATGACGGCTGATATCATCACAGCCCACTGCTTTGGATTTAATGGATAGGATAATCTTTTTGATCTCTCCCGGGTCGACTGGGGTGAAGACAAAGGGGTTAATGTTTGGACGCGACAGACCCGCAAGGTAGTTAAGGGTTTGACATTTGTTTAGACGATCTAGAGTGGGAACAGTGGAGAAATGCCGATTTAGATCGTCCAAACCAATTGTGCTAGGAAGGTCCAAATGTTGCGATTTACTGATGCCCAAAGTTCCAAGGAACTTCCAAATATCAGCAGGAGAAGAAGCTGTAATATTATTTAGGATGTGGCGGCGTTTAGCGTTGCGTATCATCTGATTACACCGATTCCTAGCAGCCTTAAAGAAGGCCCAATTGTCCTCCGAGCAATCCCTTCTAAATTTCCGAAACGCGCGGTCCCTCCGTCGCATTGCATCCGAACTCCCCTGTTCATGCAAGGCGCAGGCGGACGCTTCAACTTGATTTTCTTATAAGGGGCATGGGTGTCATATAGCTTGACCAAGGCATCGTTGAATATTCTGACTTTTTCGTCAACTGAAGCAGCTGCTTCCAACGGTGACCAGTCATTATTGGACGCATATTGTTGAAGCCTCACGCTATTCATACGCGCAAAGGCACGCCTGTACTGGAACGTTGGTTTAGGTTTAGGGGGTTTAAGGACATAGGATAAGAAAATAAGATCATGATGGGAAAAGCCAGGAGCATCGTGTTGACCATGTGAGGAAACTAGGGAAGGATTAGAGGTGAGGATCAGGTCAAGCCAAGTATCATCACTGACCATCTTATGATGAGTAAGTTGGAGAGGCAAAACATGCAGACTGGCTGACTCGATTAGATGCAGAAGTTTATGGGACCGAGGGGAGTTGAGGGCAAGGAGGGTGGTATCAAACTAGAACATCATCCATATAAAAGTGGGGAAAAAATACATATTATTGAAGCTAACTCAAAAACTACCCAAGCAAAGTTAATCAATTTTTTATGGACCAACTTTGATGTATCTCTCGAATAAAACAAAAAAAAAATTCAAATCGGACGACTGTAAAAAGTAATGCGTGGTCATACATAAAATATATATATATATATTATACGTGTCGAAATGAGAACCTCCTCCTTTTTTTTCGTCGGTTAAAAATTCAGTGAGGCTAAAAGCCGAAAAGTTCGTCTATTTCTAGTTCTAGTTATCCGCACTTAGTCCTTCATGTGGACCATTGTGTTCGCCTATTTTATTTAATTTGTGTTATTTATGTCGGTAAAATAATTCAGCTCATTCAATTGAACGCTTTTCTTTTATAGGAAATGAAAGAGATTCGCCGACGTCCACGTTTGGTTTAGCCGCCACTGGCAAGATTGCAGTACTTACATTACTACAAGTCCTTCCCTGATAGATAGCATGTCAAAGAAAATTATTTCAAAAGAAGAGAAAGCTGGCTTACTCCACCTAGCAAGCAAGCTAGTACCTACGTCAGCCAGCATCGCAATCTGTGATCGCAATCACAGAATAATTAGGAGCAAAGAACTCGGTAAGTAGGTTTGTCAGACGGCCGGATATGGCGAATCCAGACATGGCGAAGACCTTGGGGCCCGATGGAAAGCCCCACGAGTGGAAAGGGGTACCCACCCCTTTCCACTCGTGGGGCTTTCCATCGGGCATTTCGGCTTAACCGTTATTTTAAAGAACACCCGTTCTTTAAAATAACGGTTAAGCCGAAATAGGTCCCTAAGATATTTTGACGCATTTTGGCTGCAATCAAAATCAATTTTTGTGCTTAAAAACTACAAAGCTTTATTCTTTTTCATGAATATAAAAATTGAAGATTTTCTTTAGTAAATTTTTGAGGGTAAAAAAAAACACGATTTGGCTCAATACAAAAAAAAAATCTTTCCTCAAAATTAGCATTTTTTATAAGAAAAAACTTTTTTATTCGATTGTAAGCAATTTCATTAAAATTTCGTCTACACGCTCATCACATGGGTATTCTATATGCTTCCTTTGACGTTTGGCCATACAAATGCTCAAAAACACGTTATGATACCTTATAGACGTACGTTTATCGTTACGTACCAGAAAAGATTGTGGCCCCAGCGTAATAATGTTTCACAGGCATTTCGCTTACCCAAGGTTGGAAAACATTCAAAACTTCTAAATAAATAAATGGGTCGATTTATATATGGGTGTGATAATGCGGTTACAAAAATGCGAACAAGCGGTTCGTACGGTTCGTATCCGTTGTGTTTTTGATAATGCTGAATGTAGATAACGCCTTGACGACTCATTGAGAATGGCTATCCTTTTCACACAGCTTGAAAAGTCATACCGCTATTCTGCTGTCATTGTAGCTGTCAGTCAAGCTTGTCAAGGTCAAGTGAAATAACATTTTTTGACAAATAATTAATTTTACCTGTGTGTGTGTTTTGTGTTTTAAATTCTACTCCTAGGTGTTAGGCTCTTCAAGTTCTTATAAATTGAACAAAACACGAGCGTGAACGTTAACTTTTAGCATTACACACAAATACAGCAAACATCTCAGGATCACCTGGATTTGTTAAAAAACAGGTAAGTAACAACAATTTTACGTAAATACAACTTCTCGTCTCGGAGCTAATAAAATAAAATATGTAAATGATTTTCGTAAATGTTAATTAGTAGTTAGAAAGTGAAATGTTACGTATGATATAACAAGTTGAAAGGTGAAATTGTTATGTGGCCTTGCGCTGCGTGCGTCTCAGTTGCAGTCGAGTAGGCGAGCGCTAATAGAAAGTGTCTAACAGTTCGCGTTCCCACTGATACTTTAGTTTTTTCAAGACTTATTGTTGCATTTCTCTAAGTGTGTCGCAATGGCTTTGTTACTTGGTTCTGCTGTTTGTTTATCTGTGCCTGATTGTAAGTTCTACATTTTCTTTGAACTAGTTTACCCACTTGTAAAACATGAGTTTCATGTGCTCAGTTTATTAACCAAACACTATCAGCTGTTTCCTGAGTTCATTGACTGTTTACCGGGTTATTAATGAGGAAAATAAATTGTAATACTAACATTACCTTATTTATGATAAAGTTGAATTTGCTCAGCTATATCAGTTGTTTGTCAATTCTGCAGCAGTTGAGCACCGCCCGCTAGCTCGCAGGATGTCGGCCCCTGGTTTAACGTCAGAAGCGCAGATGCGGTACATGCTGCAGTGGTTCGGAGAGTTTAGTGAACTGCAGCGTGAAGATTTCCTACCTGTGTTAGCGGCTGCGCGTGGGGATAAACCTGATCAGCTTGCAGCCTCAATGGCTACCATCACCTGTGATGATAAACCTGTCAGCCTTTTTCAATGTCGGGTAAGTCAAGCAATTTTTATTACTTAACTCTTAAGGCAAGTATGAATTTAGTTAACTTTGCATTAAATAGAAACCGTGGTTCCAATATCAGGTGTCTGTCTGACTCATGGCATGAATATTTGTACTAAACACATTACAAATGACTCAAACTTGAAGTATTTCAGTTAGACCTTTTACAGAATTAGACCATTTATAGACTTCACCATTTTTCTAATTTTTTAACTAAATCTATCTCATATTATTATTATTGTTGAGAAAAATTTTAGAGTTTACTCAGCAGTGTTTGTGGTATGGCTGACTGTAGTGGCTACTAGAGACCAAACCAAGGGTCCATATCAGATTTTGAAATGTCATTTTTGTGAAAAAAACCAGCAAGATGGCTTTTAGAGAGTAAACCAATGTTCCATCTCATATTTCGAAATATCATTCCTAAGAATGATATTTCGAAATATGAGATGGAATATTGATGCAATCTAAATTGTGGAAAAAACCAGCAAGAGGCTACATAACATTATGTGCTTCCATAAAGGTGTCAGATTTCACAGTTTAGTCAAAAAAAGTTAAAAGCTAATCAAAATAATTGCATTCATCATCATTCATTCATTCAGATTTCTTTTTGTGTGATTCCTCCAAACAACAAACAATAACAAGTGCCACTGCAGCTTGTTGGCTGCGTTATACAGGGTTATTGGTAAAACACCAGCAACCTCTAAAGGGGACATGGTACTCATCATTATGAACAGCTTTTACTATGGGATCAAAAGTGAATTTTCGAAAAAAAATCTGCTGTTCAGTACAATTAGCCACAGTAAAATAGTTACTGGTGAAGCCAAAATTTCCTAATTTATAGATAATCGATCTTTAATTTTGGGATCCCCA
This sequence comes from Cosmia pyralina, assembly GCA_946251885.1. Classification (NCBI taxonomy): domain Eukaryota; kingdom Metazoa; phylum Arthropoda; class Insecta; order Lepidoptera; family Noctuidae; genus Cosmia; species Cosmia pyralina. The sequence goes on from OX276360.1 coordinate 12,873,017, forward strand.
GAAAGACAGAATACGCAAAATACGCGCATTGTCGTGGAATTGCGGATACCAGCCCGCATTACCTACCCAAGATATGGGGGGCTATTATGATTTCCCAAAAAATAAAATTATGTAGCAATGCACCATGTAACATGAAGCAACAGGGGTTAGTGTGAATCTTTTGGTTCATTTGAGTAATTGAGTCTGGTCAAACCACGCTGGGGTCGGAGCATTTCATTAATTCAGGTTGGGAGCCAACCAATCATACTTGGTGGCCATGTTATAATTTAACACTTACAAGCCGAAGGCCTGATGGGATTGGCAAGGGCGCACGTTAGTTCGATACTCACGCACGCGCCGCGTCGTAAAAGAAGACAACCCTAACGAGTCAGAAGGTATAAGAGTTACGCGATAGAAAGAGAGGCAACTTCTAGGTGAATGTAACTGTAGGTGCGACCAGAATTAAAACAGCGCAGCACAGCATTTAAAGGGAAAAATAATGCTGCGCTGCTGGTTGTGCGCTGAACCTTTATTGTGTCGTAGCAAGAGTCGCTATTTATTTAAATGATTTTGAGGAGTGAATTGTCTGTTCTTGTAGGTACTATTATGTATTCTGTGCTTCTATTTATCCCCTTTAGGGGTTGAACTTTCAGAAACCCTTCCTAAGTAGTTATTTTTGTTATTTAAGGAACACTTAAGGATAAATTTCAACCTGTCAGTGATTTTAACATTTTTATTAAATAGATTCTTCTTGTCAATTATTTGGTTTTATATTTTATATTATACTGAGACACCTCCGTGCCTCGGAAAGCACGTTAAGCAGCAGTTGGTCCCTGGTGTCATTTGTGGATCTGACAGTCGATACGTATCGTCAGAAGCCCGAAAGTATGACATCAGTCTTACTTATGGGTATATTACCCAGTTACTGGGTTGTGGAGGTCTCCCATGTAAAATACAGCTACATCCAGTTAGACTAGAAACCAATCCCAACACAGTTAGTGAAGGCTAGCCAGATTGATTGGTAGGTAGTAGTCTAAATAATTCTGAAACATAGGCATCACCTGTGTTTACCACAATCTAAGTATATTGTATGACTTCAATAACTTATTAGTAGTACCTATAAGGAAAAAATATTGTGAAGGTTAAAAATAAATGTTGTCTTTTGTTATCAGCATACCTTAGCTAAGTTAACAAATCAATGTTTTCAGATAAAACTATTCAACGAGTGGTTTCCCACCTGGGCTGAGGAAGACCAAGATAGACTGATCAAGAGTGTGTCAGAAACCGATCCTGAGTTTGGCCAAAAGTTGCAAGACATTATGACAAACGGGCCAAAAGTGAACGGTGAACAGAATGGCACCAATGAACTACATTCACCAGTTCCTGAGGAAGAAGCTAAGACTGAAGAAAATGAGACTTGGAATAATGGAGAAAATGGAGAAGCAGTGGTTGAAGAACCCACTGAGCAGGCATCAGTTCCTGAGAACATTCCTGTTGAAATAGCAGCTGCATCTTAAATGGTGTTTTATTTTTGATGTTTCTGTCTTTAGTATTATTTTTTCACACAAAGTGTTTGCCACCTATACTTACATTATGTGTCATAAGAATAGCATTAGGTATATATTGCATTATTTGCAAATGGGTTTGACTTGTCTCATGCTCTTGCTGATTTTGAGTTTTATAATAATAATATACTTATATAACTATAAGAAATGTAAAGAAATTCTTGAATACTGAAAGTATACAGTTTATTGTAATTTTCAGATAATATTGGACTATATTTTGTCTGTATTAACGTTGTAAACATTCCATTAAATTCATTCCAAGCTAGGATATTATTATTTTTCAGTTTTACTAACTCATACACTTACAACCATGCTGTTTCATAGGCTTCTTTACTGTTGAATCTCATTTTATATTTTCTTTAGAGGGCTATTCATCTTTTAAATGTGTGTTTAGATGTTTTAGTCGCCTATTTTTGTATTTATGGATTATTATATAAGGATATAAGTAGATGTAAGCTATGTTATTGGGTGTCACAAGCATAAAATGTCTGATATTATTATGTAATATGCATATAAGTATTATAAATCATCATGGACGTAAAAATATATCAATTTAAAAATGTTAACGTAACGTGTATTCACCGAAGTTGATTGAGTGTGTGGCATGCTAACAATTTTCTAATTTATTAATTAGAAAACATGTAACTCTCGCTACTGTGTCCTATAATTTTCTTCGATGGGTACCGCTTTAGGTACTGTACTACTTGCATTCTAATTTGATTAGATATTTGTATTGCTTATTAGTATTAACGCGTGTTCAGGTAAAGGGGTATGTCTATTTACACCGTTCTACTTTAGCGAAAATTGTAAAAAAAGCCAAATATGAAAGATCTTTGGAATTCTCCTAGATCGCGAGGTAAAGGAGGAAGTACAAACATAATAATACGTGCCAAGGTTTAATGAGTAGGTATATTTTTCATTCTTTATAGAAGTATATTTTCCTATGTTCACAAAAGTAATATATTTCCATAGTTGTATTCTTTCGTGATGTCTGAAGTGCGAGTGATAAAGCGGTGCTGGCGGGGCGGGGGCGGGGGCCGGGGCGGGGGCGGGGGCGGGGGCCGGGCGTGACTAGAAGGAGGCCATATAAACATCTAATTATAAATAAATAAATTATTTACTTAATACAATTTTTATTATAATTGTAACATTGTTTTATTAATTCCATGTTGTAGAAAGTTCACCTTCTTATTTTATTGTTAGGACACAATATACAATCTTATAAACATAGGGAATACAGTGGCAAGATGTACGGTCATGGATGGCACTCATTTGTGACTAAACTCTTAAAAAACAATGTAACACTAACGTCAAAATATACTTTATTTCACAGATGTAAGTTTTACAGGCATTAACACTTATAAATTAAGTTAAACTCAGTTACACTGCACTTTAATGAGTACAATACGAAGTTAATGCCTGCCTTAACACGTAACAAGTACAGTCAACCGCACGTCAGTAGCAACACTTGAAATCGCCCGCATTGCTACGAAATAAAGACGCTGTTAAGTTCAAATTGTTGCCATGGACGTGGAGTTGACTGCACGCATTATTGTTACTTTACGTTATAAATCTCAGTCAAACTAATTATATCTGGAGTTACCTAGGGGCGTAACTTGGATAGGATCCAGTCGACGTAGGCGCCGACGCGGGTGTAGACGCCGGGCCAGCCCTGGGTGCCGCAAGGCGAGGGCCCGTAGGACACGACGCCAAGGACCATCCAGTTGTTGGCGGAGGGCGCCTGGCCCATGAGTGGGCCACCGGAGTCCCCGCGGCACGAGTCCATGCCCGCTACGCCGCCCGCGCATATCTGCGTGTTGTCTATCTGGCGGGTCACGCGCTCGTACACTCGTGCGCAGTTGTTTAGGTTCACGACGGGCACGCGCACCTTTAGCTTGATGTCCGACTCCGTACCTGAATTTATTTATTTGTATGTTTCAGAGTGAGGTCACATTTGAAGTAGGTTTTACCTAAGCTAAGCAGAACAAAGCGGGTTTTCATTTAATCAGTGGCAGTAGTTTAATGTAGGTAGGTATAGTCTACTGGTTATTTATACCAGTCAAATTAAACATTTTATTGTAGATCCATCATAATAATATGCTATACCTAGGTACCAATGCATTGGCATATTGGTAAGTAAAGGTTGTTGCCACTATTTAAATGTAACGGCTGGTAACAGGCGTAAGCGCAATTTCAACGACTAAACAATCTGGTAACCACTTTACAAATCATGCTCATTTAATGGAAAAGTAACAAAAAAATAAAAGTAGGTAGGATTTAACTAACGTTTGTGCATGTGTGAGTGAAGTGCAAAAATCAAAAAATGAATGGAAACAATAGAAGGGTATTTTGAATGGATTGTTTAATCTGCTAGGCGAAGGATACTTGAAGGCATGATACGTTTAGTCCAAAAGAACAAGACGCCTAAATTGCAATTAGGAGAATCTAAGTAATTGAATTTGCATTTTGAATTTATCTTGGTGGTTTTTTTGGTCGTAGGTCGGTTGTCTATGGTACGGTCAGCAACAGAAGTCAATTAACACTGCTACTTTTTGACATCATCTAAATTAACACAAAATGATTCGATAAACTGCTTCTTTTTTTTTGGTTTTACTGTTAAGAGTTAATGTTCTTAAAATTCTAAGTACAGATTTGAATTAAATATTTCGCTTAATAATTAAGATTAAAAAACTGCAAGTGTTAATCGACTTTTGTTGCTGACTGTACAACATGACCCCCCACGAGATGTGGTCGTGGCCCCTTGGCATCGTTTGATCGTGTATGTGCCAACCGGCCTAGGTAGGTAGGCCTACGGTACGGTTAAACCAAAACCGAATAATCGGCCGATTTTGTGTCGGAAATATTCGGACGACAGTCGCGGCCGTTCATTTGTATACACTGATGCTGTCGTTGTCAGGCGTTACTGGTCTTGATTGAGTAGTCTGACTGCAGCGTACCTACTATAGGTTGAGGAGTTAAAAAATGCATTATTTTGAAGAAATTTTAATAGACTGGCGATAAATCCAAATAAGTTCGAGATTCGACGGTTAAACGGTTATTGTCGAGTGTCGTCGGACGATATCTGTAGGTACCTAGTGGTAGTGTACGCGCTCGCATTATTTTACATACGTTTGTTTCCGGCCAAATTCGGCCGACGACGCCCGAGCATACTTCGGCTGATGACGGATTTGGTGTACCTACCTACCGTACCGCTACGGGAATAAAACATCTCAATTAAATTCTTAACCCGTCGCGCGCCAATTAGCAGACACAATTGAAATTCTATTGTTATCTGTACACATGGTGTACAATCGACATTTTAAGAGTTAATCGCCATTTGTATTTTACCCAATTTTACCTCATGATGCGGACAATCAATACACTGCTTTTCCTATAGCTCAACCTGGAGTTGCCTGTTTGACACGATTCCATGAATTTAGTTCTAAGTAGGTACCTACCTATAGCTAAGCCCCTGGCTCTATAACAGAAGAGGTTAGGTTAGGCTCTTTTGGTAAAACGCATCACTAAGCACGCGGGGTGGAATGTAAGCTATTCACATATTTCCATGGAAAGGACATCAGCCCACCTGACAAGTTAGGTCCAGTAGTGAACTGCTGGGGGGCGTTACTGTCGCCCTCTTCTGAAAGCAACCATTGTTAGCCGAACCACTAGATGAATTGGTGCTGGTGCTAAATGCTCATAGTGTACACAGTGCAAGGTTAGTTCAGTTTATGAATCTTTAGCTGTTGAGAGCCGTGATACTTACGTGTTTCAGTCTTTCCCCATCCTGCGACTTCCATGTCAAAACCTTCGTAAAAGCTGTTTTTGAGGTCGTCGTTCAGTGGTAAACATATTGGTTTGACGAAGTCTGAAACATTCAACAATCAAAATTTTATTTTGTGAAACATCAATATCCAAAGATTCGGCTGAGCGATATAGTCATCTGACAAAGAAAAAAAAATCGGCTCGTGGCCAACAAAGCAAAGTTTAACATTGAATAGGTAGGTATTGTATAGGTACCTATTTAGCGTTGAACTATGCTTTGTAAGCAACCTTAAGCATTGATGTGTGATGCAGTTTGGGGTCTTCGGCGTTGTTGTTTAATTTAATAATTATGTTCCACCAGGACATCATCTGTCGTCTTGGGATTAAGTATAGCCAGCATGTAGGTACCAGGTAATCTTACCGTTGAATTGCGCGTCCTGCGTAAGTCTGAGTAAGGCGATGTCGTGGTGCTGATTGGTGTCGTCAGCGTTGTACCCCTCCTGTGGGATGATTTGTTCCACCGGGATATCCTGCACGGGCCTGCTGCAGTCATCATGGAAGCAGTCCTCTTCGCTCGACGTGTTCCACTCGCCCAGACGCACTTGCGAACTGAAATCATTGATGAATTGGGTTATCTTAGGTAGGTACCTAAATGTTGCTTAAAAGCGGATTGTTAACCTAGGATCTAGGTTCATAATCCGTTCCATTTAGGTCCTAGATGTCTCTTTCTTCGAAGTTTGTATCATTACGTGGTTGTATTGAATGACTATACCTAACTTTGTTCGTAATGCCGATACAACCTCACGGCTTTTGGCAAAAATATACCGTACCTAACCACCTTTCTAAAGAACCTAGAACGCAAAGGGTGGGTCCGCACACTAAATTACAAAAAAATAAAAAAGTAACGCGCGCGCTGCCATTGTTCGTTCAGGCTCACTTTCGTGCAATGGTCGCGTGAGTGGATACTCGTACCTAAGTAGATTTCTGAAAATCGCCAACCCGTCTTGGCGTGGTGATCAAGGCTCGTACCTTCTCTGTTACGCCTTTGCACTGCTGTGGGACAATAATAGGCTATTATTATTATTTTAAAATGTCTTTGACATATCTCGGGCCCCTGGGGTCCCGCACCATTTGAAGACGTACGAGGGGCCGAAGCCAACTCGCAGAGGCCCCTTAGACAATTTTAAACGATGAGGAGGCACTAACCCACGATTATCCCTGTATACACTGCAAGTGCAGTTGCACCCATGTACAACCCCCGGTTGGTGCAGGACCATAGCAGAACATGGAAACAAAACATGTTGGGCTATGGGTTTGGGTGGCTGTGGACTGGTTACCTAGATCAATGTTTTATTAAGTATACAATACACAGATAAAATGGGGTGACTTGCACACTCACTAATGGGCTCCCGAAAACGGTTGCTAGCACAGTGTCGTAGCGACAAGAGGGCAACATGTCCTGAGGTGCTTATGAGGAGAGGAGAGGTATTCCACGGCTATCAGGACAATCCTGGAAGTACGGTCAAGATCCTTACCAGCATCTTACTGGAATACGTCCTTCCTCCAAGCACTTTTACTCTTGCGAATCTCCTCTGAAGCCAGCCAATAAAGGCAAGAAAGAGGTGGGAGCACTGTTCCTCATCATTGTTCACTCTAGCCCGCCAATAAAGGCTAGCCAGAGACGAGGAACTAGACTGTGAGAGGAAGGGGCGACGAGTGCCTTTACACCTTAAGGTTGCTTTTTGTATAGCACTGATTCATTGAAGAGAGACTTGACTAATTGATTGGAGAGCGGGAAGAGTTGGAGAGGGATAGGAGGTTGTAGTGAGTGGGGAGGGTATGAAGAGGGGGTGAGGGGACGAGGAGTTGGCGAGAGTAGAGGGGGAGGGGAAAGTGGTGAAGGGGGTGTGAGAGGGGGTAAAAGGGGGAGGTGGAGGTTAGCGGGAAGGGTATGTGGTGAGGGAGATACGGGATGGGGTGGGTGAGGGGGTGAGAGGGGAGGGAAGGGGAGGGGGTTGAGAAGAGGATTAGAGGGAGAGGAGGAGAGGTGAGAGGGGGCTTAGAGGGAGACGGGGAGGGATGACGAGTGCCTTTATACCTTAAAGTTGCGTTTTGTATAGCATTGATGCATTGAAGAAACCCTTCCCGACAGAAATGACCGAAAAATAGAAAGTCGGCACAAAAAACAGGAGTAAACTCCAGTCTGCATCGGAGCTGAGACACACTTTTTTTGTTTGTTTGCACGCGCTAATCTCTGGAACTACTAGGCGAACTTTAATAATTATTTTTGCATTTGATAGCCCAATTCTTAAGGCTATAGACGTATTTTTCATCACTCTAGGACTCTTAGGTGCCGAGCAAAAAGAAAAAAAGTCAGAAAGAACGCTAAGCAAAAACGAAATAATAGCGTGGGCAGGCAATGCATCAGCAGCAAGGAATTTCAGAATATTGGCAGAAACTATCTGTCTATAGAAATAAAAAGAGAAGTCCTGACTAACTGATTGACTGACTCATCAACGCCCAGCCCTAACCCTTGGACCTTGAAAGCTGAAATTTTAACAAGTAGACAAGGAATAAGGAAGGAATTCCCGGTAGTACGTTCCCGTGGGATATTTCCCGACATCCACGCGGGCGAAGCCGCCGGAAAAAGCTAGTAGAAAATAAAAAAAATATAGCATATTGGTTTTCGTTCCCTTTCTCCTGCGAACTAAATATTAGGTCTTTACCTATGAAATTGCCGTTCTGCAGTACTGGCCATTTCAAATCAAAATAATTTTTGTTTGGCTAAGAATTCTAATTTCAAATTAATTTTATTTTAAAAACATGGATTTTTTTTTCCTAAAGTAGTCATTTGTTTATTGATTAGTGTTACATTTTCATCGCATTTCAATCTTTTTCGTCATCATGGATACGTTAAAAATTCGAGTAATTATGGAATATGAGTACCGTCGTGGCAGCAACGCGGCACAAGCGGCACGCAACATCAACGACGTTTACGGAGCTAACACTACAAACCAACGCACCACTTGTTATTGGTTTGCTCGCTTCCGTTCTGGAAATTTCGACCTGACAAATGAACCTCGCGGCCGTCCGAAGACTTTGGTCGACAATGACGAATTAAAGGCGATTGTGGAAGCTGATGATACACAATCTACGGCTGAATTAACAGCAGCTTTCGACGTTAGCGTCAAAACAATATTGGTCCATTTGCGTCAGATTGGCAAGGTAAAAAAGCTTGACAAATGGGTGCCCCACGAACTCAATGATCGCCAGCGCGAAGTACGCGTCGAGACGTGCCTTGCACTGCTCAACAGACACACAAATGAAGGAATTTTGAACCGCATTGTTACCTGCGATGAAAAATGGATTCTGTTTGATAACCGCAAGTGCTCAACAAGTTGGTTGGATCCTGGTTCAGCACCTAAACAATGCCCTAAACGAAAACTTACCCCTAGAAAAGTGATGGTCACTGTTTGGTGGTCTAGCGCCGGTGTGATTCATCACAGCTTCTTACCAAACGGGGTGAGCATTACTTCATATGTGTACTGTGAAGAACTGAACACAATGATGGAGAAGCTGGCACATCTCCAACCAGCATTGGTCAATCGCTCGTCTCCGCTGCTCCTGCACGACATCGCGCGACCTCATACTGCACAGCAGACGGTCTCCAAGTTACAAGAACTGGGGTTGGAAGCTCTCCGTCATCCGCCATACTCACCAGACCTTGCGCCTACAGACTACTACTTTTTCCAGAATTTGGATAACTTCTTGGCGGGAAAAAAATTCAATACCCGAGAGGCAGTACAAAATGCCTTTGAAGAATTTGTTGCCTCCCGTCCAGCTGATTTCTTTAAGAAGGGCATCAATAAACTGCCACTGCATTGGCAAAGATGCATTGATTGCATGGGTGATTTCTTCGATTAATACAAATAAAAAATGCATGAAAAAAATTCGTTTAAATTTTTTCATACAAAACGGCAATTTCATAGGTCCTATATGTACGTCAGGTAGGATAAGTAATACCTACATATTTTCCATTAAATCCATCAAAGTATCAAATTTTAGAGAAAATAGGTACCTAGGTCAAAGGCACGAGCATAAAATTTCTTGTAGGTAGGTACCTAGATATAAAACAAATTCTGTCTTCGATTAGAGTAAAGAAAAATGAACCTTAGTCCAAGATCATTAAAGTTTTTACAAAAACAGTAAATATCATTTTTGTACCTATCGATAAAACAAAAATCATTACAAAGTGCATCTAAACGGGAGACGGAAAATACTTTAATGGATAATTTGTTTCAGTCGAATGACCAAATAAAAGTTATGTTGCTACGAGTCAAGTTACACGTCTTCGTAAGTACCTATTTCTCATTGGTAGTAATTACTTATAATAGGTACGCAGGTACCAGTGAATTGTTATTTTGAAATAACGATAAGAAAACACGCATACTATTTGTCAAGCTTTAAAAAGTAGGTACCTAGGTGTTTCGTGGTCTCCACTAAGTGTACCTACTGATGCACACGAGCAATAAATAGCGCCTCACAAGATGCTTTCGACTCAGTTTATAAAACAGAAGGATAATAAATCTTCTGTTTCACAATCTAAGGCTTTCGTCTATTTAGTTTGCTGGCTAAGTAGAGGTACCTATATTTTCAGTACCTACCCCGGGGGAAATAACACATGATTGAATAATTCCAAGAGATTTCTTGAATCATTAGGTACATTGTATCGTAGTTCAACCGAATGAGTTTTATCTGACTTGACCTCATTGAATATACCCAGTATTTGTATGACACATATGACTTAGGCATGGTATTTGCGGGAAAATTAAGGAAACCACTAAGCCCAGTGTCGTATTATCCCTAAGGCAAAATAGGCACGTGCCTAGGGGCGCGAGGTTACAAGGGGGCGCGCGCACGTAAATTTTTAGACCAAGAAAATTATTAACATACTCGTAAAATTAAAATATAAAACATTAAGTAGTTAATTCTATACTCTTAAAATAAATCAGTGGAAATTCATAGATTTTTCAGTGGATCTCACTGGTTGTCCAGTGAACCTTCACTGAGTAAACCAGTGAAATTCACTGGTTGAATCAGTAAATATTCATGGTAGTCACAACACAACTACTGTTTAAAGCAGTGAGTTTCAAGTTATTCTTTCAATTTCGCTGAAATTTTTCACCTCATTAAATTTAGTCAACCGAAGAGTTACGAATTTTTCAAAAATAAGCTTTTTAAAAAAAAGAAACCGCAACCGCAATTATTAAAAAATAATCACAACTTTTTTAAAAAAAAAAAAACCGGTCAAGAGCGAGTCGGATTCGCGCACCGAGGGTTCCGTACCATCATTTATATGTAATTTTTGTTGATGATTTCTGAAAAGCTTTGCTATTTAGAGACATCGTTTTATTTTAACTGTAATCTATACATAAACTTCTATCACATTAGAATATTTTCAGGATTCTCTCTATGCAAACTTCGGAGATAAGGGGGGAACGGTATTTTTTCAACATTTTTCATTAAAAGTCAAAAACTATGCGGCTTAATAAAAAAGAAAAAAAATTGAAAATGTGCATACAGGGTTCTTTCTTATGATACCCCACAGCCATATTAGCCCCACTTCGAATTTTTAAGACCCCCTTTCGGTCCCTGTTGCAATAAAAAACATAAATATTTTAAATTATTTCTTAAAATAAATCAGTGGAAATTCATAGATTTTTCAGTGGATCTCACTGGTTGTCCAGTGAACCTTCACTGAGTAAACCAGTGAAATTCACTGGTTGAATCAGTAAATATTCATGGTAGTCACAACACATTGTATGTATTTACAAAAAAAAAAAAAAAAATGTATATAAGTAGTTTATCAGCCATCTCGTTACCATAACACAAGCATTAGGTTGCTTAGCTTGGGGCTAGATGGCGTTGTGTGATATGTCCAAACATAAACATATAACATATATTTGCAATGTAGTTGGGCAAACGTCATCTACAACTGATCCAAATTATTATTTTTTTTTTTTTGGATGGCATCTCGTAGTGTGACCATGAGAGGTCTCGACTACTTAACCGGACTTTCATGTGGGAGCCTTTAAGCGAGCTCAAAAGCCTCCAGCCAGGGGCATAAAATACTAACTAAACTTATAAAATAAACGACTGCGCACTAAGGGCACCCCCTGTGGGGTACGGACCTCGGCTTAGGGAGTCGTTGTCATTGACCATTGATAAATAAGGCAAAGCAATAGGCTGGATCAAGTTAGGGGAATTATTATTATCAGGGGAGTTTAAAGCTACAGGCTCAGCTACGCCACCAGCTGGCTCGATTAAACCGATCAAGGGACATGAATTTACATTTACATTTACGTTAGATGGTATTAAACGCGGTGGGCCTCGGCGGCGAGGCCGGAATGTAGATTTGTGTTTGTGTTTATGGACGGTGCTAGTTTCCCTACTAATTTCCTGGAGGAGGGTGATAGGGTCATCGGGTTCAGTGAGGGCATGTCGCGGACGGCGGATACTACTGATTCTACTGGGGACATAGCTAGCGGACTCGACAACCAAGGGGTTGCGATGTTTTACGGCGGAATCAAAGAAACGCTTGGAAAGGCGTTTCAAGTACTGACGGATGGTCGGGACTTTAAGATCTAAGTGAAGGTTTTCGTTCCGAACGAACCAAGGGGCTCCCGTTACCTTTCGGAGGAAACGGTTCAGAAGGGTCTGCATCCTATGGATGAAGTGGGGCTTTGCGTGCGCAAAGACTGGGCCCGCATAGATAGGTCGAATGCACGCTGTGTAAATACGCAACTTGCACATAAGGGACAATTTGCTGCGTGCATTCAGAACGGAGTGTAAACGGCTGAGAGCAAAGTATGCCCGCGAACGAACCTGCTTTATGTGCTCTGAAAATGTTAATTGACTATCGAGCGTCACACCTAAATATTTGGCTCGCTTTTCCCAAGGGATCTGCTTGCCAAACATGGTGATCGGCCGAGGAGGGGCGGTGAGCCGATTACGCCGTCTCGTAAAGAGAATGGCTTGGCTTTTATCAGGATTGACTTCGATTCTCCACTTTCGAAACCACTTGCCGAGGGCATCGACTGCGGTTTGGAGGGTGCGAGCGATCGAGTTAGGGCGAATTCCCTTGGAGAAACCGTGCCAACTGCGCCTTTTTACTCTTCGCGATATCGCTGGCGAAGAGGATGAAGATAAGGGGGGAAAGCACAGAGCCCTGAGGGACTCCTGCGCGAATAGGGTGGGGGATCCAAATTTCAAGTTGATGATAGCATTAGTAGTTCTTGAGATATCCAGCTGTGACAGACTGAGTCACACGATTTTTTTTTTTCCTTTCGAACGGTATCCTGCCTTTTCGCCGAAAATTGTTTGGCAGATTATCACTTGCCAACCAACGTTTCGCCGATGTTTCACTTTGACAATTAAAGATTAGCAAATTTTTGTATGACAACGTTTCATTTGGTAGAATTATTGTTAAGCTGATTATTATAATGACACAAAACGTTTGGGACATTTATCATTTGTCAAACATTTCACTAGGCCACACAACTATTATACGAATGACGTTTTGTCAGTGTAACAGTTTCCTTTTCATACATTGATAAAATGATAAATAAACAAGTTAATTTTTGCATTCATTTTTTATTTAAAAATAAAAATAACATTAAACCTTTAAATTGGCAGCAATGCAGAACAATATTTTTTCCTTTGAGTATGTGAAACATTTAAGTTAGGTTAGGTTAAGTTAGAGTATGACAATCAACGCACGAGAAGAGCGAGCCAAGCGAGCGTGCCGCGGCAGCGGCTGGTGATGTGCCAGAAACGAATCGCTTTTGTAAAAGGAAACAGTTAAGTTAGGTTATAGTATGACAAACAACGCACGAGCCGAGCGAACGAAGCGAGCTTGCCGCGGCAGCGGCCGGCGATGTTCCAGAAGCGAATCGCTGTTGTAAAAGGAAAGGTAAACAATAAACAACTAAATTAATACTAAGCAAACTAAAACATTCAGCTACTTGAAAGCTGGCATTTTAAAAAATGTCATTATGAAAAGCAGACCAAACGTACAGTTGGTAACTGTGAGGTGGGGAAATAAAACAAAATTATATGATAAGTGGGCAAATGATTATTTTGCGAAATAAAATTCTGCGAAACGTTAGTTGGCAAGTGAAAATCTGGCAAACCATTTTCGGCGAAAGGCGAAATCCGGCGGCATCGGCCCTATCGGACCCCATCACTGCTGACATCTCTTTGAGGCGCGCGTGGAACACGACGCGCCGTCGACCCGGGCCTGGTCCTTACCGGACGGCAAGCTACCCATTGCTCGCCGTCCGCAAGTCCGTGCCTACGGTGGCCGGGAATCGGCTATTCTACTGATTTCCGCCGCCCAGGGCGGGCGTCATCTGCGGCGACTAGGGGCATGAGGGCGCGACAGTTGCCTCTGCCTCACGCGTTCCGCCTCCTCCTTCGTGAGCATTACTGCTTCGCAGAAGGAGACTGAGTCACACCATAAGGGTTCCTTTTTACCATTTTGGTACGGAACCTTAATTAACTTATCAGAAGGTTTTCTTTTTGGTAAATTTTTGCGCTGCGTAGTACAAGTTAAAATTTATAATAATTATATGGCCGCCATACCAGAGGGGCGCCGATGAGGTGCTTGCCTAGGGCGCTCTCGACATATTTATATCACATACCGCCTCTGACTAAGCCACAAGTCATTTGAAATATCGCAGAACCAACAAAATACCTACTTACCTACTTACTCAATACCTACTCAATTCTTTATTGCATGCCATATGTATTACGTAGATCAGGTTAAGCTACGCTTGCCGGGGTTAGTCTGTGGATGGGTGATCATCTTACATACCGAGACTCCTGCCACGGACTCGTGCCACGGACAGCACGTTAAGCCGCTGGTCCCGCGTGTCATTTGCGGATCTTTAACAGTCGTTAATACGGGTCGTCAGAAGCCCGAAAATCTGACAACCAGTCTTACCAAGGGGTATCGTATTACCCAGTAATTGGGTTGTGAAGGTCAGATATGCAGTCGCTTCATATAAAATACTGGTATTCAGCTACATCCGGTTAGACTGGAAGCTGACCCCGACATAGTGGGGAAAAGGCTAGGCAGATTGATTTTATGTATTACATAGATACCTACATATACTCGTACCTACATATACATACTTATGTATAATATGTAGGTACCTATCTACCTATGTACTTACCCACTTACCTTTTCAGTCAAAGGCAGATAAAATTAAGCTTACCTTTGTTAGGTACCTAAATACAAACTTTCATAATAATACATTATCAGCTGAAAAATAAACTGCGTGAAAGTTTCAGTTTTATGTAAGTAGGTAGGTAAAAAACTCATTTAAATTAGGCTTAGGTGACCGGCAGTGCTACTGTAACTGTACTCGTCTGTACCTACCATTTCGAAAGAAGAGGATGCTGTTTGAATGGAGATTCCATCTATGCTTGTAACTAAGTATTTTTGAATTGTAAATAGACTCACAGTCTCCAGTTTGGCGGGAGGTCCGAGCCCTTGACGCAATGCGCCGCTGTGAGGACGTATTTAGCGGCTATGAGCACTCCTCCACAGTAGAAGCCCCAACCAACGGCTGAAAAATAACGACCAAACAATCAAATTTTGCCTGTTCCGTCTTCTGCCTTAGGTCCGTGTTTCCTGTCCGATAACCACTGAGAAGATAAACTGTAAATAAGGTCATAAGGTAGGTATATCTTTTAAATTTACATTCCTTTTGATGGTCAGATCTTATGATCATTTATTAATCATTTACCTGCAATGCTCTCATTTTTAAGAGAGCCTTGCAGGTAAATGTAGGATGGTCTCTTGAGGAAAAAACTATACCTACAGATTTGAGTGGACCTGTCTGGACAGATGGTATGCATGAACCTCAATGGCCCGACGAACTTGACCATAAAGAAAAGATATTTTAATAGGTCGAACGAAGTATACCTCAGTATAACCAGGCTGCAAGACAATCATAAAATATCTCTGTAAAAATTCACGTAGGTACCTACTCCCAGAATACTTTACACTAGTACCTACCTAAATATCATTGTGTATATATAAAAAAATCACAGAATATTTGTTAAAACAGTCAGCCCATCATTGACCCATGTATTTATTGAAGCAGCGCAATCCCAAGCCTTTCTGTCTTATCAACATAAAATGTTTCTGGCAAATATTCTGCTTTGGGTATAAATGCTTAGTTTTTGAATTTGAATAGGATAAAAAAGCGTAGTATAGGTAAGTACGTTGGCATCTAAAAGCGTATCTATTAGCCTGGCTGTCATCTAACAGAAGCAGATGGAGAGAGATCGTGAGGCGCGCAACGACTACACCTGCGATTGGACACAGTTCATCGTGACCACGACCGCTCTGTCAAGAGCGAAGCGAAGAGGAAGAACAAGATTGGCATATAATTCACTGCAATAGCAGATAGAGCCACAAGTGTTTTATAATGATTTGGAAGTTCTGACCCGACTGGTGTGTAGGCTCCACTGTAATAAACATTGAAACCACATAGCTTTAATAACCGAATGGATCCTTTGACTCTGTGTTTAATTGTGTGTGACACAGAAGAACCATCATTGTATATTAACGGATTTCGAAATGGAGATTATGTTGTCGGCTAGGCACTTTTACGCAGACTTTCAGACAACCCTGTCGAGCCTGCCGGAAAATCACAAAAGGGAAGCCTGTCTCAAACTTACGTTTGTCGTATCTAATGAGCGCCATCCAGGGGTGCTCGTCGATGTCAGCCTGCGTGCCTCCAACTATTCTGTCGTTGTTCTGGATCCCGCAGATCCGGTTGTTAGGGAGGAGACTCGTTGGATCAGCAATCCTCGAATTAAGGGGACCAGTATTTTGAGGACTACTTAAGAACTGCGGTGGACAGCATATCTAAACAGTTAAAACAACATTAAATATTCAGTAAATAAGCCTCTCTTTTATCTAGGAGTTTTTTATTGGGTGTTCCAGCTCGTACCATGAAGTTAATAAATAAGAGTTTTCAAAAATGTTAATCTCAATTTACCCGAATGTTTTCTCTAATCGGTTGATGTTTCACCTAATTGGTAGAAATAATAAAAAATAGTTATAGTTGGTATGTGAACAAGGTCAGCTTTTATGGCATCATTGGAAGGCACACTCTTGATTGGCTCACCATAGGTAAGTTGCCGCTTTGGAAGCCGCAGTGCAGGCTGCGCAGGAGTAGCGTTAGTTGTGGAGAGCTGCCGCGCTGCAGCTGCGTGTACAGGCCTGTGCAGTCGCTCAGAGGGATGCAGTTCGCGCCGCCATTACACGCCTCTAGAATACGTCGAAGGGTTATGTTTTAGATTTGATTAGATAAATTATCTCGCCGTATCAGCCCCATAACTTCCGCGGAACATAGGGCAAGAAAATCATTGATCGCTAATGAATGATGTAGAAAACATTACTGTTGTAAGGAAGAGGATGCTGTCATAATGACTACTTAACACTTTAAATTGGTAGTTAGTTCCAAGTTAAGCTTAGATTAAGATAGCTATACCATGTGGGCCCAAAACGGGTTAGTAGATGTCACACGTCTTGATGTCTTAGTATTTTTGGTTCTAGGACACGCCGGTTTCCTCACGATGTTTTTCTTCACCGTTTTGAGAGCAGTGATGGTGAAATTATTGATACAAAGTAAGGCGCTTGTCTGGCTTCGATCCCACGACCTACAACTCGTAAGTCGGGGCCGTTACCATTGGGCCAACATTGCTCTATTGATTTAGTTAATGCGACAGTGTATGTCGCATTAGGTTAAGGCCTGTAATGGTAGCTGAAAGGATGATAAATAAATAAAATGTTTACCATATATTTTTCTTGATATCTGCCAGAAAGATTCAAAGATTAATGATTATTTATTTATTATTTATTTAATACTTCAAGCACACAAATGTACAGAGGCGGACTTAAAGCAGAAATATAATTTTTTTGTGTGGCATGGTGAAGCCTGAGTGGATCAAATTGATTGGAAGCAAAGTCTCGATTCATTTAAATTAACCGCGAATGGATAGAATAAGAAACGAGGAGGAGCTCATGGCTACGTAATAACAGCCGTATTGTTGGATCCATCGGTTAAGCTACGTTTGCCAGGGTTGGTCCGTGGATGGATGAATCCGACTTTTTGTTCACAGTTTCATAGGTTTTTTTTGCGCGGAACCCTAATTCTTTTTCCAAAATAAAAGTAGCTTAAGTTACTCCTTATAACATCAGCAACCTGCCAGTTCCAGACCCGACAAAATCGGTTCAGTCCTTTCGGAGATTAGCCGGAACAAACAGACAGACAAAAATATTGAAAACTGTTTTGTTATTAGTAGCATATATACTTTCATATGCATT
Source organism: Cosmia pyralina (assembly GCA_946251885.1). Classification (NCBI taxonomy): domain Eukaryota; kingdom Metazoa; phylum Arthropoda; class Insecta; order Lepidoptera; family Noctuidae; genus Cosmia; species Cosmia pyralina. Next base: position 12,890,732 of record OX276360.1, read on the forward strand.
TAGTAAAAAGCTGTTATTTTGTCATTACAAACATACACTTCAATTTTATTTATTTATATAGATAAAGATGTATGAATGATGTATGATGTTATTATTAGGGACATACAAACAAAATTTTCTTCATCGTAGTTTTTATTATTAGTAATCAAAAAAACCTGGTGGAAATTCGTGTCACAGAAAATCAAAGTATTTACAATTAAAGTACCTAGCAAAAGTAAGTCATCATCAGTCACAATTAATCAAATTACATATTTACAATAATTAAGTTTTAACAATAAAATTATCCTATACCTACTTACATGTTCTAAATAAAGTTGCTTTTAATCATAATAACTTGGTGTAAATTCGTATCACAGATATTCAAAGTATTTACAATATTTAAAATACCTAACAAAAGGTCAATGAAAGAGAAAAACTGAAAAAAAAAACTGTGGAATAAAAAATAAAAAAATAAATAAAAAAAAACCTCTTTCAGCTGTAAAAAATAATAAAGAAAATGTTGCAAAACTCTGGTTATGATGACTCAGAACAACTATTTAATATACTCTGACCTGATACTGAATCAAACGACGCACAATGGGAACAAATACGCACACATACACACACACACACATCACACATTACACAAACATACCATACAACACCTGAAATCACCTCTCTTGCCTTTCTTAGTCTCCACTCTGGACTCCGTACCCCGAGCCCCAAGATACAAAGCCGACGTTCATACGGACGTAAAAATATCGCGGCGGGATTTTATCGCGCACTGGATTTTCAACTCTCGTTGTTGAGCCGAGCGTTGAGAATCCAACTTAAGAATAAGCCGACGTTCGCACGGACGTAAAAAATATCGCGGCGGGATTTTAACGCGCACTGGATTTTCAACTCTCGCTGTTGAGCCGAGCGTTGAGAATCCATCTTAATAATAACAGAGTGCATTCTAGCATGTCGTAAAAACACAGTGTTGGATTTTCTACTCTCGGCACTAAGCAGAGCGTTGAAAATCCAGTGCGCGAAAGAAAATCGCCGCGATATTTTTACGTCCGTGTGGACGTCGACCAGCAGTGCATTCTAGCGCGTCGAAAAAACACACTGTTGACTTTTGAACTTTCGGCGCTAAGCAGAGCGTTGAAAATTCAGTGTGCGAAAAAAAATCGCCGCGATATTTTTACATCCGTGCGAACGTCGACTAACTGTCTAGTTTGGGGCTCACTAGTCTGAGGCATATAGCTGACAGTGATCTCCTCCGTACAGTTTATTATGCATTGGCACAATCGGTGATTGGTTACTGTATTGGGGTTTGGGGAGGTGCATGTAAAACGTATCTCTTACGCCTTGAAAGAGCGCAACGGTCCTTGCTGAAGACAATGTCATTCAAACCATACAGATTTCCCACAAAGACATTATACGAGTTGTGCCGGGTATTTACAGTAAGGCAACTTTTTATTTTCCAGATAATTAATAAAAAACACGTATCTACCCCATATGATCCAGGTAAATATCGAAATAAGCGAACAACTCCAAACGTAATTGAATCTGTTAAATGTCACTCGGCTTTTGCAAGACGACAATACTCTTTTCTTTCTGTATATTTAAATAACAAAATTAATAGAATCTTAAATATTTATCCGCTAACGCTACTCGAATGTAAACTTAAAGTAAAAAACTGGCTCTTTACACTTAATTATGAGGATGTAGAGAAATTAATAAATAATTAATTTAATTCTACAAAGGAACACATACATAAACATACCTTTCTTTCATACACCTACTCATACACAAAAACACGAACGACCCACCCACATGTACAAATACACACCTCCCACACACACACACACACACACACACACACACCCATACACACACAAACACACACAGCACGATATAATAATTTAAGAATGTTTTTCCATATTTTTCCATGTTTTTTCAATTTTTTGTTATTATATTTTATTTTATTTTGTTGTAGCTTCTTTTAAAATTGTATTTTGTAGCACATCTATTTGTATAATCCTATGTTGACATTACGAGTATTTATAAGCCAAATAAAATGGGAGAGTGCGCTGACTCCTGACATACAGACGTACACCTAGTTCAGGAGTCAGAGGCTTCAAACAAGTTTATGTAACCATCTATGTCAATAAAGAATTATGAATTATGAATGAATATCACTAACAAAATATTTATAAAGTTTTATTAAAATAAACAAATGGACATATTGTCGGTTTTAAGTCTGAGATGATTGTTTATATTAGGTCTTTACCTATGAAATTGCCGTTCTGCAGTACTAGCCATTTCAAATCAAAATAATTTTTGTTTGGCTAAGAATTCTAATTTCAAATTAATTTTATTTTAAAAACATGGATTTTTTTTCCAAAAGTAGTCATTTGTTTATTGATTATTGTTACATTTTCATCGCATTTCAATCTTTTTCGTCATCATGGATACGTTAAAAATTCGAGTAATTATGGAATATGAAGAAATCGGCTGTCATGGTATGGGCATGTGATGCGGAGGAGTGAGGAAAATGTCGTGAGGAAAGTTTTGAGTATGAATGTCGATGGCTATAAGAGTAGGGGAAGACCAAAGAAACGATGGATGGATTGTGTGAAAGATGACATGGCTAGAAAGGGGGTGACTACCGAGATGACGAATAATAGAGAAGTATGGAAAAAAAGGACATGTTGCGCCGACCCCAAATAGATTGGGATAAGGGCAGGAGAATGATAGTACCGTCGTGGCAGCAACGCGGCACAAGCGGCACGCAACATCAACGACGTTTACGGAGCTAACACTACAAACCAACGCACCACTTGTTATTGGTTTGCTCGCTTCCGTTCTGGAAATTTCGACCTGAAAAATGAACTTCGCTGTCGTCCGAAGACTTGGGTCGACAATGACGAATTAAAGGCGATTGTGGAAGCTGATGATACACAATCTACGGCTGAATTAGCAGCAGCTTTCGACGTTAGCGTCAAAATAATATTGGTCCATTTGCGTCAAATTGGCAAGGTAAAAAAGCTTGACAAATGGGTGCCCCACAAACTCAATGATCGCCAGCGCGAAGTACGCGTCGAGACGTGCCTTGCACTGCTCAACAGACACACAAATGAAGGAATTTTGAACCGCATTGTTACCTGCGATGAAAAATGGATTCTGTTTGATAACCGCAAGCGCTCAGCAAGTTGGTTGGATCCTGGTTCAGCACCTAAACAATGCCCTAAACGAAAACTTACCCCTAGAAAGTGATGGTCACTGTTTGGTGGTCTAGCGCCGGTGTGATTCTTCACAGCTTCTTACCAAACGGGGTGAGCATTACTTCAGATGTGTACTGTGAAGAACTGAACACAATTATGGAGAAGCTGGCACATCTCCAACCAGCATTGGTCAATCGCTCGTCTCCGCTGCTCCTGCACGACAACGCGCGACGTCATCCGCCCTACTCACCAGACCTTGCGCCTACAGACTACTACTTTTTCCAGAATTTGGATAACTTCTTGGCGGGAAAAAAATTCAATACCCGAGAGGCAGTACAAAATGCCTTTGAAGAATTTGTTGCCTCCCGTCCAGCTGATTTCTTTAAGAAGGGCATCAATAAACTGTCACTGCGTTGGCAAAGATACATTGATTGCATGGGTGATTACTTCGATTAATACAAATAAAAAATGCATGAAAAAAATTCGTTTAAATTTTTTCATACAAAACGGCAATTTCATAGGTAAAGACCTATTATATAGGTACCATCGTGGATATTTTGCGCTGAACCACTTTTCGACCTTATTACTATGGTAAGAAGGTTCAAAGGTGGTTAACTGTAAAATGTCCGCTACGGTTCATGTGAGAAACTGGTTATTAATATTATCAGAGTTTTTAGAATATCATTTATTTTAGTAGAATCTTCACGACATCGTGTTTGCGCGTTGCTTTTCAAAAAAAAACACACACTTTTCACACTGACCGGTCATTGTCACATTTTCAGCAGTGAATGTTTACAGGTTGATCAAAATTATCAGGGTCAGATATACTGCTTCTAACTTCTGTTAAAAGAGTCGTCCAAGTTGTAGGTATTCCGGCTAAAAGTATTTAATTGTTGCTTAATTCTCAGTAAAGTTAAGCGTAAACCTAGTAACAAATTAAACTAATGTAATGTAAAATGTAAACTGGCAAATAATATTTTGTAACCTAGCTAATATTTTAAGCTACTCATTTCGTTTCAACGTGTTGTTATTGTTAAGATGTAAACCTGCTTACTGTATTACCTGGACAATAAACTATTTTCTATTTCTATTTCTATAATGATTTATGTTTCGGATATTCAATTTTAAAATACCAATTCATCTTTTACTTAATTAATATCTATACTATTATAAATAATGTAACCTCGTCACTATTTTGGGTTTTCTTAAATTGGAATAACCCACAAGAAGCTCATCTTTTGAATCAAACATGGGTATTTTGTTTTTTTTTTTTCTTTAATCTTGATACAAAAGCATATAGGTATTCGTATTGACCTTTGGCACAGATAATATACTTTGGCAAGCTTTTGTCAAATCGCGTGCGCTTGTATTTTTGATTATGTAAATCACATCAAATCACGTGGCCGCGTAAAACCCTAATGATTAATTAATCTTACATAACGTCATAGGCATTTCCCTTGTATTTTACAACTATGCAATGTTGGAATTCACTTCCAGTCTTGTCAAGTGCAGCTGATCATCAGAATAAATTATGGTGAGAAGGTATCCCCGAACCTATCCCCGGTAGTTCATGGTGGCTTAAGACGCAGATAAGTGCCAGCGGCCTTGAGTGGTTAGCTTGCGTGTTGTGTTGAGGTCACGCAACGCGTCGTACGACCACCGAGTAATAGGACTCGCCGATCAAGGAACGCTGTCCTAAATTAGACGCATTATTAATTTATTACACATAAAACAATATTAAAACTCGTATACTAAAAAACAAATAATTAAATTATCTTTAAAATGGTGAAAGTTTCATAAAAATACGCTTGTTAGTTTATGCGTGATTCTCAGTTTTTTTATCCGCGTTATACATAACTTTACAAATGAATTACACTATGTAATATAAACATAATCGAAAATATTCACATATTAAGTTATTAAGAAAATGCTCTAATTTAACATACTTATAGTATTTTTCTAAATCAATAACACTACTCGTTTAGACGTGATCTTCAATTTAAAATCATTAAAAGTCGCTTATCAGCGTCTTAAATGTGCCGTCAGGCGGTGATTCGCGTCGTGTTCCACGCGCGCCTCAAAGAGATGTCAGCAGTGACGGGGTCCAATAGGGCTGATGCCGAAATGCAACTGAAGGAACACGGGTGGGTTTTAGTCAGTAAAAGTCTGACACGCCCTCCCGCTCCGCCCAGAGCGGGAGAAGTCACTTGATGATTTCCCATCCACAAAAAAAAAAGGCGGTGATCCTAATAATATCACCATGAACCACCCATTCCGGAAAACGAGTGTATTACAGTTCTAAGAAGAGACCTAGATATTAGCAGGTGCTCAGTGTACCCATGGGGTATAGGTACCTACTCCACAACTGTTGAAGAGAATTTGCCTAGCTAGACTCTAAAGCATGCCTTGTATTTAACTCACTGATTTCTTGGTTTTATGTTACAAAATAGATGCGTCGATGAGGAATGATTAGTAATTAAGTAATCCAGCCAAGCACTTTCTCAGTAATTATTTCTTCATTATCAAGAAACAACAATTGTAAACAGAATTAGTCATTTGTAAGGAGGTACTTCACGTGTGAACTTTGTGAACCCATTAATTTATTGATGAATTGACTTTGTGATTTACTCTGAGGAGGAAAATTAGTAATCCGGGTAAGTAGGTACAACGGCATTCATTGAAATATTGTAGGTACAAATGGAACACACAGAATAGAGCCTAAACAGAAGCGTTTGGGTTCCATAAGTTAGATACGTACGTCTATTTCTTTTGTATTCACAAACAAAAACAGCTCGCTTTGCTCAAATAATTCAAATAAATATCTGCTCCAGTACGTTCTGGGTAGTATTTCTATGGAATGGTGTCGTGGTCCTTGTTCTGATAAAGGCAGCTTACCATAACTTTAAAACTTGCTGCTGTAAGATTGTGTGTCATGTCCCAAGGAAAAGGTTGATTTTACATATTTTAGGAGATCAAATAAGTAAGCTTTAGGACGCTTTTGCATTGAGTATTGGTCCAGCGTGGAGCCTGAGCAACGCTTAAATCACAAAGCTCATTTCCCTTCTCTTCTTTTGTCATTTTAATTTAGCAACAAAATCAACAGTAGTGTTTCCTCATTTACATACATGAGCAACGCTCATGGTTTGATAACATAATATTATACAATCAAAGCATAACGCAGCGAAAACGTTTCTACGCCACGTCTACGAAGGTCTAAGAGATATGCCTACGCAGCGCCTGCGCAACGCGCCGCGACGCCCGTCCGCTACGCCACCGCTACGACTGAGCGACGAGTCGTAGCACTGACGCGTAGCGCAGTCGTCGCCGATGCATAATTGCGTTACGGCAGTGCTATAGCCGTGTTACACGACCGCTACGGCTACGCGGCGCCTACGCTGGATAAACGCGCAGTGCGATATTGGATGCCCATTTAAAGATTCTTCCTGTTCTACCCTCGGTTAATATTTTATCTTCTCAAATATAGTAAATGTTAAACTGCCTCGCCATGTTTCAGAGCATTCTGAATTTAGGCACAAAAACTAATAACAACTCGATTCTAAAAATTTATAGGAACACTACTAATTTAACAAATTCAAGTTTTAGTGATTATCTTTGATAACGTCCGCTGTCTTAGTACTTTGACTTTGAATGCTAAAAACTCGTTTTAGTGTATCATCGTCAATTACTAAAATCTTTGGTTTTGTATTAAAGATTCTCACCAAATTGCATTAGAAAAAACCGGATTTCTTATTGGTATTGAGATATTAGTCGTGGCAGTACAAAACAACTGTGTTATTCGCTCGAGGTTTTGCTATGTTTTTAATAATTGTGGTACGGCCGGCAACAGAAGTCGGTTAACACTGCTACTTTTTGACATCGTCCAAATTAACACAAAATGATTCGGTAAACTGCTTTTTTTTCGTTTAACTGTTAACAGTTAACGTTCTTAAATTTTTAAGTACTTCTGTTCCGATTTGAATTAATTATTTCGCGTAATAATTAAGATTAAAAAACTGCAAGTGTTAATCGACTTTTGTTGCTGACTATACCAAAGAAAGGAGATTTGGTTTCTGCATGTTTGTTGGTTATTTAGTACCGTTAGCCGTTAGCTTACATGTCTGGTGGTATTTAATGATACCTTCCACTGTAATAACAAAGCTGGCGGGATTTTCTTCTGTCATAGCTGTATCATCATGTAGATAAGATACCTGTACCTACTAGTATAATGTTCATAGTTAATTCTATTAGTCGTGTTGATCGCTATTCAAATTACTGGCACAGGCATTCAAAAATAGCTATGTTAATTTGGGTATGATGGATGACATATAAGTGACATATAAACTTAATTTGTAAACTTATTTAATTAACAATATTTACAAGTTATGTTTTCGAAAATGAGCTTGCCGGGGTTGGTCCGTGGATGGGTGACCATCTTTACATACCGAGACTCCTCCGTGCCTCGGAAAGCACGTTAAGCCGTTGGTCCCGGCTGTCATTCGTGGATCTTTGACAGTCGTCACGGGTCGTCAGAAGCCCGAAAGTCTGACAACCAGTCTTACTAAGGGGTATCGTTTACCCAGTTATTGGATTATGGAGGTCAGATAGGCAGTCGCTCCATGTAAAATACTACTGGTATTCAGTTGCATCCGACTGAAAGCCGACCCCAACATAGTTGAGAAAAGGCTAGACAGATTGATTGAATTTAGAAAATGAGATCATTGGTACCTATTTAGCAAGATGCTCAGTGAAGAAGTTACAGGCTATTATGTGTGTTTACTTTGTGGTTAATAGTCCTTGATATTACCGCTTCTTGACTAACATAACCATAATGTTGTTTTTTAGCAGTCATGATTCGCTATTATTGTTATTTTTGAGTACCTATTTACATTTCCTAATGGAACATGTTGTATTTCGTTGCGGATATTACACTTTACAAGAATTCGTTAAAGGCCACTTGTAACATTTAAATACGTCTCAAAAACATATTTATGGATAAAAAGGTTCCTAAAAAACTTTATCCGTTTGTCACCTTTGTTTAACACTACACAAGTCACGTTGTTCGTTACATGTCATGTCAATTAGTAAATCGGTAATTAAAAAAACATTATACATTATTTATGTAAACAGAAATAGATGATGTTAAGTTTAACATTATACACAAGCACAGATGGGTAAGCGGTCGTACACAACAGATTACGGAGGTTAACTTCTGCAGTAAGGTCACTGGAGTTTAAATACACATTTTTTTCTTCTCACTTAAGGTTTAATTACGAATATAAGAATGGAATAATACTCACGTCCACTAGCGCTCGACATTGTGGCGACGAGAATGCAGGCGATGACAACCGTCCCCTCGTGCAGGCTCTTCATCTTTTGGCACTTGTAGTATTACAACAAATTATTATAAATTAATTTCCAAACGAGTCTGTCAACAATATTGTTATCCAGAGGACGGCCGGTGCGCGACTGATAGTTCAGCACACCGGCCACTGGCCGCCGCTAGCCAACACTACGCTTAAGGTTATCAACAATAAATATTTTTTGAAAATGCGAGTAGCTGCGATCATGTTGTGATGACGCGAGTTTTATTATTATAGACAACACTCGTCTCAACATAAGATTTTCCTTATAAAGAATACTAGTTTTGTATCGGTGTTTGAACAATTTCTTCTTATTCGATTTTGGGGACCATTGTTTAGGTTGTATTTTAAAAATCATCATTAGCCCAACCTAGCCAACTGTTTGTTGAAAATAGTGTTCTAAAACAGCTAACATAAGTGAGTTAGCACGTGTACAATGTGTATGTAATTAAACTTACCTCGTCGATGGTTGTAATGCCACTTATGTGCGACTAGAAATGTATTGCATAGTACTTCATTATATACAATTAGTCGCGAACTTGTGTAAAAAATTATTGCGAGATGTAATTTAAATCGATTGTGGTTTGTCGGGTGGTTGTGAATCATCGGTCCCAAGTTCGAACCTCGGGCGGGGTTCAGACTGTTCCGTCACAAACAAGTCACAAAATACAAAACAAGCTTCGTCCGAGAAGTCCGAGTACGTCACAACTCACAATAAGTATTTTTTGGATCGAGCACATTGTACTACTTCGTTTAAAGTTCACGGACCAACCCAAGAGCAATCACTTGTTCTTGTCTCTTGCTTTTTGCTAGAAAAAACTTGGAACATGATGGTAATTAAGTAATTGTGTTGTCTACCTCCATAAGGAATTCAAGCATTTCTTCTTAGTGAAAGTACCTACACCGATTCTGTAGTTGATAAACGCCCGGAAGTAATAGAAATGGTCTGTGCCGTGCGACATTTCCTTTTGGTCAACCAATTTTTAAAAAACCGGCCTCGTGCGTGTCGGACCACGCACTATGAATGGTTCCGGAATTAAGATGAATTTATCCCAAGAACAAACTTAACTTTGTAGTTGAAAAAAATTTCTACCATAAATCGATATACCTACGTCACGGGCAGTCCTCCAATTGCAAATGTAAGTTTGTAATCGCAATTTTTTTTTATCTAATAAAATTATAAATTAATGATTTTCGGACTTTTTCCTTTACTTGTGCTGTGAGACCTTGCTTCTCGCCAAATTTCATGATTCTAGGTCAACGGGAAGTATTTTAGTAAGATTTATTTGCGAAGTATCAAAATATGTCGCATATTTAAATGGCCGTATTTTTAACTTATTACGTATATTTAACGTATTTGTAACTTGATTTTTTTAGGGCTCCAAGGGACCGTAGACCTACGTATTTTATATTACTTTCAACTTGATATCTCCACGTGTTCGTGAGAAAAATATAAGGGTTCCGTTATTTCCTTTTGAGGTACGGAATTAAGCAAATTCTTAAGATTAAGACTGCTGCATGGTTAACCTTCAGTATTTTATTTTAAAATACAGGTTATCCATTTCGAGAAAGATTATGCAGCACACTTTAGTAGATTACGAAGCTACCAAGGCACAGATCTAAAATGGGCCTGAAGAGTTCCTGAATCTATATGTGTAGTGGAGGAATATCAACTCTTACCTACTCTTTTTTGGTTGTGCTAAATAGGGTAGGTACAGCTTTGTCATTTTAAATATAATTAATTGCTTATTCATTATTATTATTCTTTAGGAAACGAGTATGTATTTTAGACTAGGTATTGAATTCGACCACAAAATGTTTATTTTATGTTAATTCTTATTTATGATAGCTAAACTTGTTTGGTCAATATTTAAAAATACTTTACCCAACGTCTTCATCAATAACATCACAAATAAAATAAAAGTTTTGATTAAGGCGGGGATAGCCTAAAAAACGTCGTTTTGTATTGTGTTTTATTCGTAGATAACACGGATTTAAATTTTGAAAAAAATATATTACTTAGTTCACACTTCGATCTAGATATTTCGGCCGTCCAATACACAATTACTTGCACTTTACTGCTTCCAATTTAAATCGCGAAAATCGGAAAGTAGAACTGCGCGCGGCGCGTAGTTTTGAATCCTACGGGTATTTATGATCTTCGTGTCAGTCAGATTTTAAATCCACCTTATTCACAAAAATAAATAAGTATACTTATTTTTATTTATTTTAACTGTTCAAGTTTACAATGCATACCTAATTTATCTAAAACTTAAAAAAAAAATACTTACTAGAAAAATAAAACAAAATAAACCTATACTAATCAATTCAAGTTTATTTACTGCATTGCTCTATTCTGTGACGCAACTTAGTACCTACTCGAGTTCGTGAACTCATGAGCTGTGCGCTTGGCGCGCGCGTCTCCCGCGCATCGTAATTAATTACGTGTCGCTACTCCTTGCGGGGGCTGCGGTAAACGTTAAATACCTACGGCGCTTGGGTTATCCTCGCCTTAATAAGCTAACTCATTGCACTATCCACTTGTAAGTCTACCCGATTCTGCGCAGCAAGTATATAGGTTGTAACTATAATCTCCGTTAACCTCATGAGGGGTCATTATACTCATCATTATGGTGTACTCCCGTTCGTCCCCTCGATTTCGTCCCCCTAGGGGGATGAACGGGAATTCCTTATTTTTTTGTTAGTGGGGACGAACGGGAATACACGAAAATTTTTTGTAAATTATTCCCTTCGTCCCCACCAACAAAATCAGGGGACGATCGGGAAAAAAAATAACGAATTCCCGTTCGTCCCCCTAGGGGGACTAAGTCGAGGGGACGAACGGGAATACACCATCATTATGAACAATATAAGGACCAAACCAGAAATCGGGAAAAAAAGTCAGCGGTTCCCTACATTTATGTTCGTAATAAAAACTCGTTAAAATGTAGAGAACAGTTGATTTTTTTTCGCGATTTCTGGTTTGGTACCACAGTAAAAGCTGTTCATAATGATGAGTACAATGACCCCATAAGAGGTTAACGGTGATTAATAATTGCAATAGGGAATCAAACCGTATCGTGTCGTGTTACCCTGTATCTCGGGGCTTGTGGGGATCAGATAGGTCTCCATGTAAAATATTGTACTGGTACCTACTGCATCCGGTTAGGCTAGAAGCTGACCCCAACATAGTTGGGAGAAGGCTAGATATGGATACCTATATGTATAATTATTTTTCTTATATGAGCTTAGGTTAAGCAGTCATTCCATGTAAATACTGGTATTCAGCTGCAGCCGGTTAGACTGGAAGGCGACCCCAACATAGTTGGGGAAAGGCTAGGCAGATGATGATCATTATACGGGCAGATAACTATCAGGAATCTTACAATTCAATTGTACGTATTGTACCTAAGGCTTTATTGACTAACCATAGGACATGTGTAAAAAGCATTAGACTAAGCCGACGTCCGCACGGACGTAAAAATATCGCGGCGGGATTTTATCGCGCACTGGATTTTGCTTTTACTCCTGCCATCCATCCCACGGTGTGCGTCCAGACCATAGATCCAGACGTTTGTCGTGGTTTGTTCGTAGCACATGTGCATCATGCGCGTCTCGTACGTGTACATACATGTCACACAGCGGGTAGGTATGATGTTTGTTTGTGTTTATGTATGCACATTACGATGACACTAACACGATTAACACGGACCACAGTCAACAGGACACACGAACAAGCGCACTGGGTTTAACACTGTACACACACACACGAGAGAGCGGCGGTGTTGAGCCGAGCTTCGAGAATCCAATCTAACAACAACAGAGTGCATCCCAGCGCGTCGAATAAAGACACTGTTGGATTTTCAACTCTCGGCGCTGAGCAGAGCGTTAAAATCCAATGCGCGAAAAAAAATCGCCGCGATATTTTTACGTCCGTGCGAACGTCGGCTAATAGACCAGTTTAGAAACATGTTGAACGAAATATTATGTTCGACTCATAACTTACTGAAACTTCATGTTACAGTTTAGATAAAATAATTAGCGTTCCATTGAGGGACTCCTTTTGAATTTTGAGCTTTTAAATGCGTCAACCTTTAGTAAAAGTTTTCAAACAATTTTAAATTCAGCCTCTAGTTTGTAAAAGTAGCCACTTTTGAATGGCTCAGTCGTGACTGACAGGCATCCATATCGAAAACCTAGTTAAAATTTACAACTGCCATATATGACTACTCTTAATAAAAGCTTTGCAAAACCAGTTCCAACCCTTCCTGTTCACAGTATAAAATGAACTAGCATGCGGAAGGTGGTCCCTCAACCGATCACCATAAGTTCACCTTGAGTGGAGACAACATATCACCTGAAATACTGATCTCAGAAAGTTAAAAACTGGCCTGTTTATGCTATTTACATATTCTAGGCTTGTTTATGTGCTTCATAAGTACTTACTAAGAATTAGAACAAAAAAACAGGGACTGGTGAAAAAAAATCTGCTGTTCCCTACATTTTAAGTTCGCATAACTCGTCAAAATGTAGGGAACAGCAGACTTTTTTTTTCGTGATTTTAGGTTTGGTCCCATAGTAAAAGTTGTTTGTTTTATGACGTGTCACTAATCGGTCTCTAATTACCAGTCACTCGATATAAACACCTTTTGACAAGTCGGAAAGGGATTCCCCCACAGATGCGGCGGGCGCCGGGTGGGGCGGCGCGGCGGCGCGGCGGGGCGGCGCGCTGCGGTGTAATAAACAAGTTTTCCTTCGATGATAGTGTAATGTGAAACGTGTAAGGATTTATTTTTACTCGTTTTGTATTTATTTATAGGACGGGAAATTCATAATGTGTAGGATTTTCTAATTGGTGACATTTTACAATAATACTACAAAAATAACGAAATACGAAATCGTTTTTGACGCGCTGGTACGTGTTATTATTGGGTTTTTCTATCTAGAATGCAGTCAGCAGTGTGGATTCATGCCCGGTTGATGGCAATAGGCTCATTAGGACTTGATTAAAAATAACCGGAGATATCTGCACTTCTGCTTGTCCCTTTGAGAGACACCGGCGCGATATACATAATAATGCAATAGTAGTTAACCATTTTTAACCGACTTCAAAAAGGAGGAGGTTCTCAATTCGTCGGAACCTTTTTTTTTTTTTATGTATGTTCCCCGATTAGGTACTCGAAGATGGCTAGACCGATTTGGATGGTATACATCACAGTTGGTCCCATATAAAATTGATTAACTTTGCCTTGGTAGTTTTTGAGTTAGCTTCAATAATACGTATTTTTTCCCCACTTTTATATGGATGATGTTCTAGTTTGTTTTGCAGGTAGTGATATTAGAATTTGTGTTGGGTAGGTACACAACTAAAAAGTGAAAAATAAAAACTTTTTTACAAAAAAATATAACCGACTTCCAAAAACAACACTACAAAGTGAAAAATAACTTTAATTTCGGAAGTCGGTGGCAAAAAACGAAAATACATTTAATTAGACACCGACTTCCGAAATTAAAGTTATTTTTCACTTTGTAGTGTTGTTTTTGGAAGTCGGTTATATTTTTTTGTAAAACAGTTTTTATTTGTATGTTTAGTATGTCTACTAAAACTATTCCATTCAAAACTTCCTCGTAGCGCGGAGCAAATTCTAATAAACTTATAATAAAATTAGGTTAGTTGTGTATGCATGGTCTTACTAGCTCTCAGTATTGCTACTAAAGCGCCCATTGGCAGCGACACATTTTGCAGTTGCTCTTTCAAAGGCGACCGCTTTCGGAAGAGGACCTTAACGAAGGCTGGGTAGTAACCGTTTAAGGTGCTCCTTGGAAACTGGATTCTGGTTTCTAGGTTTCTACCTAGGCCGTCGTCGGTAATGTCAGACTTTCGCTTACTTTTTTATTTATTAGCTTATGGCATTGCAAAGCCGTGTTACCGTCTAAAGTTGTAAAATCCATGTGTGATAATCTAGCTGGTAATATTTTGTTTGCTAATCGTACAAAATTATGAACAGCCTCACAAAACCGTAATTTTTTTTTTTAAAACCATATAGGTACTTATCTTCACCCTCGTTGTGATCATTCCCGTAACTTCTGACCAACTGAGTAATTCCAGCTCAGCAATTTCAACCTAAATACCTACTTAGTGGGTATCTCACGCCCTAATTGCGTACACACTGTCAATCGGAATCGGTTTAATTTTGACAGTTCAACAACAGTCATTGCGTTATTTACGGTGTTGAGAAGACAAATTTTACGAATATATGGATCAGTGGGTTAGCAATTTTCTACAAAATGATTCAAATTCCGATCGATAGTGAGTACGAGTATCCAACTGCCAATTCAAGAGGAACCTTACAATTAAGGATAACTTTTGAAAAACCAAACTACTTCTAAACATAAAAAAAAAAACAAACAAACAACAAACATAAATGCAACTAACAAAACATTAGCATATGGAGTACCTTTTTCGGCTAAAGATAAAGTTTTTTTTTTTAAAGATAACATAATTATCCTTTATTATTTGTATAATATGTATATTTGTAATTAGAGGAGCTCGTGGCTAAGTAATAACAGCCGCACGGGTCGATCCATCAGGTTAAGCTACGCTTGGCGGGGTTGGTCCATGGATGGGTGACCATCTTTACATACCGAGACTCCTCCGTGCCTCAGAAAGCACGTTAAGCCGTTGGTCCCGGCTGTCATTCGTGTATCTTTGACAGTCGTTACGGGTCGTCAGAAGCCCGAAAGTCTGACACCAGTCTTACCAAGGGGTATCGTATTACCCAGTTACTGGGTTGTGGAGGTCAGATAGGCAGTCGCTCCATGTAAAATAATGGTATTCAGCTGCATCCGGTTAGACTGGAAGCCGACCCCAACATAGTTGGGAAAAGGCTAGGCAGATTGATTGTATATTTGTAATCACGTTCTCGAAAACGGCTCTAACGATTTCGATAAAGTTGCAATTTGATGGGTTTACGGGGGCGAAAAATCGATCTAGCTGGGTCTCATATCTGGGAAAATTAGTTTTCTCTATTTTCACCCGAGCAGATCTTGGTTGACCCCCCGGTCAACCGAGCTCCTTCCCCGCAGGATGTCATCACCTTGGCAAATTTTATCGAAATCCGTTCAGTGAAATCCGTTCAGGCGTGAAAAAGTAAAAAAGTAGTAGACATACAGACAGACAGACCTACCGACAGACAGAATTACTTACGAATTTATAATATTAGTATGGTAGTATACACATATAAATAAGTTCGGTGATCTAAAGTGCAATGCAAATGCAAATAATGTTTCGAATTTTTTTATTAGAATTTTAAGGAAAAACTTCGGCAATTCATAATTCTGATCTGTATAATTTTATCACTTAAGTAGGTACATAATTATTTATCGTCAGTTTTATAAGTTGGGTCGGAGAGTCAAGTTAGGTACCTTTAATTCAGCAGGGATTCCATTCTACCGTTGCTGCAACTGGAGAAAGGGAATGAGCTCGTCAATTAGCTTCCTTGCTGGCTCCTTACCAAGCCGAAACGTTTTGACAAACTCCACCTCGGGAAGTTCACGAAAGGCGACTTGCTGCCTCATTGCGCGAGATTTGCGGCGCCTGGCGCAAAAGTAAACGTCGATCGGCACTATTAGCCAATGCCAAAATACGCCACCGCAAAGTAGGCGCAGAAGGCCTCATTGTGGCGAAAAACTACGTCCACTTTATTATTTTCACTACGTAAGATGCACACACACGGACACTTTATTTTAAATAAAAAAAATAAAAATTGAACTTATACAATATAGTCCAGCGGAGCTACTTATTTTGAAGTCTTAAGTTAAAAGAGCTATAAAGTTGATTATTTCTTGCCTTGTGGATACAGTCGTACCTACAAAGCTTATTATTTCATTTTATGTCACAATCTTTCTCATGCATTACCTAGCAATTTGATGATTTGTGGCTGATTTTTTTTATTCAAATCTAAACTGCCAAAATTGATTTAAAGTTTTAAATTAAAATGGTATCGTATCTAGGATAGCCTGCCTGATGTGCAAAGCCAATATGTGTCAACTTCGTCCTGTGGAAACTGATAATTGTGATATAGGATGAGTATGTAAAAACGGCACAAAAATACAATAAAAAAAGTTTACTTTTACACCTAAATAAATTTACGATTATATAAAATGAGTACCAAAAACTACATGAAATATTGTTTTAAGATAAAAAAAAAAATAAAACAAATATTTAAAAAATATAATAACCAATCTCAGATGACTTACCTAAATGTGCCCATTAAATAATTATTTGTGCCATATTAGGGGCATGCAATTTTAAGATTTTTAATTATTTTGTTTTTCCAAGCTACAAACCCATAAAAAATAAATTATAATGATTAGAGTTCACATATTCATATATTTTTCATAAATGCATGAAAAATTGAAATGTAAATTAGTGTCATTTTCATGCATGATAAGATTTATATAAGATTTCATGGATAAAAACGACACAAATTATGAATAGTGTTTCGTTACACCATAATAATAATAAAGTCGTAAACTCTAATAACTTGCATTATCTTTAGTGCCTTTACATTGTAAGAAAAAAATAAAAATTCAACAAATTTCATGGATGAATTCGACACAAAATATTTTGAACAACAGATATCAATGATTTATAACGCGTAACACCTATTTAACTTAATGTAATATTTCTTTAGAGCTATCTAAGAGACGCGTTCGGTGCTGGCGTGTTGGGTATCAGAATTCCCGTGGACATAGATGACACAAAATGCCTTTGTACATCGGTTAGTACTTCTTTATTATCATGAAAGTAAAATCTTCATCTGTAATTTTCCTTTCGATACTGTTTGAAAATACAAATAGGTAGGTACCTAAATTTCTACCTAAGCATGCACCTAGGATGACACAAACCAATGTAATGAGGTTGGGCTAATGGTCTGGAAACTATATGGGGAAACATAAATAACTTTAGTATTTTTAACCGTCGAAAAAAAGGAGGAGGTTCTCATTTCGACACGTATAATTTTTTTTTTTTTTATGAATGGCCACCCATAACTTTGTACAGAATCTTTGTACAAAAAACGTAAAATACATTTACCAGACACCGACTACCGAAATTAAAGTTATTTTTAACCGACAAAAAAAAAGGAGGAGGTTCTCAATTCGACACATATATTTATATATTTTTTTATGCAAACCACGCATAACTTTTCACAGAGTCGTCCGTTTTGTTTTTTTTTTTTTTGTTTTATTCGGGAGGGTTATACCTCAAAGTTGGTCCCATATAAAGTTTATTAACTTTGCTTGGGTAGTTTTTGAGTTAGCTTCAATAACATATTACAATTACAATTGATAAACATCAATCTGCCTAGCCTTTTCCCAACTATGTTGGGGTTGGCTTCCAGTCTAACCGGATACAACCAGTATTTTACAATTGATAAACATATTAACTGGAAAACACAAATACACAAAACCCCTTGAATAATTTCAAAATACTCATACGCTCTCCGCGAAATAAAAAAGACAACCGATCTACATACTGCCCTCACTATCTATTAAGCTTATGCCAATGCATGGCATATAGCTACGGCGTAATCCTCTGGGGAAATAGTACAGATGCACTGACACTCTTTACCCTATAAAAGAAAGTAGAAAGAATCTTGGTAAATATTGATCAAACTGACAGTTGCAAACCCTATTTTCTAAAACATAATATTCTAACCCTCCCCAACATTTACATTCTAGAAATATGTAAATTTGTCCGTGAAAATCAAGAGTTCTACACTAAACGCGAAGACATCCAATCACAGTACATACTTAGGCACCGATCTAGATTAAACAAACCAGCATCCAAGCTAAAAATACATTCTACAAGTCCCTAAGTAATGTCTATAAAAATATACCTACAGCAGACTACCAGACATCATAAAGAAAGAAGAAAAGTTCAATATATTTATAATAAAACTTAAAAAAATACTAATAAACAAATGCTATTATTCCTTAGATGAATATTTAAATGATAAACATAAATAATAGACGAAATATAGCACATGTAAGGAAATTACTAATATAATAAAAAAATAATAATACAAGAATAATAACTGATAACAAAAGTAAATGATAATCACGCAATTTATAGGTATATTTAAAATATATTAATGATATGGTAATTATTAATAAATAATATAACAAAAATAATAATTAAATAAAATAGCAATAATAATAAATTAAATAAATGCAGGTGGGTAACTCCTGTCGTTAGGAACTGGGGTAGCGAACCAGACTCTAAAGCAGACTGGTACTGAGCCGCCAAGCAAGCATGCGATCCAAGAAACCATTTGATCCAGAAGTTGTGCAGTCCGTCCGGCCCTGGAGACTTCCAGTTAGGCAACGGACGGACTGCACGAGCTACATCTTGGGGACAGATGGTAATAGCCCCCATTTCTGGTATTGATTCAATTAAATAATATAGCAATAATAATTATTCATGATCTCCTAAAACAGGGCTTCCTCTCTCCTACCCTTTTGCTGTGCCCTACAGGGTCCATAATGATCTCAATTATATAGTTACCACCTAAGTACACATTATGGTAAAGCAATAAAGATATTGAGTATCAATACTCACATAAAATACAAAAATAAATCCACATAAAAGTGGGAAAAAATACGTATTATACTCATGTATTAGAATATATATTATTTCCCACTTTTATGTGGATGATGTTCTAGTTTCTTTTGCAGGTAGTGGTATTAGAATTTGTGTAGGGTAGGTACCACAACCAAAAAGTGTAAAATAAAAACTTTTTTACAAAAAAATACTACCGACTTCCAAAAAACAGCACTACAAAGTGAAAAATAACTTTAATTTCGGAAGTCGGTGGCAAAAAACGTAAAATACATTTAACCAGACATCGACTTCCGAAATTGAAGCTATTTTTCACTTTGTAGTGTTGTTTTGAAGTCTGTGGTATTTTTTTGGAAAATAGTTTTTATTCACTTTGTAGTGTTGTTTTTGGAAGTCGGTTGTATTTTTTTGTAAAAAAAGTTTTTTGAAACCTCAAAATCTAGCGTCGCTGGACTAATAGGGAAAAGAGGTGTCGTTGTTCGATGGCTACACAATGACGGTTCGATGGCCAAAACACTACCTATTCAAACACGATAGACACAACTGTCAGATACACTTAAAATATTTACAGACTACCGTAACTTTGGCCATCACCATGCCATCGACACATTATAGTGGATCAGAATCAGAGTACCAACTATTGTAATTAGTCTTACTATGGCGTTTCAATGGCACTACAGTGGCAAGTCGATCAATCTGCTAAGCCTTTTCCCCGCTATGTTAGGGTCGGCTTCCAGTCCAACCGGATGCAGCTGAATACCAGTATTTTACGTGGAGCGACTGCCTATCTGACCTCCACAACCCAGTAACTGGGTAATATGATACCCCTTGGTAAGACTGGTTGTCAGACTTTCGGGCTTCTGACGACCCGTAACGACTGTCAAAGATCCACGAATGACAGCCGGGAACAAACGGCTTAACGTGCTTTCCGAGGCACGGAGGAGTCTCGGTTTGTAAAGATGGTCACCCATCCACGGACCAACCCCGGCAAGCGACCCGTGCGGCTGTTGTTACTTAGCCACGAGCTCCTCTACTGTGGCATGTCAATGACCATTTAGAATTTGTAAAATACCAAATGTCAATGACTATTCTATTGAGACACTGCTTACACACAACCGACACACTATTGACAAGTTGGTTATTTTACAGAATTGGGCCCCTGGTACTGTATGTTGACGACTAATAGAGAAGTATGGAAAAAAGGGACATGTTGCGCCGACCCCAAATAGATTGGGATAAGGCCAAGAGAATGAAGATGATGAGGAATTATGAAGTCCGTCTCGGGTGCGAGCCGTGCCACGTATCCAAAAGCTTCACAAACATTTTTAAGAAGCTGGAGTTCATTCGCATTCAGTCTTCAGAGATATTCGATATTCTTTGCTCAGCCCTTACAAATCGAGCAGACACGGACTCGGCTCGCACATCTTTCGTTCTAGTGGCATAAAAAATTATCTCTTAAAGCTCAATTCAACCACAGCAGACCGTATAATATATAGGACTTTATTAAATTTTAAAATTTCATTTTGCCGCAGGCTTTTTTGACGACTTTTTTGTCTTTTTCGCATTGTCTTTGGCTTGCGGCACTTTGGTCGGATTTATCACTTTGGAGGCATGTGTAACTTTGCTGGGATTTATCGTTTTCGGGGCATGGGCAACTTTGGCGGGATTCATCCATGGACAAAGTGGATTTATCGCTTTGTAAATAACCACCACTTTGAAGTGTTTCGGTGTTGTCTTTTTGGAGAGATCCGTCGCTCTGGCCGCCTCCTAACAGGAGGGATACTTTGGCGTGGCGGGCTACGTCATTGAACAGCTTCAGCCCAACAGTGAACCAAAGGATGGCTTTGAAGAGCGCCCACTGGTATCGGTCGTTGCGAAGTTTCGTCCAAAACGTGCGCAAGATATTGATTGAGCTCATAATCTTATTAAGCAGCAGAGTAGAACGCTGTAAAGAAATAATTAAATTTATAATTTGGTACCATACCCATAGCCAGCCATAGCATGGCCGGCTGAAAGAAAAATGGTATTTAGAAACTGTGTAAGTAACCAAGATTAGACTACTTAAATAATAATTTACTAAATGATTGCTCATGGGTCACCCGAGCATAGCCACAGGGACTCATCATAAATAACGTAAATCTATTTGACTGTAAACAACCTATTAAAGAATATTGAGTCATTAAATTAAGGATAACTAGCTTTTGCCAGCGGCTTCGCCCGCGTGGATGTCGGAAAATATCCCACGGGAACGTACTACCGGGAATTCCTTCCTTATTCCTTGTCTACATTATAAAAGAAACCTCTTTGCAAAATTTCAGCTTTCTAGGTCCAAGGGTTTGGGCTGGGCGTTGATGAGTCAGTCGATCAGTCAGTCAGGACTACTCTTTTTATTTATGACTAGCTTTTACCCGCGGCTTCGCCCGCGTGGATGTCGGAAAATATCCCATGGGAACGATAATCCTTCCTTATTCCTTGTCTACATTATAAAGGGAACCTCTGTGCAAAATTTCAACTTTCTAGGTCCAAGGGTTTGGGCTGGGCGTTGATGAGTCAGTCTATCAGTCAGAACTTTTCTTTTTATATAATGAGATAGCTTCTGCCCGTGACTTCGTATGTGTGGAATTTCATGTTCCCCCAACCCACCCTTCTTCTATTAATTCGTTTTTGCTCAGGCATTCTTTCTGACTTTTTTTTTTTGCTCGGCACCTAATAGTCCTAGAGTGATGTTAAATATGCCTATAGCTTTTCCTAAGAATTGGGCTATCAAATGGAAAAAGGAATTTTTAAAGTCTGGTAGTTCGAGAGAACACCGCGTTCAAACAAACAAAAAAAAAGTGTGTATCAGCTCCGATGCACGACTGGAGTTTATTCCTGTTTTTTGTGTCATTCCGACTTTCTATTTTTCAGTCATTTCTGTCGGGCTGGGTTTCTTCATGAATCAGTGCTATACAAAAAGCAACTTTAAGGTGTAAAGGCACTCGTCCCCCCCTCTCACCCCACCTTCTCTCATTCTAAACCCCCTCACCCCACGTCCTCTCCCTCTAAACTCTACCCCTCGCCAACTCCTCCAATCCTCTCTTCACTCACCACCCCCTCCACCTCCCCTCTTCTTCCCCTCTTCTCCCTTCTCCAACCTCACTACACCCTCCTATCCCTCTCCCCCCTCACCAACCCCTCCCTCACTCCTCCTCCCTCCATCACCCTCCCCTTCACCCTTCTCACCACCCCTCCCCTCCTACACCCCTTCACCACCCCTCCCCTCCTTCACCCCCTCACCCATCCACTCAACACACCCTTCCTTTCCCCTTTCCCTCATCACCACCCCATCTCCTTCCTCCTCCCCAGAGAGAGACCCTTCCCTTCGGGGTAGTTTTGAAAAACTATTCAAGACGAACTTCAAGTATTGATGCCGAGTTTCAAGTTAATTAACCAAATAAATAAGAATGTTCATATAAACTATATTCCCTGTTTTCACCCCCACAGGGGTGGAATTTAAAAAATCGCTTGGGATATTTCCGTAAATTGACTGAAAGATTATTTACACCAATTTTCGAGTTAATCAAGCCCCGCAGTAGAGCTCAGAACGGTATAGCGAATCACTCTTCGCCGATGGTACGGTTCGCCGAAGTCACTCTTAGTCGACGGTTGGTTCCACGAATAAATCCATCGCCGATAGAACTATTCGCCGAAAACACCGTTCATCGATGGTCGCTTCAGCTACAACACCCTTTACCGTTGGAACGGGTCGCCGAAATACTTCAAACACAAAATAGTTTCACATCATCTGCCTGGTGTAGGTCTTATCATAACATACAGTGATTTCCTCTTTAGGATATGCACAATATTAGTCATTTTGCGGTGTATGGTTACATACATATGAAAAACAAATCATTTCGTGCTTAGAATTATCATTTAAGCGTTATTGAGAAAAATTAGTGTGTGCAAATTAGTAAGATCTAAGCGCGGCGCACATGTGCTAATAGTGGATGGATTTTCTTACCACCTAAATAAAAAATAAAGACAAATATTATTGGAGGTGTACAAGAAACAGTTCCAGTGGTTGTGGTGTAAGTGTAATAACTTTATTGCACCCTCATGGTCACACAATTGTCAGTTAGAATCACCATTATGCCATTCGGCATGCCGTTCATGGCAAACGTGCGCCGCGCTTAGATCTTAGTAAATTGCACGCACTCATTTTTCTCAACAACGCTTAAATGATAATTATATGCACGAAATGTTTTGTTTTTCATATGTATGTTCCATACACCGCAAAATTACTAATATTGTGCATATCCTAAAGAGAAAATCACTGTATGTTATGATAAGACCTACACCAGGCAGATGATGTGAAACTATTTGTGTTTGAAGTATTTCGGCGACCCGTTCCAACGGTAAAGGGTGTTGTAGCTGAAGCGACCATCGATGAACAGTGTTTTCGGCGAATAGTTCTATCGGCGATGGATTTATTCGTGGAACCAACCGTCGACTAAGAGTGACTTCGGCGAACCGTACCATCGGCTTTTTTTTTTTTTTTTTTATTCGCTATACCGTTCTGAGCTCGTAAAATCCTGCCCTGTAAAATTGACTAGCCCTTTTCGGGTAGATTTTCGAAAAACTGTGATTCCCGTTATTCTTCATTTTTGGTCTGAAGTATAAATGCTGTTTCGAGTTAATCGGACCGCGCGTTAAAATTCCTCCA
This sequence comes from Cosmia pyralina, assembly GCA_946251885.1. Taxonomy (NCBI): domain Eukaryota; kingdom Metazoa; phylum Arthropoda; class Insecta; order Lepidoptera; family Noctuidae; genus Cosmia; species Cosmia pyralina. Next base: position 12,914,609 of record OX276360.1, read on the forward strand.
TACAAACTTTGAGACCGCCCAATTCCTCCTTAGGGGATAGTTTAGGAAAGCTAAAAATGACAAACTTTATAATTTACTTAGATGAGTTTCAAGTCTATTAACTCAGGGAATAAGATTTTTCATACAAACTTTCATCCCCTGTTTGAACCCCTTAGGGATGAAATTTCCAAAAATCCTTCCTTATTCTTCGTCTACGTTATAAAGGGAACCTTTATGCAAAATTTAAGCTTTCTAGGTCCAAGGGTTTGGGCTGGGCGTTGATGAGTCAGTCAATCAGTCAGTCAGTCAGGACTTGTCTTTTTATTTAGATAGATAGATAGATGAATGATACAAAGCAATTGAACGTACATAATCAGTTTAAAAGTTTGATTCTGGTGGTTTAATAAGAGCAAATAGAAATGATGTTCAAGACTACACGGGTCTATTTATGAATTTCCCTTTTAAATTGCTTATACTTCGCTTTCTGGCACTGTCGCATTGAGCGTTGGTTCAGCGTAGGCGTTCGTCAAAAGTACAACCCACGAGGATTTTTTATAGCGCGTGCCCAAAATCGGAACAACGCAAGCCATCTTATTTTTTTGATTACTTTTTCTGTGACACAGGCTCCGCGGTTACCGCTTAAGCTACGGTTACCTAGAAGAGCGGTGGCCGCAATTGACGGCCGCAGTGACGGCTGTCATGAAAATTATTACAAGCGGCAAAGATTTAAATCGTTAGATTCGCCATACCGCGTAAAAATATAGTCTCATTTCTGTTTCGTCTTGACACCTCTGAGTCGTCAGATGTGCATATTTCACGTTGTGTTTGCGCTACAATAAAAATGTTTCCATAGCAAGGTGTTGTATGGTTAGTACTCTAGCTATCACAGCGGTCCAGCAACCGCCTGGGCACAGAGCAACTTTGCGCGTGAGTAAGTACTCTTCTAAAGCTAAAAAGTTATACTAACAGTAGGGGGAGGATCGAAGACGCTGAGGCTATGAGCTCGTCGCCTACGTCGCTCTCGCACGGCGACCTCATTAGCGACCTCATTGGCTCCCTCATCCCCCGACATCTTCCGACTTCGATCACCGCCATCTTCGTCGTCACCATCATCTCCTTGGTTTCTGCGGCATGTGGGGACAGAACATGCACACATCACATTTAATTTAGCTTTGCTGGCCCTGCTCTGATGATTTATGGATCACAATTATATAAATAAATAATACTATCAAAATATAAAATATTTTACGAAACAACACTTGACAGCGTTCTGTGTTGTCTCAAGCATAGATTAGTAATATGTACATAGCAAGCTGTAATATGTTGTCAAGGGTAATAATAACGTTATTATTATTATACTCTTTGCACGCAACCCTTTTGAGGTTGCGTGTGTTATATAGTGCACAGATATAGTGTAGGTATTATCTATGGTCATGGTGTCAAAAACACTCTAAAAATGATTAAAAGTGGTGAAAAAACATAATACTTACTAATTCCACGAAGTGGTTTATCAACTCAGCCTATCTCAGTCCACTGCTGGACATAGGCCTCTCCCAGGCTGCGGCCACAACTGCGCCACAACACCCTGTCCTCCGCCTTCCGCATCCAGTCTGTCCCAGCCACTTTCGTCGTCGCTCCATCTAGCTGGCGGCGTCCCACACTCTTACCGATACGCGCTCTCCACTCCAGGACTCGTTTGCTGCACCGGCCATCGGTCTTTCGACAAATATGGCCAGCCCACTGCCATAATTTTTAATTCCTGATTTTATCCTTCAAAGAAACTCCGCGCATAATCCGCTCCATAGCGCGCTGAGCGACTTTGAAGATTTGACGAAAATTTCCAAACGCTGCCCACCCAACTGGATCCTTCTGTCGGCTTCTTTCTCAAAGTTATGTCAACCGAGCTGTATGACTTGCCCTAGGTAGACCTGTGTTCCCCCCCCCCCCCCCCCCCCGGAGGGTTCCCGCATTGTCGAGGCGGGGGGGCTCAGTAGCCGTGGCTTGGTCACCCACGGTGAAGCGAAGAGGAACCCGAGGAGGGGCCGCTCGTCAGGGCTTTTCCTGGAAAGCCGACGACGTAGCGGCCAGCGGGTAGGTTGCGGTAGCCGTATGGGCGACACCGCAACTGAGGCGGGCCGCGGTGTCTTATGGAAGGCATCGCGGCTGAGGATTGGAGGCCGCGGCGGGAGAGGAGTGCCGGTATTGCGGTGCGCCGTTCTCCCTACCTTCCGCGGCCTTGACGGGGCCGCTACCGTTTGATGGCGGACGCAGTGGGGCCGCAGGGGAAGAGGAGTGTCGGTATGACGTTGGCCGCTCTCCCTATCCTCTGCGGCCGAAATTGGGCAGGCGGCGGAGCGCGCGCGGGAGGACGACCCTCACGCGGCGCCGCTCCGAAGGCGGAGGAGGGGTCGGAGAAGACTTCAGTTTGATAGTCATCTCCGACTCCTCCCAGGTGGAGGCCAGCAGGCAACGGGTGTGGGGGCACCCTTGCCTGTATTGCACAGGCCCCCACCAGTGTCGGACGGGAATGGCCAGGTGTTCCCGGTCATTCCCGTAACCCCCCAGCCTGGGGGGCATGCGGGGCCCGCCATCCAGGCGGGCATGCACCGGGAGGGTTGTGGAAGTAAAGGCTGAGCCGGTTTCCCATGGCCCTCCCATCACGGCGATGTGGGAACACTGCTGAGTTTTAGTGGGTATACTGTCATTCTGACAGGAGTCCCACATACCCCGTCTCGTCCCCCACGAGCGGGGATGCATAAAGCATTTCTCAGCGTCAAAAAAAAAAAAAAAAAAAAGAAAAAAAGGTAGACCTGTGTGTATTTGCCTATTGCATAATCAGCCTATAATGTTCCTACTGCTGGTACACAGGCCTCCTTTCGGTGAGAGGGAGCGGGTTAATTCAGCCGTAGATTGTGTATCATCAGCTTCCACAATCGCCTTTAATTCGTCATTGTCGACCAAAGTCTTCGGACGACCGCGAGGTTCATTTTTCAGGTCGAAATTTCCAGAACGGAAGCGAGCAAACCAATAACAAGTGGTGCGTTGGTTTGTAGTGTTAGCTCCGTAAACGTCGTTGATGTTGCGTGCCGCTTGTGCCGCGTTGCTGCCACAACGGTACTCATATTCCATAATTACTCGAATTTTTAACGTATCCATGATGACGAAAAAGATTGAAATGCGATGAAAATGTAACACTAATCAATAAACAAATGACTACTTTAGGAAAAAAAAAATCCATGTTTTTAAAATAAAATTAATTTGAAATTAGAATTCTTAGCGAAACAAAAATTATTTTGATTTGAAATGGCCAGTACTGCAGAACGGCAATTTCATAGGTAAAGACCTAATAATATAAACGTAAAATACCACCATCCACTAGCGACCATGGGCTTATAATATAGTAGTTGTGAACGTGAACCCATGAGGTTCAAAAATTCGGTTGACATTCGAGCTCACATTGACATTAAGCTTAGCGGTATCATGCGACACTCAGAGGAAGACTTGAAGACTTTTTCCTACTTTTGCTGATGCTGGATTTTTCACCTTAGTTAATCCTGACATTAAAATGTGATAAAAAGAAAAGTTTTTAAAGGTTTTTATTGCGTAAAATTAGTAAGTAATCTGTATTTCCGCCACTAACGCGTACAACTCAAAGAAGTATGTATTGTAGTGTTTTTTTTTGGGAGTCTGTTGTTTTTTTTTTTTTTTTTGTAAAAAGTTATTTTTTTTTATATTTTATTTCCCTATTGAATTTAAATAAAAATGTCTATTTAGATTAATTAAATAAAATGTTTTCGTATGTGTAATCGACGAAGCTTGTTTATATTCTCTCCACCCGAGTGTCGCATGATACCGCACAGATTCATAACAAAAAAGCGCTCGAAGTCCACAGATATAATAAAATAAATAATCTAGAAGTACCTAATATAAACGTAAAATACCATCGTCCACTAGCGACCGTGGGCTTATAATACAGTAGTTGTGAACGTGAACCCATGAGGTTCGGTAATTCGGTTGAAATTCGAGCTCACATTTGCGGTATCATGAGACACTCAGAGGAAGCCTTGAAGACTTTTTCCTACTTTTGCTGATGCTGGATTTTTCACCTTAGTTAATCCTGACATTAAAATGTGATAAAAAAAAAGTTTTTAAAGGTTTTTATTGCGTAAAATTAGTAAGTAATCTGTATTTCCGCCACTAACGCGTACAACTCAATCGCAGCGATTCGGCAGCATACTCAATATGAGTTCATATCTAAATCACGTTGCGGAATGGCCGCCCATGTCCTTGTAATAGGCGAAAAAGATTTTCTGGTGTATTTATGGCATCCTCATTTGGCAGAGTTCTTCTTTGAAGCAATGGGATTCAAGTCTGGCGATTGAGCAGACCATGGTAGGACGTTGATATTAGCTGCGACAAGTTTGCAACGACTCTGGTAGTGTGTGGACGTGAATTATCATGCATAAGCAGAAATGAAGCACCAAATTGGGTCCGCAAAGGAATAACAATATCTGATACAATCGTTTCAGCGTAAATCTGTGCATTGAGTCGCTTTAGATTTGAAATAATTTTTTAATTGTTTTTTATTAGCGGTAATATAAACAAATTGGTTATGTTTTTGGGTATTGAAAAAAAAGTAAGTCATCTTTGTTCTAAAACAAAATGCGTAATCTAGCCTGGTCTGTCCACTTTAAGAAACAGTCATTAGTTTACTATCAGTTCATAGAAATGTTTTGTGTACTAGCCGTGTATAAGTGGCTAGGCGCCCCATCGCGCGGCCGGCAAAAAATGTATATAAATGTATATATATGATAATCCTGACGACGTTGGCGCGTGAATTGAAACAATTTATCGCGTGAGTGGGTAATGGGTAATTGGGTATGCATGAACTTCCTGGCATGATTTTAAAGGTTCTTGTCGTCGAGGGGTCCTCCAATACCATGTACGTCTAGTATATGGCCTCATATCAAAGCGAGATTCCTCAGAAAAACACACAAAACGCCACTCTTCTCCTACCCAATTTCTATGTTCACGAGCCCATGTACACGGGCTCTGCGCTTGCGGGGCTCAATAGGTGGTACACGCAGCGGCCATCGGAAACGGAGATTGACTTCATGCAAGTGATTTCTTATGGTTTGATTGCTTAAACATCCGTGAAGAGCTAGGAAGCCTCGTGACCAACATCATCGCGGTCATAGTACGATTTCCTCGAGCAGTAATTTGTATATAACGATCTTAGTGATGTGGTAACGTGTCCAAAGTCGGCGACTTATAACACTCTGTGTAGTGCCCAGAGCGATTGCCTCAGCATGTTGCCGAGAACCAGCTTCCAACATTCTGGCTCTGATCATATTTTCTTCTGAGCACAAACGACGTCTTCTCTCCATAATAAAGTTCTTTTGAATTGATTCCACTCAGAAGTATGGCAGAAATTTTACTGATTTGGCCTCAGACCCGCTGCCACCGATTACTAATATGTAGCAAGCTACCCCAAAGAGTATAATACAATACCCGCTGCAGGATTTATCTGGATTTATTTAAGAATACGACTTGACAAATTTTCACCTTTTGACCGAAATTCAAAAACTTCCCTTTTCAAATGACAAATTTATAAAAAGTAAACGTAGGAGTTACAAAAACATAGCTAAACAACCTCATTTTTAGTAACTAGCAAAAACGTGTTTGATCCTCCCTATTTATTAGTTATACTCTTTGGCTTGATCCCTAGTGTAAATGCAACGCATGCAATACGAATGCATAAAGCGCACGTATCCAACACGTATCTGACTAGTCTATTGCCTGCTCTTCACAATCGGCGATCATAGACGTTTACCTGAAAAACTAAGCTAAACCACTGAACGGATTTCGATACAATTTGGCATGGAGATAGATGGCATCTGGGGGAAGGACATAGGCTACCTACTCTTTGTCTCAAAAATAATCCTAAAGGGAAAAAAAATCTGCTGTTCCCTACATTTATGTTCGCATAACTCGTCAAAATGTAGGGAACACCTGATTTTTCTTTCGCGATTTCTGGTTTGGTCCCATAGTAAAAGTTGTTTGTTATCATGAGTCATGACTTCTTGAGTCATGTGTTTAAGTATCGGTCACTAATTACCAGTCACCCTATATACTGCCAATAGAGTGTAGTGCCTGGAGGTCGTCTGGACAAAGGCATCTTATAATTATCCAGGTGTAGTTAAGTAGTGACGCATGTGTATGTATGTAGCCCCCACAGTACAGATAATCTTTATCAGTTCTGTGGTAGCCTCTAATGGGCGAAGATTTTTTATCTGGTGTGCTGAATGGATATTCCACCGGCGTCAGATTCTCACAGGCATTTAAATATTTCAGATAGGTTTCAGATAAGGCATCACCAAAATAAACGAAGAATGTCTATACTTACATAGAGTATTTTTCATCCATGAATTATTCGAGATTAAATAACCACTTAACACCAAGGATTCGCAGTCAAACTTAAGTTCTCTATAGGTACTAAAATACTTAGTTTGAAAAACTTTAGGAAAAATAAAAACAGACTTACAAAACAATAGTATAAAATAAAATGAAAAATGTCCATTGTGTGTAAAATGCAACCAACTCGATTTTCATAAAGTGAAAGTCAAATTCAAAGATTTATTTGCAGATAATGTTACAAAAGTTCTTTCAGTGGTATTATAATAGCAGCTTAACATATTTAATCATAATTCATAACATATGATATGCAAATTTTGTGGTATAAGTACAGTTAGATCATTTAAAAAACTGAAGGAATTCTTGTAGGTACAGTATAGAAGGACTTCTCAATTAACCACCTGCGTAAAGTCCTACTGAGGACCATTAGAAGTTCTTTAATTTGGTTAGGAATCTTGTTATAAATATGAATACACATAGAATAGTAACTTCAGCTACATAGTTTCGTTTTCATTCTAGGAATAATTAATCTATTAGGATATCTAGTATTGAAATTATATTTATTTCCCAGTTTTTCAAACATCTCGGGGTGAGATTTGGTAAATTTACATATTTCCTCAATATAAATACCAGTTAATGTAAGTATTCTAAAGTGTTTTAAACAATGGTTTACAAGATGTAAGTACATTACAAATCGCACGTATACACCTCTTTTGTGCGATGAAAACTCCTCCGAGATGCACCGAGTTTCCCCATACCAGTATACCATAACGCAGTATTGAACCAACATATTATGCATGATAGATAAGCCTGTAATGTGGCTTGTCTACTTGTTGAGTTAGTTATACGACATAAAACATAAGCAAACTTACTGAGTTTTCCACATATCATATCAATATGATTTTATTCATAATCTCAATAACACCCTTTTTTAACCAACTTCAATGGGCAGTCTGTAATTCACTAATCTGACGATTTGAGCGTGACCTAAGGGGGCCACAAACTTGCAAAAAAAAAACATCACCTCGACATTCTCGAGCGCGGTCGACTTTTAGGATTCCGTACCTCAAAAGGAACCCTTATAGTATCACTTCGTTGTCCGTCTGTCTGTCTGTCTATCAGTCTGTCAAGACCCTTTTTCTCAGGAACGTGTGGAGGTTTCAAGTTGAAATTAATGTCAAATACGTAGGTCTATATTATGGTCCTTTGAAGTTCTAAAAAAATCAAGCTTCTAAGTAACAAATTACGGCCATTTATGCGATATATTTTCATACTCGCAAGTAAATCAAATCCTATAGGGTACTTCCCGTTGTCCTAGAATCATGAAATTTGACAAGCAGTAACTTCTTACAGCACAAGTAAAGGAAAAAGTCCGAAAATTGATAATTTGTAATTTTATCACATAATTTTTTTTTTTTTGGATTACAATTTCAATTTGGTTTTGGGATAAATTCTTTTCAACTACGGAACCCTTCATTGTGTGTGGTCCGACACGCACTTGACCGGTTTTTTTAATTTGAAAAATATAATTCAAGGATAACAGGAAAAATATAATCCGATTTCCACAAGCACAAGTAACAAAAATTGTAAATAATGTTTAGAGCGTGTAGCTGCAACCTAGCCGCAAAGTTCACAGGCTTCTTGTACCTAAGTAGACGAAATAATAAACCATTATCTAATAATGTATTTTGTATGGCGACCAAAGACTAAAACTATCTGATTGTTATGCTACTACTCGACAAATGATTATAAGCATGCCTTAAATAATAGGAAATAATTACTCCAAGGAAATACATAATTATATTCTCTTCATGTCTCATTGACTTTTTAATCTTTTTGACATTTTCCATAACTAATATATGATTAATTTGTAATTTGAATGATAGCCTAATTTATTTAATTAAATTTTATATTTACTAACCGAAACCATTATCTGTGCCAAATATAACATAAACATATATTTGTAGGTACCTACGCCAGAAACAGCAGAATTTAATAACTTTTAAAACCATGCAACAACTCCGTAACAATATTCTGACAAAGGTAAAAAAGTAATAATTCAATCTTGCTAAGAAGGTACCTAAACAAACGATAGCGAGATCTAACTCGACGCCAACGCCATCTATCGAGCTTAAGAACAACTCTGAACATTTGTCGAGTTATTTGATCTCGCTATAATTTCGCAGCATGTCCGAACAGCCACAATGGCATGCCAGCTAATTGCATAGTTTTGTACAAGCTACACTTGGTTAACATCCAAGATTAACCAATAAATTGACATTTTTATTTCATTGTACCTCTATTTTTTTCTGAATAAGAATTATAATTAAAAGAAATTGATTTGTGTTTATTTGCATACGATTTTCCGTGTATTTTATTTGTCACATTCAGTGATTATAAAAAATCATGAAATATATTTTTTTTCAAACTCTGTCTAAGAAAATCCCTCCAAATAATAGTCAGATTATGGGTCAGCAGCACGACTAAGACATCAAGCTGAACCGTCTGTATAATAATCTGACGCGCTCGAGTATTTCAAAATAGTGTTTTTTTTTTGCATTTTCAAAAAGCCGCCACGAGCTTGCGTCACGTCCGAATCGTCAGTCTTTCGAGTGGGAGTTTCTTACGGGTTCAGTTAACATCCCAAATATAAACCAGACGCGCTCGAAAAAAATATTTTATTCCCCATTTTTTAACCTTCCTTACGGCCACCCACACAATGCAAACCGGCAGATTAACAATTATCATACCTCCGTCATCAGAGACACGTGGGACATATTATACTTATACACTATCAAGACGCGCTCGAGTATTTCCATGTGACTTTTTTTTTGTATTAAATTAAATTAAATCTTCTTTTCTTTCTACCATCTAATCTTCAAAATCCAATAGGTCCCCTCTCCAATAGGAGCTCGAGTAAATCACCATTTAGCCTTATGGCCTCCCCTACTACGAATAAGTAATAAGTCTTCGTACTATAATAGACAGATTATATGGACATATGGAGAGACCACAATAATTCAGCTCACACGGCATCGGCATAATGAGAGATAAATGTGTGAGTACTATGTACATACTCTAACGCTACCATTTACTGGGTACGTCTTTGTTTGACTTGAATGTGCCCTGGCGGCTGAGAGTATGTGACGCTCACTCTAATGTCTCGCTGATGGTGGCGCGTGTTGGATCATTTAGCTAATCCATGCGTCAGGTTCGTGAACAAGCGCTGTCAGTGAAGGCTGGTCATACCTTAGCGGCCACGGCTTATTTTAATTTAATTTAAATATTTGAATTGTTTTTTTTTTAAGGACGCTTTTAACGTTCTGCATCGTTCTCACATGTAAAATTTGAACATGAATGATGTAACCATTATTTTGTAACCATAAAAAATAATATGATTTAAAAGAGTGTCCGTGGAGTTTCTTGCCCGTTCTTCTCCATAGGTACCTACTATGCTTTGGAATGGGCGCCTAGCTTCATCTTTTTGACTGACCGACCCCTTGACAATTCAAAAGTGCCTGTAATTGGTTTAATTGAAATAAATGCTTTGAGTTTGAGTTTTGAGTTTGAGTTTTGAGTTTGAGTTTTGAGTTTGAGCATTTGGCCGAACATTTCAGCGAGCATTTTAGCGAATCAACAATTTGCTTCGAACTTTTTGCCGAGGCAAGCAATCCTTGTTCTGCCGCCGACTCTCTCCGCCCGCAAGTCTAACCGGACTTTCCTGCGGGTACCTCAATAAAATATGGCCTCCAGCCAGGGCATAAAAACTTATAAGCCTACTCGCTAAGGAGTAGGTACGGGCCTCGGCTTAGGGCGTCGCTGAGAGGAGAACAGCACGGGACACGCTGGATCGGATTATTATTATTATTAAGGGACGAATTTAAAGCTACAGGCTCAGCGGCACTGGCTGGCTTGAGCAAGGGTCGGAGCGGGGATAGACGGAAGGACAGCGGTCTGAGTTTGTATTTCCGAACAGTGCTGTGCAGTGCAGTGTTGGGGCACTTGGGGTTACTCTTCTGGAGGAGATTAATATCGTCATCCGGGACGGTGAGGGTATGCCTTGGTCGGCTAATCTTACTAATTCCAGAGGGTATGTAACGGGCAGCCGCCGCAATCAAGTATCAGGATTATGATGCTTAATAGCAGAGTCAAAGAAACGCTTTGAGAGGCGTTTTATAAACTGCTGGGTGGTGGCATTTTGAGATCTAGATGAAGCAAAACCGTCAAGTCTGACATCTTTACGAAAAATCAATTTGACTAGCATTTAATTGAGCATTGGCTAGAATTGTCGACTAAATGTTCAATAAGTCGCATAAGTTTCGCACTAATCGGTCGTTTGTTCAGTTCAGAAAAAATTAAAAACGGTGAACGATTCATGATCTGTTACAAAGTGAATGCACAGGTTTATCGGCAGTCGGCACCTATACCATTTTATATTTTAAAAGAAAGAAGAAAGAACAGACTTCTGCACCCTAATTGCGTAACACATTCGGAATCTGAATCATTTTGAAGCAAATCGCTATAATCCATTGCTTCGTATGTTCGAAAAATTTGTCCGCTCGACAATTTAAATAACGCGATGATTGTTGTTGAACTGTCAAAATGAAACCGATTGATTGAGTATTACGCAATTGCCCCACAGGCCCCTCCTAAGCAGCAAATGAAATGAGACTTTACCAAGTCCCTGTTCAGTTATATAGTAAAAGAGTAATAGGAGTTTTTAAATACGTTATATTTTTCAATGAACACGATCAAAATCATAACTAACCACATAATAATTTATAAAAGGTTTCTTTTAACAGGTCGGTTAGCTTTTTTTGATCAATTTCGGGTTTCTTACGAGTTCGTCGCTTTGGCTGCGCATCTCCCTGAACAGTCTCAGCCCAATTGTGAACCATAGACCACTCTTTAGCATCTCCCATCTGAACGGGTCTTTGCAGAGTCTCTTCCAAAAACAGTACAATTCTTCGATGGTCCTTAAAATTATTTGTTGCCACGAACAAGAACAGTGACCGCGGGAACACTGCAAAAAGACCATTACATTATTATGTACCTATTCCCCGATGGACTGTACAAAGGTTTTTTGTTACTGCTAGGCAGAGGTGCAGTACACCCACATTTCGCCAATTTATGTCGAAGTACCACCCATGCAACTCTATTAGAATCACATTTATGTTCACAAAACTCGACAAAATGTATGGAACTATCCTTATGGATAGTCGTCATTTTGCGGTGTTATAAGTGCTAAATTGTTCTGTGAAAGTTAAAAAGCAATGTAACACTAACGGAAGGACGGGGTTCGCAGTCGCTGGGACTAGACCACGGTTGGCATGAACGGTGATGGGTTCGCTCCACTACAATGACGTTAATCATGTCATTGTCATCAGACCCACTCGAGGACTGACAAGGCTGAGCCTTTTTCAAACACGGTCTCCTCCGGCGCTGATGACCGCCAAATTCGTCGTCATCACTGTCATCCCAGTGGATACAGGGCGAGGGGGTTCTGGGGCATGCGGGGCGACAAGATGAGCTCATTATGTCACTCTTAATAATTTAGCTTTGCATATAAGTGGATCTAAGAATCTAAATGATCCATGAAAAATTTACAGGTCACAGAATAATAACTAGAATATTGGAAAAGTGGAACCACAGAGTGGAACCAAATGAACAATATTTGACAGCGATCTGTCAGTATTTTGACACGTGACATGGAAGAGTCAGAGTAAAGCATAAATTTTTGCGAGTAGGTTTCATGGTTTTACTTATTACTCACTAGTCGTTGCCCGCGGCTTCGCCCGCGTGTATGCCACGTAATTTATCCCACGGGAAACTACTACGGGGATAAAAAGAATCCTATTATAAACTATTTGTGCGCCAAAGGACATGTTCCAAAATATATGGAGTCTGGGCCAGGTCCTTGTACAATCTGTACACTATACTTAAAAATAGGTAACAGTTCTCAACTGTCTTTGCTGGTAAAGCACAAGAATTTACACTTGAAATTGCAACACACAATAAAAACCCGTCATGGCGGTAAGCTGTCATTTTGATTGATAACTGACGTTTGACATGTTTATTTGTCGAAAGTGACTGCAGTGACATTGTTGTGACAGCTGACAGTTCTCTTTCTATGATCAATGGTCGATCTATGGTTTACTGTCATTGTTTTAAGCCCAGAGTTAGTCTCTTCGTACACAAGGCTACGATACCAATGTTGTACACACGACATTGAATCACAAGACGCGAATTGCCTATTCAGTCACTATAGGCGTAGCGGCTAAACAGATCGCACTTTTCCCAAAATGTCTGACACAAGTGATGATGAAACTCAAATTTTGTACTATCTTTATTGACAACAAAGAAATCGTCGTAACAGAAGATACTGGGTTCATCCGTATATAGAGAGAAACATAAAGTGCAGACTGTTTTCAGCTGCAAAAGAATTTCAACAAACAGATGCGAAATTCTTATCATTGTACAGGATGTCCAAAAGAGATATAGGCATTTAGTGGATTCACTTGTTCCACATATACACCAGAGAGACACACACATGAGGGAGTGTGTGAGCGCAGAGAAAAGGATTCTAATAACAATCAGGTATGATTTCAATTTGTTTTATTAAATAATAGGTCTTTACCTATGAAATTGGCGTTTTTTTTCATGCATTTTTTATTTGTATTAATCGAAGTAATCACCCATGCAATCAATGCATCTTTGCCAACGCAGTGGCAGTTTATTGATGCCCTTCTTAAAGAAATCAGCTGGACGGGAGGCAACAAATTCTTCAAAGGCATTTTGTACTGCCTCTCGGGTATTGAATTTTTTTCCCGCCAAGAAGTTATCCAAATTCTGGAAAAAGTAGTAGTCTGTAGGCGCAAGGTCTGGTGAGTAGGGCGGATGACGGAGAGCTTCCAACCCCAGTTCTTGCAACTTGGAGACCGTCTGCTGTGCAGTATCGAGGTCGCGCGTTGTCGTGCAGGAGCAGCGGAGACGAGCGATTGACCAATGCTGGTTGGAGATGTGCCAGCTTCTCCATCATTGTGTTCAGTTCTTCACAGTACACATCTGAAGTAATGCTCACCCCGTTTGGTAAGAAGCTGTGATGAATCACACCGGCGCTAGACCACCAAACAGTGACCATCACTTTTCTAGGGTAAGTTTTCGTTTAGGGCATTGTTTAGGTGCTGAACCAGGATCCAACCAACTTGCTGAGCGCTTGCGTTTATCAAACAGAATCCATTTTTCATCGCAGGTAACAATGCGGTTCAAACTTCTTCATTTGTATGTCTGTTGAGCAGTGCAAGGCACGTCTCGACGCGTACTTCGCGCTGGCGATCACTGAGTTCGTGGGGCACCCATTTGTCAAGCTTTTTTACCTTGACAATTTGACGCAAATGTACCAATATTGTTTTGACGCTAACGTCGAAAGCTGCTGCTAATTCAGCCGTAGATTGTGTATCATCAGCTTCCACAATCGCCTTTAATTCGTCATTGTTGACCAAAGTTTTCGGACGACCGCGAGGTTCATTTTTCAGGTCGAAATTTCCAGAACGGAAGCGAGCAAACCAATAACAAGTGGTGCGTTGGTTTGTAGTGTTAGCTCCGTAAACGTCGTTGATGTTGCGTGCCGCTTGTGCCGCGTTGCTGCCACGACGGTACTCATATTCCATAATTACTCGAATTTTTAACGTATCCATGATGACGAAAAAGATTGAAATGCGATGAAAATGTAACACTAATCAATAAACAAATGACTACTTTTGGAAAAAAATATCCATGTTCTTAAAATAAAATTAATTTGAAATTATAATTCTTAGCCAAACAAAAATTATTTTGATTTGAAATGGCCAGTACTGCAGAACGGCAATTTCATAGGTAAAGACCTAATATTAACATTTCAAAGTATGATTGAATTTTAATAATAGTATATAGAACGTAACCCCTCTGAAATCTACACGAAATCTTAACTGCGTCATTAATTCTGGGTATAATTACCTCACCCACAGTGTTTTGGAGTAGTTGAATATAAGTAGCTTCGTTTAGTCCATCGTCGGTTGTATATTCGATTATATCATTATTAGGTAATTCTATAGCAGTTGTTACCTGCGAGGGTGATTTACTTGGGTGTTGCATTTCGGGTACTACAAACGGAGATGTCTGCGAAGCTAATATACTTGAAGAATTTGGTAAATGAACTACGGCGTTTGCGTAAATGAAGTGGGAGGTACAATCAGTATGTTATCTATCACATTTATTACTTGTCATTTGAATGTTCTTATTTGTGTTGATGTCATACAATTTAAGTCTGGCAGCAAACATAACAAAAACATCTCGTTGGCTTTATTTTTTGACGACTCATCATTGACATTCTGCTTGTTCATTTTCGTTTTTAAATATTCATTGAAGAGTTCATCATTCTCTCTTGTTTTATTCTTATGATGCTGAGAGGAACTACGCCAAGTTGAGACAGATAACGGGGTTGGAGTACGTTCAGTTTGTTGACTAGAGGATGCAGTAGGTGATGTCGGGGGCGGTGGTGATGTCGGGGTCGGTGTAGATGCTTGTGATTAATTGTCTTGATTAATCGGATTAGGCAAACTGCCAGATGGAGTTCCAGTTAATAATATTATTATTATTAATATTATTTATTTTATATAAGTATATATATTTTTTTTTTTTTTTTTACCATTAAGTACCTATACTGTAGCAAGATCCATTTTCTAATTTCTACTATTAATTTAACATCAGATATTACTTGTGTTTCGTTAATGGTTAGTGGATATCTGGTATTTTACTAGTTAATCATGATCCTAGATCACAACAAGAACGTCGGCAATCCGGCGGATTACAACAACATCGGCTATCATAATAAAATGTAGGTACACAAAATAACGATGTATTATGCTTAATAATAAAAAATATACTGCCGAAAAGTGTTTTACCTTTATTAGATTACTGACTATGTTTAATACTATAAAAAAGACCAACCTGTTAAATTAACGGCCTTTCCTACTGCTACCCAAGCTTTTTCTGTAATCACCTTTTAGGATTTTCATTTAACTAATATTTCTCCACCTCAGAAACAAATTTAATATTCAATAATTGCTCCGCCATCTTGGAAATCACTGTGACTAAGTCGACGTTCGCACGGACGTAATAATATCGCGGCGATTTTTTTTCGCGCACTGGATTTTCAACGCTCTGCCGAGAGTGCAAAATCCAACAGTGTTTTTTCGACGCGCTAGAATGTAGTCTGTTATTGTTAAGTTGGATTCTCAACGCTCGGCTCAACAACGACAGTTAAAAATCCAGTGCGCGATAAAATCCCGCCGCGATTTTATTACGCCCGTGGGAACGGGGGCTTATGTAGCGACGATCTCGTCCGGCAAGTAGTGCGCGACTAGCACGAGAGTATCTAAAATTTGAGTAGCCTTGTGTACGAAGGGGCTAACTGAATCGGTGAGACGCCATGTTGAAAATCAATAAAAATAATCGTTAACATCAACTGACTACCGCAACACTATAGGTACATTTAAATGAATTATCTGTATTTTTCTTGAGGTAGTGTACACACGGCTAAAGATCAAGCTATACATTCTAGTATAAGCTGATCTCGCATTGTATAGGATTTCCTTACAACGAGAGGTCAGTGTAAACTGGAAATTCATAGCTTGATGTGTAGCCGTGTGTACACAGACCTAGCCCATTTTGAAACATCTCCTTTCATCCAAATCCGTTCTCAGCCGTTTTTGGGTGATTGAGTAACAAACATCTTCACAAACACATTTATAATATTATAAATGTGAAAGTTTGTAATCTACATAAACAATGGTACAAGTATCTTTTTCGCGTGGCCAAAACCAGTACTAAGCCGCCATTTTGTTTTTTTTATACAATTTCTGTGACAAATTCTCAAAATTTCACAAATGCTTACCATGCTTACCAACAACGCCCCCCGGTCAATGTCATTCAGGCGCCAAATATCCTTGTAGCACTCTAGGTCTAAAAAGGTATGTACACACCAGTGCGTTATCATATTTATCTTGCGTTTTCGTCTCAATACTGCATACGCTTGACGTGAAACGAATTGAAAGTTGAAGACGCAAGATGAACATGAAATCGCACTGGTGTCGACTACTACCAATAGTACCTAAGTAAGACAGTGTCTGTGTCTTTTTTGGCTGCTTGGATTACCTAGATACCACTTGGCCCAAATTCTGGTGGACCCGGGGAATTAAGTTTTTGGGCGTTAGAAGAACTGGCTATAGTATTTCATGATGTGTATGTCATTATCATAATTTCAGCCGAAAGACGTCCACTGCTGGAAATAGGCCTCCCCAAGCACCGCCACTTCGACCGCTTCTATGCTTCTCGCATCTAGCGGATTCCTGGGGCCTTCACCAGGTCATCGATATGTCTGTGTATGTACCTAAAACTAATTGCCTGGCCTGTTTGAAACGATTCAGACGGGTGGGTTTGTGATGTGATGTGTGTGTGATTATATATTATGTGTGGTCATATTTAAGGGTGTAGTACAGTCCATCAAACTGGCCAACTTTCTCCATGGTTGTCCCCATGGAGAAAGTTGGCCAGTTTGATGGACTGTATGATAGAACCGAGATGAAATAATCAGCTCTCTTCTGTCCCATACAATACTTCAATAGGTGCATACGGCTACATATCAAGCTATATATCTCCAGTATAAGCTGATCTCGCATTGTATAGGATTCCCGTACATTGAGAAGTCAGCTTGTACTGGAAATGTATAGCTTGACCTGTAGCCGTGTGTACTCGACCCAAATGTATGGGGCAGCTGAATATTCATGATGATTTTTACCTACACGGGGCCTATCTTAGAACTGCTTAGAACCCTTCATTATTTTAATGACAGTGGCATACACTATTATGTCCTTCCTTCTTTCTTTCTTTCTTTCTCTGGTGTTGGCTCCCATTGAACCATTTAATTAAATAAATAAAAACAAAATTAATATCTTACAAAATAATTTACTCAAGTGTTCAATAAAAATACTGGACTAGTTTAGTGAAGACAAACTTATAGTATAAGAGTACAAAAATAATCTAGGTTTACACAGAATATATGTCGGCGTAAACAAATTATAACGCAAAACGGAACGTAAACGTTTAGTGACATCATAGCCCCACTCAGTGAAAGCCTCAACCATACATATACACTAGGTATACAGCCCAAACACGGACTCCTCGCACCCCCTTCGGGCGCAGAGACGACCACGGTATGGGGGCAGTCCGAGTCTAATAAGCGCCCTGTCCACAACTCTAATTGTGACACGGATCAAGCCTAAATCACATTATCAATACGTTTTATTGTTAACGTTTGCGTTAAATATTGATTCTATTTTAAGTACTGGCGAATGAAACCCTCAAGACCACGTGGACCTTGTAAAATGGTCTCCTTCAATCTGGCGATTCTATTCTATATTCTATTCTTATATTATTCTATTCTAAAGGTTTAGTCTTTGCATTGGTTTAGCCTGCGCATGGAAAAGTGTGCAGGTATCGACCAGTAGACTAGGTTTCACCTCCAATACTATACATTTTACAATATTAGCGGGTGATCTATCTGACAGGTACAGTGGGCTGCATCAATTGGGTACCCCAGTTGTATTAAAATTTGCAGCCCACTGTACACATACATTAAATGTTTGTTCTAATACCTATAACCTAGCTAAGCAATTCGGATTTGCTGAGATCCCATAATTGTTACAAAACTGTTTGTCAGATATCGCTAAATCAGTAACAGGGCTGCCGTTTTACGACTCGTCCCATATAATAAAATAACGTCTTAAATAATTACTATCTAGGTATTCATCAGCAGCCTTTTCCATTCAACTACAGCGAGAGTTGCATTGATTAATTATTTGTTGCACGGCTTTCCCTGATCGTTCCGAGTATTAACAATATCAGTTACGTTATTTCAGTCATCACACGCTATCAACTGTGCATATTGTCTAAGATCCAGTTCATGTAGTAGGCCACATTGGTGTAGACTCCTGGGAAGCCCCCGATGCCGCATCTCTTCGAGCCATACGAAACAAGACCTCGCTGCACATATCGCACTCCAAATTTTCCGTAAGAGCCAGGGTACATAAGAGGCCCGCCCGAGTCTCCTCCGCAAGAATCCTTGCCTTTGATCCCACCAGCGCATATTTGCGTCACCTTTATTCTTGGGGTACTGTAAATAAAGATAATCACACTAATATTATAAAGGCGAAAGTTTGTGTGTGTGTGCATGTGTTTGTATGTTTGATACTTCTTCACGCTCAAACCGCTAGACCGATTTGGATGAAATTTGGTATGTAAATAGCTTATGCTCTGGATTAACACATAGGCTACTTTTTATCCTGGTCTACGCGGGTGAAACCGCGGGGCGCAGCTAGTAAAAAATATACTAAACCAATGTTCAAGAACAATATGTCAAATATTGAGAAGAAAGCAAGGAGACACTAGCCCACACTGTTCAATCGGTTGAAGTTAATCCTTTGGCTTGGGGGATACCAACACTATAGTAACAGCCGGTCGATTCTGTAAACATATTATATCACCGTGAAAACATGAAGTGAGCTGTCATGCCACCTGATGCTAGGGATTGACACTATTGATAGCTCACATAAAGCTCACTTCACCTAAGTTTTCACGGTGATAAGTTAACAGAATAGACAGACAGTAACTTATTTAATTATTGCGAAGTGTGCACATTGATTTGTGTCAAAGGTACTCAATACATTGTTTCTTTAATGCTTCTAATAGTTTGTCGAGTATAATCTATCAAGACATTGCTTAAACTTATGCATATTTTTTAAATGATCAAGATTATAAAGGTATGCTCATGTACGTGCGATATCTGATAGATGAAGATGGCCTCTAGGTCACCCAACTTAGAACCCAGAACCCAGAACCTAGAACTATAAAGAGCTTATGGAAAAGTTGGCTGTGATATAAGTGACACTAACCCTCGGTATGCCGCCGTGCAATCCTCGGTGCTGATGACGGGAAGTTCGACGCTGAGCAGAACGGGAGACTGCAGGCCTTCCTCCGTGACTCCCCAACCCGCAACGTTCACGTTATGACCAACAAGAGACTCCGTTTGAAGCTTTTGAGTGGTGGGCAAACACAAGGGTTTCATGCTAGCTGTAACCAAAAAAAGAAAACTTGTAAAATAATTAGCCATTTCCTTATTAGATTGGTTGAAGGGGAAGGGCTGTACGCTCCCAAAGCACTCGCGGAAGAACGAAGTGAAATGGGGGTTTTTATACATAAGTATAATAAACAACACGCACAAAGTACTTACGAAGTGTAAAATTGGCTGGTTGAGCAAGTCGTATTAAAGCTATGTCGTCGACCAGTGACTGCGGTGTGTAACCAGGGTGCGCCACTACTGCAGCTATCGCCACGTTCTGTGGAATAAAATAACACAAATAGAGCACAGCCAATAGTTATAAAATATAAAACCGACCTTCTTCACAAAACATCCGCTGATGCATATATATAAATTCAAAATGTTTTCTTGTAATTTATATAGCCATTCAGAACGATGACCCTCGCAGGGTGACTGGTAATGGGCACGCCACAATTGCGGCGGTAAGTCCCCTCTTTGAGGAGTGGTTGGAGAGGCGCCACGGCGTCCTCACCTTCCGCCTGACGCAGGTCCTCACTGGACACGATTGTTTCGGGAGGTTCCTGTTCCGGATAGGGTGGGAGGAAACGCCCGGGTGTCACCATTGTGTAGATCGCCCAGAGGACACGGTGGAGCATACAGTGGAGGTCTGTCTGGCTTGGGGGAGCACCGCCGTGTTCTCGCGAAGCGATCGGCGGCGGCGATCTCTCGCGTCCGAACTTGGTCCAGACCATAGTACGGAGCGAGAGTGCATGGGAGACCGTCACCTCCTTCTGCGAAGCAGTAATGCTCACGATGGAGGAGGCGGAACTCGTGAGGGAGAGGCAACTGTCGCGCCCTCACGCCCCTTGTCGCCGCAGGAGACACCCTGGGCGGCGGGAATCCGTAGCCGATTCCCGGCCACCGTAGGCGCGGGCTTATGGACGGCGAGCAATGGGTAGCTCGCCGTCCAGTAAGGACCAGGCCCGGGTCGACGTCGCGTCGTGTTCCACGCGCGCCTCAAATAGATGTCAGCAGTGATGGGGTCCGATAGGGCCGAAGCCACCGGGGTCGCGGGTTGTTCGAAAGAGATACCGTGGCCCTGGCACAGGCAACTGATGGAACACGGGTGGGTTTTAGTCAGTAAAAGTCTGACACGCCCTCCTGCTCCGCCCAGAGCGGGAGGAGTCATTTAATGATTTCACACCCACAAAAAAAAAAAAGGTGACATTAATAGATGGCGGAGAGTGGCCGAGGTTAGGCTCAGTGGCGTGCAATTTAAGAAGCCTTATGTCCAGCTATGGATTTCTACTGATGGTTAAATATTAGACAATTATATTCTCACCACTGTTCTCGGTGCGCAGTACTCCCTATCATCTGACATTTCGCAGTCAGGGTCTTGTCTGAGGTCATGCTCCCCGAGGATGACTCCTTTCAGTCGCAGTCTGTTGCCCAGGAAAGACACGCAGTGAGCCGCCGTCAGGACATACCATTCGTTGATGAGTGAACCACCGCAGCTCAACGCTGGGCCGCTAGCTTGAAATTATAGAAGAGGGATTTTATTTCTTGAGTATTGACTAGAAGTGACAATTTAAAAATGAAAGTAGATATTAAAATCAATGTATTCCATAATAGAGGTAAAAAAACAATCATCGTGCATAGAGTTGGAAAAAAACTTTTTTTTTCTGAATTGAAAAAAATGGCAGAATCCTTGAGACAGTGAGAGTTCGTTTTTGTTGAGTGTGAGTGCATGATATGTAAACATTAAAATCGTAATATATAATGTAAGTAATCTATATAATTATATAAAAATGAGTCCCTATTTCCCTTGGTAATCGCATCACGCGTGAACGGATGGAACAATTTCGCAATTTTTTTTTTTGTTGTGTTTATGATTGTCAGTAGAAAGTTTTTATGAAAGAAAAAATTAAGAAAATTTCGCAGAAAATTGGAAAATTTTACTTTTAACTTCACGCGTTTACATTAGAATATTCATAGCCAAGATAGGACAACGTATGTCGGGTCAGCTAGTTGATTATATTTTTGAAATATTCCGAAACTAGTCGGTTCAGGTGTAAAGACAACACTCGTGGTTTGCCACGAGTTGTTGTTGTTTCCACTTCGAAAGTACGTAAAGTAGAAAACATAATTTGACTATAATTAAAAATAAAACAATCAAATTAGTGTTTTATTCCGTTTTAGTTATTGTGTTTCACTTTTTCTGAAAAAAAACCAAATTTAAAAAAAAACGAGGGTGACAAGTTTTTTTTCATGTTTTTTTCATGGTTGTGAAAAAAAAATTGTTTTTTTTTTTTCAATTTACATCTCTAATAAAGCAAGTGTAAGGCAGGACATTTCACATGGTTTGTTTATGAATCGTAGTTACGTTTAATTTAGAATTATAAAATTAACTTTTTATAGGTTTAACATACCTGAATCATAAGATAGAAGCACCATCCAAGGCATTTCGAACAGCTGCGTCCTGGTACCGCCATTGATCCTGTCACTGTCAATGTTCCCACACTGCAGGGGCAGGAGGCCCAGATTGGGATGAGCTTCGACGTCTATTGGCCCATTCTTGTAGTCTAGCGTAGCTCTAGTGAAAGGTTCTACATTGTCACTAGTGTCAGGTCCTAATATAATATTATGAGTAGTTGGTTTTTGACTAGCTGTGTTTCCTGAAGCAGCGCAACAAACCTGTTAAATAAAACATGTTTGTTTTTAATGCCTGTAAAACGTTTGTATATAGACGACTAATAAAATTGGAAGTCGTACTCGTACATAATTCTAAAGTTATTTTTATAAATGACTCTTTACTTCTTAATATGATTATATTATTTACTTTCTCGTACTTGAGTCATTCATGCCTAAAGCCAAGCCTTCCAAGAAGTAGTTAAGGAAATGCCATTAAAGCAAAACCGTAATGAATGACCATCTCACTAAAATAATACCACATTGTGATTCACTAGCTAGGAGATATCTCCTATCCACAGATATCTGTGGCCTGTTTTGACAAATTGTACCTTACCCTTGCCCATATCCTTAAGAAAAACCGGCCAAGTGCGTGTCGGACCACGCACAATGAAGGGTTCCGTAGTTGGGATGAATTTATCATATTATTTAAGAACAAACTTAACATTGTAGTTGAAAAACATGTTCTCCCATACATTCCAACTGTAAATGTAAGTTTGTACTCACAATATTGATAGATTTACCATCTTATTTTAAGACCACAGACTTCTCTACAGGTAAAGATCTATTTTCTGTATTTTTTTTTAAATTTTAGGCTCAGTAGTTTCGGAGATAAGGGGGGGAATGGTCAATTTTTGTATATTTTCTTAAATAACTTTAAAGCAATTTGTTTTAAAATTATAAAAAAAAAATATATTTGAGACCCTCATAGTAAGCCCTTTCATTTGACATGCCACATGATGTAGTTTGCAAAACTTTTTTTTTATTTTTCTTGTTTGTCCCCCAAAAGTGACCTCTGTATTCAAAATTCATTTATTTACTTTACCCGTCCGTGTTTGGGTCACAGAAATTCATATGTGTACCAAATTTCAACTTTATCGGTCCATTAGATTCGGAGCAAATTGGCTGTGACAGACGGACAGACAGACAGACAGACAGACGGACAGACAGACACACGAGTGATCCTATAAGGGTTCCGTTTTTTCCTTTTGAGGTACGGAACCCTAAAAACCAAAGAAATGAACAAAGTTAGAATTTGTTCTTACCTACACTTTTAGTAATGGAGCCATGGAGCATTGTCATTTTGAATATGTTAGACAATCAATTTAGTCTACACTTGCTAATTAAAATAATTTCTATCATCATCATCATAATCAGCCTATAATGTTCCCACTACTGGGACACAGGCCTCCTCTCGGTGAGAGCACCACGCGGGCGGGCCAAGTACGGGTTGGTAGATCACACTCACACATGTCTTCGAACTTGTTGGTTCTAGGACATGCTGGTTTCCTAACGATGTTTTCCTTCTCCGTTTTGAGAAATATGTCTTCTCCGATGATGAAATAATTTATACAAAGTAAAGCGCCTGTCTGGGTCCGAACCTACGAGTACAACGGCTCACAACCTACAACTCGTAAGTCGCGGTCGTTGCCACTGGGTCACCACTGGGTCACTACTGATCTTTAATGTCTAGTAGTTTCTATAGTCTTGCGTAAATACTTAAATGAATACATGATTTAATATATAAACTCTGCAGCTTGAACAATCACTATGAATTTCTTGCTTACCATAGGGTCATTGAGTTCGTAGCCACACGTTAGTTTCTGCAGCTTCATCCTCATGTGAGGCGGTATGGGGTTGCCTGCCCTCTTGACCTCGTCCATGATGTGCTGACATCGCAGCAAGGGAACGCAGGTGCCAAACTCACCCCCAGCAAAGCAACTGTCTCCGAAATATACTGGAAAGATGATAACGATGGAAGATATTTAAATAAATACTAAATACCTACTAGTGTAAGCCAATGTTGAATGTCTAATTGTATTATGCTGTTGCTTTATTAAATAAATAGGTAATTCTGGAAGATCACTTTCCGTAGCACTTTGAGAAAATTAAACAAAGACATCATCATGCCTTTCCCTGAAAAAATTGTACTGTAGGTACATTTTACCCACATTTCACCTGCTGTTTATTATGTTTTGACAAGCTTGTTTTGTTTGCTTTGCTATGTTTATGTTAAATTCCATGTTCCTATATTGAGCCATGTGATGCGGAGGAATGGGGAAAATGTCGTGAGGAAAGATTTGAGAATGAAAATGGATGGCTATAACAGTAGGGGAAGACCAAAAAAACGAGGGATGGACTGTGTAAAGATGACCATGGGGGTGACTACCGAGATTGACCGAGATGACAGTGAGAGAAGACAGTGTGGAAGAAAAAGACATGTTGCGCCGACCCCAAATAAATTGGGATAAGGGCGCGAAAATGATGATATACCCATAGAATTAATAGGCTGATATACCTAATAATGGGCGAGCCTTAGATTCTATAATCTAAGGAGCGAGGCCTAATAGCTATCAACCGGTTACAAATCCCGTTTCCGGGATTCCTAACGGAAAAATCCAAAAGCGCTTTACCCGATCGAGGGATATGACATATAACCCAGGATATATAATCGGGGGATTAGCGATGATGCTAGTAGAAAAACCAAAAAAGTTGGGGTTGATATAAGATATCGAAATGTCACGTGATTTTAGGTCAGTGCCAACGATAACTTCCATAGAGATGCGTCGATAGCGATTGTAGACTATTTCTACAATCGCTACAGCTTCAAAATGACATTAACATGATCACATGACATTTCAATAAATGTCAACCCCAAACATTTTTGACTTTTCTACTAACGTCATCGCTAATCGTATGTTACTTTGTTTAGGGCCTCGGTCGGTTAAACTAGTCTTCTGAGTTTTATTACTCGTATAAGTACCAGAAGGCGATGGACCGGTAACTGTTTTACTTTGGCCAAAGGCACATTACACTTACTTAGAATAACTTTTACTATGGAACCAAACCTGAAATTGCGAAAAACAAATCAGCTGTTTCCTATTTTTTGGTCGAGTAGGTATTGAACTTTTGTATGAAAGAGCAGATTTTGTTTCGCGATTACTGGTTTGGTCCCAAAGTAAAAGTTGTTCATAATGATGAGTACAATGACCCCTTAAGAGGATATATCGAAGCGTGGTTTAGCTCGGTGTGTAAGTGAAATGGCGTTATGGCTGTCTAGATTGAGAAGACTCTCACGTTCACTGGAATTTAAGCGCGCTTCGTTTAAATGTAGTTTTATGAGAAAATGCTACACTTAAATCAATTGTTAGCTTATTAAGTTCTTAACATTTAAATTTTTAACCTTCGATTTATAGCAAATTCTACTGCGCAATAAGGAACTGTTTACGTATACTTAATCGTATAAGTGCTACTTTGGAATTTTGTTCTATCAAAAAAATTTCAAGTAATCATGTTTCGGTTTTAGTAAAGCAGTAGACAATATAGTCAAATAACACATATCGAAAATCCAAATGATTTAAGAGCGCTATTACATTTTGACCGTGATTTTTTCATAAATTGAAATTGCACACTATAAACAAAAAAATAATTATTATATGACTCAAAATAAACGTAATCACAACTGCTAAATTGCTACATAATGCGATGCGTCTAAAGCTAAAGACCGCGTGTCCCGAGATTTACATTGATTTTTAGCACTGCATACAATAATTAATTAAACATATTATTTTACTTTTAAATAGACTAATTTTTTTTATCAAGCAAGGTAACATATATTAGTAACCTTATTTATTAAATACATTCGTAAAAAATATAATTTCGGACGAAAAATTGTCAGTAACTCTCTGGTTTACGGAATTATTTTTGGTGTATTACTGTATGAAACATAAAAAACTGAATTGAGCACTCCAAAGTTGAAGATACAGTTGTTTCAAGGACATTTTTTAAAATGATTAAATTATTATATCTTCGATGTAACAAAGCATCAAAACATGTCCAAAAGTAAAATTTTATGAAACATCCTTTGCAGAGACAAGGTTTTTACTGATTTTTGTAAACAAATTGAAATATTTATTTAGAACACTCCCAAGAGAAATAATCAAGCTTTCTTGGGCATATGTTTTTTTTTAATTTTGTGGCTCTAACAAAACCACAATCACATATCAAAACTCGAGTCAAACGCTCAAATACAAGAGAAATTGTGATAGCGCTCTTAACCATATTCATTAGATTTTATAGGAATTTTAAAAACCAAAAATTATCGATGGAACCCCTCATGAGAGTTGCGTTATGTTGTATTTATACTATGTATAAGTGTCGACTTGTGAATCTCCTCCTTTTTTTCGTCGGTCTTCTTTTGTTGTACATCACTGTAAATTATTATCATTTCAGCAGAAACATATATTTATGCCTATAACAGGTCGTCGGTCTATCTTTTGGGCCATCATCAACGGTATGAACGGCCACATGACGTAGGGTACCTACTAGCCGAGAGATACTATCGGCCTATGAAAGCTGTGTTGAGTTTTCCTGGGATTCGATCGATCGAAACTCAATACACCAATTTCAAAGTAACTTTGTTTAGGTACTTACGACTTGACCTGCTTATTTAGGACATGAGAAAAACCACTTTTATATAGTAAGTTATGTATAAACCACCACTTCATTCGAATTTCGATATTGATTTTAAAGAACGACTTTTTTGTGGTATTTGTACGTAAATATTTTTTGGCTGGTGTTTTCGAAATTTAAATGGAAATTTGGAAAAATTGAATTATTTTTATAAGTATCATCCGCATGCTGTTTGTACCATGTTTAACATAAGTATAGTTTTATCATTAATATGAGAATTAAGTGAACTCCGTATTTCCCCACATATAGATGAGTGTTTAATATTGCAAATTGATGTAAACACTAGTTTTAATTATGTTCATGACACTGATACCGAAGTGTTATTTATTTTTAATGTGTACTGTACGTGTTTAACATCATGAATGCATAATTATATTAATAGAAATCAGACATTGCCCGTGTAATAAGCCTATGTTGTTCTCATTGCTGGGACTATGGTCAAAGGGAATCCGTCATAGATAATTATCCTTGCCGTAATCCAGTGTGTCAAGTGTCTTTCTTTTGTTGATAACTTTCCTACCTTCTACTAATTAATGTTAGTTGAATATCTAATTGGATTCAAATTAAGCGCATTTAGATATGGTCATAAAAAGGCACATTAATTCATTTAACGTTCCGATCCATCGCCGTCTCTAGCATAATGTCAGGTGTAAAATCAAATTTCACTTACAGCATTCCGTTTGCAGCAGTAATTGCAGAAACACAGTCACGGTTATCATTAACTTGAACATTATTAATTGTTTACATAAAATAGCACTTCCCACGTCAAACACAAACTTGTATTATAGCACGCACACAATACTTATAATCTACGTGATCATCGATCGTTGAATAATCGATAGATTTTTTCCGTCAAACTGTCGCGGTCGCGGTCCTATTAAATTAAGTGTCTGTGTGGATTGCTTATCCGCTGATAAAGCCCGGGTCAGAATGAGCGCCGGTTCGTTTTATACTCCGCCCTCGTTTACAGACTACGGCGCATCATGATGTAACATTTTCCTCGTGTTGTGGTTTTTTATCTCTGTTCAAAATAATTTGTTTTAAGGTATCTATTATATTAGCGATACCGGTCGGATGTGGAGATGGTCAAAATGACGTAGAGTGTCATCGACGAATAGATAAACGAGACGGCCATTACCACACTAGTTTCTCCGGGAAACACGCTCAGCCATCGCCTTGACTCCGCGATCTTCTTAGTTATAAGCATCCTACTTTTCGTTGGAGATTCTCACTTATTATTGTGAGCTTACATCGTCGGTGAGATGGCACTTAGGTCGTCAGGCAGCGTCTTAAACCAGTACTCAGTTTATTTGTAATGACTTATTGCAGGTTACTTACCCTCCGTATGTTGTACAACTAGTTTGCCGGTTATATTAACATCATGGCGATATGATCACACCATTATTGGATCATTATTATCATTACCCTCGTCTCACTGAGCATTGCACTTCTTTTTCAAAAAATCGAATACCGATACTTAATTTAAGTCTCCCGCTTCTCTTGTCATGTAAGTAAAGTCAGCCTCGATTACGTCTTGCTGATTTTTGTTACCACGGTATAGGATATTTGTCTGACAGAAGAGTAGAAGATTACTGATCCAAAAAGTAGGTAATAGGTACTGTCCGATCAAACCTCTGATTGTCACAATTTTGACTGGTAACAAGAACTTCTGGCAGGCTGGGCTAACCGACAAATATGTCGACTTTGTTGCATTTTGCAGGCGTTCGATGGCAACGGTTGGCTGGGTTTAGAATTACTGTTGAACTGTTGTAAGTACACCAATGTACTTACAACAGTTCTACAGTAATTCGTTTCTTTGCCTGATTTCCATTAGATTGATAATAATAAACAATGGTAGGTACAGTCAACAAAAGATATCTAGGCAGGGTAGAGGGTATTTGTATGTGAATTGCTTCATGTTCAATTTTATATATATTACTTTGTTTTTGCAATACTCCTACATTGTAACACACCAACACAAAATTTTATATTGTCACGAAATTGAACATGAAGCAATTCACATACAAATATGTTAGTAGGTATACCCTGCATAGATATCTCTTTTGTTGACTGTAGGTACATAATATGCTTTAGTATAAGTACGTAAGTATTGTTGAAGTAAATTATTTTATTGATGAATTAGTTATGAAAATGTTAGAACTCGAAGCGCCTTTGCATATTGCATATTGTTGCTGTCGTCCGCCACGCCGAACAAAAATAATCCAATGCGGTATTTCAAATGCTTCTATCTCAAGCTACATCGCTTTCAGATAAATGCAATATACCTATCCTATCCTATTATCCTATTCCACAATATGGCTACCAACAGATGTAGGTCCTAGGTATCTAATGTGTTTTTTTTTTCAGCTATATATTCTGAATTTAATTCAGCCAATAAATAAAACATACTGCAATACAATCATGTAATTTGTTAGGTGCTGTTGGTTTGGTGCGAGTATAGTGAATTTGTAATCAATTTTCAAGGTACTACTTTAACAAATTAAATTTGAAACACAACCACAAGCGCTAAATAGATATACTTATGAACAAATATGGCTACAGTCAGACAATGTCTGTGTTGTCGTAAATAATATTCAATATTTCTATAAGTAATGATGGAAGTAGACTTGGACGAAGTGGATGACAAGCACCAAGCAGCCCCATCTCCTTGCACCTTGAGTCCTCGACCAATCATGCATAAGATACGGGCTCTATCATAGCCAAACCTCGCAAACTTAGAGCCATACTTTCGATAATTGCATTGAGATGATTCACCCATGCTTCTTTATGGATTTCGTGATCGGTAGTCTTAATCTATTGTTGCAAAGCCTTCCTCTAAGGAGGTGTCTACATCAAATGTGGCGGAAGAAGAGCTATAAGAGCCATACCTCACCAGGACGCCATCGCCATGGCGACGCAGCCAGGTCGCGTCGCCAACAAAATGTATGGTTGGCTGCCAAGCGGACGTCAGGTGAACCACCCATACATGGTTACTGGTAACTCGACGTACGAGTATTCCTTGCAGGGCGTCATACTCGTAGTAGAGTTAAAATGCAACTAATTAAGCCACCAAATGTTTTACCGAAATTCAGTAGATTTTTAGTTTTTTTATAAAAATCCAATTTAAAAATGATTTACTAAACTGGAATTTAAGTTATTATCATAGCTAATGCCGTATCAGATATTTGTGCATAATTAAAAGTTCAAAAATACCTAAAACTTTGCCAAAGATCAATAATTAAATATTTTATTTTTCGTAATTTTTGTATGACAAGAATAAAAATTACGAAAAAAACTGAATTTCGGTAGAACATTTGGCGGTTTAATTTGTTGCATTTTAACCCTACTATGACGTCCTGCAAGGAGTACGTCGAGTTACCAGTAACCCAGTATAGCTGTGTACATTTAGTTGGCAGTGCGACCCGGTGACGTCGCCATGGCTGACGTCTCGGTGAGGTATGGCTCTTATAGCTCTTCTTCCGCCACATGTCTCGGGGCCACATTATACAGAGATCGCCGCTGATCATCGCGTTGTAAGGCGATAATCGTAGCTGTAGCCACCACTTACGGCGATAATTTGACCGAATCTTGACCGAATTTAACTATCGCGATGTTTAAAGCATTTATGGGCATTGCCGTTGACGTTGTAGTGTGGCCGGGGCATTAGAGGAAGGCTTTGCAACAATAGAGTAAGACCACGAAATCCATAAAGAAGCATGGGTGAATCATCTCAATGCAATTATCGAACTTCGTAATCAGATCATATCTGACGAATTATTGTAGTTATTGTATTAGTTGGTTGGTACGTTGTTCTATAAAAAGCTTTGAACGATGTGGCTAGAGGTCCAAGAAAACACTTTGTAGTTTGTAGAATTGTACCTAACTAAGTTTGCTGTGGTGGCCATGGACCATGGAGATTTGGAATACAAAATTAACTGCGTCTTAAAAGCTTTTGAAAACTGGTTCGGTACAAACAATTTAAAACTTAATGTAGCTAAAACTAAATGTGTACTTTTTAAGTCTACGATACGAAACAACGCCAGTCTTCATGTCGTTTCTTGCGGCAATATTGTGGAAATAGTTGATAAAGTTAAATTTTTAGGTGTCCATATATGCACTGTTGAACTGGAAGGAAGAGATTTTATCGATATCGAAATCTATTAGCTCTGCATGCTATGCAATCAGAAGTTTGAGGGAGGAACTCACTTTGGCTCAACTGAGATTGGTATATTTCGCTTTCGTCGAGTCAAAGCTCAGATATAGTATCGAATTCTGGGGTAATAGTTATAAGTATAACATCCACTCAGCATTTGTAATGCAAAAAAGAGCTGTCAGGACAATGCTCCGACTGAATCAGACCGAATCATGCAGGGGCCAGTACTTCATTGCACTCAAAATTCTGACAGTCCCATGTCTCTACATTCTAGTGTTGTTAACAAACTTAGTTAAAAATTTGCACTGAGACAATTAATGAGGAAAGACAGGTGAGAGATAGTACTCGAAGGAAAGACTTACCTTCTACTCGTACTATTCAACCGAAACTGAACGTGGTGAGGCATAGTCATAGAGTACAATCAGTTAGTTTATACAACAAGTTGCCTGTAGAATTTAATAGTATATACAGCATAAACTTATTTAAAAACAAATTAAAAACATATTTATTGAAGAAGGGCTTTTATAGTATCGATGAGTTCGTAAATGACCAACGACGGACATGATATTGTATTCTTAAACTGTTATTATTATTATTTATTTTCTAATTAATTGTAATTTTTAATGAAATGTTGGTTATTTAATTTAATTTAATTTATTGTTACTGAATTATTGACATACCTATAATTTATTTATTTAGTGATATTGGTGCATCTCTGATGCGTAATCAATTTTTATATGAATTTAGTCATTAGTTCATCACTGTAATTTTCAACACAATTTTTTTTGTTATGAAATAAATGGCTTATGAAGTTATGACTTATGAACAATCATGCCCGAGATTGGCGTTAGAGTCAACGAACGATTTTACATTATCACTACTCTACGTCATTACAAATAACGTAATTGACGTCATTTAAAGATCAAGAAACGCCAACTGAGTAGAAGGAAGGAAGTTAGCTGAAATAACGGTGTTTAAAGTATCCTATAATGACTCACCCAACTTGAGAAACTACTGAGTACTGACGTAGGTAGGGTTAAAACTTTTATAATAAAAATAAAGCTACAACAGGTTATGAAGGATGCAAAAGTTCGGGAAAAGTTAAAGGAAACTGCATAAGAGGTGTGGGCGAAGGAATATAACATTTATTTTTTTAATTTTGTAATTTATTTATTTCAATAAGTACTTACAGTATGTTACAATAAATACAATAGGGATGATGCCTGGGTAAAAAAAAAACTATTTAGTCCGTCAGTCAGTTATTAAACACGTATTTTTTGCTTTATCATATTAATAAAAAATTACTTAGATAACACGCATTAAAGTTGGGGAGTGGGGCTCGCTACGTCACTTCTACGCTTCTACGTATAAAATCTACCTAGACGTGACGTCATGCCATATTTTAACTCAATGTATCGCCGTAATCTTTTGATGACGTAAAGAAATCTATATGTACGTCCAATATTTCTTAATAATCTACACAAGACGGACAAAAAATAAATGTTTAGTCATCATCCCGTTTACGGATAAATCGCAAAGAGAGTAACAATTAACAGAATTGAATCTGGCGTCCTAGTTAGGTTACATGGTATCCTGTATTAAGGTTCGCCAGCCCAGGTTCCCACCTGCTTATTATAACTACTAGCTTTTGCCCACGGCTTCGCCCGCGTGGATGTAGGGAAATATCCCGCGGGAACGTACTACCGGGAATTCCTTCCTTATTCCTTGTCTACTTGTTAAAATTTCAGCTTTCTAGGTCCAAGGGTTAAGGCTGTTCGTTGATGAGTCAGTCAATCAGTCAGTCAGTCAGGACTTCTCTTTATTACAAGCTTTTATTTAGTTTCACCTGTCCCGATGTTTGTTTGTTTGTCTGTTATGCTTACAAGTTAAATTTGAACCACTTCCCGGTTACCGATTGAGCTGAAATTTTGCATGCATGTGTAAATCGGATGACAATGCAAAATTATTATGACATGGAGCTGATCTGATGATGGAACCGGAAGGTGGCCATAGGAACTCGGTAGTTAAACGACACAACTCCATCGAGTTTGGGCTCATATGATTCGTCTTGACGAGTACTTTGGTGCCAGATGGTAACCAGGGTCTGATGATGGAGCTGGAAGATGGCCATAGGAACTCAGTAATTAAACGACATAACCCCATCGAGTTTGGGCTCGTTTGATTCGTCTTGACGAGTACTTTGGTGCTAGATGGTAGCTAGGGTCTGATGATGGAGCTGGAAGATAGCCATAGGAACTAAGTAATTAAAATGACACAACCCCATCGAGTTTGGGCTCGTACGATTCGTTTTGACGAGTACTTTGGTGCTACATGGTTACCAGGGTCTGATGATGGAACTGCAAGATGGCCATAGGAACTCAGTAATGAAACGACATAACACCATCGAGTTTGGGCTCGTTTGATTCGTCTTGACTAGTACTTTGGTGCTAGATGGTAACCAGGGTCTGATGATGGAGCTGGAAGATGGCCATAGGAACTCAGTAATTAAGCGACACAACCGCGTCGAGTTTGATTCGTCTTGATGGCTGAACCGTTTTTGATGGGTGGTGGTGGTTTGGTAGACGTGAATATGCTATCCTATCTTTGGGAAAATAAGTTCGTTCGTTCGTTCGTTCCGTTTGTTATGAATGTGGATTATGTCTTTAATTAAATGGATGACCCAATGCCAAGGTGAGCACGTGCCGAGGGCTGAATGGTATGAGGGTGTATAAACGTCATATCGCTAACGTTGTGCCTCAGGGTACCAGAAAAACTAAATAAAAACACTGCTACGCGCTATGAACTTGGCTGTAGTCGTCAATCTTGCATAAAAGATAAGTACTAAAAAGTTAAAAATTAAATTAAAAGAAAAAAAAAACTTTTTAAAAACAAGCTTTTATTACTTGTTAATAAAAAGCTGATAAGAAAATACCATTATATTGGTACCTCATTGCAACCTTTAACGATAATTAACCTTCTTCGTCTACGTCACAATAATCCCATATCGTAATACCTAATTAAATATTTTTATTAAACCCTAAAACTTTACACCTTGTATTAAATCTTTGCGTTTTTATCACAGACCCAATTTTTTATAAATAAAAGCGTGTTACATTGTTATTGCATAAGAAAAATAATGATGGTGTAATGCTAAATGTTCTTTAATGTTCCATCAAGATGTAACACGCTTTTATTTATAAAAAATTAGGTCTGTGATAAAAACGCACAGATTTAATACAAGGTGTAAAGTTTTAGGGTTTAATAAAAATATTTAATTAGGTATTACGATATGGGATTATTGTGACGTAGACGAAGAAGGTTAATTATCGATAAAGGTTGCAATGAGGTACCAATACTCGTATAATGGTATTTTTCTTATCAGGTTTAAACTATTTTTAACTTTTTAGTTCTTTTTATTAACAAGTAATAAAAGCTTGTTATTAAAAAGTTTATTTCTCCTTTAATTTTTTATTTATATAGATAGATAGTTTCTGCCAAAATTCTGAAATTCCTTGCTGCTGATGCATTGCCTGCCCACACTACTCGTATTATTTCGTTTTTGCTTAGCGTTCTTGACTTTTTTTCTTTTTGCTCGGCACTTAAGAGTCCTACAGTGTTAAATATGCCTATAGCCTTCCTTAAGAATTGGGCTACCAAATGCAACAATAATTATTAAAGTCCGCCTGGCAGTTCCAGAGATTAGCGCTTTCAAACAAACAAAAAAAGTGTGTGTGTCAGCTCCGACACAGACTGGAGTTTACTCCTGTTTTTTGTGCCAACTTTCTATTTTTCGGTCATTTCTGTCGGGCAGGGTTTCTTCAATGCATCAATGCTATACAAAAAGCAACTTTAAGATATAAAGGCACTCGTCATCCCTCCCCGTCTCCCTCTAAGCCCCTTCTCTCCCCTTCCCTCTCACCCTCCTCTATCATCCCCTTCACCGCCCCCTTTCACCCTTCACCCACCCCATCCCCTTCCCGCTAACCTCCCCCTTCCCCTTTTACCCCTTCTCACCCCTCTTCTTCTCCCTCTAATCCTTCTCCCCCCCTACTACCCCTCACACCCTTCTATTCCTCTCCCCCTCCCTTGATCATCCTCCCCTTCTCCCTCTTCACCACACCCTCCCCTTCCCCCTTTCCCTCGTCAATACCATCTCCCCTACCCCCTTTCCCTCCTCACAACCCCCTCCCCTGCTCCCCTCACCCTCTAACCTTCCCTCTGGAGGAAAAACTATGAATGACAAATTTTATTACTTGCTTTGGCAAGTATTTGTGCTAAGTTTCTAGTTAATTAAGGAAATGAATAAGATATTTCATATAAACCATATTCCCTGTTTTCAACCCCACAAGGGTGGAATTTAAAAAACCGCTTGGGATATTTCCTTAACTTGACTGAAAGATTATTACCACCAATTTTCGAGTTAATCAAGCCCCACAGTAAAACTTGCCCTGTAAAATTGACTACCACTCTTTACCCCCTTAGGGGTAGATTTTCGAAAAACTCTTATACACGTTATTCTTAATTTTTTATCTCAAGTATAAATACTGAATTTCGAGTTAAGCGGACCGCGCGTTAAAATTACTCCATACAAACTTTGACACCCCCCATATCCCATTTTAGGGTACCCCCTAAAAAGGTATATGGGGGGTGTCAAAGTTTAAACTACCGTTTAGGAAAGCTAAAAATGACAAACTTTATAAATTACTTAGATAATTATTCGTGCCAAGTTTCAAGTCTATTAACGCAAGGAATAAGATTTTTCATACAAACTTTGGATCCTCGTTTCACCCCCTTAGACGGTGGATTTTGAAAAATCCTTTCTTAGTGCAACCCTAGACCTCATAAGGAACCTACCTGCCAAATTTGGAATCTCTAGACCCAGCGGTTTGGGCTGTGCGTTGATATGTCAGTCAGTTAGTCAGTCAGTTTCTTCTTTTATATATTTAGACTAGAAGACTAGATAAGGTGCAAACGATACTAAGTCTATGAAGTATTATGTAAAGTAAAGTATTATGTGTGTGTGTGTGTGTTTTGTGATGTAGCCGGATATTTATGGATGTAGCCACAATAGGTGTTGTTTGCGTGTGTTTTGGGATGTAGGTGTGGTGTGTGTGTGTAAACGGAAGGGAAAGAGGTTGAGTTTAGATACGGAGTGTTAGAGAAGTCACTACGATTGTGAAGTAAGCAGATATTCAGTGTCGTCGTAGTTTAAACTGGTTAGAAAGTGTGTTATCTGTCTTGTACACATTAAGAGGATTGGTGTACAGTGATAGTTTTATTTATTTAGGTTAGCCATAAATTCAAAATTTAACATGTGGTATTTAGATGATGGAACGCTAGGAGGTGACATAGACACCGATTGAAAGACTTTTAAATCTATTGGCCAGGTCCTTAACCACTCAAAATGTGAAATTTACCTTTCTGACATTACCAACAGACAATCGACCCTAGAAAAATTTAATGCAATAGCCCGACAAATCAAAATTTTAGAATAAAGTTCACTTCACCTTCTAGATTCCCCAATTTTAGAAGACAGCTTTTCTCCTTTCATCGAAGAGAAAGTCAAAAACTTCAACGAAATTTCGGACAGACTCTCCAAAATTAATTTACATTCGGCATTCACCCTGATTAGACAGTACTGTTGTTTTGGCCCAAATTTTATTTATTTTCTACGTTCTTCCCCTTTATGGAAGCAACCACATCTATTGGATAAAATTGACCAAATTATTCGCAGCACACTAACATCCATTTTAAATATGGCCTTGGACGACCGAGCGTGGCTTCAAGCCACACTACCCATCCGTTTTAATGGCCTCGGCGTCCGCAAAATTAACAGCTTACCGGTTCCTGTCCTCTGTCCACAGCACTGAAAAGTTGACCGGGAAAATTTAGCCCCCTGCCTGGTTGACTCTGAAGTGCCGTGCTTGACCGATGCGGTGAACGCCTGGAAAGCGGCTTGCCCGGATACAGATCGGCCCGTAAACCCATCTTCCCAGAGACAGTGGGATGAGCTGCTCTGCAGGTTGGTACGGAATAATCTTATCAATACGTCCACCAGTACTGCTGAGCGTGCCCGCTTACTGGCTGTGGGTGAGTGGGAGTCGGGCCTCCGGCTTCAAGCACTACCGTCACCCAACTTAGGTACTATGATGGGTGACACCACTTTCCAGCTCGCTACTTGTCTGCGCCTGGGCGCTCCTTGCGGGGCTCCGCATCGCTGCCAGTGCGGTGAAGCTGTCGACTGCCTCGGACACTATGGCCTATCTTGCAGTAAGAGTGCACGCTAGCATTAATGACATCATCCGTCGTGCTCTTGTTACCGCCGGGGTGCCAGCTGTTTTAGAACCCAACGGCTTGGCACGCGACGATGGAAAGAGACCTGACGAAATGACCCTAATGCCTTGGAAGTTAGGTCGGCCTTTGGTATGGGATGCAACATGTGTCGATACTCTTGCACCATCGCACCTTCCTAGCACTGTGGGCTGTGCTGGTGCGGCTGCTGCAGGTGCGGAAAACCTCAAACGACGAAAATATTCAAATATTTTTCGGAGTTATATCTTCGAGCCGTTTGGGGTTGAAACACTAGGGCCATGGGGTCCGAGTGCCCACTTGGCTAAACGGTTGGTCGACTCCTCACGTGACCAGAGGGCTGGCCTATTTTCTGGCCAAGGAATCAGCATTGCCATACAACGTGGCAATGCTGCCAGCCTTTTGGGTACTTTTCCTGTTGACAGCGATGCAGACGAATTTTATGATGTCCTATGATCCTTTCCCCTCCTTTTTTCTATACCATGTACATATTATTATTTTAAATCTGTTAGTTTATTTAATATGTACAATCAACGGTCTT
The DNA here is from genome assembly GCA_946251885.1 of Cosmia pyralina. NCBI lineage: Eukaryota > Metazoa > Arthropoda > Insecta > Lepidoptera > Noctuidae > Cosmia > Cosmia pyralina. Next base: position 12,952,301 of record OX276360.1, read on the forward strand.
AAGTGGACTGCCACCGGAATGATCATTTTAGCCTGCCTATCTCTGTGTGTGATGTTTTAATGCAGACACTAACGCGCACACAGTATAACTACTAAATCGCTTTGTTGGTTGGTCAGATGCACGTGTGGTCAACACTAGATACAGACCTACAACTACCTACTTATATACTTGTTTTTTTCTTAATAAATTATCGACTACAGTGCTTATTTAAAAGCAATGCTAAAGTTCGAAGTAATAAAATTAACTGAAAAAAAAAACTTTTTAAAAACAAGCTTTTATTACTTGTTAATAAAAAGAACTAAAAAGTTAAAAATAATTTAAACCTGATAAGAAAAATACCATTATATACTCGTAGGTACCACTTCTTACACGGCTCTTAAGATTCCCCTCTTCCTCAAATCTCCTTACCCAACGTCTCACAGTATCTCTCTGGATTCAGGAAGGGACAGTCATGTTATGATAATTTAGTTCGCCTTGTCACACAAATACAAATAGGGTTTTCGAATAATTCCCCAACACTGGCATGTTTTTTGGATGTTGAGAATGCTTACAATAATATATTAGTTAATGAACTAATAGTAAATCTTGATGAAATAGGAGTGGGTAAAAGGGTATGTTTATATTTATGGAACTTTTTGACGGAGAGACATTTAAAAATTAAGGATGATGTTGACGAGAATAAATTTATTATGCGTTATGCCAGCAGGGGCCTCGCACAAGGTGACCCTATGTCTCCCATCCTTTTTAATATAGCTACAATTAAAGTAAGTAAAGAAATAAACAATATCTTTATTTGCAAGTACACTGACGATTTTGTTTTGTATACTTGTAACAAAAACATGACAGAAAGTGTAAATAATATTCAAAATGCTCTCAACGCAATAGTTATTATATTAAATCAATTGGGGCTGACATTGTCGACTACTAAAACCAAGTTATGTTTATTTAACAGAGGACGGAAAAATCTCCAGTTACCGATCTTAATTAATAACAATCCTCTAGAGTTAGTCATATCGTATAAGTATTTAGGTTTTTGGCTTGATAGTTGTTTAAGATGGGGTAAACAAATAAATGAATGTTATCAAAAGACACAAAGGCATCTTAATTTGCTTAAAGTCCTAGCGGGGTCGACATGGGGGGTACATCCAAAACATTTGCGTAAACTTTACGTATCTTTAATTAGAAGCAGATTAGATTATAGTTCATTTTTGTTTGATAATGGTTGTAAGATCAATACTTATAAGCTGGACAAAGTTCAGAACCAAGCATTACGGATTATAGGTGGTTTCATAAGAAGCAGACCTATACATGTAATGGAGTCGGAGCTTTGCGTTCCTCCTCTGCATTTACGTAGAAAATATTTAGCATGCAAATTTTGTTTGAAAGTTTTCTCTCAGTCTGACAATGTTACTATTAATTTACTATCCGAACTAAGTTCCCTTTGTAATAATAGCTATTGGATCAGGAAAAAAACACCTCAACTTGTAGACATTTATAATTTGATGAAAAACGTGATTATGTCATCGTCATCTCCGTTAAGAATGTTTTCTCTAAAAACATGGGTGACTAACATCAATGTTAATAATGTAATCGTAATTCATTTAGACAGTATATATAGTTCACGCAAAAAAAAAACACGATTATAATATTTTAAAATACAATGTTATATCAGAGTTAAGAGAAAGATATGACGGTTGGTATATAATATTTACTGATGGCTCAAGAAGCGCAAGTGGTCGTGGTGCTGCTTTTTATGATCCTCATGTAGCGAATGATTCCTCTTACAATAATTGTTTTAAATCAACCAACGAATTTTCAGTAATGTCAATGGAACTCATAGCAATTTTAGAAGCACTTTTGTATTCTCGATCAATTCAACAGAAAGTCCTAATTTGTTCAGATAGTAGAAGCGCTTTTTATCATATAGCTCGATGTGCCTCTGGTGGCAGAGGTACATCGATAGCTTATGACATCCTCGCTGAAATTTACGAAAACAATTTACAGGGCATTCAGTTGAGATTGCAGTGGATTCCATCACATATTGGCATCATAGGTAACGAGGAGGCTGACATGTTGGCGAGAAAAGCAGCAGTAGATGGAAAAGAGGTTATAATTCTGCCAAATTACACTGAGTTGTTGCCTAAATACAAAAAGTACTGCCACAATAACTGGACGGAATATTTTAATGAGAGATCGTTGGAAAAGGGAATTTGGTACAAAACAATTCAATGTGAGCCTCCTCGAATACCATGGCTCGTTAATGTGAATTTGAGTAGATTTTTAGTTGTAACAGCGTTTAGCGTTTTTTTTATCTGGTCACGTTCCACTGAACAAGTTCGCACACATGATGAGGAAATCAGATTCTCCAAATTGTGATGTGTGCGGTGTAGTTGAAGACGTGCAACACCTGTTGGTGGAATGTATCCGTTACGAGACGGATCGAGAGTCCTTTAAAAGAAAGTTCAACTTGAGCAGAACCAATGTAGGTATGTTCCACGAGATGTTGTCCTCTCCTGTGTCTGAAGCCGCTAAAGCGCTGTTTATGTTATTTAGTCGTAAGCCATAATTAGTAAGTAGATGTATTTTAGTTTAGTTAGGTTACGATGGAATTGACATGTACTTTATGTATAAAAATTCCTTAAATAAATAGAAAAAAAAAAATCCCACTGTCTCTGGGAAGATGAGTTTACGGGCCGATCTGTATCCGGGCAAGCCGTTTTCCAGGCGTTCACCGCATCGGTCAAGCAAGGCACTTCAGAGTCAACCAGGCAGGGGGCTAAATTTTTCCGGTCAACTTTTCAGTGCTGTGGACAGAGGACAGGAACCGGCAAGCTATTACTGTTAATTTTGCGGACGCCGAGGCCACCAAAACGGATGGGTAGTGTGGCTTGAAGCCACGCTCGGTCGTCCAAGCCCACATTTAAAATGGATGTTAGTGTGCTGCGAATAATTTGGTCAATTTTATCCAATAGATGTGGTTGCTTCCATAAAGGGGAAGAACGTAGAAAATAAATAAAATTTGGGCCAAAACAACAGTAGTATCTAATCAGGGTGAATGCCGAATGTAAATTAATTTTAGTCTGTCCGAAATTTCGTTGAAGTTTTTGACTTTTTCTTCAATGAAAGGAGAAAAGCTGTCTTCTAAAATTGAGGAATCTAAAAGGTGAAGTGAACTTTTTTCTAAAATTTTCATTTGTCGGGCTATTGCATTAAATTTTTCTAGGGTCGATTGTCTGTTGGCAATGTCAGAAAGATAAATTTCACATTTTGAGTGGTTAAGGTCCTGGCCAATAGATTTAAATTCTTGTTTGAGGAGTTGTAAGTCTTTCAAAACGGTGTCTACATCACCTCCTAGCGTTCCATCATCTAAATACCACATTTTAAATTTTGTACCCAACGTCTCACAGTATCTCTCTAAAAAAAAAAGAAATCCTTATTACACATTTTGAAGCGTCACTATGAGAACAAATAAAACCAATAAAAAAAAGTAATTAAAAATTAAATAAAAGTTGGTTTATTTAATTTAAAATGGGCTTGTTTTTAACTGTTCAGTTTTTTACCGCAGTCGGGTTTTTTAGTATTAACTACTTTTTTTTATTTCCAGCTTTTTAGTTTACAAATGTGAAAGATTTCGCAAACGATTTAGTTCTTGCAAGGAGCTTTAGTGAGAGAAATAGTGTTTTTTACTATTTGTCACTTTGAATTACTTTTAACCATGTAAGTTGCATATATTTTTAGAATCACCTTTTGAAACCCTTCATTTTAATATCCCACTCGATGGTATTAGAAGAAAAAAAATTTCAAACTCCACAATATGACACCCCAAATCCGCCATTTTACTTTGTATTTGATTTTAATGTAGCCAGTGACACTCGCGCTACTAAGACAAATCTAAAGACGTTTAATTTATCCAAATCCGTTCATTCGTTTAGGAGTTACGAGGGAACAAAGATACGGACATACATACTACAGGTCAAATATATAACCCTCCTTCTGGGCTTCGCCGCAGTCGGGTAAAAACAACAAAATAACTTACACAAAATCCGGTTTCATTGGATATTTCAGATATATTACACCCATTGTTATGCAAGGCTACAATTTTCGCCCTGGCTTCAATATTAAATTTGCTTGCATTTTCAATAAAAATCTTCAAACTCAACACCTCTATAATCAATAACACAAACGCTCGTAACTAAGTTCACCAACCAACAACGTAGTTATGAATACACCTCACCCGTCTGCTCTCTGCTAACGATCAGTTTTTATGCACTGCGGATAATCAAGCCTATGAACGTGCTTGTGTGGAACAGTTAATGAAATACGAAGATGACCATACTCCCTGTAAACAACGTGAAATCCAAATTGAGAAGGTCAGGGTTCAGCAAGTCAACGCAGCTAGTTGACTCCTTTATAGAAGATTGAGAACAACACTGACTAAGAAAATGCGGTGAGGAAATCAGTAAACAACCTATTTCGGCACTTACCTAGTGACAATTGACGAGCCTTGTGACCTGCAAATCTATGGAATTCATCTTCACCGTCGTATGTTTGTGAAGTTGGAAGTTGTGTAGAAGATTCCCATCGTCACGTTACCGCAGTTGCACGTGAATGTCACTGTCTTCAAATCAAGTGTATTTAATATGAAAGGAATAAGTTTAGACGAAGTGAAATATATGGCCTTTTCGTTAAAGCATAGTGAAGTGATCGAAAGTGTTTCGAATGAAAAGAAAAACTTTAACTTCAGTGAAAATTTAGGATACGTAACTTTAGGTTTAGTAATTTTTGGTTTTCTTACATTCTTGATTTATACAATCTGGCGGAAATCGCCAAAATGTTTATTAATTTGGCAAAATTGTCGCAAAGACTCTCAAATCGAGCCTTCCGATAATTTTGCTCTTAGGGACGGAGGAGTTATGAATACACCTCACCCGTCTGCTCTAGATTAAGTATATTCCCATTCTAGCAACTAGATATCGTTTGCAAGCTCAGCGGTCTGTGCCCACCGGATGAGCCATGTACTTACGCATATCATACTCAGAATAAAAGTCGCCTCCAATTCGGCAGTACGTGTTCTTATTTTTATCCTCAGTCAAAATCCTGAGCACCTTAAGTTTAGTATTGAAGGTTTCTCACGCTCCGGAACCAAAAGTACGTACCCATTATAACTACAAACAGAAAATTTATTTTGTTTCAAATCTACCCTCAACTTTTATGTGACCAGTTTAAAATATTCGCTGTCTTTTTCTCATTACCATAATCAGAAAAAGACTGCGTGCGCTTTTTCTGTTTGGTTCGTGATGAAAGAGTGCAAATACACGGGTGTGTATATGTGTGTGAAATACCTAAATAGAAGAAGGTCCCAAGTGCGACGGGTAACGATGCGATAGTTTTTTAATGCTGGCGTTGGAGTTCTGACCGCTACCACAGTCTATAACATCATACAGTCATCCGACGAAGCCGTCTAGACAGAGCAATCGTGCGGGGTGTGAGGGGCGAGACGCGGGAGGCGCGAGACCGAGCTGCATACTTCCACCGTGTTAGTAGCTCGGTACATCATTTTCAGGGCTATCATGTTGATTTTATTATTTAATAAATAAAACAAAATAATAATAGTATTTTTTTTGTTTTTTTTAATTTAATAATTTAATTTAAAATTATTTAATAAATTCATTAATTTTAATTTATGTACACGGAAAAATACAGAGTTACGACATATTAACATTTGAGGGTAGCAGGACACTTGCGCGAAAGACATTTCCGCGAAAGACACTTGCGCGAACCCACTTGCGCGAAAAGACATTTCCACGAATGGACTTTTGCGCGAACGAACTTTTGCGCGAACGAACTTTTGCGCGAAAGACACTTGCGCGACAAGACATTTCCGCGATTGGACTTTTGCGCGCATGAACGTTTGCGCGAAAGACACTTGCGCGAATACACTTGCGCGAAAAAGTTGCGGAAATGAGATTTCTTCATAACATCACGCCTGTATTCTTTCAAAGGGTTGGGCAGTGATGTACAGTACATTTTTAATTTTTTTTTCCTATTTATATATACAAAAAAATACATTTGAGTGCCTACTTATTTTATTAACCAACGAAAAAAAAAGGAGGAGGTTCTCAATTCGACACGTATGTTTTTTTTTTTATTTTTTTTTTATGTATGACCACGCATAACTTTTTACAGAGTCGTTCGATTTGAAAAATTTTTGTTTTATTCGAGGGGTATACATCAAAGTTAGTCCCATATAAAATTGATTAACTTTGCTTGGGTAGTTTTTGAGTTAGCTTCAATAATACGTATTTTTTCCCCACTTTTATATGGATGATGTTCTAATTTGTTTTGCAGGTAGTGGTATTAGAATTTGTGTGGGGTAGGTACCACAACTAAAAAGTGAAAAATAAAAACATTTTTACAAAAAAATACAACCGACTTGCAAAAACAACACTACAAAGTGAAAAATAACTTTAATTTCGGAAGTCGGTGGCAAAAAACGAAAATATAACCAGACACCGACGTCCGAAATTAAAGTCATTTTTCACTTTGTAGTGCTGTTTTTGGAAGTCGGTTGTATTTTTTTGTAAAAAAGTTTTGACCTCATTATCGTTTTCAACGACCTCAAGAACCATGAAAATGACACCCATTATGAAAAATTTTTTTTTCGCAACCGCCATCTTCAATTTTGATTTAACCCTGTTATCGTTATCAGCTACCTCAAAAATCATAAGAATGATATTCATGTCGAAAAAAATAAACTAAAGAGAAAAATAATAAAATAATTCGAAAAAAAAACTTAAGAAATAAGCAGGCACTCAAATGTCGTTTATAATAATAATAATGTTGATGACGATGTTAATCTCAAATAAACAAATTAATTAATTAATATCGTTTACTTGGGACAACCCTTGCTGTTGCGACAATGTCTAGACGTTGTCGGCATTTACCACGAGATCAAAGGCGTCGTCCTACTGTATGTTTTTATACTGTGTCGCTACTGTACATACAAATAAGGGTTAGCCAACAATTATACCAATTGTGGTCAATTTTGTTTATTATAAAAAAACGGCCCAAAGTACTTAGTAAAAGAAACGTTTAGTAAAAGCAAAGCGTGAGAAGGATACTTTGCAAACGTTCTTTCGCCTAAGTGAGGATTGAGTTTGTGTAAAAGGAGTTTTTGAGTGTTTGTCATAAAATGTTGAGAATGAATGACCGTAAGAACTTTGCATTTTTTATACAGATCAAAGGTTGGGTAGAGCATTGGCCGGAAAGTAGCAACCTTAAGGCTCTCTGAGCAACCTCCAGAGGTTTGAGTGTAGTTTTCGCAGCTCCACCCCAACTATTAATACAGTACGAGATGACTGACTGATATATTACAAGGCGAGATACACGGTGCGTATTACATAAGGTACATATTGACAATGCGTCTGAGTGTTTTAAAAAGATATTCTATTTCCGAACTTGAGCAGTAAGGATCAGAGATATTTATAAACATTATTTAAATATTCAAAAAATATTAGCGCCGTAAAGACGCATAACTCTTTGCCGAGATTTAAAAAAAACATTCACCTGCGAATAGAGCCGGTGTGAATTGAGGCATTGAACCAATTTGAACTAAGTATAGGTATAAGTTATGTGTGGCAATTGTTATTCCCGCACACGTGATGGAAAATGAAAAATCGCACGCGTGTGAAATACATTGCATTGTGAACCTAATCGTAGTGTGATATGAACTTGTTTTCGAGGAAGTGTATTTAAAGATAATACAACATATTACGGCTATTTACTTATTTTAAAACTAAGTTGTTCCTTATTGTCCCTGGTCGAGAGCTCGACCCCCTCTAAGAAACTCCATCCTCTAATATAGAGAATTGTACTCTATTTCGCGTAGAGGCGTACTTTATAATTTATTAACAAAAGCAAGTATTTTATTGACTCTGACTTTGAATTGAATGAATTCGAAAGTCGAACCAATCCCAGGCGGAATGCAAAAATTTTCGAGCTGGCTTCACTCGCACTTGCATTCTACTTTCTCTTAATTCTCAAACTTTTTTGCATTATTCGATAAAGTTACTTTTATTTCTAGAATTGTTAAAAAAATTAATTTTCGAAGCAGGTTGCTAAAATTTTCGAGCTCGCTTAGCTCACTCTTGCATCCTAAATTTTCTTCATTCTCAAACTTTTCTGCATATGTCAATAAAGTTACTACTATTTCTGTATGAACGGTCAAAGAAAACCTAAATAATTCGAAACAGGGTGGTTAAAATTTCGAGCTTGCTTCGCTTGCTCTTTCATCTTAAAATCCCCATATTTCCATTATCCTAAATAGGCCTTAAATGGACGGCCCGTTTTTTGGTCATGATTGCAAAGTGGCTGAAAAAACAGGGGCTTTAGATATGAATTTTGAAATTGATAAGCTAATTGATTGCTAAGCTGCTCATGAATTTGACCTTCTAATTCAGAAATAAAAAATAAATGTTCCGCAAAAAGAACAAAAAATGCTGAATGCTGAAATCAGATATTCTTTATTTCTTCTAAAAGATTTGGCAACCCTAACTCCTGACGAAAATTCTGATGTTCAAATTCAGATGTTCTATACTTCTATCTAGCTGTTCAGATGATAATAACATGCTTCTGTTTTTACTGAAACGTTCAAAAATGATGATTTTCAATCTGCTTAGCCTTTTCCCAACTATGTTGGGGTCGGCTTCCAGTCTAACCGGATGCAGCTGAATACCATTATTTTACATGGAGCGACTGCCTATCTGACCTCCACAACCCAGTAACTGGGTAATACGATACCCCTTGGTAAGACTGGTTGTCAGACTTTCGGGCTTCTGACGACCCGTAACGACTGTCAAAGATCCACGAATGACAGCCGGGACCAACGACAACGTGCTTTCCGAGGCATGGAGGAGTCTCGGTATGGTAAAGATGGTCACCCATCCACTGACCATACCACTGACCATACCACTGACCATCCATGAAAATGATGATTTTGTCGTTGAAAAATTTAGACAAAGGAAATTTATTCACATTTATGATGAGGAAGATGAATATGACGTCAATTATCAACGCAAAGTGGGAAAGTTGATAACGTCTTTTATTTCTTTTGAACCGGATCTAGCTGCTGTCGAAGTGGATGATATTGGGCTTGGTTTACTACTGTTTGTCATAATTTCATTAGACATAACGCTTCAGTTGCCATAATCGCGAAATGACATAAAATCATTTTCACTATTTCATTGGTCATAAATCATAATCGATCAAGTGTCATAATAATTTTAATTCATAAATTTATTTGCGATATTTTCCATTTTCAATAATCTCGTTTTCCATAACATTTATTCACCATAATATTATTTTGCCCATACTAGCACAACAATGATAATTCAGTACTTACAACAAGCGCCTGCAATTTTGACGTTATGAATATGTTAAACGAGTAATTTTATTATGATTATACGATACAGTTTTTTTTATTCACAAGGAAACCTAAAAATAAACCTAATGTACCATGCATGCCGCGTCATCATATTCATCGCAGGGTAGGTACATATAATATCGAACATTAAAATACTTACCTACATTTACGTTAAAAATACCTCTACTAGTTAAAATATCAAATATAATAAATAATAGAAATATATAATAGAAAAAAAAAGTCACTTTTTTACAGTACCATTACCTTGACCCCAAGGTCAATGACCCTGAGGTCAAGCTTTCATCGTCTAATATACGAGACATTCACCGCCTCATCTAACCCAAATGATTCCCAACAATAGAGGTAATGGTCACTGTTCTAACCTAACCCAAATGATTCACCAACAATAGAGGGGATCTGGCGCTCAGCGGCCGCTGCCGCGGCACGCTCGCTACGCTCGCTCGATGGCGCGTTACTGGTCACTGTTCTAACCTAACCTAACCTAACCCAAATGATTAACCAGCAATAGAGGTAATGGTCACTGTTCAAACCTAACCCAAATGATTCACCAACAATAGAGAGGGTCTGGCGCTCGGCGGCCGCTGCCGCGGCACGCTCGCCATCGCGCGTTACTGGTCACTGTTCTAACCTAACCTAACACAAATGATTAACCAGCAATAGAGGTAATGGTCACTGTTCTAACCTAATCCAAAAGTTAAAAACATCGGGTGTTAATGTACAGTGGAGCCACTATAATTAGGGGTTGGGGGGTGAGGGGTTACGGGAGGGGGGAGGTTAGGGTTTTTACTTATAATAAATGTTGCTTAGGTTGTATCGTATCGATTATATAATGTGTTACTTATAGAAACTAATGATTATAAAACATGTTTTTATGGCAACTTATTTTATGGCAAATAAAAGTTATGACTAATAACTTGATATGACAAGCGTTATTAGTATAAATGATATTAATGCAAGTAAATATTATGAGGGGGGATGATTATGGAAAACAATAATAATACAAATCATTTAGGCAAACAACACAATACCATTGAGCTACCTACCACCTACCTAAAATGGAAATAAAAACTTTTTTACAAAAAAATACAACCGACTTCCAAAAACAACACTACAAAGTGAAAAATAACTTTAATTTCGGAAGTCGGTGTCTAGTTAAATGTATTTTCGTTTTTTGCCACCGACTTCCGAAATTAAAGTTATTTTTCACTTTGTAGTGTTGTTTTTGGAAGTCGGTTGTATTTTTTTGTAAAAAAGTTGTTATTTTTCAATTTTTAGTTGTGGTACCTACCCCACACAAATTCTAATACCACTACCTGCAAAACAAACTAGAACATCATCCATATAAAAGTGGGGAAAAAATACGTATTATTGAAGCTAACTCAAAAACTACCGAAGCAAAGTTAATCAATTTTATATGGGACCAATTACAGTGACGTATCAATCAATCTGCCTAGCCTTTTCCCAACTATGTTGGGGTCGGCTTCCAGTCTAACCGGATGCAGCTGAATATCATTATTTTACATGGAGCGACTGTTTCTTCAACTGTGACGTATACCGTCTCGAATAAAACAAAAAAAATCCAAATCGGTCAAGCCATCTTCGAGTAATCGGGGAACATACATAAAAAAAAATAAAAAAAGGTTCCGACGAATTGAGAACCTCCTCCTTTTTGAAGTCGGTTAAAAAGAACAAAACGTCAGGCTGATTGGTACGCATTCCCAGAAAAAATACTGAGGCATTTTAATCTAGGTTAAGAAATGATAATATTTTCATATTATACAGCATGTTAGGTTAAACGAGAGAGATACTTTAACGGAGAGGAGTAGTACTACTTTTGAAATCATTGAGACTCATGAAAATGAACAACTTTTATTATGGAACTAACCCTGAAATATGAAAAAAAATCAGCTGTTTCGTACATTTTGTAGAGACCAGCTGATTTTTAACCGACTTCAAAAAGGAGGAGGTTCTCAATTCATCGGAACCTTTTTTTTTTTTATTTTTTTTTTTTATGTATGTTCCCCGATTACTCGAAGATGGCTGGACCGATTTGGATTTTTTTTGTTTTATTCGAGAGGGTCATCACAGTTGGTCCCATATAAAATTGATTAATTTTGCTTGGGTAGTTTTTGAGTTAGCATCAATAATACGTATTTTTTTCCCACTTTTATATGGATGATGTTCTAGTTTGTTTTGCAGATAGTGGTATTAGAATTTGTGTGGGGTAGGTACACAACTAAAAAGTGAAAAATAAAAACTTTTTTACAAAAAAATACAACCGACTTCCAAAAACAACACTACAAAGTGAAAAATAACTTTAATTTCGGAAGTCGGTGGCAAAAAACGAAAATACATTTAACTAGACACCGACTTCCGAAATTAAAGTTATTTTTCACTTTGTAGTGTTGTTTTTGGAAGTCGGTTGTATTTTTTTGTAAAAAAGTTTTTATCTTTTTTCCATTCTTCTTTCTTCAACTGGGGTTGAACCATAATTAAATACAAAAAAAAAAAACAAAATTTATATCTTAAATGATCATTTATTCTGTTCAATAAAAATACTGGACTAGTTTAATGAAGACAAACTTACAGAGGGAGAGTACAAACATTATATTTACCACGACACACTAATAACTTAGGTACATCCCGTGACTAGCTACAGAAATCCGGTTTTAACCAAATGTACTTAAAGTGATTGCGTAAACAATTCTAGATTTGTTCCTATATGCCATGATTTCCGAAATCAAATTTAAAGAAAACAAAGCTAACATAAATAGATGTATAGATGATTATTATGGTTATAATTATGTAAATACATATTTGTTATTGTCGCGAATCATATTTTTATCAACATACAACCTGGTACTGGCCGCAAATTGCAAAAAACGGAAAAAAAATGGATTTCGCGGGCTACTACTGCGCAATCACTTTAAGTATATATGGTTAAAACCGGATTTCTATAGCTGGTCACGGGATGTAAATTATTAGTGTGAAAAACACAAGAAAAATTACGCGGTTACTTCTGCGTATCCCCCTTAACATTCTCAATAATATAGACGTTTACACAAAACATGTGCAGGCAAAGTAAGCAAGTATCGACCAGTAGACTAGGTTTCACTTTTACATTATTAGTGGGCGATCTAATTATCATACTTTGTACTCACGCTGTAAATGTTTGTTCTTGTTTATATGTAGCTTAGCTAAGCCATGCCAATTTGCTGAGATCCCCTAATTGCTACAAAATTGTTTGGTTGTTTGTCAGATAACGCTAAATTAGTAACAGGGCTGCCATTTAACAACTCCCATATATTTAAAAAATAGTTTTATATTTAAGTAATTCTAATTTATTATTAGCAGATGTGCCTGCATCAGTAGCCTTTTCCATTCATCTACAGCGTGATTGCACGGCTTTCCCTGATCATTCCGAGTAATAACAATATCAGTTGCGTTATTTCAGTCATCACACGCTATCAACTGTGCATATTGTCTAAGATCCAGTTCATGTAGTAGGCCACATTGGTGTAGACTCCTGGGGTGCCGAGGCCGCAGTTCCTCGTGCCGAAGGAGACGATACCTCGCTGTATGTATCGCGCCCCAAATTTTCCATAAGTTCCAGGGAACATAAGAGGCCCGCCCGAGTCTCCTGAACAAGCGTCCTTGCCTTTGACCCCACCAGCGCATATTTGAGTCTGTCTTATTCCCTGCTGGTATCTGTAATTTTAAAAATAAAAAAAAAAATGACGTCAATATACTAAGCTGACGAAAGCAAGGAGACCGTGACCATAAGAAGGAGAAAGAATGAAAGAAAAATGCGTTTAATTGGCATTCCAGCAAAAAAAAAAAAAATACACCTTAAAATTAGAAGGCGTTCATTAATTACGTGAGGCGTTAGGGGGGGGAGGGGGTCAAGCCGAATCTCACCCAATCTCACGTGGGGAACGGGACGCCTCAGTAAATATAACGAATTTTTTTTTTCGTATGAAACAGAGTAAACTGGGTAATTATTATAAACAATAAGATTATAAAAAATTAAGTTGTTCAATCAAGCACAGTTTAACGTGCGTATTTACACAAAAATACGCATTTTGAAACATTTCACGTGAGATTAGGGGGGAGGGAGGGGGTCGAGCCAAATCTCACGACATCTCATAATGGGGGGGAGGGGGGCGAAAAATCGCCAAAATCGCCTAACGTAATTAATGAACGCCCCCTAAGTGGTCCCTGACTGTTCTATCAATTTGCAGTTAATCCAGTGATGGTCCCTTGGGGGACACCAACGCCATAGTAACAGTAAAGTCTTTAATTATTAGAAGTTTGAGCATTGTATTGAGTACTAGCTTCTGCCCGCGACTTCCTCCGCGTGAAATTTCTAGTCTCCCCCCCCCCCCCCCACCCCGCCGCATCGCATCGCATCGCCTACCCACGCTATTACTTTGTTTGCGGTTAGCGTCCTTTCTGACTTTTTTTCTTTTTGCTCACATGAATTGGGCTTTAAAATGCAAAAAGACTTTTTCAAATCCAACTGGAGTAGTTCCAGAGATTAGCGCGTTCAAACAAAGTAACAAAAAAGTAAACTCTTCCGCTTTATTCCACCGACAATATCGAAATATCTAATAAATCGAGAAGGTCATCAATCCGCGGAAAATCTTGGAATGCAGAAAAATTACGTATTTGCACAACGCCATCTATGGGTAAATGGATAAAACCTCCGCACTAAGCATGTTCTATGCTCAAGTGGTATGAATGAAAGTTATTTTGCGTTTTAGTCATTTTAAATTATCTCCGAAACTATATGACCAATTGACAAGGCCGTAAAGGCCAAATCTTACCTCTATGATGTCCTTGTGATCATAAAATAATTTATTTTGTTAAGGATTTATTAATCATCCGAACGTAAGTATGTCGAAAAAATGGTGTATTTCATTATATCTTATTCCCCTAGAGCAGGGTAGGCGAACCAATGGCACGCGTGCCATTGATGGCACGCGACACAATATTTTGGGCACGTCGCCGATCTCAAAACATGTGTAAAAAATGTGTTAAGTAGGTATTTTATGATTTGAAATGAAGTTGATTGATTACCAATCTAGTTCAATATGGATTCAAAAATTTATTGAAACAAGGAAAGAGTTGGAATTAATTGAAACTGAAAGACAAATAAAGTAAAAATGCTAATAACAAAATTCTGGAAACATGGAATGCGTTACCAGACACATTTAACTGTTTGAAGAAGCTGGCTCATGCTATTTTAACAATGTTTTCATCTACCTATGCCTGTGAGTCATTATTTTCAGAGATGAATAACATTAATAACTCGGTTAGAAACCGTTTGACAGATGAATCCAGTTCAGCATGCATTTTGCTAAAAGTAACATCTTACAACCCTAACATTAATTATTTGTCATCTAACCTGCAGCAACAGAAGTCACACTAATTTTACAGTAATATAATTTATGCGTGTAATAAAAACATTCCAAAATGTACCTCTTTTGTTTAATTTATTTAATAAAGAGTTTTGATAGTATTTATTATTATTATTTTACAAATAATCAGAAAGTCAAAATTATTTGATGGCACGTCAATGACCCCATTAAACATATTTTAGAAAAAATGGCACGTTGATGCATAAAGGTTCGCCTACCCTGCCCTAGGGGGATGAAGTCGAGGGGATGAACGGGAATTCGTTATTTTTTTTCCCGATCGTCCCCTGGTTTTGTTGGTGGGGACGAACGGGAATAATTTATTAATTTTTTTCATGTATTGCCGTTCGTCCCCCTGTCTTCGTCCACCTAGGAGGACGACCGTTTTTAAAACAATAAAAGAAGTATAAAATATAGAAATATGGTGTCACGGACTTTTTTGTAGAATTAAGACGGACCAGGTTGATACATTGTTTTCAATTTTAAACAACTGTTTAGGCAGCGCATGCAAATAATTCTGGACTTGCTAGATAAAAATATTTTTTATCCAGCAAGTCGGAAAGAAATCACAATTATTGTGATGCGGCTAGCACTCAGGAATAATGTAGCTTTCTACCAGTGAAATAAATTTTAGAATTGGATCATTAGTTCCGGAGATTACCGCCTATATACAAGCTTACAAATTTTACCTCTTTATAATATTACTAGCTTCTGCCCGCAACTTCGTCCGCGTGAAATTTTTTGTTCCCCCGACCCACCGCGTCGAATTGCATCGCCTGCACGTAGGTACCATTACTTCGTTTACTACTTTTTTATTTTTACTCAGCTCCTAAGCGTCATAGCGTGATGTTAAATGGCCTTAAAAAGCACCCTCAAGAATTGGGCTATCAAATGCAAAAATATTTTTTTAAATCGGTCTGGTAGTTCCAGAGATTACCCCCTACATACAAACTTACAAACAAATTTTACCTCTTTATAATATTAGTATAGAAGTATAGATATTAGTATAGATAAGGTTACTCAATACATAACGTTTCTTCAATGCTGCTAATAGTCTGTTGCGTATCAACTATCAAGTCAATGCTAAAACTTTTTTAAACGATCAAGATATGTGCGTGCGATGCCTGTTAGATGAAGGAGACCTAGAACTATAAAGAATATATGGAAGAGTTGGCTATGATGAAAGTGAAACCAACCCACGGTACGCTGCCCTGCAATCCTCGGTGCTGATGACGGGAAGATCGACGCTGAGCAGCACAGGAGACTGTAGCCCTTGTTCCGTGATTCCCCAACCCGCAGCAGTCGTGTTTTTCTCAACAAGAGACTCCGTTTGAAGCTTTTGAGTGATGGGCAGACACATTGGTTTAATGCTAGCTGTAACCAAAATTTTATAAAAATGTCATCCACGATATCTTGGTAAATTAACTCGGCCTTTTCATTGTTAGTTTAGTTGAAGGGGAAGCTAAAGTTTACGGTGCGGCGCGAATGTGGTGCAGTGGCTTTCGTGCACGCAATCGTATCCGTATCTACTGTGTCTAAAATCCGGTATAAGAAATATATAACCTCATCTGTTATTTGACGATGACAAAGATTATAGGTTAGATATACATTGATAAATCGCAAATGCGCAAACCTAGCTAATAGCGTATCGATGCTGTTAAGGACGCTGTTACAAATGGGTAGTCAAATCATTACTTTTTAGCACAAAACTATGTTTATTAAATAAAATGGCTTTGCATTCTTAAAATGTTTTTTGGCCAAATTGTTGATAAATGTGCATGGTACGATCTGAACTATAAATATAATTTTAAATATGTACATTTTCTTAATAAATGTACCGAAGTAAAAAATTTCAGTCTGGTACAATTATTGAGAAACTGTACCTATCTAAAATTATATTTAACAATTTGCCCAAAAAACATTTTAAGAATGTAAAGCATTTTATTTAATAAACATGCTTTTGTGTAAAAAAGTAATGATTTGACTACCCGTTTGTAACAGCGTCCTTAAATAATATTCTTAAATTCTTTTCTTATTCTCTTCTGTCTTTCGATATTGCTGCCAGACTGCCAGAGGTATAAAATAACTGTGAAAGTTCTGTGAACACTATCTCATGCACATCAGCAGGGAGGTACGTAGCTGTCACTAATCACAACTTTCAGTTCACCATGAATGGTGGGAAACTATTAATTTACTTTATAAAAAGTAAAAACCGACTTCAAAAACGCAAAACGAATAAAAAAATCTTAACAGCTTCTGAAGTCGGTGCCAGGCTAAGGTGCATTGAAGTACCTATTGAAGACACCGACTTCAAAAGCTGTTAAGTTTTTTCATGAAAGTTATTTTATTCGTTTTACGTTTTTGAAGACGGTTTTTACTTATTTTAAAGTAAATTTATTTTTCCATTTTTAGTTAAATATACATGCAATTACTTAAGCCCAAGACGAACGAAAAGAAGAATCATCAAAATCCGTTCAGAAATGCCGGAGATACAGTACATTAATTTATGCATATAACTTCGTACATAAGAATAATTACGTAATTATATTATATACTAAAACCTTCCTGACAGTATGTAGATCACGTTAGTGAATCATCAAAATTGGTTCATTAGTTTTTGAGAAAATCTTGGACTTACAAACATACATCCGAACGACTGTATTCGACCCGTATGTATGTACGGTCAGCAACAGAAGTCGGTTAACACTGCTCCTTTTTGACATCATCTAAATTAACACAAAATGATTCGTTAAACTGCTTTTTTTTCGTTTAACTGTTAAGAATTAACGTTCTTAAAATTTTAAGAATTCTGTTCCGATGTGATTTATATATTTCGCTTAATAATTAAGAATAAAAAAACTGCAAGTGTTAATCGACTTTTGTTGCTGACTGTACTACATACGGGTCGAAGACAGAATCTCCTTTTTTTAAGTCTGTTAAAAAGTGAAGCGGTGTCTGCACTAAAGGTTGGTGTGGTGATGAGCCAGTGCATTTTTTTTTTATGTATTTCTTTATTATCTTTTATTCATTTTTCTCGTAGTGTGACCATGAGAGGTCTCGACTACTTAAACGCACTTTCCTGTGGGTGCCTTAAGCGAGCTCAAAGCCTCCAGCCAGGGGCATGTATACTAATTAACTTATAAACTAAGCGACTGCACGCTAAGGGCACCCCCTGTGTGATACGGACTTCGGCTTAGGGCGTCGCTGGGGGGAGGACAGCAAAAGGGAGAGGCTGGATCAAATCAGGATAATTATTATTATCAGGGGAGTTTAAAGCTACAGGCTCAGCTACGCCACCAGCTGGCTTTATTTCACCGATCAAGAGACAGGGGGAGAGGAATTTACAAGAGGGGGTCGTCGACGCAAGGGACCTCGGCGGTGAGGTCTGAATGTAGATCTGTGTTTGTGTTTGTATAATGTACTAGTTGCCCTACTACTTTCCTGGAGGAGGGTGTTCAGAGAGAGCAAGTCGCGGACGGCGGATTTTACTGATTCTAGAGGGGACATACTTAACTAGCGGACTCGACAACCTCGGTTGCGATGTTTCACGGCGGCGATGCCAAAGAAACTCTTGGAAAGGCGTTTCAAGAACTGACGTATAGTCGGGACTTAAAGGTCTTATCCGACGTTCGCACGGACGTAAAAATATCGCGGCGGAATTTTATCGCACATTGGATTTCCAATTCTCGGTGTTGCGCCGAGCTTCGAGAATCCAGCCTAACAACAACAGAGTGAATCCCAGCGCGTTTAAAAACACACTGTTGGATCTTCAACTATCGGCGCTAAGCAGAGCGTTGAAAATCCAGTACGCGCGAACGTCGGCTAAATGGAGTTTTCGTTCCGAACGAACCAAGGGGCTCCCGTTACCTTTCGGAGGAAATGGTTTTGTCTGGGTCTGCATCCTATGGATGTGGTGGGACTTTGCGTGCGCAAAGACTGACCCAGTGCAGTGTTATAATCAGCTTAAATACGGGATAAACAGGATTCTACAGGGTATATTATTAATATACTCTACAGGGTATAATATATCTATAAACCATACACGTGAATAATAAACAACACACACAAAGTACTTACGAAGTGTAAAATTGGCTGGTTGAGCAAGTCGTAATAAAGCTATGTCGTCGACAAGCGACTGCGGTGTGTAACCAGGGTGCGCTACTACTGCAGCTATCGATACGTTCTGTGGAATTAAATAACACAAATAAAATACATCCAATACCCATAGCTAAAATAGTACATTATTCACTAAGGGGATAGAGCACTATATTCTGTCACGGGCCCTTTATTGAATCTCGAGCATAACGAAGGATTCTACGGCTCCCTAGCGCAGCGAGCACACTCATGAGAGTAGCGACGGTTTCAAGTTCGCTACACCACCACCCTAATTGCGTAACGCACTACCAATCGGAGTTTGAATCATTTTGAAAGAAATTGCTAATCCATTATTTCTTAGGTTCGAAAATGTTGTCTGCTCAACAACGTAAATAACGCAATGAATGTTGTTGAACTGTCAAAATGAAACATATTCCAATCGATAGTGCGTTACGCAATTAGGGCGCTGTATTCCCGCGGAGGTATACTTTTCGCACCTACTGTGAGGTAATGAAAACCAATTCGATTTTCAAATTAGGTACCTTATGAATCTGCTAAATAACCCGGGAATACCTAGTTATGTGCAGTTCAAACACTATTATCTAAACTCATGCAATTCCATCAAAAACACTAATGATATCGTAATTAAGACGCCCAAATCCAACATTCAAACCCCTGTAGGTACGCGCTCCAACAACGCGATGACATGCCGCCTAGAGACTGCTTAATTTCATTATTTTGTTCGTTGACGGCAACTGCGGCAACTAAAACCTATGAAGTGAGAACTCTTTGGTCGAGCTGTACTTTAATAGAAAAACGTAGTAGTTTATGAAACTGTTGCATAATGCGCGTGTTTTAATACCTACATACCCAGTTATGTGCAGTTTCATACACTACTTTATCTACATTTATGCAGGAAATAAAAAATCATAGTTAGCAAAAAGTAAACAAACACAATAATGGCGAGTCATCATCGGTCAACCGCGCATGCGCCCTATTGCGGTCTTCATAATATACAAGATAAAAATCGAATTGAAAACTCCTTGGTCGACCCAAAGTGAAAAAAAGTTTTATAGCATTATGTTGCTAAGAAATCTGTACCTATCATAACACAACTTTTGAATGCATAAGTCTGCCATTATTTATGGTACTATTTTTGAATTCATAATCAGAACTTTACGATATGAGAGTAGATAAAAGTGTTTTTATAGTAAAAGTTTTCATAAAAACTTTTTAGTTGAGGTTCCAAAATACCAAATCATTTTATCTATCACCAGCGGGTCATAATGAAATCCAGTACAATATTATTGCCCTTCTAGAGCCTACGGCTTTAATGAATAATTTAGGTTAGGGTTTGTATGACATATAATTGGACATTACCGAGCAAGTGGAATAAAAATGTATAAATTTAAATAAAACTTGCATAATTATATACCTGCTGATGCATGATGCATTAATTCCAAATGATTTCTTGTAATTTATATAGCCAATCAGAATGTGATCCTTGAAGGGTAACTGGTAATTGATGGTCGAGAGTAGTCGAGGTTACAGCTTAGTGGTGTGCAATTTGAAAGGCATCTAAAGATAATTTAATTTGGAGACATATGTCCAGCTGTGGACTGCTATCGACTATCGTGATCTATTAGACAATTTAGATTCACCTCTATTCTCGGTGCACAATCATCTGGTTCTGTGTCATATGACACTAGACAGTCAGGGTCCTGTCGGATGTCATGCTCCCCGAGGATGACGCTATCCAATCGTAGTCTGTTGCCCAGGAAGGACACGCAGTGAGCCGCTGTCAGGACATACCATTCGTTGATGAGTGAACCAGCGCAGCTCAACGCTGGGCCGCGAGCTTGAAATTATAAAAGAGGTTTTTTTTTATTTCGTGAGTATTGACTAGGAGAAGTGACTATTCAACTCGTAGTGGAACAGGTCCTCAGTTCCTTAGTCGCATGTAAATGAACTAGATAGATTGAATCAATGTCTTCAAAAAAACATAATCATAGTGCACAAGCAAGTTCTCAAGCAGGACATTTATCATAGTTTGTTACTAATAACAAATCAAAAATCAGAATTAAAATCAGTCTAAAATATGATTCCTAGTAATTGTTAATCATAATTACGTAATTAACTTTTTATAGGTACTAGGTATAACAAACCTGAATCATACGATAGAAGCACCATCCAAGGCATTTCGAACAGCTCCGTCCTGTTACCGCCAGTAATCCTGTCTTTTTCAATGCTCCCACACTGCAGGGGCAGGAGAACCAGGTTCGGATGAGCTTCGACGCCTATTGGTCCATTCTCATTGTCGAGTGTAGATCTAGTAAAAGCTTCTACATTGTCACCAGTGTCAGGTCCTAAGATAACATTATCAGTAGCTGGTTTTTGACTAACTGTGTGTCCCGAAGAAGCACAACAAACCTGTTAAAAAACATGTTTTGAAACATTTAACTATGTAAATAGATAGACCATGTCGTACATAATTTCAAAGCTACTTTTTATCCCAAAAATAATCCTCAAGGGGTGAACATTTTTATCATTTCTCAATTTGTGACACCATTTTATTAGTAACTGTTCGAACAGTGTTCTTACTCGATAAATGTGCGAAAGAAGCAGTGAGAAGGAAAACCACACAAAGAATTTGAATGAAATGCTTCTTTACCATAGGGTCAATGAGTTGGAAGCCACACGTTAGTTTCTGTAGCTTCATCCTCATGTGAGGCGGTATGGGGTTGCCTGCCCTCCTGACCTCGTCATAAATGTGCTCACATTGCATCAAGGGAACGCAGGTGCCAGACTCACCCTCAGCAACGCAACTGTCTCCGGCAAATACTGGAACAGATAATGCAAATAACATACAGAGATGTAAAATACTATTGTAAGCCAATATTGAATGTCTTAAGTTGTTGGTGTTCTTTAAATAAATAACGATGGAAGATCAATTTCCGTGTCACTTTGTGAAAAATAACTTACACAAAACACAAAAACATCAAGCCTACATCGATGAACACACAAAACACAATAACATCAAGTCTGCATCCCTAAACACACAAAACACAATAACATCAAGTCTGCATCCCTGAACACACAAATACAACAACATCAAGCCTGCATGCCTGAACACACAAAACAACAACATCAGGTTTGCATCCCTGAATACACAGAAAACTACAACATCAAGCCTGCATGCCTGAACACAAAAAACACAACAACATCATGCCTGCATCCCTGAACACACAAAACACAACAACATCAAGCCTGCATGCCTGAACACAAAAAACACAACAACATCATGCCTGCATCCCTGAACACACAAAACACAACAACATCAAGCCTGCATGCCTTAACACAAAAAACACGACAACATCGTGCCTGCATCTCTGAACACACAAAACACAACAACATCAAGCCTGCATCCCTGAACACACAATAAGCAACAACATCAACCCTGCATCCCTGAACACACAAATACATCATGACTGCATTCCTGAACACACAAAACACAACAACATCAAGCCTGCATCCATGAACACATAAAACACAATAACATCAAATCTGCATCCCTGAAAACTAAAATACAAAAACATCAAGCCTGCATCGATGAACACATAAAACACAACAACATCAAGTCTGCATCCCTAAGCATACAAAACACAATAACATCAAATCTGCATTCCTGAACAGTCAAAACGCAACAACATCAACTCTGCATCCCTGAACACACAAAACACAACAACAACATTAAGTCTGCATCCCTAAAGACACAAAAAACAATAACATCAAGTCTGCATCCCTCAACACACAATTACAACAACATCAAGCCTGCATCCCTGAACACACAAATACAACAACATCAAGCCTGCATTCCTGGACATACAAAACACAGCAGCATCATGCCAGCATCTCTGAACACACAAAACACAACAACATCAAGCCTGCATTCCTGAACACAAAAAACACGACAACATCGTGCCTGCATTGAATACATCAAACAAAACAACATCATGCCTGCTTCCCTGAACACACAAAACATAACAACATTAAGCCTGCAAACTTGAGCACACGAAACACAACAATATCATGCCTGCATCCCTGAACACACAAAATACAACAACATCAAGCCTGTATCCCTGAACACACAAAACAACAACATCAAGCCTGCATCCCTGAACTCACAAAACACTACAACGTCATGCCTGCATCCCTGACCACACGAAACACAACAACAGCATGCCTGCATTCCTGACACACAAAACACAACAACATTAAGCCTGCATCCCTGTACACTAAGCATAAAAACATCATGCCTACATCCCTGAACACACAAAATACAACAACATTGGGTGTACCTCCTGTGTAAGTGTGTTAACCAACAACTCAACAACACCAACATTTCGCAACCTATGTTAAAATCCCATGTAGGTACCTAATAATGGGCCAGCTTATAATATTGCTAACACCCGGTCACAAATCTCGACTCCGGGATTCTTGACGTAACGCCAACAACACTAGCCGACCTAGGGATCGAACCCAGGACCCCATGCTCAGCAGACGGGCTGCGACTTGACCAACGTATCACTTGACTTCCTGAGAAATAATAATAATGAAAAATACTGGTCGGTTATTGATATGTGTGCGCACCGATAGTACCTACCTATGTAAATCAATAAACGTCAGTGCGTTACTAGCAAGCAGTAGTTTCACTTGTGTATATCCTCATACTTAACATTGGCGACGAGTACCCACGTAAAAAATAAGTAAAAATGTCAGGCACATTGTTTGGTCTATTATCAGTATTTGATCACAATGTACAGTCTTGGGAGACCTAAAAGTGCCGCTTTAAACAGTGGTATGTGGCTAACGACATTACCGAGACGAGCAATCCTACAGGAATAAAGCGACGAGCTATCTTGCTGAGCGCACTCGCAGATGGCACACACAAGTTGCCACAAAATAACAAAAACTAAAACTAAACTCGCTAACTTGCTTAAACTCGTCTTCTGTATTGTAAATCTTGCCAGTGACGCCAAGGTTTATTGCGATGGACCGGTAAATGTTATTACTAATTAACTACACAAGTCAACTTGTTACACTGTCCACCGCACAACGTCAACGGGACGTCAATGAGATAACTTATTAAGTTATGGTTTTGACTATCTCTCGTTCTAAGAAATCTCGTAAAATCTAAAACTACTAGAAATTAAATTCGAGATATTAACGCTTTTATTTTGGCCAAAGGCAAATGCAAAGCTGCTAAGTGCTAAGATATTTTGAGCAAATCGACATGGCAAAAAAATATTTAGGATATTCAAATGGAATTTGGCAAGTAAGTTGACTCGACTCGAGGTTGATTGATTGATGACTAAGCTTCAGACGTCACTGCGACGATGGACGCCTTAGCAAACTCAAATTCATATAACGGTAACAAAGCGCGCTGCCGATGCCGGTCTATTCTGAATCTCACCCGGAAAACTTAGGTGAAGTGAAGTTGAAGTAGGCTGTCTTTCCACCTGGTGCTAGGGATTGACACACACTTCAAGCTCACTTCACCTAAGTTCTCACGGTGAATTTTTTTACAGAATAGATCTGCAGGTCATCTAGCTAACGTTGAGTTGCATTGCACGAAACTAACATTAGTTTAACGGAAACTTTAAATTCATGCCATCTATACATTTTGTATCAAAAAGAATGTGAAAGCATCAATTTAAAGTCTCCGTTAAACGAATGTTAGTATCGTGCAACTCACCGTTAGATTTGGGATTTAGGACGATTGGAACACAGAGTTAAAGGAGATCACAGAGAGACAAGAGACGAGTCACGAGAGAAATACAAGTCCGATATCAATAAGAAAGGGGGCCATATAATTATACTCAGTAAGCGGCTGTGGTGAAAGTGACAGAAATAGTCAACATCGTCATTCATTCATCCAGAAGTCCACTGCTCACCTATGTGCAGCAGTGCACTTCTTTGGCCTATGCCCTCACTTGGCGGACCAATAACCTGGTGGAAGTCATGGGAATTCGCTGGGAAAAGCACAGAACCGGCCTATGATACTACCTATAGATTATTATTGTACACACACGTAATTTTTGATTAAAATTAATTTCTAGTTCATAATGGTGCCGATTCTGTTGTACACCGAACTAAACTAACTAAACTATCACTAAAATTCCTTACTTTTTGCTATGAGAATCTTAGAGCTATTCTGACAAAAAAAACCTCTAAATTTAATAACAATTTTGACACAACTAAAATCGAGTTTGACAATCGTGACTCCGCGTGGTATAGTGCCTGTAGTATATTTGACCCGGTGGCTTTAATTGGAACTAACGAAATCACTATGAAGTGACAGGCTTGTCATATTTTGTTCACCGACATCGCTGTCGTTACCGGGTCAAATATCTTTTAGAGCTGGAGGGGCGCAGGGAGGGGGCAGCTTCAACGTGTTTTATATGGAATGTAGGTACCTTTTTTTTGGTACCTTTTTTTGGTACCTTTTTTTTTTTTGGTACTTTTTTTTTGGTGCCTACATCAACATGTACCCCTTTATAAGACCCATGAACCCCTATGACTCAACAGTCATAGGGGTTCATGGGTCTTATAAAGGGGGGCCAAATTTTCATTATTTTTGCGATAGGACTCACCGTTTTCGAGATATATGCAAAAGAAAAGAAAAAAATACACTACTGTTTTTGTATCCGAAGTCAAGGTCTCGGTGTGAATTTTAGTTCATATCAACTAATTTTATTCCACACCTTTTTAATCGCGATTAAACATAGTCTGATTTAGTTTGACAATTAAAATTTTAGGTGAAAACCATGTGAAAACAGTCAAATTCAGAATAGCAAAATTGCCATTTTCACTAAACTAATAACTCCGTACAATCTTAGTCCTGTCAAACTAAAATATAGTTAAGTTGTGTCACTTTAGTCAATTTCAGAATGGGAAATCGTCGTTTGACAGGAATAAACTAAATTTTAGTGATTTTTAGTCGAGTTTAGTGGCATTTGTGACAAGAGAATCGGCACCAATATGTAATTTTTTAAGAGTAAATTCCAAAATAACTGTCAAAAAATAGCATACTCGTACATACTTATAAATACCAACGATCTAAAAATTTGTCAGAGGAAATTGTCCTTTGATTTCAAGAAGAAGTAGCAAAAATGCCCCTCTTCCGACTGCAAAGATAAGTACCTATCTCAATAAATCGCTAAAAATTTGTATAGAAAAAAAACTTTTTTACAAAAAAATACAACCGACTTCCAAAAACAACACTACAAAGTGAAAAATAACTTTAATTTCGGAAGTCGGTGTCTGGTTAAACGTATTTTCGTTTTTTGCCACCGACTTCCGAAATAAAAGTTATTTTTCACTTTGTAGTGTTGTTTTTGGAAGTCGGTTGTATTTTTTTGTAAAATAGTTTTTATTTTTCACTTTTTAGTTGTGGTACCACACAAATTCTAATACCACTACCTGCAAAACAAACTAAAACATCATCCATATAAAACTGGGGAAAAAATACGTATTATTGAAGCTAACTCAAAACTACCAAAGCAAAGTTAATCAAATGTATACCCTCTCGAATAAAACAAAAAAAATCCAAATCGGTCTAGCCATCTTCGAGTAATCGGGGAACATACATAAAAAAAAATTTAAAAAAAAAAAACCGACTGAGAACCGAATCCGAATTGAGAACCTCCTCCTTTTTGAAGTCGGTTAAAAAGTGGGGAAAAAATACGTATTATTGAAGCTAACTCAAAAACTACCCAAGCAAAGTTAATCAATTTTATATGGGACCAACTTTGATGTCCAACTTTGATGCCCTCTCGAATAAAACCATTTTTTTTTCAAATCGGACGACTGTAAAAATATTCGTGTCGAATTGAGAACCTCCTTCTTTTTTTTCGTCGGTTAAAAATTATTTACTTCCGGTGATCATCCTTACTGGCTAGCACATTAAAAAATTGCTCTAAATATTAATTCAGGGGCAGAATACCTGTAATATACTAGCTTCTGATTTTAGTTTTAGAATAGGACTAAAAAGCAATTAAACACTGTATTAACTCATTTGCGTTGTTTGATAATAGTTATTAAACTAGTTTAATAATAACATATCTAAATAAAAAGTACTAGGTATATAAAGTAACGCTTACTGACTTTCAAATCTATTTATTTTGCAAAATAATTACAGGTATTACACACGGACGGCTATTTAACAATGAGCCGGCCTCACTCAGATAGTAAAAAACCGTACATTGTAAACTCCTAGAGGACAGGACGTGGGAGGCTGAACCAGGAGGAACTCCAACGGATCAAGACTGGTCTAGAGCACACAATATAGTAACAGAAGATCGGATAAAGTGGGCTATTGACTCTTTTCAGCCATATAAGTCCACAGGACTGGATGGCATCTTCCCAGCCCTACTGCAGTGGGGGGTGAATCATTTGACACCATAGTTGGTGGAGATCTATCGAGCCTGCCCGGCGAGCACGGCCTACTGTGGCATGGCTTGAGTCACACATTTTATCACACTTAGGGCGATAAAACTGTTTTGTCTTAAATGCTAGCACGGCGGCGTGAGATAATTTCTTGACATGTGACATAACTTCTTGACGTTTAGTTGGGAATCGTATGTCTTATTTGCTAATATGGGCGCACCAATTATATCACAAATGTCATATTTAGACGGTGACTAAGAAAAATTTTATCACGTTCGTTCGGAGATGGTGATAAGATTTGAAAATTGAAAAAAAAATATTTTCCTGCTAATTACTCTGCACCAAATGGCAATAAATTATATTCTTGGATTGTGTGGTGGTGGTTAATTTGTGTGAAGTCTGCGCGTGTTCACGTATTAATTATTTGTAATGCTTCCGGCGTGCTCGATAGATGGCGTTGGTCGATTTAAATTCGAGCTATGGTTTCGTTACCGCGGTTAGGTTAGGCAAATAGTTTTTTTTAATAAAGCAGCTATCACATCAGGTCAGTACACAGTGGTTTTATTTTCAAATCTCACTAGTGTACCTTCAGGTCAACCTCCAAATACCCAGGTATTTAACATTGGTCCATCGGCCGGGTCATTTGGACAAGTTTTTTGATACAAGTGGAGCCACCGTTGGCCCGCTTGTCCGTCGCGTGTACTTGCAGTGGATCGCTGCAGAAAGGTACACGCTCCTCCGCACTAGCGGCGTCAGCTTCGCCCAGCATTGGCGGTGAGCTGAGTCAGCATTGGAGGACTAGTTCAAGAAGTGGCCACAGAGGGCGCCACTCTCAGATCAACACTTCACTGGAAGACGGCAAGGTGACGCAGGCGCAGCCATCACGCGACGTCACAGGGGACGTCACGCGCAGTTCAGATAGCGGCCACAGAGGGCGCCACTTGCAGGTTGAAAACGGTGTTTGTGTGAAGTGCAGTTTTGTGAGTACATTTTATTTATTTATCTTGTCCACGAATTGGACAAACGGGTCGAGTCAAACGATTTTGAACTGTATTCCAATGAGAAGTTAAACTTGATGAAATAGTCAAGAAGTTTGGACTTAGAAAATTATTTCGTAATCTAGGACTTGTAAAATTTTAAACTTAGAAAACTTTTGTTAGTTTAATACCAAATTGTGTGTGCATGTTAGAATTAGGACTTAGAATATTTTATAGATAACGGGGAACCTATACCCGATTTCCACCAGACTTTGTGTTTGCAAAACACTTGTAAAATTTTAAGTAGTGATTTAGGACTTTTATTATTTTTGTTTGATAAAATTGTACTTAGAAGATTTTAGTCGGCTGTTATGAACTTATAAGTTTGCAACACAGAAACGTTGCATATTTTGTCTCTTTTGAGAAAGTTTTTATTAATTTGTATACTTACATTGGTTTATACGTATTTTATTTATTTATGTACTTAACATAAATATAAATTATAAAAATGGAAGGAATAGTTAACGTTTTAAAAGATCAACAGAATGTTATCACAAAGGGATTGACAAATTTTAAGAAATGTGGTAAAGATAGATTAACGCTAGAATACATAGAAACAAAGCAAGAATTATTGGAAAGGGATTGGGCATTGTTTAAAGAAAATAACACTAAATTATATGAACGTTATAAAGCAGAAGATATAGCACAGAAAGTAGTTGATATCTATGATGCGACAGAAGACACTTATGTTATGTATAAAAGTTTAATGAAAACTGCTCTTAATAAAATTCGGTTAGCTAAGGATTCTGTACCTCAAGCAGATAATGCTTCAACTAGTATGACAAAATCAAGTAGTTCTTTTGTTAAGTTGCCCAAAATATCCATTCCAACATTCTCAGGAAAATATGATGAATGGACAACATTCCATGATCTTTTTACATCATTAGTACACAAAAATGATACTTTAGATAATGTACAAAAGCTCCATTATTTAAAAGGTCACCTTTCTGGCGAAGCAGAGCAATTAATTCGTCATACTCCTATAACTGATGCCAATTATATTCAATGCTGGACTCAGTTACAGAAGCGTTATAGCAATAAAAAATACTTAACAAATTGTATTCTTAAGAGGTTGTTCGGTCAAAAACGTATGCAAATGGAATCAGCTACAGCTTTGAAGGAGTTGCTTGATACCACGTGCGATTGTCTTAATGCGTTGAGTAATTTGGCGATAAACGTGAGTACATGGGATGTCATTATCATACACATTGTTACTTTTAAATTAGACAACGAAACGCGTAAACAATGGGAGCTTAGTATTTGCAACAATGACTCCAACAATGACTTACCAACGTTCAAGCAATTTAAAACTTTTATAGAAAATCGGTTTCGTGCATTAGAGTGTTTAGAGCCTAAAAGGGCACCAGTTCATCAGGGCAACAACAACAATAAAGGTTCATTTGCTCATACTCCAAAGGCAATGTTGGCTACGAGTTCATCAATACAATGTGAATTCTGCTCAGAAGGACACAAATTTTGTTTCTGCAAGAAATTTGCAAAGCAGACAGTTGAAGTTAGACGTGATTTTGTAGCAAAACATAAAATTTGCTTCAACTGTTTAGGCGGCAATCACATTGTTTCTGAATGTAGAAAACCTACCAAATGTAAGGTTTGTCAAAAGCGCCATCATTCACTATTGCATTTAGGTCAGGAGTCGGACAAAAACGACCAACCTTCGACCTCATCGGCTATCGACAGTGTTAATTCACCTAATACTAGTCCGATTGTTTCTTGCCTATCGACAGGTAACATTCCCAAGCCCAGACAGGTTTTATTAGCCACAGCGCTAATAACAGCCGAGTCACGCTCTGGTGAATTTCAGACTGTCCGAGCCTTGCTCGATCAGGGTTCACAGGCATGTTTTGTAACAGAGGCTGCAGTTCAGCTACTCAACTTGAAAAAAATCCCTATTCAAGGAACTATTTCAGGCCTTGGTGGTAATAGTACAACCATGGCAACGTACATGGTACATTTAAATATCCAATCTCGGGTGGCCTCAAATTTTAAGCTTAAAGTTAATGCTTACGTACTAAGTAAAATTACATCGTACTTACCGGAGTGTAGAGTCGACACTACCTTAGATTGGCTAAGAGTTGACACGCTGCAGCTTGCAGATCCAGAGTTCAACACTCCCAATAAAATAGATGTTTTACTGGGCGCTGATGTTTACAGCTGCATTATGCAGGCAGGCATAGTTAAGAGTCCGTCAGGCACTCTGATTGCTCAGAGCACTACCTTAGGGTGGGTCCTGTCCGGTGCAGTTAGTAGGGACACATCTAAAAGTTCACCTAAAATTAATGTATTACATGCACAAGTTAATGAAGACGAAATATTAAGAAAGTTTTGGGAAATTGAAGAGCAAAATAGTTCAAAGAAGATACTAACACCTGAAGAAAAGAAGTGTGAAGAGTTTTATACTAAAACTACAGTAAGGGATAGCAGTGGGAGGTACGTAGTGAGACTACCTTTCCGCGATGAAAACCCTTCTTGTAAAGGTGGAAGCTCTCGTGCTATCGCTGAAAAGAGATTTAAGTCATTAGAAAAAAGGCTAGAAAAAAATAAAGATCTAAAAGAAAGTTACAAACAGGTGATAGAAGAATATTTACAACTAGGACACATGAGGTTGATAGACAAAAATGATAAGAATAAGGAAGTGGCGGTATACTTACCTCATCATGCGGTAATCCGGGAAGATGAAATTACCACGAAGGTACGTGTTGTCTTCAACGCTTCCGAGAAGAACAACAATGGAGTCTCACTCAATGACACGTTGATGGTGGGACCTACATTGCAGTCTGATTTAAGACACACAGTGTTAAGATGGAGACTTCATCCCATAGCACTGGTAGCAGACATCGTCAAAATGTACCGCCAGGTCAGGATTTTTGAAGAAGACGCAATGTTTCAGCGTATATTATGGCGAGACAGTCCTGAAACCGAAATCAAGGACTACGAGCTGGTGACGGTTACCTTTGGTACGGCATCAGCACCATACCAAGCAGTTAGAATCCTACATCAGGTTGCCTACGATGAAGGTAAAAATTACAATCTTGCTGCCGATATGGTTTTGAACTGCTTCTACATGGATGACTTGATGACCGGCTGTAATAACGTAGAAGCAGGCCTGGAAATCCACAAGCAAATGACAGCTTTATTAGGAAAGGGTGGATTCATGCTCCAAAAATGGAACAGTAATAACCAAGAAATAGTAGATAGGATACAGGAAATAGAAGATAATACATTGAAAGGACAAACAGATCAAATTAGGACAAAGGACAACATGAACAAGGACAACACAAATAAGGACAAAATAATACAGGACACAAAACAAGCAATAGAGTACAACATACCAAAGAAACCAGAACACAAAGATAAGGAAGTAGAAATAAAATTAGATAGTACCATTAAAATTCTAGGACTTACCTGGAACCGCACCGCAGACACCTTCCAGTACACGGTGAATCTCCCGCCGCCGACGACCGCACCTGTGACTAAAAGATCCATTATTTCTGTGATAGCACGACTTTTTGATCCATTAGGCTGGTTAGCTCCTAGTGTGGTTTTAGCGAAAGTATTTATCCAGAAATTGTGGCTTGCAGGTGTTGGTTGGGATGAGGAGCTAACCAACGACTTAATAAATGAATGGAGATCATATCGTGAGGAATTGTTACTACTTACCAAGGTTCGGATTCCTCGTTGGCTTGGCACCAAGTCGAACGACTATCTGGAACTTCACGGTTTTAGTGACGCCTCCAAAACAGCGTACTCAGCTGCGATTTACTTGCGCATTGTACACGCAGATGGCAATGTTCAAGTGTCGTTGCTGGTTGCTAAGACCAGGGTTGCACCAGTAAAGCAGATAAGTATTCCGCGATTAGAGCTCTGCGGAGCAGTCTTGCTGTCACAGATACTGTCTCAAACATCTGAAGTCTTGAGTATCTCCCAAGACAAGGTCAAGGCGTGGACGGATTCCACTGTGGTGTTGGCCTGGATAAATAGCCACCCAAGTAAATGGAAGACGTTTGTGGCCAACAGGACGTCTGAAATATTGACCAACATGAAGGCATCTCAATGGTTTCATGTAAAAACACAGGACAACCCAGCAGACTGCGCCTCTAGAGGCATATTACCAAGTGCACTCATAAACAATAGTTTATGGTTTTCTGGACCACCGTTTCTTACCGAAAAATCCATAGAATACAAAAGGCCAAATGAGTTGAATACTGACGTGGAAGAAACAACAAAAGCTCACATTGCTATAGTTCCAGAGTGTTCCATGTTCGAACGTTATTCCTCATTACAAAAACTCGTCAGAGTTATTGCTTATTGCAGACGATTTTTAAAAAACAACACAATTAAACAAAAATATTTACAGAAATCAGAAATAGATGCAGCTTTAGAATGTAGTATAAGACAAACACAAAGAGAAATATTTACAATAGAATATTTACAATTACAGGACAAAGGCTATTTACAATTAAAATCCAGTAAGTTAAACTCACTTAGTCCATATCTTGATGACAAGGGTATTATCAGAGTTCGAGGTAGAATTGAGAAGGCTCCATTAAGTGAACAGATAAAGCACCCAATAGTACTACCAAACTCTTGTCATCTGACAAACCTTATAGTGGCAGATGCTCACTTAAAAACTTTGCACGAGGGTCCTCAACTAATGGCAAATTATTTGAGGACAGCCTACTGGGTCATAGGAGTCAGGAACTTGGTCAAACATCATGTGCGTAAATGTGTAACATGCGCTAAACATCGCGCTAGCATTAAGAACCAGATGATGGGTTCTCTTCCATCTGTAAGATGTTCTCCAGCGCGACCGTTTCTGCATAGTGGTGTCGACTATGCTGGCCCTATAAATATTAGGACAACGAAGGGTCGCGGACACCGCTCGTACAAAGGTTACATATGTTTGTTCGTGTGTATGTCCACTCGTGCACTTCATTTAGAAGTCGTCAGTGACATGAGCACACAAGCCTTTTTGGCTGCCTTCAGACGTTTCGTGTCTAGGCGAGGTCAATGTGCCAAAATTTGGAGCGACAATGGTACAACATTTGTAGGGGCCTCTAGAGAATTGCAACAATTGGCATCTATTCAAGCATCAATAGCAGAACAAGTCGAGACCAACGGAACTGAGTGGCACTTCATTCCCCCACATAGTCCTAATTTCGGCGGACTTTGGGAAGCAGGGGTGAAGTCTACAAAGTTTCACCTTAAACGGGTCATTGGTGATGCTACCTTGACGTACGAGGAATTGAGCACACTCCTCAACCAAGTGGAAGCTTGTTTGAACTCGCGTCCAATGAGTGTTATCAACGTTGCGGATCCTGGTGAACTGTTGCCTTTAACCCCGGGACATTTCCTGATCGGAGAGCCGATAGTAAATGTACCAGATGCTAAATATGAGAGCACAAATGTCAGTTCTTTAACACGATGGCAATTCATTCAAAGGATGCTACAGTCATTTTGGAAGCGCTGGTCCCAGGAATATTTGTCCAATCTTATGAACCGGTACAAATGGTCTTCAAAGGTTCCTGAGCCAAAGGTAGGAGACATTGTACTTGTGAAAGAAGACGACTTGCCGCCAAGTCGTTGGTTGATGGGTAGGATATTACAAAAACATCCTGGGGATGATAACATCACCCGTGTCGTCACGTTACGCACCCAATCCTCAACAATCAAAAGGCCAACATCCAAAATCTGTATTTTACCAGTAGTCGAATAAGCAAGCTATATTCTTTACATATTTTATTTATTTTTTTACAACTAATTTACACTTTTAACTTGTTAGAAATCAATTTATACAACCATTTTTACGCTTGTAAATTTTATATTGTGAAAAGTCAAATGCACACGCATTTTATGTTTTCCTTTACACTGTTTACAATTTTTATATAAATTTATTTAAAGTACACTTTTTTGTTTTACAACCTAGAATAATTCATGTTTAGCTATAAGTTATTGTAGCATTCTTGTTAGCCATTACGAATTGAGTGTTATAGTTATATCTAAGGAACCATAGCTAGTCGATTTTTGTTCAAATTATTTTCTATGTAGTACAAATGTTTAGTTCAACTTGTTGTGGCAATGTGCCATTTTAATTCAATTTAGAAGGACGTTCCGTCAGTAACGTCCTTGGTGGGCGGTATGTTCACGTATTAATTATTTGTAATGCTTCCGGCGTGCTCGATAGATGGCGTTGGTCGATTTAAATTCGAGCTATGGTTTCGTTACCGCGGTTAGGTTAGGCAAATAGTTTTTTTTAATAAAGCAGCTATCACATCAGGTCAGTACACAGTGGTTTTATTTTCAAATCTCACTAGTGTACCTTCAGGTCAACCTCCAAATACCCAGGTATTTAACAGCGCGTGATAACAAAAAAAAAATTGTAATAAGTTATTTAATAAATTACTATTTTTACATTTTTAAAGAGTTTTTTATATTTTAAAAATACATATTTAAAACTGTGAACAATTCTCGTGGAAACCAACAAAAAACTAAAAAATAAAAATACACTTCTGGACACATCTTTTGGCCCACCTTGTATTTTCAGTTTCGTTTGGTCCTAGCTAAAATTTTATATTAGGTCGAGCAAAAAGTTTTTATGCAGTTTTGAACCTGGCACATTCACAATTTCATTAAATAGTCTTTTTTTGAATTTCGAACACAGAATTTAAAGAAACAAAAGACAATTTGGAGCCTGTTTGTTGATATCAAACAATCGAATACTAAGAAAACTTGGTTTTATTGGTTTACTTGGATTTAATTCTTGAAAAAGTGATTGATATCTTTGGTTTTGCAACAAACATTACTTATTCTTAACATTAAGGTGAGGTTCTATCAATAATCTATGGATACTTCACCTGAAGTCGCCGCCCAAGCTGTGGCACTTATTCAGGCCGGACACAGCCAAAGAAACGTGAGTGCTCAACTTAATTTAAGTCGATCTGCGGTCCGAAATGTTTATCGGAGGTACCTAGAGACTGGCGGCTTTGTTCGTCGCCAAGGAAGGCCACGATCTCGGGTCACAACTGAAAGGCAGGATCGATTCATCGTGACGACCAGCTTGAGAAATCGTCACCTTACCTCCATTGAGATACAAAACCAACTTCGCGACTTCCACGGAGTATCTGTGAGCGCTCGAACTGTTCGGAGAAGGTTAAAAGAACGCGATATGGTACCACACAAGCCAGCTAATGGCCCCAAACTAACGCGAGCCCACCGAACAGCGCGCCTTCATTTCGCACGCAGTCATTTAAATTGGACACAGCAAGATTGGAGCCGTGTACTCTTTTCTGATGAGTCTAAAATTGTGTTACATGGCAATGATGGAAGGAAGAAGGTCTACCGACGTAAGGGAGAGCGTTTCGCACAATGCTGCTTTGAAGAGAGGGTTGCTTATGGCGGTGGCTCATGGACTGTCTGGGGCGGTATATCCGCGAGCGGCAAAACTCAACTTGAGGTTGTTACAGGACCACGGCTGCCAACATTAAATGCTGAAAGGTACATTCGTGAGTGCTTAGAACCTCAAGTGATACCATACGCGGACTATGTGGGCCCAAATTTCCTTTTTATGCATGATAATGCAAGAGCCCATGCGGCCGGCATCGTCACGGAATATCTTCGGGATGTGAACATCACAGTTATGGACTGGCCAGCCAGAAGCCCAGATATGAACCCCATTGAGCACATGTGGGACGAGCTAAAAAGACGTGTTAGGGCTCGTCAGCCAGTTGCCCAGACGATGCAGGAGTTGAAAACTGCCATAGAAGAGGAATGGGAGATGATCCCTCAAAATTTCATAGAGCGGTTGATAAACTCTATGCCTAATCGTATGAGAGCTGTGGTAGATGCCCATGGAGGCAACACGCGTTATTAAATTAAACCTTTATTTGATAAAACATGTTTTTTATTCAAAAATCAATTGCCTTTAACAAGGCGCATATCCGACTTGTTAGGCGTAGCTCCATGTCGTATGGTATTCTGAATTCAAATTTAAAACAATACGATCGAAAAAGATGGTAAAATGTATCAGGTTTAAAACTGCATCAACAGTTTTTGTTCAATCTAGCAATCATATTTCGGTAGGGGCCATCGAAACCTAAACTCTAAGGTGGGCCAATTGATGTGTCCAGAAGTGTAAATTAATAATTTAAGTAAACACATAAATTACTATTGTTTATATTTTTAAATGTTTTTTTATGTTTTTATAAAAATAGGTACAATATTTAGAAATATAAATAATATGCGTGTGGAAACCAACAAAAAACAAAAGAAAAATAATAATAAATAAATAATTTAAGTAAATACATACTTAAATTACCACATTTTTTTTTCTTTGGTACCTACCTACATGTTGCGAGTTAAGGGTTTATGGGTTATATAAAGGGGGTCCAAATTGTCATTATTTTTTGCGATAGGACACACCGTTTTCAAGATATAAGCAAAAGAAAAGAAAACAAAAAGATTTTATTTGGTCGCATATTCAGATAGTCATATACATTTTAATTTTTTCAATTTACTATGTCACACTATGAACTTAGCAACAAGAAAGGCATGTCGCGTCGGCAGATTATGTCACATGGTTGACCTGTGCTAGCATTTAAGACAAATTCTAAGACATGACATAATTTATCATGTCTTGTCACAAACGTCTTGGGTACGCCCGTGCTCGCCCCGCTGGTAAACCCGACTATACACAACCCAAGGCTTATAGGCCTACAAGCCTCACATCATTTCAACTGAAAACCCTCGAGAGACAGTCTGTGATAGACACATCCGTGATGGACCTCTTCGGGTAAAATCACTTCATAAACAACAGCATGCATACTCCACTGGGAGATCAACGGATTCTGCACTGCATAGTTTATTTTGTAAAATTGAATGCGCAGTGGACCACAAATGGTCAACACTGGCTGCCTTCATTGATATAGAGGGCACCTTTGACAAAACCATGTTCAACAGACGCTGAGGAAACAGTCGCACACGTGCTCTTTGAATGCACAGGCGTCACCTAGATTAGAACAGAAACTCTCGGAATACCCCGATCTTTCATAGATGTTCTTAACAGACCTGGAGATTTGATTAACTTCTGGAGGGAGGTGGGCTGGTTGGAATAACCTCCGACGGCCGCCATGGCCTACCCACAATGGTCCACATGAAGGACTAAGTGCGGAAACCAAATCCTTTAACTTAGAACATAGATAGAACCGTACATTGGTTCGCAAACCAAACAGGTTACTATGGTTGTTTCGCGTAAAATAGATACTGGACGTATATATTTTAGAATTTCAGAGTAGAAGGGAGATATGCGATAAAAGAACATAGTTATACAAGACATGTATATACATGTAATAACTATTTTGTATTATCTTGGTTGGGCGAGATAAGATGTTTTTAGCCACCCAGCGCATTTTTTAGATAATATTTTGCTTGCACAACAGGATTAAATAAGTTTTATTTTTTCTTTAAGTACACCTTCCTTGTAACAAGAAAACAAATGAATTTAGAATGTCATAGATGTTCATTTGTTTAATATTTATGTCATCTTTATTCCACGCTTTATGTAAAATATTTTTATCATAAGTAACACTATGCCTGAAAGAATATTTGGAGCAATTTCTAAGTATGATAGCCAGTAAGGATGACAAACGGAGGAATGCAATTTATTAATACTCATTTTTATCTATTTTTTTAGATATTTTTCTCAGCTGTTGGACGTGGGGTAATTTTCTATGGAAGTTGCAACTTCTCCTTTGATGAGATAATCACGAAAAACCTCTAGAAATGCGACGTTGCCAGCCCGCGCGCGATCAACGCTCTTAAGTAGGAAAATGATAAATAAATAGGTACTAATTCTCGGGAATCAAAGTAAAAAAATAGTTCGCAATATAGAAAGAGCATAGAATTCTCCTCCAATTACTTATAATGGCTTATTCGTGACAGCAGACTTTTGGTTTGGTACAGGGCAACCTATATTCTCCTCTTACTTACAGCATTCCGTTTGCAGCAGTAATTGCAGGAACACAGTCACGGTTATCATTGACTTGAACATTATTAATTGTTTACATCACAGTCTTTAACCAATTTTAAATAACACTGCTCACGTCAAACACAAACTTGTATAGCACGCACTATATAATCTGGTATACTTATAAATAAACTACGTGATCATCGATCAATGAGAAACACTTATAATAAATATAATAGTCGATTGATTTTTTCCGTAAAACTGTCGCGGTCCTACTAAATGAATTGTTTTTGTGGATTGGATATCCTCTGATAAATCCCAAGTCAGAATGAGCGCCGCCACACCGGTTCGTTTTATACTTACAAGTTTACAAATTCCGGCCACTCATGTGTCATTTTCCTCGTGTTGTTGTTTTTTATGTCTGTTCAATCTTATAATTTATTTTAATAGGTATTAGCGATACCGCTTGGATGTGAAGATGGTCAGAATGACGTAGAGTGTCATCGACGACTAAATAAACGAGACTGACATTACCATACTAGTTTTGCCGGAAAACACGCTCGGCCTTGACTCCGCGATCTCCTTATAGGTACATATACCACTTTTTGTTAAAGATTCTCACTTATTAGGTATGTGCGCTTACACCGCCGGCCGGTGAGATGGGGTACCTACTCTTTACTTGTAATAACTTAGTTCAGGTTACTTACCCTCCCCCGCTTGTTGTACAAATGGCTGTATGACCATTATCATTATTGAACCATCATTATCATTAGCGTAGCCTCAACGTGTATTGCACTTGTAACTTATTTAGTTTCCCGCTCCCTGTAATGTAAAGCCAGCGCCGATACATTGCTAATATTGACTAATATTTTTTATTTCATTAAACAATGCATATTTACAATATTAAGCCTTAACCTAAAGTGCTAGGTATATAATAATGGGATCAACCTAAACTAGGATGAACCTGTAACTCATTGCAGGTATCATGCATAAGTCAAAATTAGTTTATTACATAAATATTTCTTAAGTTTGATGATTTAAATAGTGAATAACTTAACAGACTAATTATATTTAATTACTTAAATTATTAAATGGTATAACAGAATATAGAATTAAAAATAATATTTAACTTAAAACAACCAGTAACTTTTCTGTGTCATCATAAGACAAATTTTGTAACCAAGTTATAATAACATTTTTGCAATTTACCGTTTGTAATTCGGACATAGACAGAAATGGGCCTAAGAATATAAAAAATCTATACATAAAAGAATGCCTTAATCTATAATTATCTACAGGGTTACTGGTAATTCGACGTATATCCGTCAGGGGCCGGGGCGTAAGGGGGCCAAAATGCAACAAATTGAACCCCCCATATGTATGGCCGAAATTCAATAGTTTTCGAGATATTTGAATTATAAGAGTTTTTCGATATTTACCCAAAATTTGACATTTAATTCCAAATAATAAAAAAAATACATATTTGAATGGGTACCATTAAAAATGATGTTGTAGCTGACACTTCAATTAAGCTATGGACATAATTAAAACTACTTAATGTAACAAAATAATTAAAATAATGAGCGATATAAGAATAATATTTTACCAATATCTTCATTTTACGCTTCAAAAATGTTGTCTCGTCACAAAAATTTCTGACATTAATCGTACAAATAACTAAAACAACTTGCCTATTCTGTAAGCTTTCCAAAAAGGTATAAAAGTCAATTTTAAAATACTTAATTCGTGGCTTGGCATGTGTTTGAATCGGCGCGGGGAGAGAAAGGGTCATTTGTATTTGTATGAAATAAAATGCATTAAAAAATTTACGTCAAATTTTATAAAAAAATTTACACATCTTGTTCAAAATGAGCCCCTCGATTACGAATGCAGGTTCGAATTCTCTTCCTAACTTCGGTTTTCGTCATCCTTGATGTGAACGTTGTTCTCATCTGTTGCGCCGCGTTTATTATTCGCTGTCGAAGTTCTTCGACTGAATTTATTGGGGTCACATAAACTAATTCCTTCATATGACCCCAAACGTAAAAATCAAGTGGTGTGATATCAGGGCTTCGTGCTGGCCACGGAATTGACCCTCCCCTCCCAATCTATCGGTTTGGACAGTAATCCGGTAATGTGCTGGGCAACCATCATGTTGAAACATGAGGTTGTTTTTTATTTCTTCGGGAACATCTGCCAACAAATCGTCTAGGTTGTTTCTTTAAAACTTCTCGTAATTTTCGCCGTTCAAATTTTGGGGCAAGAAATGAGGGCCCAGCAAATAATTATCAAGGACACCTATCCATACGTTCAGGGAAAATCTCATTTGCGATGCAGTTTCTTTTAGTTTTTATGGATTCCTGCCTACTTTTGATGCCCAAAAATGTATGTTATGGTAATTCGTTATACCATCCCGGTCAAACTTTGACTCGTCAGTCCACAAAATATTTCTTAGGAAATGTTCCTGGTCAGCGTCAGCGTTTAACATAAACCGAGAAAATTCGAGTCGCCTGGCAGGATCTCCCTCGTGCAATGTTTGGACAGGTTGATAATGGTATGGGTGTCTACCTGATAGATGTACTACCGACCACACTTTCCACTGGGACATACCGAGCTGTCTTGCAACAATGTTCGTTGAGATGTTTGGGTCATCAATAAAACAATGAAGAATGGTGTCCTCTTCGTCAGCCGTGTACCGTCGAGCTCTGCCAGCGTTGACTTGTGCTCTCTGAACACTGCCAGTTTCAGACAATCGTCGATAGGTGCTCCCAAAACAGTAACGTGGGGAAGTCGACGATCGGGAAAGTGGCGTTGGATTATTTTTTATTTTTTTTTTTTTTTTTTATATAATAGTTTGGGGAAAAAGTTTCTTCGCATTTTTTAAGAAAATTCAAAACATTTTTTAATATACATTATTTTCATTTATCTAAAGTATATAGGTACCATTTTGTTCGATAACTTTTTGCCATCTTGTAGGTAGGGACATGATCCCATTGCTATAGAAATTTTGGGACTTCTGATCAAAATACCGCGACAAGTGGTTTTGGCAGTCCTCTCGTGATGTTAACCTGACACTGCCTAAAGAATTCTGAAGAGACCGAAACAGGTAGAAATCTGAAGGTGCAAGGTCAGGACTATACGGCGGATGCATTAACACCTCCCAGCCAAACTCTCTTAATTTTTGCTGAGTGGCTAAAGATGTGTGAGGTCTAGCGTTATCATGATGAAAAACCACACCCCTTCTGTTGATTAATTCCGGCCGCTTTCTCTCAACTTCTTGCTTTAATCTCATCAGTTGTTCGCAGTAGAGTTCAGAATCGATGGTCCTGCCTGGTGGTAACAGCTCATAATGCATAATGCCCTTCCAATCCCACCACACACACAGCATCACCTTGTTGCGAGTTAACCCGGGTTTCGCCACAGTCTGTGAAGCCTGACCGGCCTTTGACCACGACCTTTTTCGCACATTCTTGTCGTACGTGATCCACTTTTCATCACCAGTTATCAGCTTCTTCAAAAATGGTTCGGTTTCATTACGTCGTAATAAAGAATCACAAATGAGTACACGGTTCATTAGGTTTCTTTCAGTGAGCTCGTGAGGTACCCAAACATCGAGCTTTTTTGTGTACCCAGATTTATTCAAATGTGCCAAAACTGTTTTGTGGTCAATTCCCAGTTCTTCAGCTACGTCGTAACTACTGATATGCCGATCTTGCTCCACTTTTTCAAAAATGGCATCCATTTTATCCGTAATAGGGCGACCAGAGCGACGTGCATCTTTGACATCAAAATTTCCGGATTGAAAACGCTTAAACCAAATTTGTGCTACTCTCACAGACACTGCACTGGGTCCATAAACATCGCAAATTTTTTTCGCGGCTTGCGTTGCATTTTTACCTTTTTTGTAGTAAAATTTTAAAATGTATCGAATTTCTTCATTAGATTCACTCATCTTGACGGTACGAAAAACAAATGAAAATCACACATTTTCCTAATTTGAATTTGGAATTATGTTCTTTAAAATTTAAACTTTCAATGATACCAAAACCAGCCAGATACAAATAGTATAGCCAAAGAGATTTTATTTTAAGTTCATACATACTATAATGCGAAAAGACTTTTTCCCCAACCTAATATAATTCTCACCGAGCTGTTGCCGCGTTTCCATCGGTTCAAACACATGCCATGCCACGAATTATGTATTTTAAAATTGACTTTTATACCTTTTTGGAAAGCTTACAGAATATGCAAGTTGTTTTAGTTATTTGTACGATTAATGTCATAGTAATTTTTGTGACGAGACAACATTTTTGAAGCGTAAAATGAAAATATTAATAAGATATTATTCTTAAATCGCTCATTATTTTATTTATTTTGTTAAATTAAACAGTTTTAATTATGTCAATAGCTTAATTAAAGTGCCAGCTACAACATCATTTTTAATGGTACCCATTCAAATATGTTTTTTTTTTTTATTGGGAATTAAATGTCAAATTTTGGGTAAATATCGAAAAACTTAAAATTCAGATATCTCGAAAACTATTGAATTTCGGCCATACATATGGGGGTTCAATTTGTTGCATTTTGGCCCCCTTATCAGCCCCTGATGGACATACGTCGAATTACCAGTAACCCTGTATACAGATGTCTTTACGTCTTTTATCAGTGACAACTTTATTGTACGGCAATTTAGAGTGCTGTTATAATAAAATATTCATAATAGATAACTGCCGCACTGTCAGAACATTACAAGATTTATATATAAGTTGGGTTGGGAACAAGATAGGCCGGAATGTGGATACTTTCAATACAGCTATTTGACCGTGCTCCAGAGGTAGCAAAACTGTTTTAGCCGCTCCTCCCTATGAGGTAATAATAGGTCTTTACCAATGAAATTGCCGTTTTGTATGAAAAAATTTAAACGAATTTTTTTCATGCATTTTTTATTTGTATTAATCGAAGTAATCACCCATGCAATCAATGCATCTTTGCCAACGCAGTGGCAGTTTATTGATGCCCTTCTTAAAGAAATCAGCTGGACGGGAGGCAACAAATTCTTCAAAGGCATTTTGTACTGTCTCTCGGGTATTGAATTTTTTTCCCGCTAAGAAGTTATCCAAATTCTGGAAAAAGTAGTAGTCTGTAGGCGCAAGGTCTGGTGAGTAGGGCGGATGACGGAGAGCTTCCAACCCCAGTTCTTGCAACTTGGAGACCGTCTGCTGTGCAGTATGAAGTCGCGCGTTGTCGTGCAGGAGCAGCGGAGACGAGCGATTGACCAATGCTGGTTGGAGATGTGCCAGCTTCTCCATCATTGTGTTCAGTTCTTCACAGTACACATCTGAAGTAATGCTCACCCCGTTTGGTAAGAAGCTGTGATGAATCACACCGGCGCTAGACCACCAAACAGTGACCATCACTTTTCTAGGGGTAAGTTTTCGTTTAGAGCATTGTTTAGGTGCTGAACCAGGATCCAACCAACTTGCTGAGCGCTTGCGGTTATCAAACAGAATCCATTTTTCCAGCTAAAAAAAAAAGGTCCAAAAAAATACAACCGACTTCCAAAAACAACATTACAAAGTGAAAACTAACTTTAATTTCGAAAGTCGCTGTCTGATTAAATGTATTTTCGTTTTTGCCACCGACTTCCGAAATTAAAGTTATTTTTCACTTTGTAGTGTTGTTTTTGGAAGTCGGTTGTATTTTTTTGTAAAAAAGTTTTTATTTTTCACTTTTTAGTGGTTCACATGTGCTTACCCCTTCACAGCGTACTGGCGTGATGTTATGTTATGAACTGGTGTAAACAACAAACAGACATGAGATTTCAGCAATCCCAGTCCATTTGCTATCATTTATTGAGGAGTTCCGTTGCCTATCTCAGAAGTTCTTCATCAGATCTTCACCAAATTGAAATGGGACCACTCCAAGAAAGTACTCTTCCAAAAACTATCCAAATCGCTTCAAGTGTGCCTATAAAATTGGAAGAGTTCTCTCTATTTCTCCAGGATCCCATCATCAGATCCTGACTTGATGATCATGGGACCACCTGGGAAGTATACCCTTTCAAACAAAAAAAAAATAATCCAAATCGGTCCAGCCATCTTCGAGTAATCGGGGAACATACACAAAAAAAAAAAAAAAAAAGGTTCCGACGAATTGAGAACCTCCTCCTTTTTGAAGTCGGTTAAAAAAAGAGAGCGATGATGGTTCTTTCAGATAAATTCTTTAGAAAACATTCATATTTATACAATGCAATACAAGTTATAAGAATAACTCGGAATCCCTTATATTGACAAAATCTTGTTGAATCTTGTTGTTGTTGTTATACCTACTTATAATCACTCATCATGTTGATCACTGTTTGTGATTAGTATACTACTGTTTGTTTTCCCAAATGAAATAAATAAATAAATATTCGACAATATGGCTATCAACTCCGTGCTATATCCGTGCTATCAACAGCTGTTGGTCCTAAGTATCTAATGTGTTCCACGCGCGCCTCAAAGAGATGTCAGC
Organism: Cosmia pyralina; assembly: GCA_946251885.1. Lineage (NCBI taxonomy): Eukaryota > Metazoa > Arthropoda > Insecta > Lepidoptera > Noctuidae > Cosmia > Cosmia pyralina. The sequence continues at coordinate 12,997,232 of OX276360.1, forward strand.
AGTGACGGGGTCAATTGGGCCGATGCCGCCGGGGTCGCGGGTAGTTCGAAACAGATACCGTGGCCCTGGCACGGGCAACTGAAGGAACACGGGTGGGTTTTAGTCAGTAAAAGCACAGTAAATAAATATAAAAGTCTGACACGCCCTCCCGCTCTGCCCGGAGCGGGAGAAGTCATTTGATGATTTCCCATCCACAAAAAAAAAAAAAAAAAAAAAAGGTATCTAATGTGTTTGTAGATTAAAGTTATGTAACATTTTCATATTTTTTCAGTTAAATATTCTGAATTTATTTCAGCCAGCCAGTAAGTAGGTAAATATAAATAAATCATACTGCATTACATGTAATTTGTTAGGTGCTAGTTGGTTTGTTAAAGGTGCGAGTATAGTGAATTTGTAATCAATTTCAAGGTACAACTTTAACAAATTCAATTTGATACACAGCCTTGCGATAAATAGATATAAACAAATATGGCTACAGTCAGACGGTATTTGTGTGTGGTAAACAATATTATATATTTATATAAGTAGTGATGTATATGGTAGCCTTCCAAGAAGTGGGTGACGAGCTACCGCGCACCACCACCTCACTGCTGCTTGGGTTCTAGATCCTTGAAGGCTCGTTACCCATAAAGCCTTCGCAGACACCTCAGCTAGACATCGCAAACTTATAAATCTGAATATCTCCTCCGTCACAGCCACTGGTGATGCATACCTACGCCCCGTTAGGCTTAGCAACAGAGTAAGACCTCCGATCACGAAATGCAGAAAGAAGCATAGGTCCATGCAAATATCAAAATTGGTAATCAGAATCTCTAAAAACGAAATCAATCCAAATCTGACGAATTATTGTAAACTACTATGTACGTATCTTGTTCTATAAAAAGCTTCAAACGATGTGGTTAGAGTTCCAAGAAAGCACTTTTGTAGTTCGAAGTACTAGGAAGTTTGTTGCAGTGGCCATGGACCATGCCCCGTGATTAGTATCTATTAGAATCTATGGTTATTACACTTCTTCACGTCACTATATATGACGTCAATTTTAAGATCAAAAAACGCCAACTTAGTATTTTTAGGGATCCATACCTCAAAAGGAAAAATGGAACCCTCATAGGATCACTTCGTTATCCAGCCGTCGCCTGTCTGTCAGTCAAGACCCTTTTTGGTCTTCGTAGTCCCTTGGAGCTTACTTTAAAAAATACAGGTACAATAAGCGAGTATCAATATATGTCGCATAAACCGCATAAACGGCTGTCAAAATAAAAACCTATAGGGTACTTCATCCCAATAGCGGAACCCTTCATTGTGCGTGGTCCGACACGAATCTTGGCCAGTTTTTTGTTACAGTGCATATTTTTATTGACAAGAGGAAGGAACTTCAAATAACGGTGGTTAAAGTATCCTTTATTGACTAATCCAACTTGAGAAACTACTGACTACTGACGTAGGTAAAGCTTATACAAAACGAAAGCTACAACAGATTATGAAGGATGCACAAGATCGGGAAAAAGTAAAGGAAACTGCGTAAGAGGTGTGGGCGAAGGAAAATACCAGGACATAATATAACAAAATATTAATGCATTTGGAACTCATTTTAAAGAAAGGAGTGCAGTACCTATCAACCTAAGTACCTATATCAGAATAAAGTATAGTTAGGTTCCGTGGATAGTTTTTTGTAGTTTGTTTTCCTGTATATTTGGATTAGGTAGGAATTGAAAATGTTAATTAAATTATTATCGCTAAGCGTAAAAGCCGCAACAGTAGTTGACCATCGGTAGAAAGAGGATAATATAATTGTACCTATTGGAAAGATCTATGTACTTCATTGTATAACATTCATAAAGCGATCTCCCAACCCCAGTTTGAATGTTGCTATAGTTGTAGGAGGTATACTCAAAGTAAACTCGACGATAATAGTTGGTTGATCTTGCTTAAGAGAAAGAGCCCAGCAGTCTCTTGATTTAGCAAGACTGTTTTGTATTGTTTGGTTGATTATAATCTCGCTGATTTCATTTGAATTTCATACCTTTCAAAACTTCAAGGTTTGTTATTGTTTGTTACATCTCACGATCAGTAAAAAGAATTAGCATCTTGATTTGAAACACATATTTTATTATTTATTTTATTTTATTAGAACCCAAGATGAGTCTTCTCTTTTTCGAGGCGATGGTAAATTTTATAATACATAAGTACCTATTATTATTATGTTAGATGAGTTTGAACACAGGAGTATAGCCGATACAAACGGCACCATTGAGGAAAAATATATACAACGTATCGTTTGCATCCCCGTCGAATTAAAGGGTGTGGTATAGACCACCAAACCGAACAACTTTTTCCATGGCCATTTATTTATTTATTGTAACTTAAAACGGCCAAGGCCAGTTAAGACACAAAAACACATAATTTAAGTACAATAACAAAAGTATACAACCACTCGAAAGTCATACGATCTTCTCACAATACTCCAGACATACTGACAAGATGTTCTTAAATTCATTCGCGAAGCGTCCAAGAGAGCGTTGAGCGCAGTGAGTATGCGAGGGGCATTAGGAGACTGGGCTCGGGAAAAAGTTGTTCGGTTTGATGGTCTTTAACACACCCTTAAATTTGACGAGGATGCAAAACTATACGTTGTTTAGAGTCAGGAGATATCGAATTGAAATTTTTGAAATTTCCAGTGCACGCATTTTAAGTCAGATGTAGAATTTTTTGTATAAAAAAAATCAACACTAAACCTCCTAGATTCACAGTTATAGCCAAAACTACCGTTTTTTTGCGTTAACTGTGTTGATTTTTTTTTACAAAAAAATCTACAACATCTGACTAAAAATGTGTGCATAAGAAAATTCAAAATATTCCGTATCTTCTGATTTATAATTTTTTTTCTCTAAGGTGGCACTTATACGGCTTTACTCACCTTAATATGGAGTAGGTGCCCTAATATGTGGATATGGTCTTGAATTTGTTGATTTCTATTCTGTTGGATCACATTTCTCATCTTAAAAAAAATCGGATAACCACATTATGTTTATACCAAGGCAGGTTAAAGATTAGGTATATATTTATTTTTCTTATCAAATTATGCTGAAACGAAGCATATCGTTCTGAAAATGATAGACAGATTGTTTGTCCCTTATATGTGTGTAAGATATATCGATGAAACACAATTTTACCTCATATGTATGACCGTTTCGTTTGAATTCCTGATGGTGGCACACCCTGATTGTTCTAAGCCTACAGATTTTTCAGTTTTTTGTCAAATGAAGCATAATCTTTTAGTAGGTATGCGTTGTTGACGAATATTATAATGATTACACCTGCGACACGGTAAGGTTTGGTTGCTACCCTAAGCTAGGTGAGAACAGTGCAGAACACGCGCGTAGCTAATATCGTTTGTACGCTGCAGTGCACTTGTTGCACGTATGAACAGAACACTGGGAACGCAATCCAAGCAGTCATGAACGTTTGTTCATACAACAAACTTCGTAAATATATTTGTCCGAAAATAATAAACGGATAACACCAATTATGTTTTTGATCAAATGGCGGTACACGTTAGCGTTTACAATTCTACTACATTACGGCGTTACGGGTAAGTTAATCGATTTATTTCTAATTCATTAACGCTGTTTGCACTTAGTTTACAAAGTCAATTATTATTTGTGCTAGTGTTTTTATTATTTCACGCTATGAAAATTCATTTGGTTTTTACATGCCGCAGAAAAAATATTTTCTTTTGCTGTGCTTCAACTGTATCTATTTAAATAATGTTGCATATTACTCGTATAATAAATTACTCATTTAAATTAAGTACATTAAAAAATTTTAGGTACCTACCATCAGTCCCATAGATCAACAGTAGCATTCGTCATTAAAAATTTTCCCATTTTAAAATATTAGTAATTTCCTTCCTTTAGATGACTCACTTAATTGTATATTCGACGATCTGTTTTAGTATCTTTGGGATAAGGTTTGTCCCCAATGATCGTCATGATAAGTAATTAACAGCTATTTACCGCATGAATTCCTTGTATCCTACGTAATATTATGTTATGTACGTACACATCGTTTACCTTACCATCGTACCTATTCTGTTCTAATTGAAATAAATCATAAAAAATAATAAATTACAAGGCTTTATAATGTACCTAATAATTACGATCCTATGAATAAATTATAATTAACCTTTACTCATTGTTATGTTATTTTATGAGGAAGTAGTATTAGATATGAAGTACCTACCTATCTCTAGACAATAGTGCTTCGTTCTCTTACAAATTATGAATCATATTATGACTGGATTCACAGGTACTTGGCTCCAGTGGCACAATCTTAGGAACAATTTCTTTTTGAGATTCGCTCCACTCAGACCGATTAAAGGTGGGTGCTTCTTAAGGTGGGTGCTTGGGTGTCAAGCGAGGATTTCAAGTCTGATTACAATACTTATGACCTCTCCAATTACTCTTATCAAGTACCGAATTATTATGATCGGGCAGTCTATAATATATCTTCGTATCTTTTGGAGTTCAAAATGGTGTCACCTCAATGCTTGGGCTAAGTAATAACAGCCGCACGGTTCGATCGATCAGGTTAAGCTACGCTTGCCGCGGTTGGTCTGTTGATGGGTGACCATCTTTACATACCGAGACTCCTCTGCCGTGCCTCGAAAAGCACGTTAAGCCGTTGGTCCCGGCTGTCATTCGTGGATCTTTGCCAGCTGTCGTTACAGGGTTTCAAAAGACCGAAAGTCTGACAACCAGTCTTACCAAGGGGTATCGTATTACCCAGTATTTAATTGGGTTGTGGAGGTCAGATAGGCAGTCGCTCCATGTAAAATACTGGTATTCAGCTGCATCCGGTTAGACTGGAAGCAGACCCCAACAAAGTTGGGATAAGGCTAGGCAGATGTGGGTCAAAAATACACCGTGTATAGAGCTTTGTAGCGATCTATGCCAGATGGGTGGATGATCTGGATCTTGAGGTCTAAGTGGATCCTGTTGAGTTTACAAGTTTAAATAATTGCTTAATAGTTTAAATCAATTTAAAAAGCCCGTGCTAGGTTGCTTGTCTGTTGGAACAGAGAGAATCAGAGAAATGGAGTATTTGGGAAAATCGTGAAATCTGCTGTAACCAAAACGAACCGGCAACCTTATCGAAAATTTGGAGGGCTCCATGATCAAACATATAACAGCAGACTTTTAAGTCGTTCTTATTGTCTTAGTTCCAGTCATCTTCGCTAGAAAAAGCTCTGTAAAATTAATCCACTGAATTACCTTTCATCAGTAGTGCTATTCTGTAAATATCTCACCGTGAAAACATGAGTGAAGTGATCTTAAAGTGAGCTGTCAATAGTGTCAACCTCTAGCATCAGGTGGAACGACGGCTCACTTCACGCTCACTTCACCTGAGTTATCACGGTGAGATGTTTACGAAATAGCACTACTGCAGCCTATTGCGTAACAAATTCACAATCGATATAATATTTTGTAAATTCTTCTCATCTCGTTGACGTTGCTATCTAAGGTTCAAGCAAAATAATACATAAATACTTAAATAAACTCACGGCTTCTTCCCATGGGGGTAGGCAGAAACTACAGAACGCCACCTGCTACGATCCTTACATACTACTTTTGCCTCGTGTACGTTCATACACTGGTCACACACTCACGTCGGTTACTAGTACTACGCACCTGACCTTTCTGAAGAACATCTATATAAATAAAAAGAGACGTCCTGACTAACTGACTGACTGTCTCATCAACGCCCAGCCCTTGGACCTAGAAAGCTGAAATTTTGCACAGAGGTTCCCTTTATAATGTAGACATAAGGAATCTATATAAATAAAAAGGGAAGTCCTGACTGATGCCGCCGGGGTCGCGGGTAGTTCGAAAGAGATACCGTGGCCCTGGCACGGGCAACTGAAGGAACACGGGTGGGTTTTAGTCAGTAAAGGTTTCACCAACGCCCAACCCAAACCCTTGGATCTAGAAAGTTGAAGTTTTACACAGAGGTTCCCTTTATAATGTAGACAAGGAATAAAGAAGGATTTCCCGGTAGTACGTTCCCGTGGGATATTTTCCGACATCCACGCGGGCAAAGTCGCGGCCTAAAGTTAGTCACCAATAAAACCATCATCAGCAAAACAATAATTGCAAAAAATTATGGTTTAATCTGTGCAGTGTTGAGATCCAAAGAATTTACTTATTTTAAAACGTTCAAATCTGAAAAAACGATAGATTACCTATTTGCCCCTGTTTTTCTACTGATTAATGATCACCATTAATCATGGAATTTGTAAAGGCAATCATGATAAAGTGCAACATTAATTAAAGCACATTCACAGCAAATTAAAGCGTAGGATCCTATATCTAGGTACACGATCAATTTCCGTACTGTTTACAGTATTGATACCAAAAGTGCAATATGTACTGAACTTGAAATGAATAGTCTGCCATACACATATATACTGGGTGCAATTTTAATCACCGTTATCCTCTTATGGGGGGTCAAATTCAAATTAAAATTCTTTATTGCGAACTAAGTGTATAACTTTGAAGATGTGAACAATAGTAGGTTCTTAGAACTTAGTTGCCTATTAAGGCATTGCAATTTAAATTGTTATAAATATTTAAAAACATAGGGGCATTGTATTCATCACCTGAAACCGCGAAAAAAATCAGCTACATTTTGACGAGTTATGCGAACATAAATGTATGGAACAGTTGATTTTATTTCGCGATTTCAGGTTTGGTTTTTGGTTTGATTTTTTAATCACCTTATCCTCTTAAGGAGTCATTATGAACAACCAAACGGTGGTGATTAAAATTACACCCTGTATAACTAAGCTACAGTTTCCTTGCCTAGTACATACGTTCCTATAAAATATGTGTGTGTACTCAAATAAGTCAAATAGCACTGTACTGCGCAGTATTTTCGCTAAGTACATAAGTAGACAACAATGTCTGAGCTAAGCAAGTCGCTTCAAGTACATAAGTAAATAATAATTTCAAAGCTACAAGCAAGATTTAAGGACGCTGTTACAAATGGGTAGTCAAATCATTACTTTTTACACAAAAGTATGTTTATTAAATAAAATGCTTTCGGTACACTTATCGAGAAAATGTACCTATTTAAAATTATGTTTATAGTTCAGAATCGTACCGTGCACATCTATCAACAATTTGGCCAAAAAACATTTTAAGAATGTAAAGCATTTTATTTAATAAACATACTTTTGTGTAAAAAAGTAATGATTTGACTACCCATTTGTAACAGCGTCCTTAATCAATATTTATGGTTTTTAAGGAGGAAAGAAGAAAGGAAGAAAAGATTGAAAAATATTTTTTTTTTACTTGCGTCTGGGTCCGACACACATTATCACACATGACGCACACAATGACCAACAAAAAAGCAATTTGAGAAAATTTTCGTCATGCTCACCCGACTGTCGATATGGGCGTCGACTTGCTCGGAGCCGTCTCACACTTAACACGGATTTTGAGCTAAACATCCTGTCGTCGTCAATAATGCCAAAAACAACGAGAGCAAACCCATCCATGTCATATCGGTAACCATTCCTAATTTGTACAGATGACAAAACCTTAATTTCGGAGGAGCTATCGAAGCACCCGGCATGGTCGAAGCTGGATGCTGTAGATTGTGGAGACAGTGCTGCCGATCGCATCATCGGTGGAGTCAACGCCGGGCTGGGCCAGTTCCCCTGGATCGCACGACTCGGATACATTGGTCAGCACTTAATAGCCACTACTATTTTTTGGTTCCTCAAAACGATCTGGCGTTTTGTTAAGGAAATGTTTGTTTTCCGTGGATAATCATAGGAAATGAGAGCTGCACCCTAATTGCGTAACACATTATCGATCGGAGTTGGTTTCATTTTGAAACAAATTGCTAATCCATTGCTTTATATGTTCGAAAAACGTAAATAACGCAATGAATGTTTTTGAACTGTCAAAATGAAACCAACTCCGATTGATAATGCGAAACCAGCAGGTTGTAAATCGTGTGGTATGTAAATCTTTAGTCTTCTTCATTTCAGTCCGCAACAAAAACCGCAATTATTCTAGATAAAGAACTGGTAATTTGTGTTTTATTATTACATAATGAATTGAAGATTAATAAATTAATACCTATTCATTAATAGAAATTGGGAACACAGATTATGTGTGACAGTGAATGTGAACTTCTATACATAACTGAGAACATTATCAACATTACATCATTTATTTATCCTCCCACTGGTTACACCAACGGAGTAAAATTACTTCATGTGCTGCTTTCCATCCATCCTGTGCGCGGTGGACATCGAACGGGCGGCCATGGGCATGGGTCAGCCACGCTAAGGCCTCTGCCTCGAATTTTGCGGGCAGCGGGGCGGCAGCGGCGGCGGAGCGGGAGCGGCAGGATTTTATGCGTAAAAACAAATGGACCGGACCTCGAAAACAGCGGCGCGGTAGCGGGGCGGGACAATGCGAGACGCGCCGCCGCCGCCGCCGCCGCCGCCCCGCTGCCCGCGAAATTCGAGGCAGAGGCCTTACGCTGCTGTCACGCAGCGTCAAGACACTTCTCCACAGTTCCATAACTCCATCCATATTGCGTATATTCTTTGCGATATAATTGAAACTCAATGAATTTTTCAAGATAAAAACATTTAGGTATTTTGAAAAAAAAACGAAAAATTTTGATGTGTCATCCTGTCATCATCATCACAGGTTTTCAAGTAGGTGGACTTGAAAACCTATGACTGTTAGTTACTTGCATATAATATAATACATCGGTATTACCACCACTGGAATCATTCTATCCTGGATCCTGTCCTAGGTTGTTGACAGTCAAAAGAAAGAAATGTATGTAATGTGTATATTATGTAGAAAGAAATATGAAAAAAATATGATATAAATGATCTTTTATATTGTACAGAGGACGATGAGATCGACTGGATGTGCGGAGGTGCGCTGGTCACCGACCGCCATGTGGTCACGGCCGCGCATTGTGTGCAGAAATCAGACTATGGATATGTTTTGTAAGTATTATTATATAGATGCATTTAGACCAAAATCTCGTTTTTGAAAACCAGTAAGAAATCCAAAAGATCAAAATTATCAAGGTTAGCCACGTTTTTCCGCATTTGTGAACTAGTAGATTTTTTTCTCCACAAGTACGGGGTTTCGCAGTGGCGGATTTGCAGTCTTGGCCGCCCTAGGCCTCCGGCCATGTAGTAAGTACCAGCCGCCCCTTTCTCAGCAATGAATTTACTTTATAGCCAACTTTTATCGAAATCTATTCACTAACTTTAATATCTGCTAGTTAGGTACTTACTGATTTTTTTTCGCGATTTCGGGTTTGGTCCAATAGTAAAAGTTGTTTATAATGATGAGTGCAGTGACCCCTAAAGAGGATATTGATCAATAACAGTAACCCTGTATGTTTTAAGATGTAAGAAAGTGATTTAGGAAGATTATTGTTATACGATGCGGTGCAGTGCGGCCCGCCATAATGTGCGCGAGCCTTTAGAATATTTAGGTACTTTCAGTTATTTCTTGTTATCAAGTGAATTTTTGTCAGATTGGGCGCCCCTAATATCTGGCCGGCCTAGGCCCGTGCCTACTGGGCCTTAGGGCAAATTTGCCACTGGTGTCTCGATTCATCATCATCTGCCTAGCCTTTTCCCAACTATGTTGGGGTCGGCTTCCAGCCTAACCGGATGCAGCTGAATACCAGTATTTCACATGGAGCGACTGCCTATCTGACCTCCACAACCCAGTAACAGGTAATACGAAACCCCTTGGTAAGACTAGTTGTCAGACTTTCGGGCTTCTGACGACCCGTAACAACTATCAAAGATCCACGAATGACAGCCGGGACCAACGGCTTAACGTGCTTTCCGAGGCACGGAGGAGTCTCGGTATGTAAAGATGGTCACCCATCTAAAGGCCAACCCCGGCAAGCGTAGCTTAACCTGTTGGATTGACCCATGCGGCTGTTATTACTTAGCCACGAGCTCCTCTCCCACTAGGGTCTCGATTCTGGAACATAATTTATATGTCCAGTAGCAAAAACAACAAGCTGTTTAGTTTATTAACTACTTACCTAAAAAAAATATTATTTTACCAATCAGGACTACAATTCGTGTGGGTGAGCACGACACTCGGACGGACCCAGACTGCGAACTGAAAGTGTGTGCCCCTGCCGTACAAGACAGAGGCATCAAGAACATCACCAGTCACCCGTTGTTCAACAAGCCAGCCTTCCACAACGATGTGGCTATCATTGAGTTAGACAAGCCTGTAACCCTGAATGGTAACTAAAATTGTATCGCAATCCGTCTATATGTCGCAGGCGATTTGTATGATTCCGCTTTTTACAAACGGCGTCGTCCGTTTAAAAACGCTCGCAGTTTTGAAATATGCCGAAGGCAAAATGTAAATTGCCTTGTCTCTATATAATATATGCCACAACATTTATTTTGACGGACAATTCAATCACCGTTTACAAAATGCCGCGGCAAATTGAAGTATTTAGTCCTATTTCTCAAGGCTCTCGCCGGCCACTGCCGCAGCACCGCTCGCTCGGCTCGCAAGCGGTTGGTCACAGTTCTAAACTTTTTTTTTTTTTTGTTGCCGGGGTGGAAAATCCTCATGGATGTCCCCCGCCCTGGGGTGAGCGGAGGGGTCTGTCAGACTCTTACTGACTAAAAACCACCCCGGTGTTCCCTTCCCACACCTGGACCGGGGATCATGGGAACTTGGGCGCCTTCCACGATCCCCGGCTAGTGCTGGCCCGCCTTTGCGGGCCTCCTCAGGCCTGCGAGGGGAGTGAGGTGCATTACCAGTAACCCTGTATACACTCCCACATTCTTGCAATTGCACTAAACTCAAATATAAGTTAGTAAGAAACCATTATAATACTTACTCTGTTGAATGTTTCAAGACTACGTGATGCCCATCTGCTTGCCTCACACGACTGAGCAACTGGCGAACCTTCGCATTGGAGACCAGATGACGGTGGCTGGCTGGGGAAAGATGAACATGACCACAGAGGAACGCGCTAAAGTACTGCAAGTTATTGGTGTGAGTACAAACCAGCCTTAGATTAGAAATTTGTAGTTGTGGGTGACTTTAAGTTGACAATGCGCTGCTTGAAGAAGGCGGGAAATTACGGAGTAGCCTGATCAGGGCTTTAGGACCTACGTCTTAATAAAACAATACTATTTTACCATTTTTAGATTCCGGTAGTTGCGCCCGCGTTGTGCGACTCTTTCGGTAAGGGGTTCAAAGTGGCTGATTCAGAGATCTGCGCAGGTGCAGAACACAATAAGGATGCATGCGGGGGTGATTCAGGAGGTCCGCTCATGAAGGTAATTTATAATCCACTAACTTAACAGTCAGCAGCTCCACTCTCATTTTAGGGTTCCGTACCAAAATGGAAAAAAGAAACCCTTATGGTGCGACTCAGTCTGTCACAGCTGGATATCTCAAGAACTACTAATGCTATCAACTTGAAATTTGGAACAGTTTTAGATGACGTTTGCACAACTATTTTGCAAATAAGAAAGAAAAAAAAATATTTTTATTTCTGAAGTCTTCTGAAGAAGGGGTCTTAAAAATTCGAAGTGGGGTTACTAGGGCATGTGGGGTATCTTATGTAAGAACGCTGTTTGCACATTCTCAAAAACATTTTTATTATTTTTTTTAGGCCGCAAAGTTTTCGACTTATGATGAAAAATGTAAAAAAAATACCGTTCCTTATCTCCAAATTTTGCATAGAGAAAAATCTGAAATTATTCTATGTGATAGAAGTTTATGTAAAGATTACAGGAACAATAAAACGATGTCTCTAAATAGCACACTTTTTCAGAAATAGGAACGCAACCCTCGGTGCGCGAGTCCGACTCCCTCTTGTTTAGTGTGCCAGATACATCCCATTCTGCTAGAAATCAGACAATGATTTAATATCAGTCATTTGTTATATTCGAAATTCCAGACTGGTTATATAAATCGTAGCTTTCATTTCATAATGTTTTGACCTCGCCTCATCGTGGCCGTTAGTACAATAAGCGCCACGAAAGATGAGACTTGACACACCACGTGGTTTGACTTGCGCAGTAGACGATTTTAGGTATCTTTAGCGGTATGAGGTCTGAACGCGGGAAAGGACCGGGCGTCATCGAGGCAGCGGAAAGAGCGCGGAAGGCGCGGTCAAGTCTCCATCTTTCGTGGCGCGTATTATACTCATGGTAGTTATCTTCTCCTCTAGTCGGCACAATTACTACTCTACAATCTTTAGGCAAATAGCTCATGCCCGGGTCAGCAAGGATCGTAGCGAGGTTGTTTAGCTGAGGCTAAAAACTCTACGTAATGACATGCACTAACTTGACAAAAACTTTGAAACAGAATTAACAGGTACTTAGGTGGTAGGTAGTTAGTGGGAAGGCAACGTTCACGATATATATTAGGTCTTTACCTATGCAATTGCCGTTCTGCAGTACTGGCCATTTCAAATCAAAATAATTTTTGTTTGGCTAAGAATTCTAATTTCAAATTAATTTTATTTTAAAAACATGGATTTTTTTTCCAAAAGTAGTCGTTTGTTTATTGATTAGTGTTACATTTTCATCGCATTTCAGTCTTTTTCGTCATCATGGATACGTTAAAAATTCGAGTAATTATGGAATATGAGCACCGTCGTGGCAGCAACGCGGCACAAGCGGCACGCAACATCAACGACGTTTACGGAGCTAACACTACAAACCAACGCACCACTTGTTATTGGTTTGCTCCCTTCCATTCTGGAAATTTCGACCTGAAAAATGAACCTCGCGGTCGTCCGAAGACTTTGATCGACAATGACGAATTAAAGGCGATTGTGGAAGCTGATGCTACACAATCTACGGCTGAATTAGCAGCAGCTTTCGACGTTAGCGTCAAAACAATATTGGTCCATTTGCGTCAAATTGGCAAGGTAAAAAAGCTTGACAAATGGGTGCCCCACGAACTCAATGATCGCCAGCGCGAAGTACGCGTCGAGACGTGCCTTGCACTGCTCAACAGACACACAAATGAAGGAATTTTGAACCGCATTGTTACCTGCGATGAAAAATGGATTCTGTTTGATAACCGCAAGCGCTCAGCAAGTTGGTTGGATCCTGGTTCAGCACCTAAACAATGCCCTAAACGAAAACTTACCCCTAGAAATGTGATGGTCACTGTTTGGTGGTCTAGCGCCGGTGTGATTCATCACAGCTTCTTACCAAACGGGGTGAGCATTACTTCAGATGTGTACTGTGAAGAACTGAACACAATGATGGAGAAGCTGGCACATCTCCAACCAGCATTGGTCAATCGCTCGTCTCCGCTGCTCCTGCACGACAACGCGCGACCTCATACTGCACAGCAGACGGTCTCCAAGTTTCCAAGTTGCAAGAACTGGGGTTGGAAGCTCTCCGTCATCCGCCCTACTCACCAGACCTTGCGCCTACAGACTACTACTTTTTCCAGAAATTGGATAACTTCTTGGCGGGAAAAAAATTCAATACCCGAGAGGCAGTATAAAATGCCTTTGAAGAATTTGTTGCCTCCCGTCCAGCTGATTTCTTTAAGAAGGGCATCAATAAACTGCCATTGCGTTGGCAAAGATGCATTGATTGCATGGGTGATTACTTCGATTAATACAAATAAAAAATGCATGAAAAAAATTCGTTTAAATTTTTCCATACAAAACGGCAATTTCATAGGTAAAGACCTATTAATATCTTGTCTGAATTATGAAGAAGTATGTCTCAATATGACTGACATGCCTACTTCTTCACTATTCAGACCATTATTATATATCGAAAACGTTGTTTTCAGTATGACTGAAATGTACATTATTTATAAAATATCTTGTAAAATAAATCTAACCTTGACAATGTGGTAAATGGTATTGATTGGTCACGTTGATACAACTATGAGGTATTTCTCTGCAATTTTATCAATATGCTATAGGAAATAAACATGCCAACCTCGCTATTTAATAATAATAATTGTCTAAGTATGATATTTTGATACTTTAGTGATGTGTGTAGGTATTTTAATCAAGAAACTGATTAGGTATTACATTACAGAAAAATTCAATGATTCACCTTAGTGTATTTCCACAACAGCGGCTCCATTTTGATCAGATTCTTTGACGGAGACTTTTTAGCTGTTGTGTTTTTTTTTTGCTTGCCAGAACATCATTTATTTTAAATCAACGCTCGAAATACGTCACGTCCTTTTTTTTATTTCTCTTCTTGTTCCATATATTTGCTAGTATATGCCTTTTCCGGCCAATCTCCACTTAATAACTAATTTATTTTTTATTCTGTAATTTCCCAGGTATTTGATACACCCGATGGGCCCAAGAATTACTTAGTTGGAGTGGTTTCCTTCGGGCCCACGATCTGCGGCATCAAGAAGCCTGGAGTCTACGCTTCAGTGTCGCACTTCCTCAAATGGATTCTAGATAATCTAGTCTAACTCAAACCTTCTGTAATGATTTATGAATCTATTAGTAGTTTCTATTGTAGTTTTATATGTACATACGCTAACAAAATAATGTAGGCCATATTTTATTTTAAAATAAACACGCTTGACGCCCAAAGTGATTTAGTAGAACATTTATTAATTAAATTAAATTTTATCAATAAACAGTGCACAAGTGAAAAAAAATTCAATAGGTACACACGGCTACACATCAAGCTATACATTTCCAGTTTACACTGATCTCTCATTGTGAGGAAATCCTATACAATGCCAGATTAGCAATGGAAATGTGTAGCTTGATCTGTAGCCGTGCGGCAGGCGTACGAAAAATAATTACAATATCCCTCTTTCTAAGGCCTATCAGTCACGGTTTCCGAGTCCGAGTATTTGTCATCGATATCGATTCTATTCAAGAATTCTGTCACATCGCCGGTGTACGTCTCGGCTGTGTCGTTAATTGAAACTTTGCGAGATCTAGTGGGACTGTTGTAATGATAGGATTTGTTCCTCGAGCTGCGCTTCTTCGTCGACTTCCTTGGTGACAGTTGTAAGCTGTCTAATGGCGCTGACAGAGATCGTGGCGCGTAGTATCTCTCGAAGAGCATCGGCTGCTGCTGCACCCTTCCGTACATCAACTCCATCTCGTGAAGGAACTCCTCTCGTCTCATTCTCTCCTCATCACGCCGAGTTTGTAGTCTCATTGCAATATCCTCTTCATGACTAAAAAAATTTATTAACAGTTGCTTGAGAATGTCCACATTCCTAACAACCAATTTCTCACTATGATGTATTTATCATTTTTTTTTTAAATAAAATTAAAATGCTACAAATACGACTTCTAAAATTGTTAGTTAGTAGAAGAACTAAACAAAGCTTGAACCAGGAATATGAAAAATTATTTAAGAAGTGTAATATATTACCAGTTGACATGAAAGTAAAAATGACCATGATTCTTGAACAACATAATAGTAGCGAACACAAAAAAGAAAAGGTACATAACTACCCAACCCGACATGCAAAGAAAAAGAAACTACTTGTGCCCAATGTAAATAACTATTATGGTAAGCGTACGAGATGATGGATTACACCCACATTATTTAATGAATTACCTGAAGGAATAATCGATCGTGTCAAAAGTAAAAATCACCTAAAGAGTGTCCTAAGGAAACATTACCTGTCCATGTGTCCATAGTTGCTGTGGTCGGTTGGCGGCCTCGGTCTGCTAATGTCGTGAGTCCTAAGGTAAGACTAAGTAGGTAACATGGAATGGTCTCATGACATTCGTTGACTGATGCCTCTGAGTATAGTGTAGTAGTTATGATTGTAGAATCTGTGGTTGTGTGGATAACTACTCTGTATTCACATACGGAGTCTTTGCCTACAGAGCCATGGTCTTAGTTTTTAACTTGGAATTAATTTTAATTTGAATATGTATTTAAGCAAACATTCGTGCAAAATCCGCGAGAACCTACTGCCGACAAATTGCTCTGCAGTTTGGCAGGGATAAAATTGTATCACTAATGATTAAATAAATAAAAAAATAAAAAATCTAATTTATCAAAACAGCACCCATCCTAAAATTTCTTACGACATTCACCGGTAAAAACCAGTTCACTATGTCTTAGGTATATGGTTAGGTATTAAACAGTAGGTAGGTACCTAACATTCAGTTATTAAATGATTTGAGCAAAACATAAAAACATGTCGTGTTTTGAGGAAACTAATGCATTTTGAAAAAAAACATTAAAAAAAAAACAAAACAAGTCATTTCGAAGAGGATGGTGCGCGTGCGACAAAACAGGATTTGAATACCAATTGGCATCATATGACATTCTGGTTGCTCTTACATTTTAATATTGTAAACTAACTTGTTTTTAACAAGATGCCAAGCAGGTTTCGATCGGAGCTGGCGATCTCTAAGCCGCATCTCGTTGCGCCGACGTTGTTCTGCCACCTGTGAAGCTGCCTCCATTTCAAACCTTCTCCTGACCGCTTCAGCTCTAAGTAAAGCAGCTAGGTTAGACCTCCCTGAGGCAGAAGCCCGGAGATCGAGGGCAGAGTACGCACGTGCACCTGGGCCATTCCCAATCCCACTTGTACCACCACTCTCGGTGCTTTTGTTTTCGGAATAAATTTTCATTGCAACATCATGCATCTAAAATTAGAAATAATTTATAAAGAAAATCTGTGAATTATTCTATAAACTGAGCATACTGTAAGAAAATAGGATTAATAATAACACACTTTCTTAGCAGCTCTATCCGCTGTGTATAGCCGGAACGGCTGTGGACTTGTAGTGATGAAGTCTTCCTTATGATATTTATCTCGCTTCTTCCGATCTTTCGTAGGGCTTGAGCATCTTTGTCGGTCGGAGGAGGAAATGGACGGTACACCTGGAGAGGGGTCTATGGGCAGGTCGCTATGAGCCGCAGGTGTCGAAAGGCGACTGCGGTCCCGGGCCGCCATCGTCCCCGGATAATTTGCGCTTCGTAACATTTCGTCGGCTCTAATACGTTTATTCATTGATCTGAAATGTAATTAAAAGGAAAACCTGTCAATAATGGAACCATGCTTTGGAAAAATGCATCTAAGCAATTTAGATGCCTGCTTTAAATCCAGGATCAGGAGAACAACTCTCACGGTTTCATGATCAAAACACACTTCCATCCATCAACTGTGATGGTTCAACCAGTTGAGGAAGCAAAATAATATTAGTAGGTATAACGGTCAGTTACCTGAAAAAGTCATCCTCTCTCATTTTGTCGTAAAAGTAATTGGAAAACAAGTTTTTAGGCACGGGTCGAGCCCTAAATCTTTTCTTCTTTTTACTTTTAGGCAAAACGTGAATAGCTCGTTCACACATTCCGCCCAGCCCCTTTTCTTCTCTTTTTGTGAAACTAAAAGGTTTCATTTGAGCTCTTAACTCTGCCTCACTATTTATCTTTGTTATTGCACGTCTGCAAAATGTAAATGGAACTAATAAGCATGCTTCTTGAATGAACAGCGCAGCGCCAGGCCATGATGAGAAAGACATTAATGAGCTAAAAAGCCTAGGAAAGAAGGAAGAATAAGTAAGAATGACGATTGCAATCAAATTCAAAAAAAATAAATCGTGAATTTATTCAAATGTGCGACTCAATAAAATTGTGCTTTGTGTTCCACGAATCTGGAATGTTGTGGTGGAACCATCATGTTTTTTACAATTAAGTAATAGGTAGGTTATATAAGAAGGCTAACTTCTCATATTACCTAGTCATTGTGAAATTCTACAGCTGATTATGATTACTCACGTCTGCAGCAGTAGCCTAAGAGTTCAGCCAAACAAAATACTGATAAGAAATCGAAATTTAACCAAATTCCCCTGGCAGCTAACCGGATATAGTATACCAACATGAATTTTTCCACTAATCATTAAAAAAAATTAAGTTAGGAATGGATAGGGAAGTACCACGTACCTACCTATCAATGGCTTAAAGGAAAATAAAATCAACAG
Source organism: Cosmia pyralina (assembly GCA_946251885.1). NCBI lineage: Eukaryota > Metazoa > Arthropoda > Insecta > Lepidoptera > Noctuidae > Cosmia > Cosmia pyralina. Next base: position 13,015,244 of record OX276360.1, read on the forward strand.
CGTGCTTATCTTACATACCTAATGAAGACCAGAATTTTACGAATTGACCTAAATGTGGTAATGAGGCAAATGTTCCTGACTATTCTGATTCAAAAAACCAAACTAACTACTATAGTAGATACAAACGAAATAAATGGAAGTATAAGTAGGTGGCATCTAAGTGATTAGATAGCATTAAAATCAAGCAAAATCAAAGGAAGACGTAAAATAAAAGTGTAGTCTAATAAGCATACAGGAGCTTTCATGACGAATGGAAACCTCATTGCTTGGTCCTCTAGGATCTTATCGTAGAGAGGGATGCGGGATTCGATCGGAACTGGCTTGGCTCTGAATTTCTTCCTCTCGCGCTTCTGGTGGAGCATGTCTTCTGAAAACGATTTGCGGAGACACCGGAGTTCGGTAACTATGCGCTCTTCTTCGTCCCTGAGAAAAATCAACATTAAACTTGTTCAGCCGAGTTTTTGCTCATGTGCTGTGCCATTCAGTTCTTTGTTAACTTTTACAAAAGGAAATGCTTGTTAGAACAGAGGTATGCACCATAATGTTAAACCATATTTTAGGTGGAGGTTTTGGGTCTGATTAAAAATATTGCTCAAAGCATCTTTTTGTCGGCTATTAGCGTTAGGTATCTTAACTTTCTGGTATTCCGTAGGTTGTTTTTAGTTTTCCCTATAATTTTTCGATATTTACCCACCTCTCAGTCATCTTAAAGGGTTTTGGAATTGTAATGCTCTTCCTGCGTCGAACAGGCGATCCAGAACGTTTCGATCTCAAAGGACTTGAAGGCATACTTTGCGTTTTGAACTCGTCTCCATCGTCAAAATCTACTTTACTCATAGGACTATCATACTTCTTCCCGTCAAAAAAATCATCGAACTTCTCATCGACTTCATTTCTACTTTCAAACTTAGCGTCATTCCATGATATCGAACACGCTGAATGATTCCTTTTCGGACGTTCGTTTCTTGTCTTTTCTAAATTACTTTTCATTGGAGCAATTTTTGAATCTGCGTGGCCATGTTTCTTGTCCTCTGCTAAACTTTTCCTAACAGGTCGTTTTAGACATGTCTCTGAAATATTGGTAGGTATGGGTTTCGAGCGCATTAAAGCTGGACTAGGTGTTTCATAATTTATTTTGATATTATTTGTATTATTCGATCCCGTAGATAATTTTCTCCTTGTTACGCGATTTGATTTAGATTTAATACCTTTTGTCATTACTGTCGGCAGTCTACTGTTTTCCTCTGTTTTATCTAATAAATCATCTAGAACTTTGTCACCGTGTCCATTGCAATCATCTCTATATTCAATAGCCATACCTAGCATAACTTTCTTTTTATCTCTCAAAGATTTTAGTGTGGAATAAAACTCTTCGGTGGGTAAATGGTTGATATCATTATAGTCTGGAATGCTACGATAAAAATCCTTCATTTTATCTGCATCCACATCTGCGGCAGCAACAGAACACAGTGAAGAAGAATCAATAGAACACTGCTGGTTAGTATGTATCTTCCCCTTCCGTTCATAAGCAGACTTCGGCATTTTACTAACGGGATCTACAGGAACTCTTAGGCAAGAGTTATTAAACACACTAGTATGATGTGTCATGCCGATTATAACCATAGAAACATTGTGAAAGAATATAAAGATCGCATTTTCTTAATGCATGTTTTTACAGTGTTTGTTGTCATTGTAGTCACTATGGAAGCCATAATGTGGGACCGCAATTTTAGCATTCATCTTTAACATTATTTGAATTTCCACCGATCCAGTAGGTATTTAATACAACTGTGCTATTAATAAAATACCTTTTTAAATTAAATTGTCTTATTAAATTCTTATTACATTTTAAATTTTAGTAAATTATATTAAATCTTATTAAATTAAATTGTAATAAATTATCTTAAAGTACCTTTAAATAAATTATAATAAATACTCTTATCGAATCACAGAGTAATGAAATTGCAATATTAAAATGAATTTTCTGCGTAAGTTGCTACGCACCAGGGTTTGCACTTCAGAAAAACGCACCTGTTGTTTTGACATTAGAGTGGTGCCAGATTAGGCGACATTTCGCCATTTAGGCTACTTGAAAGGGTGTCCGCGTGACCAATTTTTACGATCGATTCGATTCGATTAGGCTATCTCAGAAAAAAATAATTTGGCTTCATCCATATTATCTCAGGAACGATAAAAATATCCCGTAATAAAAACGCTTTCAACGGAACATCACCATTTTTTAACGTTAATAAGAGAGAGAGAGAGAGAGACAATAGAGAAATGTCACAGAATATTCTGAACCGAACGACATAAAGTTGACATTGGCTTATAGTGTTGAATGACGTCAAGTACTCATTCATGCATTTTGGTGGATTTTAATTTACGTTTAAAAATTTTATATTGCATTCAAATACATATATATCGTTAATTTTGTGTATGATACGTACGATACTTACAAATGAATTAAAATAAAAGTTTGGATTTTCTAGTGGTTTGAATGTATGGTTCTTAGGTTGTAGCCTTGTACTATAAAAATGGGAAAACGGGGAAAATCAATATATGGACCTACGGGGAAAAATCAAGTTTTTTTTTAAAGTAAGTAGGCACGCACGGCTACAGATCGAGTTATACATTTCCAGTATAAGCTGATCTCGCATTGTATAGGATTTCATTACAATGTAAACTGGAAATGTATAGCTTGGTGTGTAGCCGTGTGTACAGACAACAGCACATGAGGTTATACCAAACTGTCAAAAATCTCCAAATGATTTTAAGCAATTATATTATAAGTAAAAAAAGGTAGATAGGTTATACACGCTCCGCAAGAGGTACGTCAAAATCTGGCTAATTAGCCACATTTTCGTCGTCTTGTCTCTTTTTCGCTCTCGATAAATACGACATGCCATTGCCATCCTACTTCCACTTTTCATCTTGTGCCGTTTTTGAACATCGGATGTTGGGTAGATATCCTATCTACGTCTTTTTACTTATAATGGTGCCGATTCTGTTGTGCACAAACTAAACTTAATTTAGGCTATTGCTAACTTTTTCTCTCTATTATGACAAGAAAGGGACGGAAGTAAATTAGAGCTGTCAAATTAGTTAGAACTAATTTTGCCATAGACATTTAGACGACACGTAAAAACATGTCGACTAAAAAACACGGTGAAGCGTAAGGCGTGAACTTGTTTGACATCTCCAACTTAGTTCATAGCTATGGCCGTCCTTTTCTCGCGCTGCCTGTTAGTAAAAGATAGCGATTCTCTAATTTTAGTTCAGTGCGTTCACAAGAGAATCGGCACCAATATCATTTATTTTAAATCTTAAAATGTTGATGGTTATGTTCAAAATCCAATGAGAAAATTTGACCGTTTGTAGTAATTTGACCTGCTGCTGTGTGTACGCACGGCTACAGATCAAGCTATACTTTTCCAGTATAAGCTGATCTCGCATTGTATAGGATTTCCTTACAATGAGAGGTCAGTATAAACTGGCAATGTATGCAATGCAATGCAGGTCAAGCTACCCGAAACTGTCAAATTTTCCCAATCAACCTTGAATCTAATGCTTTAGCGATAAAGATGAAAATCTATTATAGAAATTTGACAGATTGTAGTAGCTTGATGTGCTGGCGTCTGTACATTCAAGTGGTTCATTTACATTTTCAGGCATTTCTTCTTAAAAACATAAGCAACTGTATTATGAAATTATTCTTATTTCGCAAAAAAACAGTGAGGTATCAGACATATAATTTGGCGATTTAGGATACTTTGCCGAAAAAAAAATTTGGCGACTTTAGGCTACTTGAGCCAAAAATTTTGGCAACCTCTGGCAACACTTTTAGAAGAGTGTTTGCACGGTGTTTGCCAAAGTGTTTGCAGTGACAACTGACAACTTTGACATTGTCAAGACGTCAAAACAAAAATAAAAATTCATAAATCTAACCTACAAATAAATAGATATATTTAACGAAAGCGGTAAATTTTCGTATAATAAAAACGTAAAAAAAAATATGTGCAAATAAGTCGCCGACATCTATAGCATATACTTACTATTTTTCAAAAAGTAGTAGTTAGAACAAAGACAATAATACTTACTTAGCTAGAAGCATTTTTCGTTTTTTTACAAACAAAAAAAATACATTACAGCGAAAATGTTAAGCAACAACGTAAAGCGACTATTATTACGTCAAATAAAATGCAATATCAAAAGTGCAAGTGTTCGTGCATTGAGCGCCGCAGTAGTCGCAAAACCGGCCAATAATTTCAAGGGTGACTATGATGTGATCATCGCCGGCGGTGGAATGGTTGGATGCACCCTCGCTTGTGCGCTAGGTAAACATTTTTGTAACATATTGGGTGCCTAACAAGCAATCGGTTCTACCTGGTCTTTCCAGTATCATCTGGTAGGACATGTCTTTCATTATAAGTATTGTCAACACTGCTTATGGAGTCTACAACAACAGAAACATCACAGATTGCTATCCTAAAAAAACGCTAAGAAAAAAAGCAAAAACTGAAATGTCTCCTGTGAATGTGCCTGTAATTACACCAACAAGCAACAAACCCAAAAAGTACCTGCTCCTTTTATAAAATTTGACTAATGTTGCAATTATTCAAAAGATATCTACTAGCTACCACTAAATAAATACCAATTGATTATAGCTTAGTAGGCAAATAAATATCTATGGAATTACCACAAACTGTGCCTAATAAACAATTAAATTTTTAATTTTCCAGCAAAAGACTCATTATTGTCAAGTTTAAAAGTTTTGCTGTTAGAAGGAAGTCCAAATAAGACTTTTCAACTGAAGCCAGAATACAGCAACAGAGTGGTGGCCCTCAACCAGAACACCAAGACTTTGATGAACTCACTGGACGTATGGAGGCATGTCGAAAATATGAGGTTACAACCTGTCAGAAATATGCAAGTAAGTTTAATGTTATACATGGTGTCTTTTTTATTTGAGTGAATGATAGTGTGACAGTTGACAGGGGTTGGGAGAATGAAAGAAGAAAATGTGTTGCGCCAACCTCAAGTAACATGGGATAAGCCCAGCAAGATGGTGATGATGGAGTCATTCTTAGTTACAAATATTTTACTTCTTATTTTTAATTATAGTTTCAATCATAATCAGGCTATAATGTTCCCACTGCCTCCTCTTGGTGAGAGGGAGTGGGCCGTAATCCACCAACACAATATAGTTTCCAATACCAATTCATAAAATTAACTGCAGCCTACTGTCATCATTTCTTACAAAAATATCCACTGCTGACCTTAGAGGCCTACTAATATTATAAACTTGAAAGTTTGTGAGGATGGAGGGATGGATGTTTGTTACTCTTTCACACTTAAACTACTGAATGGATTTTGATGAAATTTGGCACACAAATAGTTTATAACCTGGATTAACACATTTATCCCGATATTCCTACGGGTTCTAGACGTACGCTGATGAAACCACGGGGCGCTGCTAGTCACCCGTAAACAAGAAACCACTTTAATTAGAGTAGAAATATTAATTTATCGATATTAAAAGTTGTTCACCGCCAGTGTCCGCAATGGTACTTAGGTATACATTTTAATATACATTTCTTCCTTTAGGTATGGGATGCCTGTTCGGATGCTATGATAGGATTCAGCAGCGCCGAGATGCTGGATGACGATGTTGCCTACATTGTAGAAAATGATGTCATGCTACATGCCATCAACAAAGAATTAAATGCAAAAACACCACAGTCTAAAAATGTCAGCATAGTATATGATTCTAAAATTGCTGGCTATCAGCTGCCGAAACAAGGAGATTTCAAGACCAGCCCAAAAAGTCTTGTTGAAATGGCCAATGGAGACACATACACATGCCAGCTTCTGGTAAGTCAGTATATTAATTAATTTTACCTATTAATTAACAAGTGCATGGTTCGAGCAAAGGAATGGTAGCTACTTGTCAAAGGTGATAAATAGTGATCGGATAATCGGATGCATATTTACCTAAAGTTAATATTTGGCTAACAAACTATGGAAGCGGCTTCTTAATATTTTTTTTCTTAATATAAATACCGGGATTCCAGAAAATGTGGAAATGTACAACTAATCGGATACATGGTATGGAAAGGACTTCTTATAAAATGTAGTTTTATTTATTTAAAAATACCAGGAAATCGGGATCACATAAATATTCCGTTTGTTACACGTGGTCCCCGCGAGAAATGCAAAGCTGCCGATTTAAAATGGATGTCCCTGGAAGGTCCGTCAATATATCGGTGGGGTTGTTTTCATAGGTTCGAGGGTGTTGAAGCCGATAGTGACATTAAAATGTAAATCCAAGATGGCGGCTGGGAACATGTTAAATTTTTCGTCATGGGTGTCGTTTTCATGGTTTTCGAGAGTGTTAAAGCCGATAGTGACGTTAAAATGTAAATCCAAGATGGCGGCTGCGATTTTTTTTTTTCAATTTTTCGTCATGGGTGTCGTTTCCTTGGTTTTCGAGGGTTTTAAAGCCGATAGTGGCGTTAAAATGTAAATCCAAGATGTCGGCTGCAAAATTTTCAAACTTTTCGTCATGGGTCTCGTTTTTATGGTTTTCGAAGGTGTTAAAACCGATAGTGGCGTTAAAATGTAAATCCAAGATGGCGGCTACAAAATTTTCAAACTTTTCGTCATGGGTGTCGTTTTTATGGTTTTCGAAGGTGTTAAAACCGATAGTAATGTTAAAATGTAAATCCAAGATGGCGGCTACAAACATTTCAAATTTTTCGTCATGGGTGTCATTTTCATGGTTTTCGAGAGTGTTAAAGCCGATATTGACGTCAAAATGTAAATCCAAGATGGCGGCTGCGATTTTTTTTAATTTTTCGTCATGGGTGTCGCCATGGTTTTCGAGGGTTTTAAAGCCGATAGTGGCGTTAAAATGTAAATCCAAGATGGCGGCTGCAAAATTTGCAAACTTTTCGTCATGGCTGTCGTTTTCATGGTTTTCGAGAGTTTTAAAGCCGATAGTGGCGTTAAAATGTAAATCCAAAATGGCGGCTGCAAAATTTTCAAACTTTTCGTCATGGCTGTCGTTTTCATGGTTTTCGAGAGTTTTAAAGCCGATAGTGGCGTTAAAATGTAAATCCAAAATGGCGGCTGCAAAATTTTCAAACTTTTCGTCATGGGTGTCGTTTTCATGGTTTTTGAGGGTGTTAAAGCCGATAGTGACGTTAAAATGTAAATCCAACATGGCGGTTGCCAACATTTTATTTTTTTTTTTTGTCATGGGTGTCGTTTTCATGGTTTTCGAGGGTTTTAAAAACGATAGTTATGTTAAAATGTAAATTCTAGATGGCGGCTGCAAAATTTTCAAACTTCTTGTCATGTGTCGTTTTCATGGTTTACGACGGTTTTAAAGCCGATAGTGGCGTTTAAATGTAAATCCAAGATGGCGGCTGCCAACATTTAAAAATATTTTGTCATGGGTGTCGTTTTCATGGTTTTCGAGGGTTTTAAAGCCAATAGTGGCGTTAAATTGTAAATCCAAGATGGCGGCTGTAAAATTTTCTAACTTATCGTCATGTGTGTCGTTTTCATGGTTTTCGAGAAAGCCGATAGTGGCGTTAAAATATAAATTGTTTTCATGGGTTTGGAGTGTGCTAATGCCGTTAGTGAAGTCAAAATGCGTGACGCTTGGCTGATGCTTAGTTAACTAACCCTGCGTCAGCGCAGCGTATCGCGTTTCAACCTGAAAACACGTGTGATAGTAATTAAAAAACCATCAATCATCTTGCATTTACATTTTAATGTCACTATCGGCTTTAACACCCTGGTAAAGCATGAAAACGACACCTATGACGAAAAATTTGAAAATGTTCGCAGCGGCCATCTTGGATTTATATTTTAATGTCACTGTCAGCTTTAACACCCTCAAAAAGCAAGAAAACGACACCCATGACGAAAAATTTGAAAATTTTATCAGCAGCCATCTTGGATTTATATTTTAATGTCACTGTCAGCTTTAACACCCTCGAAAAGCATAAAAACGACACCTATGCCGAAAAATTTGAAAATATTCGCAGCCGCCATCTTGGATTTACATTTTAGTGTTACTATCGGCTTTAACGCCCTCGAAAGCCATAAAAACGACACCCATGACGAAAAATTTGAAAATGTTCGCAGCCGCTATCTTGGATTTACATTTTCATGTCACTATCAGCTTTAACACCCTTGAAAACCATAAAAACGAAACCCATGACGAAAAATTTGAAAATATTCGCAGCCGCCATCTTGGATTTACATTTTCAGCAGCTTTTACTATGGGACCAACTCTGAAATCACGAAAAATTTACTATGTTTGATACAAAAGTTTAATACCTACTCGACAAAAATGTATGAAACAGCTGATTTATGTTTCGTGATTTAGGGTTGATCCCATAGTGAAAGTTGTTTATGAGAAAAACACCCTGTGAAAATTTAGTGATAAAAAAGTTACCCTCTAATAGTCAAAAAATACTTAATTTATCAATTCCGGAATCGCGACAATTTGACGATCGATACAAAAGTGCATTCCATATTAGCCAAAACCTAAACGTAACTAAATATACATTCCATTCTATAATCAGCACTCTAAATTTGTGAATCCCGGAATTCCGGGATTTTTTTGATACAATAGTGCAATCCATATTAGCCAACACCTGAACGCAAGTACCTAACTAAAACATTCGATTCCAAAATCAGAACTTAAAAATTGTCGTTCCGGAATCCCGGGATTTTTTCGATACATAAGTGCAATCCATATTAACTAACATCTGAACTTAAGCAAATTATACGTTCGATTCTATAATCAGAAGTCAAAATTGGCCGATGCCGGAATTTTAGGATTTTACAATCCAAAAGCCCACTCCATACTTAGCCAACACCTCAACTTTAGGTTAATATGCATCCGATTATCCGATCTCTAGTGATAAAAGATGACCTAGGAATAATGTGAACATTCACATTATTTTGTGCAGTGCACTGAATCACTACCAGTTCAGTGGCTTATCCTCATATACCCTGGACAGTTTATGTGCTTTCTTTCTCATATATCCTTTTTTTTTTTTTTTTTTTTTTTATAATTAATTACAACGGCTTGCGCCAATGACAGTAATTAATAGGTAAAACATAACATAATTCAAAAACAAATAACAAGTCACAAGTCAGAGATCAAACATACTTAACAATAACTAGAGGAAATAAAATAATATAAAACAGAATAAAGTGATAACAACATACAACCTATTTACCTAACAGACATAGCTTTCACAAAACATGAGACAGTTTGACATGATCACCTTGAGTGTGTCATTAAAGATGTCACATTCCGGGACTGTCTCCATTAAGGCGTTTAAAGCACCATGCATGCGACACAACGGGGATTGCGCGCGCGACACAGTGCGGCAATGGGATATGGCGAACAGCCGGTGTCGTCGAGTAGGCCTATGACGCAGGTAGTTGTTAGGCACATAAAGTGTACACAAAGTATTGTGCAGCTCTGGGGAATCTACCATGCTCCTTAAAATTTTTATGGCTATTAGGATCTGATCTCTGGCTCTACGCACTGAAAGGGAATTATATCCTAACATTCCCAGCAAGAAAAGAGTAGGATACATAAATGGATAATATCCGTAAATCTTCTTATATAAAAAAACGCAGGAAGGCTTTCTGAACCTTTTCAATCAACAATTCATATGTGGATTCGTGGGGATTCCAGACGGCTGCAGCAAATTCTAACTTACTTCTAACTAGACAGTTAAATAATAATTTGATGACAATAGGATTATTGAAATCACGGGCATTGCGTAGGACAAAACCTAGGCGTCTGTAAGATTCTGAAGCTAGAGCAGACATGTGTGCATGGAAAGTCAATCCGCAGTCAAATGTCACGCCAAGATCTCTAATGGTTGACACGCGCTTTATTTCAACACCTGCTAAGGTATAGGTGGCATGTGTAGGTTGTAACTTGCGGCTAAAGGTCATGGCGTAACATTTACCAGAATTAAACATCATTTTATTATCTATACTCCACTTATGGATTCGGTCGATGTCACTTTGAAGATGTTCGGGAGTTACATCCTCATCTGGTGCTGCAGTCATTCAAGTAATAAATAGAAACTTTGTATAATAATTAATATTGTAATTGTTTTATGGTAGACATAACAATTATATGTAACAACTGTAAACTTTGTCATAAACAACATTCTCTGAAATGACGCGCCCCACTACCGCATTTACCGTAGTATACGGATTCAAATTTAAGTAGTGGGGCGCGTCATTTCAGGGTGGACAAGCTATATATGTATATAAATGATTAAACATGGTAAAGTTTCAAAAGCATAACCTTTCTATACTAAGTAGAAAATATCATACACCAGCACCAGTTTTCTAGACTAGTCCATAACCCATATAAAAACACACTATCGATAATAATAGCATAAGAAATAATACATGCATTAGGTCTGTATGAAAACTGCAATTTAGGGTGGCTGATTGAGTTTGTTTTCTATTTGACTTAGCCTTAATTCTGTGTTATCAATTAATTTGTTTACCCTCTTTGTTAACTCTAATAGCTGTGTTTTTATATCGACCATGCATATTTCTTGAATTGCATTGATATTGAGTGATGTTGGTCTGATTCTGTCAGCATTTGACGCAGATGTTGTTCTCTTTCTCCGCTCAACTTGCTGGCTCTCTACCGAATATCTGTCATACAAATTACTTCTTCTCTTGACTAGATCTTGTTTTGTAACATCCTCTTCTTCCTTACATTTGCGTATTCGAAACACATAGTTGTTGTTATGTTTTATACTTTTCCGTGTGTTTTTTCGACTTGCCACCATTTTGTAGACGGATGCTATTAAATCTTTCGGGATCTGAAGTCAAACATGAAAACGACAACTTAAAATTGTATTTACAGAATAGTACAATTTTTGACGGGGTCAATTGGACCTATGCCGCCGGGGTCGCGGGTAGTTCGAAAGAGATACCGTGACCCTGGCACGGGTAACTGAAGGAACATGGGTGGGTTTTAGTCAGTAAAAGTCTGACACGCCCTCAGCTCTGCCCGGAGCGGGAGAAGTCATTTGATGATTTCCCATCCACAAAAAAAAAAAAAAAAAAGAATAGTACAATAATTGTACTCTTCTTAATCTTATCTCATTTCATAAATTATTTATGAAATGAGATAAGATTAGCCAAGTAAATATGCGAAAAATATCCAGACACCATATTTCCGGTTTGATTACAAACTTAAAAGCGAGTATAGCACCACATCAGTTTTACGCCGGCTACGCGATCTTACCTCATACATAACTTCTTTAGGGTAGCTGGGTAAGATGACTGGCTAAGCTGCGTCTAACGCTAAAGCCTGATCAGCCAAGAACTTCTAAAAACTATAAGTAATAGTAAATAGTGTAAAAAAGCCACCGTAAGTCGGTGGGTTTTTAACACTAAGCTCCACTTTTACTTACCCTGTGCTCCCTGGGGTCGTTGGGCCGTATAGTGAGCGTGCGCGTATGCGAGGCGGTGAGCAATGCGCCCCACCGCAGCACGCCGAGTAGCTGCTTGGGCGCGCAGGTCAGTAGTGAGCTGAACAGCATGCTCTCTAGATGTGCCACTAGCTGCGTTTGTCGAACTAGCCGGTCTAAGCCAGCGCTCTCTTGTAACGCCTGTAAAAAGTTAAATAGATCTGTTTCTTGATCAAAGAAATCGTTTTATGTAAATTTATTTACGGCCTTATTACAAAACAAGGTTTATCTTTAGACTCAGGTTTAAACCATCGAGACATCGAGTTTTAATTTCGAACTTTATTTCGACAAAGTTAAAGTTCTAATTATAAAAGCTGTCGTTAAACCACGTTTAAGTTATCAATTTTGCATTAAGAACTTTACGTTTGTCCGGAATGAAGTTCAAAATACAATAACTGGCTTGGGCTGCAAGCTGCAACTCATTTGGATAGTTATAGACTTTTTTGGTCCAAATAACATGTAGAACAGCCATTATCGGATAATTTACTAATACAAACCTGAATATCGCTGACAGCCAATCCAACCAGCAGGTTCGTCAATATAACAGTGACGAGTAAAACAAATATCAGGAACATGCCATGCGCGGTGACTGGATATTGAGACTCTGTACTAGTGCTGTTACTGTAGAATATGTCTTCGTACTCCAGCTCGCCTGACATCATCATCACTGTCTTCACTAAACTGGCCGGTAGCTTGAACGCAGCATAATTGCTGAATAATACGCTGAACGCGAGACCAAAAGCTATCAGCAAGCAACTGTATGCCAGTAGAAATGTCGCGAAGTTCACCGTAACTGGAAATAAGACAGATTATATAGGTAAATGATTTGGTATTGTAAAAAATCAGGCAAAAGGGCTGCTTGGAACATTGTCTATCACTTTAAATTGGCCGTAAATGCAAATCACAACAACTGTCATTCCTTGATAGTTGTATGAAATGGTACGGCAAATTGACGTAATTTGTCTGCTAAACAATTAACTCGTTCCGGCACGGTATACGGCTATAGCCGTCATAACAATAAAACTTCTATTGTGTCTCGTTTACCGCGTGGGAACCTGTTCATTTCCCATAAGTACTGTGCAAACAACTAATACAAGTAATGTCACAGAATAATAAAGCTACAGTAGTTTATCTGGGCAGTAACCTTGAATTAATTACCTACGGCCGCTCGGTAGATAAATACGCGTCCGTCCGTGCGTAAGCCGACGTCCGCACGGACGTAAGAATATCGCGGCGGGATTTTATCGCGCATTGGATTTTCAACTCTCGTTGTTGAGCCGAGCGTTGAGAATGTAACTTAGCAACAACAGAGTGCATTCTAGCGCGTCGATAAAATACGCTATTGGATTTTCAACTCTCGGCGCTAAGCAGAGCGTTGAAAATCCAGTGCGTGAAATAAAATCGCCGGGATATTTTTACGTCCGTGCAAACGTCGACTAACTGCCGCGCGCTCGAACTGTTGCATTCTGTGCTGTTGCGTACTGGTACTGACTGAGATTTCTATGCGCGTCGTTTCGACCGTTTTCTATGAAGATAAACTACTGTATCATTATTACACTGTGGTAATGTGTTTGTCTTTTACCTGTAGTAAACATTTGAACGTATAAACCAAAGGTTGGAAATCGACCAATGATCATCATGAGCTCCAACCAACAAAAAAATATCGTAATAGCTGCGATATCATGCTGCCAATTTGATGTGTTATGCCTTATTTCACCATTATCCCAACTTGGTATCTGGAAAAATAAATTGCCTTATGATACTAATCTCGACAAATATTCAACTGGTTACGAAGTAATCTTACCGTGCACAAAAACACTCCGATTATAATCAACCATTGCAACCAATTTTCCCACTGCCTTATGTAAGCAGACCAATCCAAGCACGCTTGAAATATCTCCTTGGACAAGAAACAGATATTCAGTAAGAGTATGAGATATTGAACTGGGCGAAGATATGTTGGCACGTTACAAGTCCTCGATTCGCATAGAAAGATCTCTGAAATAATACAATAGATTACAGAATAACATTATCTACAACAGTAACAATGTTTTCAACTAAAGATACAGTACGGCCGAAGTAACTTGGCAAGTCAGAACATAGGCACTAAGAACTTTCGCGCAGTTCCTTCACTCACACTCGCCTCATGTCACCATTTGGTTCCTAAAAAATGTTACTGCGCAGCCTTCTGCGCGAAGTACGGACTTGCCAAGATAAATCCGCCGTACTGTACCAATGTGATACGTACGAAGTATATAGAGGCTGTATAGCGTAATAAACAAGGCGTGATAGATAAAGCTCAGGACAAAAAACTTCCTTATTCTTCGCCATTTCAAGAAAAGAAATGTTTCAGCAACTGGATGTTTCAAAACGTCTTTGCGGCCCACCTGAAAGTTTACAACTCCGTTAACTCCTCAACTGTCAATCGACCTCCTAGAGATCGGTAACAATAAAACTTTAATTGTGTCTCATAACATGACAGTTGAAGGTGTGTATAACATAATGAAGTATTGAAAACTTGAAAATGATAGATCTTACCTCAATGAAAGCCAGTAATAGTTCAGCTTCCCCTCTGGACAGACACGGCACTAAAGGTCTAAAGTCTATGACGAGCTCACAGTCAACATCGCCCAGCTCATGCTCACTGACATGCACGGCATCGTCTAACTTGCACAAGTAGCGAGGAACCACGTCCGGCACTCGACGCACTATGAACGATAGCGCTGAAACACCGCCATTCGTACGCAGAGTCACGTCCCCGCCATAGTCTGCGAACAGTTTGCATTATCTTTAGAACATTTCTCTCCAATAGTAAGAATAACAGGAATTTGACTTTTGAGATATCGACTTAACACAAACAACGTGAATTTATGTGATGTGTGAATCATTGGAACAAGATCGCTGGATATTACGTTGAAAAAAGTAATTAGTTTATTGCCAGTTGTTATTTAAATTAGATTTCCAACGTCTACATTACCTAACAATAATAATACACAGGCAGAGAATTCGTTCAAGGCGGCAATGTGTAGCGGTGTGTATCCGAAGTTGTCGGGTGCATTAGGGTCTGCTCCTGCGGACAGCAAGGTTCGTGCTACGTCGCAGGCGCGCGCTCCTCGCACGATAGCTCCGTGGAGCGGAGTCCGACCATCTCCATCACGAGCACGAACATCCGCGCGTTTGCACACCAACAGCTCAACCACTTCCAATGATTGTGCTAATGTTGCTGTAACAATGCCAAACAGATAATAGTAAATTTTAAGTTTAAGGAAAAACGATATTTTGTTATAAGTGTTGTACCTAAGTGCAACGGTGTTTGTCCTCTCAAATTCGGCAAATCAATACGCGATCCATGTTCTAGAAGTAGCCGAGCACACTCTGCGTGGCCGTCCTCTGCTGCGAGATGCAATGCCGTAGCTCTGCCAGCACCCAGTGCTGCTCTCACGTCAGCGCCCGCATCCAATAATAACTTTGTGCAAATTGCCGAGCCGAGAGATGCCGCCACGTGCAGAGGAGTCTCAGTGAATACCTAAACAGATTCATGGCTTAGGAATATTGTTTTGGATCGTTTCCGTTAGTGTGTTTATATTGAATGATGATTTATAATCTGATTCGTGTTCGATAAATGATCGAAACCAGGGCGCACCTGCGGTGTGTCAGGGCAAGCTCCCGCTTCCAATAACTCCTTCACGACTACCGGTGCGTCGCTGAGTACCGCGTAATGCAAAGGAGACCGCTCGCTGAGACCAGCATTCACGTCAGCCCCATGAGCAATTAACACCTGTCGAAATAAATTAAATATTACAACTTTAGTGGGTCACCTTTCATCTTTAAAAATATTCTGTTTACCTTGACGCACGCCAAACTCTTCGCGCTCGCAGCGCAATGCAGCGGGGTGGCTTTTCTGTCTGCCGATGAGTCCCACATGTTGGGGCTTGCTCCGTGCTCCAACAACAGTTTGGCACATTCTTCGCTGCCTACTAAACAGCTTAAATGTAGACATGTCCTAGAAGTAGATAGTGTTTTGTACTCGAATATTTATAATATACTAGCTTTTGCCCGCGGCTTCGCTCGCGTGTAACTCGGAAATATCCCAGGGGAACGTACTACCGGAATAATATGTTCGAACCCAGGTCATCCGTTAAGGCGTGAAAAGGTAACAAATAGGCAGACAGACAAATAATAAATTCAAATGATCTTTTATAGACATAAATCAGGTTGTTATTATTCCAAGGCCCGCTTGCACCAAAAACCATAAATAAAGTTAGCGCTGAACATGTTTAAAACATCATTCCATCCCTGACAACTTCAAAATTAACAGAAATAGAATAATGATAAATATTCGTTTAGCGCTCAATGTATTTTGTGATTTGCAGTGCTAGTGGGCCTAAAATCATAATTATTCATTTTAATATGATCATCATTAATTTTTGTGATTGACTACCATTGACCCCCAAGCCGTAAGCCCGTAAAGCAAGTGAATGTGTGACGTTTTAGCCAAGTTATTTTTATGACTGTAAATTGTAATAACATTTGACCGAGTAGATAAATGTTATCTCAAGCTACGGACTATGACTATATTTCCAATCCTTTTAATCTCTTAAAAATAGGTATTTACTACACAAAAGTATCAATATTACATGTGAATTTTAAAATCATCCCCTATTTTACCGCCTTGAAAAAACGCTGAAACACGTAGTTCTTTATTTCTTACCAAAAGCTTAAATTTTTTTGTCCTTTCCTAGGATGCCATCTATCTCTTTGCCAAATTTTATCGAAATCCGCTAAGTGATTTAGGCGTGGAAAGGTAACATACAGACAGAGTTACTTTCGAATTTATAATATTAGTATGGATTTTTGAAGTTTATTCTGTAAACAGGATATCGGAATCACTTTTGAAAGACATATTAAGACAGAATAAATAAGGTAGATGGAGTCGACATAATTCCTATCTACCCCTGAGAAGAAATGGCATAACAAACTCAGGGGTCAAAGTCTCTTTTTAAAGTCCCGACATAATCTTTGTCAGATCATGTGTGGTTAGCGTCAGAATTGGTTTTTTGAGAAAAGAATCACACAAATTTGATTGGACCCGTCCAGTCAGTGCAAGCATTTGTCAGACTCAGTAATAGCTCAACTCAGTACCTAAGAAGCTCAACGATTCGACGAACAATATAAAAGAAAGAACATTTGGGTAGGCCGCATAAAGTACTCAAACTGCCAGACTATATTAGTACCGAGTTTCAAGTTAATCTGATAGCGCGTTAAACATTTTCCTTGCTAACTTTGACACCCCCTGAAATATACTCTGTGAGGGGTTGTAATAGGTTGGGGAAAAAGTTTCTTCGCATTTTTTAAGAAAATTCAAAACATTTTTTAATATACATTATTAACATTTATCTAAAGTATGTAGGTACCATTTTGTTCGATAACTTTTTGCCATCTTTTAGGTACGGACATGATCCCATTGCTATAGAAATTTTGGGACTTCTGATCAAAATACCGCGACAAGTGGTTTTGGCAGTCCTCTCGTGATGTTAACCTGACACTGCCTAAAGAATTCTGAAGAGACCGAAACAGGTGGAAATCTGAAGGTGCAAGGTCAGGACTACACGGCGGATGCCTTAACACCTCCCAGCCAAACTCTCTTAATTTTTGCTGAGTGGCTAAAAATGTATGAGGTCTAGCGTTATCATGATGAAAAACCACACCCCTTCTGTTGATTAATTCCGGCCGCTTTCTCTCAACTTCTTGCTTTAATCTCATCAGTTGTTCGCAGTAGAGTTCAGAATCAATGGTCCTGCCTGGTGGTAACAGCTCATAATGAATAATGCCCTTCCAATCCCACCACACACACAGCATCACCTTGTTGCGAGTTAACCCGGGTTTCGCTACAGTCTGTGAAGCCTGACCGGCCTTTGACTACGACCTTTTTAGCACGTTCTTGTCGTACGTGATCCACTTTTCATCACCAGTTATCAGCTTCTTCAAAAATGGTTCGGTTTCATTACGTCGTAATAAAGAATTAGAAATGAGTACACGGTTCATAAGGTTTCTTTCAGTGAGCTCGTGAGGTACCCAAATATCGAGCTTTTTTGTGTACTTACCCAGTTTTTTTCAAATGCTCCAAAACTGTTTTGTGGTCAATTCCCAGTTCTTCAGCTACGTCGTAACTACTGATATGCCGATCTTGCTCCACTTTTTCAAAAATGGCATCCATTTTATCCGTAATAGGGAGACCAGAGCGACGTGCATCTTTGACATCAAAATTTCAGGATTGAAAACGCTTAAACCAAATTTGTGCTACTCTCACAGACACTGCACTGGGTCCATAAACATCGCAAATTTTTTTCGCGGCTTGCGTTGCTTTTTTACCTTTTTTGTAGTAAAATTTTAAAATGTATCGAATTTCTTCATTAGATTCACTCATCTTGACAGTACGAAAAACAAATAAAAATCACACATTTTCCTAATTTGAATTTGGAATTTTGTTCTTTAAAATTTAAACTTTCAATGACACCAAAACCAGCCAGATACAAATAGTATAGCCAAAGAGATTTTATTTTAAGTTCATACATACTATAATACGAAAAGACTTTTTCCCCAACCTAATATTTAAAAAACTAAAAGTGTCAATCTTTATTATTTACTGAAGCAAATATTGCCAAGTTTCAAGTTTATTAACCAAAGGAATAAGATTTTTAATATAAACCGTATACCCTCTTTTCACCCCCACAGGAGTGGAACTTTGAAAATTCGTTTGGATTTTGGTTTGATTCATTTCCATAACATGACTCAAAGATTATTTTATAATTCTTTTTGAGTAAATCAAGCTACGCAGTAAAATGCTCCAATAAAAAAAATAATTATCCCTTTTTGCCCCTTCAGGGATCGATTTTCAAAAAACCCAAAATCTTATTATGTTAATTTTATGTCAAAAATATAAGTTTCGAGTTAATTGGACTGTGCTTTAAAATTCTTGCATACAAACTTTGACATCCCTAAACCTCTCTTTGAGGGGTAGTTTTGAAAAACGAATGATGACAAACTTTATTACTTACTTAGGCAAGCATTTGTGCCAAGTTTCAAGTTAATTAACCAAATGTATAAAATTTTTCATGTAAATTGTATTTCGTGTTCCACCCCCAAGAGGTGGAATTTTAAAAAATCGTTTGAGATGTTTCCATAGCTTTACTCAAAGACTATTTACACCAATTTTAGAGTTAATCTTGCCACGCAGTAAAATCCTCCCCTGTGAAATTGACTACCCCTTTTCACCCCGTTACAGGTGGATTTTCGAAAAACCCTGATACAAATTATTCTTTATTTTCGGTTTTAAGTATAAATACTGAGTTTTGAGTTAATCGGATTGCGAGTTAAAATTTTTCCATACAAACTTGGACACCCCCCAATTCCCCGTTAGGGCGTAGTTTAGAAAAACATAAAATCACAAAAATCATAATTTACTTTGATAAATATTCGTGCCATGTTTCAAGTTTATTAACTCAATGAATAAGATTTTTCATACAAACAATATCCCCCCTTTTCACCCCCTTAAAGGTCGAATTTCTTAAAACCCCTTCTTAGCGGATGCCTAGGTCATAATAGCTATCTGTGTGCCAAATTTCAGCCCAATCCGTTCAGTGGTTTGAGCTGTGTGTTGATAGATCAGTCAGTCACGCTTTCCTTTTATAGATATAGAATTAAATTGTTGTAGTGTCTACTTTTATTTTCAGTTGCTTACCTTCCTGCTTCGTCAGCCTTATTTGGATCTAGCCCCAACTTCAACAATCTAGCTAACAATGAACTCCTTCCAAGCCAGCATGCCCAAAGTGCAGCTGTTAGGATTCCATTCTCTGTTTGCGTTGCTGTTTCTATTGCTTCATCGTAGTGTCCTGTTTCTACATTACTAGATATTTCTTCAGCTAACTCGAGATGTCGTAAGTTGTATTCAATTTCATCTGTAAAAAGAATGACGAAAAAAGTACTTTTTAGTGGACGTCTCTCGGCTGGAATGATGATGATGTTTAGCTGCAACCGATGTGGCATGCCAAAGTATTTGAATGGCGGGATAACCATTTCAGTTTTCAAATATACAAAGCATCAGCGTGCAACGGTCACTCATACTCATCCTGCCAGAGCGTCGTGGTAAACATAACTTTTACAAATATTTGAGTAAAAAATTCTTTATGATGCACTTTAAGAATAAGTATAAAAGTTACCTAGTTCCCAGATATCAGGTGAAGGTTTGACTCTCAGTCGCTCGGCGAGGTCGACGCCGTGCGCCGACTCGTCGCTGGAGATGTAGCCGGCTTCCAGGTCGTCGTCCGTGTCCTCGGGCACCTGGCTCATGCCGCCGCACCATCGCGTGCTGCCCTCGTGGTACACCTGCCAACCGCACAAACACTCTTTGCAATAACACCACGACTTACGCTGCATTTAACACCCCCAGTACCGGCACTTTTCTTTGATGTTTTGAACGCTAAGCAAACCATAAAACTAATTCGTTACAGGATATAACCGCATTGTGTGGCTCAATCGGTTTGCTTTTGGAGTTACAAAGTACCTCACGTTATTTTGGTCTACTTTGTATGTATGCAACTAACAGAACTTAAGTACTATATTTCAAACAAAGCAATAAATATATTATTAACCTTTTTCCTCTTTCTGTCATGATTGTTGCGAGCGTTAGTGTCCGCGTTCCGCGGTCCACGCGCCTGAGAGCGTATCATAGCGCGCCTGCCGCGTCTTTACTGAAAACTAAAAGCTGCTCAACTCCCGCGCTTGTCGTCCCCGCCGATAGATAAAATCATAACATGAGAAATAATCTAATTTATTGCCAGTAAGATTTCGTCATTCCCGTTTTCGCCATTCCAGATAATGCATGGCTAAGGTATTTCGAATCAATCATTTCTGGAAACATGTCTATTAATTTTACCGCGTTTATTTATATTTCGGTAAACGTTTGTTAAGAATGTGTGTTCACGGTTTTGATAGCGTCGCCAATGACCATCGTCGCAATATGTGTCGCGACAAGCTCGGCCTACGCAATTATTTTCGGAACTATCAACTATCGCTCGGATTCTTTGTAAACTCTACTAGACAGATTCCCATTTTTTTATATTAAACTAGCTGACCCGACAGACGTTGTCCTATCTTGGCTATGAATATTCTAATGTAAACGCGTGAAGTTAAAATGTTTTTTCTGAAATTTTCCAATTTTCTGCGAAATGATTAAACTAGCTGACCCGAACGACGTTGTCCTATCTTGGCTATGAATATTCTAATGTAAACGCGTGAAGTTAAAATGTTTTTTCTGAAATTTTCCAATTTTCTGCGAAATTTTCTTAATTTTTTTTTTTTTTTTCATAAAAAACCTTCTCCTGAGAATCATAAACACAACAAAAAAAGAATTAGCGAAATTGTTCCATCCATTCACGCGTGATGCGATGTCCAAGGGAAATAGGGATTAATTTTTATATATATAGATAACAATGACAGATGTTACATCATAATATGAATCTCAACCAAAACTAACAATCCGCTCCAAATTCGGCATCGATAATGTAAACTTATAGCCCGCACTTACTAAAACTATGTTTTTACTCTCAACAGAACTCGGTGGAATAAGATCGCAATACAATAAGGTTTGTGTATGTTTTCAGCTACGTATTCGTACGGTGTAAATTCAGGCTTATGACCAGCAGGCTACAGGCTACGAAAAACTAACAGTTAGTCTCCTAATTTCAATCATTTTACGCGGAGATCAACAGATCATCCTGAACGTTCCACTCTATTAACATCATTGGATGAAAATCATGAAATCATTCAGATTGCAAAGGAATCTGTAAGTTTGTATTAGCATTGCTAAATTCATCGTGTCATAAAGTGACCGAAACCATCTGCTATGCGAGTGAAACATGCAAACAATGAAATCAAATATCCAATATTAGCACGTCATAACCGCATGGTTCTGGCATACTAGACTTCGCCGTTTTCTATGTTGCTCTACATACCTATGGATAATACATATAATACGTATTAAGGTGAGTATATATATATAGCAGCTAACAGCGCCACCATAGAGAAAAAATTAAAAAGTCAGGAAATAGGGAACGACAAACAGCCGTTTTTGGCGTTTCCTGAATATATCGAGGTTTAGTGTTGATTTTTTTGATACAAAAAATTCTACCTCATCTGACTAAAAGTGTGAGCATAGCAAATTTCAAAATGTCCCAT
The DNA here is from genome assembly GCA_946251885.1 of Cosmia pyralina. Lineage (NCBI taxonomy): Eukaryota > Metazoa > Arthropoda > Insecta > Lepidoptera > Noctuidae > Cosmia > Cosmia pyralina. The sequence goes on from OX276360.1 coordinate 13,037,020, forward strand.
ATATCTACAGACTCATTAGCGCGACTACGGCTCTGCTCGCCTTAAGATTATACAACTTTCCATTACCTATTATAAGAAACATTTTAGACAGTTTGTCAAACAACATTCTTTTTAAATACTTAATTGAAAACTAAATGGGTGGTCACAACGACTCGTGTTTTAGCAACACATCAAAGACAAGATGAGGCGCTAGTCCAGACAAGCAGATTAATATTCCAAGAAGTGCGTTAAGATTTTAATGACCGTATATATAATAGGATTGCAGGCGTTTGTTCATTTCTAAAGAAAGCGGCCAAATATCTAAGTAACGTTTTCCGCAAAAATACGGAATTTACATATTTGTAAAATAGTTAACATCAAGGTTTACATTCTATTTTAATCTTTGTTTAGACACACGTCCGACTGATGGGGATCGCGTAAATCGTCTTGAGTTCTTGATACTTATGTAGTAACGTTCCAATCTCCTTTGTTTGTGAACTTGAAGAAGGCAGACAGGCGAGGGCTTGTTTATTCAAGTCACTTCGATGTTAATTTGCTGTTTATAATGTCAAGAAACCGGCAATCAGCCAGCTTGCTACTGTTTTAACTGGAAACGTGGTTGATGTTATTAACATAATAAATATCGAGTAAATTGGGGTATATTCATCTCTGAAACATAATGTATTTATTCTGTTGGGGTTGGGATTCCCAGGAACTATGCACTCACAAAAATATAATGAATATGACTTAGGATTTTTTGTAATAAACTCCCGCAGACAGGCGCGACGCGACTCTTTTGTAACAATTTCTATGAGACCTTCATGGAAATTGTTCTACCGCCTCTATTTATTGCCCATTTAAAATACTTTAAAACTTTTACCTATTGAATAATTTATATTTACCCTACATTTCTCGGTGCATGGACAAAATAGAGAAGTTAGTAGGTACAAAATACACTCCACAAGCACTTTAGTCATGTCAGTTAAAATATATAATAAATTACCAGATGACATCAAAAATGAACAAAAATTTAATATCTTTATAAATAAACTAAAACAATTTCTAATCAGTAAATGTTATTATAATGTGCATGAATATTTAAATGATAAATTTAATAAATAAATAAAAATACCAAAAAAATGCAATACTAGTATATAATACCAATAATAATAAATGTATAAATTAAATAAATATTAATGCATAAATTAAATATATAAGTTGTACAAACTATATGATACAATTAGTAGTTAAGTCCACCTACCTACACAAAACGAAAAGTATTTTATTATTGAAGTTGTAAACAAATATTTATAGTAGCCCTCCTCCTAATTTTTAATTTTTATGTTGTTATGCCCGACAGGGCCCACAATGCTCCAAAATTTTGTATGTAATTTTTATGTACCTACCACCTAAGTTCACATTGTGGAATGCAATAAACGTATTGAGTATTGAGTATTGAGTATTGAGTATTGAGTACAAGATCTGCATTCCACTTACCGTGTTGGCGTTGTCCTGTATTGTTTCGCAAAGCATGATGCTACGATCTGGTATCTACCGGTGCACACTTCAATTGAGGAGCTCCTCATTATTTCTTCATACACAATATTTTTTTAATTCTAAATCGATCTTCTGACTGACCTAATTGATTTTTCACCACGTCCCGGTTTCTGAGTAAGACCGGATATTATTGGAAATTAAGAATTTCGTAATTTTTTCGAAGAAAAAGTTATCTTGAAACTTGGCATTTATAAATGTCTGTTTGATTTGATGTGAACTACGGAAAACGTATTCTTCGAAGTCGATCCTTTGTTCAATATACTTAGTAAAGCTTTATTGCCTGTACAAAACACAAATTACCATCTACTTTGTGTGCAATGTGCATCGTCATAAGTTCATTCACTTTGCGGAATACATAGCCGATTTCAAAGATCTTATTACAAAAGATTTAAACACATGTTCAACGCGTGTCTTACGTCTAACTCCATATATAAAAAACCGGCCAAGTGCGTGTCGGAGCACGCACAATGAAGGGTCCCGTAGTTGGGATGAATTTATCCCAAGAACAAACTTAACATTGTAGTTGAAAAACATGTTCTCTCATACATTCCAACTGTAAATGTAAGTTGGTCGACTATTACTTGTAAACTTGAAAAGTCTACTTAGCTGTGATAGTTTTTCTTTTAACTTCACCGTGAATTTTTTCACCCATCCAAAACTAACCGTTAAGCTGGCAGGGGGGCACTTGACTCTAACAAAAATTACAATTTAAAGCTTAATATTTCAGAAACTGATCCCTAAATCGAAAAATTGTTTTCACAAACCAGCAATATTTTTAAAAGACCTATCCAACAACACCCCACACCATGAGGTAGACGAGAAAAAAAAACATCCCCACTTTACGTGTACAGAAGGTACTTACCCTAAAAAAAATTTTTTTCATGATTTTATTTTATTACTTTGTCGGCGTGATGAATATGTTTAACTATGCCAAATCATAGCTTTCTACTACTAAGAGTCTCTGAGCTAAGCTGCGGACGGACAGACAGACAGATGGACGGACATAGCGAAACTACAAGGGTTCCTTGTTGACTACGGAACCCTAAAAACGACGTAATAAGACCGCTAATATTTATTGCTATGTACTTATTTATTAAAATGGATTGAGGAAAATGTCGTGGGGAAAGTTTTGAGTATGAATGTCGATGGCTATAAGAGTAGGGGAAGACCAAAGAAACGATGGATGGATTGTCTGAAAGATGACAATCATGGCTAGAAAGGGGGTGACTACCGAGATGACGAATAATAGAGAAGTATGGAAAAAAAGGACATGTTGTGCCGATCCCAAATAGATTGGGATAAGGGCAGGAGAATGATGATGTACTTATTTATTAAAACTGTTTTGGTAAGAACTATAGTTTGTAAATTAAAAAAATATAGTTCCTGAAGTCGGTTTTCAGTTTTTCAGTCTACTTATACCAAATTGAGAGGTTCCAAAGAAAAATTGTAATTATCGAGTTCTCCTACCTGTTGCTTAGAATTTTCTTTTTAGATATTAGGACCCAAATACAACAAACACCAAGTTGTTTAGAATAAATTAAACTAACTCGCGTGGGGGACCATACATTTTCTTCCATGACATGAATCATGAAGGCATGTGCGTTTGGGACTGAAGAAAACCAATTGGGACTGAAGAAAACCAAACTAAACTAAAAAAAAAAAAAAACTAAACAAAAAAAAAAAGTTAAAATTAATCGAGTTTATAAAGAAACGAATAAATTACTCGTAAGCAATTATGGGACGTGCAAAAATCCAGGAAAACGGGCCTACCTAAATATAATTAATCCAGCATCCAATATTTTATTCTATTTTAGTAGGTCTGTACGTCACATTTTATTTGAATGACTAATCTTATTTTTAATGAATGTACGATATTCGTTTGATATAGGTGCCAACCGTTGTTTATTATACTTAATTATGAACTTGTTTGTGTTGTGAACTTTAATTATTATATTATTATAGTTTCTATAAGCACCTGCTTCATTAATTGGTTGGGTAGGCATTTTCACAACATGCTTTTTATGATTTTCCCGTATTAAAGTACTTTCACCTTTGGGAAGAATTCCAATCATTTCAATTTCTAACAATGTAAAAGACATACCAAATAGGTACAACAGAAAACAATGCTAGTCTTGTTATTTTGTAAAGGCATAGAATATAGAATACCATATTTATGGTAAACTAGATGTCCCGACTGACGTTGTCCTGTCCAAATTTCAATAATTCATACAAAATTCCCATAGAAAATGCACTTCAGTTTTCCCGAATTTTCCCGGCAACTTTTCCAATTTTTCTCTTCATAAGAACCTTCCTCGGGACTTCAAAGAATATTTTTAAAAAAAATTGCCGAATTGGTCCTGCCGTTCTCAAGTTTTGCGCTCAGCTCAAAACATTTAGCCATTCATTTTTATTTATAAAGATAAAGCCCAGCGCCACTAAATGAACAGGAAAATTCTTGGACGGTTAGATACAAAGGCTAAAGGTAGGTACCTACTAAGTACTAGTAGACCTAAACTGGTTTATATACTTATGGCTAGAACGAGATGTAACCAGATTTTGTTTTAAGCATCATTTTTAGGGTTCCGTACCAAAATAGTAAAAAAGAACCCTTATGGTGCGACTCAGTCTGTCTGTCCATTTGTCACAGCTGGATGTCTCAAGGACTACTAATGCTATCAACTTGAAATTTGGAACAGCTTTAGATTACGTTTCCCCAACTATTTTGCAAACAAGAAAGACATTTTTTTTTTTGCAACAGGGTCTTAAAAATTCGAAGTGAGAAAGAGCGCTGTTTGCACATTCTCAAACATTTTTTCGACTTAAGATGAAAAATGTACCATTTCTCCCCCCCCCCCCCCCTTACCTCCGAAGTTTGCATAGAGAAAAATTGAAATTATTCTATGTGGTAGAAGTTTTTGTAAAGATTACAGAAAAAATAATAGGTACGATGTCTCTAAATAGCACACTTTTCCAGAAACCATCAACAAAAATACATAATTATGTGGTAGTACGGAACCCTCGGTGCGTGAGTCCGACTCGCTCTTTGACCGGTTTTTTTATTATAACATCTTATTCCTTCATGTCAGGGCAAATTGATTGATTTCAAATAACAATTATTAGCAAATAAACTTTTGTATCAAGTTTTCACAACACATTGTACAAATGATCACATAATTTGTCATGTCAATGTAAACATATCATTTACTGCTCTCAAATAAATGATGTTATGTACCTGTCCTGAAATAATTTAAAAACCGCATAAAAAGAACCAGAAAAACCTTGAACCATTGTGAATTGTTCGGAAATTCAAAGGTGATTTTTCGTTAGACAAAGGTACAACAGGGATGGTGACTAGAATTGTTTTTTTGTGCGTCACTAAATAATATTATTAAAAAAACATTGAACACGTTTATTTTTCTTTGTTTTTACGTAAGTAATCAAAATATTACGGGCAGCGATACATTGAGCTAAAATTTAGCATGACGTCACGGCTTTGCTAGATTTTATACTGAATTGTGACTTAGCATCAAGCCCCGACTCTCCAACTTTAATGCGTTTTATCTAAATATTTTTTTATTAATATGATAAAGCCATAAACACGTGTTTTATATTTTTTTATTATCTGACTGAGTGACGGACTAAATATAATTTCTTTTTTTACCCTAACGTCCAGGGCTCTATACCACACAACTTTACTGTCTACAATTATGTATAATGACAATTTACAATCTACAAATCACTACAATTTACATATTTGTAAGGTTTTCCGTTACAATTATGTGGCTTAGAGTTTTGTGGTACAGACACATATTTATAAATTGTAATAAAAAAATGTTTTCTGTTATAGGGCCCAGATCGTCAGTGTCTTTTGTTTTACATGGGATAAGATGGATAGTTAGGTCCTATCTATTCCATCTTTAATCTGTTTCTCTTGGGCAAGAGCAGCACCTCAACGTCGTGGGTAGCCTGTCAGAAAACATGGTAGTGAATCTGAATGCTGGTCGATACTTATATAGATATCACAACCTACCTAACCCTTATTAATTTATTTAAAGAAAATGAAGCAAAAAAAGTTATTAGTGCTTGTGAGGCTCGTTGGTGCTATTCACTGGAATTTACTCAATATAATTTACAATTACCTTCAAAAAAGTTGCAATCCTTCAAATCTATTTCCCTACAACTACAACATTAGCAGAAGAATGATTACCTAAGCATCATCAAGTGTTTTTCATGAATGATTATGAAAAACAAACTTCGTCATTACTTACGTACTGTTTGCTACGGGCATACACCTAAATAAACTCGGCAAGGATTAATTTAGAAAAGCCATTATTTTATTCCGCAAATAGTAAAGTACTTACAATAGGAATAGGGATTACAGAGATTTTTGAACAAGTAAATTTGTTTCCATTTTTAAAAGGTTAAACCGTATTGTTATCTAATCATTGCAATAACTTTGTACAGGCAACATAGACAAGCCATTTTCTTTTTTTTTCTTAGCTTCACTGCACTTTTAAATAGTCACTGGAGGGCACTTTTCGAGAACACGTGAAGTTCGATGGTCTAAGGAGCAAGCAGGTATCTACGCGGTGCTCTGCGCAACACTAATACCACTGCACCGTCAGCCGAGCTGCTTACACGCCATACACAAATAAACCACCACAACTAATGATTACACCGCAATCCCAACATCTGTTTACTATGGAGTTTTAATAGAAAATTTTGCTATTCTTGTATATTCCCACTTTTACTAAGTAGTTCCTGTAAGCATAAAATTCGGTTCCCTACGAAACGATCCTCACAGATAGCCATTTCTATAAGCCTCTTCAACGATACTACGTCTAGATAAATTACGGCTATCAATTATTGTTTAGTGGGTAATCTGAAAATATTAAAAGGTTAAGTAAATTTATACTTCCCGGAACTTTTACAAACATCGCGGAAGCTTTACGGATGTATTGGGAAGGTTGTTTTATTTTTGCTCTCCTATGTATTTAACTTTTCCTTTATCGTAGACTCAATATGTGCAAACATGCATAAAAATTCATGAATAAATGCATAATCTTTTGGAAGGACCCTTTGAATAACAATCAGCGGTTTAAATTAAACGGTTATCAAATTGCGATTTGGACCCTAGCTAGTTTATACGAAGTAACTCGGCAATTCCTTGGTGATTTCTATGCCCGTAATAGCTAGGGCTCCTAAGTCCTGAGGGTTATTGAGCACTTTTAATAAGTGCCCGCTAAATATTACCACCTGTCTGGCAGTTCTCCTGATAAATTCTGAACATGACGTTATCAAAATATTCCTTCTCTATTTCAGATTGGTGCTGATGGCGCGAATTCGGCTGTGAGAAAAGCAATGGGAGTACAGTATTTGTCATGGAGCTACGAGCAAATGGGTGTTGTAGCGACATTGGAATTAGCTGAGGTAACAAGAAAGTTATAAATATATATTTATGTAAAAGGTTCTGAATCTATGTAACCCTTTTCACCTGCTCTAATGAAGTCATGGCATTTTCCTGCAAAAAGGCATTATTCAAACTATCTGGTAAAATAACCATTTTTTTATTATTTATTATTCCGTTAATTCATTTTCTTTCATATTAGATACGTTTTTAAATATTCCTTAAAAATATATTTAAAAATAGAGGTCCGCCGGTGTCGGGAGCAGGGTTCAAGTTACCGGTAGTTAGGGCTCCAGAGACAGGAACCTCCTGACGATGCGAGCCGTATCGAGGAGTTTTATTTATTTTTAGTCTTACTAACAACGGTCAAAGGCCAATTAGCCAGCCTTTGGCCGTTTTTAATAACAGTTTCCACACACAAATTCCACCGGATGGTAACAGTTGGGAGAGGAGCTCGTGGCTAAGTAATAATAGCCGCAGGGGTCAATCCATCAGGTTAAGCTACGCTTGCCGGGGTTGGTCCGTGGATGGGTCTTACATACCGAGACTCCTCCGTGCCTCGAAAATCATGTTAAGCCGTTAATCCCGGCTGCCATTCGTGGGTCTTCGGCAGTCATGACCCGTAACGACTGTCAGGAGCCCAAAAGTCTGACAAGCAGTCTTACCAAGGGGTATTGTATTTCCCAGGTACTGGGTTGTGGAGGTCAGATAGGCATCGCTCCATGTAAAACACTGGTATTCAACTGCATCCGGTTAGACTGGAAGGTGACCCGAACATAGTTGGGAAAAGGCTAGGCAGATTAATTAATAACAGTTGAGAGATGTCTTATTCTAGAGCGAGCAATTTATTTTTCGAGGGAGGTTTTGTGGGTTAAGTCTGAATTTGGCTATAGGCATCGATATGCCATAAAAAAAACTTTTTTACAAAAAAATACAACCGACTTCCAAAAACAACACAACAAAGTGAAAAATAACTTTAATTTCGGAAGTCGGTGTCTGGTTAAATGTATTTTCGTTTTTTGCCACCGACTTCCGAAATTAAAGTTATTTTTCACTTTGTAGTGTTGTTTTTGGAAGTCGGTTGTATTTTTTTGTAAAAAAGTTTTTATTTTTCACTTTTTAGTTGTGTAAGTACCTACCTCACACAAATTCAAATACCACTACCTGCAAAACAAACTAGAACATCATCCATATAAAAGTTGGGATAAAATACGTATTATTGAAGCTAACTCAAAAACTACCGAAGCAAAGTTAATCAATTTTATATGGGACCAACTGTCATGTATACACTCTCGAACAAAACAAAAAAAATCCAAATCGGTCCAGCCATCTTCGAGTAATCGGGGAACATACATAAAAAAAAAAAATAAAAAAAAAGGTTCCGACGAATTGAGAACCTCCTCCTTTTTGAAGTCGGTTAATAAATAGAAGTGGATAGAGTTAACACGAGCTAATACTGTTTAGATAAACCAAGAATCTTTATAAATAATTACAAGTCTTCAACCAAGGCTGTCCAGTACAAGTAACTATTAATAACGATTAACGTGTCGGCCGCAGATATAATTGTTATTCTTTACACAACCTACATAATTATTTCTGATCTCTGAAGGTGGATACGGAATTCCGCCTCGTGTAATAATGACGGATTTGTTGCCGTACAATGTATGGCAAACAATTTATGGGGACACACCGGTTATGTGCGGCGTACATAACCGTCTCGTCCCCATAATTTGTTTAAACACTCTCTGTATGTATCGCAAATCAAACTCAGCTTATTACACCGTGCTTATAGCACCGGCATTAATAAATTATGACAGTAAATGTTACCCTACAGTGAACGCTGTGTCAGTCTCTTTGGGTTTCACAAAAGCGATGCCTGACTACAGTGGCTACTAACACATCACACTTCACACTAATATTATAAAGGCGAAGGTTTGTGAGTGTGTGTGTGCGTGTGTTTGTATGTTTGTTACTTCTTCACGCTCAAACGGCTGGACCGATTTGGATGAAATTTGGTATGTAGATAGCTTATACCCTGGATTAACACATAGGCTACTTTTTATCCCGGTCCACGCGGGTGAAACCGCGGGGCGCAGCTAGTTATTCATAAAAACAGGTTTATTATAAGCTACCTAATTGTTTAGTATTAGTTAGATAAGTAAATGATTGGTTAATTAACTTGGTTATGACTTGTGACACCCTATAATGATTGCATTGGTAACAGGTTCTCTAAACTAATGATTGTTTTATCTTAATTAAAAAATTACAGGAAATTTGTCATTTATGAACACTGATAGACGCTAAACGCCCTTAGGCGTAATAACAATAAAACTTCAATTGTGTCTCGTTCAGTGTTCTTCAACCGATTGAACCCAAAAAAGGGATGTCGCAACAATGTGAATGTAAAACCGAAGATTCCATTACATGAAGTGCTGAAGCCATCATGGTTCCTTTGCTAAAAGGGATAGTGCTATCCACCCGGTATAGCTCCATCTCTTTTTCGCTCTGGACCAATGAAAGATCATCATCCTTCCTGCCCTTGTCCCATGTTTTCCATTCGCCCCTGTCATACGCCACGTTATCATTCACTCCCTTCTCTTTCATATCATTCGAAAGATGTGAGACTTAAAAAAAACGGCCCCTGTTCGAGACGGTATCCATGGGTACACACCCAGCATGACTCAACTGATGACGGAACATTACACATACAAAACACAGAGAACAGAATTATAGTCTCGATATTATAGAATAGATGTGCTAGTTAATTTTTTTGAACGATAACAATCTGCCGGCGATCTGTTATGCAGTTTGACAGAATTTATATACAGGGTGTCCCGTAAATAATGGATGAAACGTAACTCACCTGATTTCCAACAACTAGTTTGATTAGTTTAAAAAAAACCGCTACTGAACTTATATATTTTTTACTACACTAGCAAGATAATGCAGTTATGTGGGACTCTAACCCACTAAAAGTCCACGGTGTCCTCCTCTGCCGCTTACGGCGGGAACACGGGCACGCGTTAGCACTCATCCGTGAACCCGCCGCGGCTGTCCGTCACCGGACCCTCCTCTGGGGAGTACTCCCCATCACTGGCGCACCAAAACATTGTACGCCGTGACCACCCCAGGAACCAAACCAGCACATGGGTGCCAGACGACCCCGTGTCTGGGCACCCTTGGTCCTCGTGCCCGTCGCACGTCATCATCAGGTCATTAGCCCCGCCGCCAGCCAATTTTCGGCTGCAGAGGATAGGGAGAACGGCCAACGTCATACCGACACAGCGACACTCTCCTCCCCTGGGGCCCCACCGCGTCCGCCATCAGACGGTGGCGACCCCGTCAAGGTCGCGGAAGGTAGGGAGAGCTCCTCCTCCCGCCGCGGCCCTCAACCCTTTTTTTTTTTTTTTTTTTGCGCTGAGAAATGCTTTTTGCATCCCCGCTCGTATGGGACGAGACGGGGTATGTGGGAGTGGGACTCCTGTCGGAATGACAGTATACCCACTAAAACTCAGCAGTGTTCCCACAGTGGCGGCCCCGTCAAGGCCGCGGAAGGTAGGGAGAGCGGCGCACCGCAATACCGGCACTCCTCTCCCGCCGCGGCCTCCAATCCTCAGCCGCGATGCCTCCCATAAGACACCGCGGCCCGCCTCAGTTGCGGTGTCGCCCATACGGCCACCGCAACCTACCCGCTGGCCGCTACGTCGTCGGCTTAGTGGCAAAAGCCCTGACGAGCGGCCCCCGCCTCGGGTTCCTCTTCGCTTCACCGTGGGTGACCAAGCCACGGCTACTGAGCCCCCCCGCCTCGACAATGCGGGAACCCACCGGGGGGTTACATGACACCCTATATGTTATTGTGTAAACAGATTTTGAATAAATAAATTTAAAAATACAAAAAATAAAATACAAAATACAAATCTTTATTGCTGAACACAGTACATATTATATTTCAGATGTTAGTGAATGCGCAGTTCATTGTGTCCTACCAAATTGGTAGGACACAATGAACTGCGCCTAAATTAGGCATGCAAAATTTTCCATCACAAATGAAAATATACAATTAAATCAAATAAAAGCAATCAAACACAAAATAAATTAAATTAGTCTAGCGTGTACGTCATACATTAATACAATAGCGTCAACACTTAAAATAATCACAAAATTAAAATAAATTAAATTAAACAAATAAATGATGAATGGTGAAAATCGGACTTAAAAAAGTATCCACCTTAACACTATTTTACACATATTTTTTTGTCTGTAAGGTACTCACTTACTTTGTAATACGTCTTACTTATCAACAGACTATTCAACTGTCTTTTAAATATATTAAAATCGTTACAGTCTAATAAACATTTAGGCAGTTTGTTATATATCTGCGAAGCCATACCTAAAAAATTTTTACCAAATATGGCTTTTCTGTGTGGTCTACCGCTTATTTTATTTTTATATCGCGCACTGTTAAGTGTTCCAAACAAATGAAGATTTTTTTTGACAAATAGAGCCACCTCATATATGTATAGGCAGTGTACCATCAATATACGAAGATTCGCAAATAACGGTTTACAGCTTTCCGTGCTTGGAATGCCGCATACTGCCCTAACACACCTTTTCTGAGCTTTAAACACCTTGTCCATGTTCGTGGAGTTGCCCCAATATATTATCCCGTATCGTAACGTGGATGTAACATGTGCATGAAACGCCGTTACCACAACTTTTCGACTGACCTCCTTTGCGAGATTGCGTAGAGCATATGAAAACTGACTCAGACGTTTACATACACTGTTAGTGTGAGCCTTCCAAGACATATCTCTATCTAGTTCCAGTCCTAAAAAATTTGTGGTACTCGTTTCCGATATTATTTTGTCTTGATATTTTATGTCAGGTTTTTTATGGTTAGTTTTTTGCTCAAATGTCATTATTTTCGTTTTGTCAATATTTATTTTTAAATTATTCACACCCATCCATTCTATCAATACTTGGAGACAGTGGTTTATTTCTCTCTCAAGAGTCGGTGCATCATTGATGTCATTAAAAATTACCGTGCTATCATCAGCAAACAAAACCATAGGATGATGTGTTTCTCTGGGCATGTCATTGATATAAATAATAAATAATAAAGAGCCTACAATACTTCCTTGCGGTACACCATAGTTATTCGATCTCAGACGCGATAGGTACGTATACTCGGTTTTTGATGTCATACAGACCTTATCTATCTTCGTACATTGTTGTCTATTTGACAGGTACGATTTCAAGAGGTTAAGAGCATTACCCCGTACTCCATATCTTTCCAGTTTCTTTAGAAGTATTGTGCGATCCACAAAATCGAACGCCTTGCTCATGTCCATGAATAACGCTGCTACTGGACTTCTGTTATCGATACTTGTAATGATTTTTTCAAACAAGTTGAAAATTGCCATGTTAATGTTCTTTTTTCTCCTAAAACCGAACTGTTCATCAGCAAAAAGATTGTTTCGTTCAAAAAATGAGTATAATATGTCGTATATAACTTTTTCTACTATTTTGGAGAATATAGGTAGTAAGGCAATTGGCCGGTAGTTGGCTGGGTCATGTTTGTTACCTTTTTTATGTAGTGGTTTTATAACTGCCAGTTTTAGCCTATCCGGGAACACACCCGATTCTAAGCACAAATTTATAATATGACTAAGTACTGGCGCGATAACAGTTGATACAGATTTAATTACACTCGTTGTTATGTCATCATACCCAGAGCTGTTCGTATTATTTAAAGAATTTATTAATTGTATAATGTCAGGGGAACTGTAGGTATTAAAAATAAAGAGTCAAGATGCATGTCAAATTTTAGATTTTGATTATTAATATTATTAATGTCAGATACAGATTCAATTTCGTCAATAAAGTAGTCATTAAATGTTTGGGATATATTTTTTGGGTCAGTTACATAATTGCCATTTATATTAAGTCTTGTTATGCCTTCAACCGGCTTATTATTTTTGCTCTTATTTATTATTTGCCATGTCGCTTTACTCTTATTAGACGCACTATTAATATAATTGTTATTCTGAGATTTTTTAGTTAAACGAATTATAGTTTTTAACCGTTTTGTATATGTTTTAAATATGTATTTATTATTGGCGTTGGGGTCTTTCCGAAATTGCCATAACATGTCACGCTTGCGTTTACAGCATAATTTTATGCCTTTACTTATCCAAGTCGGTTTTTTTATTGCATGTCTTTTAAGTTTCTTGAGTGGAAAGCACATATCATAAAGTAGTTTAAATGTGTCATGGAACTTATTAAACGCGTCATTTGGTTCTTTGCATGAATAAATATCATTAAATGTCAAATTTTGTAGAAAACTTCTAAACTTTAACATATTTTCTTTACAATAACTACGTCTAAATACATACCAGTAAGGGAGTATACATGTATTTTTAATAGGGCATTGTAGTAGTTGCGCAGTGTGATCTGACATTGCCAATTCGACAGTTACGCATTTACTTCCCCTTATATTGTCAATAATGTTATCGATGCAGGTACCGCTACAGAGACGTGTTGCAGTAACCACACCTAGTTTCAAATGAAAGCTTTGGAGTAGGTTTTTAAAACTGAGAGAGGCATAGCTATCCTTTAAAATGTCTATATTAAAATCTCCACATACTATAATCTTTTTCTTATGTCTAAAACAAATGTCATTAAGGATCATATCTAAACTGTAAAGGAATGTATTTACCGAGGCCTTATCCGATTTAGGAGGTCTGTATATACACAAAATGATTACGGGGTGAGTTTGAAAATTTAAAACAAGAACATTATTCGACTTACATTTCCTCCTTTTCTCCATGTTCCAGGAATGCGAAAACACAACAGCATGGCAACGCTGGCTGCCGACGGGACCCATCGCGATCCTTCCTCTAGATTCAAAGCGAAGTTCCCTGGTCTGGTCCACGTGGCAAGACAACGCTAAGCAGCTGCTGCAGTTGCCTGAAGACCAGTTTGTGGATGCGTTGAATGATGCTTTGGTAATAGAAAAAGCTTTTCAATATAATTGTTAATATTGTCATCCATCAAATATAGTTTAGGTGGTAAGACTGGTTCTTAACAACCATAAGGAATAGCCGATAGGAAGGAATTCGGAAAAAAGGAAGGCCCCATATGATACTCTATTCCGGCTGCCATAAAACATAAACCCTGGGAAGAATCTATTTTTAAACCATCACAAAAATAGAACTTGAAGAGAGTAGGTTACACCGAAAAGTGGCCACTAACAAAGTTTTGTATGGATGGATGAAAATGCAGGACTGTTTGAAGCCTTTTCGGTACTTTCAATGTACCTAACAAAAGTAATTTTGAAAGTATTACTCAAATATTTTATTGTACTCGTGTTGTATGTAGATGTTACATTCAAAGGGTCCAGCACCTGACATGAACCTTGTAAGGGCACAGAAATTTACAAAGTATTACATTTAGAGGGCATCGCGCTTTGTCACCTCTTGCTCACACGGGACTAAATTTTTAATATTTTTAAATGAAAAAATGCTTTTTTGAAAAATGTAGTCAATTAGCGAACTAGTAAATAATATTAATTAATTAGGTAGGTCCGTAATTTTAAAAACACATTTTCTATTGTATTATCTAATAAACTCAGCTCAAAAAGTATTATCGTTTTTTGAGATGAGTTAAATAAATGCCACAATAAAAATGAGTTTTTAATAATTACCTATTAAATTAATATTATTTACTAGTTCGCTAATTGATTACATTTTTCAAAAAGCATCTTTTCATTTAACATTCTTCGAAAATTTGGTCCCTTGTGAGCCAGAGGTGACAAAATGCGACAGCCTTCTTAAGATTAATAAAAAGAAAGTACCTATATATTTATCTAGTTCTAAATATCCTACTAATATTATAAATGCGAAAGCTTTGAGGATGTATGGGTGGATGGATGTTTGTTACTCAATCATGCAAAAACTACTGAACGGATTTTGATGAAATTTCGTATGTATGTAGGTAGGTACTTTAGGGCCTGGATTAGGAAATAAGATACTTTTTACTCTGGGAAGATTGTCCTCGCGGGTGAAACCGCGTGACGCAGCTAGTGTATAAATACTACATTATCATAGGTATTTTCTAATGCATTTTGTACAGTAACTCTGATAGACTTTGTTGTACGTTCCAGTGGAAGCAGTACCCTCGCAGCAGTGGCGTGGAAGCAGTGACGTCATGGACAGGCTCGTGGCTGCGGCGCATGGGTCTGCCGGACGGCGCGGTGCGCCAGCTGCCGCCGTCCATCCGCAGCGTGTTGCCCGCCTCGCGTGCCGCCTTCCCGCTCGGCTTCGGGCACAGCACGCGATACATCGCGCCCGGGGTCGCGCTTATTGGGTAACACTTGACTCTTATACTTGAAATAAAGAAAAGATATTTATTCGATCCAGACTAAGCGTATGTAAACACAAAAACAATATAACTTACTAGCTTTCGCCAGCGGCTTCGCCCGCGTGCATGTCGGAAATTATCCCACGGGAACGTACCGGGATAAAAAGTATCCTATCCTAATCAAGGTTATGGTCTACCCGTGTGCCAAACTTCATCCAAATCCGTTCAGCAGTTTCAGCGTGAAAGCGTAACAAACAAACAAACTCACTTTCGCATTTATAATATTATAGTTAGGATTCTAAAAACAGAACCTATTGTGTACCTCACGGCTGCGCCATATACAGGGTGTCCCTGGAAGTATGGATCAAATCGAATAGGAATGTAGGCAAGGTCATTTCCAAACTTTTTAACTCTGAGAATGTTAGTGCAATTTTTTACGGTTCAAAAGTTATGACCAATTTTTGTTTTTTTCAATCACTTCGCATAGTACTCAATGAAAAAAATCATTAAAAAAAAACTAGCAAAGCTATCAATTACTTTCTTTTTCAGAACTTTGTAGAAAAGTGGGCCTTTCCTGTGGTAATACTTTTACGCAGCTAGAAAACATACTTTCAATAAGAAAAAACATTTACAGCAAAGGCTTCGTTCTGGCAAAAATTTTACTCAATTTTCGAGCGATTTTCATGGGAAAAAGTTACACTAGCGAAAGTTGACCACGTATTACAAAAACTGGTCCAAGTCATTGAAATTCTTTGGAGGTATGAATCACTGGAATATTCTTAATAGTTTAAAAGTTAGAAAATTTTATTAACAAGGAGGTCGTATTTTTTAAATTTTCTAACTACGTGGCAAAATAAAATAAAACAATGAAATTAATATGTATATGTATTATTAAATTGAAATTACAATAGATGTTCAAAATTCCTTCCTCTTACTCTCAAACACAACTGGCATCGCCGAATGAAATTTGGTATTATTCGTCTAAATGCACGGGAATTATTTTTTATATATAAGGTTGCAGATGTGATTTTCTGACGGAGTTGTTCCTCGGTTCCGCTCTCTGTCTCGTACACCATCTCTTTGTAATAACCCCATAGAAAGAAATCTATGGGGTTCAGGTCAGGGGAAGGTTTTTTCCGGGTTGTAGCTAGGGCAAATAACATGACTCGTGAGATAACAAAAAGTTTACCGAAATTATTTTTATTTTTTATTTAAACCTAAACTACGTCAAACAGTAGTGTCAGATAGGTAATAAATGCCTAGGGACTGAAATTAAATCGTTAGTTAAGCTGAAAAAAATAAAAATTTGAAACAGAAAATTGTAAAAATACGACCTCCTTGTTAAACTCAAACTCAAAGCATTTATTTCAATTAAACCAATTACAGGCACTTTTGAATTGTCAAGGGGTCGGTCAGTCAGAAAGATGAAGCTAGGCGCCCATTCCAAAGCATAGTAGGTACCTATGGAGAAGAACGGGCAAGAAACTCCACGAACACTCTTTTAAATCAAGATATGGTTACATCATTCATGTTGAAATTTTACATGTGAGAACGATGCAGAACGTTAAAAGCGTCCTTAAAAAAAAACAATTCAAATATTTAAATTAAATTAAAATAAGCCGTGGCCGCTAAGGTATGCCCAGCCTTCACTGACAGCGCTTGTTCACGAACCTGACGCATGGATTAGCTAAATGATCCAACACGCGCCACCATCAGCGAGACATTAGAGTGAGCGTCACATACTCTCAGCCGCCAGGGCACATTCAAGTCAAACAAAGACGTACCCAGTAAATGGTAGCTTTAGAGTATGTACATAGTACTCACATATGTGCTGTGCAATTATATAATACAAAGGAGATTGAGTCTATACAATGCAATGATAGTCTTACAATCTTCAGCAGCTCCAACAGTATCTTCAAATGTTAATAATTAGTTGTGGTTGTGGAGCAGGACCAGCATTGAGCCAAGCATTTTTATCAGTTATGTAATCCCCAAACTTATAATATGCCTGCCTGCATAGTGTGCGTTTTATACAAGTTTTGAATTTAGTCTCATTGAGTTGAAGTATGTGTGGAGGTATTTTATTGTAACATTTTAAACAGTACCACATGAACGACGAGTCTACTTTAGCTAGTCTGAAACCTGGTTGAGCTAATAGGTCCCTTTTTCTAGTACTATAATTATGCCTTTCACCTCTTTTACTAAAAAGATGTAAATTTTTCCTTACGTACATGATATTTTCGTAGATATATTGACAAGGTACCGTCATGATGTTAATTTCCTTAAACAGTAATAAAAATCTCTAACTTTTAAGTTATTAAGAATATTCCAGTGATTCATACCTCCAAAGAATCTCTATGACATGGACCAGTTTTTGTAATACCTGGTCAACTTTCGCTAGTGTAACTTTTTCCCATAAAAATCGCTCGAAAATTGAGTAAAACTTCTGCCAGACCGAAGACTTTGCAGTAACTGTTTTTTATTATTGAACACATGTTTTCTAGATGCGTATAAGTATTACCAAAAGAAAGGCCCACTTTTCTACAACGTTTTGAAAAAAAAATTAATTTATAGCTTTGCTAGTTTTTTTTTATGATTTTTTTCATTGAGTACTATGCGAAGTGATTGAAAAAAACAAAAATTGGTCATAACTTTTGAACCGTAAAAAATTGCACCAACATTCTCAGAGTTAAAAAGTTTGGAAATGACCTTGCCTACACTCCTATTCGATTTGATCCATACTTCCAGGGACACCCTGTATAGTAATTCAGCAAAAATGCCGGACGATGTTATCCCCGAGAATCGATGCAACAAGCATGCCAAAAACCGAATCGTGTAATTTAATTGCTACAATAGACAGCATCAAAGATGAGGATCAAAAACTGTTGAGCAGAATTGGCTATGATCAATGTTAGAGGACCACCAAGAACCTCCCTTCGTTTTCACCTTGTATAGAATAATAGGTTGGGGAAAAAGTTTCTTCGCATTTTTTAAGAAATTTCAAAACATTTTTTAATATACATTATTTACATTTATCTAAAGTATGTAGGTACCATTTTGTTCGATAACTTTTTGCCATCTTGTAGGTAGGGACATGATCCCATTGCTATAGAAATTTTAGGACTTCTGATCAAAATACCGCGACAAGTGGTTTTGGCAGTCCTCTCGTGATGTTAACCTGACACTGCCTAAAGAATTCTGAAGAAACTAAACAGGTGGAAATCTGAAGGTGCTAGGTCAGGACTATACGGCGGATGCATTAACACCTCTCAGCCAAATTCTCTTAATTTTTGCTGAGTGACTAAAGATGTGTGAGTTCTAGCGTTATCATGATGAAAAACCACACCCCTTCTGTTGATTAATTCCGGCCGCTTTCTCTCAACTTCTTGCTTTAATCTGATCAGTTGTTAGCAGTAGAGTTCAGAATCGATGGTCCTGCCTGGTGGTAACAGCTCATAATGAATAATGCCCTTCCAATCCCACCACACACACAGCATCACCTTGTTGCGAGTTAACCCGGGTTTCGCCACAGCCTGTGAAGCCTGACCAGCCTTTGACCACGACCATTTTCGTACATTCTTGTCGTACGTGATCCACTTTTCATCACCAGTTATCAGCTTCTTCAAAAATGGTTCGGTTTCATTACGTCGTAATAAAGAACCACAAATGAGTACACGGTTCATTAGGTTTCTTTCAGTGAGCTCGTGAGGTACCCAAATATCGAGCTATTTTGTGTACCCAGTTTTTTTCAAAGGCTCCAAAACTGTTTTGTGGTCAATTCCCAGTTCTTCAACTACGTCGTAACTACTGATATACCGATCTTGCTCCACGTTTTCAAAAATGGCATCCATTTTATCCGTAATAGGGCGACCAGAGGGACGTGCATCTTTGACATCAAAATTTCCGGTTTGAAAACGCTTAAACCAAATTTGTGCTACTCTCACAGACACTGCACTGGGTCCATAAACATCGCAAATTTTTTTCGCGGCTTGCATTGCATTTTTACCTTTTTTGTAGTAAAATTTTAAAATGTATCGAATTTCTTCATTAGATTCACTCATCTTGACAGTACGAAAAACAAATGAAAATCACACATTTTCCTAATTTGAATATGGAATTATGTTCTTTAAAATTTAAACTTTCAATGATACCAAAACCAGCCAGATACAAATAGTATAGCCAAAGAGATTTTATTTTAAGTTATACATACTATAATACGAAAAGACTTTTTCCCCAACCTAATATGTAACTTCGAGCTCAGACTAAAAAAAAAACATACGTGTTGAATTGAGAACCTCCTCCTTTTTTTTCGTCGGTTAATAAAAAACCAAGACATAGCCCTGTCGACAGTGATGTGAGGCCGGTTTCGTAAACATGTGTGCACTTAGTGAGCTATAGTTGTAGTTTGGTTTAAATGTGTGCGTGTGAGCGTGTATGCCCAGAGCGAGGTGTAGTTTTGCGTATGCTTCACTGTATGGTCGCAGCGCTATGTCTTGGTTTTTTTAATTAGGTCTGAGACTTGGAGACTGACTTTGTGTGATTAAATTGGAAGTGGCTCCATCTATAACTTGTTGTTGTTCGCCAGCTGACTACGTAGTACTTCATGTAGCCGTAGAGATGTCGCTACGCGCAGGACGTACAGTCAGTTATAGCAATTAGCTTAATCACCCTTGCATAAATGTTTAAGATTTTTTAGAATACGAATCGATAGAAAATTCTTTTATACACTTCTGGACACATCTATTGGCCCACCTTAGAGTTTAGGTTTCGATGGCCCCTACCGAAATATGATTGCTAGATTGAACAAAAACTGTTGATGCAGTTTTAAACCTGATACATTTTACCATCTTTTTCGATCGTATTGTTTTAAATTTGAATTCAGAATACCATACGACATGGAGCTACGCCTAACAAGTCGGATATGCGCCTTGTTAAAGGCAATTGATTTTTGAATAAAAAACATGTTTTATCAAATAAAGGTTTAATTTAATAACGCGTGTTGCCTCCATGGGCATCTACCACAGCTCTCATACGATTGGGCATAGAGTTTATCAACCGCTCTATGAAATTTTGAGGGATCATCTCCCATTCCTCTTCTATGGCAGTTTTCAACTCTTGCATCGTCTGGGCAACTGGCTGACGAGCCCTAACACGTCTTTTTAGCTCGTCCCACATGTGCTCAATGGGGTTCATGTCTGGGCTTCTGGCTGGCCAGTCCATAACTTTGATGTTCACATCCCGAAGATATTCCCTGACGATGCCGGCCGCATGGGCTCTTGCATTATCATGCATAAAAAGGAAATTTGGGCCCACATAGTCCGCGTATGGTATCACGTGAGGTTCTAAGCACTCACGAATGTACCTTTCAGCATTTAATGTTGGCAGCCGTGGTCCTGTAACAACCTCAAGTTAAGTTTTGCCGCTCGCGGATATACCGCCCCAGACAGTCCATGAGACACCGTCATAAGCAACCCTCTCTTCAAAGCAGCATTGTGCGAAACGCTCTCCCTTACGTCGGTAGACCTTCTTCCTTCCATCATTGCCATGTAACACAATTTTAGACTCATCAGAAAAGAGTACACGGCTCCAATCTTGCTGTGTCCAATTTAAATGACTGCGTGCGAAATGAAGGCGCGCTGTTCGGTGGGCTCGCGTTAGTTTGGGGTCATTAGCTGGCTTGTGTGGTACCATATCGCGTTCTTTTAACCTTCTCCGAACAGTTCGAGCGCTCACAGATACTCCGTGGAAGTCGCGAAGTTGGTTTTGTATATCAATGGAGGTAAGGTGACGATTTCTCAAGCTGGTCGTCACGATGAATCGATCCTGCCTTTCAGTTGTGACCCGAGATCGTGGCCTTCCTTGGCGACGAACAAAGCCGCCAGTCTCTAGGTACCTCCGATAAACATTTCGGACCGCAGATCGACTTAAATTAAGTTGAGCACTCACGTTTCTTTGGCTGTGTCCGGCCTGAACAAGTGCCACAGCTTGGGCGGCGACTTCAGGTGAAGTATCCATAGATTATTGATAGAACCTCACCTTAATGTTAAGAATAAGTAATGTTTGTTGCAAAACCAAAGATATCAATCACTTTTTCAAGAATTAAATCCAAGTAAACCAATAAAACCAAGTTTTCTTAGTATTCGATTGTTTGATATCAACAAACAGGCTCCAAATTGTCTTTTGTTTCTTTAAATTCTGTCTTCGAAATTCAAAAAAAGACTATTGAATGAAATTGTGAATGTGCCAGGTTCAAAACTGCATAAAAACTTTTTGCTCGACCTAATATAAAATTTTAGCTAGGACCAAACGAAACTGAAAATACAAGGTGGGCCAAAAGATGTGTCCAGAAGTGTATTTTATTTACTATAGGCATTTAAATAAAATAAAAATATAAAATTCTATCGATTCGTATTTTAAAAAATCTCAAACATTTATGCAAGGATGGGACAGCTAATTGCTATAACTGACTGCACATTTCAAATGGAAAAGCAGACAGCAGGGGCCGTATTGTGAAGTATTAGTGCCATCATGATTTCGGTCATGTATAGCTAGCTCGGTCTCTCTCGCGCACTGGAGTCATGATGTCATTAGAACGTCATAATATGGCACCAGTGGCTGATATTGCATGAGCAATAAATCCGGTCAGCATATAAGACAGCGGTGAAAATTACACCACAGTTCACCAGTTATGCCATAAGTCCTAGTCCCAAACATATCCAAATTCCATTCCGGGCGGAAAAACTTAATAGCACTTTTTCTGACCCGGGGATCAAACCTAGGTCCCTGCTTTAAATAAAAAGCAGGTGAAACTACGGATTCGGCTAATCCTAGCTAATATTATTGTTACGTGCTGGGGTTCGGGATAAATAAATGTATGCCAGTTTACACCAAAAACACCTATATTTAAATAATCACAAATACAGTAAACAGAAACTTTAAGCAAAATCACTTGTAATCACTTGTAGCTCACTGCTAGTTCACTGTTGGTTCACTGTATCGCATTCCTAGCTGAACTGCCATACACCGCTGGCAACCCTCTATTTATATGACGAGTGTAAGCTTCTCGAAACTTCGAGGCCATCATTCGAGAACATTCTAGTACTTACAGGAATGATCTAGAATGCTGCAAAACGACAATTAACCATCTAGAACGTTCTGGAACGGTTTAGAATGTTCTAGAAAAATCTGTCACGGTTTAGAATGTTCTAGAAAAATCTGTCACGAATTGACGTATCGTGCAGTTCTGCTACTCGATAACAGATGGCGTTAGTGTCTACGTAACATTATAAATGCGAAAGTGAGTTTGTTTGTTTGTTACGTTTTCACGCTAAAACGGATGAAATTTTGCATGGGTAGACCATGACCTTGGTTGGGACATACGTGACCTTGGTTCGGATATACGATACTTTTTATTCTGGTAGTACGTTCCCTTGGGATAATTTCCAACAACCACGCGGGCGAAGCTGCGGGCAAAAGCGATGTATAAATAAATCATTGTTTTTTACAGCGACGCAGCGCATCGGGTACATCCATTGGCTGGACAAGGAGTCAACCTCGGTTTCGGCGATGTCAAAGATCTCACACATTTATTGTCAGAGGCCATGTACAGTGGTCTAGATATAAGTAAGTTTACAATCACGGAGAAGTAAGTATGTAATATAGCGCATTTACTAAAGATAAACTTTTTTGTTACTGGGTTTCTTATATAACAACAGTTACAGTACAGTATACAAGTTGTAACTTAAATAACGCACACCCTCTTAAGGGGAAAACAACTAAAACAACTTTTACTATGGGACCAAACCTGAAATTGCGAAAAAATAACTGCTGTTCCCTACATTTTGACGAGTTATTATACTAATATTTAAAGAGGTATTTGTTTGTTTGTAAGTTTGCATGTAGAGGGTAATCTTCGGAACTTCTCTGATCCGATTCCGAAAATCCTTTCACTGATTGGCAGCTACAGTATTCCCGAGTGTCATCCTACTAATATTATAAATGTGAAAGTTTGTGTTTAGATGTTTGGATGTTTGTTACTCAATCACGCAAAAACAGCTGAACGGATTTGGATGAAATTTGGAATACAGATAGTTTATAACCTGGATTAAGACATAGGATACTTTTCATCCCGGTAGAAGGTTCCCGTGGGATAATTTTCGACATACACGCGGGCGAAGCAGCTGGCAAAAGCTAGTAGGATATATTTTTCACGTGCTCGAAGTCGCGGGTAGAAGCTAGTGCGAACATAAATGTAGGGAACAGCTGAATTTTTTTTCGCGATTTCTGGTTTGGTTGGTCCCATAGTAAAAGTTGTTCATAATGATGAGTACGATGATCCGTTATGAGGTTTTGAAGTTACACCTTGCATAAAATTATTTTATATTTATTTATTAGGCCATCTACAATTGTTACCCTGTTCGAACAATTAACACAAGCCAAGTGCACAATATTAAATGGCAGACACAGCATGCAAAAACATATAAGTACATAATATGCTAAGCTGTTTAAAATTTGTGCAACTTAAAGGATCGGATGTTGTTTTTGTAAAGTATTATGTGCACGGTGTATATGTGCATACGTTTGATGTGATATATCACACTGTACCTAAACTATTTTTTTCTATGGTGTGTGTACACACGGCTACATATCAAGCTATACAATTCTAGTATAAGCTGACCTCTCATTGTAGGGAAATCCTATAAAATGCGAGATCAGCTTATACTGGAAGTGTTATTAGCCTTTATCTTAAAAAATATTTTAATTTGTTATTTCTGTTCAAATAGATTTGTATATTCTGTATATTTTACTAAAATAAGTACTATTAGGTATTAATTAATTTATTTATTTAATTGACCAACTTATACTAACAGTAAAATACTACACATATATATCATAGGTCATACAGATAAGTTATAAACTATAGCATAGACATTTAAAACAAGATAAAGATTTGCATGCGCTAAACAGACAAAACTTTTACAACTTTTACATCTATATTTTCTGCAAATAAATTGTTCTTATTTTTATAACGAGACCTTAAAGCTTAAACATAACAAATTAATAACAAATATGCTACCCAGTACGCTCTCCACAGATTACTCTAAGTATTTATAGCTAGCTAGACTGATGATGTACATTGAAGTTAAATACAGCTAGGGCTTGAACTAATCCTACCAATATTATAAATGTGAAAGTTTGTATGTTTGTTACTCAATCACGCAAAAACGGCTGTACGGATTTGGATGAAATTTGGCACACAGATAGTTTATAACCTGGATTAACACAGGATAGTTTTTATCCCGCTAGTAAGTCCCCGTGGCATGACTGCCGAAGTACCGACCTCCACGCGGGCGAAGCCGCGAGCAGAAGCTGGTTACAAATAAAATAAAGTAGCTTGCCATAGAAAAAAATAGTTATTTCCGAGCAACAGCGAGCGTTGCGAGTCCCGTGCAATAGGGGATGAGCCCTTTGCAGTTAACTGGGCAAAGATCCAAACTCATGGCTGCTATTCTAGAATACTACTCCCTACTTGAAACCTAACTGCCTCGTTGGTGGATGAAGCCCTGGGTTCGATTCCCGGGTCGGGCAAAGAGTTGTTGAGTTTTTCCATCTGGAATTTCTCAGTAGCAGTCCGGAGTGTGGATTTGTGCCCGGTTGATGGCAATAGGCGCGCCTCCTCGTTACATGGGACTTAAACTGCAACTGCTGAAATATGGGTGTACTATAGATGCACCTCAGCCGAACCCTTCGTGGGATACAGGCGTGATGTTTTGTTATGATAATATTTTCATCTCGTTTCAGCCCACCCTGATTGGCTAGGGAAATACGAGAGCACACGACAAAGACATAACGTGCCGACTCAGCTGATGATCGAGATGTTACACCGACTGTACACTGTAGACCTGATGCCCGTAGTACTTGCAAGAAGCTTAGGGGTCCAGATCACTAACGCTTTGCTACCTTTGAAGGTAAACCTGCATTTTAATGAACTTTTATGTTTGTTGAATAGTTATGTAAAGTCATCATTCTCCTGCCCTTATCCCAATCTATTTGGGGTCGGCGCAACATGTCCTTTTTTTCCATACTTCTCTATTATTCGTCATCTCGGTAGTCACCCCCTTTCTAGCCATGTCATCTTTCACACAATCCATCCATCGTTTCTTTGGTCTTCCCCTACTCTTATAGCCATCGACATTCATACTCAAAACTTTCCTCACGACATTTTCCTCACTCCTCCGCATCACATGGCCCATACCATGACAGCCGATTTCCGCACAACTTTTCAGTCACCGGTGCCACTTTTAGACTTCCTCTTATGTACTCATTTCTTATTCTATCCATTCGTGTATTTTAAAAAGTCTCAATGGCTGGTACCTACGTTTCGAGTCGCAGGTTGAACTTCCGCCCGGAACACTTGTGTGAACTATATTGATAGTTGTTCCGGGCCTGGCCTTTGTTTATGCGAGATTGTGTTGTTAAACGCACCCACGACATATACCCTTATACGTATCTGGCTTTCACCCGAATTTGACTCGTAACTAATTTCATGTGTTCAATGTACGAACGTTACTTCATTACGATTTATGTATACAGCTATCAAGATACATGATAAATGTATCCGGGTAACGGCCCTTTATTTTAGTTGGTACTTCTGTATTCATTTGCTCGTGGAGGAGCTCGTGGCTAAGTAATAACAGCCGCACGGGTCGATCCATCAGGTTAAGCTACGCTTGCCGGGGTTGGTCTGTGGATGGATGACCATCTTTACATACCGAGACTCCTCCGTGCCTCGGAAAGCACGTTAAGCCGTTGGTCCCGGCTGTCATTCGTGGATCTTTGACAATCGTTACGGGTCGTCAGAAGCCCGAAAGTCTGACAATCAGTCTTACCAAGAGGTATCGTATTACCCAGTTAATGGGTTGTGGCAGTCGCTCCATGTAAAAAAATGGTATTCAGCTGCATCCGGTTAGACTGGAAGCCGACCCCAACATAGTTGGGAAAAGGCTAGGCAGATTGCAGATTAATTGAATTTTGTATACATTTGCGTAATTTGAACTAGGGAACTCCCCTACATTACGATTGCAATAATAATTATACGATTTAGCATAAAATCCGCAATTTTATACTGTTGTGTAACGCAGATAACGCGTGTGTGCTATGTAGGACACAATGTCTTGCTTAAACAGCAATCGTTCCATATTTCACCATTGCTTTCATAATATTGATTAAACCTTATTCATGAAACCAAGAACATACGTAATCCTGTATTGTGTGGTACCTTTTGTTTTGTGTCTATATATAAATAAGAGTCGTATTGACTATTGAATCATATTATTTTTGTTGTTGATGCCTCAAAACTAAAGAATGTGTAAGTCAAAGCTATGCTGCCAGTGCGCTATCCGATCCTTGAATAGTTCCATGTTTATATCGATTAGTTCCCTGTTCATAAAATCCCCATGGATTTGTAGTCTGCGTTTACTACACTAATATTTCTGGGAAATTTACCCTTGGCTTCGCGCAAGGAAGCTGAACTGATCATCATATAAAACCATGGCCCCAACCAGAGGCCATAGCCCCTGCACTATACTACACCTGGGGCCACGACTAGAACCCTACAACAAAGTTACCACAACGATGGAACGGAATAGTTTGGCCGCCAAACGTTTTCCTCTTTTAATAGTACTCTGTAAATTAAATTAGCATAAGAATGTTACTTTGAATAGAATATAAGTTAATAAAAAACGAGCGAGCCTTACAGTAGTCGCATATGATGTGTATCTGACATCTCACCTTGGTAATAGTACTTTCTAGTTCCATACCAAACAATCCGTCACTCAAAACTTTTAGAAAAATATTTTCAGTTCCTATTACACACTTACGTCACTTCGTTCCTTTTCACGAAATCACTCCCACAGATTGCAGGAAAACTAGAGGAAAGATGTTACACATCAAAAGTCGAGCAGATATGGTAAAGGGCCGTCTTTGCCATTGGCCACTTTGGGCAACTGCCCAGGGCCCCGCAATCCAAGGGGCCCCATAGTTCCTGCCAGCGTCGTAGCTAGGTGTCGTAGCGTCGTGGCTCTCAAAAGAAAAGCTAAGTAAATCTCAGACGGGGTGTTAAAATTTTCGATTCTCATAAGTACATCCTCCGTTTTCTTAGTTCCCAAACTTTTGGGCATAAGTCATCAAAGTAACTACTATTTCTGTATGAACGGTCAAAAGAAATCCTAACCTAACCGAGGCCGGGCAGCTATAAATTTCGAGCTCGCTCTTGCGTCCTGCATTCTCCATATCCTAAAGTGTCCAGGGCCTCCAATAGATTAAAGACGGTCTTGATGGTAATCTTCAGACTCTAGCACTCTAAACCTCTAGAGTGTTCATAAGAAAAAATTAATAAAGTATACCTCGTTTGTTTCAGAAAATGATACTCTCTCATGCAACCACATAAAGCGATAACATATTAGTCACGTTGGAATGGCGATTGTTTCAAGGCTTTTGTAGGTATTTTATACGTAACGCTTATCGGCAGCCTCAATGGGAGGTCATTTAAACTGTTTTTTTTTTGTTTAATAAAACGTTAATTTATATTTATGTTGTTTATTTTTTATCTACCTATCTATTATGAGAACTTTAAAGAACACAAATGTTTTATTACCTAAATAAATAATTTTTAACACACACATTTTTAATAGGTATAGTTAATTATTGTTAGAGGAGCTTGTGGCTAAGTAATAGCCGCATGGGTCGATCCATCAGATTAAGCTATGCTTGCCGGGGTTGGTCCGTGGATGGGTGACCATCTTTATATACCGAGACTCCTTCGTGCCTCGGAAACCACGTTAAGCCATTGGTCCCGGCTGTTATTCGTGGATCTTTGACAGTCGTTACGGGTCGTCAGAAGCCCGAAACTGACAACCAGTCTTACCAAGGGGTATCGTATTATCCAGTAAATGGGTTGTGGAGGTCAGATAGGCAGTCGCTCCATGTAAAATACTGGTATTCAGCTGCATCCGGTTAGACTGGAAGCCGAACCCAACATAGTTGGGTAAAGCCTAGGCAGATGATGAGTTAATTATTATTACTATCACACTAACCCCAAGTAATTAACTATTTAACACTCTCATAATACCTCAGATTTTCGCAGCAAAAGCTGTTAGTAAATAGTTGCCCGTTATTCCGCGACAGTAGGTACAATAGGTACTTCATCATCATCATCTTCCTGCCCTTATCCCATATTACTTGGGGTCGGCGCAACACGTTTTCTTCTTCCATTCTCCCCTGTCAACCGTCACGCTATCATTCACTCCCTTCTCTTTCATATCATTCCTCACACAATCCATCCATCTTTTCTTTGGCCTTCCTCTGCCTCTCCATCCATCAACATCTATATTCATCACTCTTTTAGTCACATGCGTTTTGTCTCTCCTCATTACATGCCCATACCAAGACAAACGATTTTCTTTCAACTTTTCTGTCACTGGCGCCACTTTCAAACTTCCTCTTATATACTCATTTCTCACTTTATCCATTCTTGTCACTCCACACATCCATCTCAACATTCTCATCTCCGCTGCATGCAATTTTTTTTCATCCGTCTTCTTCACTGTCCAGCATTCCGATCCATAAAGTACGACAGGCCTTATCACGGACTTGTAAATTTTCCCCTTCAACTTGAGGGGCATCCGTGGGTCGCAAGTTGTTCCTGTAACCTGTCGCCATTTCATCCATCCTGCGTTGATCCGGTGCGTTATGTCTCGGTCTACTTCGCCATCCCCTTGGACAAGCGACCCGAGGTACCGAAAGTCGGAGCAGATCGGTAAGGGCGTTCCGGCAAGAGATATGGGCACAGGACCGGAGAGTCCGCCAAAATCACAAAACAAATACTCTGTTTTGGTCCGACTTACTCTCAGGCCAACGGTCTCCAGTCTTTTCCACCACACCTCCAATCTGCTCTGGACCTCTAAGCCACTCTCGGCAACCAGCACAATGTCATCGGCGAACAGCATACACCAGGGAGCCTCTTCCTGGATATCCGAAGAAAGAGCATCCATTATCAGCACAAAGAGGTAAGGGCTGAGTGCAGACCCCTGGTGCAAGCCGACAGCCACATCGAAGCTGTCAGTAGTGCCCACTGTAGACCGGACTTGGGTACTGCATCGACTGTACATCGCGCGAATCAACTGCACATACTTCCCTGGTACACATTTTTCCTTAAGTGCCCACCACAAAACTTCACGAGGCACTCGGTCGTATGCCTTTTCGAGGTCAACAAATACCATGTGCAAGTTTTTATGCGCACCTCTGTATTTCTCGCACAGCTGGCGGATAGCAAAGATGGCATCTGCTGTTCCTCGACCAGGCATAAAACCGAATTGGTTTTGCGAAATTTCACTCTCTTCTCTTAGTCGCCTTTCAATAACTTTCTCCCAAGCCTTCATACTATGTGACATTAGCTTTATTCCTCTATAGTTGTTGCACTCCAGCACATCACCTTTGTTTTTAAAGATGGGCACCAGCGAACTGTTGCACCATTCGTCAGGTATGGCTTCTTCCAGCAACAACTTATTGAAGAATAAAGCTAACCACGTCCATCCATCTACCCGTAATAACTTCCATACTTCGACTGGTATTCCATCCGGACCTATTGCTTTACCATTCTTCATCCCATTAACTGCTATTCTCACGTCATCCATACTAATAATTCTCACTAACCCCTCATTTACTGGTTTATTCTCAAGCACACCACTCCAGTCATTCTCCTCATTCATCAGTCTTTCAAAATAGCCCTTCCACCTATCCTTAATTTTCTCATCATCCGAAAGAACTGTTCCAGTTTCATCCCTTATACACTTTATCTGACAGACATCCCTCGTCTTCCTCTCTCTAGCTCTAGCAAGCCGGTATAGATGTTTTTGGCCTGCTGGATTATCCAGTGTGTCATAAAGCTTGTCCTGGGCCTTTGCTCTCGCTATGGCTACAGCTTTCTTGGCTTTTTTCTTTAGAGCATCATACTCACTCTTTTTTTCTGCTTTCAAACTAACGTTCTCATTTTTCTCAGGTACAATAGGTAGGTACTTAATAGACTGTAATTAGTTAATCACCAGTTAACGAGGCTAGTTTAGTTAAAGCAAAATTA
The DNA here is from genome assembly GCA_946251885.1 of Cosmia pyralina. Lineage (NCBI taxonomy): Eukaryota > Metazoa > Arthropoda > Insecta > Lepidoptera > Noctuidae > Cosmia > Cosmia pyralina. Next base: position 13,067,460 of record OX276360.1, read on the forward strand.
AGTCCTTAGCATTTAGGTAATGAACGGATTAAACGACTATAAAGGACATTTTACTAGCTAATCCATAACAATGTTATGGGGATATATCGATACATTTTGTGTTTTTAAAAAAACTATAAAACCAAACAAATGTATAATTAAATCATTTGGATTTTCCATGTTATTTGACTATATTGTAGTTGTACTAAAACCGAAACATGATTATTTGACATTTTTTCATTAGAAAATAAATCCAAAGTAGCACCGTCTATTTTCTGTTTTATACGATTATACGTAAACAGTCCCTTAGTGTGCAGTAAAACTTGCTTTAAATCGAGGGTATTTAAATATGTTAAGAACTTACTAAGTACCTAGGTACTTAAATAAATTATTACCCTAAATGCTATAGCATTTTGTCATAAACGGCACTTCATACAAACTTTCAAGTCCTTTTTTCGAAACGAATGAACCGATTTTAGTGAAACTTATACGCATAAACAGAATACATAGGTCTAAAAAGTTAGTTAAGAACATTTTCGAAAAATAATGTTGCAGCTAAATTCGACCGATTTTAAATATTCCATAGGAACAGAGATTTCCAATTATCTTTTTTTAATTAAGACATTTCGAAAATGTTCTTAGCTAACTTTTTAGACCTATGTATCCTGTTTATGCGTATGAAGTTTCATTAAAGTCGGTTCATGCATTTCGATAAATAAGGACTTGAAAGTTTGTATGAAATGCCGTACGGAGCCAACGCTCTTAAACGAAGCGCGTTTAGTCCCGGTGCGCGTTAGTCTTCTATCTCACGCGTCAAACTGGAGTCTAGTTACTAGACAGCCATAACGCCATTTCACTTATACACCGAGTTAAACCACGCTTCGATGTATCTGTATCCTCCTTACGTTTGGAATTGCTGATATATTCACAAAAGTGCGCAATTGGTTTAACGCACCTTATCTGATTAGGTGGTATAGCAAGACGCACTGAATATATGCGCACAATTTTTAAGTAGGTGCCTACTTAAAATAAAAACGTACCTACTATAGTGTATCGCTCTTTTACTATCAGTCACAGGTCAACTTTGACTAACAACTTCAACGCTGATAAACATTTTATGATAACGAGGCTATTGGATTATTCTTCGAGGAATTTAAAGGACAAACGATTCTTGTTGAAACGTGTTGTTTCTGGCGTTCATTTGTGTGACGCATCATGATACTTGAAGAGCCCAATGTTTGGTTATTAAGAAAGAACAGCAATAACACATTTTTTTAATAATAAACAACTAAGTAGGTACACACGGCTACACATCAAGCTATACATTTCCAGTTTACACTGACCTCTCATTTTAAGGAAATCCTATACAATGCGAGATCAGCTTATACTGGAAATTATAGCTTGATCTGTAGTCGTGCGCACCCTTCGAGGAGATAGGTACCTACTCTGCTTTTTTGTTTTCGTTGAATATAATGAACACGTTCTTTTAGTTTCTTGGAAAAAGAGTCGACTGTTATTGTTGGAAAAAGGCGCTTTCTTGTAATAAATGACTACGCAGCTTGACTTATCGTTTTATGTTGTGACGTAGGTACTGGCGTAAATGATTCAAATACGTGCGTCAGCCAGCCCACGGAACTTGAATGAGGACCTTTAGTTGACTAGGTAATGTAGGTACTTATGCAACCTGCAATGAAGGATTATTATTTCGTTATCCTTTATTTTATTTTAATAGCATCTCCGTCGCGTCGTTTATTTCAGAAATGCCCCCCAGACAGTCGGCAAAATAAGATCGGAATTTTGTTTGCAACAAGCTCAGTAGGTAAAGTACCATATTAGAGGAACTGAGAAGAAATCTAATTAACTGATGCAAGTAGTTCCCTAAATAAATACATACCTACCTACTTAAGTCCATGTTAATTCAATGTTTCCATCAGTTTTGTTTAGCTAAGTGCGCCAAAAATGATCAAATAAGTACGGCACGCAAACATCAATGACATCATCCGACGAGCCCTTGTCACCGTCGGCGTTCCAGCTGTATTAGAACCCAATGGCTTGGCACGCGACGATGGCAAGAGACCGGACGGCATGTCTTTATTTCCATGGAAGGTGGGAAGGCCTTTTTTAGTGTGGGACGCAACGTGCGTCGATACTCTTGCGCCATCCCATCTTCCTGGCTCGGCGTGCTGTGCTGGCACTGCTGCTGCGGCTGCGGAAAACCTCAAGCGGCGAAAGTATAATAACCTTATCGGCAATTATATTTTCGAGCCGTTTGGGGTTGAAACCCTTGGGCCGTGGGGTCCGAGTGCTTATGGTTTGTTCAATGAAATCTCCAAGCGGCTGGTTGACACCTCCCATGACCCAAGGGCTGGCTTTTACCTTGGCCAGAGGCTTAGCATTGCCATACAACGTGGCAATGCCGCCAGTCTCTTGGGTAGGTACTTTACCACTCGACAACGATGCGGAGGAATTTTTCGATGCCATATTTTAGTTTTTTAATAGTTTTAGTTATGTTGGGATATAATTTTGTTATTTTTAGGTTATGTTTATATTACCTATTCAATTTAGAAAATAAATAAAAAAGTACAAACCTGAAATAAGTACCTACCCAAGTAACATAAAAATAGGTACTTACCAGACATTTTCAATACTTATCATGTTTTTGCACATGATGAAAGAATTTCTGAGCCCTTTGACATTTTAAATACTGTTACTATAATTACCTACCTACCTTATTATAATAACTGGTAAGTAATTGAGTCACGTAGTAGGTACCTACAGGACAATTTTGCTAGTCTCAGAATAATACTAGGGTGGGTTTATCATTTGTACGGGTTCTCAAAAGAAGCCAAACTAAAGTTCTCATAGCAGCTTTGTTCGATAAACACAAAGCGAACCATGTTATTTCCTTTTCGTTTCAATAATAATTCTAGACAAAACAAGGTCGGTTGCTAAAGTCCGTTGTATGCAGCTGCCAGCCACCCTAGCCTCTGTTTATCGACCGTGGCCCGACCCGAGCGTGAGACCGTTGGGGTGACGTCACAACATGGCCGACCTCCAACCGTGTTGTTTCTTTTCAACTCATTGATTATGAGTTTATGAGATAAGGAAAAATCAACCTAAATGGTATTTGTGGAAAGCTTAGTGTAGAACGATTGAACGACAATGCAGACATTGCTATCTCGTGACTCAATCAATGATGCCTTGGCCACACTAACGTCAACGTCTATGCCCATCATCGCTATAAACATCGCTGTAGTTAAATTCGGTCAAATTATCGCGGTAAATGGTGGCTACACCTACGGCCAACGTCCTTCATGGCGATAATCAACGGCATATCCTGTTATGTCGCGGCCACACACAACGGGATATGCCGATAATTATCTCGATGATGGACGTTGGCCGTAGGTATAGCCACCACTTATGCCCCGGCCACACTAAAACGTCAACGTCAATGCCCTTTATATCAATACACTTTATGTCAATACACTTTAAACATCACGATAGTTAAATTCGGTCAAATTATCGCCGTAAGTGGTGGCTACACCTACGGTTATCTCCCTACGCGATAATCAACTAATGCGATAATCAACGGTGATGTCTGTATAATGTGGCCCCGGCATTACCGCGATAATTTGACCAAATCTTGACCGAATTTAACTACCGCGATGTTTATGGCGTTGATGGGCAATTGGGTATTGACGTTGACGTGTGGCCGCGAGTCAGCCCGCGACATGAAAAATAATAAATGATTCACTATTCTATTGTCTAATAATGATGACTAATATGGTATTAAAAGGGTAAACACAGGATCCAGTAGGTAACTGAATGCATGATAGTCTTAATGCGTCAGAACAATAGATTAATTAATGAGGAATGTAGGTAGATACCTTTAACTAACGCTTCAGATTATAATGGCCTATGATGCCATAAATGTTTATCTAGGGTGGCTAGGATAAATACCTACCTACCTAAAATGATATCATTCCGACTTATTTTCCTAATCCTAACACTCATTTTCTCCTGAGATTTTCTCATCCACAGGTTTTTTCAAGCATTTTTCGGGCTTTTTCCATAATTTTTTCATGTTTTTTATTATTGAGAGATTATTTTATTACCTAAGTATAATTCGGTAGGCTACTTGTATTTTATTTAGGTACAGTTTGTCCTCATGGGTATAGGGTCACTGACACCGACTGTATTTCTATTATTAGTATTGCTGAAGTGGTTATCCATCTCTGCTGATGTCCGTTTTAAAACAATGTATAAATCACACGACTGTTGTGTGATAAACGAGTTGTTTACTTGCTTCCCAAGAAACGATATTTTACCTGATTTGGTTTACCTACCTACCACTCAGGGATGTTCTTTTTTACCAAGTTAAGCAGGTACCTAGTTCGGACTTCGGAGGCGAGCCTTTATAAGTACGACAAAACCTTTTTTTTTGAGAATAATTATTAGATATGGCTGCTTGGCTGCGGCGTAAGGCGTAACTACCAATCTCTAAAATACTCCAGTCTCCCAGTAATCAATGGCACAGTAAATCAACAGTGTAACTATTTACTTTAAGAGTGTAACATGATAGAAGGACCTTCTCAATCTATATGCTGAGTTTCTAGGTAGGAATTGCGTTAGTGGTAATTACCAACTGGTAATTTTCTGGGAAACAAAATGCTTAGGACGAAGACTTCATCAATAATTGTAATAGGTACTCAAAACAAGAGCGTACCTACTCTGTAATATGTTCAAAAATTAAACTATAAATCCATAAGTCTAGATTGTTGGTTTTCCGATGTCAATATTTTTGTAGAAAATTTATCTGGAACATGCTCCGAGCCCCTGATCCCCCCCCCCCCTCAACTCCCTAAGGTGGCCTCTTTGTTGGATCAATATCCTCCTTTTTCTCATTCTCTCCATCATGCCGTCTCTTTCTATGGTTCATGCGCTTTACAGGTATATTCGGAAATATTGTAAACAATTATAACGAGAATAATATTACGCTACTTTGAATTTAGTAATCGAGGAGCTCGTGGCGTGGCTAAGTAATAACAGGTTAAGCTACGCTTGCCGGGGTTGGTCCATGGATGGGTGCCCATTGTTACATAAGTACCGAGACTCCTCCGTGCCTCGGAAAGCATGTTAAGCCGTTGGTCCCGGCTGTCTTTCGTAGATCTTTGACAGTCGTTACGAGTCTTTAGAAGCCCGAAACTCTGACAACCAGTCTTACCAAGGGGTATCGTATTACCCAGGTACTGGGTTGAGGAAATCAGATAGGCAGTCGCTCTATGTAAAATACAAGTATTCACCTACATCCGGTTAGACTGGAAGCCGACCCCAACATAGTTGGGAAAAGGCTAGGCAGATTGGTGTGTGTACACACGGTTACATATCAATCTATACATTTCCAGTATAAAAGCTGATCTTTTAAACTACTAAATTCAAATCAATCTGGATTTGAATTTAGTAGGTAATCGTTATTACTTATTAGAATAATTTAAGCGTGTCAAGAAGGCAGCAGCCGTCATCAATGAATGACTGATTAGGATAGTAACCATATACTGCAATCACACTTTTTCGAAATCGTAATTAAGATTCCTAAATTCGGGGTAGGTAGTGCAATAAGCCTTTAAAGCAAAATTATTATTTTGTTATTAAATTTTCTTATACTTAAACAGACTGTTCCTAATAAAAATATTATTCTTCTCATAATTGAAAATACTCTCAGAAATCATAATTTTCACAGTACCTAATACCACCTCTTTTACTAGAAAATTTCCGAATTAACCGATATCATCGTGAGTCTGTCGTGTGTGATCGGCAAAATTCGTACAAGTCTTTGGTATTGGAGTGACGCCATTTTGCAGCCAACTGCGCAGTGCGGCCCCCCGCCTCAGTTCGGGTATATAAAGCGGCCATGACGTCATTCGCCCACATTCTTAAATCGTCTTGGTGAAGTGCAGATGTGTCTCCGTTGTGTGTAGTGCTGAAGATTTCAAGAAGTGATATTTGTGCCTGTACGGATTCAGGTGTGTAGTATTGTCTCAAAACAGTACTTTTTGGCCCATCCTTAAAAATGGGCTACAAAGCAAATGAAAAATCTATCGTTGACTTTTGTGAAAGTAAAACCGAATCCCTGTCTAATTGGGTTCGCCAAGTTAAAAGCAAATCCCTAAATGCCAAGACAAAGAGAAAGCGCGATTTGAGAATAATCGCCATTCTGAGTAACTCTCTATCACGTGCGGAGAGTGAACTCGTTACGAAACAAAGAGAACGCGCCAGGAGGTGGGCTCAAATGCAAGCTGATCTTGGATTGTGCAATAAGGAAGAAGAGGTCGCCAAGCAACACCAGCAGAAAATCGATAATTTATGGAAGAATGATCTCAGCGGCTTAGATAGTTTTTTTAGAGAATTGGACAATGTCAAGCCAGCTATAAAATAGACCATTTTAGGTAAAGTAAAGTGTATTTGTATCTGTGATATTATGTAGGATGTTTTTCTAAATTACAGTCCCATTGCGTTTCGCGTGGGCCTGCATCCGTCGGCCGCCATCTTGGTTGCCGCTATGGCGTGGTCGCTGCCAGCTACGAAATGGGTTTGTAACGGTATCATGCATTTATTTAGTTTTATTTTAAGTGTTTCAATTTATTCTCTCGCCTAACGATTAAATTGAAGTTTGATTTTTATTCATATTGAATAATAAAATTGTACATATGTTTAAGTATGGAAATAAACAATTTTTGAAAAAAAAGGTCGTATCAATGAATTTTCATTTTGCTTATCTTACAATTTCACCACACCAACAATGTATTATTCCATGAGTCATCATCGCCTCTGCGTGGAGAACATGGCAGAGTTGCGTCAGCGATGGCGTGTTCCGAGTCGCTGTGAACGAGTGTATGAGTCAGCTGTCTGCGGTGCCGCGGGCTTGCCTGCGATCTGCGTACCACACGCACTGGCGTGCTACCTGTCTGCTATACGACGCGCTCGCACGAATCCGTCCCGGTTGTCAGCCCACTAGGTAACCGTTAGGTTGATGGCGTGAAGGTTCATATCCTACATTTAGCTAGTGTTATTGTTTGGCCCGTACGCGGGCCTTTGCGTGTAACATTGTGTTTAAGTCTCTCAGAGCCCTGCCTACCGTGGCCAGCAGCTGCCACGAGCGACGAGGAAAGGCTTCCAACCTTAACCTCGCCGTGACGATCTAAACCGTCGCCACAGAAATTCTACCTACTTTGGAATATGAATCTTTTCTAGAAGTCGTGAACATTGGTGAGTCGCTTGTTTTCAAAACATAGTGGTCATTGTGTACTTATAGCTTATGACAATACTTGTTGTTTTGATCTTTAGTCTTTTGAAAATAACATACGTTAGGATACCTACTTGTGCCATAATAATCTAGTGAACAGGAACGAAATACCCACAATGGAATTGTCCTCAAGACGATTTATGTAAACATGGATGGAAGAAGTAAGATTTAGAAGAGGTCAGCGATGTAGGTACCTGAACCGTTATTTCCGACAGCAATTGTACTGGCCTCGACATGCCTCTGCTCCCTGCTGCCGTCGACGCGGTGGTGGCCGGGCGACTTTCACTTTTAGGTAATGTCTGGTTATTACTTTATTTACAAATCAGTATTGGCATGTTTTTTATTATCATTGTTGTAAAAGGAAACATCTTCGAGAACGCGATAGCTTCCATCACAATAGGTGCTGATTATTATGGATCACCAAAAAGATAGGTTACCTACACAAAACAAGACCTTAATGACTTTATATTATCAAGAAAGAAAGCGTGGGCTGATGACTAAACCGGGACAATACTCTATAGCAAAACCTGATTGAAACCTAAGTAAATAAACTGAATAACTGAACTGAGGGTGAAAACGTGAAAGGATAGATTGAACGGTGAGTTGTCGCAACTGTACCTATTGACCTCTTTGATCTAAGTATAATAATATTATGTTCTGAGATCTTAGTTGATGTGTATAAAGCGACAAATTAATTGTTTGTAGTATCGACATTTACTGATTATGTGCAAACTTCACAGCTAACTACTGGACTGGGGGCTGACGTGAGCAAGTATCACGCAATATATGACTATCATGAAAAGCAAGGTGAAGTCCTTCCTAGTGAAGAAGGCTAACCCGGCTCCAGTTGATATTAGCGAGTGGATCGACACACCCCATCCACATAAGATAAGTCTAACCGACCGTACTATAACTCGTAGCCAAAATAAAACGTACTTACGTAATATTCCATAGAAGTGAACTCTATTATCTAGGGCTACAATAGATATCATTACCTACATGATCTAAAACACAGTTAATAGGTATTGAAAATGTAAGTACTACGTACTTATAGGTAAGTCTGCCTAATGCGTGTACATTTCCATATCTATAGTTAATACACTAAAATTTTGCAAAAGTATATGAAGCTATACATTCTGCTTGTATTATTATTAAATCTTGCCTCCCTGGCAAGTAGGGCCCTATAACCAAATAAGCTTTTGATTTCAGATATGTTCTATATGTAATGGCTACTCTGTTATCCAGCAACAGACTAGCTGCGATTACAACTATATTTTTTTTTTCTAAATTTGAAAACCATGTGCTCATTTGTGGATCACAGACACACAATTAAATCCAACTCAACAAATTCACACTAGAAATAGTAAATATACAAAATTTTAAGGAAGCATTATCATCACATATATTATGCAGCGAGTGACAGTATAAGATAATGCAGAAATCCAAGAAAAGAAATCTAAAATAAATATACGTAAACTCACGCCAAGAAAGATATCTAATAAAGTACATATTTAGTTTGGAAGTAGGTACCTATGTTTTGTAAAGCCTGAGGTATGTACCTACCTACATTATCTGCAATGAAGAACTATTAACCTTCTGTTATTTAATTTGCTGCCTAGTGGTGTATATCGTGTTCCCTATAAAGGAGCTTTGTGTGCTGAAACTTTTGATTGACAGGTCTTTACTTCGCACATACTGAGAAGTTACCTAATAACGATAATAGCAAACTATTATCGAAAAACGAGCAAAAGTTAACTGCAGTTCTCTGCGCAAGCGAAATTTACTACGTGAGAATAAGAAAACACTAACAATGCGATTCAGTTCAAAACGTGACATCAATAAAAATTAAGCATAATAATATTATCAAGCAAGAGAAAAATACTTGGTGGAATTTAGCCAAGATTCAGTCAATTTCAGGCCAGTAATTGAATAAAATCAGATTGACCTTACAAGATTTTATAATATAAGTATCTATCTTAAACTGTTAATAATGCCGTAATGGAAACAAGAAACCAAAATGAGGTCAGACTGCGAGTCGACTTCCAGACACGATAACATCTGCCGAATGGTACGATCTTTTTATTTTGTATTATTAACATTTTATTAATTTTAAACTAGGTATGTATTCGTATTACTTAGGTACCTACTTAGATTTCTCCTTACTTAAAATATTTCATAAAACCACAGAAACGTGGACAAAGATTTTTTATTAATTTGTAAGTATTATTTTTCTAAAAGCTTTTTCGCATACTTTCCTATTGTAGGACTGCTGATGTGCAGTCTTCTGTAATCAACCTTTTTTTCTCTTATCTGTTTAGGAGCAGGCTATATTGGACATGATATAGCAGACCCTATAAATTGACTTGCGGAAGCCTATTAATAATCCAACTATGGTTAACTCCTGAATTCAAAAGACCTGTGCAAAGATCTAAATTTTGGAGTAATTGCATAGCGCAAATTCAACATTACAATAATAGCCAAAAGTGGCATATTGTGCTTCGTATGTAATGCTGTATCGTCCCAAAAGCAACATTGATTATCTTATCCTATTATAAGGGCTGCTATGGAGCTGTAAATAGATTGAGATGAGAATTTCTCAATGAAAGGATCTTCTACCAGAGTGCCTTCAATACATTATATGCAGAAAATCCAAGCACAACAACATTACCTATATATTTTGCAATTTTCAGCGTTTAACAAAGAATCTACTCTACTTACTATAATTACAAAAAGAAATTGACATACCTAACTATTATTACAAAGGTAACATTACGATTGTCTTACATATCTAAAGGTATCGACGATATTCATAACTTGATGAATTATCTTGACGTAATCGTCTCGCATATCTTGAGGTCGTTCGTGACAGCTGTCTTAATAAGCGGTAAAACATTTGCATTTGCAGTCTCTTAACTATAATCTGGTATATTAAATATTTTTTTCTGACTTCGCGCGTGCTATTTTTTGTTGCTTTTGTCAATTTGTCAGGTAAACCTCCACGAGTAACAAGAGGCGCAGCCGTGACGCTGACAATTCGACACTACGTTTTACTGCTTCTCCAACCATCGTCGGTTCCGGAGAAGCGGCTCTACAAATTCGGCACGTGTCAAGTTCGCGTGTCCCGCCTACTGATTGCAAGTACGTCAGTCGGGTCACTCATAACTTAGACCGACGCGTGACTTCCGGGATCGCGGTCTCGCTATACTAAACGGGTATGTGTCAACTGCGATAGTTGTCTTCTGGTTTACTACCTGCAGCTTCTCTGCAATTCATCGATTATCAGACTCAGTCAGATTCAGTATGACCGTGATGCGGCCGTTGCAGGAACGAATGAAATGAATAAAACAAAATGGAAATGGAGTATTTCCATTTTTTTTTTAAATTACTGACTGTGCGACCTATCATCGCCAGTTTTCGTGTTAATTCTGCTCCCTTAGTTGACAGCGCTCCCCTGCGTGGCCTCTCCACGTATCGTCAATACTCGCCGACTACGTGAGCTCTTCGCGTAACGTCGTAAGCTCTTGTGACTACGTGACCTCTTCGCGAAACGTCAATGCTCTGTGGCTACGTGACCTCTTCGCGAAACGTCAATGCTCTGTGGCTACGTGACCTCTTCGCGTAACGTCAATGCTCGGTGACAACGTGACCTCTTCGCGAATCGTCAATGCTCGGTGACTACGAAGCCTATTCGCGAATCGTCAACATGTGCTGGCAGTGTCCTTTCCTAGGTAGTCAAGCCTCTCTAACGACGTGTCTTCGTGTCGTCAATGATCCTTGACTACGTGTCTTCGTGTCGCCAATGTTCGTTGACTACGTGTGTCTTCGTGTCGTCAATGCTCGTTGACTACGTGTCTTCGTGTCGTCAATGCTCGTTGACTACGTGTCTTCGTGTCGTCAATGCTCGTTGACTACGTGTCTTCGTGTCGTCAATGCTCGTTGACTACGTGTCTTCGTGTCGTCAATGCTCGTTGACTACGTGTCTTCGTGTCGTCAATGCTCGTTGACTACGTGTCTTCGTGTCGTCAATGCTCGTTGACTACGTGTCTTCGTGTCGTCAATGTTCGCTGACGACGTGACCTGCGCGTGTCGTCAATGCTCGCTGACGACGTGATCTCCGCGTATTGTCAATGCTCGTTGACTATGTGATCTCCGCGTATCGTCAATGCTCGCTGACGACGTGACCTCGTGTCGTCAATGTTCGCTGACGACGTGACCTGCGCGTTTCGTCAATGATCGCTGACCTCGTGACCTCTCCGTGCCGCCAATGTTCATTTACCAAGAGTCGTCCATTTGTTGCCAATGCTCACTAGCAACGTAATCTAGTGTCGTCAATGCTCATTGACCACGTGACCTCACGTATCGCTAATGTTCGCTGACGACGCATCTGCGTCTGCGCGTCGTCAGTGCTCATTGACGGCGTGACTTATGTGTCGTCAATGCTCACTGATGACGTGACCGCCGCAATTCTTTAATAGCAGACGAATATGTAACTTTTTTCTCCTCGAAGTTGGCCCCTCCACTTAATCAGTCGCCGCGTTATTTTACTTCGTGACTGCCATGCGCACCCCTTTCTTTATCAGTAGTGCCCATCCATAACATATCCGTTCCACAACCTTTGCTCCTGCTACCCGTGTCATCTCCTCAAGGTCCGTAGACTATATGGCCAGTCAAGTTCAACTCTTCTAGGTGCTAGATGGCTGCTCCTTCAGAGGGACTGATCTTCCGTCAACTGGCTGAAGACGCCTAGACGCTAGCTTCCAGCTTCTGATAGCTGGATCAGCTTCTTTCACATTCATGGGTCGTGCCTGAATCAACTGCACTCAGTTCGCTGCATCCAACCTACCGCGCGGGTTCCACTGACTGCTCAAATCTTCGGTCATCGCACATGTTTCTGGTATGTAAGCTTCATTATTTTAGTAAACTGCATTTACCGTTTGTCAAGTGACCTGGCTCCTATCTACACGACAATCCTAATTTTGTCGTAGGTTCTTGGGGTCGGCTGCCCGGTTTGCTGACTGAGCTCCTTCATCGGACCACTTGTGCTCGTACATGCAGAGCGTTCTCTTCGGCCAGCCGCCTGGTCAACGTGGGTGCTCTTGTCACATCGATTAGCTCGCCACCTGCACTTTTTCTCCGGGCAGCCACTGGTGCTCGTAGCAGCAGCGCTGCAGTACCGTCTCTATGGCCAGCAACGCCATCCCATCGGCCAGCCGCCTTGGTCGTCGTGGGTGCTCGTGTCACCTCACACGGCCTGCAAACTGCGCACCTTCTCCGGGCAACCACCGGCGGCGCTCGTATTAGCAGACATCCCATCAGCCAGCCGCCTGGTCGTCGTGGGTGTTCGTGTCACCTCGCACGGCCCGCAAACTGCGCGCCTTCTCCGGGCAGCCACCGAGCTCGTATCAGCAGACAACCCATCGGCCAGCCGCCTGGTCGTCGTGGGTGCTCATGTCGCCTCGCACAGTCCGCAAACCGCGTGTCATCTCCGGGCAGCCACCGGTGCTCGTATCAGCAGTCATCCCATCGGCGAGCTGCGCCTGGTCATCGTGGGTGCTCGTGTCACCTCTCCGCTCGCTACCTACGCGCCTCATACGGTCAGCCAGCCACTGCTGAACGTGTCACAGCGCGGTGCTTGCTGAAGCGGGATCAGCTCGCATACTGCGCGCTTACTGCCGGTCTTTGGGGCTCTTATCTCCGCCGCCGGGTTCGCTGACTGCGCGCCTTCTCCGGTCTGTCAGCCTCGGGTGAACGTGTCAGCAGCCCGCCCGGTGTTGGTTGCTGAAGCGGTTCCAGCCGTCTGGTCGTCGTATCACTACTGCGTGTCTGAGGACTTCGTGTCTCCTCTGCAAGGCTTGCTGACAGCGCGCCTTCTCCGGTCCGGTCCGGTGACCGTGACAGCAGTGCCATCCTGAGAATCAGCCGAGCCATCTCATCGACCAGCCACCTGGTCGTCGTGGGTGCTCGTGTCACCTCGCACGGCCCGCAAGCTGCGCGCCTTCTCCGGGCAGCCACCTGTGCTCATATCGGCAGCATCATTCCATCGGCCAGCCGGCCTGGTCATCGTGGGTGCTCGTGTCACCTCGCATGGTTCGCTGATAGCGCGCCTTCTCCGGTCTGCCAGCCACAGGTGAACCATTCAGTAGTGTTATCCCTACGGTCAGCCAAGCTCCATCTCATTGGCCAGCCGCCTGGTCATCGCGGGTTCTCTGATGTGCCACATTAGCCCGGCTCATATACTGCGCGCCTACTGCCAGTCTCCGGGGTTCGAGTCTCCGCTGCTGGGTTCGCTGACTGCGCACCTTCTTCGGTCAGCTAGCTTTACTTGATCGTGTCAGCAGCGCGGTGTTTGCTGAAGCGGTACTAGCCGCCTGGTCGTCGTATCACTTCTGCGCTCCCCGCATAGTGCGTGCCTACTATCACCGGGTTCGCGTCTCCTTCGACGGGCTCGATAACTGCGCGCCTTCTCCGGTCAGCCAGCCTCGGGTGAACGTGTCGGCAGCGCGGTTTTTTTTTTTTTTTTTTTTTTTTAATAAATAAATATAAATAAATAAATATGTTTGGACATATCACACAACGCCATCTAGCCCCAAGCTAAGCAACCTAATGCTTGTGTTATGGTAACGAGATGGCTGATAAACTACTTATATACATTTTTTTTTGTAAATACATACATATTATAGATAGAAAAACACCCAGACTCGGAACAAATACTTGTAGGTCGTACAAATATTTGTTCCGTGCGGGAATCGAACCCGCGACATGCTGCGCAGCAGTCAATCGCTCAACCACTGCGCCAACCGTGTCGTTTTTGCTGAAGCGGTACCAGCCGCCTGGTCGTCGCGTCACTTCTGCGCGGCTCGCATACTGCGCGAGTCTCCGGGGTCCATGTCTCCGCCGCCGAGTTCGCTGACTGCGCGCCTTCTCCAGTCAGCTAGCCTTAGTTGATCGTGTGAGCAGCGCGGTGTTTGCTGAAGCGGTACCAGCCACCTGGTCGTCGCGCCTTCTCCAGTCAGCCAGCCTCGGGTGAACGTGTCAGCAGCGCGGTTTTTGCTGAAGCGGTACCAGCCGCCTGGTCGTCGCGTCAGTTCTGCGCGAGTCTCCGGGGTCCGTGTCTCCGCCGCCGGGTTCGCTAACTGCGCGTCTTCTCCAGTCAGCTAGCCTTAGTACCAGCCACCTGGTCGTCGCGTCACTTTTGCGCGGCTCGCCGCGCCTATCGCCAGTCTCCGGGGTCGAGTGTCACCGCCGCCGGGCTCGCAGACCGCGCGCCCTCCCCGGTCAGCCAGCCTCAGGTAAACTTGTCAGCAGCACGATGTTTGCTGAAGCGGTACCAGCCGCCCGATTGCCGCGTAACTCCTGTACGGCTCCCATACTGCGCGCCTACTGCTAGTCTCCGTGGTCTGTGTCTCCGCCGCCGGTTGCGCTGACTGCGTGCCTTCTTTGGTCAGCCAGCCTCAGACGAACATGTCAGCAGCACGGTGTCGTTTGCTGAAGCGGTACCAGCCGCCTGGTCGTCGTGTTACTTCTACACACCTCGCATACTGCGCGCCTTCTCCGGTCAGCCTGTGGCGCTCGTGTCGCCCTTGCTGCGCTGACTACGCGATTACTCCGGCCGGCCATTGGCGCTCGTGTCGCCTCTGCTGCGCTGACTACGCGATGACTCCGGCCAGCCTGTGGCGCTCGTGTCGCCTCTGCTGCGCTGACTACGCGACTACTCCGGCCAGCCTGCGGCGCTCGTGTCGCCCTTGCTGCGCTGACTACGTGACTACTCCGGCCAGCCTGCGGCGTTCGTGTCGCCCCTGCTGCGCTGACTACGTGACTACTCCGGCCAGCCTGTGGCGCTCGTGTCGCCCCTGCTGCGCTGTCTACGCGACTACTCCGGCCAGCCTGTGGCGCTCGTGTCGCCCCTGCTGCGCTGTCTACGCGACTACTCCGGCCAGCCTGTGGCGCTCGTGTCGCCCCTGCTGCACTGACTATGCGACTACTCCGGCCAGCCTGTGGCGCGTGTGTCGCCCCTGCTGCGCTGACTATGCCACTACGACCAGCCTGTGGCGGTTGTGTCGTCCCTGCCAGGCTCGTTGACTGCGCGGCCTCCGCATACCGATTCAGCTAGCTCGACGGCGCGGCCTGTCCGCCTGTTTCATTCGCCCGGGTTGACGGCGTGGCCTGCCCGCCTGTCATTCGCCCGGGTTGACGGCGCGGCCTGTCCGCCTGTCTCATTCACCCGCGTCGACGGAGCGGCCTGTCCGCCTGTCTGATTCGTCCGACTCGACGGCGCGGCCTGTCCGCCTGTCTGATTCGTGCGGCTCGACGGCGCGGCCTGTCCGCCTGTCTGATTCGTCCGGCTCGACGGCGCGGCCTGTCCGCCTGTCAGGATCGCCCGGCTCGATGGCGCGGCCTGTTCGCCTGTCTCATTCGCCCGGCTCGACAGCGCGGCCTGTCCGCCTGTCTCATTCGTCCGGCTCAACGGCGCGGCCTGTCCGCCTGTTTGATTCGCCCGGCTCGATGGTGCGGCCTGTCCGCCTGTCTCATTCGCCCGGGTCCACGGCGCGGCCCATGCGCCTGGGTCGACGGCGTGGCCCATGCGCCTGGGTCGACGGCGTGGCCTGTCCGCCCGTCTCATTCGCCCGGGTCGACGGCGCGGTCTGTCCGCTAGTCTCATTGCCCGGATCGACGGCGCGGCCTGTCCGCCCGTCTCATTCGCCCGAGTCGTCAGCGCGGCTTCCGACTGCCGCATTCACACGCTGCTGCCGTGCCTTCGCAAGATTGCAAACGGACCCTCTGTCCAGCATCTATTGGTATGGTATCTTTCTTTCATATACTAGACAAATAACAAATCTTTTGCAGAGGAATCGCAGGCAGTGAAATTTTTTATATTGAAACTTCGTATTGGGAAAAGTATCGGCAATATCATCTAGATGTTTCAAACGATAAGAAAGAGTAGATAAAATCTGTTAACTTGGTAAATCTGAAGCTGCACAAATGACAACAATCAAGCATTATATATCTGAACTGGAAATTGAAAAAAAAAATTCTTAAAACGATACAGGGAGCGTACACACCCACCCATCTTATCATATTTATAATAACCTACATTATTCTCCGAAATATAGAATCGGGTAAGTCCGTAATAAATGCTTCTTTACAGGAAGATCTACCTTGACATAAAACGACTAGAAAGAAATTATTATTAATTATTATTGGATGGATTCTCGCAATTCCACCATTCCACTGAATTGGACGAAGATTTAAAATTTTTGAACTTAAGAACGAAATACGAAATAACAATACGATACAATACGAAATGGACTGAATATACAAAACCATTGTATTATTTGAAATCATTGAAATTGCAAATCAAGTAACGGGAATACAATGCTGACGACTAAAAATAAATACAATGCCTGATGAAAATATCAGCATAGTAAACCGTAGGATGAACGAAATAAATAGCGAAAAACAGACATGTGCAAACTATTGGATTAGTAAGGTAGGAAATGTAAATTGATTGCAGGTGCCAATGTAGCTGACTGGGAAACTAAATGTCAAGAATGTATGTAGCTTGAATTTGTGGGTAATCGGTATGCTTAACAGATTTTTGGACGATTGATGCTTAAGCACTTGCACGAAAATAAATCAATATACAAATATTCATACCGAAAAATCTTCTCGCATTAGAAACATTGGGCACCCATGCCTGTTACAACTTTACTGGCAAAACTGAATGTTAGTAGGCCTAAAGGCGTATTGTCGACAGATCACTTCAAACACCAGACCATGCTAAAGGTAAAGGATCTTGTTAAAGCTAATACTCTGGTATTATTTTTCCTGTTTGTTGTATGCTAACAATTATGTAGCTTGGGATGAATTTATTGGTATTAGGTGTGCATTACGTTGTTGACAGATGTAGAGCCTAGTGTTGCGTGGCCTGACTACTTGCTTTATGTGTAAGCAGTTACATCACAGGCACCCAGGTTTCAGATGCATGTAGGTTGTTAGTGTAAAATTATGTGAGCTAATATAGAAGTACTTGCAAGTAAGTAACTCTTATTTCATGTAATAATGATTACTAGGGTAGGATCCTAATTTATATTGTTAACAGATTTTCGCGTACAGAGGTAAATAGATAATGGTTTGCGACATGCACAAAACTTTTGGAGCAAAATATTAAGTAGGTACGTAAATCATTATCAATATGACTGATTTGTGATAAAATACCTAAGCCGTGTTTTAAATAATACTATGAGGACGAATTGTGTTGGCGCATAATAATGAGTGGTTAACAGACTGAGTTGAGTTAGAGTGCGAGTAGCAAGCCATAATAGTTACTGAATGGTATGTATAGGTCACTAATCCATATTGTTAACAGATGGTGACTTCGTTGGAATGCTCGATGTAGTAGGTACCTACTTAGATTGCATGGCATCGTGGGCGAGCCACATGGCCACACCACAGTATGTTGAATGTACCTAGGTGTTGTTCTGATGATGTGATTAGAGTGTACCTATCTATTTAACAAGATTTACCAAATATTAATCAAGCGCCAGTTACAGAATAAAAGAGGTAAAAATTTTATTATCACTATTTCCATTGGTAACATACTAGGATAGGTCCGTAACTTGTATTGTTAACAGATGACGACTTTTGAGAGCCCGAGAGCATACCTACCGAATAAGCTTGCACCGTGTGAAAAGTCTGGCTGGGCTGCAGCGAGACTGCACGTGTATGTAAAACAACTTATCAATTTTACTGATTGTTTATCAATTAACTGTTTCTAAATTGGCAATATATTGTTGGTGCATAACAAAGAGTTGTTAACAGAGAACAGCGTGAGGTGCAAGCCAGAGCCACAGGTAACCATTTTTCTTCCTATAGCTAGGATAGGCTCGTAACTCGTTATTGTTGACAGGTGAAGACATGCGTGCCTGACTCAATTTGATGATACCTATCGTCATGCGTGAAAGATTACTCTTACACCTAAGTATGTAAAACTACGATGATTGATTACAATGGGACGTACCTTTAACAAAGTTTGGAAATATTATGTTGGTGCATGACTAAATAATTAATGTCGTTAGCGTATCAAGTTTATGTGTTGTATTTTGTACTGTAAAACCGGGAGGTAACAAATTATTAGGTATGTATTTTTTGCAATTATTGCTTTTAGACTACGCTGGTTTCGTTGGTAATTCATATTGTTAACAGACGACTTGCGTTCGCGAGACAACAGCTAGGTGCAGGCTCTGGAGTAACAGCATGCACCTACGTAATTAGCATTACCTACATCATACTAATTTCACTGACGAGATGCAATGAGTGTTTGATAGTGCATTACAAGTGTTTTTAACAAAATGCAGTTTTTAGAGGTAATAGTTTAAACAAGTGCTTAGATATATTATTTAGTATAACTAGCATAGGTCCGTAACAAGTATTGTTGACAGATTGGTTGTATGTTGGACACAACGGCCAAGGCCTTTTAGCACCTTTACCTATCTATTAATGCGACTCCGATGATACACGCGGCGATACAGGGAGGTAACAATTATTTAAGTATTTTATTCTATGAAATACGGTATGTCCATAACAAGTATTGTTAACAGATTTCGATGGCATTAGCTGCTTTCCATACACACCTTGTGGCTTTGCAAGTTAAAGTACTACACCCAGGAACACTCGTGAATGCCGCTTAGTATTTACAACACAGAGAAAACAAGACCGCTCATTGGATGAGGTTCGGTAGGCGCATTTAATGTTCTTGACACACTTCGCATGAAAAAACGTTGATTTGAGGTAGGTAGTGTATAATTCAAGAGTGGAGTTATTTGGCTTTATATCTAGGTACTTACCTAATATGTTTGGTAATTTTTCATATTATTATTTTTTAAAATAATTAAATAGATGTAATTAGGTTAGGTGCATAACGAATGTTTTCAACAGATACCAAACGAGTGCAATAGTTATGGCCTTACGAGGATGGTGCATGGACTAGATGCATAATATCGTGAAAAAATACTTGCTTATGAGCGTGACACGTAGTAACTAATTCCGAGGAAATGGCACTGTGCGTGTATGTGTATCTATTATAAGTCTGCTGGATTGGTAGTGGCACATGTGTAAAGTTGTTTAATACAACAGAAATATCGGAACATTTACCATAGCAAAACAGCTACATCTGTACCTATATGAAGTTAGGTAGGTGCAAAAATAAGCGTTGTTTCAGATACCTACCTATGTACCTACTCATCGAAAAAGTGTAAAATTCTTTACAATTGAAAATATCTAAGTATGCCTAGGGCTGTAATAAATATTGTAAACAGATTTCTACAAGGGTACGCCCAGAGCACCTCAAGCTCGAAGCACCATACACAAATATATTATACAATAAGTAACAAAATTCTGGGCAAAATGAAAATACAACACAATCAAAGGGCAAAAGACAGCAGAGACCTATCTAAACCTAACGGAATCTGTGGTATGTGCGCTTTATGTTACACCTATTATTTTCTTATACTGCATATTATGCTCTTCAAATAACCCGTGTAAGGTAACGCTGTTTCATAAAACTTATGTTACTCAAAATGCGTTATGCATGCGTAGATAGCTTGGATGGGTGCATAATAAATATTTTTAACAGATCTCGACCAATGACTCGCTCGAAACGACACTTCAAGTAGATTGATGGTATGATGTACCTACCTCGGTCACCACAGCTACGAAGCATGTAATGTACCACTCATATCAAAATCATTGGTACCTCTATTAGAACGTTTGAGGAAAAGGTGAGTAGGAGCACTTTCTTAGTGTTGTTAACAGATTTTCACCGAGCTTAGCGTGGTAGAAATAACTCACTGAAATATGGAATGCCAAGTAGATCAAATACTTTGACGATTTCACAAGAGTGCAGACTTATTTGCTAACTGGTTCCATCGGTTGCTGTGTGGATGAGAAAACAGCGTTGTGTAAATAATGGCATTGAATGTGAAAAAAATCACTGCAAGCAATAGCAAAGGTAAAATAACACCAATTGATTTATTTTGTTCCTAACTAAATGTTTGAGAATAGCTGGTGAGAAAATGTGTACCTAGGTCAATGACGTTGACTTAGGTGCCGTTTTTTCAAGCTTTCAGTAACTACAGTGCAAGATCGAACACCGCTCTTTAGGTAATAGTTTTCTATTGCTACTTATTATTGCAATAACTAGGATAGTCCGGTAACGAGTATTGTTGACAGATATCCCTAGGAAAATACTATATAAATTGCGTAGCGATATGGCAGCGTATTGACCAAAGAGCAACAGAAACCTCAGAAAAGTATGTACCTACCTACTTAAATAAACTAAGTGCAGCGTTATCTTCATTAAAATCGGGCGACGATGGATCCTATGGATGGATTAAGATCGGTAGGTGCTTAATAAAATGTTGTTAACAGGATATTCCGTCTCATATACTACGCACACAACACAAAGAATCAACTATACCGCTACAATAGTTTTAATGGAACGACGTGGTTCGACACTTCGAATGCCATCGCATCGGTGTAAGGTTTTGCTGAACCAACGGCAGTATGTAATCTAACTTTGATTTGTTTTCAATGAAAATAATAATGAGTATTAGGTATCCGTGAAATGGAAACTGACTCTGCAGAGATGGATGAAGTAGATAAGTGCATAGTCAAAGTGTTGTTGACAGGTATTCGCCAATGATCGTGACTAGATAGACCAACACCACGAATGGTAACTACACACCTACCTACAAAAGAAAATAATGCACTTGCTTTAAAGCGCTTCTGGAATCTACAAGTGTGGCGAATACCTACTGGTAAGAAACCTTGAGTAACTGTACGTGAGAGTCGCCCCAGACAACATAGAATGGTCGCATTGCATGGAAAAGATTTTTGGAACACTAATATATTATTGTGTGTATTTTTGTAATGTGCTAGTGCAACGAGCATCGCGTGCAAACTGTAACGTTCAAGGGTCTGCATTATGCATCATGTTGCGCAATGTTTAATAATAACCCTCCTTTTTTGGCTTCGCCGCAGTCGGGGCTTCACTGAATGGGTGCATAATGAAATATTGTTGACAGGTTCATCGGGCATTTGTTCCAAGAATCTACGCGTTTATAAGGTAACTTCAATGATTCCTTTAATAACGTATGCTTAAACATGCCCGTAATGTGCTATTGTTGACAGATTATAGTGTTGTGAACAAAATAACTGGGCGGAATTCATGTTTATGATCTTAAAACTACCTTCAACCTAAATGTTTATAAAGATATCAAGCAGCTCTAGGAATTGGCTACTACAAGTAAATAAAGGTACAATTATATAAAAATACTAGGGTAGGTTCGTAATTAGTATTGTCAACAGACACCCAGAATGATGGCTTGAAGCGACTATCATTGTGTGTAGAAATTGAGCAGCAGTATGAAAAATAATTAAGGTTACCACTCAATGACCGTGCGTGAGTGAAGCCAGATAACTTCTACACATTATATATTATGTGAACATCACGTGAAAGAGGTAACTTACTGTGCTACGCATGCCACTTGAAATTTTCGAAGTAGGTATAGGTGAATGCACCAGAGTATGAATTGCTGCGTGTTTCAAAAGCAACAGCACGACATGGTATGGCATGATGTCTCAAATATTTTTTAACACCAGCCTTCATACCTAAATCAATCAGTTTTACATAGCGGCACCGGTTTGGTGCAGTGCTAATAAATATTGTCAACAGGTTCATCCGGTGTACGGGATACCCCACCTCGCTAAGATATGGTAAACTTGTATATTTTTTATAAATAACTAGGATATGGCCATTATAGCTATTTTTAACAGATGCTCACGACTTGCGTGCAAAACAACCTGGCAAAATGTGGTCGCTGAAATCTTGGATGCAACAGATGATTCTAAAATGACAACAAACATCTAAAAAATTCCCGAGTTCGGTAGGTGTTTAGTAAAATGTTGATAACACAGTTTTGTAACAAAACGCGTGGTTAATGGATGGATGATACCGCTTAATAGAAAGCAGATATCGTGGCTGAGCCATTTTAAGAGCACCTATTTTAAAACAAAAGCGAAACCAGACACCCAAAAGATGACGAAATCTGATTTTCGAGGTAATAAATTATAATAATCGATAAAATTACTAGAATAGGATCATAATCAATATTGTTGACAGATATTGAAGAAAGTGATTGTGTGATAACGACAATCGTGAGTGACAGTGGAAGCGTAAAAACCGAGAATAATATGGTCTCAAAAAAGCTGGGCAACAAAATAAGGTACGATAGAATATGAAATATCTATTGGATAGGAGCGTAATAAGTTTGTTGACAGTCCTCGAGGATATAGCGCCGGAAACTTCGTGTAAAAGTCGCATGGACATCACAAACTCAAAGCACTGCTGCCCAAGAAAACGAATGGCGATGGAGAGACGAAATTGGGTAGGATCATAATAAAGTATTGTTAACAGATGCACGTTGATGGACGGCTGCAGTAAAACGCCGTGGAAGAAGACCACAGTTACTGTATAATACCTTGCTAGGTCCGTAATAAAGTATTGTTAACAGATGAGAATGATTCAACTGCAAACGTTTCGGAAGCTACATGCGTAGAAGTATTCACTGCACCAGGTGACTTGGCAGTTGCATCTGAAGAAATATTGGTATGTACGTAATGGAACGTTGTTGACAGATATTTGACCTCTATACCGGCGAAGAGAAAATTGATGTGCTACAATGAAGATGCAGATTTTTTTTTAAATCAAATTATAAAGATCGGGTAAAAATTACGATGAAGACTTATGTTGAATACGTAAATAAGAACGGTCAAGAACTAAAAGACAAGAAAAAGGCGACCTGAATGTCACAGAATATCTAAAAGAAGAAACACAAGCTGATATCGACTAGGTGTAGATCAACAATAAGATGACACTGACGAGGAGCAGAAGATCAACAAGAAGACTACACGGACGAGGTGCAGCAGATCAACAAAAAGATGACACGGACGAGGAGTACAAAACTAACGAGAAGACTACAATGATGCGGAGCAGAAGATAAATAAGACTACACGGACGAGCAGCAGAAGATCAACAAAAAGACGACAGATGAGCAGCAGAAGATCAACAAAAAGACGACACAGATGAGCAGCAGAAGATCAACAAAAAGACGACACAGATGAGGAGCAGAAGATCAACACGAAGACGACACAGAAGAGGTGCAGAAGATCGACAAGAAGACTACACAGACGAGGTGCTGAAGAGCAACAAGAAGACTACACGGACGAGGAGCAGAAGATCAGCAAGAAGACGACACGGACGAGGAGCAGAAGATCAGCAAGAAGACGACACGGACGAGGAGCAGAATAATACACTAGCGAGAAGCAAGAAATCAACGAGAAGACGACACGGACGAGGAGCAGAAAACCAAGACGACATGGACGAGGAGCAGAAGATCAATAAGAAGACGACACGGACGAGCAGCAGAAGATCAACGAAAAGACAACACGGACGAGAAGCAGAAGATCAACAACAAGACGACATGGATGTGTGGAGCAGAAGATCAACATGAAGACTACACGGACGAGGTGCAGAAGATCAACAAGAAGACGACACGGACGAGGTGCAGAAGAGCAACAGAAGACGACGAGAATGAGGAGTTGAATAAGACACTGGCGAGAAGCAGAAGATCAACGAGAAGACGACACAGACGAGGAGCAGAAGATCTTTGAGAAGCTTGGAGAACAAAGTCGTAGATAGTGGAACAGGTAATTAAATTAAAAAATCTTTACAATGATTATCAGAAGCAATATCAATACTACAACTTTTTTATTCAAATTTATTCGCAGTTAAAAATATTTTACCGATCTTTCAGGAAAAACCATAAACAAACACGGACATGGTGCAGTGCAGTAGATGATTATGAAAATTGCGACGACGAAAAGATAGAATTATATGAAGACGACTCACGGACGAGGTGCAAAACATCCCAGTTCAAGCTATGGTAATTATATAAATTTCCATTTCATTTATCACTCGAAGGGCGCACTATTCAATCAAGATGACTTCAAGCAACAAAGTAAATAGAATCGGGGATAAGAAAACGAAGTCGAAAGTCTTATGTATGTGATGTAAAAGATCACTTACATACGACAAACCTAAGCGAAGACATTTGACATAGGAGAGACGAGACAATACTGAAAAGGAAGAATAATTACGTAATTAAGTTTACTTAATTGGGAAAAGCTTGAGACAAGCATAACATCTGTTATATATAATGGATACGACACGGACGAGGTGAGAATGAATGGCTGCGATCGGCACGGAGGAGCTGTAGATAATAATAATTATCTACAGCTCGTTATTATTATAAAACATAGCAACGACGACATTTCTTAATGGTAATAATAATAAAAAAAAACCTTGACCACGCGACGACAGGAATTGAAATGACGAAATGGACAAACCAGAGGCGACGAAGAACGAAAAAGGAATAAAATTAAATGGTAGCAGGTAACAATCACTTTTAACATTTGCAAGGCGAAAATATTTAAAAAAAAACTAGGATGACAATACGGCACGGACGAGGAGCAGAAAATCAACAAGAAGACGACACGACACGGACGAGGAGCAGAAGATCAACAAGAAGACGACACGGACGAGGAGCAGAAGATCAACTAGAAGACGACACGGACGAGGAGCAGAAGATCAACTAGAAGACGACACGGACGAGGAGCAGAAGATCAACTAGAAGACGACACGGACGAGGAGCAGAAGATCAACAAGAAGACGACACGGACGAGGAGCAGAAGATCAACAGTAAGAATACACGGACGAGGAGCAGAAGATCAACAAGAAGACGACACGGACGAGGAGCAGAAGATCAACCAGAAGACAACACTGATGAGGAGCAGAAGAACAACCAGAAGACAACACTGACGCGGAGCAGAAGATCAACAAGAAGACGACACAGACGAGGTGCAAAAGATCAGCAAGAAGACGACACGGACGAGGTGCAGAAGAACAGCAAGAAGACGACACGGACGAGGTGCAGAAGATCAGCAAGAAGACGACACGGACGAGGTGCAGAAGAACAGCAAGAAGACGACACGGACGAGGTGCAGAAGACCAGCAAGAAGACGACACTGACGAGGTGCAGAAGAACAGCAAGAAGACGACACGGACGAGGTGCAGAAGACCAGCAAGAAGACGACACGGACGAGGTGCAGAAGAACAGCAAGAAGACGACACGGACGAGGTGCAGAAGACCAGCAAGAAGACGACACTGACGAGGTGCAGAAGAACAGCAAGAAGACGACACGGACGAGGAGCAGAACATCAACAAGAAGACGACACAGACGAGGTGCAAAAGACCAGCAAGAAGGCGACACGGACGAGGTGCAGAAGAACAACAAGAAGACGACACGGACGAGGTGCAGAAGATCAGCAAGAAGACGACACGAACGAGGTGCAGAAGATCAGCAAGAAGACTACACGGACGAGGTGCAGAAGACCAGCAAGAAGGCGACACGGACGAGGTGCAGAAGAACAGCAAGAAGACGACACGGACGAGGTGCAGAAGATCAGCAAGAAGACGACACGGACGAGGTGCAGAAGATCAGCAAGAAGACGACACGGACGTGGTGCAGAAGATCAGCAAGATGACGAACAGACGAGGAGCAGAAGGTCAACAAGACGACACGGACGAGGTGCAGAAGATCAGCAAGAAGACGACATGGACGAGGCGCTGAAGGTCAACAGGAAGACGACACGGACGAGCCGGAGAAGGTAAAGATGAAAAGTGGAACAGGTAATTTAATTACCTACTTATTTATTATATGTCCATGATAACCATAACCAATGTAGGTACAACCGAGAAAATAAAAACATATAACATAATTATTAAATCGCTTATTTTCTTTTCAGGAAACCTGAAACAACACGGGCACAAGCAGCAGAAAATGAGCACGACGAGGACGAGTACGAGGGCAGAAGAATGGAGCACTTAATTAAATACATATGCGCAAACACCTACACGAAACAAGGTATCTAGACAACTACGTACTTTTAATTATTATCACATGTCTTATTTTTTTTATTTATCGCCCCTATTCAGTATAGCTTTGCGAGTCTTACACAGCACGGAGTGCGCCACACACGCGCGGGGTACGGACAGCGCCTTGATTGTCGGCGTGGCGACGACCCCGTGCTCTGTCTGTGGCGAGATAAAATTCTTTCTACCTTACTTCCACCACCATACTAAGTTTGTCTTAATTTTGCGTTCCAGATCCATCCAGCAGTGAAAAAAAAGAAGGACGGCATTGGAGGACCAGGCGGCAAAAAAGATGAAGATAAACCAGCCGGCGAAGAAGATAACGCAGAACCAGGCGACGAAGAAGATGGAGCAGGGCCAGGCGGCGAAGAAGATGAAGAAGGACCGGGCGGCGAAGATGAAGCAGGACCAGGCGGGGAAGAAGGAACGGGCGTCGAAGAAGATGAAGATAGTCAAAAAATATTGTATAGGAAATAGTAATAATAAAATTGTATTGTAATATGTATGTGCATTTTTTTTTTTTTTTTCATAATTATTTGTAGTTGAGGATTTGGCAAATACACTAAAAATAAAAAGGGTGATACAAGTATTGAGCAAAATAATTACATATATCCTTTAAACATTGCCACTGTTTACACTTATACCCATTATATACCTACAGTTTATACATACACACATATCTTCTTCAGTCTTTACCTATGAAATTGCCGTTTTGTATGAAAAAATTAAACGAATTTTTTTCATGCATTTTTTATTTGTATTAATCGAAGTAATCACCCATGCAATCAATGCATCTTTGCCAACGCAGTGGCAGTTTGTTGATGACCTTCTTATTGAATTTTTTTCCCGTCAAGAAGTTATCCAAATTCTGGAAAAAGTAGTAGTCTGTAGGCGCAAGGTCTGGTGAGTAGGGCGGATGACGGAGAGCTTCCAACCCCAGTTCTTGCAACTTGGAGACCGTCTGCTGTGCAGTATGAGGTCGCGCGTTGTCGTGCAGGAGCAGCGGAGACGAGCGATTGACCAATGCTGGTTGGAGATGTGCCAGCTTCTCCATCATTGTGTTCAGTTCTTCACAGTACACATCTGAAGTAATGCTCACCCCGTTTGGTAAGATGCTGTGATGAATCACACCGGCGCTAGACCACCAAACAGTGACCATCACTTTTCTAGGGGTAAGTTTTCGTTTAGGGCATTGTTTAGGTGCTGAACTAGGATCCAACCAACTTGCTGAGTGCTTGCGGTTATCAAACAGAACCCATTTTTCATCGCAGGTAACAATGCGGTTCAAAATTCCTTCATTTGTGTGTCTGTTGAGCAGTGCAAGGCACGTCTCGACGCGTACTTCGGCCTGGCGATCATTGAGTTCGTGGGGCACCCATTTGTCAAGCTTTTTTACCTTGCCAATTTGACGCAAATGGACCAATATTGTTTTGACGCTAACGTCGAAAGCTACTCCTAATTCAGCCGTAGATTGTGTATCATCAGCTTCCACAATCGCCTTTAATTCGTCATTGTCGACCACAAGTCTTCGGACGACCGCGAGGTTCATTTTTCAGGTCGAAAGTTCCAGAACGGAAGCGAGCAAACCAATAACAAGTAGTGCGTTGCTTGGTTTGTAGTGTTAGCTCCGTAAACGTCGTTGATGTTGCGTGCCGCTTGTACCGCGTTGCTGCTACGACGGTACTCATATTCCATAATTACTCGAATTTTTAACGTATCCATGATGACGAAAAAGATTGAAATGCGATGAAAATGTAACACTAATCAATAAACAAATGACTACTTACTTTTGGAAAAAAAATCCATGTTTTTAAAATAAAATTAATTTGAAATTAGAATTCTTAGCCAAACAAAAATTATTTTGATTTGAAATGGCCAGTACTGCAGAACGGCAATTTCATAGGTAAAGACCCATGGAGTAAAGACCTAATATACAGGGTGTTTGGTGCATCGTTTGCCAAATTGAATTGGCCGAAAGAAGAGGTCATTTGCTATCGCTTCAGGCTCAAGTACTCATTTTTGGCCACACCGGTTTTTTTATTACAACTTTCTAATTTTTATTTTGAAAAAATCCAAAACTCAGCATTAAAGCTTAAATTAAAAAAAAGTTTTAAGTGTAGTCGTCAAATTTCATTTTTATTTACATATGTACTGTTGTATGGCTCTATCAAATTTAAAATTACTTGCCAGTTACATCTAGTTTTTTTTTTAATAAATCACAAAGTTTTTGGAAAAATAAAAAATGAACTTAAAACTCAACTTTAAATAGCTATAAAAAAAAAAACTAAAAGCGATCGGGATCTTCGAATTATTTTAAAAAGTTCTCTAGTCTATCCCCTTTCCAACGGTATGCAATGTGTTTAAAAAATGTTTCAGTAAGTTCACTAATACGCTAAGTTTGTGTATCGGGACGCACCATCAAAGACGACAAAGGTCATTCCAGAGACGATTTAGTGTGAACGTTTGGGCAGGAGTCATTGCAAATCATGTAATTGGACCACACTACTTACCTGACAACCTGAACGGGGATAATTACTTAGAATTTCTGCAAACAGAGTTGCCCTTATTATTAGCTGATTTGCCAATTTTCAGTGAAGACAGGTCTTTTGTTTTCCAACATGACGGTTGTCCCGCTCATTGGAGAATAACCGTCAGGGAGTACTTGAATGATGCATTCCCGGACTCATGGATTGGGAGGGATGGCCCTATTCCTTGGCCTCCACGTTCTCCAGACTTAACTCCGTTGGATTTTTACGTCTGGGGACGGGCCAAAGAACTCGTCTACGCCACGGAAGTTGAGACAAGAGATGATTTAGTCCAACGCATTGAGGCGGCTTTCATGACGATCAAAGCAGAAATGCGTTTACGCACCACTACAGTTGAGATAAGACGAAGATGTCGCGCGTGCATACGCAATAGTGGTAGACAGTTTGAACAAGACTTGTAAGATTAGTATGTAATTAAATTACTTATTAATAAATAATTATTTTTGTAATAATGTATTTTTTTTTCAATTTCGAGGAAAGTTCCCTATGTAAGAACGAGATAAGAGACTACGTAAGACGTGAGATAACAGTATCTATCTACTAATAGCATGTAATTTATGCGAAAACTAGTGTTTTAAACGTAATATCCAATATCAGCCTGATGTGTCTCGACTACACATTTAGCTAATTATTAAAGATATTAAAAGAGTTTTTTAACACATTACATACCGTTGGAAAGGGGACAGACTAGAGAACTTTTTAAAATAATTCGAAGATCCTGATCGCTTTTATTTTTTTTTTTTATAGCTATTTAAAGTTGAGTTTTAAGTTCATTTTTTATTTTTCCAAAAACTTTGTGATTTATTAAAAAAAAACTAGATGTAACTGGCAAGTAATTTTAAATTTGATAGAGCCATACAACAGTACATATGTAAATAAAAATGAAATTTGACGACTACACTTAAAACTTTTTTTTAATTTAAGCTTTAATGCTGAGTTTTGGATTTTTTCAAAATAAAAATTAGAAAGTTGTAATAAAAAAACCGGTGTGGCCAAAAATGAGTACTTGAGCCTGAAGCGATAGCAAATGACCTCTTCTTTCGGCCAATTCAATTTGGCAAACGATGCACCAAACACCCTGTATATATATATATATATATATAAATCTGGATGAGGGTACCTACTGTAACCGCCGCCAGTTACGTTGAGCTGGTAATCCAACCTCATGTCATCCCATTTTCTCAGAGTGGGCGCTGGCTTTGTTTTTATGCATGACAATGCACGCGCACATACGGCTCGTGCCACACAAAGAGCACTTTCTGAGGCCAATATCACAGTTTTGCCATGGCCAGCTATGAGGCCCGACCTCAACTCTATCGAGCACAACTACAGCCATGTTAACAGTCGAGAGGAGCTCATAAACGCGCTTAAACTGTTCGGAACGAATTCTGTAACAAAATGTTACCCACCTTATCGAAAGTGTACCAGATAGTCTCGGAGAGTGCATCAGAGGAGGCCCCACTCGTTATTAACCATAACATTTTTCATGAAATGGTTCCAGGAAACGATTGCGATTGACTAAGTGCATTTTTCAAGAGCAATTTGAGTATATTTCCTTAAAAAGTGCTTAGTTTGTGTAAATCGATTAAAATAAACAAATTTTATCATTGACTAAGTTTAAACAATTTTTTAATCCCTACTTCAAACACATTTGGTGGGCCCTATTTTCTTTTGAG
Source organism: Cosmia pyralina (assembly GCA_946251885.1). Classification (NCBI taxonomy): domain Eukaryota; kingdom Metazoa; phylum Arthropoda; class Insecta; order Lepidoptera; family Noctuidae; genus Cosmia; species Cosmia pyralina. The sequence goes on from OX276360.1 coordinate 13,098,013, forward strand.
TAGTTTATAATATTTTTATATATTATTATGTCTGACCCGCACCTTTGGAAGGCGTACGAGGGGCCGAAGCCAAAACTCAGAGGCCTTATTATTATTATTTAATCATTATTTTGACTGACACTGGCATGGCCAACGCGAGCTAGGCTCTTAAAACTAGTGGTGTCACTGACACTGGCATGGCCACCATCAGGGATTTTAATTTTGATAACATGAAAAATTATAAGATGAGTTCAATTTTTAAGTACTTATAGTATAGTCCAAGAGCTAGATCAAAGAGTTAACGATAAAATCCTTGTACTCGTACTAGCTCTTGGACTATATTAAAAATTTAACTCATATCTTCTAAACTTAGACCCGACTAAATCTGACACTTGGCGAAAAATTGCGACTAAATTTGGGAGAAAACGATCTTTGCTAGGCTAGATGGCCTAGTCTTAGGGTTTCGTACCTCAAAAGGAAAAAACGGAACCCTTATAGGATCACTCGTGTCTGTCTGTCTGTCACAGCCAATTTGCGCCGAATCTAATGGACCGATTAAGTTGAAATTTGGTACACATATGAAAATCTGTGACCCAAACACGGACGGGTAAAGTAAACAAATGAATTTTGAATATAGAGGTCACTTTTGGGGGGCAAATAAGAAAATTAAAAAAAAAAGGCTATGAGGGGTCTCAAAAATATTTTTTTTATAATTTTAAAATAAATTGTTTCAAAGTTATTTAAGAAAATAGACGAAAATTGACCGTTCCCCCCCTTATCTCCGAAACTACTGAGCCTAAAATTTTGAATAAAATACAGAAAATAGATTTTTACCTGTAGATTACAGGAAAACCTATAAGAAGTCTGTGGTCTTAAAATAACATGGTAAATCTGTCAATAATGTGAGTACAAACTTACATTTACAGTTAGAATGTATGGGAGAACCTGTTTTTCAACTACAATGTTAAGTTTGTTCTTAACATAAATTCATCCCAACTACGGAACCCTTCATTGTGCGTGGTCCAACACGAACTTGGCCAGTTTTTTGAGATATAAATGTGGCCAAGCTGGGGAGATGCTCTCCAGATCGGTCACCTACGAACCCTTATAACTGTAACACTCGTGGCTAAGTAATAACTGTAAGTATGTAATAACGAGGAGCTCGTGGCTAAGTAATAACAGCCGCATGGGTCGATGCATCAGGTTAAGCTATGCTTGCTGGGGTCGGTCCGTGGATGGGTGACCATCTTTACATACCGAGACTCCTCCGTGCCTCGGAAAGCACGTTAAGCCGTTGGTCCCGGCTGTCATTGTGGATCTTTGGCAGTCGTTACGGGTCTTCACAAGCCCGAAACTCTGACAACCAGTCTTACCAAGGGGTATTACCAGTCAACCTTAGGGTGATACAGAGAGAAAACATGGCAGGTGCAGCATAAGGGATAGATAACTCGAAAAAGAATAAATACTAATAAATAAATACATGCATACATACATATAAACAGAATAAACTTTGTCAGGAGAAATAACGATAGCTAGAGGAGAATATTCCGTGCCTCGGAAAGCACGTTAAGCCGTTGCTCCCGGCTGTCATTCGTGGATCTTTGACAGTCGTTACGGGTCGTCAGAAGCCCGAAAGTCTGACAAGCAGTCTTACCAAGGGGTATCGTATTACCCAGTTACTGGGTTGTGGATGTCAGATAGGCAGTCGCTCCATGTATAATATTGGTATTCAGCTGCATCCGGTTAGACTGGAAGCCGACCCCAACATGTTGGGAAAAGGCTAGGCAGATTGATTGAAGACAAAAAATTTGTCGAAATTTGTCGGTAACTGGTTCAAAAGTTATAAGGGTTTATAGGTGGCCGATCTGGAGAGGGAGAGCATCTCCCCAGCTTGGCCACATAAAAATCTCAAAAACTAGCGAACATCTGTTTTCTCCCTTTAGTCGCAATTTTTCACCAAGTCATACATTTAGTCGGATCTTAGTTTAGAAGATATAGAATTCAATTTTTATGGTATAGTCCACAGAAAAGATAAAGAGGTCTCTCAGAATCTCTTTATCTGTTCTGTGGTATAGTCCCTAGATCGACGAGTTTACGATAAACTAGCTTGCTACATAATACTAATCTGTGCGATAAACTCTACAAGTAGCGGCTGCCGACCACTATTGTGTCGACCACCGACCACAAGTGTCGCTGTCGCGCACTTCCACTGCTTAGTAACCACTTCCAGCTACAAGTGGGGGCGTTTTGTGGCAGTAGCGTGTGGCCCGTGTGTGGCAAGCCTAAGAAAGCCAGTTATATCGTCAAATGTAGTCCACCCTTGTAAACTCCTACCAACTTATCTGTGAAATGGCGAAAATTGGAACTACGGCCGTCATGTTGAAATATCATTCGATTGTGCCGACGCATGTCATTCGATTGTGTCGACGGTCGACGCATCGACGGTGCCGTCCTCTTTCAGTTCACAGATAAGTTGGTAGGACTGTATAATGTTTGTACCATGTACAAGAGATAAGTTGCCAACTTCATAAATTTTATGAAGCAATGGAATAGCAATTTGCTAAAGGATTGATAATGTGTTACGCAATGAAGGAGTAGGTTTATATGATTCCAAGGCCCGCTTTCATCAAAAACCATAGATATATTATATTTCTATGTCAAAAACCATAAATACATTTAGCGCTGACCATATTCTATATTTCCACAGAACAGATAATTATCTGTTCTGTGTATATTTCTATCCCAGGCCAGCAGACAAATTTTACGAGCATTACTTAAATGTTCGTAAAACCTGCACCCTAATTGCGTTAGGTAACACATTATCAATCGGAATCTGAATCATTTGCAAATTACTATTCCGTTGCTTCATAAATTTTATGGAATAGCAATTTGCTTCAAAATGATTCAGATTCCGATTGAAAGTGTCGATTGATAACGCAATTGGCTGTTTTATGATTTTTTGATTAATTTGTTATTTGTCTATACATATAACGGATAGGCCACGACCGGAGTTCGGACATAGGATAATTTTAATTCCGGTAGTAGGTATACGTTCCCCTGGGGTAATTTCCGACTCACACACGGGCGAAGCCGCGGGTAAAAGCTAGTTGTCTGTATCTAATTATCTACAGACAAATTAGCTTTTGCCCGCGGCGCAAACGTTCTTATTGTATTTTCCGAACGTAAATAATTCCTAACGTTCGTTTCGGAATGACGCCGGAGCTCGAGCTTTCGGAATGAAGAACGGGAAAAAACTGAGCGACTGCATCCCGAACGCAGCGCTCGCCTACATTTGTACACACGGCTCCACATCAAGCTATACACTTCCAGCTTACACTGACCTCGTATTGTAAGGAAATCCTATACAATGCGAGATCAGCTTATACTGGAAATGTATAGCGTGATTAGCCGTGCGTACAACCCGCCGAACGAGCATGGACATTTTTCGTATATAAACATAACCTCGTGCATGTATTTACACAGCGTGCATTCGGCCAATCGTGACCTAAGCCTGTGCAGTTTTCGCACACGCAAAGCCCCACCACATTCATAGGATCCTCCACCTTGAACTCAAAATCTCCACTATCCATCAATAATTCATGAAACGCAGTGAGAAGGAACAGGCAAAGCTAATTATAGATGACGCCATTATCGCTGGTAACTGAAAGCTCTCACCATAAACAAAATATGGTGTTTGATAGGTAAACAACACCAGCGATGATGTGACTCCTAGCGGGATAAATTGGCACTGGTGCCGATTCTGTTGTGCACAAACTAAACTTAATTTAGGATATTGCTAGCTTTTTCTCTCTATTATGACAAGAAAGGGACGGAAGTAAATTAGAGCTGTCAAATTAGTTAGAACTAATTTTTCCATAGCCATTTAGACGACACGTAAAAACATGTCGACTAAAAAACACGGTGAAGCGCAAGGCGTGAACTAGTTTGACATCTCCAACTTAGTTCATAGCTATAGCCGTCCTTTTCTCGCGCTGCCTGTTAGTAAAAGATAGCGATTCTCTAATTTTAGTTTAGTGCGTTCACAAGAGAATCGGCACCAGTGTCTCTCTTCATTCCAAGCGTTTCTTCGATACAGCCGCCAAACATCGCAACCCTCGGTTGTCAAGGCGGCCAGTTACAGTCCTACCAACTTATCTGTGAACTGAAAGAGGACGGCACCGTCGATTCAGTGTTGCTAATTAATATAAGGTGCCCAAAATTGGGTAAGTTTTCAAGAAGGAAATTTCACATTATAATAATCGCTTAATAAGAATTACAATTTTTACAAATTAAAACAATGATACCTATATAAAAATAATAAAATAAATAAAAAGAATTTGATAATTTACAGTTACGTAGGTACGCTAACAGTTTAGTCTCTCAGCAATAAACAACGGTTATATCTAAAAAGTAATCCATTGAAGTGGAAATTCAGCAGATAAAATGTTCCACGGGGGCATACAACTTTCATTTAATGCGAAGTTAAGTAGGTACCTACCCTGCAAGACGTACCTGGATGTCCAACATTTAGTTATGACCGTACCTAACCCCTAACACCAGATTTGACTGATTATAATTAGCAATGGTACTTAATGGTAGTGTAGTGTAATAAAAAAAAAAAACAATTTGCTTTACAATGATTTATTGAAAACCAGGTTTACAGTAATTGTGATCTTTAGATGAACCTGCATACACAACTTCATCCTGTTTGTGAGGCCATACTCCGCTTATTTCCGAACCACTATCATCATTATCACTATCGCTTTCGGTTTCAGTGTCACTTACGACTTCTATAATAAAAGGTTTATCTAAATACAAATCATGTTTTAAGTAAGTATTCTCCTTCTAACCTGCGAACGTGTTTACAATGCTGTGCCCACTCATGAACTGTAATAGCGTCAAAAGCTTCTCTGACTAGGCGGGGAATTTCAGTATTTTTGTGCTCAATATTTACATCAGCAACTTTTCTTTTCATTGTGCTCCATATGAGTTCAATGGGATTGAGATCAGAGTGATCATCATCATTCTCCTGCCCTTATCCCAATCTATTTGGGGTCGGCGCAACATGTCCTTTTTTTCCATACTTCTCTATTATTCGTCATCTCGGTAGTGACCCCCTTTCTAGCCATGTCATCTTTCACACAATCCATCCATCGTTTCTTTGGTCTTCCCCTACCCTTAGTGTATATACAGTATGGAATTGGCATCTTGGCAATAATTGAAAGCTCAAGGAATATTACTCCATAGAAGTATAGAAAAATTAAATAATAAATAAAAAACCGAAAATTAAAAAAGTTAAATTTTCAAACAAAATAAATATCAAAATAAATTCACTTAAAGTAAACACTCTGTTTAGACAACGTACCTTGACCCCAGGAGCGAAGAGTGGCAACGGTGCACGCGGGCGGCATGGCGGCTTTTTTGTCGGCGCCGGCACTTTGATTCGTTTGACAATGTGCGACGAAAATAAAATCCACTAAGTTCATTTGTACCGCCACGTGTTTATTTCGCGATAACTGAACTGAACTAAATACTTCAATATTACACATTGGTTCCAAAAAGAATAAACTTAAATTTTCTCATTTTCAAAGTGTCCACCACGTTTTTGAATGCACAAGTTACATCGCCGCACAATGTTATCCCGAAGCCTGCTCAGCAAATTTCGTTCAGGATCCAGAGCCATGGTTTTTAATTTGTCAAAGGCGGCGACAATACGATTGCGCAGTTCATCTTCGGTTTCGGAGACACGCGAATAAACTTAATTTTTTATAAAGCCCCATAAAAAGAAGTCGAGAGGCGTAAGGTCGGGTGACCGAGCTGGCCACCTGCGGGGGCCATAGCGACCAATCCATTGCTCGCCGAACATGGTGTTAAGCCGCTCTCTCGCGAGGAGTACGGAATGTGGAGGAGCTCCGTCTAACTGGAACCAAACCCGCTTGTAAGCTACCACAGACAATTCCTCTAGATAATCGGTTATTGGGCCGTTAAGAAGATCCAGAAACTTCTGTGCATTGAGGTTTCCGTTGATAAAAACGGGGCCGATTATTTGGTCTCCGTGAATACCTGCCCACACATTAATGGAAAAGCTGTATTGATGAGCGAGTTCCGCCGTCTCTCACGATAAGTACGTAGAGTTAAGGCTGAATTTTGGCCGCATTCGCCATACAATAACACCATGTCTGTATACTCTGCAGCACTGTAAAAATGCTGTTGTCTTGGCATTTTGTTAAAAAGACACACGCGAACACAAAAGTCGTGTCAATTTCACCTTAAAAAATGTATACAAAAAACTTAAAAACACAATTTACACACACACAAAGTCAAATAACTAATAAACTAACAAGTGTCCATTCCACTGATAAAAAATTAAACTAACTAAGCACTAAATTTACTGGTATTTGCTAATCACGTTTTGAAGCAATGCGCGCAAGTAGACGAAATCTCTGCGCACACACACACTATCCCGGAAGACGCGGTGAACTGACAAAGCGGAACGCAACTTCCAAGATGGCGAAAAAATATTATAATGTAGGGCACATGGTGCAATTATCGTAATTAACGCTTATCGATAACTTTTTACACATAATTACTTTCTACCGAAACAAGGCATTAGAATACAAGTATCTTTGTGTAATTTGAATATTTATTTTTAACAATTAAAAATATTAATTGGACATTAAAAATACGATTGAACAGTTTACGAAACTAGCGTTAAGTTAGTGACTTCCTGAGTAATCCTGAGTATCAATCGGGTCTGTCGATCAACCGGAAGCCGGTCGGTAACTAACTATGTAACATGCGAAAACAATTCATAAATTGTTGTTGTTTACTTTTTGCATTTTATCTCTAAATCTACTTAATAATAATTAATAAGAACACACATAAACAAAAAAGCTGTTTAGCTTTAAATACTCAGGGCATAGTGGTTTTTAGAATTATGACAATAATTCTTAAAACACCATAGCACCACCTAAGTATTTAAAGCTAAACAGCTTTTTTGATTATCTATCTTTATTCCTTTTAACAAAAGCTAATAGTCGATAACAGAGGGCCAATTCTCGTAATTAAAAACGTTCAAATTCCAAGTCGCAATGTCAGCCAGCGACAATCAAATGTCAAAAATGTAGGCAAACTCTATACAATTTTGACAGATTGCGACTGAGATGAGATTGCGAACGTTGTTATAAAAATACGGGAATTGCCCCTCTGGTGTGCTTCCCTACGTGGTGCGAGCGCACCCCGCACCCGCGCGCCCCCCGCAATATTATTTCGCTGAATCGCCTTTCAAGAAAGCCGCGTGGCTCGTGCCGCTCTGTGTAAAGAAGCCGCCAAAAGACACCGCTGCCGATGTACACCCGCAGGAAATGTTGGCGCGTCCCAGTGATGGATTATGTTTGTGTAAACAAAACAAAGGTTCGACCATGGCAGGCCAAGGAAGTTGTTCAATAGGAAATTCCAAGTACTAGTATACCGAAAAAAAAACCACATTAACATTAACTTTCATAGTCAGTCTGTACTGGTCTTGTGTCTGTGAGAGGTAGTGGGCCGTACCGTTACAGTATTAATCGAATGTGGGTATCGTCGGGCGGCGCGGTCCGCGGCTGCGTCTCCCGTACACGCTTAGTTTTGCGCACGCACTCAAACGTTGAATTATTTTTTTTTTTACATTAAATTCCAGCCTGTCGTGCAGGTGTACCGATTTTACATTTCGGCAAATAAGTAGAATTGGTACGTAACAGCGTCGTGATAGTTTGCACTGAGTGGCAACGTCGCATTTTAAACGGTTCATTGAATCATTGACCTAGTGATCCAATTCTACAGAGTGTTTAAATTTGATCAAAATGAAAACTCTACTTTTTGACGTAATTACTGGACTGATTTCGTTCATTTTTTGTATATCGTCAGAAAAGGCGATACCAAGTGTGTCCTAGAAATTATTGCATATAAGCGGTCCCCATACTGTATATATATGCTATATATATATATATATATATATATATGCTATATATATATGCTATAGTAGTGATAAGGTGGTAAATACACTTCTGGACACATCTATTGGCCCACCTTAGAGTTTAGGTTTCGATGGCCCCTACCGAAATATGATTGCTAGATTGAACAAAAACTGTTGATGCAGTTTTAAACCTGATACATTTTACCATCTTTTTCGATCGTATTGTTTTAAATTTGAATTCAGAATACCATACGACATGGAGCTACGCCTAACAAGTCGGATATGGGCCTTGTTAAAGGCAATTGATTTTTGAATAAAAAACATGTTTTATCAAATAAAGGTTTAATTTAATAACGCGTGTTGCCTCCATGGGCATCTACCACAGCTCTCATACGATTAGGCATAGAGTTTATCAACCGCTCTATGAAATTTTGAGGGATCATCTCCCATTCCTCTTCTATGGCAGTTTTCAACTCCTGCATCGTCTGGGCAACTGGCTGACGAGCCCTAACACGTCTTTTTAGCTCGTCCCACATGTGCTCAATGGGGTTCATGTCTGGGCTTCTGGCTGGCCAGTCCATAACTGTGATGTTCACATCCCGAAGATATTCCCTGACGATGCCGGCCGCATGGGCTCTTGCATTATCATGCATAAAAAGGAAATTTGGGCTCACATAGTCCGCGTATGGTATCACGTGAGGTTCTAAGCACTCACGAATGTACCTTTCAGCATTTAAAATTGGCAGCCGTGGTCCTGTAACAACCTCAAGTTGAGTTTTGCTGCTCGCGGATATACCGCCCCAGACAGTCCATGAGCCACCGCCATAAGCAACCCTCTCTTCAAAGCAGCATTGTGCGAAACGCTCTCCCTTACGTCGGTAGACCTTCTTCCTTCCATCATTGCCATGTAACACAATTTTAGACTCATCAGAAAAGAGTACACGGCTTCAATCTTGCTGTGTCCAATTTAAATGACTGCGTGCGAAATGAAGGCGCGCTGTTCGGTGGGCTCGCGTTAGTTTGGGGCCATTAGCTGGCTTGTGTGGTACCATATCGCGTTCTTTTAACCTTCTCCGAACAGTTCGAGCGCTCACAGATACTCCGTGGAAGTCGCGAAGTTGGTTTTGTATCTCAATGGAGGTAAGGTGACGATTTCTCAAGCTGGTCGTCACGATGAATCGATCCTGCCTTTCAGTTGTGACCCGAGATCGTGGCCTCCCTTGGCGACGAACAAAGCCGCCAGTCTCTAGGTACCTCCGATAAACATTTCGGACCGTAGATCGACTTAAATTAAGTTGAGCACTCACGTTTCTTTGGCTGTGTCCGGCCTGAATAAGTGCCACAGCTTGGGCGGCGACTTCAGGTGAAGTATCCATAGATTATTGATAGAACCTCACCTTAATGTTAAGAATAAGTAATGTTTGTTGCAAAACCAAAGATATCAATCACTTTTTCAAGAATTAAATCCAAGTAAACCAATAAAACCAAGTTTTCTTAGTATTCGATTGTTTGATATCAACAAACAGGCTCCAAATTGTCTTTTGTTTCTTTAAATTCTGTGTTCGAAATTCAAAAAAAGACTATTGAATGAAATTGTGAATGTGCCAAGTTCAAAACTGCATAAAAACTTTTTGCTCGACCTAATATAAAATTTTAGCTAGGACCAAACGAAACTGAAAATACAAGGTGGGCCAAAAGATGTGTCCAGAAGTGTATAAGCATTTGTGTCTATTGTCTTCTAAATTTTTTTCAATCTCATATACAGGTTCGGGCTTGTTTCTCTTAATTATTTCTAAAAGCTGAGTCAAATTCTCTCCGTAGTCAATTTTATTTTGGGTCAACCATAATTGCATATCTTTTTTTAAGGAATTCGTATTTGGGACTTTATTCACACAAATACGGTGATAAGGAGCATTTTTATCCACTGCATGCAAGTACTTAGCTCTCCAAGCTGATATTTCATTACGCTCCATAAGAACCTTCCGATTGGATTGAGATTTTTTAAAACGAAATCCCACCTTGTGAAGCTGCTTTCGCACTCTCTCGCTGTCCTGTGTAATTTATTTCTGTCTATAAGAACTCTAGAAGCTTTTTAACAGTAGGGACCTCTTTTTTAGCAGAATAAAATTCATGTACTTTCCTCCGTATAACTCCCATGTTAAAATCATCAACATGCACAAATCAACTTTTACGTTTTCTCTCCTTGCCTGGTGTCCGAATTTTTGTACCATAATTTTAATGTTTTTAATTATAAACTTGTAACCAGTTTCTAATAATTTTTAACAACACTATTATATCCACTTATCCCCGACCCTATATATTAAAATTAGTATAAAGTAAGCCAAAAATACTTTAGCCACTTTTATCGGAATTTCGAAAGTAATTTATTTATAAAACTAGCAACTTTTTTCTTTGATGTAGCCACAAACAAGATGGTCCTAACGGCAACACTGCCTGTGATCGTGACGTCGTGTATCGTGAGTGAAAGAAATAAAAATAGTTGGCAATATTGACATAAAGATTTATTTAGCATTTCATCAATTTATTTGTTCATTGAGTAGAAATTATACCTTTATAGTTATACTATAATCATTAGTAATGTCATATCAATTGTATAGAAATACCACGATCGGTAATACTTTACAAGAAAGCCTCGACGAATTGATACAAGTATGCATTGTTTACATTATTTTGTTAATTACTGATCCATAGCTGTTTGTTGCTAAATGTTTGATTATTTTCAGTATGGACAGATAACACCGGCGCTAGCAGTGAAAGTTCTATTGCAATTTGATAAATCTATAAATCAGGCACTATCTAACAGGGTGAAGTCAAGACTAACCTTCAAAGCAGGAAAATTAAATACTTATAGGTGAATATTTGACGAGAAATTTCTTTTATGAAGTATTTCAGATTTAGCTAATTGAAAAATGTGTATTTCAGGTTTTGTGATAATGTGTGGACGTTCATGTTGAATGATGTGGAGTTTCGTGAAGTTCAGGAAGTTGCAAAAGTTGACAAAGTAAAAATTGTAGCATGTGATGGCAAAAGTGAGTATAACTGTTGTTGCTTTAGAGTTAGGCCTAGAAATACAGATTTAAGACTCAATTGTGTCAGAGGGTCTCATCTTTGGCGTTGTCTGCAGACAAGCAAACTTATTTATGAATATGAGTACCTACTGATTGTATTGGTCAGTGAATTCTAATGGTTCACATAAGTAAGTACATTGGCGACTAATATTGCCCAATACTTGATGCCATTTCTATAATAGGTTATGAAATTGGTATTGCCGAAAAATGCTTGATGTTGCCGAGACATCATTGTTTTAAGATACTGAACAAATAAGATAATAAAAGCTTGTAAAAAAAAAGTAAAAGTAATAAGTCCAGTGAGTGTAGTATTCCACCATGTCAGTAGCATTCATGTTAATGTCTTGAATCACAATGATGACTGTTCAAAATATTGTCCAATTTCTCATCAAGAATTGGAGACCAGCTGAGTTTTGTTTTTATTTTTCAGCCAAGATTTTAAGTAGGTATAATAAAAAACTTTTGTTGATTGCCTGCAAGAGGTTTAAATGATAAATGATTTTAATTCTGTAAGGGCTAATTTTTCAATTGTCAAATAACTTATTTATGGAATAAATATGGCAGTTTGACAGCTTTTGTATAGAAAATATGTCAAACTGCCATATTTATTCCTCAAATAAAAGTTATCTGACGATTGAACAATTGGCCCTAAGTAGGATTGTACACACTTTTCTTTGTCAATAATGTTGTAAAAACAAGATACAGTACGGCCAAAATATCTTGGTAAGTCTGAACATTTGCGCATGTTCTCTCAATCACACTCGCCTCATGTCACCATTTGACTCCTAAAAATGTTACTGCAGCCTTCTGTGCGTAGTACAGACTTGCCAAGATAAGTCAGCCTTAGTGTAAGGTTCGTAAAGACCAACCTTTTTTTTTTGTTGGATAGGAAAGCCTATCCAACTACTATACGAAGAAACACTGAAACAAACTTGAGGTCACTGTCTCTTTTAAAGTTAGACAAAATTCCAGCCAAATTTATGTCAGATCTTGAATCTACATGGTCCTCACCATGGTGTGGCTGGCACTGGCATGGCCACCATCAGGGATTTTAATTTTGATAACACAAAAAAATTGTCGCTAATTAGCCAAAATTTGCCACCAAATATCAGGATTTGTTGGTCATTAGTTCAAAATTTATAAGGGTTCATTGGTGGCCGATCTGGAGAGCATCTCCTCAGCTTGGCCACATTTATATCTATTTATAAGGGTTCATTGGTGGCCGATCTGGAGAGCATCTCCCCAGCTTGGCCACATTTATATCTATAATTTATAACTAGGCCACCTAGCAAAGATCTGTTTTCTCCCACATTTAGTTGCAAGTTTTCACCAAGTCACAGATTTAGTTGGGTCTTAGTTTAGAACTTATAATGAGTTCAATTTTTAAGTATAGTCCAAGAGCTATATCAATGAGTTTACGATAAAATCTTTGATCTAGCTCTTGGACTATACTTAAAAATTGAACTCATTATAATATCTTCTAAACTAAGACACGACTAAATCTGTGACTTGGCGAAAACTGGCGACTAAATGTGGGAGAAAACAGATCTTTGCTAGGTGGCCTAGTTTTTGAGATATAAATGTGGCCAAGCAGATCGGCCACCAATGAACCCTTATAACTTTTGAACCAGTGACCGACAAATTTTGATATTTGGCGGCAAATTTCGACCAATTTTTTTTATCTAACTTAAAATCCCTGATGGTGGCCATGCCAGTGTCAGGAACACCTCACCATGTAGATTTTTGTCTGAAATGGTCTTTTGAGGAAAGAATTTGGGTGCACCTGTCAATCAGTGCACCCTTTTCAAATAGCTCACTAACTTAACTGGTTAAATGCCATAATTACAGTAACAATTAAAAAGCCATTGGGTCTCGCGTGGATCTGCGCTTCCAGCAGTCATTCAAAAACAAAAATAACTAACTTAGGTTTACTAAGGATCTCCTCTTCTATGATAACCTATTTATTTTTCTAATTTCAGATGTTGAAGAACGAAGATAGCCTCTGGGAATTAATTCATAATAGGTTTAATTTAAACACATACCCTCTTGCTAACAAACAAGGAATAAAGTTATACCAGGAATAACAAAGGAATATCTATACATTTTCGTAGGTTTAAACTTGGAATAACTTTATTCTGTGTTTATTATTATGAGGGAAAATCTTTTGTAATTAAAGATGGTCTGAATTTTTTTATATTGTTATTCCATGCAACTTTTTCTGATAAATTTGGCTACCTTGTACAAGTAGTAATTTCCTTTTTGTCGGGTTTTTGTAGAAAAACACATTATATTATGAATGTAGTATTTAATATAACATCCTAAAAAAGAAATATTACGTAACATTTATACACGTATTTACAAATCCCTAACCCATGTAAACAGATCTATTATGGAACAAAATGTCTTTAAGATCAATGCAACACCATTGTCAAACAAAATTGGCGATAAAATTATGCCCATCAATTAAAAATTCAACCTTTTTCCAGCTTTTTATTCCTCTTTCCTAATAAAATCACGAAATGTGCAATAAAACTATAAAACAAATAAACTATCAAAATATTTTCTAAGAGCATCTTAATACCTAAATTCGTCACCGGCGTTTACTGTGGGCACAAGATAATCAGATGTAGAGCCACCACCATGACAGATTCAATATACGTTATTATACAGGGTTGTTGGTAATATGTCGACAATCCATTAACGGGATGTAGGCAGGCATGTAGGTCTTTTGCAACCATGACTCCTATGAAAAGTCAACCATTTTCGAGTTTTGTAAAAATAAATTCAGTTGTATATTGCAGTTATCTTAAAAAAAAAAAAAAAAAAACTAATTACATTAATGGTTCACATTTGCATAGGGGGATGTAGGAGAGGTCAACCGACCCCTCATTTGGTTGACCTCTCCTACATCCCCATGGTTTGCTAACATATTACCAATAACCCTGTATACGTGCGCAAGTGATGCGATGATTACATCGTAACTTACATAACTAAGCCACTACAACATTTTATGGCATTTCTATTACACTGACTTACCGCTGGCTAAATAAATATATTCCACGGCAATATCGATTACAGATTGAAGTTTTATGAAACAAAAAATCCCATTTTGGAATAATTATGCAACAAAAATTTGTGTCATGCGTAAAGCTGTTGTTGAATATCACAATTAAATAGCTTATCGTAAAGATTGACATAAGAAACAGTGGATTCACGCGCAGTAGGTGGGCGGCGAGGTGAGGTCGGCGAGCAGGTCGAGCTCCTCCTCGGTGAGCTGCTCGCGGTGCTTGGGCCAGTCGTCCTGGTGCGTGCGCCGGAAGTCGGCCAGCGCGGCGCGGATAGCCGCGGGTACGGGGTCGGGCGCGGCCGTGTGGCGCGCCAGCTCGGCCAGCACGTCACGCAGGCGCGCGCCCAGGCTGTAGGGCCGCGACGCCAGGTAGCCGCAGAGCCCCAGCACGCCGCAGTGCCGCTCCACCAGCTCCGCCGCGCGGCAGCTGCGCGTCAGAGCGCGCAGGGTGCCCTCCTCGTCCGGCAGAGCGCGACAGTGCATCAATCCTGTTAAAAGTTTTGCTGCCGATTGACGAACCTGAAAACGACAATTTTATTAGTTTACAATGGGGGGTGAGGAAGGCCAAAGTAAAGATTGTTTGAGGGATGGATATTGTACGGTTTTCACCGTACGCCTTTTACCGATTGTTATGGAATGAAACTAGGTATTTCACTTGATACATGTTTTTTTTAGTCCACGACCGTAACTACTGATGAATGAGGTGTTGCCATGACGCGGTCGGAATGTGAACTGAACTAGTTATTAAATGTGTGGCGTAAACTGATGAATTTGCTGAATGTGCGATTGCACCGTACAGATATCAATAAAAAGGGAGTGAATGATAAAGTAACGGCTGACACTGACGCGGGAGAATGGAAGATGAAAACTATGAATATTTTATTCAAGGACACTGGTGCCGATTCTCTTGTCACAAATGCCTCTAAAGTAGACTAAAAATCACCAAAATTTAGTTTATTCCT
Organism: Cosmia pyralina; assembly: GCA_946251885.1. Lineage (NCBI taxonomy): Eukaryota > Metazoa > Arthropoda > Insecta > Lepidoptera > Noctuidae > Cosmia > Cosmia pyralina. Next base: position 13,113,064 of record OX276360.1, read on the forward strand.
GCCAAACGACGATTTCCCATTCTGAAATAGACTAAAGTGACACAACTTAACTAGGTATATTTTAATTTGACAGCACTAAGATTGAGTATTGTTAAAATCTCGCTGCAGACTCGGTCATAAATCATAATCGGAGTAGGGATGTGCGCTAGTTGCGCGCGCTCAAGGCCATTATCGATAACAGAATCATTAAGGTTATCACGTAAACATCAAATGGCTTTGGAGCATGGTCATGAAGTTATCCGCTTGCCGCCTTACCACTGTCAGTACAATCCCATCGAGTTGGTGTGGGCTCAAGTAAAAAATGAAGTTGCAACGAAAAACAAAACCTTCAAGATAGCAGATGTCGAAAAGTTAGTCGATGAAGCCATTTCCAATGTCTCCATTAAAAATTGGCAAAAATGTGTGGAGCATGCAGAATTGCTGCAAGATGACGACTTAAGAAAAGCACATTTATGCGAAGAGTTCATCATTCATGTGGATGATGATGACGATGACTCAGACGAAGAATTTTAATTTTCTATTTTTAGTTTTATATATACGTTCTTTTGTTTATATATTTAATATGCTTTGTAGTAAATTTGGTAATAAAATAAAAAAAATGTGTATTTATTTCTATCACCCCTTTATAAATATATAAAACTATCGATATCACTCATCGACTGCAGTAATGCACAGGACTACGTGTGGGCGTGGCCTGCCCATAAGGCCCGTGAGTGGGAAAGAGAGCGAAACACTCGAATGATTTATGACCGACTGCAGCGAGATTTTAACAATACTATAGTGGGCAATTTTGCTATTCTGATTTGACTGACCTAAAATTTTAATTGTCAAACTAAATCAGACTATGTTTAATCGCGATTAAAAAGGTGTGGAACAAAATTAGTTGACATGAACTAAAATTCACACCAAGACCTTGACTTCGGGTGCAAAAACAGTAGTGTATTTTTTTATTTTCTTTTGCATATATCTCGAAAAAATAATGAAAATTTGACCCCCTTTATAAAACGCTTAAACCCCTATGACTCAACATGTAGGTACCAAAAAAAAAAGGTACCTACATTCCATATAAAACACGTTGAAGCTGCCCCCTCCCTGCGCCCCTCCAGTTTTTAAATATAATATAATATATCTGACCCGGTAACGGCGGCGATGTCGGTGAACAAAATATGACAAGCCTTGTCACTTCATAGTGATTTCGTTAGTTCCAATTAAAAGCCACCGGGTCAAATATACTACAGGCACTGTACCACGCGGAGTCACGATTGTTAAACTCGATTTTAGTTGTGTCAAAATTGTTATTAAATTTAGAGGTTTTTTTTTGCAGAATAGCTCTAGCTCTGTCTCATATATCTAATATTTTTGTGGAAAAATAATCATTTTTCATTTCTTACCTCCAGTCTTGGATCTCTCATTAGTTTGAGTGCGAACTTCTCGGTGGCGACGGCGCGGTCGACGCGGTCGCACAACATTGGCAGGCCGTAGAACAGCAGCGGCTGAGCGAAGTCAATGCAGGCCAGGCGAGCCCACCACGACCGACCTGACATAGTCAATAGTGGATCAGTTAAAGGTTCCACTATCGAGAAGCGTGAAGGTGAAATGACCATAGAAAAAGAGTAATAATATTTTTGCTTGGAAGCTAATCCGCTAAGCGTATCATAACGAACCAAAGCTTCTAATGCAGTTTTCAACGCGTTTGGAGCGAGACAAATATTCTTATGGCAACTATACGTCATAATAATCTGACTTCCGGATTACCATCATTTCTATATTTAAATGGGTTCAGTCAACTGCACTTGAAAGTTGTGAAAGCCGCCTTTACTGCTTAGGGAACCTCCCCCCCCCCCCCCTTTCCTTGTCTGCCTGCTTGCTGTTTTCTTGCTTATCTTGGCTATCAATGTGAAATGTTACTATGACTTGGTCCGAGAAAAAAAAATTACGAAATATTAAAGCGTTATACCATTAGATAGCGTCTCCAGATGCTTGAGCGCTGTATCGAAGGCTGCGCAGGAGTGATGCGCGAGTGCCAACGAGGCAAGTAAGCCGGCTGCCGCGCGAGGCAGTTCGTCATGCGGCTGTGGCGGGCCTCGTGCGGCAAGGGCGCACGCCGTCGCCACCATCGAGTACTGCGTCACTGTGTTGCCGTTCACGCCACGAACTATCACGCCCATGCAGCCGCGTAGGACTGAAAGAGGGGACAAATTGGACTGAGTAAAACGTCGATCAACGTCTGCCGGGCTACTAACACAATAAGATTTTGTCGTCGCTTTATGTCATGTGACTTTTTCAATTCATAATGCACTTTCTGACTTTATCTTGGACATGGCTGACATCGGTGAAGGAAAACATCGTGAGGAAACCTTGACAAGATTTTGTCGCGCTGAACATGTTGCCTCGGCGCGTCATTAGGGCTATGATTGTCAACGTTGCCTTAGATGCCTATGATGATATTACCAGTGGTGAGCAAGTTGAGCGCTCTGGCATGGTCTTGCGGCGCATGCGCGGCGACGTCGCCGGCGAGCTGCAGCGCCGAGTCCAGGCGCGCCACCAGTTGTCGCTCCACGCGCGAGCCACACGGTCCGCCCTCCGTATCCGATGACTCGCCGCCCTCCGCCGACTGAGGAGATAAAAATATTTAATGCAAAAGCGCCAGGGTAGCCCGCGGTCTTCCAACCGCAAACGATTTTAATCCTAACTAATACAAATGCGAAAGTGAGTTTTCTTGTTTGTTTGTTACGTTTTCACGCTAAAACGGCTGTACGGATTTCGATGTTTGGCATATGAACCATGGTTCCTAAAAGTATCCTATGTCCTAATCTAGGTCATGACCTAGATTAGGACATAGGATACTTTTTATCCCGATAGTACGTCCCCTTGGGATAATGTTCTGCCGCTAGTTTTTAAATATTTATAGACTAGCGACCCGCCCCTGCTTTGCACGATTTGTATTCAAACAATTTTTACAAGACAAAACATCGATATTTCCTTATTTTCACTTAAACTTCCCGCAATAAATTCTGAAAATTATGGTGAAATTCGCATCAAAATACACAGACGAACACGAAAAGCGACTTTAATTCACCTGTGGCGCGTCCTCGTTGGCCCGCTCGTGGTGCTGGTCGAGCGCCACGTCCACGGCGGCCACGTCGCCCACAGCCATGGACACGATGGCGTGAAGCGCGCGCGTGGCAGCGCCGCAGTCCGCGGTGTCGTCGCGCGGGTTGCACTGCATAGCCGCGGCTGATGCGCAGCTCTTAATTACTAGAATTACAAAGTTCTGCTGGTTAATAATACCGCGAGTATTCGGAAAACTCGAATGTTTCATTGATTTAAAAAATGCACTGCCACATCACATACATTGCACTTTTGCTTGAAAAATAATCTTTATAATTAAAGGACCTAATACCACAATTTATATTGCTGCCTTGAAATTGATTTAATAAACTAAACTCAACTAAAAACTTTTTTCAAAGTCTGTTGTTTTTTTTTGGTACAAAAGTTTTTTTTATTTTTATATTAGTTATGGTAGTAGGGTAGGTACCATAACTAAAAAGTGAAAAATAAAAATATTAAGTACATTTTTATTTTTTGTTTTAAGTATTGAAATGAAATTAAATTAAATAATATATTTATAATGAAGTTGATTCTGTAAACAGGATATCGGAATCATTTTTACACGTATACTACTACTTGCTATGTAAACAACAGTGACAGGAAGTATTTTTTTTTTTTGTGGATGGGAAATCATCAAATGTCGGGCGTGTCAGACTTTTACTGAATAAAACCCACCCGTATTCCTTCAGTTGCCTGTGCCAGGGCTACGGTAGCTTTTTCGAACTACCGGCGGCATCGGCCCTATTGGACCCCGTCACTGCTGACATCTCTTTGAGGCGCGCGTGGAACACAACGCGCCGTTGACCCGGGCCTGGTCCTTACCGGACGGCGAGCTACCCATTACTCGTCGTTCGCAAGCGCGCGCCTACAGTGGCCGGGAATCGGCAATAGATTCCCGCCGTCCAGGGCGTCTCCTGCGGCGGCTAGGGGCGCGAGGGCGCGACTGTTGCCTCTCCCTCACGCATTCCGCCTCCTCCTTCGCGAGCATTACTGCTTCGCTGAAGGAGGTGACGGCCTCCCATGGAATCTCGCTCCGCACCATGGCCTGGACCAGGTTTGGACGCGAGAGATCGCTGCCGCCAATCGCCTCCGCGAGAACACGGCGGTGCTCCGCCCAAGCCGGGTAGACCTCCACTGTATTCTCCACCGCGTCTTCTGGGCGATCCACACAATGGTGACACCCGGGCGTTTCCTCCCGCCTTATCCGAAACAGGAACCTCCCGAAACAACCGTGTCCGGTGAGGACCTGCGTCAGGCGGAAGGTGAGGACGCGGTGGCGCCTCTCCAACCACTCCTCAAAGAGGGGACTTATCGCCGCAATTGTGGCGTGCCCAGCGCTGGGCTGCGACAATCGCACTATCCATGTCGCCATGAGATCCCGCCGGAGCTCTGTCCGCTGTACCGTGATTTCTCGCGGCAGCGGAGTTACGCCCCGGTGTTTCGCCTCCTCGCGCCACTCCCACACGTGTGCGAGGACTTTTGCCTCCAGATCCCATGGCGGCAATCCGGAAAGGAGGCTCACCACCTCACCGGAGACCGTGCGAACAATCAGCCCTAAGATACACAAAGTGGATTAAATAAGTATTATCGAAGCTAACTCAAAAACTACCTAGGCTAATTTAATAAAATTTTCTATGTGACCACCGCGCAAGCTTCCTCTACCAAATGAAAAAGAATCTTCTAAATCGGTACACAATTGACGAAAATATCAATAAAAATACATTAAAAAAAACCTCCCCTTTTTTGAAGTCGGTTAAAAACAGACCAGCGTATTTAATTTTTACTAAATAAAAGAGCTTTAATAGCAAGTGTGGCAAATTGCTCGTAAACCATTTTTTGAAATTGTTTTTTAACTGATCCGTAACCAAATCTTGTGTCAAAAGTTGGTTTACTGCTGCATCAGTGCAAGGTGTAAAAGTGGTCGGTCGCAATCTGCAGTAATTTCTTACATAACACAGCAAATAATGGAAACAGACAATAATAATACAGACCTATGTCCCCGTTCTCGTCGTACAAGGCGGCGAGGCGCGGCTGCACCGAGTCCAGGAACTGCTCCAGGCGCGGCGCAGGCCCGTTGTTCCCGCCCGGGAACACCAGCTCCGTGTCGAAGATAGTCATCAACAAGCTACAGTCAACCAATGCTCGTTACTTATGGGTGTCACAAAAAAAAAAAACTTACAAATACACCTTACAAAAAAAAGATATGAATTTTTGAAATTCCATCGGCAGAAATCTCTAAATAATTATAAATATAAAATGAAATTTGAAAACTACTAAAAATCGCGGAACATAGTGGGGTATTTTCGAATACCTCTGGGTATGAGGAATTCAGATTTTTCTTTTTGACGTCACTATTTGGACCACCCTGTATATTTGTTTTGTTTTAAGTAGTATGTATTGTCTTGTACGTGTTTCTATGACAAAATAAAAAAAAAAATCTTTCTTTTTGTTCCAAACTTGGAACTACGAATCCTAACCCATAACATATCAGACGCTCCGAACAATTACAAAATCACGTCAACACAGTATCGGTGCGCATGATACGCCCACTTTACTTACATTCGAACTTATTATTGTTTTTTATCATGCTACAGATATACTTTACAAGACTTTATAATTGTTTAGAAAGACACATGCATACATTACACACTATATTTATATTTATAATTATATGATGTACTTACTATCGGCGAAACGAACATCTATACACCGTAAGGACTATTATTGCTTGCAGCGCTCGGTCACTATAGTAAGGCTTGCTAACAGATGTGATCATCGTGTGCACAGGTTTTTGTGTTCAAATTGGTCAGATGTAAGTTTCCTCGATAGTACATAATAAACAAACTTCTATCTAACTAACAGAAAGCTGTTTAACATAAAAAGCATCAATAATATCGGTTTTTTATCGAAGAAAGAAAGAAGTTGGGTAAGAATAAAAGCTTACACTCCTTAGAGTAGCTATGGAGTTTCTTGCTCATTCTTCTCCACACGAAACTACCTTTTGGAAGGAGCGACTAGAATCTATTCTATTTTCTTGTAAATTTTTATATTCAAAAGTGAGTTTTATGTGCCTAGGTAATGGGGTTGTTTCCCGGAAGCTAAGCCGCAAGAGAGCGCTATGTGTTTGTCACTTGTCAGTCATCTTGAAAACAAAGCAACCAATCGACGACAAGAAGTAAAAACCGGCCAAGTGCGGGTCGGACTTCGCACATGTAGGGGTCCGACCCAATTCTGATTTATCAATATATTGGTATTTGTTAGTAAAATATACGTAATAATAAACATTATCACCAAATTTCAAGTTCATAGGTCAATGGGAAGTTAAAAAATTTCTCGGAACATAATTTTGTATAAAAAGCTGACTTTGACGACTTTTTTTTTTTACAATATTTTTTAAACAAAAACATACATTATTTATCTACTCAACGAGTACTAAACAACAATACCCCATTCGATGGGGTAGGTCAACATTTTTTTTTCGCGCCCCCCTTTTTCTGTATGGGAGCCACCTTTGGCTTTTGCCTTTTTTTTTTGTACCTTTAAATCATTTAAAAAATATTTTTTGATAATTTGTCTATACAAATTATCAAAAAATATTTTTGATAATTGATTTTAAATATATTTTTAACAAGCATTTTGTTGACCCAAAGCTATCTTTGGGTCAACAAAATGCTTACACTGTGAAAATTTGAGGACTGTAGCTCCAACCGTTTGGCTGTAAAACACGTGTGACAGACGACGGACACACGGACACGTGAGTGACAGCAATAGGGCTCTGTTTGGATCCTTCAGGTACGGAACCCTAAAATCACTTAGCGCCATCTCGCGGCAAAGTTTCCAGCAAGAAACCCCATTGACAGCTGAATGAAAGTAACAAACACTAAGCGCCATCTACGCTGAACTAATTTGACAGTTTTCTTCCCCATTGAAATAAATGATTTGACTTTGATTCACATTACCTGCCCACAGTTTCCCGCACGTTTTGGTACGGGTGCTGAATAAAGTTGGCTTCTTCCAGCCGCCGCAGCAGCAGCGCGGCAAGCGGCGCGGCCCGCCAGCGCAGCGAACCTAGTGCCCCCTACACACACACACAGTTAATTTACATATTTTGACGACACGGTTGGCGCAGTGGTTGAGCGATTGACTGCTGCGCAGCATGTCGCGGGTTCGATTCCCGCACGGAACAAATATTTGTACGACCTACAAGTATTTGTTCCGAGTCTGGGTGTTTTTCTATCTATAATATGTATGTATTTACAAAAAAAAAAAAAAAAAAAAAAATGTATATAAGTAGTTTATCAGCCATCTCGTTACCATAATACAAGCATTAGGTTGCTTAGCTTGGGGCTAGATGGCGTTGTGTGATATGTCCAAACATATTTATTATTATTTTATTATATTTATAACCATTACCTATTGACTTCACCCGAAAAACTAAACAACTGTCAGACTGAGATAAAAAGACGTCACCTATTTATTTATAAAGAGCTTAACACACTTTTAAGTAATAAAACTCAATCAATCTACCTAGCCTTTTCCCAACTATGTTGGGGTCGGCTTCCAGTCTAAACGGATGCAGTTGAATACCAGTATATTTTATAGAGCGACTGCCTATCTGACCTCCACGATCCACTTACTGGGTAAAACGATACTCCTTGTCAGGCTAGACTAGTTATCAGACTTTCGAGCTTCGTGACGACTGCTAAAGATACACGAATAACAACCGGGACCAACTGCGTCACGTGCTTATCGAGGCACGTGGGGACTCGGTATGTAAAGATAGTCACCCATCCACAGACCGATCAAGGCAAGCATAGCTTGACCTGATCTATCGATCCGTGCGGCTGTAATTACTTAGCCACGAGCCCCTCATTTACTTAAAACTAAGCCCCACAAGACCTTGAGTTTTCACGGCTTGTTTGGCTAAGCAGTATCACTATTGCGCAATTTTAAACTGTAAAAGAAAGACAGACGGGAACATTGCTTAAAAAAAGCACATGTCATGCTAAGTAATGTTTATTTATCTCGGCCTCCGTCTTGACAAAACAATTATAGTTTTATTTGTGAAGACATAGAACATTTCACATTAATTTTTCGAAATACATTACGAACGTATTGTAGGTAAAAGTAGGAATATTTTAAAAAACCTTGGTATTATTTGTCTTATGGAATAAAACATAAATCTAAAAAAAAAAAGAACTTCCGCCAGCATCCCACTCGAAAGCAAATAAAATTCAAAAACACGTAAAAAAATCAGCCCTCTAATAGTCTAAAAACAAAAGAAAATAAATAAAACTTGGAAATCATCTACGACGCAGACTACAATCCAACAAACATCTTCGGCGAAACGAAAATGAACTAAAAATAAAGAAAAAAAATATGAAAAGCAAGGGATGCAGCAGGATGCAAGATAACTAACAATTACAGCTACCAGGCGACATGTATATATAGCTATACAAACTTGGTGAATAAAAAAATATAATTTCGAATTGAATGTACCACATAATAAGAATATCCCGCCTTAAATTTTGAATACGAAAGTTGCTATGTCTTTCTTCATAATGAAAGAAAACCGCTATTTTCTGCCAACTTTTTTACATAAAAATACCCTTGACTAATGTTCTTCTTATAGAAAAAAAAAATAAAACAACAAAATAAATACAAGTTTCATGACGTAATACAGCATGCTATCCTAAACTACTCGGAAACAAGTCGCGTGTGATTACCTAAAGCTGTTTTCACATGGGGACCGAGATCTCACCTGCAGGGCATTAAGCCTAGCACACACACGGAACAGAGTGTTGCCACCCGCCTCGGTGTAGCGCTTGCTTGACGATGTGAGCATCTCTAGCAGGTCGGGCGGCATTTCCGGCCGGGCGCGAATGAGGCCCCTCTGTTGGATCGGTCACTTGTTTAGATAGTCTAATTAATTGCCAAGGTGTAATAACACCAAGACTAAAGTGTCCACGTGTGTGTAATACAAAAACAACCGTTCAACATTAATCCAGATATACTTCAGTATGTTGCCCACATCTCTATACTCTCCATGCCCTGCAGAAATAGTCGGTTACCTAGCGAAACTAGGCACACCTCAACTTATTATTGATATGCCCAGACTTACCGAGTTCGGTTTAGCCCTAAAACTACCAAACGTACCAACTTACCAATGCGACTCATCAATCTCAGGACCTTATGAAACGTCAATCGTCAAACTGCAGCGCTTACTGGACCACGCAACTAACGTTCTACGACTGGGGTAATATCTAACAAAAATCATAAAGATGGCCGATGTAACGTTTATGCACCAAGCACTAAGCCCCCGTTCCCACGGGCGTAATAAAATCGCGGCGGGATTTTATCGCGCACTGGATTTTCAACTCTCGTTGTTGAGCCGAGAGAATCCATTTTAACAATAACAGACGACATTCTAGCGCGTCGAAAAAACACACTGTTGGATTTTGCACTCTCGGCGCTAAGCAGAGCGTAGAAAATCCAGTGCGCGAAAAAAAATCGTTGCGATATTTTGACGTCCGTGCGAACGTCGACTAAGATGTTGGCCGTTTTGACGACAGCGGAATGCTCCTGTGTTATTTGCCTGTACAATGAGGTCTTCGACGTAATCTCCGAAAAAAAAAAAAATGTAAGGCATGATCACCTAACTAAATGATAAAGCCACGAGACAAAGACTGGACGCAAAAATACCTACAGTATTCGTTCATTTCCTTTATGTTCAAGATCACTTACTTGAAGCGCGTAAAGTCTAGCACAGATACTGAAGGACGTATCGACGTCCGGTTCGTTGTCACCACGTCGCGGCTGTGGGGTGCACAGTTGCACCAGAGCGTTCAACACCTGGCGTCCTCGTATGGGGTCCAACTTCTCTACCCCCGTGGCCACGCATGTACCCCAGTCTTCTAGAGTTTCAGGTGTCACTGATGTCAGACCTAATGATAAGTATGATAATATTAGTTGTCAAAGTTATTGTTCGTGGATCGATTTGAAACAAGTGAAGGCAGGCCTCTATAGTTTTTATATAATAATAAAAAAAAATATATATTTTATTAACTTCAGTTGTACACTAACACTTATCTTAAAACTATGCAACGTTACAACAATGAAAAAGAGTGTTTTCGATGAACTCTGGCACCCAAAGTAAGATTTAACGGGGGGTTATCCGAATTTACCTGTTTTAGAATCAATTTTAAATGGTCAAATTATTGTATTAAGGTCCTGAAAAAAATATATGCCATAGATACATCCTTTCTTTAGGGAAATTAACGGTTCAAAACACGATAAGTTGTAATTTCCTCGATGAAAAAAAAATCCGAAACATAGTCGATTTCAAAACCATTTTCCGTTTCATTTCCTAATTACAGCATAAAATTATATGAAAATTGCACGTACCATGAGGTAATCGTATTTCAGAGGGAATTTAACGGTTGGATTTTTGAGTTTAATAGATTTTTTTAAAATAAACTCAAAATTAGTAAATTTGGCTAAATCCGCTCGCGGTCAGAGTCCTGCGGGACGTCATCGAGGTTGGACCTGTGTCAAAATTTTTAAAAATTCGCTCTCCCTGCTGTTGTTCAAAAAAATTCAAACAAAAGACGAACACATTAGATATGAAATTGCGACAGCTCAGAAAAAATATCTCGTAATTATATTATAGTTTTAATTCATAATATCGTTTTCGAAAATGTGATTATTTATATGTGGTATGATGACGTTTAATTGTCATCTTACGATAGTGTTAAGACACATTGCAAATTATTATCGATAAAATTATAGTCAAGCGCGAGTAGTTTATAATTTTTTATCGTGGTCCTTTATGAAGAAGTTTTAAAACACATTTTTCTAAGATTTTTCATCAGATTCATCCACATTAGTATTTTCACTCTCCATCGAACTGTCTTCACTACTAGTCTACTACCATATCCTACATAAATTACACATAATATAAATACAATGTGTCCGGTTGTCGGTTGGATACTAATAATAATCAACTTTGACTCTGGCAACAACAGTGAAAATTAGAAAAAAATAAAAATGTGCGGTCGGAGACCACCGTCAGAAATGAAGTTCCTTATTATAACGTATGATTTAAAACACAAACACATAATTTTCACATCCGCCATCTTGAATTTTCATTTTGACTTCACTACCGGCTTTGGCTCCCTCGAAAACCATAAAAACGACACCCCATGATCAGTTTTGAGTACAAAAAGTCACAGTATACGATAAAATATCGTGTTCTATACATTCGAAAAATAGCGCTTTGTGAACGTAGCCATGGTTAGGCGGTAACCGTATCACTCAGTGCCCATGTTCTAAAGCAAGTTCGTCGATGACGTATCCTATTGTTGGTTTGTAACTTTTAACATATTGATACTTGCACTTTTGTTTAGGTAAATAGTCCTATGGGACGGCAATCCCACATGAGCAGGGCCGGTTAGACAATATACTAAATTAATTTTGATGTCTTAGAATAGTAGATTCGATAAATTATAGCGTAGCAGTAGGTACATCCCTTGATAATAAAGTACGGCAATTGTTCCTTCATATGTAGTTGTCAATAATTACTGATCTTCATGAGCAGTGGTCAACATCAAAAACAAAAGAATATGTTTGCAGCATAAGCAAAACAGTACGACCATTTTCAGCCCATTCTAAAAAAAAAAAATTTGTTCAGTCACTAAAGGGGTTGTAGGGGATGAAGTTAGACACACAATATACTAAAACAACAGCCACATTTTATAAAACTTTCCTTTACAGTACGTTTGTAGTTGTGGTCTCTCTCAGCAGCCAAAATACACAGAGAGTTAGGACTGGTGACGTGGGAGCAAGCGACCGACGACAAAGCAGCTTGTCCTGAGGTCGAAACGCGCAGCCTTCAGTAGCAATTTCCCACTGCTTGCGAAGTTTTTCGTTTTTAGTGGATAAATAAACAAGCCCTGTTCCTGCATAGGAACGACACGAACAGGCGTAATACCTAATGGCATAACACGAATACACTGAGTGATTCTTACAGATTATTTCTGACGAACCCGGCTATCGCTAAAAAATATAACAGTAGATTGTACAGACGGGATTTCTCATTAACTGTCAGCTAACCATTAATATTTATTTTTATTATAAATATAGATGGTATAAGAGGCCTAAACTTCATGTTTTCTGTGTACGTTATGCGAACTATCAAATAACAGTAGGTATATAACAAAATATAAAAAAAAGAATCGAAAAAAATATAACAGTTGAGAATCAAACTTTTAACCACGGGTTTGCAAAGCAGTCGTCGAACCGTTAAGCTATTTGGTTTGATGAAAGTTTACTAAAATAGCCGTTTAAAGGTTCAATCTGTAACTATCTGCTATATTCGTTTCCTACTCAGCCCAATGAAGTAATGGAATAATTCGCTTTTACATTATGTTTTAATGTCACTTATATCGTCGTAGACAACGACCGATACCGATTATCAGCATTCTCCTGCCCTTATCCCAATTTTTTTTGGGGTCGATGCAATTTGTTTTTTTCTTCCATACTTCTCTATTAGTCGTCATCTCGATAGTCATTCCCTTTCTAGCTACATCATCTTTCACACAGATCCTCCAACGTTTCTTTGGTATTCCCTTACTCGTATAGTCATCCAAATTCATAATCAAAACATTCCAGACGACATTTTCTGCATTTCTCCGCATCACATGCCCATACCATGATAACCGATTTCCACACACACCGATACCGATACCGGCACGATATCTACCGGCGAAGACAGTGCGGGGTGAGAGTAGCGGGCATTCTTTCAATTGAGCAAACTTTTTCAAACTGCCGCCGACTTAGTAGTGTGGTTGTTTGTGGTGTCGCGATGGTCATCGATATTCACCAATATCATGGGGCTGATAATAATTGTACCTATTGTTATCGAATCGTGTTGGTATAGTTATTTGATAATGTGAAAACAAAACGACATTTTATGTAATAATCTTAGTTCACTCCACCGTAGACACCATAAAATGTAAACCTAAGGAAAAAAAATCGACCTAAGAAAAACTAATTAAGTTGATCAACTGGAAATATTTTACACTGTAGCATAGATTTTCCGCGAAATCGTCGGCAGCGCGTCGTAAATAAACACGTCGCGCTACATTTGGGGGAGGCGGAGGTAGCGTTTCAAAGGCCTACAGGCCGGAACAACCTAGCCTTAACTTGTGTTTGGTGCTGCTGGGCCCAACGGCCGCCCGGGACGATCAGCGAGCTGTAGTGCTATTGAGTGCTATTCTGTAAACATCTCACCATGATAACTCAGGTGAAATGAGTGTGAAGTTAGCCGTCATTCCACCTGATGCTACGGGTTGACACTATTGACAGCTCACTTTAAGATCACTTCACTTATGTTTTCACGGTGAGATATTTACAGAATAGCACTACTGTTGCGAGTGTGTGAGGGATATGTCACGAGTCACGGGCTTGTTTACAATGTAAATAAAAGTGTATACATGGTCTTTGAGGCCTCCGGTAGACGTGTACATAGCGACCCAATTGTAATGCTGAACGGGCTGCCACTTAAAAGAGTAGACAAATGTAAATACCTGGGACACTTTCTAACCGGAGACCTCAAAAATGACGTAGATATTGATCGAGAGCGTAGGGCGCTAGCGGTCAGGGCCAACACGCTGATACACAGGTTCGCTCGTTGTAGTAATGAGGTAAAGGATACGCTGTTTAAAGCGTATTGCCAATCGTTCTACACGAGCGGTCTGTGGGTAAGGCATACCAAGAGATCGCTAGACGCCCTGCGTATTCAATATAATAACTGCTTCAGGATGCTGTTGGGACTGCCGCGCTATTGTAGTGCGTCCGGTATGTTCGCTTTTGCGCATACTGATGATTTTTACGCCATAATGCGCAAAAAAGCGTATTCCATCCAAACAAGAGCGCGGTCTAGTTCAAATGGCATCCTAGGTATGTTCATTGAAAAGTGCGACGCACCTTGGTTGTCGCTCGCTGTGGAGATGCTGGTCAAGTCCCCGCAGCTAACCCTACAGTTTTTTCTTTTTGTTTTTGTTTATGTGTGTTACTAACAATAGTTTTTAAGAACAATGTTACTAACAATTGGGCCTAGTTGCCATTAATAAACAAATATTAATTTTAATTTTTTTTTAATTAATAGATGCAAAAGTGTCAAAACCCTGTCAGAGCATTGAAATGTCATGCTTAGAAAGAGAAATTAAGTATACAAATACACTATTATTCATGTGAAACACATAAAGCGAAATATGTTTTTTTTAGGAACCATCATCATCATTGACACCGATATGCTAAGTACGGGCCTCCTCCCTTTAATGTCATGTTGCCATGGTCTGTGCTGCTCATCCTGGTCAACATTTATTATACCGTTTATGATTAGGGAGCTAGATTTTTATATATTTTATTTTAGTTTTGCCAGACTTCCGCTCTTCTTCTTGAGCCACTCACATACCATGCACGAAAATAAATTTGCTTTTTCCCAGTGTTTTCTTATATAATTATTATTGTATTTTATATTTTATAAATAGAGATCCGATAATCGGAAGCATATTTACCTAAAGTAAATTTTTGGCTAAGAAACTATGGAAACTTATCCATAAATCCCGTGATTTCGGGAAATCCGGGAATGCACAATAATCGAATATATGGTATGGAAACGACTTCTTAAATAATTATCTGGTATTATTTTTCCAAAAAAATACCGGGCCACCGGGGTCACATAACTATTTGTATGCTTGTTTACTTGAAATTCATTTTTAACATTATTTATCCTGACGTTTGCTATGCCAGTTTGGGTTTGGCAATCTACTTTACAACATTAGCTAGCATTCGATTCTATATTAAACAAGTACTAAATTTATCAATTCCGGTAACGCGACATGTTTACGGTCGATACAAAAGTGCATTCTATTAGCCAACATCTGAACGTAAGTGAACATACATTCGATTCTATAATCAGAACCCTGAATTTATCGATACCGGAATCTCGGGATTTTTTCGAAACAAAAGTGACACCAACCAAAGTTGTTTTGTTGGTGTCACTTTTGTGTCAACTCCTCAACTTTATGTAAATATGTATCGGAATATCCGATCTATATATTTATAAATTATCATAACACACAACATAACATTGTATGTAGGTATGTTACATTATTTTATGATAAGTACTTTTAGTTTGTAAGTTGCACTGTAAAACGCCTTGGGTTTTAACTCTTAAAATGTCGATTGTACACCATGTGTACAGATAACAATAGAATTTCAATTGTGTCTGCTAATTAGCGCGCGACGGGTTAATCCGTAATGTTGTACACTTAAATAAATAAATACCAGTCTCAAGTATCTTGACGGCGGCCGCATACATGGAGGTGGCGCGTGCTCGCGGCCAGTAGCGCGGCGCGCGCATCGCTGCGGCGCACACCTCGGCGGCGAAGCGCTGCGGCGCCTCCTGCGGGTCGGCCGCGCAGCGCTCCGCGTGCCGCATGAACTTGCCCGCTACTTCCTCGCCGAATTGAGAGAACAACGTCTGTACAGGGGATAAGCGTTATCTTTTATATTTTTTACTCTTTTTTATTTATATTATTCTAAATAGTGTTATTGGCTTCGGCCATTCTATTTAAAACTGCAGACTCGCCCCGGCATCGTATGGGTAGCCCGATCGCTAAAAAATAAAGAAGTAGCCTGTGTCCTTCCCCAAAGTTTAAAGTATCCCCATACCAAATTTCATCAAAATCGCTCTAGCCGTTTTGGAGTCCATAGGGAACATGCATACACACATACATTTATATATTACTAGCTGCGCCCCGCGGTTTCACCCGCGTAGACCGGGATAAAAAGTAGCGGTATGAAAAAAACTTTTTTACAAAAAAATACAACCGACTTCCAAAAACAACACTACAAAGTGAAAAATAACTTTAATTTCGGAAGTCGGTGTCTGATTAAATGTATTTTCGTTTTTGCCACCGACTTCCGAAATTAAAGTTATTTTTCACTTTGTAGTGTTGTTTTTGGAAGTCGGTTGTATTTTTTTGTAAAAAATTTTTTTTTTTTCACTTTTTAGTGGTTCACATGTGCTTACCCCTTCACAGCGTACTGGCGTGATGTTATGTTATGAACTGGTGTGAACAACAAACAGACATGAGATTTCAGCAATCCCAGTCCATTTGCTATCATTTATTGAGGAGTTCCGTTGCCTATCTCAGAAGTTCTTCATCAGATCTTCACCAAATTGAAATGGGACCACTCCAAGAAAGTACTCTTCCAAAAACTATTCAAATCGCTTCAAGTGTGCCTATAAAATTGGAAGAGTTCTCTCTATTTCTCCAGGATCCCATCATCAGATCCTGACTTGATGATCATGGGACCACCTGGGAAGTATACCCTTTCAAACAAAAAAAAAATAATCCAAATCGGTCCAGCCATCTTCGAGTAATCGGGGAACATACATAAAAAAAAAAAAAAAATAAAAAAAAAAAAAAAAAGGTTCCGACGAATTGATAACCTCCTCCTTTTTGAAGTCGGTTAAAAAATAAATGTTAGCCGATTCTCAGACCTACTCAATATGCTCACAAAATTTCATGAGAATCGATCAAGCCGTTTCGGAGGAGTACGGGAACGAACATTGTGACACGAGAATTTTATATATAAGGCTAGCTGCGCCCCGCGGTTTCACCCGCGTAGACCGGGATAAAAAGTAGCGATATGAAAAACAGATGTTAGCCGATTCTCAGACCTTCTCAATATGCTCACAAAATTTCATGAGAATCGGTCAAGCCGTTTCGGAGGAGTACGGGAACGAACATTGTGACACGAGAATTTTATATATAAGATAAATACAGGATAAGTTTTTAGGCAGTGCGCAAATTTTCACAGGGTGTTCTACCAATGAATACGAACAACTTTTACTACGGGACCAAATCTGAAATAACGAAAAAAAATCAGCTGTTCACTACATTTTGACAATGTTGGTGTAGATAAATGTACTGCAGCAGCTGATTTTTTTCCGCGAGTTCGTGACTTCAGCCTTTATCATCCCACTGCTGAACATAAACCTGCCCAGTGAATTCCACTCCATTACGTCCACACAGAGAGCTTATAGAGATACATGTTTGGTTTGCCGAATCACAGTTTGGCTGTGTCAGAACCATATTTTGATTGACAGAATTTTAATTTCTTTTTCTTGTGTTGTTTCTTGTACCTTGGCCTGACTTCCTAATTGACTGATACCTCAGAAAATAAACTGACTCCGAGACAGTTGTGCCGATGCTCTTGTCACATTGTTACATGAAATTGTATCGTTATATTAATTATTTACACTTTTAATTAAGTAATTTAAAACTAGATTCATATTTTTTTTTTGTACAACTTCTTTATGCATGCGGAGATTACCTGTAAGAGATTGTTGCTGTTATGTATGTGGGTAACTTTAACTAAGGAATCAATAAACAGTCTGCATTGAGTTGCCTTGTATCATTGACGTGTCCCGTATAGAACACTGGCGACGAGCGGTGTTACCAATACTTACCTACGATAACTACGCGTGTGAACATTTTGTTAAAAATGCCAATCGGACGTATAGAACCTTTTGATTTAGCAAATAACAATTGGGATGCGTATGTGCGACGTGTCAATCAATTTATAACACTGAATAATATTGACGAGGCGTTAAAGTTAGCAACTTTAGTGACGGTGGTAGGCGCGGAATGTTACGAATTGATGTGTGATTTGTGTGCTCCCGAAACCCCTGAATCAAAATCTTTCCAACAAGTAGTTGCGCTAGTGAAGGAGCACCTGGAACCAGACAGGTCGGAGATAGCTGAGAGGCACATATTTCGGCAAAGAATACAGAAGCAAGGTGAAAATATTCGCGAATACCTACAAGCTCTCAAACACTTAGCTAAAACGTGCAACTTCGGCGCTTGTTTGGAAGTGTGCCTACGAGACCAATTTGTATCGGGGCTGAACGATGAAGACATGAGGTCAAGGATCTTTGCAGAACGTGATATTGGTTACAAGCGAGCCGTGGAGTTGGCGCTGGCGCTGGAGGCAGCGGAGCGGCACGCAGCAATGGCGTGTGTTTCGGCTGGCGCGGCAGCCACGCGGCCCTGCGATGGCCTACCTGTGCCAGCGCAGCAGGATGACGACGGCTTGCATCGGATTAGCGCGAGCGCGGGCGCCTCGCGTGGCGGCAGGACCGGCGCCGGTGGCGGCAGGACCGGTGGCGGCGGCGCAGGCTCGAGCCGTGCGCAGGCGCAGCGCACGTGTTCGCGATGTGGTAAATCGGGCCATTCCGAGGGCAAATGTCGGTTCAAGCAATATAGTTGTGACGTGTGTGGTGAAAAGGGCCATTTAAAAGCAGTGTGTGTAAAAAATAGGAACACAAAAGGATCTAAAGGTCAGTTTTTTTTAAATGACTCAGATTCGGAAGATGACATTTGTAATTTCTATAATTTGGTAATTAACAGTGATGGTGATGGACCGTATTACGCAAATTTGATCGTTGAAAATGTTAAATGTAGATTCGAGATAGACACTGGAAGCAAAATATCTGTAATTTCAAAATGTTATTATGACAATTATTTTTCAAACGTTCCAATCGAAAATAAACTGATAACTTTAAAATCGTATACAGGTGACGTCATCGAGACCATCGGTTACATTGTTGTTAGCGTTGTATGTGGTAAACATTACGCAAAACTTAAGTTATATGTCATTGATAATGGTGGCCCACCGTTAATGGGCCGTACTTGGATCAAGAATTTAAAGTTAGCTGTTATGGAATGTTACAATTTAACAGACGACAACTCTTTGGCGGCACCGTTACAAAAAATGTTTCCAGAGGTTTTCGCTGAAGGTTTAGGCACATTTAAAACAAAATTTCACCTACATTTAAAGGATGATACACCAGTTTATGTAAAAGCACGGTCGTTGCCACTGGCTTTACGCCAGCCAGTGGAGCAGGAGCTCGAGCGGCTGCAGCGGGAAGGGGTCATTTATAAGGTGGAACGATCAGACTATGGCACTCCTATAGTGCCGGTGGTTAAAGCTAACGGCAATATTAGGTTGTGTGGTGATTACAAAATAACAATCAATCCACTATTGAAAGATTACCACTACCCGCTGCCCCGCATTGAGGACTTGTTCGCAGCTTTAGGTGGGGGAGAGGAGTATAGCAAATTAGACTTATCAAACGCATTCCAACAGTGTATTTTACATGAGGATTCCCAGCCGATGACGGCAATCACAACTCACGTTGGCACTTTTGTATATAGAAGAGTACCATTCGGTATTAAATGCATACCCGAAAATTTCCAAAAAATTATGGAAGAAACGTTAAGTGGATTGCCGTCAACAGCGGTTTTCGCGGATGACATTTGTGTTACTGGTAAAGATAGAACTACACATTTAGCCAATTTAAAAGCGGTGCTACAAAGGCTCAATCAAAATGGTTTGAGAATAAATTTTGCAAAGTGTAATTTCTTTAAAGACAGCGTTACCTATTTGGGCTATAAAATTGACAAGTTTGGGTTACATACGGATAGTAAAAAAATTGACGCCATTGTAGCAGCACCTGAGCCAACAAATGTTACACAGCTCAAGAGTTTTATGGGACTTGTAAATTTTTATTCAAAGTTTTGTGTCAACATAAGCGATATTTTAAAGCCCCTTTATTGTTTGTTAAAGAAAAATGTAGAATGGCAATGGACTGACGAGTGTAATAGGGCATTTATAAAGATAAAAAAGGTGTTAAGCCGCGCTCCTGTTTTAGCACATTATGATGCAAGTCTCCCGTTAATTCTATCAGTTGACAGCAGCGCATATGGCGTGGGCGCGGTATTGACGCAGCGTCACGCTGACGGTTGCGAGCGCCCGGTGTGTTGTGCTTCAAGGACGCTCAACTCGGCCGAAGTCAATTACTCGCAGTTAGATAAGGAGGCGCTGGCTATTGTATTCGGTGTAACTAAACACCATCAGTATGTTTATGGCAGACATTTCACACTTCGCAGTGATCACCGACCCTTAAGTTACATTTTTGGTAAAAATAAAGGAATACCAGTGACCGCTGCCAGCCGCTTACAGCGTTATGCTGTTAAGTTGGCTGCTTACGACTTCAATATTGAATTCGTAACATCGTCTAAAAACTATTTTGCGGACGCTCTTTCACGCCTTCCTCTAGACTTGACAAAGCGTCAAGTTAGAGGTAAAGGCCAAGAATGTAGCTATTTAAATTACGCGCAGGAACATTTTCCAATCGGTTTTAAAGATATCAAAACTGAGACTCGGAAGGACGCACTGTTAAGTAAAATATACGGTTTTATAATGTACGGATGGCCCACTGATAAATGGGCTGATAAAATAGAAAATACTTATTACAATAGAAGAGACCACTTGCATATTGATCAAGGCTGTATAATATGGGGTTATCGTATTGTGATACCAAAATCGTTACGAGAGCTAGTTCTGACTGAGATTCACGATGGGCACCCAGGAATTGTCAAAATGAAACAAATCGCGCGTAATTACGTATGGTGGGAGAACATTGATGCAGACATCGAACTCGTGGCGCGCGAATGTGCTGCTTGCAGGGAACTGCGGCCCGCGCCCCCCGCCGCGCCACTGCACTCGTGGCCATGGCCGGCAGAGCCGTGGTCACGTCTGCATCTCGATTTCCTCGGCCCGTTTAATAATAAATATTTTTTAGTACTGATTGATGCACACTCGAAGTGGATAGAAGTGGAACCAGTTAGCACAACGTCTGCCACTATCGTCATAGACTGTTTAAGACGGTTGTTTGCTCGTTTTGGATTGCCTAAACGCATAGTAAGCGACAATGGGCCACCTTTCTCATCCTTTGAGTTTGCTCAATATTTGGAACGCAATGGTATTAAACATACTTACATTAATACCCCCGTATCACCCCTCTAGCAACGGAGCCGCGGAAAATTCAGTGCGGTCCGTTAAACGTATTCTCAAAAAGGCACAATTAGAACGAGAAGATTTCAATACAGCATTAAGTCGATTTCTATTTATGTATAGGAACACTGAACAAAGTACCACCGGGATTGAACCGGCGGTAGCCCTTCTAGGCAGGCGACTACGCGGCCGTCTTGATCTGCTGCGGTCTGACACAGCGGAGCGTGTGCGCAGCGACCAGCTACGACGCGAAGATAGCCACAAACGTCCGCTGCGGACGCTAGCCCAGCAAGAACCAGTCATGTTACGAGATTACACGAAATCAAATCGTAAGTGGACTGAGGGTGTTGTGACCGAGCGTACGGGGCCAGTTTCCTATACGGTGACAACGAGTGCCGGTCAGACTCATAAGAGGCATATTGATCAACTACAAACTCGTAAATCGCGGCATTCTTTGAGTAAGGCAATTGATGTAACATCATTCGATCAAAATGACAGCAAACAACATGCTACAGAGCCAGAGCAGTCAGTTTCTAAGGGTACGGACGACAAAGATGAAATCTTTGATAGTGCGGGAGAGGGAGCGGGAACCGCGGCGCAGTCACCACGGCCAAGCCCGCCGTCCACGCCATCTGCTGCTGCTAACACTTGTCGCGTACGCAGGAAAGCGGCTATACGTTGTCGAGAAATTCTTAATAAAATGTAAACACAGTGTAACATTGTTATGTTTCTGAATTGTTATTGTTGGGGCCTATTTCACGATGTCCGAATAGCCACTACTAATTAAAGAAATGGAACAGATTTTATATGAAATTGTCAGCCGGGTATGTTAATGGGAACTTAGTCGTGGAGGGTGAAACAGGCTCTTACACATTAAACATTATAGCACTAACTTATGGTGTGGTTTTAACTTTTGTAACTTATGTATCTTTTCACAACAGTCATAAAGCCTGTGTGGCAGGTATTATTAGAATAACATATTTGTGCATAATTTGGGAGGGAAAAGTGTTATGTATGTGGGTAACTTTAACTAAGGAATCAATAAACAGTCTGCATTGAGTTGCCTTGTATCATTGACGTGTCCCGTATAGAACAGTTGCACTGTCACTTACAGGCAATCTCCGCATGCATAAAGAATAATAATAACTTTAATAGAACCTGTGTAAACAATTGTTGGTGAACTAATAAAATAAATATACCACAAAACTCTAAATGTCCACTAACTACGCAATAGATCACGGTGAAACTTACCCTGAACAGCGAGAACCGGACTCCATTGAACTTGTCCTTCCCCTTCTTCTCCTCGACGGTGAGGAAGGCGACCAGGCGGTCAACATTAACGTCATCGTTGAAGAATTCATACACATGACGCTCGCCTTCCTCCATGTCCTCGGGGGGTAAGTCCGAGGAGTATGTCTGCTGCGAAGACGGTGCTGCCACCTATAGGAACGAAGACATCAAATTAGCTTATATAGGTATGAGGCCGTAAAGTTCACTATTCGTCTCATCATCAATAAGTTCATCTTCTATAGAAAAGGGAGGATCCTTCGACCAGACGGGTGTCGTGTCTGTCTATGCTAATTGTAAAAAAAAAAACAAGGTCAAATAGGACTTACTAATTGTTGGAACTTATTGTGTTGCCTAGCAATCCGATCAGTCTTTACGCGTTCTTATTTTAAAAAATAATAAAAGAATTTGGTCCTTGGTACACGGGAGGTAACAACATTGTAAAAGTCAGAGTAAATAACGTATGACTTACCTCAAGCATATCAGGCCAAGCATAGAATCCGTATGTTGAATTCCTCAACCACGGGCGCTCCCATTCATCATCAGTGTGATGCACTCTATCCTCTGACCATATAGCCCAGTCGAGATCCGGCCGGTACCCTGGAAAATTGTGATAAATATGCAGCTGATCACATAAACGACACATAAATGATCAATTGGGTCAGGGTTTAATAATAACAAGAGGTATTAAGCTGCGGTTATCTAGGAGAGCGGTGGCCGCACTCAGCGGCCGTAGTGACGGCTAAAATTCAAATTATGACAAGGGTAAAGATTTAAATCCTTAGATAGTCAAAAGATAATCGCATTTCTGTTTCGTTTTGACAGCTCTGACACGCAATGACGCAGTGACACGCGCACTTGTTTATCATGAAAACGCTGTTAAATAATGGCTCATTCTTCTCAGTATGGACACTTTTAATCGTAAGTATGGTGAGGGTAAATCTAGCGATTTAAATCTTTGGGGATGTCAGATATTCATGACGACCGTTACGGCCGCTTTCCTAGAAAACTAAAGCTTAATTAAGGGAAGAAGGGCTGATTGGTTTATTATAAATAATCTTCCTCTTTAGTTACTAAAGTGACAGTAAAAGTAGGTAGTAAGTAATTGTGACAAAGATTGTGGGTTAATGCAGTGTATACATTTAGTTGGTAAGTCTTAACTCTTCAGGGGTCAGTGGTTAGATACAATAACAGTATATTTGGGATTCTTTTCTTTCAATTTGCACCATCTAGTGATCATTTTCGTTACAATGGGGAAGCTCGGGCAAAGCTAATTGTAGATGGCGTGATCATAGCTAGGTCCCTACGGCCTCTAATAAATTTGGCATTTCGTTCACTCATGAGTTTGATTTTATTTCACTATTTCGTTAGCTTCGGTTATTTCAATTTTTTAATCATGTTTGATATGGAAAGTGTCGGATTTTATAACCTTACAATATTACCTCGTAATCACATTCTTCAAAATATTTCGAACTCTGTTTAATTTTTTTTTTAAATCTTTAGGTAGCTTTAATCCACAATCTTATAATTTTAGGGTCTCTCGGGAAATGGTGGACTCCAATTTCGGAGTATTTAAGAATACATAATGCGTCATTTTCGCAAAAATAAAATAAAACCACCTCACGCCTTGTATTCTTAGCATGTGTTGGGAACTAGCTACGACAGCGCCATTTTGACAGTTGCCTTCCCTATTGTGGCAGAACATCTTGTAGTTTGACTAAATATTATGATATAAATGGCGCCGGTTATCGATGACCTGCCAGTTGTTTTGAATTGCCTTAGCTGGAGGGGCGCAGGGAGAGGGCAGCTTCAACGTGTTTTATATGGAATGTAGGTACCTTTTTTTTTGGTATCTACATGTTGAGTCATATGGGTTTATGGGTCTTATAAAGGGGGACCAAATTTTCATTATTTTTGCGATAGGACTCACCGTTTTCGAGATATATGCAAAAGAAAAGAAAAAAATACACTACTGTTTTTGCATCCGAAGTCAAGGTCTCGGTGTGAATTTTAGTTCATGTCAACTAATTTTGTTCCACACCTTTTTAATCGCGATTAAACATAGTCTGATTTAGTTTGACAATTAAAATTTTAGGTGAAAACAGTCAAATTCAGAATAGCAAAATTGCCATTTTCACTAAACTAATAACTCCGTACAATCTTAGTCCTGTCAAACTAAAATATAGTTAAGTTGTGTCACTTTAGTCATTTTCAGAATGGGAAATCGTCGTTTGACAGGAATAAACTAAATTTTAGTGATTTTTAGTCTAGTTTAGAGGCATTTGTGACAAGAGAATCGGCACCAGTAAATACGAATCTAACGACACCTCTCAAGCTAAAATCCTTCGAGCCGTTCAGGCCGCAGAGCGTGCCAAACAATTATACATACATACTCTCGAAAAACATAACCCTCCTTCTGGCGCAGCCGGGTAAAAACATAACCCTCCTTCTGGCGCAGCCGGGTAAAAACATAACCCTCCTTCTGGCGCAGCCGGGTAAAAACATAACCCTCCTTCTGGCGCAGCCGGGTAAAAACATAACCCTCCTTCTGGCGCAGCCGGGTAAAAACATAACCCTCCTTCTGGCGCAGCCGGGTAAAAAAGCATCGCAACTTACCAGGTATATGCTTACAGGGACGAGGGACCCCAGCGATCTCGTACGGGTCGACGGACATCTTGATTATCTTGTGCTTGCGTTGTTTCAGCACGTAGTGCATCAGCCGCTGCGCGGTGCGGCGCACGGCGATGTCGTCGTGCAGTAGTGCGCGCAACATGCCCGGGACAGCTGACCCGGGGTACGGGGTTTGAAGCGAAGGGCAGAATGTTAACATCTGCATTGCTAGTTCCAGGCGGCGCCACTGACTGTTGGATGATTGGGTTTTTAGTTAGGTGTCCTTTTGAGCATGGAGTTGTCATGTTTTCAGAAAGTCAGTTTACAGTTTTGATCAAGATACTATGGTTCTAAAGAGCTGTTTTTTTAATCTAAATAGGAAGTGATTATACCAACATGTTTCACAAACGAAATGGTTTTGAAATAAGTAGGTACAAATAATTATTTGCTTTGTAAAGTCGAAAACATCGAAATACAATTTTTGGAGGAAGACCGACAAATCACAACATAAAAAAATCAAACAAAAGACTTACATGTTCGGCGTCTCGACAATTTTAATAAGCTCTGCAATAAGCTCATGGTAGAGTTTTTCACATCTATCTGAAGTGGATTGTTCCTTTTGGAGAGAAGCGTTCAAGAGTATCTTGAAGCTGGGCTCGGTGCGTTCTGGTTCGGCTAGGAGCACCCCGGCCGCGACCACCGCGCCTATGGTCATCGTGAGCCGCGTGTTTACCGTCGGGAACTGGCGGTGCAGACTGTCGCTGAACGCTTGCTCTAAGCTGTAATAATAATAAACTTTATTGCGGATATTACAATGTTATGATCCATTGTATTTAGTAGTGTTATAGTGTGCGCGCAAGTGCTAGTCATCGCTTGAAGTATGTGGGCAGTGAGACGGAGGAGAACGCGATTGATAAAATTGGCAGATTGAGTTAACTTCACCTTTGTCTACCTCCCCCGTCTCACCGCTCACATACCTCAGGCGGCGACTAGCACTTGTACTTTTGGATTACTTATATTTTTGGAAAGGAAAACGTTAACAAATTGTTGAATTGTATAACTTACCGAACCATGCTGGGTTTCTCACTGAGCGGCGCATTAAGTATGGCCGGCCACAGTGTACGCACGACATCCCAGTCTTGTTTGGCTATCAGTGGGCCAGTGCGGGGCCCCAACATCATGAACAACACGCCCTTGTGTTTCGCGTGCCATTCGTCCCCCTCACCCCCTGCCGCTAATATTGCGGCTAGCTTCGGTACTAACGCGCGGTAGGAATACGGGTAGTGGCTCAACATCCAGTACAGACGGATTTGAGCTAGGATGCGGACCTGTGGGTTGAAATAAATGTCGTTAGATAAAGATTAATCTTACGTGTTTAAGCTTTTCGTAGCCGCTTGCAGCACAAATCACTCAATGCGTTTAGCGCTAAACGTATTTAAAACATCGTTCTGTTTCTTTCAATCGTTTGAAGGTGACAGAGAAAGAACGATGTTTCGTCATTTTACGTATTTAGTGACTTGTGTCGCATATTCCGTAACCAAACGTGCACGTGTCCTTTGAAACTCTCTTCTAAGCTTTTTTTTTATCTTAGTAGACCAAAACCTTCTTTGAAATACAGAAATAACAACAGAAAAAAAGACTACTCACCGAGCTATACGTATTGACAGACAAATCAGCTAACGCATGTAACGCACTGAGAGCCGAGGGTGTAATGCCGGCCTCACACACGAGGTCGTACCGCGAGTCATCGTGCAGCCTGGCCGCGTCGGCCGCCAGCATGCGCAGGCGCGCCGTGCCCGCCCCGCGCGAGCCGCTGCGGTCCGGCGCGCCCCCGCGACCGTCCAGTGCGCGCTCCAAAGCTCCGTATGAACGCAGACGAGCTTCTAATCCAGGCGTTCCGCGCAGACCTTTCATTACGACTACGCGCTCCCATACCTGACGATAAAAAGGGAATTTTTTTACTGAAATAAAAACTTTTTTGATTTATGAATGATGCACAGTTTTTAAATAAATGAGCCTCTTTTTAACTTTCTGGCCTATTCTCACTGTTGGTCGCAATAACTAAGCTAGGGTATTCCTGACTAAAGGAACAGGTTAGGTTAGAACTGTGACAAACCGCTTTACGAAGGATATATTTGAACTATATGATTTGTTACGATTAATATCATTAAATCCACAAAAAAAGAAAAGAGAGTTCACCTGTATAAGCATCTCAAGACCCCTGGTATCATCAGTCTTTTCGGCCAACAGTTTGGTCTGAACCTCGAGCAGTAGTCGAGTCAACGCCACGCGAACATTCTCTCCGTCGAGCGTGACGCGGAACCGCACGCCGCAAGTGAACGGAATGCTCGTCGCCGGCACATGGGTTTCGATGCTGAAAGAAAATCAGGATTTAAGTAGTCAGCTTATTTAGTAAGTGAATACCTAAATCTCTATAATAGTAACTTATTTTATACAGGGTGTAATTTTAATCACCTCTTAAGGGGTCATTGTACTCATCATTATGAACAACTTTTATTATGGGACTAAAACTGAAATAGCGAAAAAAAATCAGCTGTCCCTACTTTATGTTCGCATAACTCGTCAAAATGTAGGGAACAGCAGATATTTTTTTTTCGCTATTTCAGGTTTGGTCCCATAGTAAAAGTTATACATAATGATATACAATGACCCCTTGAGAGGATAACGGTGATTAAAACTGTATATCATTTGTTATGGTATTGAATAAAGCTTACTGATTTTCTTTTCAATAAAATAAGTTTCATGAATTATTATTTTTTAATGTATTTTTCTTTAGTGACCAATAAACGTTTTTATTTTTTATATTTCATGACTTTTTTATTTTATTTTTTTATCCTACTACCCCCTCACACGAGCGCGGTGTGAATCTCATTTTACCTAAAATTGTACGTGGTATGAGTTCTATACCAAGAAAATATTTTTTTATTATTACTTAATAGTGATGGAACAACGTTAATAATAAAAAAATATTTTCTTGGTATAGAACTCATACCACGTACAATATTAGGTAAAATGACTCACGGACCCGATTCACACCGCACTCGTGTGAGGGGATATATACCTACTGAAACAATGGTCGCGTAGGTTTAACCGTTGACTTAAGTACAACGCAAGACAGGTCAAAAATGTAAGATTGCTATTTCAAAAATACTCACAGCGTCACAGGTTGCTCATCCGGTGGTGGCAGGAAGGTGCTGCACGCCAGCACGGCGTTGATGATGTAGAAGCTTCTTAGCCTGCGCTCGCGACACATGGGCCTCTCCCCACTCAGCCACTGCCGCAGGCGCCCCACCTCCGCCTTCAAGTATCTATCCAGCAACATCTGAGCACATGCCGCCTCCTCAGCACAAGGCACGTGCCACTTAAAGTTAGCGTCCTTCAACAGACACCCGTAACCCCATTCCCTGATAGGCAGCCACTTCTCCGGAGCCTCCCCATAATCATTCGGCGAACTCTTCCACTCCTTCAGATCGATGTAGCACAAAGACGTGAGCATGTGACTCAGCACCTCACACGCCCGAGACAGCGCGTAGTTAGCGTGCAGCTTCAGAGCCCGGTCCAATATCGGAAGGATGTCGGGAACGTACTTTATGAGCACCATGCCGTCGCACTCTACCGCGTGCATGAACAGAACCAGACTGTACATGAGGTCGCGTGGTGGGTTCTCTTCATGCAGCGCCTCGTCCGTCGCCAGCAACTCCGTCAGGTCCTCACATAGCTTTGGCATAAAAGCCGCTAAAGTAGCTTCCGAATTAATTCTCGCAAACACGCGCAGCATTACTCCCACCATACTTCCAGACACATTCGTCTCAAAAGTCGACTCTGTGGCGAAAGACTTGAACTTTCTCAACGCCTCCTTGAATATCTTCGGTGAACACTGCATCAGCACGGCTGTGGCGGCCGAAGAGATCGCTGTCTCCATTACAGCATCAGTTTTGCTGCGAACAGCGTCGGATTCCTTGGTGTCCAGTCTTACATGTTCGAGCACACTGGACTCGATAATGACAAACAATCTGTCAAAAAAGACGAGGACGAAGTCTTCGAATTGAGCAGTAGACTCACAGGTCAGGAGCTCCTCCTCTGTGAGGTCATCCCAGTGCTCGTGAGCGGAACTACAATCTATGAATGGCACCATCCAGGTGAAGATGAGTATGAAGTGCAGCGTGACTAGCGTCTTTTTGATGTCGTTTGGGTCGAGCCCGGGCAGGACGGCTAGCAAAAATGGTACAACATGAGTGGGCCCCTCCGGGTAGTCCGCGTCGGCTCCTCGCAGCATGGGCCGCGCAACGGCGGCCACAGCTGACATGGCGGCAGTCACTCGGTGAGGCTCCGTCAGTGACGTCAGAGAGGTCTTCAGCCTCTCTAGTAATGGCGGAACTACTATGGCAGGACGCAGCGTCGCTAGATTATGCAATGCGATGGAAATATCGAGAGAGCCGCTGCGGCTGTACACCGCCTGTAGCGTTGGTTCGAGCACAATGTTAACAAACTCAGTGATGTCTTCATCTCTGAGTCGATATTCCGGTGGAGTTTGGTTTTCCCAACTTTCGTAAAATTTCGTTTCCCGTTCACGTCGCACCCTGTAAGAAAAAAGACGAGTTCAAATTGCTTTTTACTAATACTATTATTTTGGTGAATGATACAGCAGCATGTACGACTTTACTCACATGCATAGTAGCGAAGCTGCCCGACTAGTATAGGCACGCAGTAGAGCCCAAAATCATGAGTACTTCCGGCGCCGAGGGGGGCTCGTCTCGTAAGTAAAGACATACATACTCCTAAACAAAAATGGTGTGACGAGAGTGATGCTTGTGAGATGATTTCGAATTAACAATAGACCAAAAGGCCAAGTGACAAGACATAGCCATAATTATCCGGTACTAGCTTTTGCCAGCAGCTTCGCCCGCGTGGATGTCGGAAAATATCCCACGGAAACAAAAATCCTTCCTTACACTATAAAAGGTATATAAGTGCAAAATTTCAAGTCTAGGTCCAGCGGTTTGGGCTGTGCGTTGATATATCAGTCAATCAGCCAGGACTTTGAATTTTATACCGGATGACTTTTTTTACCGTCTCGAAAAAAATAGGGCGTAATAGGTGAACGGAGTAGATGCCTATGGCAAAGAAATTTATTATTTTTTTTTATTTTTCAAGAACATACAAAAGAAATTGATCTATCAATAAATATTACACATTTGAAGTAAACTTTTAATACTAGAACAATAAAAACAGAAATATAATAACAAATGAATAAATTGATGAAAAAATATCAAAATTCAAATCATACGCACCCTACTAAATGCGCGGAATTAATCAATGAATTTGTAGCGCGATCCTATTCTTTGAAGCAGGCCGTAGGTAGGTAGGTATACTCGCCGCACGTGCTGTCGGCATCTTTGATATCCTTCCTTTCGCAGGCGCACGAGCCGCTCGCGCATCCCCGCACGCCCGCCCGCGCCCCGCGCTCTCCTTCTCTTTTCAGTATTTTCTTATTTGTCTTTCTCTCACTCTCCAGTCGCCTGCGATTAGTCACAGCGTGACGTCGCATTGTTTATGTTTCCGCGTGTGCATCAGCCCCCCGGTGATAGTTATCGAAGGTCGTTTGATAGAAATAACGTATCTACAAATGATACGTGCTTCTGCTCTATCTGCGAGACATCTACTTCCAGTACGACGGATGTCCAGGTCGAACTACGAACGATCTGTACGCGCGTATCTCGATAGTGCACTGATGTATTCGGTGATAAGTGGATAGGTCGCGGTGGACCTGTGAACTAGCCGACGAGGTCACCAGACCTAACACTCCTAGACTTTTATTTGTGGGCCGAACTAAAAATTTAGTGTAGGTATACCAAAGAAGCTCAAAGTGATCCAAAACAGCTGTTTTAAAAAGTAATGAGACATGCTTCGAAGTTTAACAAACAATTTGCAAAGACGTGCTAGTTTATGTTTAGAAAAAAACGGTGGACATTTTGAATAATTACTGCGATATGGCTAAAGAGGTAAGTACTACCTACATTTTTTGTAAATAATAATAATTTTGTGTAATTTTGTAAACAATCAATGTAATTTGTGTGTGTTTGTGTGATTTCGTTCTTTTAAATACGCCTAGAATGTAGTAGTACCTACATAGACGAATACCATAAAAAAACCTGATAGAAACGTTTTATCAATTTACTATAAAAAAAAAGTTTAAACTTAACATGTAGTAAGTAACACATCTACTCAACTGCAGCATATTAGACGGCCCTAAGCCCGTAAAAATATGAAGGAATGGATCGAAATCACTAAATAATAATGAAAACAAACGGGTCACCTCGAACTTGTATGGTTTAGTTAGTGATGGCACAGATATGGCCCTGCCATTTACAAATCCATTAATTAATTAAATGATCTGATTTAGTACTTGCATAGTAAAGAATTTAAAATCGCCTTCGTAACCTCACTTTACCAGACTACGTGCGATGTCTCAGGTATTACTAATTTCATTTAGTGAGCGATTGTGTAAGAATTTTACCTAAACAGGTTTTTACACAACAGACCTTAAAGTACCTAATCGCCGCGGATAATCATTGTCTCAAAGTAACTAACATTCGCGCCCAGGCACCCGTGAGCCGCGACCCCTACAGCTCAGCTGTTCGGTTTTCGTTTCGTACACGACGACGTGATCCTGAAGGTGAACTTTCACGCACACATCGAGTTTCTCTGCCTATAGTAGCCATACAGCCTAAAGCGCGCGCGCCGTCGTTGCTTGGCAACGGGCGGGGTGGCCGGACGACCTATCGACGTTCTCGCTCTCGCATTATGCACGACCTTTTCATTTTGGTTGAAGTAGTCGAGAATTCTTGCTTCAAGTAATGTTTCGATTATTTAAATAAAAAAAGTAGATTAGATTGTTTTAAAAGTTTGTTCGTTTTGTTTTCGTTTTATTTGTAAGGTTAGGTTTTTCTTATTGTGTTATTATCTTAGGTAAATTGGATTGTTTTTTTTATTTTTAGGTGCTTTGTTTGTTGTGTTTTATTCGATTGATAGTGTGTTACGCAATTAGGGTGCAGGTTTGTCTTATTATCTTAGTTTATTAGTACGTGGGATATTAATGTAATTGTGTTGATTTTGATTTTATTTTGAAAACGTTTTAAATTCGACTGTACCATGCGCGCGGCCCACATAGAAATGTGCGTTCGTCTCCCTCCCACGTACAATTTTCATTCATGCGCGACCGCAGCCATTATCTCCTATTTTGGCTATTATTAGTTTTACGCACGGGCCGTAAGGTGGATAGTTTTCATGACTTTTTAAGGATATTCGGAACTTTTGCAATCTCAATGGTACTAGGCAAATATTCTCGTGTATGGCTTCTGTTCCAGTCACACAATACACCATATTATTTTCGAGACGGTAAAAAATTTCATCCGGTATATGTGTAACAAAACTTATCTATTTGAGGGTAAAGACCTAATATTAGTAACATTATAGTGAACAGTCCATGTACAAGTCTTGTTATAGTCGAGTTACGTTTGTACCATTTTGAAAGCTTTAAAAGTCAGTGTCAATTATCAAGTCATTTGAGTTTGACATTGAAGTGAATTGTCAGTTTAATAAGTTGTCATGAGTTGTCGACATGATTCAGTCTATCTTGAACGAGGCACCGGAGTTGTAAGGTTAGTAAAATATTGTGAAATGTACTGAACTATGGTGAATAATTTTTAAATAAATATTGTTATTGCGTTGGTTTACTTGTAGTTTAAATTTCTATGACTCCCTTCTGAGATACATTTACATCTCAGAAGTGGGATTCGCGAGACATTTTGTTTTGTGGTGAACCACCCCACGAGCTCGACCGCCGTAAGCAAACGATATTGTTTTAAAAACGGAAAATCAACGCAATTACAAGAAAATAAAATATGTGTGATTTAACATTACATGTTATTATTGTGAAGCCCGATTTGCATGCGATCCACGTGTTCTTTTCGAAAAATATTGATTGTTAGTGGTTATGATGAGTTTTTGGAATTGATAGTTGAAATATTAGTTTAAAATAGCAATCGAGTGTAATTAACGACAAGGTACAATATTTTTTTTATAAAATTATCAACATTCTCGTGATGAATAACAAGTGGCTAGCTATTTTCCTTTCATGTAATTAACAATTTTGTGTTCCTCGTTGGAGGTAGTATAATAGGCATTGATATTAGAGGCAGATATGTCACGCGCTAACATCGCAATCACTAAACCTGGACCTGGCGCACATGTAGTCGTGCACCGAAACTCGCACGTCTGTGATCACAGTTGCAATCCTACGGTTACCTTGTCTATCAAGGACAGAGATAGGAGCCGGCCGCCGGCCACCGGTCGCTTTAGCCGCCGAATGCTTACGATTATGAATGACATTGCATGTCTATCTCGCTCTTACAAACATGGCGAAGCAAACATTAAATGTTATAATAATTTTCAACAAATTAACATTTTTGCCTGTACTGACGAGTGAAAAGTAATCCCGTGGAACTTGTTTTTGGTTTTTGCACTATTTGTGCACATTTTCAAAACACATGAAGGCAATGTTGCTGCTTATTTAGACGATTACGGTAATTTTACTTAACGTGCTACACAAGCGCCAGTTTGATTGTGCCTAAGGTCAATTGTGTACGTTTACACAATGTATGCGGTCCACATTGAGGAGCGTGAACCTTAGCTTCCCAATTTATACATCAATAGTAATACGAGTAGAAATACAAGTTTAAAAGTGAAATATAGTGAACTTAATAACTAGAAATAAATAAATAAACCTAAAATGTGTCGCCATTTTTGTGATGCATACAGATTAAAAATATGAATAATGCTAGACTGATGTTAATTATAAAATGATGTTAAAATACCAACGTTAAAATATACAGAGACAGAAGACACGGAGACTTGTAGACTTAAGTGTATGCAAAGACTTTGTTTTGCAAGATTTTTACATAATACAAAAAAAAAATGTTCTGAGTTCCAGGAAAATGAGCGACAAAGAACCCAATCCGGATTATCGACGCACCAGCAACCCTTCCTGCAACTACGAAAGACGGAGGAAATATAGTGATTCATCCCGTCGTAGTCGAAAGCGAGACCTAGGGGAAATCGAGAGGCGCAGTCGTAGCCGCAGTCACAGTGGCCGCACATCCATTGTGGGCCGTGGTGATGGTGGTGAAGTGGCTCGGGGGCGTAGTCCAGCTCGTGATCGTCGGCACAGCAGCGCAACGCGTCATGAGCTGAGAAGCCGAAGCACAAGCAGCACGCGAACGCTACTCGAGCAGGAATGTGAGCTGTCCAGAGAGAGGAAAAGGTTAAAAACCCTTAAAAACCAGGTACGTAAAGATCGGGAAAGATTAACGGAAGGGAACAGATCACGTAGGCGTTTCGAGACGTCTGAGCCTGACCTGAGTAATCGTGGGCGGATAAACGCGGGCAATAAAAGCTATTACTCCCGCGAGACGCACGCCCTGTGATGAAACACATGCAGCACATGAAAACAAGAAAACTAAATTCATGACTACGGACCTATTTGAGGATTTCTTTATAAAACTTTTAAGTGTAAAGCAGGGGATTGTGAATCGTTTTCGAGTTCAACTTTGAATAACGTTATTCCAGACTTCTACCCCATGTCGAAAGAACAGATTATTAATATCTGGCTCGATAAAGTCTATGAATGTTCCGAAATTTATGATTGGAACGATAAACAAACGGTTCACTATGCCCTGCCGAAACTCACCGGACTGGCTAAGACATGGTTCCAGGGTCTACCCACTATTAAGCATACTTGGCTTGAATGGAAGTCGATGCTTAAGGAATCATTTCCTCCAACCGAAAATTATGAGGAACTTTTAACAGATATGCTTAATAGACGGGTACGCTTTGGAGAATCTTATGAACTTAATTATTTTGGGAAAATTAATTTACTGAATATACTCGTAAGATATTTGGAAAGCAAGCAGTGGATTGTTTACTTTATGGGGTCGAAGACAGGCGAGTCCGTATAGGTGCTCAAGCAGCGAAATTTGACAAACCTGAAGATGTACTTGAATTCTTTAAAACCATTAAGTTTCATAATAGAAATCAGTCGGACTTTATCAAAGATTTTAATAAGGATAAACGTCCTAGCAGTACATCGGTAATTAATAACTTGGCAAAGAATACAGATAATACGTCGTCAAATAAAAATAGTGACGCGGGGAAGTCATTTAAGTGCTTTATCTGTCAGGGTGTCAGTCACCCCAGCTATAAGTGCCCTAAACCGATCGTTAAGTGCACTAATTGTAATTTTATGGGACACGATCATGCCCACTTTCCTAGATTAAAGGATTAAATGAATCATGCAAACAATAAAGAGTCCTAACGCTGTTTACATGCTGGCGCTGCGATAAGCGAAATCATCGCGAAAACTAATCAAATTGTATGAAAAACTACCGAGCTTCGTAGCGATACCGCAGCGGTGAGCGTCAGTGTGCTAACGCCGTAATGGTCTCCTATAAAACTAGTAACGACAAGTACAAAGTTATGATAAATACTAACGAAATCTCCACATCTTGCCAATTGGATTTAGGTAGTGCGGCAACGTTATTTCTTAAAAATGATGGAGCAGAGAATCAAAACAGAATATACACCGCTGATTTTAATTGGTACAAATACTTAAAGGGCTTATTAGAGAAGGTCTTTTTATTATAGTGATATGTAAAGTCTCAATAAATTATATTCATAAACAGCTAAGTTATTAGCGTTTGTTTGTATGCCAAAATGTTACTCAGTTTATGGAAATATTGTACAGACTACATAGTAGTATTAATTAATCATGGAAAAGCACTGCGCGTAGTATTTTCTGGTAGCAATTGTTATGAATAATTGATTTTATTATGAATTTACCAATCATGACAAATTTTCGAGGACAATTTTGGGATTAAATTATTTTTGACTTTTGGCTACACAAATAGTCGTAACGGTAACGGGTACGGATAGAGCCCCATTTTTTTTTTTTGTACTAATTAAGAAAATAGTAGCGTATGTTATGCGATTTTGATGGTCACTCCAGTTCTGGGGCCATAGCGCTTGATGGCGCGATTCTCCCGGTCTGCTCCAGCTTTCGATATCTCGGTTCACTTATACAAAGCGATGACGAAGTAGATCGAACTATTAAGCACACTGGATGGATGAAATGGCGGCATTTCACGTGAACAATCTGCGACTCCCGCATTCCCTTAAACTTGGGGGAAGATTTATAAAACAATGGTTAGAACTGCTGTCTGTGTATGGATCTGATTGTCGGGCCATAAAGGGAATGTATGATAGGCAATTGTATGCAGCTGAGATGAGAATACTAAGAGGGATGTTTGTTGTGATGTGAGTGTTGTTATGCGAATGGATATAATAAGAAATTGAGTATATAAGAGAAAGTCTGAAAGTGACACCAGTACTGAAAAGTTGTGTTGAAAACGGCTATCATGGTATGTGCAGGTGATGCGGTGGAATGAGAAAGATGTCGTCAGGGAAGTTTTGAGTATGAATGTGGATGGCTATACGAGTAGGGGAAGACAAAAAAAAACAAAAACAAAAAAAAACTATGGATGGACTGGGTGAAGATGATATGGCTAGAAAGGGAGTGACTACCGAGATGACGACTAATATAAAAGTATGGAAGAAAAAAAAACATGTTGCGACAACCCCAAAATACATTGGGATAAGAGCAGGAGAATGATGATGAATGATGCTGATGGTTCAAGATTATAATTTAACTGGGGAAGAGTTAATGACCTAAAATTAAGAGGGAATGTATCACTAGATCGTACTTTAGTGAATATAGATTTGCAGAGTGCTTCAGAAAGGGATGTCGAGATATTTATTGTAGATGACCATTTAGTTAATTATGACGTGTTGCTTGGACATAGTCTTACTGAAAAACCTACACTTATGGTTTAGATTATTGAAACTCCAACGTATGTAATATTTGTGCTGGTAGAATTACATCTCCATATAACTTGTGATGTTATAGTGGATATTTGTGAGAAGGCATCTGTTCCTTTAAGGTCAAAGGTTTCTTGAACCGGAAATATCTATGTAGAATGGTGGTGAACCCGGGATAACGTAATTGATAATATAGAACAAGGTAGTAGCTAATCAAACTAGAAGAAATTAGGTCTGAAGCGAGAGAGCGAATTCAAAGAAATCAAATAAGAATCGGTATGACAAATATAGGGAAAAGGCCACGAATTAATTATAAGGAGGGCTGGTTAGGATGCGAGGGCAGTACTTAGTATCAGCGCCGGGTTAATCCAAAAAGTTAGTAGCGAAGAACCAGGGTCTATACAATCATGATAAACAAAGTTTTACCAAACGTCGATTCTTCGTTGTACACAACTAGACACACCTTTGACTAGAAAAGGGGCACATTACGAACCAATTGTTGCTTTTGACAATACCATGATTGAGTTTTAATGCCCCTGCTTGCTCGTCCAGCGTAGACAATGAGAGTGATAACAATTAAATCGAATGCTACTTAAATGTTAGTAATTTTTACGAATTATTTGACTTATAACTCAATATGTAATCTGATCTGACCTTTAGTTTATGATACCGCATGATTGCGATGTAATACATGGTGTCTAGCATAATTATGAACTTGCCAGTCCTTTAGAAATAAGTGAGGGTGCTTTGAGTCGGGCAGGATTGGCGATGGGATTCGCCGCCCATGAGTGGCTTAAAGTATCGCTGCCGATGACGGAGTGACGGTGAAGGAAGTAGCCTCACTTCGCGCGGCAATAGATTGAGTGAGATGAGTGAGGGTACTTTGAGTCGGGCAGGATTGGCGATGGGATTCGCCGCCCATGAGTGGCTTAAAGTACTGCTGCCGATGACGGAGTGACGGTGAAGGAAGTAGCCTCACTTCGCACGGCAATAGATTGAGTAATATGAGTGAGGGTGCTTTGAGTCGGGCAGGATTGGCGATGGGATTCGCTGCCCATGAGTGGCTTAAAGTATCGCTGTCGATGACGGAGTGACGGTGAAGGAAGTAGCCTCACTTCGCACGGCAATAGATTGAGTGATATTAGTGAGGGTGCTTTGAGTCGGGCAGGATTGGCGATGGGATTCGCCGCCCATGAGTGGCTTAAAGTATCGCTGTCGATGACGGAGTGACGGTGAAGGAAGTAGCCTCACTTCGCACGGCAATAGATTGAGTAAGATGAGTGAGGGTGCTTTGAGTCGGGCAGGATTGGCGATGGGATTCGTCGCCCATGAGTGGCTTAAAGTACCGCTGCCGATGACGGAGTGACGGTGAAGGAAGTAGCCTCACTCCGCACGGCAATAGATTAAGTGAATGTTTGAACCGGGCAGGATTGGCGTATGAACTCGCCGCCCATGAGTGGTTCAAGACATTGCGGCTGAAGCAGTGTGAGAGTGAAGGAAGTAGCTTTCACATCGCTCAAGCTATAAAATAAGCGAAAACATGATTTATCTGGAATATTTTTATTTTGTAAGAAGTCAGGCAAACTGATTAATTATATTATTATTTTTGTTAAATAATACCTAACCTTATTATGTACAGGTTATTTTGTAAATGTAATAAAATATTTTTGTTTGATAGATAGAAGATACTCTATTGTATTGTTGTTGTCTATTGTTGTTGTTGTTGTAGTTTCTATTGTATTGTACACCAAAACTATAACACAGCTCATAATATTAAGGAACGAAGGGACTCGTTCTTGAAGGATGGCCGACTGTAACAAAACTTATCTATTTGAGGGTAAAGACCTAATATTAGTAACATTATAGTGAACAGTCCATGTACAAGTCTTGTTATAGTCGAGTTACGTTTGTACCATTTTGAAAGCTTTAAAAGTCAGTGTCAATTATCAAGTCATTTGAGTTTGACATTGAAGTGAATTGTCAGTTTAATAAGTTGTCATGAGTTGTCGACATGATTCAGTCTATCTTGAACGAGGCACCGGAGTTGTAAGGTTAGTAAAATATTGTGAAATGTACTGAACTATGGTGAATAATTTTTAAATAAATATTGTTATTGCGTTGGTTTACTTGTAGTTTAAATTTCTATGACTCCCTTCTGAGATACATTTACATATGCAATGTGTCGTTTTGCACCCTTCGCAAATTTAAGGGTGTGGTATAGTCTCAAACTGAATAATTTTTTCCATGGCACCAACATCGTAATCGCGAAAAAATTATCAACCGTCCTATACATTTGTGTCGAGAGGTATTGAAGTTTTCTATGGGACAGTTGAAATTTTTTTCGCGATTACGATGTTCGTCCCACGGAGTAAGTTGTCCGGTTTGATGTTCTGTACTGTATCACATCCTGAAATTTGACGAGGATGCAAAACGACACATTGTATTGATTCTATCGAATTTTCTATGTGATTATGTCTTGTTAGGCCCAGCTTGATCGTTTAAAATGTTTACCTGTTAAGAAACTCTCTGGCCAGTTTCCTAAGCAGATCTCTTAGCTTGTAGGACCAGCGGCCCGCGTTGGCGCTGTGCAGGTAGCTCTCGACTCCTGCCAAGAAGCTGCGCAAGTGCTTCAGCACCACGCCGTTGGGACTGATACTCCATACGATCCATGAGGTCACGTGTTTCATATCTAGACCACATAAATAATTTGTTACACTGTGGTCATGACTCTGCGTACATAAATAAATACATAAGTATCATGTCGGATAGGCTAGAAGAGATAAAGGCCCATAGGCCACCTTTTTTTTTTTTTTTTTTTTTTTGTGGATGGGAAATCATCAAATGACTTCTCCCGCTCTGGGCAGAGCGGGAGGGCGTGTCAGACTTTTACTGACTAAAACCCACCCATGATCCTTCAGTTGCCCGTGCCAGGGCCACGGTATCTCTTTCGAACTACCCGCGACCCCGGCGGCATCGGCCCAATTAACCCCGTCACTGCTGACATCTCTTTGAGGCGCGCGCGGAACACAACGCGCCGTCGACCCGGGCCTGGTCCTTACCGGACGGCGAGCTGCCCATTACTCGTCGTCCGCAAGCCCGTCCCCTGAAACGGCTGTTAGTTAATAACATAACTGTCTAACAACATCACGCCTGTTTCCCCGAAGGGTTAAGGCAGAGGTGCAGCTGTACACCCACACTTCGCCAGTTATGTGTAAGTCCCATGCGGCGTCAATATTGTAAGTGATCATAGGTTCGTCTATATCCGATTTACTATTGAGTACTTTCGAGCACGCGGGAGGTTTGATACAACATCCTTTATTGTTCACGAATATTGAAATAAGAAATGTATAAGGGGTAGTTTTATCGCTTAAGGTGATTTCTGCTAGATCACTAGGATGGACGGTGCCGATTCTGTTGTACCTACACCGAACTAAACTAACTAAACTATCACTAAAATTCCTTACTTTTTGCTATGAGAATCTTAGAGCTATTCTGCAAAAAAAAAACCTTTAAATTTAATAACAATTTTGACACAACTAAAATCGAGTTTGACAATCGTGACTCCGCGTGGTATAGTGCCTGTAGTATATTTGACTCGGTGGCTTTAATTGGAACTAACGAAATCACTATGAAGTGACAGGCTTGTCATATTTTGTTCACCGACATCGCTGTCGTTACCGGGTCAAATATCTTTTAGAGCTGGAGGGGCGCAGGGAGGGGGCAGCTTCAACGTGTTTTATATGGAATGTAGGTACCTTTTTTTTGGTACGGTACCTTTTTTTTTGGTACCTTTTTTTGGTACCTTTTTTTGGTACCTTTTTTTTTGGTACCTACATGTTGAGTGCTATCACTCAACATGTAGGTACCAAAAAAAAAACGACAGCCCCATTTCATGTCCAGTTAAATCACTGTCCATTCTAAGGTTGCCTGGACGCGATCGCAGAAAGCGATAAGGCCGCCCATTGTATATTTTGTAGTGTTTAATTATGTGTTTTTTGTTATTTATTTTTGTGGTATACAATAAAGTATATATAATATAAATAAATAAGTAAATGTTTTTAACGACATACTTTCAAATACGTAACTACTGTTACTCATTAAAAATAGCAATAAACAATATTGTGTGAACTTATCACAAATCGCTTATCAGAAATAGCAATTGGCATCTATCACAGCATTGTATACCATAACATACCTACAATAAAGCAGGTATTGATATCAACTCACCAAGGGAATGACAGAGAGTGATCTGCATGTCTTTGTAGGCGACTGGCAAGTTCAGGGCGTGGAGGAAACGCATGAACATCTTGGGGACATGAGGCGTCCAGTCAATGGCACCGGGGTTGCGCTTAGCTAGCCCAGCGAATAGCATCATTAGGTCCTGTACAAAGCAACTCGTTATGTAGCAAACAAATTACAGTTCTGTATGATGCTGAAATTGTATGCGCCCCAAAATTAAACTTGTTATATCTTACCGAGATGCCACATTGTGAGTTGTAGCAGGTATCCCACAAAGTCATGATCTCATCGAACCACAAGTGATGGCCGAACCGCGCGTGCTCGGAGTTCAACGCGACCGGCAAGAACGTGGCTAGTTGACAGACCACGTGTGTGTCCGTAGACCACGGGTTTAGTTGAGGCAACAACTCTGCCAGGATCTCTCTTGTGGATTGTATAGGGAAATATCTAAAAAAACCGAGAAGATATAAAAGATGCTTCACAAAATTTTAACGGTATAAAAGTAAGGGTATTTTACTCACGGTCTTGCGCATTTAACCATCGATATGTATGATCCTTCTAGGGAGCTGAAAATAAATTAAGTGCATTACAATAAGTTCCTATTGAAGAGACGCTTGAAACATGCACAGCCTGCCACCTTGATACACAGACACTACAATTTATACAATAGGATTACGTTTGATCAAAATAATTTATTAATTTTTCAACCACACTATAGTTGAACACTTAATAAATGATTTCTAGGGTCATAATACCAAGGATAGATAGTGACATGGGTCCGATGAATCATGAGCCAAACCCGACTGCCACCCGATGTGCGAACATTAAGCGTGTCCCGAAAACTTATATTGTTTGTCTATTTATTACGTGGGCAGTTCGTTCTCGTCGGCTCCTGCGAGGCCGAACAACTCTAGGGCGTCGCCCAGCCCGTCTCCCGACAGGAATTTGCGAATCATATCGAGCATATCGCCTCCTTGTTTCATAAAACGATTTGGCCTGAACACACATTATGATTTTAAGTGAAATTTGCATTAACTTTGTCTTACC
The DNA here is from genome assembly GCA_946251885.1 of Cosmia pyralina. NCBI lineage: Eukaryota > Metazoa > Arthropoda > Insecta > Lepidoptera > Noctuidae > Cosmia > Cosmia pyralina. The sequence continues at coordinate 13,155,244 of OX276360.1, forward strand.
TAGATGTTATAAATAAACAAAATCGATTACGTTTACAGACAGGTAGTTACAATTATACAATCAAGACATCAATAAAAACGAGCATTGAACCATGTAGAAATCATCGTGTAGGTAGGTAAGAATTATGTTACGTAATGTTCTCCTGTACAGTATATACAAGTAATACGTATACAATATTCACGTATGTGATTGCGTCAAACCTGTCGTACACGAATTACACGATACGTCACATAAAGGAAGTGCCGAAACAATAGTTGGCGCTAGATGAGTAACAGATACATTCATAATCAAGTTCCTTGGATTATGTGTTAATACTTTTGATGATACTATTATGTTTGATCTTCATTCCAATATTTAGTTGAATTAATGAATACTTACTTCAGGTAATGGTACATTCCAATATGGGTCGAGCTCTTATCAAATATTTTTTTGCCCATATCGTAAAGCGGGCGCCAATGCAGCGTCAGTTCGTCAGGTGTAATCAATTGTCTTTTCCTGTAGAAATTATTTAATTCGTTATCAATTAACAAAGCGGAAAGTGCCAATTATTTCAAGCAGTATTTACTGCCAAGACTATAACGCATATGCTTTTAGGTAAAGGTATCTTCAATACATTTTGTAGAAGACATCATGTTACATGTTAAACATAATTGACTTTCGTTGGGAAGATTACATTTCTTGTTTGTAATGCCGAATGACGCTGTTTTATTGACGCATACCTATTTGCTTTTTCTTAAGGGGGAAGCGATAAATTAAATTAAATTATATAAGGTAGCCCGTGAAATTCAAATTTTCTTACGATTTTTCCAATTTATAGCTAAGTGTTTGGGTGTAAGTATCATTCGCGACCGTAACAAATATGCATTTACAGTATTTTAATAATTAGAATCAGTAATACAACTCATAAGTTAGTATCCTTAATCGTCAAATGTAAAGATTTCATGAAATAGACATTCATTATGATTATATGAATTTAGAGAGTTGTATTGATGATTTATTGATAATTTTAATAAAAAAAAAATAAAAAATAACTTCAGTTGTACCTACACTAACACTTATCTTAAAACTATGCAACGTTATAAAAATGGAAAAGAGTGTTTTGGATGAACTCTGGCACCCAAAGTAAGATTTAACTTGTTTAGGGTGCCAGCGTCCTCGCCTAAGATTTGAACATAAAGCAATAGTTGTAAGACGAGCACAGTACCTAATCAAATTACAATATAATATACTAAACTAACTAGCCAATAGTTATAATACTACAGATTTGTTACGGTCGCGAATCATATTCAGATCAACATACAACCTGATACTAACCTGCAAATTACAAAAAAACTTGAATTTCGCGGGCTACCCTGGCAGTTTCGCATTAACTTAAAATTACGACAGAATAAATCATTTCAAGATGTAGGAAGTTTCTACATCTTACTTGTGCCTCCTTGAGAAAAAATTGCTAATGCATTTTATTATAACATTATTTCAGCTTTTCTATTTATTTATTTTTTTTAATTTTTAGTCTGTGTTGTGTCCACTGCACGGCATAGGCCTCCCTTTCTCCTTTCCACTCCTAGCTACTTATAGCTAGCTTTCTTGAGCTAGTGTAGGCGTCAAGCTCGTCTCGCCATTTTCTACTGGGTCTGCCTCGATGTCTACGGACGTTTTCTGGGACCCAACTGGTGGTAGATTCTCGCCATATTCTCCTGAGTCTGCCTCGATATCGACAGACGTTTTTTGGGAACCACTTAGGGTGGTAGATTTCTAACTAACCTAATTAATAGACTTTTAACTCGAAACTTGTACTTACTTTGTGAGCATGAGAAACATAGTAGCGAACTTGTGCACCTTGCCTGGTTCCAGATCAGGTATGAGCACAAGTTCATAAGCCAGTCTTATCAATTTGATGTGATCTTCTTTCCCGAACTTTAGGCCGTGAATCCGTATGTATCTGTGAACAAAATATTTAAAAGTTATAGTAATGGAATGATCTCGTAGAGGAGCTCGTGGCTAAGTAATAACAGCCGTTGTCCATGGATGGGTACCATCTTTACTTACCGAGACTCCTCCATGCCTCGGAAAGCACGTTACGCCGTTGGTCCCGGCTGTCATTCATTACGGGTCGTCAGAAAAAGTCTGATAACCAGTCTTACTAAGGGGTAGGTATCATATCGTATTACCCAGTTAATGGGTTGTGGAGGCAAATAGGCAGTCGCTCCATATAAATTCAGCTGCATCCGGTTAGACTGGACGCCGACCCCAACATAGTTAGGAAAAGCCTATAGGCAGATTGATTGAGTAATGGAATGATCTAGGTAATTCCAGTGGAAAAGGAAAAACAAAATAAAATTAAATGGAATTGATAACTTTATTTATTTAAATAGCTTCTGCCCGCGACTTCGTCCGCGTGAAATTTCTTGTTCCCCCGACTCACCCCGTCGCCGCCACCGAAGCATCGCTTTGCCCGCGCTATTACTTCGTTTTTGCTTAGCATTGTTTTTGTAATTTTTTTTTCTTTTAGCTCGGCTCCTTACGGTCCTAGCGTGATGGTGAATAGCCTTCCTCAAGAATTGGACTATCAAATACAAAAATAATTTCTCAAATCCGACTGGTAGTTCCAGAGATTAGCGCGTTCAAACATACAAACAAACAAACTCTTCAGCTTTATTACGTAGTATAGATAAAATTAATACAAGGCTGTCATTCGTGGATCTTTGACAGTCGTTACGGGAAGTTATAGAAGCCCGAAACTCTGACAAGAAGTTTTGCCAAGGGGTATCATATTGCTCAGTAACTGAGTTGTTGGAGGTCAGATAGGCAGTCGCTCCATGTAAATTACTGGTATTCAGCTGCATCCGGTTAGACTGGAAGCCGCCCCAAACATAGTTGGGAAAAGGCTAGGCAGACGGTTACTGGGACTTGAACACTTGAATTTGGTAGGCTCAGTCTATGAGGTCTCACTTACTACTTTAAGAAAATACAGGTGTGATGTTATTTCTCTTTTGTATTAACCATGTTATTTCTCTTTTGTAATAATTTATCCAATACAATTATGTTTAAATTTAGGATAATTAGTATATACATAGGCACCTACACATTTTTTCCTTAGACCATTCCTACAAAAACTACAATTTGTTCTGTCATAGTTTTTTACTACATAAATTAATAAAATGTTATAACAATGTTGTACAAGAAAACTTAATAATAAATAAAGCTTTTGCATGAATCAGTCATTTTGCAATATAATAGGAACATAACAATAGGAATTGTATAGTAATATATCAGATGTGAGGCCAGGTGCAGTTAGCAGGAAGACCTGGGTGTTAGCCAGCATATTTCCAACTTTACTAATACTTGCCAAAGGTTAGCGCTAAACCGAAGCTTGCAATAAAATGATTTACGTACAGCTAAACAATATGATACAGATGGGTACTTATGTCATTGTTTAATTAGGTACCTCTTCGTCGGCGTCCTAACCGAAAGCAACCGTCGCGTGTACGCAATCAACGCGATCCTTTGTATGAATATTATTATGATCTTCAAACGCGACTTGATTGATCGCGCGAGTTACGAGTACGTCATTCATATAAAAGAACACAACGATCGCAGGATTGCAAACAAAATATGAAGTTAAAATACCAAGTTTTAAATCTTACTGTATTTTTAATAAGGCCAATTGTTTCTTTTAAATGCTGAAATACCTACATTATGTTACATTATGCATGCAGAACATAAGACTGTAATTATTATACAGATACCTACACATTATTCTAAATATGTACCATCGCGGACATGTGGTTAACCACTTTTCGACCTTATTACTATAGTAAAAAGGTTCAAAAGAGACTCATCGCAAATTTCCGCGATGGTACATAACTACATAAATATTACACAGCTGTTATTTATATATCCTACCAAAATTTTAAAACATCAAATTTCATTCATGGCCTAAAAATATCACCCTATAATTTTATGAGTCATCATTATATTGCGCAATTTGATCAAAACACCAAATATCTTATGGTTTATAAAGAATGATTTTTTTATTCTACTTTCTTTGTCTCCTTTGCCCATCCATAGCTGAAGCTGACTAGCAAAGGATTTAACACTGACAGTTAATAAGTAATTGGAGGAGCTCATGGCTAAGTAATAACAGCCGCACGGGTCGATCCATCAGGTTAAGCTACGCTTGCCGGGGTTGGTCCGTGGATGGCTGACCATCTTTACATATCGAGACTCCTCCGTGCCTCGGAAAGCACGTCAAGCCGTTGGTCCCGGCTGTCATTCGTGGATCTTTGACAGTCGTTACGGGTCGTCAGAAGCCCAAAAGTCTGACAACCAGTCTTACCAAGGGGTATCACATTACCCAGTAATTGGGTTGTGGAGGTCAGATAGGCAGTCGCTTCATATAAAATACTGGTATTCAACTGCATCAGTTAGGAAAAGGCCAGACAGATTGAGTTAATAAGTAGGTTGCATTTATGATGATTGACATGTATTTAGCTTAATTTTTAGGTTTAAGAACAACTTTATTTCTCATAAGAATTGCATACATAATTTACTTACTGAGAAACAATGTCTAAAACTAAGATTGATAATTAGAGCGCACAGATGTACGTATATAAAATAACAAAACAAAATAGCAAAGAAAAAAAAAAAGAAAAAAATGTGGGTAAACAGATAACATACAAATCGATTGTAAGTTAACCAAGCACAACATGGATGTATGAATTTGATTTTACTAGATGTGGCATTGATGGCATAGTTTGTTATTAGCAAGTTTATTATTATAAGACTATTTTATTTTTAGTTTATTGTTCTATTTGTATATTTTGGGTACATACATGGTTTATAATTTAAAAATCTTTAAGGAGGATGCACTATGGTTGCCCACGAAATTAATTATTTTTTGCGTTTTATGCAATTTGCAGGTCCGTGTCAGGTTGTATCTTAATCAAAATATGATATATGCGGCAATAAAACAACTCTGCCCCTAAGACGACCCACTGACCGGGTTTTGTCTCAGTTCATAATTATGCAATGATGTCTCAGATGTTTAAATAATCAAAAAAGTAATGACTCCAATTGAAGTGAATTTTATTATTCCAATATTTAATGCAAGTCATTTCACTTTGCAGTGCTGCAATTTACTTTTGCCTACAATATAGTATACAAGTTAAATATACAAAATCAAGACCATTCAGTTGCAATTATTGTGACATGCTGTGCACAATTTGGCTGAAATAATAGGAAAAAGTAATATGGCTATAAAAAAAAAAACAATAAAAATATTAGAAGAATCAGAAAATAATGTTTTGAATTATTGTTTTACTAACAACAGATAACTGTTGACGTACACAGGCACTAATAACTTGTGTAATTGAGTGTTTTCAAAATAAAGTGCCTACCTCAATTATAAAGAGTCTATGATAAAGAAGTGAATACTTAATTGAGTAAAAGAAATTTGACGGACACTAGCAGATATTTTTTTAATTTTATTTCTACAAAATAACATCATGTCTGTATTGTGTTTTGAACCCAGGACACCACAATTGTAGGGCTTTCAATCACTGTACAAACAAGTGTTGCTCATATCAATATCAAGCAATAACTCTTTAGAGTGAGTGCAGTAGGCAATACTGTATTGTTTATAAGCGGACTCTACTAAAGTTATTTCTGTCTAAGGTCTTAACACATGTGAGCTTTAGAGATTCCAGAGAGCAGTTATGTTTGTTATCCCTGATAAATGTGTTCCTTCAATTCTTCAGTTATCTATTGGACCACTTCCAATAATTCAATATCACCTAAAATGTGCCAGCGCTGGTCTAACACATTGTCTTTATGAAAAATTCATATTTACTTCATGAGCCTAGAGGACCAGACCCCGCATGCCGGCTTCATCTCGCGCAGCATGACGGCCCTCGCCAGGTTGATCTTCACTTGTTGCAGGAATCTTGTGGACTCATCGTCTAACTCGGCGGCATATGGTAGGATATGATTCGTCAATATTTCCTTCTGCGGCTTGAACCCCAGAGCCTCTATACGCTCCGGGGTTGTTACCAGCATCTCAAACTCGTCGTCTTGTATCATTTTGATTGTTTAACGTTATTTGTTTTTAGAAAAAATGTAACGAGTCACTGCGATATGTTCTGTATGCCTGGAGGCCACATGAGCACAACTGTTAGTTTACTCGATTTGCAATCGCGGATCACCAATAATAAAATGTCATTTAATAAATCAAATTAACATTGAATTTACACAAGTCATCGAGATAATCACTGAAAGAAAATCCGAAACGCCAAGTCAGTCCCAAAGTACGTTCCGATTCACTAAAATTTGACATGCGTCATTTGAAGAACAAAGTCTCCTCGTCATGGTCGTAATATTCGTTCCATTCCATGCATGTACAATGGTGATTGGGTGTGTTTCAGACTTCAAGTGACAAATGCAACGCCATGTTTTGCAACCTTGTTGCAACAGCCGAAGTTATAGATATGACTGTAATAAATTATCGATTATTCGGGTGAGAGAGGCAATAACCTTTCTTATGAAAGATGTCATATTATTAGGTCCATGGATGGCTACTCTTAAATGTGTACCTATTGCTTTCAATTTAAACGATTGTATGGAAGTTTATGGGAATACTGTGTGTGACCAAGATGGGGTATGAGCTGGATCCCTTTACAAAAGGCTGGTTCTCATCTACGTAGCTTTAAGTAGACAAGTGAAATGAGAGAAGGGATGCCATAGCCCTGCATTTGGACATTATAGGCATAGAACAACAAATAAAGTACGTATTTGGATAGATCTGCTGCGATGCTTAAAATATTTGGTAACATTGTCATGGCATGTACAGTCCTACCAACTTATCTGTGAACTGAAAGAGGACGCCACCGTCGATGCGTCGACACAATCGAATGACATGCGTCTGCACAATCGAAGACATTTCAACATGACGGCCGCAGTTCCAATTTTCGCCATTTCACAGATAAGTTGGTAGGAGTGTAGATTTTTTGATTCGATTTTCGAGGAAAGCCAGCCGAGGTCTGTCTTTGGGGCATGCTAGATCTTTTCAAACGGAGTCTTGCAAAATTATTAAAACCAACAACGTCATGTCTTGGATCTTGAGGATACCTACTGGCTGGCTGGTCTTATGTTTAACAATTCGGTTATATTCGAATAATAGCCACCAATAATCAAGCGTACAGTCCTACCAACCTATCTATGAACTGAAAGAGGACGGCACCGTCGATGCGTCAACACAATCGAATGACATGCGTCGATGACATTTCAACATGACGGCCGTAGTTCCAATTTTCGCCATTTCACAGATAAGTTGGTAGGAGTGTAAGTGTGCATCCACACTGCCGGCCTAGCGCGGTGGCGACGACGGGCGCGAAATATCAAACATATGAAACCGCCGTTTGCGTCCATAGTGTAGTGGATTTCATTTAGGATTATTTTTGTGACAAAAAGTAGCCTATGTAAAAGTAGCCCCGGGATGCCGTCTATCTCCATGCCAAATTTTATAGAAATCCGTTCAGTGGTATATTTTAGTTTTTCAGGTAATCGTTTATGATACTCGTAGCTGATTAGCTTTGCCCAACCTTCCCCCATTAGCTTTGCCTGACCTTCCCAATCAATCTGTCTAGCCTTCTTCCAACTATTTGGGGGTCAGCTTCCAGTCTAATCGGATGCAGCTGAATATCAGTATTTTACATGGAGCGACTGTATTATTAGGTCCATGGCTTGTGGTATATCATGACAGTTATGTTCGTTCTGAACCTATAATTTGTGTTTTTACCTCAGGTTTTTACATACGTAGGTACGCACGGACGTAAAAATATCGCGGCAATTTTACTTCGCGCACTGGATTTTCAACGCTCTGCTTAGCGCCGAGAGTTGAAAATCCAACAGTGTGTTTTTTCGACGCGCTAGAATGCACTCTGTTGTTGTTAAATTAGATTCTCAACGCTCGGCTTAACATCGAGAGTTGAAAATCCAGTGCGTGATAAAATCCCGCCGCGAATCACAAAGACTTGTTTACTTTTTGAAGCAGTAGAAGTGACACTTGACATTTTGCTGTCAATTCCTTGTGAATTCATCAAAATATTATTCGAAATAACCTCGCCTTCTAAGAATATAATAAATATTGAAATGTCTATTGATACCGGAAATGATTTCTCTGACTTCAAGGTATGTGTTACTTGCCCGATGCTAATCTATAAAATGTAAAGTTATTGTCATATATATAATTCGTGCAATATGTTTTAGTTACCACCGATCTTCGAAGATCTAAATGAAAGGGTAAAAGAATACCTTTTGAAGCCGGAAAGACTTTCAATACATCAATGGGAGCGGTCGCAGTCCCACTGGCATCGAGAATCGAACGTCGATTCCTTATTTATTCATGATGATGATGATTTCGGGCCAGACACCACACTTGAGGTAATTAAATGCATTACAGATAACTAAAAACTCCACCCCTAAGACGACCCACTGACCGTATCCAGATATATAATAATATTTTCATACTGTAACTTAATCAAGGGAGACAAAACTATAACAATCTGTTTATTATTCAGGTGGTCAGGGACCCAATCACTGGTGAGATAACAGGTTTGGAAGAAGTAAGTATACCAGTAGAAGATGATGAAGACAGTCTCTCTATGTCAAGGGCTCCATTGCCTCCAAGCCTTGCAACCAGGGGCACAACCACCCAAAGCCCTTTCTTGCCAGCGGGTTTTGAAGAAGAGCTGGACAAAATGTTGGCTGACGCAGCAAATGGCCATGTAAACATTGACCTAGATAATGAAGAGTCTGGAAAGTTTTTGGGTGAAGGTAAGAATACATGAAGAGCCTTATTTTATACATGAGATGAAATGCCACGCCACTACTTCATAATAAGTTATTTCTGGCTCTCATATATTTTGGTAAGTTTTGTCATCTATGTTGAATTGTTGACTGTGAACCATCACCAGAAGATGTACACTAAAGAAATCAGAGTTTACTTAAAAAAATGTTTATTGTGCTCAACTTTTTACTTCTTAGTTATTTCTAGCTCTTTTGTTTTGGTATGTTTTGTCTGTTGATGAAACCAACATTAGTTTAATACTTTAAATTGATGCTGTCACTTTCTTTTTGATATAAAATGTAAGGGATGGCATGAATTTAAAGTATCCGTTAAACTAATGTTGGTTTGTGCAACTCAATGTTTGGGCGAGAATAAACATGCTTGTAGCTGGTACAAAACTGTAGCTGGCATGCCATTGTGACATTCACCAATCAGAAGTTGTTATGGCACACGGTATGCCAGCTACTTGCTTACTTCTGTGCAAGTTACAGGCATGTGTATTTTCGCCCTTATGTTTGTTTATTGAGGACTACCAACCAACAAAAAAAGGATACCTATAGAAAACTCACATCAAAATTTACATAAAAAATAAGATTTTGATCTCAACATTACTTATTCATTAAACCACCTGACCGTTATTCGAAGCATAATTAAACTATTGAGATAGGCTGAACCTTTTTTCCTTACGTTTCTAGCGATATAGCTCTGTCTCGCTCTCATGACGTCACCAGGTCAGAGAGGAGAGCGCATTTTTGAGCGCGCGCGCTCGGTCTTGTTCATTGGCGTTCTTTTCCTTGCCGGAGACGGTTGCTGCTTAGCAGGTGAGTTATCTATATTTCTCTTCCACAACCATCTATATTTTTCCTTTCGACGAAAGTTGGCATACTTACCAATTTACAATTTTTATTAAAACTGTTTCTAGTGAATGATAATTATTGATAGATAATACAGTGAATCAACGTTGATATTTTCAGAATTTAACGGTTTACCGTTCGTGTGTTGTTTATTCTTTTTCTTTTCCAGTGTGTGTAATTCAATTGTTTTCAGTATAATACCGAATACGTAATGGATAAAGAAATAACGTTGATTTCGCAAGATGAACCGGTCGTAGGTCCTTCGAATACCGCTAATAATAGAGAATCTAGTGCCAAACGGATGCGTTCACATCCGAGCAGCAGCAGTAGTAGTAGCTCTGATAGTAGCGATTCTAGTTCCAGTTCATCTAGTTCTTCTAACTTGAACATTTTTAAGAGAAATTCAGTTTTTTAATAAACCGGATTGGAGTGAAGTCCATTACGCGGAAACTCAAAAGTCGTATAACCATAGCCCGGGTTTCGTCGAACTCGAGGCAAACGAGGAGATCAGACCCTATGACACACTAAAACACTTAAGTTACTCGGAGAGGGCCTATGCTTCGTTAACTTACGGTATTTTAAAACAAAAGGATAAAGAACTTTGTGCATTTTTGACATGGGTCCGAGACCAGAGAGAATTAACTTCGAGGCTATAAACCAAAAGCTGAATGACATCTTCACTTCTGGTGAGTTCAGCAAGGTTTCGGCAGACCTATTGCAAATGATTTGCGGCCATAGGGCTGAAACTATACAGATGCGCAGAGACAGCATAACTAATGCAGTTCGCGAACCCTTAATAAAAGCGGCAATAAAGAAAATACCTCCATCTGAGGTTAGCTTATTCAATTTTGAGCAGTTAGTTGTTGCATTAAAAAAAGCTGGCGGTATCAAAAAAGCCTTCTGGCCTGCTTCTAGATCGGCTGGTACATCTACAAAATCGGCTTATGGTAATACCTCAACTTCGCAAGTTGGAAAATGGCTCATACGTCCCTCGCAGGGGCAATATTCAGTTCCACCCTCGCAGGGTAAGAACTAACTCTAACTCAAGCATGCTCACAAGGCTGTTAGAACTGTAACGTCCCCTCGCAGGGTGGCTTTTTGCAGCATAATATACAGTGTCCTTCGCAAGGACCAGCACATGCGTATTGCAACTATCCTCAACAGGGTAGTGGCGTAGTGGATAGAGGTTCCTTTCGCTCGCGGGGCAAAACAAACCCAAAGATACCACGCTCATAAACGTGGCGGAAATAAGCGAAGGTCATCACCTTCAGGCTTAAATGCCAAGAGAAGTAAATATTGACATGAAAAATTTCAAGCCGGTCAGTTATCGAATTTCGTCGATCATTGGAAGGAAATGCAAGCACCAGATTTTCAACAAAAATCTCCCTTAATCATGCCCGATTAGACGACAAGGCGTTTCAAACACCTGTGTCACTAGAAATTACTTAATTATTCAAAAAATGTTGAATCAAGGAATTCTGGAAAATGCAAGCCCAACACCAAGTTTCTTATCTACCTTCTTTCTAGTACCAAAGAGCGATGGGTCAGCCCGACCGATTTTCAATTTAAAGGCTTTAAACGAGTTCTTACTGACCACCCCTTTCAGTCTGATAAATGTGTTCAGAGTCCCAGATTCCATTCAGCCCCAAGATTGGATGTGCAAGCCGGACATCTCACAGGCTTACTTTCATCTAAACATAGCAAAGCCTCGCAGGCGCTTCTTACGTCTTATTTACAAAAAACGGCTTCTTCAAATGACCTGCCTACCTTTAGGTCTCAGCACAACTCCAAAAACTTTTGCCAGTTTGACAAATTGGATTGCCCAAATTATGAGTAGCAAGGTGTGAGAATATTAGTATTTCTCGACGATTTTCTTCTGGCTCACCAAGACCCAGTAGTTCTCGCAGACCATGTGAGTCTTCTCGTAAAAACATTAAAATATCTGGGTTGGCAAATAAATATCGAAAAATCTATCCTAACACCAAAGAAATCCCTGGTTTACCTAGGAGTACTGTGGGATCCCTGGCTAAACCTCAAACGTCTGCCAAGGGAAAAAGTACCCTCATTACTAGCGAAGATTCGCGAAATCGTAGATTTGCGGAAGACAAACCTAAAGAAGTTGCAAAGCGTAATAGGAGCACTAATCTTTGCGAGTTTTGTTGTCCAAAGAGGGAGATTGCACTATCGAGCTCTATTGAAATTCCTAAACACACTACAATTGGACAATTCTGGCAAGGTATACACTGTACCTGCAGATGCAACAGGCGACCTACAATGGTGGAGCCACAATTTGCAACATCCGTCAATTCTACACCACGCACCAGCGACTAAAACGGACGCCTCCGACTTAGGCTGGGGGGCCCAGATGGACAACCAGTCTCTATGGGGAACGTGGTCCCAGAACGAGAAGAATTGTCACTGCAACGTAAAAGAAATGTTGGCAATATTGAAGGTTTTTCAAAGTCATCCCGTGTATCCGAGTCAATCTACGGTCACCATACAATGCGACAATCGCACGTTAGTAGCGTATCTCCGTCACGAAGGGGGAACCAAATCCTCGCGATTGATGGACATAACATACGACCTGTTTTGTTTGACAGATCAGTACCAAATTCATATCAATGTACATTCCGGGGAGGTACAACAACCATGCCGATTACCTATCGCGGTTTCGCCAGGTCCCCGAATGGCATCTGATACCCGAGATTACCAAGATAATATTCTTAAAATGGGGAATTCCCCAAGTGGACCTGTTTGCCTCCAGCAACGCTCACGTAGTCCCTCATTACGTGTCGAAAGATCAGAACGACAAACAAGCTGTAGCCCACGATGCATTCTCGATTGCTTGGAACTTCGATCTTGCATGGGTGTTCGCACCCCCGTTCCTGATTCCCAGGGTTTTGAGCTACCTCAATCGGGCATCGGGAATTTACTTGATAGTAGCACCGCGATGGGAGAAAGTCTTTTGGCGCGGAGATCTCAAAGCCCGGGCTCTGGCCCCACCGTTCACAATACAGAACCTGAACAAAGTATTGATCGATGTGACAGGGACTGCCACCTCCTCGCGTCCAGGATCTAGTGTTGGAAGTTTGGAAATGTGGGGGTGGACACATCATTTAGGTAATTGGAATAATTCTCAAAAAGAACTTTTGATAAGTTCTTGGCGCGATTCTACCCTAAGAACTTGCAAACCGGCATGGAACCGCTGGGTTTCGTGGTGTAGAACTAGTCATATTAGCCTTAAGAATCCCTCAGGATCTGACCTAGCTCGTTTTCTGGCTGATCTGCATATAAAACATAAACTGTCTTATAATACAATATTGTTACACAAGTCTGTGGTCTCCACCCTTTGTAATAATGTAAATGATTCAGGTGCTCATAAGTAATCATGTTTTGGTGAAACATATTTTGCAATCGATTTCAATCAAAAACCAATTGTTTCTAAGTTACCCGTGTGGAATATTGATGATTTTGTATGTTTTCTTGGCGTTAGAACAATAAATCATGACTACATTTTTGATGTTTCGAGTCAAACCGCTGCCCTCTTAGTACTGTTCTGGTAGGCGTATTTATGACTTGACACACCTTATGACCGATAACGATAATTTGGACCCCGTATACTGGGTTGAACAAACTGTATCACTGCTTTCCACTAGACGTCAGGAAGCTAAATGTCCTAATTTGTTTGTCACTACGAGAGGTACAGCTCGTGCGGCCTCACGAACTGTTATTGCAGGCTGGATTAAAACTCTGATGCGTCAGGTAGGTATTGTTGCTACTCCTGAAAGTATCCCTTCCGCTGTTGCTTCCAAGAATTGGTTGGACAACTTCCCCATGGAAGATATTATGGCTCGGGGAAATTGGAGGTCCTCAAACACTTTTAATCGATTTTATAAACGACAGGTTTTGGGCTCTTCTAGGAGTGACAGCATTACTGCTCTTTTTAAACCTGTCTCATAGTGAATTATGTTGATTTATTGATATTTTGTTGAATATTTTCAAACACATCTTTTCTTTTTTCTTGATCTTTCCCTACACATTGGCTTTCGTCATGAGTGTCACCAGGCGATAACAGACAATATCTCAATAGTTTAATTATGCTTCGAATAACGGTCAGGTGGTTTAATATCGGCGTTTTACCTGAAATAAAACGCTTATTAAACTACTTACCTTATTCGAAGCATAATATTAATTTTTGCCAGGTGACATAGTCAATCATCCAATGAACAAGACCAAGCGCGCGCGCTCTAAAATGCGCTCTCCTCTCTGACCCTGGTGACATCATGAGAGCGAGACAGAGCTATATCGCTAGAAACGTAAGGAAAAAAGGCACAGGCAACAAGGTTCAGCCTATCTCAATAGTTTAATTATGCTTCGAATAAGGTAAGTAGTTTAATAAGCGTTTTATTTCAGGTAAAACGCCGATATTCTTGTATATTTGAATGGATCATTATCTTGTATATTTGAATGGATCTTTAATAATGCAGTCAATCTAGTATCTTTGTGCTTCCAGTTATCATGCCAGTCAGGTCTGTGTAAAAAAAACGAAAAACTTTAAAAGAAAGAAAGAACGAAAATACAGTTTATTTGCGGTAAACATGGCGCAAATAAATAACACTAACACAAAATAAAAGAACAAGTTGGAGGAAAATATGCGTCACATCCTCGCAAAACAGCTGTCGCTCAGCATAATGCTGCAACCCCTTTCAGCTACAGCCGGCGTTGACGTAATGACTTCGAATATAATTTGTTTTTCAGACATTTTGAACACAGCACCAGGCTCTAAAGACACTGTACTGTTTGCTGATGATGGCTTCACGCTCCTCAATGCACCCAAGGAGTCTGATGAAACGGCTGAGGACAAAGAAAATGTTGACATACATGTGAAGATTAATTTAGAAGAAGTTGTGGATAATAATGCACATTTAGTGGGCAAGTATTACTTGGAAACTTAACAAATACATAATTGTGTAGGTACTATTCTCAAAAATGGCACTAGATATTCTTCAAAGTCTTTACAATACATCTGAAAGTGACAAATAAAACGAGACTTAACAGTGAATTAGAAGTATTAAAAAGAAGTATAATCAAATATTATTATTCCACAGATCTTTGGAAAGATGAAGAGGTAATAGAAAAGAAACCGCAAAGACCGGTCAAAAAACTTGAACTGGACAATGACATGGATAACGAAAATTTCCTAGAAGCCACCATCATCAGGCCACCCATAGAACTGCCAGAGATACCGGTGTTGAACATCACAAGCTCAGCGGCAAAGCAAGGAGTTACATCCACGGATTGGGCTGAAATGATAGATGTGTCACAGCCAGTACCTGAGTTCAGGGAAAAGATCAAAGATATGGCACAGACTTATCCATTTGAGTTGGATAACTTCCAGAAGCAAGTAAGTAGATGCAGAATTGTGACAAGAATCTGCGAGTACTTAAATACTTAGTACTTTAAAACTTTATCATCTATTATCATCATTTCATTTTATTATTATTTATCATCGTTATAATCTATTATATATTTTTTTGAGAACACTGTATAAGTTAGCTGTAAATTCACCGAATAAAATAAAATAAGTAAATACCTGAACTGAGATTTACCTTGTGATTGATGAACGTGTATAATATGAGCTCCGCAAGTTGGGGCGTACTTCATTTCTTCATTCATCTATACTGTGTTGCACAGTCACAGTGCACACCAAACTTTATATATTTACAGAAAATAAATCTTATATTATTAAATGCGCATATTTGTATATAATATACCTATACATATTTTTACAATCACATTCTCGAAAACGGCCTATCAATTTCGGTGAAAGTTGCAATATAGGGGTTTACGGGGGCGAAAAGTCAATCTAGCTAGGTCTCATGCCTGGAACAAAAAAAATGGGTTTTCTCTATTTTCATCAGATCAGAGCTTAGTCGCCCAGGTACTGTGTCTATAAACATACAATGATTAAACATTAATCTAATAAACAACAGATTAATTCATGATTAATCTGTCATCTTGATCTTGTTTGTATATTTTTTCAGGCTATCCTAAAACTAGAAGAAGGTCACCATGTGTTTGTAGCGGCACACACATCGGCTGGTAAAACTGTTGTTGCTGAGTATGCTATTGCTATGTCCAGAAGAAATTGCACTAGGTATGTTTCATTCTATTAACATTTAGTAGTGGCATCTCCATTGAGTGTATCGGTTAAAACACGCGCTTTAACGTGGAGGTGCGGAAAATAACCCCGTACTACACAAATACCAATATCGGTGTCATGTAAACTCATGTACTACTAAACCCTGTAAACCAAAAGAACACATAACGTGTTCTTTGCTGTTTTTTGGATTGCTTGTTTTTTTTTTACAGGGCAATTTACACATCACCAATCAAAGCCTTATCCAACCAGAAGTACAATGACTTCAACAAAATGTTCGGTGAGGTGGGTCTTCTCACTGGCGACCTACAAATCAACGCCACAGCCTCCTGCCTCGTCATGACTACTGAGATCCTGCGGTCTATGCTGTACTGTGGCTCTGATGTCACCAGGGATCTCGAGTTTGTCATATTTGATGAGGTTCACTACATTAATAATGCTGAGGTATGTGTATTTACTTGTGTTATTTGTATGTACTAGCTATACTAGCTAGTTAGCTATTTACGTTCGCATAACTCATCAAAATGTAGGGAACAGCTGATTATTTTTTGCAATTCCAGGTTTGTTCCCATAGTAAAAGTTGTTCATAATGATGAGTACAATGACCCCTATGAGGATGCCCATGAATTCAATTTCATCCAGTATTGTTTCCATCTTTTTTAAAGTTAATTTTTTACGCAGTCAGGTTTTTGATTTTTTAAATTAACTTTCTTTATTTTACACGTTTTTTTATTTTTTTTTTATCACAGGTATTATAACTTTTGAAAATTTTAGTGAGAATGGTTACTAACCAACTTTAAATCGTTATAGATCCTAAATAAATGGTCATTCAAAATGAAAAATGATTAGAGAAACTTAAAGATGACTTTCAAAGACCTATTCAATGATACCCCACTTTCTCAAGTATGTTGGTCGTTGAGTATATTTTTTTTCTTTTTCACAATATGGCGTCTGGTTGTCGCCATATTGAATTTTGATTACTGTCATGTCGTTAGTAACACCTGACGCCTCTTACAAGATTAATGCCCGGTTCCTGAAGAATTCTTAAACTGAGTTTAAACTCTAGCTAATGATTCGCCAAAATTATTTAAGATTCAAATTTTTTTTTAAAAGGAATTCGCTTAAATATAAGCGAATTCCTTCCCTATGCTTGGTTTCTGAGGTCCTCAGATAAACCCTCGATAGTAATTCACTCGACTGATGCTAATTTTTTCGTTAACGAAGTGTTCAGAAACACGATATTGAATAATTGAACCAATAATCACTATCGAATAGATAAACTCCGTTTAAAAACCTCGGAAACCGGGCATAAGACAAATCGATTGACGTCAGAATCGTTAAAATCGGCCCACACGTTTGGTCAAACAGACATACCTAGGCTGATAAGCACATTACCCTCCTTTGCATCGCGTAGTCGGATAAAAATAAATAAATAATTATAATACTCCTCAGCGCGGCTATGTATGGGAGGAAGTCCTGATCCTCTTGCCAGCTCACGTGAGTATAGTGATGTTGAGTGCGACTGTGCCGAACACGCTACAGTTTGCGGACTGGGTCGGCCGCACTAAGAAGAGGAAGGTGTACGTTGTGTCCACGCCCAAGCGACCCGTGCCGCTATGTCACTATCTTTATACAGGTAAGATATAAAACTCTTATGAATTCAATGGGTGAAAAGGAAATGAATGATAACGAGACGGCTAACAGGAGAAAATGGAAAAACATGTTGCGCCGACCCTAAGTACCTATATTACGGGACGAACAGGCAAAAGAAAGATGTAAGAAATTGGCCACACTTTCTTTCAAAATTGGTCTACGGATCGTCACTTAACAGTGTTGCCGATAACGACAGCCTGAAATTCTCACCTTTTTCTCGTGGAGGTGGTAGAAACTGTAGATGCGGTAATAATTTGAGTAAAAACAATTTATGCATTTCAGTATTCGAACATAATAGGTACCAACATATTTCTACTAAATTGTAATGGCCACAGGTCGATCCATCAGGTCAAGCTATGCTTGCTGCGGTTGCTCCGTGGATGAGTGACTATCTTTACATACCGAGACCTCCTCCGTGCCTCGGAAAGCACGTTAAGCCGTTGCTCCCGGCTGTCATTCGTGGATCTTTGACAGTCGTTACGGGTCGTCAGAAGCCCGAGAGTCTGACAACCAGTCTTACCAAGGGGTATCGTATTACCCAGTGTCTGGGTTGTGGGGGTCAGATAGGCTGTCGCTCCATGTAAAATACTGGTATTCAGTTGCATCCGGTTAGACTGGAAGATGACCCCAACTAATCGGGCAAAGGCTAGGCAGATGGAGGACACGGTGGAGCATACAGTGGAGGTGTGCCCGGCTTGGGCGGAGCACCGCCGTGTTCTCACGGAGGCGATCGGCGGCGGCGATCTCTCGCGTCCAAACTTGGTCCAGGCCATGGTGCGGAGCGAGAGTGCATGGGAGGCCGTCACCTCCTTCTGCGAAGCAGTAATGCTCGCAAAGGAGGAGGCGGGACGCGAGAGGGAGAGGCAACAGCCGCGCCCTCGCGCCCCTAGCTGCCGCAGGAGACGCCCTGGGCGGCGGGAATCTATCGCCGATTCCCGGCCACCGTAGGCGCGGGCTTGCGGACGACGAGTAATGGGCAGCTCGCCGTCCGGTAAGGACCAGGCCCGGGTCGACGGCGCGTTGTGTTCCACGCGCGCCTCAAAGAGATGTCAGCAGTGACGGGGTCCAATAGGGCCGAAGCCGCCGGGGTCGCGGGTAGTTCGAAAGAGATACCATGGCCCTGGCACGGGCAACTGAAGGAACACGGGTGGGTTTTAGTCGGTAAAAGTCTGACACACCCTCCCGCTCTGCCCGGAGCGGGAGAAGTCATTTGATGATTTCCCATCCACAAAAAAAAAAAAAAAAAAAAAAAAGGGCTAGGCAGATGATGATGAAGTGGACTTAGGTGTTGATAATTTCAGGAACGGGTGGAAAGTCGAAAAACGAAAGGTTCTTGGTAGTGGATCAAGAAGGAAACTTCCAACTACGAGGATATAATGAAGCAGTTGCCGCCAAGAAAACACGAGAGAATGAGTACAAAAAGAATTTTGGACCAAAAGGTAAACATCCTGAAGATTGAAATGATGACATAAAATATCATTTAAATGAATAATAAAGATCGTAATCATTAATTTTTCATCCATTATGATTTTTTTTAATTTCCCTCAAACTACCTTTTAAAGGGGGTGGAGGGAGCGTTGATTTTTTTAGGGGAAAATATGAAATCCACGCGGACAGTCGCGCGCGAAGTGCTACTTTTTAAAATAACTGGTGTCTCAAAAGCACATTTTATTTTCAGGTGGTAAAACGTTTATGAATCCTAAGGCTGAGCAGACGATGTGGGTGGCGTTCATTGACCATTTGAAACAGCAAGACAAACTACCTGTGGTCGCATTTACACTGTCACGTAACAGGTACTAAGGAAACATTTTAACGTTTTTATTCAAACAATATCTATATCATATTACTAATAATAAAGCTGAAGAGATTGTTTTTTTTGTTTGTTTGTTTGAACGCGCTAATCTCGGGAACTACCAATCGGATTTGAAAAAGTCTTGTTTCATTTGCTAGCCTAATTCTTGAGGAAGGTTATAGGCTATTTAACATCACCCTACGACCCTTAGGAGACGAGCAAAAAGAAAAAAAAATTTGAAAGAATGCTAAGCGAAAACGAAGTAATAGCGCTGGCGGGCGATGCGATGCGACGGGGGAACATGAAATTTCACGCGGACGTAGTCGGGGGCAGAAGCTAGTACCTTATAAAATGATATAAACCAGCTTTGCTTTCTAAAATAGCTTAACAACGACTGGTTCTCCTGAGTATCGCCATAATAATCATACTGTTCTCTACTAAACGCTACTGAGTGAGTCAAACTCAAACCGTCTTATTACAAAACGAGTTCTAACTTTATTTCAAGACCAAACCAAGCTCTTCGAGCCAATTATTTACTATTTTGAACTTAATTTCGGCCAGCGTAAAATTGTTATTACAAAATTGGCAACTTGGACTCGATTATAAAGTCGGTTATTGTATTCAGAACTTTACGTCAGTCAGAATAAAGTTAAAATACAAACAGCTGGCAATTCGTTTTGTAAAGAGATGGAATGCTTCTAAGCTTACAATCAATAAGGACGTTATTTCTATAGAATTTGATTCCAGATGTGATCAGAACGCTGAAAGTTTAATGTCAGTAGACTTGACTACTGCCAAGGAAAAAGGTCACATCCGATCTTTCTTCCAAAAGTGTCTTCAAAGGTTGAAAGAACCTGACCGACGATTACCACAGGTAATTAACTTTCAATAGAAAACTAATAATAATCTGAACAAGGAGTTTCATAATCATGTTGTCTTTGGTTTTCAGGTTATAAGGCTGCAAAGAGTCCTGGAAAATGGTATAGGAGTTCATCACAGTGGTATATTGCCACTTCTCAAGGAAATTGTGGAGATGCTGTTCCAGTCAGGTTTTGTAAGTATACAATTTCAGATCAAAGACATCTGAGGAACTTGACACACGAAGGGGGGTGCGGTGAGACAAAGCCCCGAGTTCTCAGTAGTTTTCATATTTGGTAGTACTAAAGTATTGTAGTTATGTGTTTCCGCTTGGAGTAATCCCTTTTTTATGCTCTTCCTAGCATCCAATTAAGCTGAAATTTGGCATAGGTATATCGACGTCCCTGAAGGGACTTACCAGTTACTGTAACCTAATCTGCAGGTTTTATTAAACAATAATGAACCCAATTCTGTATATGATAGAAGTCATTCTCGCCGAATATTAGTCATAAACAATGCAAGCACAAAATAAAATACTCCCGTATTTATCCTTGCAAATCAGTACAGACGGTGTTGCCAGTTGCTACAATGAGCAAAATGTCATTGATGTGGCTCGTGGCTAAGTAATATCAGCCGCACGGGTCGATCCATCAGGTTAAGCTACGCTTGCCGAGGTTGGTCAGTGGATGGGTGACCATCTTTGCATACCGAGACTCCTCCGTGCCTCGGAAAGCACGTTAAGCCGTTGGTCCCGGCTGTCATTCGTGGATCTTTGACAGTCGTTACGGGTCGTCAGAGGCCCGAAAGTCTGACGACCACTCTTACCAAGGGGTATCACATTTCAATCGGTCCGAATCATAAGTGCAACAAAAATATGAAATGAAATGGTTCAAGTATTTATTATTTATTGTGAAATTTTTCCGCCCCCGAAAGTGCCCCCCTCCCCCTCCCCCTCCCCTCCCCCTCCCCTATACGCTACGCCAGTGACCGCGCCACATCGATAGGGAAAATTGTAAAAACATAGTCAAATAACTCCGCGTGTTTAGTATTTTGTTTTTGACTGATAATTATCTTCACCTTGGTCCTGGGTTCGATTCCCGAGTCGGGCAAAGTGCTATCGGGTTTTTCCATCAGGAATATCTAATTAGCAGCCACGGAGTTTGGATTAGTGTCCGGTTGATGGCAATAGGCTTGCTCCCTGTTATTTGGCACATAAACCACAGCGGCGAAATGTGGGTGAACTATAGAGTGCAGCTCTGCCTAACCCTTCGGGGATTACAGGCCTGTAGCGTGATGTTATGTAATAGTCTTCACGCGAATATGCACTCAATCAAACTATATTTACAGGTCAAAATCCTATTCGCAACTGAAACCTTCGCGATGGGCGTGAACATGCCCGCGCGTACGGTAGTCTTCGATGAGACTACCAAGTATGACGGACTGCAGCGACGTACTCTAGCACCCGCCGAGTACATACAGATGGCGGGTAGAGCGGGGAGACGAGGTAGGTTATTATCTATTAACGGCTATGATGACTATCAGATCTGCTGTAATACACAAAGAATAGTGTAAACTGTATGGATGAGGTAGGCCTCATCATTGTTACTGTAACCGAAACTATACTAATAAAAGTTCTTGTTATCTAGGTCTGGATGACACGGGGACTGTGATAATACTCTGTAAGGAAAGCGTACCTGACCTGGTTACACTGAAGGGCATGATGCTGGGCATACCACAGAAACTGTCGTCACAGTTCAGACTAACTTACGCTATGATACTCAGTTTGTTACGGTAAGGTTTGATGCTATTGTGTTTTGTTTCTCAGCCACTCAGCAAAGACTATGGTTATACAAGATCCAGCTCAGACTGGCCTACGAAGAAAACTTTCCAATGATGAAACTTTATAAAAATCACCGGCAATTTTTGGAATGAAGTTCTTTAACGTGGCTTGTGGTAGAGCTTGTCTACTCTGAAATGACTTTACCGTAGTGTGGTGCGTCATTTAACAGTGGACAAGCTCTATATTCCATTTGCAATAAGATTAGACATTTAAACAAACCTTTTTTATAGTCCGTTCAACCGATTTTGACATCTATTATGTTGGTGGCATGACAAATGGCAGCTGCAGTAAACAGTTGGTATTGTAACCACTTTTTTGCCTTTAATGCCATCCTTAAGCCTACGGAATAGAAGTCAAAATCGGTTGAATGGACTGTAAAAAAGGTTTGTTTAAATGTCTAATCTTATTGCAAATTGAGTATAGGAGTAAACTGCCAGAAATTGTGACGTAACGAAAAAGCGTTATGCCGTCAGTGCAAGTGTCAAAAGTTTTTGATTTTTAATACAGAGCCATCTAGTATACTAGATGGTACTTGAAACTTGAGACCACACTAGATGACTCCGTGTTAATCTATCTATATCTATACTGATAATAAAGCTGAAGAGTTTGTTTCTATTGTTTGTTTGAACGCGCTAATCTCTGGAACTACTGAGTCGGATTTGAAAAATTCTTTTTGCATGTGACGAGCTCAATTCTTGAGGAAGGTTATAGGCTATTTATGATCACGCTAGGACCCCTAGGAGCCGCGCAAATAGAAAAAAAATCAGTAAGAACGTTAAGCGAAAACGAAGTAATATTAGCGCGGGCAGGCGATGCGATAAGACGGGGCGGGTCGGGGGAACAAGAAATTACACGCGTACGAAGTCGCGGGCAAAAGCTAGTATATAATATACAGCGAAAGGAACTTCGTTCCAACCGGGTGTCCCACGACATCTCCCGACTTTCTTTTAACTCAGCATTTTCTTCTTTCATTCTTGAATTCCCTTTCGGCTTCGTACTCTTTTCCGAGTAACCCGGTATTTTCTAAATTAATATTAGATACACGCTTCGAGTTGTAACAAATACCATAATTTAAATACAGGGCAGCAACAGTATCAGTAGAAGGCATGATGCAGCGCTCATTCCGAGAGTTCAACCAAATATGTCAAGCGGACAACTACAGAAAACAACTGCAACTCGCCGAAAAAGAATATTCAGAGAAGTGTAGTACACCGCTGGCTTCCCACCTGGCACCTTTAGCGTCATTCTATGATACCGCAGCGGCGTACATCGATGTACTGAATGAAATCATGCCCATACTGCTGAATACTGCTAAAGTCGCGAAGGAGATGGTACCGGGGAAGATACTGGTAGTGTCTGCAGGGCCGTATATGAATCAACTGGGTGTTCTGTTGAATAATAATGGTACGTTACTAGGAAAAAGTATGATATTTTTGAGGTTTTCATCGACTTATATTTTTTTTTTATCTGCTGTTGTAATCCCTGTAATAAAAAAAAAGTGGCGGTCATAGCGGTACTTTGTGAAATTTTCAAGTGCGTATTGCGGTTTAAAAGATACATCCCTGTGACAGACGAACAGACTGACGTACAGCGGAGCCTAATTAGTAGGGTCCCCTTTGGGTACGGTTCCCTAAAAGTTAAGTGATATTAAATGTTTTCAGGTCCGAGACAAACGCCATACAAGGTCCTAGTATTGAACGCCAAAATTCAAGACAATGCTAAGTACAACTTTGAGGTGGATGAGAACTGGTACCGAATGCTTAGTTTCTCCGCGATGTATGATTCTATAGGTAAATATTATCCTCCTAGCCTTTAATTTTTTATTTATATATACACGTTTTAAGAAACTCCATACTTCCATTATAGTTGCCTTGTAGTAGTTGCTTGTTGCATCACTCAGACGTGTGTCAATTATTGATTCTTTATTGTACACCAAACATAATTTACACAGTGATAAATGGGTACTAGGTGAGTTTAGGGGACCGCGCACGGTGGAATCGATTGATTTTGATCAAATTTATTCTTTGTTTGTGAGAAAGAGAAAAATAATTTAAACTTATTTGTGATTTAAAAAGTCTAGTTCTTTGTTGTGCATGTCGCTGAAAGTGATTTTTCAAATAAATTAAGTATTCATGGAAAATCACTAAAATTCGCAACAAGTTTTCCAAAAAATGACGCGACACTGACGTTTGATTATATTTTTACAAGAAACTACTTTTGATTTTTAACATAAAAAATTAATGTTGAAAACATTTTTTTCGAAAAAAAAATCCCAGTCTGTTATGTAATTTTTTTTTCATTATTTTTTTCCTAATATTTAGCAAACCTCACGTTAGTCTTCAGCTATCCTTGAAATAGAATCAAAATTTTATTTTATGATAATACAATATTCAATAAATTAAAGGCGAAATAAACTAAATTTTCGAGAGCGCAAAAGCGATGAAACTATTAACGGGTGTTGTAACTGACACGGATTGTTTAGCGCCACAAAAACTGTAATTTTATAGTCACACAGACTTAATGTTTCAATTTTTCCAAGGTTTCTCACAATTAAATAAGAAATTGACAAAAAAGGGTTTTTTTTTGTGCACGGAAACATTTGCTGGGAGAAAACTCGACTTTGAGTTAATCAAAGTTAAATTTTTCAGTGATAGACAGAGTACACTAGAGGGTAGGATCCAGTGTACAATCTTATAATTACTTAACACACATACATACATGCATTTCTTGTATTGCAGGCACAGAAGAAAGTACATTGGATCACACAATATTATGCATTGCGCCTAAAAACATAATAGCCGTCACTAAAATGACCCTAAAAATTGACCATAAGATCATTATTGATGACTGGGAGAGAAGACAAATGCCGAGGTAAGTAAATATCACACAATCTTCTGCTACATTATGATTTTAAAATTAAATAAACCATTAGTTGAGATAAGAATACTATTGACTGCACTTTCGATCATTTCAAATCCATATTTGGTAACCTTATTTTATTTTTCGTGGCGCTGAAGTCATGATATTTTTTTCATTTTAGGGTTCTGTACCTCTTTTTTGCGATTACAAACTTACATTTGCATTTGGAGAATTGACCATGACGTATATCGATGTATGGAAAAATATTTTTTCAACTACAAAGTTAAGTTTGTTCTTGGGATAAATTCATCTCAACTACGGAACCCTTCATTGTGGGTGTCGGACACGCACTTGGCTGGTTTTATTTTTTTGTATGAGTCAACAAATATACAGGCAATTTTTTATTTTATTTTGGGTACTCCTTTCAATCCATGGTTTTGCAGGTTCAAAGACGCCCCAGTAGGGTCAAGCTGCTCAAGCGCAGTGCAGGAACTGTCGCGCATCTCCCATGCTGTGTGTTCGGGCGCCACCTCGCTGGACCACGTCAGCCTCACACAATCGCTGTCCATCACCACAGGAGAAATACTCTCCTCCATAGACAAAATGAACAAGTGCATGGTAAGTTTTAACGAAGAGGAAAGTGCTCTGCGAGTAATTATGATGCTTATACCAAAGCACCCGTAGATACTTCAGCATTAGCCATCGATAAAATAGGGCTGTTCAGCAAGCCAATGGTTTCTATGATGGCAAACAACTTGTGCATGCGCAACCTCAAGTCGTTTCGCGCGGAAACGATGATACGTTGTCAGTTGAGGAACATGTGGGGTGTGGAGGCGGGTTTCCATAAAAGTTGGGGACACTACGCAGTCGGCGTCATTTTTATTTAAGATGTTTGCCGGCTAGCTAGGCTTGGTTTGACACCAGAGTATGCTGCATATATGGCGGCGCAAGGGCACCTAGCAAAAAGAGAGACATGAAAACAAATACCGCCTATATAAAATGGTAACGGAGCAAAACGAGTTGATTATAATTATAGCTACTAAAACACTCACACTGCGTGTGCTTTGGCCTTTTTAATCTTTGCGAAATACTGGCGTACACTTATTGGATGTTATTTACTACATCATTTAGGGGAGTGTGTTTGAAAGAGCCACTTTTGAGGAGCTTGTGGCTAAGTAATAACAGCCGCACTGGACGATCCATCAGGTTAAGCTACGCTTGCCGGGGTTGTCCGTGGATGGGTGACCATCTTTACATACCGAGACTCCGCCGTGCCTCGGAAAGCACGTTAAGCCGTTGGTCCCGGCTGTCATTCGTGGATCTTTGACAGTCGTTACGGGTCGTCAGAAGCCCGAAAGTCTGACAACCAGTCTTACCAAGGGGTATCGTATTACCCAGTTACTGGGTTGTGGAGGTCAGATAGGCAGTCGCTCCATGTAAAATACTGGTATTCAGCTGCATCCGGTTAGACTAGAAGCCGATCCCAACATAGTTGGGAAAAAGGCTAGGCAGATTGATTTGTATGAAAGAGCCACTTTTCAAATCTGGCCAAAACTGCATCCGGTTAGACTGGAAGCCGACCCTGGTTGGGAAAAGGTTAGGCAAATGATGATGATGAGGTTAGTAAATTAATATATACATCTATCTTTACATCTATATCTATACATCTCTACAAATAAATAAAATTGAAGTGTCTGTTTGTAATATCAAAATAACAGCTTTTTACTAAATTCATTTAGGAAAGTATGTACGGAACTTATAACAAAAAAAAAAAACAATTTTTAAAATTTTTGTCTGTCTGACTGTCTGTTTGTTCCGGCTGATCTCCGAAACGACTGGACCGATTTTGACGGGACTTTCACTGCCAGATAGGCTACTTTTTTAGAAAAAGATTTAGGGTTGCCGCAAAAAAAATGTAACTCATAAAATTCATGAATTTGTGAATAAAATCCGATTCAAATAGGAAAGTATTATTGACATCCACGCCGCGGGCAACAGCTAGTACTTTAATAATAATCGATCTCGAACGTTAAAAAAGTTCAATTTCTAACGTAGTACAATACTTTTTCATTCTACATTTTACGGCGGATACAGACATCTGCCGCTTTTTCTTTCCTAATGCTTTCGAAGGCATATTTTTGTGGTTTATATAATACACTAAAAATATTATTATACACTAAAAGTATTTTAAATCTATATATATTATTAGAAAATTGAATGGGCCAGTTTTCGAGTTGGCTCTTTCAAAAGTTTGTGTCATTAGAAAAGCTCAAAAAATCTATTTCGATAAAACATTTTAACAATAGTACTTTCGTAAGAGAATGATATTGTTATAAATTCATCCATATGCAATTATATTCATAATATTATAACTTATTAATTTTAAATATGTGTGAAGTATGTTTCTTGTTCAAAAACCTTTGTAATCGCAAAAATATAACTTTCGTTTTGCACCATTTTCAATAGAGTCCTACATCACTATTTTATTTCATAGAACTATCAAATGTTTGTAGGTGAGTAGTGCTCACCGGCCGCTACTGCGGCACCGCTCGCACCCATTTTGTCGTGGTGTCCTGGCTTAGTTACTGCGACCAATTGGCTCGTGCATGGTTGGTCACTGTTTCTACCTAATGCAAAACGACACGTTGTATAATGAATATCATTCAGGCCGCTGGTTGAACGGCGCCGTATAGTTAAAAGGCTATACTGTTAACGGAAAGGTTAATTAAGCTAGTTGGCTGGTGTCATTCAGGCCGCTGGTTGAACGGCGCCGTTTAGTTAAAAGGCTAGACTGTTAACGGAAAGGTTAATTAAGCTAGTTGGCTGGTGTCATTCAGGCTGCTGGTTGAACGGCGCCGTTTAGTTAAAAGGCTAGACTGTTAACTGTAGGGTTAATTAAGCTAGTTGGCTGTGACAGATAGGTACATCAAAATCTTTCTTTCCTTAATAATAATTTGTGTAACAAACAAAAACTTCTTTCATAATCTGCTCATTGTTTTTGCATGAATGAATGAATGAATGAATGAATGCTTTATTTGCCAGAATATAGGTACATTGTTTATGGTAAAGTGACACATGAATCTCGAATATGGCAAAAATATCGGTGTTCGCTTTGTTAACGAGGTTGAGTAAATCCTGTAGTAATTGGAATTTACTACCTAAAGAACCTATCATCAGTTGGGACACGACATCGGCCACTAAGAAATCATTCTTTCGTCATAGTTCCAAATCATTCCTACATTGTAGTTTCCAATCGTTCATACCATCCTGTATGGATCGAGTCAATCCAGTCGTCGCATGTTTATTGTTTCACTTTTCAGATTCATTTAAAATAGGTAAGTATATTATTATGTTTATTATATTTCTGGCTTCTTGGTTGTAAGGATAATATAGACTTCTTAATTCTTATGTAGTAGCAGCTGTTCCTCGTCGTCGTCGTCGAACGAGAACTGTGTAGATTTGTTTTCGTAATTGTACCTTAAATGATTTACAAAGTTGCGAAGCGGAGCTGCTAAGAACAGGGATTACAGCTTGGCTTGAAAAGAATTGAATTGGGCCAAGTTATCATAACTCAGAATAGGGAATGACATGAGTGTTTCAACGTAGTTAAGACATGCAAAATCGATATTCAAAACAATCATTCGCAATTCAAAAGGCATCGCGGGTTACGCTACAAAAGACTAAGCTCTAGTGTAATGTGACCTTAATTATTACACCGGCATGCATACCCTTCAGCCTGCGGGTCGAACCGGAGCAGCGGTGTTGTGTTCCGACACTGCATCGCTGCTTGCTGGCAGAATTAAGTACGCCGGTATAGTACTTACCCACAAGCTACTTCAGGAAGAGGAAGAGCACTACCACCTCTGTTGTTATATTTATTGGCAAAATGCGAACCCTGACATAAAGCCTGCGTGCGCAGAACTTCACGAAATTAACTTTAAAAGAAAATTTCTAAGAAACAAAAAATTTTTAAATTTCAGAAAGAACTCAAAGAGCATAGGAAATGCACGGACATAGCGAACTTTAAAACGGAGTTCGCAATAGTTTACGAGCGAAAGCTGACGGAACGTAAACGTGACAAGTACAAACGGTTGCTGTCGTTTGAGAACCTGGCTTTGTACCCTGACTACCAGAGGCGACTGATGGTACTGAGGGAGCTCAGCTATATTGATGAGCATGACAGCGTTATACTTAAGGGTAAGTGTAGTGTATAGAGGGTTACAACATGTATTTATTTATTACTAGGTGCGCCCCGTGGTTCCACCCGCGCAGAGAGATAAAAAGTAGCCTATGTGTTAATCCAGGGTATAAGCTATCTACATACCAAATTTCATCCAAATCGGTCCAGCCATTTGAGTGTGAAGAAGTAACAAACATAAAACACACACACCCCCACACACACACCCCCACACACACACCCCCACACACTCACAAACTTTCGCTTTTATAATATTAGTGTGATTATTTATTTATGATTTAGTATTTTTAATTTATTTATGTACACACAAAACAGAAAAATACATTTTATTTTTTTATTTTGTTGTCCTTTGCGTCATGTTTACCGCATTTACTTTATTTCTTTCTATACAGAAATAAGAACAAAAATTACTACAGGATTTAAAAAATTTCAGAGACCGGAATTGTATTGTGATGTTTCGGTGTAAGATTTCGACTTTCGTCAGAAAAATTCATTCTGTGGATCTGCTAGACTTTATTAATTCACAATTTGATAGAAGCTGCACTATAATTGTTATGTTTAAAAAAATCTATATTATCAGATACATAGCATTACACATACCCAGTACAATTCCGTGTTCATCGGTCTGAATAGATTATTATGAATCTATACTAATAATAAAATTGAAGAGTTTGTTTTTTGTTTGTTTGAACGCGCTAATCTTTGGAACTGCCAGTCGGATTTGAAAAAATATTTTTGCATTTGATAGCCCAATTGTTGAGGAAGGCTATAGGCTATTTAACATCACGATATGACCCCAAGGAGCCGAGCGAAAAGAAAAAAAAATAAGAAAGAACACTAAGAGAAAACGAAGTAATAGCGGCGCAGGCGGGCGATGGGATGCGACGTGGTGGGTCGGGGGCTGAAATTTCACTAGAGCTTTTTTCACTGAGCTAGTCCTATAATAAAAGTTTCTGTTCAAGCATGCATTTTCTTTTTACAGGAAGAGTAGCATGCGGCATGGGAACAAACGAACTAATAATTTCTGAGCTAGTCTTCAGAAATGTGTTCACAGACAAAACTCCGGCTGAAATAGCAGCGTTGCTCAGTTGTTTCGTGTTCCAAGCGCGTACTCAGATGGATAACCAGCTGACGGATAAACTGGCGGAGGCAGTCAAAGCCATCGAACAAATTGACGCGGAGTTGACTGCTATTGAGTCCAAGTACTTGGTAAGTGGAAACCGTTGAGAGAATCTGCTCTAGGCCCTGCATTGTTTTGAGCTCAAGCGAAACGAGTCAAGATCAAAACTATTTTGGAAAGAGTGGCTACAGTATTAGATTGACCATACATTTTTGGACCCCTTTAAAGCGTTTTAAAGATATTTCTAGAGTGGTATATTAAACAAGGCATAACTGAACTGCTAAAAAACTTCGCCAGACCTTCAAAATCCGCTGTAATGTAGTTATAAAAAGTCTAAAAAATAACATGGTTCTAATAGACTCACGCCATTCGTCCTCATATATTTTTCTAGTCCTTCATTCATGAAACTGTATTTCAGGTTGGTCAATTCGAAGGTCAAGCTGAAAGACTCAACTTCGGCCTTGTGAGGGTAGTTTACGAATGGGCGCTAGAGAAACCCTTTGCCGAAATAATGGATCTTACTGATGTGCAAGAGGGAATTATTGTCAGGTGCATTCAACAGTTACATGAGGTAAGAGAGATTAACACTCTATTGGAAGTAGTATGAAAAGTGTACAATTTTTATTTTACTATCCAGGTCATAATTTGTTTGTCGCAACCGTTTATGAACGCAGTAAACAACCTTGAATTTGGTCCCATACAATAGTTACAATCAATTGTGGCGGCATCTACAACGCCACATGCGAACTAGGCATCAAAGGCCTAACGTCTTCAATCATTCGCTCTACGTAGTTCCTCCAACTTTATCATTACCACACGATGCAAGTAAGACTTCAGAATATGTTACAAATATCATTTATTTCCAATCCCGCAGTTGTTAGTAGACGTGAAAGACGCCGCCGTAGCTGTCGGCGACCCGAAGCTTCAAGCCAAAATGATGGAAGCATCAACCGCGATCAAGAGGGACATCGTATTCGCAGCCAGTCTATACACCACGCAAAAAGAAACGGTCACTACATGATAATAGAGTTGAATTTATAAAAGCCAGGGCCTTAAAATTAAATTTTATAGAAATGATGTTTTTTTATGAACAAGATACGCTTAGCTCATGTTGTACTTGTAACTTGGTACGAAGTGTGAATTGGCGTCTTGTGTATTGATAAAATTGCGTTTTATGTGCGTGTTGCGTGCATGACTACGTTTATTAAAATCTAGTGATTCGAACATTGTAAACAAATAGCATAGCTATCTATAGTAGATAGTGTAGTAGTAGATCGATGTTTAGACTGTTCGAATTACAAGAATATTTTTTTATAATGCACAAACGCCCACTGCTGTAAACTTTATTTTTATTAATTCATTGCGGTTAACCTGCTCCACTCGTACTCAACGCGCATGGCCGTAAAATACACGTAGGTTATCCTTATTTTACAAAATAATAATTATTTATTTATGATTTCAAGCTTAAATTTTATGTATTACAGTCTTTATTTACAATGCTATCCTGTTATTTTTTAAGCATGTTTTTTTAATCAATTATTTGCTTACGCCCACGGAAATAAAATTTTGTATTTTATGCACTTATTGGTTTCATTTTGTACTCTTTCATTGTTTTAAGTTTTTATTTTTAATGTTTCATAGATCGGAGTTGAATTATTATTGCACCGTAAAAGCTGCTGTGTTGCTGCTGTAAGTCGGCTATGGAAGTAAACTAGCATTTGTTTTTTTATTGATCGTGCTTCATTTTATTTATCAAGTAATGCAACATTTGAGACAAATAGTTGCCATATGTATGAAGAAAATTGGCAACTGCAGTCCTTTCATAGTTATTTCACCTCTGACAGCAGTAATCTAACAGCAACCTTACAGTAATGTAAATAAAGATCACTATGATTTTGACAGGGATGCAGGATCAGAGATAAGTAACTGTGAACGGACCGTATGTGTTCCTGATTGTCCACCGGTACGTACAAGCGATACTCTTGATACTCCTCACGAGGTCTGCACGAGCTATACTAGAATGTTTGTTTTTTGTTGGTAGAACGACACAAATAATGATTTGTAGTAATTGTATTTGGTTATTTATGTAAATGTCTTTGTAATACCTTCTCCATGTTTTCTACTACACGTTCGTGTGTTTACCACCAGTTGGCACCTTTCTGTTTTCTTTGAAGACCCAAAATTATCTTGGAAGGATTTCTAATTACACTTTGAATTACCACAGATCAAACTGCTGAAGTTAAATGAACGGGCAGGGGCAGCCCGGCTGAAAATAAATAAGCAGAATAAAGCAAACTCGTCAATGTACCGAGACATCGTCCTTGCTGCCAGCTGGACTTCCTCTGAGCCACAAATGAACAATGATGAGAAAATTGAGGAGGAGCCTGTATCGACCCAAAACGCAGATGAAATTAAAAAACCAGAAATGCATAAACCAACATTAATCAAATCTCCGGAAGTTTCCGAAAAAGCTGAACAAGAAACGACAGAAAAGATTAATAATGGCTGGAGGAGGCCGAAAAATTTTAAGAGGCCTGTAGCTCACAAGAAACCAACATCTAGCGCGAAGCCGCAGGAGAAAACAAAGCCAAACACGAGCGAGAAACGAGAAGAAGCTAAACCTAAAGAGAAAGACATGCGTTTGGGACAATACGACGACTGGACAGACTACGTCTAGTGCACAGTCTATAGGATATATTTGTCGAATCTTCATTTTATGCGTGACGTCATCATAGTAGTAGCTGCTTAATTGTAGGTACATAAAGTAACTCAAGCCCGACTTGGTTCGCTCAGAACGTGCAGTTTAACAGACCGGTCTAAGCATACCCTCCGCCTAATGGCGTTGATCGAAGCAGTACCAGCAGCAATATAAGATTTGAAGAACAGTAATCATCAGTTGCTTGAACAGCATATCTCATTGTCTAACATCAAGATCACCTTATGTCTCAATCTCAACGGTCGTTAGTGTTATATATGTTTTAACTACGCCGGCTGATGACTGTCTAGCTGATACACCAATGAAGATGCAAGTTAGATAATTACGACGGATACAAGAAAAAGTCCGTTATATCGTTTATGACGACTGAACATACACTTACCCAGGATTGGTGGTTATTATTCGAATAGAACCGAATTGATATCCGTAAGACCAGCCAGCCAGCATCCTCAAGATCCAATAGTTGACATTGTTGGTTCTAATAATTTTGCAGGACTCTAGTATGCCCCGAAGACAGACCTCGGCTGGCTTTCCTTGAAAATCGAATCGATAAACCGACATGGGATGACAATATTACCCAATATTTTAAGCATCGCAGCAGATTTATCCAAATATTTTTTTTACTTAATTCTATCTAATCTCCGATATTTTTATAAGAGTATCGGTATCGTATCGGTAAAAAGGCGTATCGATGCATCCCACAAAAATGCAACCCTACTAGAAACTGTAAGTTGATAAGAAAAGCGGTACTGATAGGCAAGTCATTAACCGGTGGGCCTAATGTGTTAAAAATTAGAACAAACTAAGTACCTACCTATGTAGTTTTATCTATGAATGTTAGTAATGAGCACCCACCTAACAGGTACATTATATGCAGGTACTTTATATAACAGGTATGTACTTATCTATTAGTGTGCTAATAGGTAAGTACTTACCAGTCAACTATCTGTAGATAGTTGTCTGTCTCACTGTTTGTTTGTTATATTTTGACTGCAAATTAGTACCTACCTAATCAATATTCATTCTGAAAATTAGTAATTGTACGTAGGTACATATAGGCAAGTTTTGAAAAGACAGTCGACATCTACAGTCCAGGGATGTTGCGGAAGCAGATTTCTTAACATCCGCGGAGGCAAATGTGGATTTTTAGTGATTCGCCCGCGGATGCGGATGCAGATGCGAATCTCAAGTTTTTTTAAGGGATCCGTCTAGGCGGCA
Source organism: Cosmia pyralina (assembly GCA_946251885.1). Taxonomy (NCBI): domain Eukaryota; kingdom Metazoa; phylum Arthropoda; class Insecta; order Lepidoptera; family Noctuidae; genus Cosmia; species Cosmia pyralina. The sequence goes on from OX276360.1 coordinate 13,189,357, forward strand.
CGGCGAAATTCAAAATTTCTTACATTTTTAACAAATGCAGCGCTGTTTCGTCGTATATTTAATTCGCGGCAATTACCTCTCGAAATTATACTTACCAATACCTAACTATTTGATGGATATAAGACCATTTCGTGAAAATGTGTCGATTTAGAGCTAAATTGATGGTTTAAATGATTATAATTTAATTTCAATTTTAATTGTTGATTATGATTTTACTTATATATTCACCCTTTTCCACCCACATCTGCATCTGCGTGAGATCCGCATTAATTAATGCGGATGCGGAGGTCTAATTACATGCGGTAGTTCCGCAATTGCGTATGCGGATGCGAATATCCCCAACATCCCTGATCTACACCAATAAATCTAGGGATAACTGCAGCTTTTGGCGAGTATCTAAAACGGCTTTTTTAATTTCTTCTTTGGGTTTTGTTTGTAGGTACCTACTTTAGGTACCTAAGTATTCGATGTTTTGGAGAGTAAAGCAGCTGCAGTAGTCAATCTGTTAGTAACGTACCTACGTGAACATCTGCTATTAGGTCAGACGCCAGCAAATCAAGCTACTACAATCACATCTTTATTGCTAAAGCATTAGGTTCAAGGTTGATTGGGAATATTTGACAGTTTCAGGTGGCTTGACCTCCTGGCGTCTGTACGCTACCTTCATCAAGTTCACGTTTAGTCCAGTCTGACTTCATGTATGTTAGGACTTATGATGTATTTGAATAACCATTATCTTTTTTTACCTGAACCTAAAATAACTCAAAAGAATGCTAAGAGATTGCGCAAATAAATAATGAGCCATCGCGCGTCGTACGAAGCGCAGCAGGGCGCAATCGCTGTATCATTGGAACATCATTGACTTCACACCAGCATAATTATCATTAGTTTTTGTTGTAATCGATTCGCGAGCATTAAGAAGACAGGATCTGTGTATGTGAGTCAGTGAGCCTCGTCGGTCAAGGTCGTCGACTGGTCCCCTACAACAGCCAGCTACAACCTGAGCTCACTCTAGTGTTGTCTCTTCGCGGAACGCCACTGATCAGCGCTCGCGCAACTAATAAACTTTTTATTTATCTCCAAGCTATACGCGTGCAGTTTTTTGTTGTGTTCCATTAACGTTGAGCCGCTAATAATGGCGTATCGATCGTGCGTGACAATATTATGTTTGTTAAATGTGATCTTAGAAGTGGCCGATGTGTTGACTCTGGTTTGTTTTATTTTTTTTATTTATTTAAAAGCTGGAGCTGGACTCCTTTAATAAAGATTGGTCCTTGGCAGCTCAGAGAGGTGGAAAGAGAGTAGGGAGTCTAGTAGTGGTATAATAATTACTAATAAAAAAAATAAAGCTGGTCGCCTTGTCTTTCAACTGTAAGCATGCTAATCTAGAAGAAAAGATCTTATCTCTTCATCACCCTTAGTTGACTGGTAGATACCTAACTTTGTATCTTATTGTCTCCGAGAAGTTTAAATAAATAAAAGGTTTTCATTTAAAAAATAATGGACGCAAATAGCATTTTTGCAGTCCATGTATCGTGCGGCAAAAATATTATTTTTTTGAACTTAAGTAATGTCCTTGGAACAGTTCCGATAACTTGCTGTGAGTAGGAACGAAAAAAAAAAAATTTTACTTTAAAAAAAGTACAAACCGACTTCAAAACCCAAGACGAATAAATTAAATTTCTTAAAAAACTTAACAGCTTCTGATTTCGGTGCAAAGCTAAGGTGCATTGAAGAATTGAAGACACCGACTTCAGAAGCTGTCAAGTTTTTTTATGAAATTTAATTTATTCGTTTTAGTTTTTGAAGTCGGTTTCTACCACGTTTTTATTTTTTTTAAAGTACATTTATTTTTCCATTTTTAGTTGAATTACATAATAGGTAAGCCCAAGACGAACGAAAAGAAGAGCCATCGAAATCCGCGTATAAATGCCGGAGATGCAGTACATTTATGCATATAACTTCGTACATAAGAATAATTACGTAATGTATTATATACTAAAAACCCTCCTGAAGAAGAATCATCAAAATCGGTTTATTAGTTTTTGAGAAAATCGCGGACATACAAACATACATACATACATACGGGTCCAATAAAGCACCTCCTTTTTTGAAGTCGGTTAAAAATAACAATAATCACCTACGTTTTTCATCTTGGTATTATTTGCTGTCTATCTTACTTTTTATTAGCTCTAAATACATATAAGTTTAGACCAGACATAATATTGCAAGCATGCATCTGCGTTACAACAATTATTGCCTATTGTATGATTTTAATAGTATTTTGTACTAAAAACGGAAATTAAATCGTAAGTAATCTAAGAAAATGCGTTTTCTCAAGAAAACGTGCAGATATTCCTCATGCGGACACTAGGTACTTTATGCTAGTTAGTAATAAATTGATTACAATCAAAATATAAAATAGCGTCACTGTGACGATAAGTCCTATTAGAGGTTAACATATTTATGATATAAGGCTTCCTGTACATGACGTCGGAGCCGCACCGGTCGTTCGGCCGGCCCGCATGCTCGGTGCTTTACATAATCATTTATCAAATTATTATCTTCTAGTTGAAACAAAGACTGTCAACAGACCAACATGCACTTTTGATTAGGTTACCGCACTTCACGACAAGTTCAGATTTTTATGTTTTGTCGGAAGCAAATTAAAGATCTTTTATGTTTTATCAAATCAGTACCACTGCTAAACATTGTGGTTACAGTTTTTTGGACATTCTGGGTAGGTACCTACTACCTATAGTTCTAGTACTTTATATAAATTAGTTTCTAAGTTTTTATTTTATTTTATTTTATTTTATTTGATAGGAATAACAAACAGCAGTATATTACACAGTAGGCATACAATATATAACTTGCAATAAAAGTAACAAATACACTACTCAAGACGTTATCCACAGATTACCATACAGAATAGCTAGCTGTTAGCAGAGCAAGTTAAAAAAGCACTTATATTACATATTAACTATATATTAGGGCTATGATCTCTTAAAATAGTCATAATTTCACTCTTAAATACAGCTTGGCTGAGAAACATAATATCAGTAGAGCCAAACTGTTTATTATAGGTGTCAACCAAACGATGTAACGGCGGCGGCGGTGATTAAGTTTTAGGAGGTTTGGGAGGTCAACGATGACATGGTTAAAAATCTAAATGTCATCATACCAATTACCTCATTACCATTTGTACCTAGTTATGGAGTTCCATAATATTTTCCTAACTCGTAAATCTAGATACGAATAAACCAGTTTGCTTTGTTTTCCTCAACAATGTTAAATAAAATCTGATTACAAACTTTCCTATAATTACCTACCTACATTTCCGTCGTATTCACTATTCGCTTCGTGATTGTATCGGTGGGCTGGTGATGGTTCGCTGACACATTTCGTGCGTGCGCGCAAAACGGTGCGGAAAATGTTGTCGAAGGCAAAACGGGAAGCATTTCGCAACCGGCTGAGCCACATAATGTCTCTCCATACTTGTAGAAACTACCTGAGCGCGTGCCCTTTCCGATACAGAATACGACATCACATCTTCATGAATATGATCACTTCAATATGTTTACGTAATTCCACTTTTTTCTCACCTTTCGATAAGAATGTATTTAAAACTATGAGCATAAAAATAATTGATTTTATACCATATAATGTGCTAAACTATTCCAAAATGGTTTGTTAGTGGTTAACCGTGAAGTAATTAAATTAATAACAGTTCGAATTAATTAGAATAGAAATAGGAGATTGTTTTAATTTTTTTTTTGAGCTGCAGTTGATTGCGTGCTCGATAAGATTTTATAAAAGTATTCAGTGTCCAGAATTCCAAATACGTTGTTGTTTTAAAACAAGCTAAGTATTTTTTTTGCAAACTCTTTAAAGTTGGTCCTCAAAATTATTATGCGCAAATTAATGAGAGCGATCCCAACTCGCTCCGCGAAAGTTGTACCTGCAGCAAATATTTTTTATCGTTCCACTTTTGTTTTCCGTTAACAATATTAAAGTTTCCATCACTTTCGAAACCAGAAGGTACATTATCGTTGATAATTTATGACAGAGGCATGGTTGTCGTCGAACAATGGAGAATCTCTGAAGCTCCGATGGGCAGTCGTGTCATGGGCAGAAATAATTGCAGCCATTCGTAACAGCTAGCAGTGAATCAAAATAAAATTGTGTTTATGGAAGATGTCCGCTGATATGGGTATGATGAATACACCGGTGTTCCTTGACTGAGTTTTCAATGCATATTTAAATTTGGCTGAGTAGGTGGTGCTCTTTTTGTGATTAACCGCTTATGGTGTTGTTATAAAAATATGAATGCGTGTTCAAATTCGACAGCATTTTATAGCAAATCATATAGGCTTTTATCATGGAGGGGCTCGTGGCTAAGTGCAAGGGCTCGTGACTAGGTAATAACAGTTGCATGGGTCGATCGATCAGGTTAAGCTACGCTTGCCGCGGTCGGTCCATGGATGGGTAGGTACCGAGACCCGTCCGTGCCTCGGAAAGCACGTTAAGCCGTTGGTCCCGGCTGTCATTCTTAGATCTTTGACAGTTATTACGAGTCGTCAGAAGCCCGAAAGTCTGACAACCACTTACTAAGACGTATCGTGTTACCCAGTAAGTGGGTTGTGGAGGTCAGATAGGTATTCACTTCATATAAAATACTGGTATTCAGCTGCATCCGGTAAGACTGGAAGGAAGCCGTCCCCAACAGTTGGGAAAAGGCTAGTCAGATTGATTGATATTTTTTTTATTAACCGACGAAAAAAAAAGGAGGAGGTTCTCAATTCGAGACGTATATTTTTTTTTTTTTTTATGTATGACCACGCATAACTTTTTACAGAGTCGTCTGATTTGAAAAATTTTTGTTTTATTCGAGAGGGTATACATCAAAGTAGGTCCCATATAAAATTAATTAATTTTGCTTGGGTAGTTTTTGAGTTAGCTTCAATAATACGTATTTTTTCCCCACTTTTATATGGATGATGTTCTAGGTTGTATTAGAATTTGTGTGAGGTAGGTACCACAACTAAAAAGTGAAAAATAAAAACTGTTTTACAAAAAAATACAACCCACTACTATTTCGGAAGTCTGTGGCAAAAAACGAAAATACATTTAACCAGACACTGACTTCCGAAATTAAAATTATTTTTCTCTTTATTAGTGTTGTTTTTGGTAGTCGGTTGGTTGTATTTTTTTGTAATAAAGTTTTTTGCATGTATCAGCTATGAAATAATTAATAGCCGAAATTAGGTAGTTACCTAAAAAAACCTTGTTACTATTATATACTTTTAATTATCATCATTACGGTGCTTCCGCCAAATTTCTAGACTCTCACAATTGTTTCGATAGAACTGAACATTTGAAATTAAGTTAGCTAATATTGATAAAATAATTAACTGTGTGTGTAACAAACCACAATCATTTAATAATTAATGAATTAACCATGGTTGCGCTATCTGCCATTAACCTTATGAATTACGAAACCTAATAAATACGCTTTCTAAGTTCTTGTGATAAATGCTTACAAACAAATCATTAGCAGATAAATGTATAATGGATAGTTTGCGCCTACGCATTATTTTTCATTTTCTACATACCTAGGTAATTATGCAGGTTGCAGGTAACGGTAGTGTCGCAACTGGCCTTTTATGAGCCCGGTGCGAGCTTTAGCTGCGCCCTAAAAAAAAGGTGTAATCTTACCCGGCTCTGACAATCAAATGGACAAAGTCTAAATTTTTGTTTAACAATACGAGTAGATACTTGGTAGAATTTTGAATAAGTATGTATAAATTTGGTGAAAATATTGCCAAAGTACACACTAATACAATATACACAAATGACACCAAATACTGACATGTCTGAGGCCCAGGGCGGCCAAACTAAATGCCCCCCCCCCTCGCTCTGCTATCCAGAAAAGTAGGAGAATGTAGATGCAATCGAAAATTTTAGCACCCCACTTCCGTAAGATTAGGTTTTCTTTTAACCATTAAAAAGATAGAAGACATATACTTCGTGGACTTACGTAGAACATTAGCCTCGAAAATATTAGTTTTTCTTTTGACCATTCACACAGAAATAGGCGATAGTTTGTCGACTTATGCAGAAAAATTTAATATTAGAAAAACATGAGATGATAGAGCGAGCTTGAAAACTTTAGCACGCCGCGCTCTGATGGGCTTCTTTTGACCATTCATACAGAAATAGGAGTTAATTTGTCGACTTATGTAGTAAAGTATGAGAAACAAGAGACCGTACCTAGTTACAAGAGCGAGCGAAGGAAGCTCGAAAATTTTGGCTCCCTACGTTTAATTTTGGGCTACAAAGACAAAGACATTTTATTCGTCGAATATGGTAGCAACAAAGTCGGTATTTATAATAATTGCAACTCTGTTAGGATTAGGATTTTATTAAACTAGTTCTGCTGGATATTTGGGGGCCTGGCATGGACCCCCTCCCCCCTCCTTGGGAGGTAGAGCGGCTATTGTCGTTGCAAAACATTTCGTTCAAATTCAGTTCTACTCTAGCTTTAAGAAGACCCAGAATTAATACTGTTGAAACGTAATTTACGATCTCGTCATCTATTATCATTAACTTTGTTTGCTTGTTAAGATGATCATATTATATCAGCTGTGTATACTGCTACATCCGTATTACGCTATACTATAAACAATAGGTATTGTATATATGCTACTAACTATCATGCATGACTCAAAACTTGGTAATATCTGCGCCCATTCTGCGTCTGCGCCTTGTGCCTGGGTACCTCTGGCACCGTCCTAGTTACCTACGGCACTGGTAACTGGCATAATTATGAATCTGTGATTTGTTGTTTTTATCTACTAGTACCTACAGTCATTTGGTGCTTGGAGGAGCTCGTGGCTAAGTAATAGCAGTCTACGGGTCGATCCATCAGGTTAAGCTACGCTTGCCGGCGTTGGTCCTTGGATGGGTGACTATTTTTACATACCGAGACTACTCCGTGCCCCGGCTGTCATTCGTGGATTTTTGACAGTCGTTACGGGTCGTCAGAAGCCCGAAAGTCCAACCAGTCTTACCAAGGGGTATCGTATTACCCAGTTACTGGGTTGTGGAGGTCAGATAGGCAATCGGCTCATGTACAATACTGGTATTCAGCTGCATCCGGTTAGACTGGAAGCCGAACCGGTTACCCGGAATTTTGAAAATTGGTGATAATATTGAGTTTGATCTTTACCGCTTGCGCCGCCATATTGGAAAAATGGCGCCTAATAGCAGTTTTAGACAATATCTCCTTTCCGACTCATTTTACGATAAAACATTATTAAGTACAAAATTAACGGGGGGTTATCCGAATTTTCCTGTTTTCAGAATCAATTTTAAATGGTCAAATTAGTGTATTAAGGTCCTGAAAAAAATATATGCCATAGATACATCCTTGCTTTAGGGAAATTAACGGTTCAAAACACGATAAGTTGTACTTTCCTTGATGAAAAAAAAATCCGAAACATGGTCGATTTCAAAACCATTTTCCGTTTCATTTCCTAATTACAGCATAAAATTATATGAAAATTGCATGTATCATGAGGTAATCGTATTTCGGAGGGAATTTAACGGTTGGATTTTTGAGTTTAATAGATTTTTTTAAAATAAATAGTAGTAATAATAATATTTTTTTAATAGTAGTATACATTATTAAGTACTAGAGAAAATTTCTTTCAATTTTGGATTCACAGTTTTTTTGTAAAATCAATAGTTTTGACGTACGAGCGCCGCAAACTATTATTCATCTACACCAACAAGTGTTTTTCATTATACTTACGAAAAATATTTTGCTATACGTTGCAGGGTAGCAGGTATAAGGGAATGTGTCGCCTTTGTGTCGGGCCCCCCTCTCTTACTTCTACGAAACATCTGCCGGCAGAACTCAATGGAAGTAAGGGGTTAAAATATGAAATAGCCGTTTTGTACTGAAAAATTCAAAAATTTTTTTTTCTAAGGTAAAAAAATTATATTCATTTAATCAAAGTATTCACCTTGAGAGAACCGGAGAGGAGCTCGTGGCTAAGTAATAACAGCCGCACGGGTCGATCCATCAGGTTAAGCTACGCTTGCCGGGGTTGGTCAGTAGATGGGTGACCATCTTTACATACCGAGACTCCTCCGTGCCTTGGAAAGCACGTTAAGCTGTTGGTCCCGGCTGTCATTCGTGGATCTTTGACAGTCGTTACGGGTCGTCAGAAGCCCGAAAGTCTGACAACCAGTCTTACCAAGGGGTATCGTATTACCCAGTTACTGGGTTGTGGAGGTCAGATAGGCAGTCACTCCATGTAAAATTATGGTATTCAGCTGCATCCGGTTAGACTGGAAGCCGACCCCAACATAGTAAAGGCTAGAAAGATTTAATCAAAGTATTCACCCTCATTGTCTAAATATTTCTGCCAACTCATGGGATGGTCATTTATGCCTTTGCGGTAGAACTCTGGGGACATGGACTCAACTATCTGTGTGAAGGTATTTTGTATTGCTTCCTGCGAAGTAAATTTTTTACCATGTAAAAAATTGTCCAAATCGCGGAAAAAATGGTAGTCGGTTGAGGCCAGGTCCGGCTGAGTACGAAGAGGGTGACGGATGGTGTCTAACTGTAGGCCCTATAGTGTTAAAACGGTTTATCGAGCTGAGTGAGTTCACAGTTTGTTGGGGGGCCCAGAGTTCTACCGCAAAGGCATAAATGCGTTCCCATGAGATGGCAGAAATGTATAGACAATGCACAATGAGGGTGAATACTTTCGATTAAATAAATATATTTTACCTAGATTTATTTGTATGTACATCTATCTTTATACACTTCTGGACACATCTATTGGCCCACCTTAGAGTTTAGGTTTCGATGGCCCCTACCGAAATATGATTGCTAGATTGAACAAAAACTGTTGATGCAGTTTTAAACCTGATACATTTTACCATCTTTTTCGATCGTATTGTTTTAAATTTGAATTCAGAATACCATACGACATGGAGCTACGCCTAACAAGTCGGATATGCGCCTTGTTAAAGGCAATTGATTTTTGAATAAAAAACATGTTTTATCAAATAAAGGTTTAATTTAATAACGCGTGTTGCCTCCATGGGCATCTACCACAGCTCTCATACGATTAGGCATAGAGTTTATCAACCGCTCTATGAAATTTTGAGGGATCATCTCCCATTCCTCTTCTATGGCAGTTTTCAACTCCTGCATCGTCTGGGCAACTGGCTGACGAGCCCTAACACGTCTTTTTAGCTCGTCCCACATGTGCTCAATGGGGTTCATGTCTGGGCTTCTGGCTGGCCAGTCCATAACTGTGATGTTCACATCCCGAAGATATTCCCTGACGATGCCGGCCGCATGGGCTCTTGCATTATCATGCATAAAAAGGAAATTTGGGCCCACATAGTCCGCGTATGGTATCACGTGAGGTTCTAAGCACTCACGAATGTACCTTTCAGCATTTAATGTTGGCAGCCGTGGTCCTGTAACAACCTCAAGTTGAGTTTTGCCGCTCGCGGATATACCGCCCCAGACAGTCCATGAGCCACCGCCATAAGCAACCCTCTCTTCAAAGCAGCATTGTGCGAAACTCCCTCCCTTACGTCGGCAGACCTTCTTCCTTCCATCATTGCCATGTAACACAATTTTAGACTCATCAGAAAAGAGTACACGGCTCCAATCTTGCTGTGTCCAATTTAAATGACTGCGTGCGAAATGAAGGCGCGCTGTTCGGTGGGCTCGCGTTAGTTTGGGGCCATTAGCTGGCTTGTGTGGTACCATATCGCGTTCTTTTAACCTTCTCCGAACAGTTCGAGCGCTCACAGATACTCCGTGGAAGTCGCGAAGTTGGTTTTGTATCTCAATGGAGGTAAGGTGACGGTTTCTCAAGCTGGTCGTCACGATGAATCGATCCTGCCTTTCAGTTGTGACCCGAGATCGTGGCCTTCCTTGGCGACGAACAAAGCCGCCAGTCTCTAGGTACCTCCGATAAACATTTCGGACCGCAGATCGACTTAAATTAAGTTGAGCACTCACGTTTCTTTGGCTGTGTCCGGCCTGAATAAGTGCCACAGCTTGGGCGGTGACTTCAGGTGAAGTATCCATAGATTATTGATAGAACCTCACCTTAATGTTAAGAATAAGTAATGTTTGTTGCAAAACCAAAGATATCAATCACTTTTTCATGAATTAAATCCAAGTAAACCAATAAAACCAAGTTTTCTTAGTATTTGATTGTTTCATATCAACAAACAGGCTCCAAATTGTCTTTTGTTTCTTTAAATTCTGTGTTCGAAATTCAAAAAAAGACTATTGAATGAAATTGTGAATGTGCCAGGTTCAAAACTGCATAAAAACTTTTTGCTCGACCTAATATAAAATTTTAGCTAGGACCAAACGAAACTGAAAATACAAGGTGGGCCAAAAGATGTGTCCAGAAGTGTATTAGGTCTTTACCTATGAAATTGCCGTTCTGCAGTACTGGCCATTTCAAATCAAAATAATTATTGTTTGGCTAAGAATTCTAATTTCAAATTAATTTTATTTTAAAAACATGGATTTTTTTTTCCAAAAGTAGTCATTTGTTTATTGATTAGTGTTACATTTTCATCGCATTTCAATCTTTTTCGTCATCATGGATACGTTAAAAATTCGAGTAATTATGGAATATGAGTACCGTCGTGGCAGCAACGCGGCACAAGCGGCACGCAACATCAACGACGTTAACGGAGCTAACACTACAAACCAACGCACCACTTGTTATTGGTTTGCTCGCTTCCGTTCTGGAAATTTCGACCTGAAAAATGAACCTCGCGGTCGTCCGAAGACTTTAGCAGCAGCTTTCGACGTTAGCGTCAAAACAATATTGGTCCATTTGCGTCAAATTGGCAAGGTAAAAAAGCTTGACAAATGGGTGCCCCACGAACTCAATGATCGCCAGCGCGAAGTACGCGTCGAGACGTGCCTTGCACTGCTCAACAGACACACAAATGAAGGAATTTTGAACCGCATTGTTACCTGCGATGAGAAATGGATTCTGTTTGATAACCGCAAGCGCTCAGCAAGTTGGTTGGATCCTGGTTCAGCACCTAAACAATGCCCTAAACGAAAACTTACCCCTAGAAAAGTGATGGTCACTGTTTAGTGGTCTAGCGCCGGTATGATTCTTCACAGCTTCTTACCAAACGGGGTGAGCATTACTTCAGATGTGTACTGTGAAGAACTGAACACAATGATGGAGAAGCTGGCACATCTCCAACCAGCATTGGTCAATCGCTCGTCTCCGCTGCTCCTGCACGACAACGCGCGACCTCATACTGCACAGCTGACGGTCTCCAAGTTGCAAGAACTGGGGTTGGAAGCTCTCCGTCATCCGCCCTACTCACCAGACCTTGCGCCTACAGACTACTACTTTTTCCAGAATTTGGATAACTTCTTGGCGGGAAAAAAATTCAATACCCGAGAGGCAGTACAAAATGCCTTTGAAGAATTTGTTGCCTCCCGTCCAGCTGATTTCTTTAAGAAGGGCATCAATAAACTGCCACTGCGTTGGCAAAGATGCATTGATTGCATGGGTGATTACTTCGATTAATACAAATAAAAAATGCATGAATAAAATTCGTTTAAATTTTTTCATACAAAACGGCAATTTCATAGGTAAAGACCTATTAAATAAAAAGAGAAGTCCTGACTGACTGACTGACTGATTGACTGACTCATCAACGGCCAGCCCAAACCCTTGGACCTAGAAAGCTGAAATTTTGCACAGAGATTTCCGTTATAATGTAGACAAGGAATGAGGAATTCCTGGTAGCACGTTCCCCTGGGATATTTTCCGACATCAAAGCGGGCGAAGCCGCGCGGGAAGTGCTAGTAATATATAAACTAACAGATTTAAATTAATAATGTATACATGGTATATAAAAAAGAAGAGGAAAGGATCACAGGGCATCAAAAAATTCGTCCGCATCGCTGTCAACAGGAAAAGTGCCCAAAGGGCTGGCAGCATTGCCACGTTGTATGGCAATGATGATTCTTTGGTCAAAAAATAGGCCAGACCTCTGGTAATGTCACGAGGAGTCGACCAACCGCTTAGCGATGTCTTGAAAAACCAAGTGGGCAATCGGACCCCATGGCCCTAGTGTTTTAACCCCAAATTGCTCGAAAATATAACCCTCAAAAATATAACTCCCAAAAATATAACTCCCAAAAATATTTGAACATTTCCCACATCCAGTAGGCGGGCACGCTCAGCATTGGTATTGGTGGACGTATTGATAAGATTATTCCTTGCCAACCTGCAGAGCGGCTAAAAAAATTGTGGTAGATGTTTCGTAGAAGAGAGAGAGCCTGCAACACATAGTAAAATATTTTTCGTAATTATACGAAACACACTTGTTGGTGTAGATGAATTTTAACAAGTTTGCGGCGCTCGTATGCCAAAACTTACAAAAAAAATGTGATTACATAAACTGAAGGAAATTTTTTCTAATATAATTTTGTATGCTAATGTTTAAATGAGTCAGAAAGGAGATATTGTCAATAAACTGCTATTAGGCGCACTTTTTACAATATGGCGACGCGGGCGGCAAAGATACGAGGTGGCAAAATGAAAATTCGAAGAAAGAAATTCGTCGAACTCAATAAAATCACCAATTTTTAAAACTCCTGGAAAACTTTCCAAGTAAAACTACCAAATGACAGGACTATCTACAAAAAGTATGCACAAAATTAATTATAAAACGTTTTTGTTCACTGTACAGTTTAATGGAAATGACTGATAATAAAAGTCTATCATTTTTTGCTACTAGGTACAACACGAGCTCAAGCATACTGGTGTAGATATAGGTACTTACAAAAAAAAAAACTTATTCAATCAAAGAGGAAATTATGTTGGTAAATATGAGCCAGGAAATAGAAAAATAGGTGCTGGCTTAGGAAACATATCGCATGACAGGTTGGAAATGATGATCATTGCATGTTCTTCCGCAAGTTTTTCGTCGATAAACTTGGGAACCTATTTCTGAGCACTTAATTGTTTTTACCGCAATCTAAACCACACCTTTTAATTATGTACACCTCATTCACAAGACTCGAATATGTCTCAGAAACATAAAATTTGCGATGGAGTTGTTCGTAACACATAATAGACAGGACATAATCAAGCCTGTTTGTCCTTGACGACTAGTATATTTACTACCTTCAATTCAAATAAGTTACCGTAGTACTTACGAGTACTTCAATCTACAAGGCTAATCCGCTCTCCGATGTTGGTCAACAATCCTAAAATTGTTACAAATATTATTATGTAGAGCTTTTTCTTACGCCTAGTCTTTGCGACTTTTTGAAGAAAAAAACTTTTTTACAAAAAAATACAACCGACTTCCAAAAACAACACTACAAAGTGAAAAATAACTTTAATTTCGGAAGTCGGTGTCTAGTTAAATGTTATTTCGTTTTTTGCCACCGACTTCCGAAATTAAAGTTATTTTTCACTTTGTAGTGTGGTTTTTGGAAGTCGGTTGTATTTTTTTGTAAAAAAGTTTTTATTTTTCACTTTTTTGTTGTGTACCTACCCCACACAAATTCTAATACCACTACCTGCAAAACAAACTAGAACATCATCCATATAAAAGTGTGGAAAAATACGTATTATTGAAGCTAACTCAAAAACTACCGAAGCAAAGTTAATCAATTTTATATGGGACCAACTGTGATGGTTGGTTGGTTGATGGTTCCGACGAATTGAGAACCTCCTCTTTTTTGAAGTCGGTTAAAAAACAGGGCCACAGGTTCTCATAAACATCTTCAAATAGGTACGATTTAGAAAAGAAACGTTTACACTGTGGGGTTGATTTTGAAAAAAATCTTCTCTTTATGGAAACCCTAGTTCAGCTTTCGGATTATTAAAAGGACATTGTGCATAAACATTTCATCGGAACTTTAATGTCTTAAAAGACGTCGTGCATAATAATTTCGGGCTCAGTGACAAACCTTGCGCAAGGCTTATCATGGCTGCCACTGATAAATAAAGAATAAGGGCCTGCTTCACCACCTAAGATAAGTTCCTATTAACTTGGCAGATAATTTCATACAAATTCTGTTCCATTTCTGAATATATTCGGTAAGTAGTGGCTATAGGACATTGAGAAATAGGCTCTAAGAATAATTATTTATTTGCTGAAAAAACACATTTTACGGGATGTAAAAAAAGTGGTTTCATTTACCTAGTATCGGGTCCGAAATCCGAAAATAAGCCAACGAAAAAAACACCGGCCATGTGCGTGTCGGACCACGCACAATGAAAGGTTCCGTAGTTGAAAAGAATTTATCCCAAAACAAATTTAACATCCCAAAAAACTTTTTGATGTGATTTAATTACAAATTAACAATTTGCGGACATTTTCCTTTCTTGTGCTGTGACACCTTGCTTCTTGCCAAACATTATTCTAGATCAACAGCAAGTACCCTGTATTAGGTTTTGATTTACTTGCGAGTATCGGACGCATAAATGACCGTATTTTTTTATTGCGTTGACTTGAAGCTTGATTTTTTTAGAACTACAAGGGACCATAAGCCTTCGTATTTGATATTAATTTCAACTTGATACCTCCACGCGTTTCTGAGAAAATGGCCGGTCGTGACAGACTGACAGAAAAACGGACAACGAAGTGATCCTATAAGGATTCCGTTTTTTCCTTTTGAGGCAAGGAACCCTAAAAATGATTAGGAGGAATTCCCTGACCAGGGTAATATTTTTTTTTTCACTGGCTGGTCACTGGGTTTTGGGCCCAACTTTGTATGAAACGTGACTGGTCTCCTTTCCTGCGTCCATCGCATATCTGAATTAAATTGTTGAATGACACAGTAGTAAGTTTGATGAGGTAACTATATATCTATTTCCTGAACATGAGTCTCCTTATATTTATAGGTAGGTACAGCAGGTAGGTACTTCATTGAACTGCGTAAGTACGTAGGTAATAAACTATTCGGTATATTACAGAGGTTCTGTCTCATTATTACTTCTGCTATGCATAATTACGCATAGCAGATCTACAGGTTGGTAGGTACAAAGTGGTTAATGGTTAAGAATACTTATATAATGTGTTTCTAATAGCACTAACATTGGCTTAATAAGTCCTTAGTTAAACGAAAAGGCAATATAGATGGTATCATAAGTGAGTTACGTTATACGGAAAAGAAATCCTGGAAAAATCTAGAAAAACTACACTGCATTTGTTTTAAAATCTTTTTGTTTTGATTGATTCACCAAGAAATATAAAACCGCAAGCGATTTCCCAGCAATTACTTAGTCGCAAAAAACAAGCAAACATTCGCAACAAATTGAGATCCTCCTTTCCGTTTTTCCGAAGTCGGTTAATCATATTCTCATACACCAAAACAAAAACTAGTTACGTACCTGTATGTTGTAGGAGCATTCGGTGATTTTTTCGTTAAATAAGCATTTGCGCGTGCGCTGGTATTATGCAACACCACTGCTCGTGAATAAAAGATTAGGCAAATGTAATATACCTACCTACCTAATAATGAACAATGATGGAACAATATATGATAATAAGATTACGAACTTATGTACTTACCTTAGATATTTAGTTAAATCCAAATATTGGTAAGCCCTGACTAGTGTTTTAACTAACTCTCATATGTCATTGTAGTTTGATTTATTACTAGTTTCGTTGTCATATTTACTTAATACCCCACTGACCCAGACCCCTAAAACTACATAACGGAATGTAGCCCAGTCATTAACAACATCAAACATTGTAACTACGATTATTTTATAACTATGTTGTTAGATCCCCTTGAAAATCTTGTGCTACCCATCCATGATGCTCAGAAAACTGAGAAATTCTGGCACTTGTTTCAGTTTAAATAAAAAATATACCTTAAGGACACGTTTTTAAGTATCTTTGTTCATATTTTTGTGAAGCAAACTAAATTTGCTACAATCTGAGCTGAAACCAAGCATTCTAGGTCTATTGGTTGTGAAGATACAGCTATACTCAAAGATGGGCATTTTTCAAAATGTGGAAAACTATCGATAGGGTCATTTGGCAAGACAACGTACCGGCTGAACTAATGGTCCTAGAGAAGAAAAGTCATCAGAACAATCGATGACTGAGCCCTATGATACGAACTGAATTTGAGGGTATCGAGAATTCGAGATACATCAATCTTGAGAAGACGCCGATGCTGATATTTGTACTAATACTGTTGGTTAAAAAACGTCATATTCAATTCAATACTCACACATTTCGACCATGCGTTTGATTGGTTTCGTGTTTTAAGAATTATATGGTAGGTATTTTGTGAATATGGTAGATTGGTTGAAAAACATTCGAGACGAAACGAAAATACAAGTAACCTTTTCCTTCTTCGAGAATACGATGATTTAGAATTTTAATTTATATTCTGCGGTATAGTCTGTAACTCAAACATTCAACTGCCAAAGTCAGACCAGGATAGAAGTCAAGGTTTAGTGACACCGGTAAACGTGTTTTATTATAATAAATACGTTGTGTACAAAGTATTTATCATTAAATTAATTCATAAATAAATCTAAAGTGTTCTCACGGTGCTCGGCTGTTCATCACTTCCTAAGTTACTTCGCTGCAGCTGGCATTCCGCTGTCCATAATCCTGTCTACGTTCAGATGAACATCAGTCCATCTAGCTCAGGAGATTCAATGCTATCCTGTATTGCGGACTGTACTCCAGGATTTGGCAGCTCCAACAGCAAGCAATCCAAGTGAAAAATGATAAGAATCAAATATAAACGTGTGTGCATATTTGCGTCTCTTTTTTTAATGATCGCATTGTTTATAGTGAAGTGGAAAAAACAGGAAGACGACGAAGACTATGTTTTTTATGACGTAAGCACTGACTTACTTTATCTAACTTGATACTTACGTACCTACAGCTTTTACTTATGTGGTTGGGGTCTGTCTTTCCGTCTGTATGACTTATAGGAGCTACGGGCCTCAGCTGGCTAGCTCTATCTGGAATTCGCTCCATGTAAAAAACCGGTTAGACTGAAAGCAGACCCAAATACTTGTAGCTGGGAAAACGCTAGGCAGATGATGATGGGTCTCAGTTGGTACTTCAACGTATAGAAAATTTAGCCGCTCATAAGAGCAGGAGCGCCCGCTTAAAAAAACTAGTCGAGTGTACCACCCGCTGACGTCATTCGGCCCGCTGTGCGCGTTTGTTTACAAACTGCGCTAGCGGCACAGTTTCTACGAATTCTGTAGCTCCTGTTCATTTCTTGGATAGCTTTAGACTAAAACTCTATTATGGTGTGTGTTTCGTTTGAATTTGTTATTGTTTACATTTCTAGAAATGGTTAAAAAGACGAACAAAGACAATTTAGCTTCAGATTTCAAAGAAATGGCTCTAGTAAGAAAAAACAAGCGATAACCTATAATATGTTTTAAGGTTCAAAACGCATGGTGTGTTAATTCTTAACATGAAACATAAATAAACCCACTTACCACAGTATAATTAAACTATTAACTGAGTAAAACACTTTCACACTCGACCGACCGAACAATGACATGACAGAGAAAAAAATATTTTTTAATGTCAGAGACGAGTCTCAGTCAGTATTGACGTATCTTAAATCGTTCGGAAATAGATAACGCATCAAATTAAATGCATAGAATTAGATATTAGTAGTTAATAGTGATGGAACAACGTTAATAATAAAAAAATATTTTCGTGGTATAGAACTCACACCACGTACAATATTAGGTAAAATGACTCCACGGACCCGATTCATACCGCGCTCGCGTGAGTGGGTATTACCAATTATTTGTGTTTAAACATTTTTAATGCTAGTTGTGATGTTGAGTAGGAACTTCATAGTAAACTTGGTCATGCTCCTCTACTCATCTGTTTTCTCTATTGTTCAATAACAATAAAAGCTCATGGTCATGGCTACTTATGTAGGATCATACTCTCGTGTTGAAAATATTTTGATCGCCGTGAATTTTTTACCTGTCGTGGATGTAGGACGGTCATCAATTTGTGTTTCTTAAATGAACACTTTTCGTCAACAAATATTTAATGACGTATGTATCTAGTGAATATTTTTGCATATTTGAATCGACGTATGTGTCTTTAAGTCACAGATTGATTTAATGTTTTTTTCTGGTTTTCTATCGTCCAGCTGGTGGCTATCATCCGCGAGATTATTAATGACTTGTGAATAATTTCCGTTCTTTCATTTTCTCACCTAATAAGTTTTATTTTTAACTCGGCTCTCGTAACTTCCTAGATAGAAGAAGTATATTTTAATACATAATTGGCTTCCGCTAATCACAGTCAGGGCTATATTTATAAGAAATTACCCAATTATTTAAGTAAATAAGTGATGTTATTAAAAGTGTGACGTAGGAATATCCAGTTATAGAATCGCCCTATAATGTTCCCACTGCTGGAACTGGAATCCAGGCCTCCACTCTGTGAGAGGGAGTCGGCTGTAATCCACCACGCGGGCCCAGTGCGAGTTGGTGGATGTCACATTTCTTCGAGTTTTCAGTTCTAGGACATGCCGGTTTCCTCACGATGTTTTCCTTCATCGATTTGAGAGCAGTAGTGATGACATAAATTACACAAAGTAAAGCGCTTGCTTGGGTTGAACCCATGACCATACTCGTATAACTCGTAAGTTGGGGCCGATACCACTGGGCCACCACTGCTCCTTAAATAGAATCATAAATAACGGATAATAATTCCGGTATGAGATTTATAGCAGGTAATAATTAGTGGTTTAAATAGCATGAATTATCTTAAGAAATAATCACGATTCAACGCTAGAGTCTGTTAATTCTGTGTGTCGTTAGTTTGCGTTTTATTTCCTTATAATGTCAATAAGGGCCATCTAATACCAATTTTAATGATTATAATTATGAATATAATTTTAATTATGTGTGCCACCTCGATCTAAACTTTAAAAGTATTAAAAGTATTTTGTATCAAACATAGTCAAAAAACAGCTTGCGGGAATCCACCGCGAGAAATAACCGTTACCAAAGTTGCGCCACAATACCAGCTTTTCCTTTGTTCCAATCCTTTGTATGTGATCCTACTTCCTACCACAGATTACCTGCGGCATTGCGTATCCTTCTCCCTTTTTAAAAGATCGCTTTTAGCAATACGACCGCTCATTGTGTCACCCTTTGTAAAAAATCTACTTTTATATAATCTATATCTATATAAATAAAAAGTGAAGTCCCGACTGACTGACTGACTCATCAACGCCCAGCCCAAACCCTTGGACCTAGAAAGCTGAAATTTTGCACAGAGGTTCCCTTTATAATGTAGACAAGGAATAAGGAAGGAATTCCCGGTAGTACGTTCCCGTGGGATGTTTTCGGACATTCACGCGGGCGAAGCCGCTGGCTAAAGCTAGTAATATATAAAGAGATTGATCTATCTATCTTTTTTGTATGTTTAAAATATTCCTTAATATGTGCTTATAATGTAATAAAAATACTGTCATTTGTAGTCCGTGCCAACACCCCGTGTCTGCATCATCGGTGCTGGCTACTCCGGTCTGGGCACCGCCCGGTACATGAAAGAATATGGAGTCAACTTCACAGTCTTTGAGGCCTCCCGGTTCATCGGAGGCACCTGGAGGTTCGACCCTCACGTTGGCGTTGACGAGGATGGATTGCCCCTCTTCACTAGCATGTATAAAAACTTGAGGTATGCACATATTTTCCTTCTTTATACAGGATACTCAAACGTGCTCAGTAAAACCTTTTTTGGCATATGACTATCAATGGCAGTGTTCTTGAAAGTGCGTCCTGATAAGTATCCTTATGAGGTGTGGCCTTAAAAAGGTGGAGGTTAAGCAATGACACATTGAAATACATAAGTCAAATATTTACTGTATTCAGTTAGCGTCATCCTTCCTTTATGCCCAGTTTCCAAGGTTTTTAAACGGAGTTTATCCATTTGATAGTGATTATTGGCTCGATATCGTGTTTCTGAACATGCCGAATAAGGAAGAATTTAGTTTAAAAGTCGAGTGAATTACTATCGAAGGTTTATCTGAGGACCTTAAAAACTGGGCACAAGGTAAATAATTTTGTCGAATCAATAGCTATTGAGTTTAAACTCCGTTTATAAGAATTCTGTAGAAACCGGGCTCAGGTATATTTACTTAGCCTTTTCCAGTGTTTGGTTACGAAAAGGAACTTGTAGTTATTTTGCTTGCAATGCAATGGTTGATAATTTGCCTCTGAATAGATTTACCTACCTTGTTCTCACACAGAACAACGTGATCGTTAGTGCAAGAAGCTGCATACCTTATCATAATCTGGTCTCGAAGTTTTGCAGCGAATACGCTAAGGACACAACAATACATGATTGCACTGTTTGCGAAACCGAGAGAAACCGCGGATATTAGATAATTGGCCTTTTTGGAAGAGAACCGGTCCATTATGAGATAAAATCGCTGTGACCAATATGAGGACCAGTTTCGTGTGGATTTAACGAGATAATGTTTCCATTGATATTCATACGTCAGTGGTGGATTTTCTTGTTTTTATTCCGCAAAAGCACGAAAATTTTACCATAGAATTTTAATTACAATAATAAAATAATACTATTAATAGTAATTTCAATACGATACAGAACTATTGTTAATACATAATTAAAAGTAAGGTCGCTTTTGTTTCTAAATGCATGGGTAGGTGTTAAATTTAATGAGAATAGTATAAAGTGATAAAATAAATTAACGAGCATTCAGTCCATTGAGTTACAAGGTAAAGGTAATGAACAGAGTAATATTACAGTCCAAATAGCACGTTCTTCTTAATTAGACTGCAATGTTATCTGCATGATTATGGTTCTTTTGTAGGTAGGTAGTAAGTAGCATCACGGTTTCTGGATCATACATACTGTCCAGAAACCATGGTGAACACGAACCATAGCCAAGTAAACTAAAAGAAAAACGGTTGTTACAATTTTGTCCCAAAGCTTTTTGGACTTTTTAGGGCTCCATATCTCAAAAGGAAAAACGGAACCCTTATAGGATCACTTCGCTGTCTGTCTGTCTGTCAGTTGACAGACTGACAAACGTGATACCTCCACGCGTTCTAGAACTCGTGGAGGTATCAAGTTGAAATTAATATGCAATACGTAGGTATGTCCCTTGGAGTTCTAAAAAAAAATGAAGCTTTTAAGTCAACGCAGTAAAAAAAATACGGCCGGTATTTTGACACTCGTAATAAGTAAATGAAAACCTGTAGGGTACTTCCCGTTGACCTAGAATTATTAAATTTAGCAAGAAGCAAGCTCTCACAGCATTAGTAAAGGAAAAAGTCCGACAATTGTTGATTTGTAATTTTATCAGATAAAAAAAAAATTTTTTTGGTATTACAATGTTATGTTTGTTTTTGGTATAAGTTCCTCTCTACTACGGAACCCTTCATTGTACGTGGTCCGACACGCCTTTGGCCGGTTTTCTAACATGGGTACAATTTCATGTAGCCATTACCAAAAGCTTCACGGACCATATCCTATATTGGAGTGGCTTCTGGATATACCAATATGTTTAATATAAGATTCTTTAAACCCATTATTACAAAACGAGGTTTTTCTTCTATTAAGGTTTAAACCATCGAGCCAGTTTTTGTAATAAGAACCTAGCTGTGATAGAAATACAGTTCTTGATACAAAACTGACAACTTAATGTGTACGAATAAAGTTCGAAATTCAAAAAAGGGTCCATGGTTTAAACCTGGGTTTGAACCTTGTTTTATAATAAGATGGATAATGTGTTTTAGAAAGACTCAGGACATGACTCTATCACCCAATCTTAACATCGATTACATCTTTTTGTGAAATGAAAAAAAAAAAACAAGTTTTAAAGATTACTCGAAACAACTTAGGTATCCATATATCCAGAAAGCTTTTAAGTATTTTATAAAGCTCAAAGAGTCACTCGATACTATTTAGGTACGTGTGTGTAAGTGAACAACATATGTTTCAGAACAAACACTCCGCGCCAGACGATGGAGTATTCCGGGTTCCCGTTCCCCGAGGGCACGCCCTCGTATCCTACGGGACCCTGCTTCTACAAGTACTTGCAGTACTTCGCCAAATATTTTGAACTCATGAACAATATTCAAGTAAGTTAGCTTTCTCTGAAACAGATTTTACGGACATTTTGCGTGATGAGATTTGGCTATAGACAATATTTTTTTCTTCAATATTTAGTTCCACTACATATGTTTACCTATAACTACTTATAACTCACACAAATAAGGCACAGAAAGGCTCTTTATGGACGCTGTTACAAATGGGTAGTCAAATCATTACTTTTTTACACAAAAGTATGTTTATTAAATAAAATGCTTTACATTCTTAAAATGATTTTGGGCCAAATTGTTGATAGATGTGCATGGTACGATTCTGAACTATAAATATAATTTTAGATAGGTACAGTTTCTCAATAAATGTACCGGAGTGAAAATTTTTACTTCGGTACATTTATTGAGAAAAAGTATCTATTTAAAACTTAGAGTATATACTCCTAATTACAGTGGTCGTAATTATATACTCTAAGATTTAAAATTATATTTATAGTTCAGAATCGTACCGTGCGCATCTATCAACAATTTGGCCAAAAAACATTTTAAGAATGTAAAGCATTTTATTTAATAAACATACTTTTGTGTAAAAAAGTAATGATTTGACTACCCATTTGTAACAGCGTCCTTAATCAATATTATTTTGGGGTGTGTGTCATTGCTTTTCTAATTTTTCTAATACCTACATAAATTGTGTCAAAATTTGCTATTCCTAAACTAGTATAAGCTTCTAGTTGTTGGGAAACGGATCTTTCACACGTTAATATCAAAATTACAAGGCAAGATGTTTACTGTAGGTATTGAGTGGTCTTAGAACGTTTAATACCTCAGCTAACGTTACGATTGAACGTTCGACCATTAAGTAGTACTCGTATGGCGAGAATCTAGTCGATTGCATCGTATTAATGTCACAATATTGATAATCTATGTGCCAGTCTAATAAACCTGCCATAATCGTTCCTTGAAAATATGGCCTCACTAAGGAAACAGTATTGGCACGTGATGATATGAGGTATAAACACGAATAAGATGGATATTAAGACACTAAAGGTAAATAGATATACCTGTAATGAAGAAATGCGATATGATATGCTATAATGTAATATTAGAGCCAACAGGAGAACGAATTTTTTTGTAAACTTCTGCAATGTTAAAATTGAGATAACTACTTGACATTTGGATGAAAATATAACCTAGTAACTTATAGTGTATTTATTTATTAAAACTTTATGCACAAGTAAAAAAAAATACCGTACAAAGGCGCACTTAATGCCTGAGGCATTTTCTACCAGTCAACCTTAGCGCTCCTGCACACGATGCCGCCACCGCGCCGTCGCCGCGCCGACGCCGCACAACTACACTGTACATACGAGTCGCGCGAAGACCGCCACCGCGCCGCCGCCGCGCCGCCACCGCGCGCGGTCCCAGTTATTTCATTATCCTGATTCATTCCATTGCCGGCCGCGTATGAACATGCACGTGATAACTTTTTAAGAAATTATCATGGAAAGTTTTGTTTTGGACCGCGCGCGGTGGCGGCGCGGCGGCGGCGCGGTGGCGGTCTTCGCGCGACTCGTATGTACAGTGTAGTTGTGCGGCGTCGGCGCGGCGACGGCGCGGTGGCGGCATCGTGTGCAGGAGCGCTTAGGGTGATGCAGAGAGAAAACATGGCAGGTGCAGCATAAGGGATAGATAACTCGAAAAAGAATAAATACTAATAAATAAATACATGCATACATACATACTCGTATAAACAGAATAAACTTTGTCAGGAGAAATAACGATAGGTAGAGGAGAATATTCCGTGCCTCGGAAAGCACGTTAAGCCGTTGGTCCCGGCTGTCATTCGTGGATCTTTGACAGTCGTTACGGGTCGTCAGAAGCCCGAAAGTCTGACAACCAGTCTTACCAAGGGGTATCGTATTACCCAGTTACTGGGTTGTGGATGACAGATAGGCAGTCGCTCCATGTAAAATATTGGTATTCAGCTGCATCCGGTTAGACTGGAAGCCGACCCCAACATAGTTGGGAAAAGGCTAGGCAGAATGAACGAGATATCAAATAGAAGTCAAATCGCACCTCTTTGCACCTCGTGACAATTTTATAATCAATTCAATTCGTGTTCGTTAATATTGTGTAATTATAGTGAGAGAATGTTGTAAGGTGTGATGTTGGGAATAATTTCCATTCAGCTGGCATTAGGGTCACTTGAGACTTGGGACAGGTTTCGCATACACAATATTGAGATGTTCTTATGAAATTCAACCTTTAGTACACCTGCGTATTTTATAAATAGTCTTCTAATAAACGATTCGAACATTGATGATTGGACACTAGGTTTTAGTAACATTTTTGCTTACATATGCGCAGCAATTGCACATTATTTAATTAAACGTACTGATGGTGGAGTCTGCTAAAAAAACTCCAAGCTTTCACGAGAAAACAGATACGATACCTCATGAATTCATGATTAATGCTGCCTTATTAGGCCTGCTTGTAAAAGTAATAAGTCACGGCATAATAAAATCCTTTTCTTTCCTCTTTGCATCTTATGGTCAGGCCAGTGAGCTCGTTACGGCTGTGAAGTCAGAACCTGGTTGGAAAAACAACTACTTAAAATCGCGTAGTTTTGGCTATCCGCGTGAAGATTGATATATTAAATAACAAGAGCCTGTGTTTAAAAGTGCTGATGTTATAATCATATACTCGTAGAACAACGCAGTGAGAGATTAAAAAGAAAAGAGAAATCTTTTGTTGGCTAACTAATGTCAAAGCCTTGCATAACTCCAATCTTGTGAATGAAGGCTGCGTGCAGCGGTCATAAGGAACTAAAGTTATGACTGTGTGTACTCTTACTTGAACTTAGGTAACATAAGCATTATGTGGGACACTTAACACTTAACATTAAAAATGTGATGTGTGAACCTTGTAATAAATGTAACACAAGTACAAGGTTTACGTGTAGGTAATTTTTATTTGTGATAAACAATGTAGTTGATAGAGTGTTATTAAGAACGTTTAATTGAACCTGATTTGCAAACGTGCTTTGTAACTGTCGATGATTCTCACAAGAGTCATAATTTTCTTTTGAATGAGTATACATAATCATAACAGATTGCATGATAATGAAAAGACGAGGAAGATAAACGACCGATCACAGAGCCCATGCTACCTCAGCTTTTTATCTCGCTCGCACGATACTGCTCGCGGACTGAGTGAGAGCGGGACTGATGCGGTGCTGGGCGCCGATAGTTAAGTTTAGGTAATTATTTTTTACTGTGAAAATAATGGTAACTTGAAAAAAAAAAAAAAACATAAGACCTGCTTTGTAGTTAGTTCAGTTAATATGCAAAGTTTCATGATTTAATTTGCAGTAAGTATTTTTGAATACAAGCAGTTTATTGTTCGGTTTGGAGGTAACTTTGGAATTTTTTTTCATCGAGAAAATTTTATGGAATCGTGTTTTCGTCAAACATTAATCTCAACTTTACTATATATTTATTTCAAAATGAATGCTGCATTATTTTCAACATAACGGAGGATCATGCTAACGATTTGAGGTAGCTGGCTCTTAAATAATCGCGGAATAAAATCAGGATGTACGGCTACGGTTGTAAACAATTTGCTCATTGCCAATTGTCAGCTGAATGACGTGACGAGAAACCTGTATAGGTACCTACATGATGTTTTATTTGTTGTTTATCGTTCACACCGTGGTTTCATGAATAATTCATTGATTTTCATAGATATGGTAGGACATGCCAGGATGAATACTAAGGGAACGTGGGATAGGTATCCCGTGAGACAAGTGTCGTTACGTTTAATTCTATTCTATTGTTTTACCTCACGTATCGTTTGATTTGTTATTTTTTTCAGATTCAATAAGAATTATTTTTAAACACCGGAGTATCTTTACTATAATATTATGTAATTATATTATGTGCTATAATTAATTGGCTTTTTTTGGTCTACCTTAGCACCAAATAGCCCAAATGCTGATTTACTCACAGTCGAATGGGTTGAGGTATACATTTTTCTTCTGAATTCCTCACCAATCAAAAATATATTTCCACCGTATCCTTTTACACGAAAAAAAAAAGAATGTAGATGCCCAGATATACTCTTTCACAAGGCGTAGGTACTAGCAATGACTATTCTAAAAAAGTCTACCTCTTCAATTTCAGTTACAAAGTTTTGTGACGCTTGTCAGATGGTCAAACGACCACTGGGAGCTGACGTACACGAAGACTGACACTAAGGAGACAGTGACAGAGGTGTGCGACTTCATGGTCATCGCCAGTGGGGAGTTTAGCAGCCCTGCCATACCTGAAATCGAACAGCTGAATACATTCAAAGGTAAAAATGGTGTGTAAAGTGAAGACTGGATGGATGTGGTTCCTTTTATGTAGATTGAATGGATATGTACAATTAAATTATTTAGAAGAGTTTGTGTGCGCTATCTAAAAGCTCTGACTTTGAAGGTACTGACCGAAACTGAAGCCAACTGCAATATTTGTCGCTTGAGCGTTGTAGGATTTGTAGGTATAGTTTTAACGGAGCCTACTTTACAAACAATGCACTGTTACGTTTCATTCCGAAATTTTGCTTGATATATGCACGCAAACATATATCAGTAACGTTTTATCTAAATTCATTATCCTGCGACTAGGTTTCCATCCATTCTTATATTAATAAATATTGTTCCTAGATAGGCAATACAACTGTGTGTTATCGCATTCTTTCGCCTTACGGGATTGACAGGATTCCATGCATTCTATACTTACTTACAATATAGCATTAGTTGTTCCGATATAGCTATATACTTAGTATTTTTAGAAATACTGCATTAAACAGGTACCTAATGACACTATATTTAGACAAAGACAATATGGTAATAATTATACGTAATAAAGTAAATAAGAATGTTGATTTTATTAATTTATTTGTGACGTAATGTGTGCAGCTGCAGTTTAACCACTCATAGGTACCTATAATGAATAAGTACCTGGTCGACCCAGCTCTTCCCGGGTGAAAATAGAGAAAAAGAATTTTCCCAGTTAAGAGACCTAGCTAGATCGATTTTTCGTCCCTGTAAATCCCTAAGTATATTGCAACTTTCATCGAAATCGTTAGAGCCGGTTTCAAGAACGTGATTATCTTACAAATAATATGGTGTTAAAAAATTAACTCTAAAAACTTAAGGAGTGCTTTAGACCATCAAAATGAATAACTTTTATTATGGGACCAACTTTGAAATCGCGAAAAAAATCTGCTATTCCAACATTACGACGAGTCAAGGCTCCTACAAACAGGCGCGACACGCGATATAATCGCGCGCGACACAAAGGGACCGCTCGTCGCGCGACACGCGGTGCGGTTTGAAGGAGCTTTTATGCGAACATAAAAATGTAGGCAACAGATGATTTTTTTTTTTCGCGATTTCAAAGTTGGTCCCATAGTAAAAGTTATTCAGTTCGATGGTCTAAAGTACTTCTTGAAGTTTTTACAGTTATTTTTTTAACACTTTAAACATATAATATATACCTATATACAGGGTGGTCCAAATAGTGACGTTAAAAAAATAAATCTGAATTCCTCATACACAGGGTATTCGAAAATACCCCATGTATGTTCCGCAATTTTTTGTAGTTTTCGTGTTACATAATTTTGTTTTTGTAATTGTTTACAGTTTACTGCTGGCGGAGCTTCAAAAATTCATATCTTTTTTTGCAGTAGGTATTTTTAATATTTTTTTTTGTGACACTGGCATCTTGAATGTTACTTTCATGTCACAAAAAAAATCTGAAAAATGCACACTACAAAAAAAAGATATGAATTTTTGAAGACCCACTGGCAGAAACAATTACAAAAATAAACATCATAAAAATTAAATTATTGGTTTATAACCATTTATTTGAGGCACCCTGCGAAGTTTGAGGAAAAATCGTCTTTTAGATAGTAGGAACCTAGAGTAAGCAAAAAAAACCGGCCAAGTGCGTGTCGGACCACGCACAATGAAGGGTTCTGAATTTGAAAAGAATTTAATCCCAAAAATAAACTTAACATATAATAAAATATGTTCTCCCATGCATTGATATAATTATGTCACGGTCAGTTCTCCAACTGCAAATTTAAGTTTGTTATCTAAAAAAAAAAGTATTTTTATGTGATAAAATTACAAATTAACAATTTTCGGACTGTTTCCTTTTCTTGTGCTGTGAGACCTTGCTTCTTGCAAACTTTTATAATTCTAGATCAACTGTAAATGTTTTGATTTATTTGCGAGTATCAAAATATGTCGCATAAATGGCCTTATTTTTTATTGCGAACACTAAGTCAACACTTAGGAGCTTGATTTTTTTAGAGCTCTAAGGGACCATATGCCTACGTATTTGATATTAATTTTAACTTGATACCTCTACGCGTTCCTGAGAAAAAGGGTCTTGACAGACAGACGGACAACGAAGTGATCCTATAAGGGTTCCGTTTTTTCCGTTTGAGGTACGGAACCCTAAAAATGACCAAAACCTTTTGTTTTGCTTAAGCTAGGTATTTAGGCAATTTTCTTGTTATTAAAACCTTGAAAATTACACTTTTATATTGACGAAGAATTCTCCACCTCTTTCAAATTTAATTTATTGAATCGTGATCAAGTTAGTTCGTAATTAAGAACGTCCTCCGTCACGAGCCGACTGGCCTCCCATTATTTAGTTTTTTATATAGCTGAACATAATAACCACCCAACTAATACGCTGGATACTAAAATAATTGTAGGTAGTCTCTTTTGTGTTCGTGTATTATTTTCTTTTACTTTGCAAGCTTGTTTTGTTGTCAGTCACGTTTTGTGGCATCAACTTCAAGGATTTTTCATTGTGCTTACCTTATTATTTCAAGTTAAAGTCCCATAACTTTAGAGTTTAAACATAAAGATGGACACATAACATCCCACGTCTCAAAATGTTATGCCTGGTCCATTCATGGTCAGGTTCTATTGTCAAAACCTGACTGTTGGCTTCAATTGCATTGAATTTATGATCATCAATGCAAATTATTCAGTTAATATAAGCAAGCTAAACTTATCACCGTAAACTTGGCCCACCCGATTGTTTGCGGGACGCGGGCGGGGATGCGCTCAAATCGGCTAGTGTGTCGCTTTCCTATAATAACAAAGCTGATAAATTTAATTTCAGGAAAAGTCATCCACAGTCACGATTACAAAGATGCAGAAGCTTTCCGGAATCGGCGAGTGCTCCTAGTCGGCGCAGGCGCATCTGGCCTGGACCTTGCCATGCAACTGTCCAACGTTACTGCCACGCTCTTCCACAGTCATCACCTCAATTACAATCAACCAGAGTTCTCCAAGAACTATGTGAAGAAACCTGACATCGACTCCTTTACTCCGACCGGCGCTTTCTTTGTGGATGGATCCAC
Source organism: Cosmia pyralina (assembly GCA_946251885.1). Taxonomy (NCBI): domain Eukaryota; kingdom Metazoa; phylum Arthropoda; class Insecta; order Lepidoptera; family Noctuidae; genus Cosmia; species Cosmia pyralina. Next base: position 13,218,933 of record OX276360.1, read on the forward strand.
TGAAGAGTTTGATGATGTTATATTCTGTACAGGTAATATTTAAGCTTAATCATTACGACGAAATATTTTAAGAATTATTCTAGCGTCGTCAGGTTATGTGGTCTTAACTATATGACGATTACAGGGCTAGATTTATATTGCGCTATCCAAAGAAGTTTTCCGTTTTGCAAAATCATTGTGATGACAATGTCGTCGAAATTGGATCCTGACAGAGCGCTAAAGCCTTCACACTTTACAAATTTGAAATCTATATTTTACCTACAATTATCTTAATTCTCTAGGTTACAACTACGATCATCCATTCCTTGACAGCAGTTCAGGAGTGACAGCATCAGCGAAGTTTGTACTGCCCCTGTATCAGCACACAGTGAACATCAAACATCCCAGCATGACGTTTGTTGGCGTCTCCAAGAAAGTTATCAACAGGGTCATGGATGCCCAGGTGAGTTCAGCGACGTATCTTCCCTGTACGAAAGTATCTGTTAGGTAACCAACAGTGCTAACAGGCTGCAATAGGAACAAATATTGGAGTTTTCCTCGGAAGTTTTTGTTACTGGCAGAATATGAATGTACAGGGTGTTCGGCGCATGGACCGACACAATTTATTGGGAGATTGTGAGGCTCGTTTGCTAGGTTTCACCCAAAGACTCGCATGTCCTAAGTATTACAGTAATGGAGATATGGTTTTATAGTTTTTTCTTTGAATTACCCAAAATCTCGTCTTTGAATCGTTATATTTTTTTTTGGTTATGTTTGAATAAAAAAAAAAAAATTTTTATTATAGTCTACAATATATTCTTATTCTAAATAAATTAAAAATGAAATTGAAACATAATACCGTAATAAGTCTGTTCTTAAAACACTCCCTAACTGACTTTTATAACTAGTATTTTGACTACATAATGAATTGTTTTCTATGGCATATAGCATACCATTACAAAGACTAAAAAACTTTTTAAAATAAAACTAAGTTCAAAATACCTTTCAGTTTTTTTTTTTATAATGAATTTAGAAGTTCTAATTATTCAAATATTTAAAAATTTTTAAGACTTTGGAAGCACATAGGTCATTTTCTACAAATCAATTAGAATAAATAATAATTTATTTAAAATAAAAATATATTGCAAACTAATCAAAGTTATTTTGTTCTATTACAATCATAAACAAAAAAAATATAATGATTTAAAGGAGAGTTTTCGGGTAATTCAAAGAAAAAAAAATATCTCAATTACCGTCATACTTACGACATTGTAGTCTTAGGATGAAACCTAGCAATTGACCCCCCAATCCCCCAAAAAATTGTGTCGGTCCATGCGCCGAACACCCTGTAGACAACTTTAGCAGAAAATTCTTACATCCTGTAACAATTTACCGTTCTCGTTTTCATGCTTTACGAGCCAAATATTGAAAGTATGTTTATCGAACAGGGCCAGTATGCTGCAGCTCTAGCATCAGGCAAGTTCGAGCTGCCGACCAAGGACGAAATGCTGGAGAATTGGCTGGTACACGTGTATGCACAGCAGAACTTGGGCATGAAGATCGTGGACGTTAATGTTATCAACGACATGGTAATTACATAGACTGATTTTTGTACCGACATTCCTTGTTTAGACAAATCAAAAGCTGCACACAGGATTTTAGCTAAGAGGATGGGGAACATCAGGCAGTTTTTAGATATTGGGCACTTAAATGTTAAGAAGAAGAAGCTTATTACGACTAGTGCAAAGCACTGACTTTACGATCAACATTCCGTTTTCACACAACACTTTATTTCATAGAGGCTTCAAATACTAGAAGTAGAGTAGGAACATGGGTATCTGTGGAATGTAATTTCATATCGGATACAATATACCGCGTTGCAGAGATATTTGGCACTTAAATGTCGAAGTTTATTACCATTAGTGTAAGGACTGACTTTACGATCAACAATCCATTTTCACACAACACTTACTTTCTTCATAGAGAAGCCAAAGACTAGAAGTGCCCGTATACGCACTGTAATATCTATGAATTCCTGTCTCAACAACCCAACCTCCACAACAACAACAACTCAACAACAACAACAACAACAACCAACAACAACAACAACAACTCCAACTCCAACTCCACAACAACCCCAACTCCAACTCCTCAAGATTCTAACATCGATGTCCTTTTTTTCAGGATGTCTATTTTGGTAACCTGACAGCAGAAGCTGATGTTACTCCAGCGCCGCCGGTTTTGACCAAAATCGCTCGTTTTAACGGAAGGAACCGTTTGGAAGACTTGCTGAACTATCGTGATTATGACTACAAAATCATTGACTCACAGAACTACGAGAGAAAGTATACTCCTAGGAAAGAACAGCCTTGTCCTATCGAAATATAAATTGAGTGAGCATTCTCGAAGAATGTGTTAAGGCTGACGCACATTTGGGCGGGCCGCAACGCAACGCAGAAATCCTACGTCACTTTCGTACATTTTTTATGAACCATCGCTCATTACAGGCGGGCCCCACCGGGCTTTTTAGGGTTGCGTAGTCAACAAGGAACCCATATAGTTTCACCATGTCCGTCAGTCTGTCTGTCTGTCCACTGCATAGCTCAGGGACGCTTAGTACTAGAAAGCTGTAATTTGGCATATGCATAGTATTCACGGCAGTAGTAGGTATATTTACATAGGGTGACTGGTAATTAGTGACCGATACTTAAACACATGATTGTGCTTGTGATAACAAACAACTTTTATTAAGGGACTAAACATTAAATCGCGAAAAAAAAATCAGCTGCCCCCTACATTTGACGAGTTATGCAAACATGTGACGAGTGACGAGTTATGCAAGAATGTGGCAGCTGATTTTTTTTCGCTATTTCAGGTTTGGTCCCATACTAAAAGTTGTTTGTTATCATGAGCACAATCATGTGTTTAAGTATCGGTCACTAATTACCAGTCACCCTATATAACGAAGTTAAAAGGAAATTTATCACAGCTAAGTAGGATATACAAGTTAACGAGTAATAGTCGACCAACTTACATTTGCAGTTGGAATGTATGGGAAACATGTTTTTCAACTAAAATGTTAAGATTGTCCGTGGGATAAATTCATGTCACTTACGGAACCCTTCATTGTGCGTGGACCGACACGCACTTGGCCGGTTTTTTGTATTGGGACACAATGCGCTGCGGCCCGATGCTGCTGTAATATGCGCTTGCCTTTAACCTTTTCAATGCGGCGTGATGAAATCTAAAAAGTTTCGTTACGTTTATCTCGTCAAAACAATATACAGCTGATAATTCAAAATCCCCAATCAATTTAATGGCCGGTCCCGTCTGGGAGAGCGATTTTGTTTGTTTATGCCCCGTACACAATGACGGTTTCTGGTAGAAATGAATTATTTCGTCATTAGTAAGTGAAAGGACATTTTGATGGACGATATCTAGATGATAGCATTGAAAGAGTTAACCTACATTGATATTCATATTGGATAAAATTAGCGAGTAACGAAACTTGAAGTTTTCTGAGGAAGAATAAGGAATGTATCGATCTTATTATAAGATCTAATTCTAAATAATGAGATTATTATAACGTAAATTCGTATACGAATGAGAGGATGATGAGAGTGAATTTTGTTGACGAATAAAAATTGATCTTGCCTGTATTGAAATTAGGTAGGAATTTAATTTAAATAAACCGAGTTATTAGTGTAGTATTTTTGTTTATATTCGTTAACGTGACTGTTACCAATAATAACAATTAGGTAAGAATATTATTATTAATTAATAAGTACAAATAAACTACTTATTCCAGTTTTGTTGGTTTTTGTACAATCTTTGTTTGTAAATGAAGTGCATTTGACTAATAATTATTAAATAATTATATTAAATTATCATTAGTGAAAAATTCCTTAACAACTATAAGGTACATTTTGATGTTATTATTTTAAAATAATAAACAGTTGGAAATGCTATTTATCTCTGAATTCTCACCTCTTTAGATATTAAAATAATAATTATCTAATGATTTACACTATACGCGGTAACGCGGCCGTTAAATATGGCTTGTCGAGTTAAGTTCGGCTTTGATAGTCTATTTTTAAAGGTGCCATATTAACACGAGTGTTAAAGCACATAGACCTAAAGTTGAATATTATAAGAAAACCTACAGAACCCGGGGAAATACTTTATGACACTTATATAATTACTAATTAAATTGTGTGATTTGCTAAAGATAAATAACATTGTTTGTTAACATTAATTAATTTATATATCTAAAATCTATAAATAGGTACATACCAGCCTCATTAAATATTAAGGCTCCCGCAGACAGAAGCGACGCGACTCTGATGGAACAATTTCTATGAAAACTTAATTGATATTGTTCCACTGGAGTCGCGTCGCTTCGCGCCTGTCTGCGGGAGGCTTTAGTAATGATCACACAAGTTGTTCATAATGATCTCTCTACGTATAGTCGCCTTAAGAATTTAAACAAATTATGTTAAGGCTTAGCTGTCGCGTTTTAGCATAGCAATAGCGGTCATTGCCCTTTGCCTAATATCTCTCTGTAGGAACCCAAACAATAAACTATGTATGGTTTTTCGTTATTGGAACATGTTGAAGATCACGATAGATATTGATTCAGGAAGTTAAAGGACTTTATTTCAGTTTATGAAATATAAAATGCTAAAAAATGTAGGTGGGTCAATGACCGCTGTTGCCATGCTAAAACGCGACAACTATACCACCATACATGAATACCAGAGGGACAATTACCGTACTTTTAACAACGTTCGCAATCTCATCATAGTCTGTCAGAAATTGTATAGCGTTTACCTAAATTTTTGACTTTTGATTGTCGCTGGCATGAGATTGCGACTTGAATTTGAACGTGTTTAGGTACAGGAATTGGCCATCAGATGTGTAGGTACACATAGATACTTATGTTTAGTCGACCTCTTAATTGTCTTATAACTTTTGACAACAATGAGGGCTTTCTAAAATGCTTTCACTATGTGGCAGCACTGAGACGTCAAAGAGCCTCCATTTTCTTTAGTCGTGACTGGATGATTTCAATTATGGAATCGGCGCTAAAGAAGATTCACTTCACAATGACGTGCAAGTGACATTCACCTTAAGGTGGTAAAGCAATTACGAGGTCAAATATACTTGTATCAATCAGTTTAAATGATTCATAAGGTGGTCACTCTGATCGCCATAGCCGCTTAGATCCACTAGAACCACATACGGTACGGATTTAGATGAAGTCAGATGGCACTGAAAAAAACAACTGACCATGTATGTAACTTCTACAAGCCTCTAATTAGCGTCTCATTATAGATTCAAGCCTCTCCTAACAGCTGGGTCCTCAAGTTTCCTGGTGAACGTCTGGTCATCGATGACGGTGTACTCGTAGTTCCTGTAGGTGTACAAGTTTTCGAGCTTGGCTTCTGTGTCCAGGGCGCGGATCTTGAACATGACGGGAGGGACTCGCTCGATGCCTGACTCTTCCGAGAGCTCGGCGTAGTATTGATCCTGAAAATTCATGTCTTATTTAGTTAGTATACAGATCATAGAAATTTAAAAAACTTCATTCATATAGTCAGATGTACCTAGGTATAGTATATTATTACTGGGAGGTCCATATTTTCTTTAAATCAGTAGAATTAAGGTTAACTAGTAGAAAATGACTTGCTAAAGTTGGAATCATTGACTCTATTCTTCATTTGGATCCTTATTTTTTTTCACTATCTTTCTTCTGTATTTTATTAAAAGTAATAATGCATTGATGAATGTTGTGATGGCCCAGAGGTTAACCTATTGAATCCCGAGTAATGAGACACAATTGATTATCTATTGTGTCTCGCCCCGATATCGCGACCTCGGGACTCAAAGGGTTAAGGCCTCTAATGCACGAAGTCGGATATCTATGCATGAGGTTGTGGTCTTATTCAATTCATTGGTTACGAGCTCGACACCAGCTGATGTCCGCAGCTCCACGTCTAAGGGCGTATTTGGCGAATTTTTTAATTCATATGTAGGTACTTTCTGAGTTTATCTTGGGCATTACTGACATCAGTGAAAGAAAACATGTTTTCTTTCACTGATGTCAGTAATGTACACAATAGATAATCAATTGTGTATACGGAAGCCTAGTGTTAATGCTGTGGACGAACGAGGGGAATGAGGTCAGCGCTGGTTCCGTATCCCTTGCCACCTTCAGTCCTCGTGCCCACAGCAAGAATTATAGTTAATAAGTCTGATATCATCAAGCCGTTTTGAGCAAGCGTGGTGATCAATGCTCGTGCTTTCTTTGTATGAGAAGGGGCCTTTGCCATGCAGTGGGACAATAATAGGCTGGTCATGATCATCTTCTTGCCCTTGTCCCATATTACTTGGGGTCGGCGCAATGCGTTTTCTATTTCCATTCTCCCCTGTCAACAGTCACGCTATCATTCACTCCCTTCTCTTTCCTATCATTCCTCAGACAATTCATCCGTCTTTTTTTTGGCCTTCCTGTGCCTCTCCATCCATCAACATTTATATTCATCACACTTTTAGTCATATACGTTTCCCCCCTTCTCATCACATGCCCATACCAAGCCAAACGATTTCCGTTCACCTTTTCTTCCTGTCACTGGTGCCACTTTCAAACTTCACCTTATATACTCATTTCTTACTTTATCCATTTTCGTCACTCCGAAAACCCTTTCTTATTCTTTGTCTACATTATAAAGGGAACCTCTGTGCAAAATGTCAGCTTTCTAGGTCCAAGAGTTAGGGCTGGGCGTTGATGAGTCAGTCAATCAGTCAGTCAGTCAGGACTTCTCTTTTTATTTATGTAGATAGATAGTAGGCTGGTATTATTATCTTAATAATGTATAGGGCTTTGGCCTGTCTTGGCACTCTGTTATGAAGAATCCAAATAACTAAAAAAAATTAAGAAACCCACCTCCTTTTCAGCAAGTATATGAATGAAGGACATGGGCTTTCCCTTGGAGCGGATGGTGTCTACTCTCTTCTGCCATTCCTGCATCATCTGATCGTGAGGCGGCAGGGTGAATTTGCCTGAGATGATGGCCGTAGCGTAGCGTGCCTGAAATCAACATGTTTTATTAGAAGCAGTTCTAGATTGAGGTTATCATTCGTGCGCTTTTAGCCATCGATGCACTAAGAGGAAAAGTTGATGACTATGGGCCATAGATATGGGTAGACTATATTTCGGGATTGGCCTATTATATTCTAAGTGAAAACTGAAGGCCAATTCTCGTACCTAAAACGTTCAAATTCAAGTCGCAATCAATGCCAGCGACAATCAAATGTCAAAAATGTAAGAGGTAAACAGGGTAAACACTTGGTAAACACTATTAAGTTTTTGACAAATTGAGACTGAGATGAGATTGCGAACATAAGTTAAAAATACGGGAATGCCCCTCTGGTATAAACTGCCGATACTAAGCCGATTGTCTCTCTAGGTTAGGGCTCTCATATTTTATGAGTTGACATAAAAGTTGCATTGCTTTAATGAAAGCGTAGCTGGCTTTAAAAACAAATGAGGTATCGAAAACGTCACAGAAACTGGAAACTACAACACAAAGTTGAAAATGAAGCACCAAAACAATCTTTTTCAAGAAAGGAGTACGGCATTGATGCTTACCTGAGCATCCAAGGCGACCACTAAACACGCTCTGACGACAAGGCCCATGACAATCATGGAGGGCTGGTTGATGTTCACCATGTACCGGTACAGAGGCACCACGCTCTTGGGGTCCAGGGTCAGGCCGCTCGACTCGTCTAGGAACGGATAGTCGTACAGGAAACCTGGGAAAGTGATATGGTATCAGGTTAAGGTTTGGCTATCTTTCATAATAAAGCTGTTTTTTTTGCTAACACTTCCATATGGCGTTGTAGATTTCTAGGAAGTGGTTGCGGACTGGGCAGCCAACTTTTATGGAAACTTATTACATACAATACTATACTCACGCCTTTTTCCCAGATTTTATCAAACCTAGTCACCGAACCAGAACACATCAAAAATTGGCTGAAGCTATGCTTTATTCCTATAAATTATATGTTTTTAGGTAATTTCAGGTTCCGAGGTTACATTTCCACGAAAATACCAAACTACCGTTTGACAAACTATTCGGTGGCCGCCTGCTGTCCTTTCCTTTACGAGTTCTGTATTAAAAATTTTGTGGAATAACTGTGAATGAGTAACAGTTAACCAACCTGTGCAGTAAATAACATCATCAATCTCTTCAAAGGACCCATCCTTGAAAATAACTCCAGTCTCATTGAACTCCTGGATATCATGTTTCCTGTAATACTGCGGGGGGAACGGCGTGGTGAAGTTGATCCTGGAGTGGTGGCTGTGGATGAGGCGACTCGCCACGCCAGCTACGTCCAGTCCAATGTCCATGCCGGAGGGACCGGCTCCCACTACCAGGACACGACGGTTTCTAAATGGGTCTGGCTCTCTGTAGTCGTGACTGTGAATTATTGTGCCTGGAAAGTTATTATTATATTACACAATGAAATTAATTCGTTTAATCTGATCTCTCATACCTGAACTCTGAACATAAGTGTTGCAATTGAATGGCAAATATGTAAAAATGAGGCGATCACGAATTCTAAAAAGGTAATTTTTATTAGAGAAAATGGCTTTTGGATTCTGGTCTCGCCTGATGAGCGCCATCACTCACCGTGCAACGAAGAGATAATTTAAATTCTTTCACTTTACATACATCGTCAAAGTCATCGTCATTATCGTTTAGGTACTCGAAGTCACAGTAATTGCAGCTATACATATAGATAAGAATAAAACTAACTAAGATTACCTTTGAAAAGTTCTTCACCAGGAATATTAGGCATGTTAGGTTTACTGAAGTGTCCGTTCCCAAGTATGATGTAATCATAGTCCTCTTCAAACGTCTCGTTCGTTAACACATGAGTATGTGTGACCCTCCACATGTCGCCTACCCTTCTCACTTGGACTACGTTGTGTAAAAACTGTGGAGAAGAATTTACTAAGTTTTAATAATTTAAGATATTTTTTTAGGGGGAACCTTCAAGAGGCTTTTTATTAAAATTTCCCCGGTGGTCACCATCAGCTGTCCTTCTTCTTTTGGAAACCGCTTAAAGTTTTAGTGTAACGCGCTTTTCACAGTCTCGCGTACGCGCCTCTCCCGTGAGGATGTGTTTGTGACGAACGAAGATTTGAGTTTTTGTAAAAATGTCAACAGTGGTTAAATGCGTTTCCTGTAACGTAGTTATAGATGAACTGTTGTCGTATATCCAAAACAAGATATCAGTGGTTGATGAAGACACGTTAGTGCGGTTATGTACATCTACATTTACAAGTGAAGATATCGAAAAATCGAAAACTTTGCTGTACGAATCGGTTCCTGTGGAGAAGGCCAAAATAAAGAGGAAAAACAAAGGCAAGGAACAACGAGATCTAGTGGACATAATTAATGTTTTTAAGTCGGTGGAGCCGGATCAATTCCCAACTTTTGTAGCTAGGGACTTTGAAAAGCTACCTCCAATACTATTTGACCACCTCGATTGCACAAAACTCCTAAAGGATTTGCTGCGAATTCAGAATGAAGTCAAAGAAATTAAAGAAGTATATGTGACGCAAACACAATTAAATGAATTTAAAACGGGTGTGAGAACGGAGATTTCGAAATTACAGAATGACTCATTACTGCCGGCGCCGGCAGCGTCTGTGTGTAAAGTGAATATGAAACGAGGCGGGTGGCTAATGGAAAGCGGTCCCATTGGATTGTCCTACGTTAATAATTCATCAGTTATTGATGACTGTAATAATAGTATCGATGAGTCTTCGTTACAAATAATAGACAATAACGGACCGTCAGTTAGAAAAATAAAGGAGGTAGACGCAGAAACTTCTGACCGCGGTACTCAGTTAGCTGTGTTGCCGCAGCGAGCGGACGAGTGCGGCCCCTCCCCTCGCGTCACAACCGCCGCCGCAGGCGCCCGCGCTTACGCGGCCGCCGCCGCTGGCTCAACTACTTCGAGGCAGAAGGCCGGTACGTCACCGCAGCGGCGATCAGTCGTGCATACGACAGTGGCACCGACCGCGAATATTGTACATGAGCCGGTGCAAAACAATAAGGATGACGGATGGGAAAAAGTTTCATACCACAGAAAGCGTAATCTAAGCTACCGATACCTGGGCACCGCTGGTACCGCCAGGGAGAACGAAGGGAAGTTCAAAGCTGCAATAAAAACAGTGCCAATCTTCATTACTAGAGTGCATAAAGACACGACGGAGAAAGATATTGCTGATTATGTATATCATAAAACGGGCGAGATGATCACGCTTGAAAGTATAACGTTCAAATATCCTAAAGAACATAGCGCATACAAATTCTTTGTTTCGGAAACTAAAATGGAGAAGTTTCTTGATGACAAACTATGGCCCGAGGGAATTATTTTCAGGAGATTCGTAAATTTTAAAAAGAGAAATTACTCGAAGGGTACAAACAGCGGTACTGTGAACGGTGCAAAATAAATATTAATGTATAACATATTAAGCTACAATTGTAAGAGTATAAAACGCTCGGTGGAGTGTGTCAGGCAACTATGTATCACGTCAGACATAGTTGCCTTGCAAGAAACGTGGTTGCTGCCCCATGATATATCGTTCCTGAGCGAAATTGACGCTGAGTTTGGGTGCGCCGGGACGTCGGCGGTGGACACCACGGCCGGCATGCTACGAGGACGGCCCTACGGCGGAGTTGCACTGCTGTGGCGGAAAAGTGTTTTTGATAACGTTTCGGTAGTACAGTGCGATAACCCGCGAGTGTGTGCCATTAAAGTATGCATGAAATCAAGGTCATTTCTAGTGTTCAGTGTATACATGCCGACGGATAATAGTGCGAACTTAACGGATTTTACGAGCTGCCTCAGCCTGGTGAGTGCTATAATCAATGATAACGATATCGAAACTGCTTTTATACTCGGAGACTTTAATTCGCATCCAAATGAACAATTTTATAATGAATTGGTTTCTTTTTGTCGGGAATCTCAGTTATTATGTGCGGATGTTGAACTGTTAGGAGTGAACTCTGACACTTACACTTTTATAAGCGATGCGAACGGCTCGAGACGTTGGCTAGATCACTGTGTTGCTACGAAAGCAGCCATGTGCACTATTATTAATGTAAATGTTAAATATGATGTACTTTGGTCCGACCACTTCCCTCTTCTATTACAATGTAACTTAAATGAAATCAAGCCAAAATTGTACAATTCAAATGATAATAAAAATCTGTCATGTAATAAAATAAAATGGGGTGATAGAAAACCTAAGCAAACTGATATTTATACTAAATTTTGTAATGATAATTTAAAATATATTGATTTTCCAATGGAATTGAGTGCATGTTGTGACCATGTTTGTAATAATGTGGACCACAGAATTGTAATTGATAAAATGTATAATGACATTGTTAATGTTCTATGCCAAGCAGCTTCTGAAAGTTACGAAATAAATCATGTGCGAAATAGGAGGCCAGTAATGGGGTGGAATAAGCACGTGAGTGATGCTCATAGGCAGGCCAGGCTAAAGTTTGAGCAGTGGGTGTCTTATGGTAGACCGCGCGAGGGTCGTGTTTGGATTGATATGCAAACAAGTCGAAAAATTTTTAAGTCGCGCTTACGATGGTGCCAGGACAATAGTGACCAAATTAAAATGGACATGTTGGCGTCGCATCATTCTAAGGGCGACTTCCGCAGTTTTTGGAAGTCCACAGATAAACTTAATAGTAGGCCGGGTCTGCCGGTGAGTGTCAGCGGCGTGGTTGATGGCACAGGGATTGCCGAGCTGTTTAGGCAGCACTTCGCTGTTTCGTCACCATTGGGACCATCACAGTGTACAGGCAGTGCTGGTTGTAGTGGTCAGGAGTACGGTGTCCGGTTTACGGCAAAGGAAGTAAGACATGTTGTTATGTCTATGTCCAGGGGCAAGTCTCCAGGCCACGATGATTTAAGTATTGAACACCTTAAGCATGCTGGTCATCATCTGCCCAGAGTCTTAGCGATGTTCTACACCTTCTGTATAGGACATTCGTATCTGCCTGAGCGGATGATGAAAACTGTGGTGGTGCCAATTATTAAGAATAAAACCGGTGATGTTAGCGATAAGAACAACTATAGGCCCATTTCATTGGCCACTGTTATTTCAAAAGTGCTTGACAGTTTGCTGAATACTCAGCTGGATAAATACTTGAATTTACACGACAACCAGTTTGGATTTAAAGCCGGTCTCTCTACAGAAACAGCTATTTTGTGTTTAAAGCAGACTGTCAAGTACTACACTGAAAGAAGTACACCTGTCTTTGCTTGCTTCCTCGACTTGTCGAAGGCATTTGACTTGGTTTGCTATGATCTGCTGTGGCAAAAACTGCAGCAAGCGTTAGTGCCAGACGGATTGATCCGTATTTTTCAATACTGGTACAACAATCAGGTCAATGTTGTTCGATGGTCGGGGGCGTACTCGACCCCATACAGGCTGGAGTGCGGCGTGAGGCAAGGGGGGCTGACCTCACCAAAGCTCTTCAACCTGTATCTTAATGCGCTGATAGAGGGGCTCAGTAGTACGCATGTCGGTTGCCATATTGGAGGTGTATGCCTAAACAATATTAGTTACGCTGACGACATGGTGCTGTTGAGCGCCTCTGTCTGTGGTGTGTCAAAGCTGATTGGTATATGTGAAAAGTATGCTGAAGAACATGGTTTGTTGTATAATACGAATAAGAGCGAGTGCATGGTCTTTCGGGCCAAGAGGGGGTGTCCTAATTACTTACCGGCAATTAAGCTCAACGGATGCCCACTCAAGAGAGTTGATACGTTTAAGTATCTTGGACATTTATTAACCTCTGACCTGGATGACGATGCAGACATTGAAAGGGAACGTAGGGCGCTGTCTGTTCGTGCAAATATGATAGCCCGCAGATTTGCTCGGTGCTCGAGGGGCGTCAAAATAGCCCTATTTAGGGCATTTTGTACATCCTTTTATACTGGCAGTCTGTGGACGGATTATACGCAGAAACAGTACAGCGCTCTACGCGTCCAGTACAACAATGCGTTCAGGGTACTCTTGGGGCTACCTCGCTTCTGTAGCGCATCGGGAATGTTTGCCGAGGCGCGTGTGGATTGTTTCCACACAATCATGCGCAAGCGGTGCACATCTCTGGTGCATAGGGTGCGGGCCAGCCCCAACAGTATCCTGAGCGCTTTTGCTGAACGTTTCGACTGTCAGTACGTGAATCACTGCTGCATGGTTCACGTACTGACTAGTGTTAAGATTTTATTTTAGTTAATTGCATTTTAATTTATTTATTATACTAAGTCAATCGATTATTATTACTAACACTAGTTTTGTAAGCTCAGAATTGTACTAACAAATATGGATGTAATTAATCTGAGACAAATAAAATTAATTATTATTATTATTTCCTTTATTCCATTTATATACATATATTTCACATTTTTAAATATTTTTTTATAAAAACATGAAATAAAAAAAAAACATTTAAAAATATAAAACATAGTAGCCCACCGGTATCGGGAACAGGGTCCAAGCTACCGGCGGTCAGGGCTCCAGAGAGAGGAACCTCCTAACAATGCGCGCCGTGTCCAGAAGTACCGCTCTCTGAATCAGGCCCTTAATCCAGCTTATTATTATTATTATTTATAAATTAAAAATCTTCTAAATAACCACAAAAGGATATGGTTCATCAAAAAGTCTGTTACCTTAATATATTTCAGTACGTCGAAGTGTTTTGCATAAGCTTGTAGATAGCGGTAATAATCACGCCAACTAGGGAACGAAGGTAGGTATTCTGGCAAAGGGAACCCTCTGAGTTCCATTGTAGGTTTCGGTAGATTAGTTCTAAAAAAATGAATACAGAACAAAAATACAAAATAATATTAAAGTGTTTAAAATTAAAATGGTGGCTTGTTTAAATAGAGTGCAGCTGCAGTCTGTAGCACCAATAAATACCCAATAACTAAAAGTTTTCACGCCAGACCCAAGTCACTTGGGCTGCAGCAAGTATTATTTTTCTAGTAGAAGATAATATTATCATGTTGTTTGAATTATGCCGCTTTCTAGAAGCAGGTGTAATCTTTAAACAACTTTATATCGCGCCATCTGTTTGTTTAGTTGAGAAGTAAGCAAACAATAAACTTCAATCACCTTTAGGCACCTACAAGTAAGTACTTAATATTTTATTACAGGATAAACGACTACTATTATGAAGTCATCACTATTTGTATTGAATATCTGGTTCAAGTAGATTCAGTTAAATAAATATTATTCTACTGAAATTATTGTTTCTTTAGCATTCTTCGTAAATGCAACAGAAGAAATATTTCACATTTTCTAAAATTAACCCAGAAACGGCTGACAGCTAAAGGGTTCAAGAAAAAAGGGTTAAAAATTGTTCATGCACCTATTATATTGATGACTAAAATATACATACCTCAAATGTTTGTACATACTGGTGTGTAGAGGAAGACCATTCTCGTCTGTACCGACGCGAGGGTCGTACCGCCAGGTGCCACCGACATATTGTGTGGCTTCCAAAACTGTGAAGTTAATCCCTTCTTCTTTTAAGTATCTGGCCGAAGTTAGGCCTGCTACGCCGGCGCCGATCAAGCAAACTCGTTTTGTCTAAAACAATGGAAACAATATTACCTACTTTATCTTACTTTTGATGGCAGTAATGTCTTAAACTGGAAAGAAATAGCAATGATACCGTTGATTTGTTTTAATCTTAATTGGCTTTCATTGAAGTCTTCCGTCATTGTCCGTTAGTACCTAACTAATTAAATGTTCAATTAGGTTAATTTCACTAACTGTAGAAAGTTATAACCGATTCAAACAGATTGTTCTAAAATTGAACTATTATTCGAAAGAATATTGGGCATAGTTAATGTCAACTCGAATTCTACTAGTTGAAAAGTAATTCTTGGTTTTTTTCGTTTCAGTAATAGAAATTCACTGCTTCCTTCAAACACTTCACTTTTAAACCTAGACATTGTATTAATTAACACACTTCGTAAACGAACACTTTAGTGTCACTCGTTGCTGTGTGCCTAATAAATTACGTGAAGAAACGCGAAAACAGTGTTTCTTCACATAATTTATTAGGCACTAAAATACCTAGTAGCAATATTATTAGAACATTAATATAAACAACATATAAACAGTTTACTCAAAAACGTGATAAGTACTAGTTATGCAATACGTTTATAAAAAAAATTGTTAAATAAGTATATCAAGTTTCTAAAAAAAACTCAAAAAGTTTGCGATCTTACCATGTTTATGAATCTCAAAAAATTGGCAGATCAGTGAACACTGTCGCACTGTTTTTATTAATTTGTCATTTCATTTACATTGTATCTTAATTTTTCGATAAGTATGAGATAAACAGCACCCGTCACGCGTGTTTTTATCAAAACAATTGACTTGTCATGAGTGTGTTGTGCGGCGCGCGGCGGCGGCACTTCGTTTCTACGGCGCGGCAGCTATCTTACTGATTACCAAACGACACAAACGCCACGCTACTTTTAACTTTTAACACTATCTACAATCGTTGTTTATCGAGAGGATTCGGCGAGGAATATTTGAATAGATAAAGTACATGTTGGTACCCGAATTCACTTTAACTAAATGTACCAACCTATAGTGTCAACCGATATGTGTGTGCTTTTTTATGTCAAAATAATTAAATGAAAATAAAATAATAATTTAATATTATAGGTTAAGACTTCACATATTCATATTTTTCTCTTCTTGTACTCACACACTATTGTCTACATTTCTTTGTCATTTCTCCTTTCGCAGGTCTGCTGGAAGAAATTTCTTGAGAAATAAGCAGTAGTGCTATTCCGTAAAAATCTCACCGTAATAACTCAGGTGAAGTGAGCGTGAAGTGAGCCGTCATTCCACCTGATGCTAGGGGTTGACACTATTGACAGCTCACTTTAAGATCACTTCACTCATGTTTTCACGGTGAGATATTTACAGAATAGCACTACAGTACCTTTGTACTCCAATTATAAATTGTGATGTATCTCTATATATTTTTCTGTGTAAAAAAACATAAGTAGTAAAATAAATAAATAATAATAATAACCCCACCGCCGTATATCTACGTTGACGTCGTGGTGGGATTTGCGTGCTCCGAACTCTGGGTCCGTGCAGGTAGAGTTTACTTTGCCGAAACAGGTCTAGGGTAAAGAGCTAGACCAAGAGAGATACAGAAACTCGCAGGGTAGCACATATGGCGAGCTGTTGGGCAGTAGCGACCCCACGGACCCTATCTCCCGGGAGAAGTCTTGTTCTTCACCTCTGGCTTGCCTTTATTGGCCGGCTTGAGTCCAATTCGCAAGAGCAAACCTGCTCGGAGGAAGGAAGTATTCCAGTAAGATGCTGGTAGGGATCCTGACCGTACTTCCGGGATTGTCCTGATAGCCAGAAGATAGAAGAAGTATCCCACCCTCTTCACTTCTCATAAGCACCTCAGGACATATTGCCCCCTTGTCGCTACGACATTATGTGCTAGCGACCATTTTTGGAGGGCCATTATTGAGTGTGCAAGTCACCCCCTGCTATGTTATCTTTGTAATGTATATAAAAATTGGTCAGGCAGGGGCCATAGTCTTTTCGTAGTTCTAAGTAACCAGGCCACAGCTGCCCAAACCCATAGCCCAATATGTTTTGTTTCCATGTTCTGCAATAGTCCTACACCAACCGGGGGACAACCTTGGGTGCACTTGCATAGTGCATAGGTACAATGATAGCCGTCGGTTGGTGCCTCCTCATCATTTCAAATTGTCTAAGGGGCCTCTGCGAGTTGGCTTCGGTCTCTCGTGCGTCTTCCAAAGGTCCGGAACCGGTCGGGCCCGAGATATGGCATAGACATTTAAAAAATATAGTAATAGTACTACCAAACCAACCCTATTTGAAAAATAACATAATTTATATTAATTCAATTAACGTCCTGATTTCAAATTAAAAATAAACTCGAACTAGGATCCTGTTCTGCTTGAGTTACCTATTTACAGTCTGGCATGTAAAAAAAAATACAACCGACTTCCAAAAACAACTACAAAGTGAAAAATAACTTTAATTTTGGAAGTCGGTGTCTAGTTAAATGTATTTTCGTTTTTTGCCACCGACTTCCGAAATTAAAGTTATTTTTCACTTTGTAGTTGTTTTTGGAAGTCGGTTGTATTTTTTTTTTTTAAAAAAGTTTTTATTTTTCACTTTTTAGTTGTGGATCCTACCCCACACAAATTCTAATACCACTACCTGCAAAACAAAGTACTCGTAGAACATCATCCATATAAAAGTGGGGAAAAAATACGTATCATTGAAGCTAACTCAAAAACTACCAAAGCAAAGTTAATAAATTTTATATGGGACCAACTGTGATGTATACCCTCTCGAATAAAACAAAAACAATCCAAATCGGTCCAGCCATCTTTGAGTAATCGGGGAACATATATAAAAAAAAGAAAAAAAAAAAAAAAAAGGTTCCGACGAATTGATAACCTCCTCCTTTTTGAAGTCGGTTAAAAATTTAATAATAGTTGCGGCTAAATATTATTATTTACACAGCCTGCCATCTGCCCTCCAGACGTTAAAACCTGATGTAAACTCCGTCTTTATTAATAAATGTGATTAACTATTTAAATAAATATGGGAATCATAATTCAAAGTTGATTTAACTAAATAAAAAAAAAAAAATAAGAAAAAACAAAAATCTTGACCACCGTGAAACATATGTAACGCACGTAATACGATTTAATACAATTATGGTGTATTTAATCCCTATTGCCATCTACTCAAATTCGATATCATTCAAATTCGTCCATATTTTGAGCAAAACACGATAATCCTACAACCATGTTAATGTAACAAGATTCTGTACTCACCTTCACATAAGCACTGTGATTCAAACATATTTGTAGCAGCACAACTAATACTAAGCAGTATTTCCGTACCATTTCTATTTTGATTTATTTATTTATTTAATTAAGTAGAACACAGTAATGTGGTGTCCAGCGCTAATTATTTTAATACTGGCGGACGTACCCGACACAAGTTCAATGCGTATCGTTTACCGACATTAACCTTATTATATAATACTTGACGAGGACAAACATGCGTGTTCGAACTACCAATAATTTTATCTACAGCATGATTGTAAATACCCAATAGTTAACTAATTGTTGCAATAAACGTCAACCCAAGATTTGGATGTATTATTAAACAAGATTTTATTTTGAGTTAAATAACAGAACTGATTTGTGATGTTACTCAATGATTTCTGATATAAGTTTTTTTTTTATAATATCCAAACTGGTCAGTTGTGAACGTAGGCTACTAGAACGTAGGCGTAGGTACTTTGGAAAGATTTTGAAATAATAAGCATATCTACATAATAAATAAGTGAGTATGATCAATATGGTAGCATGAACCTTAACCTTTATTAATACAAACTTCGACGATGTACTACAAATCAAAGCGATTAGAATATTCATTTGGGCAGAGGCGGATTAAATGTCGAGAGCGCCTTAGGCAAGCACCTCATCGGCGCCCCTCTGGTCTGGCGGCCGAATAATTATTATAAATTTTAACTTATAGGTATAATAATTAGCTGCGTCGCAAGGTTTCACCCATGTGATGGGATCATCATTAAAATGTGCAAATCTGGGTGTTCAGCTATCTACATCCCAAGTTTCATCACAATCGGCTCAGTAGTTTTTTCCACTGAAAAATCAGTGAACTTCCACTGATTTATTTTAAGAGAGTACATCTCTATAGAATTAACTAATCTTTTATATTTTAATTTTATGTTAATTATTTTCTTGGTCTAAAAACTTGCGTGCGCGCGCCCCCTTGTAACCTCGCGCCCCTAGGCACGTGCCTAGTTTGCCTTAGGGATAACACGCCACTGCATTTGGGTTATTCTTATGACTACAGTTAACGTTTTTGGTAACCGTCCTCGATTTGTGCTGCGTTTATACAAATAACGATTCATCGTTTTGTGTAAAAAAATATCACATTAGAACACAGTTATTTAATACTTATTTAGGTTGGCCAACAATTGTTTACACAATGCATTAAAAACAATTTCGTTAATAGTACGCACTGCTACAGATCAAGCTATACTTTCCAGTATAAGCTGATCTCGCATTGTGTAGGATTTCCATACAATGAGAGGTCAGTGTAACCTGGAAATGTATAGCTTGATATGTAGCCGTGTGTTTTTTAATAATTTAAAAATAAAAATGCCAAAGCTCAAGTGATTGATGTTAGATTTCTTTAAGTAATAAGCAGCATGCCCTTTTATGTCTGGTATACATAAAGTTCCTAAATAAATAACAAAATTAATATTCCAGTCGTTAGAACAGCATCCTGTACATAAAGTACGAGCACTAGAGCAGTATCTAGGTAGGTATGCTGCAAAGTTAAACGTCACATCATAGGGATTCCCGAAAAAAAAATTAAGTATCTCATTTGCCTACAATTATAAATATTAATTTACCTACTGTGCTACTGTGCATCAAATAACAAGGAAAAAGTAAAAAAAAAAAAAACATTACCTATATTTAGAGATTGCTGCTCTAGAAAATGTATTTTTGTGACGTTTTTGAGCGTTTATGCGATAATATTGACAAAAAATATTCATATAAAATACATAATTTTTTTTATTGCAATAGCGATTCAAACGTTTCCGCTGCAGTGCATAAGAAAATTCCACCCAAAAGTTGTCACATAAAAACACTAATATTTCACTGCTGAAAACTCGTATTTTATCGAAAGTGAATTTCCAATTACATACAAAATTTACCGATGATAAAGAAGTACTGAAACAAGTACCAACTTAAAACAAAATACCTAACTTTTATTTACCTTATTGAATCCCATAACTTACAGGTAACACTTATAAAACCCAGTGCACATGATTATTCTAATAGCTACTGCTGTTTCAACAAACAGACACCTTAATATTGACTCTTGTACACACGAAGACGTAATTAAAATACAATACTTTTCAATAATAAAATTCAGTCTTGGACTTTTCACCAAATCAGTGATACATGCATCAAGACAATAGTAGTGATATTCTGATCTGTTAGATCCTGATCCTGTTAGGTTAGACTCTAGCATTTCCCTTCGTTGACCGAGTGATAGTCCCTCCAAAATGGTTGAGCTAATTGGTGCTGATCCATGCGTCATGTTCGTGAACGGGCGCCGTCAGTTGGGACTGGTCGTCTCATAACTGCCATGGCTTATTTTTAATTTTAATATTTAATTTAGTTGTTTTAGTTTTTATCTTCTTATTACGGACGATTTTTAACGTGCACGTCTTTCTACATTGTTCTCACATGTAAATATATTTTCAACATGAACGATGTAACCAATATTTTGTAAAAATATTGTGATTTAAAAGAGTGTCCGTGGAGTTTCTTGCCAGTTCTTCTCCATAGGGATCTACTACGCTTTGGAATGGGCAACTAGCTTCATCTTTCTGACTGACTGACCCATTTAATTCCAAAGTGTCTGTAATTGGTTTATTTGAAATAAATGCTTTGAGTTTGAGTATAAACCCAACAATCGTAATAAAACAATTTTTGCAAAAGTATATTTTTGTTAATATAATTATAAATTGGAGTCGAAACTGTCGTGAATGCTAGAATGACTCATAGTTACAATTAAAATCATCTAGCTACGCGTGTCAAAAAACTTTTTTTATATCATTAGTACTAAGTCAATTTATAGGCCATCCCTAGAGGTCAAAGATCCAACTCTAAAAAAGTTGAATCTCATAAGTAGTGCCTGCCCTCTATCACGGACCCAAAGAGGCGCAAATTAGATTTGCAAAGGCCTATTCAGATGCCGAAAACCGTATTATATTTTAAATTGACCATGAAAAAGAATTTGAGTGGAACTTTTGCTCTAGTATTGGCAAAAATACTAGATGCGAAATGTTGTTTCGAGGTATTTCCCCAAGAATTATTTTTACCTTTCCTCTCAACTTATTAGGTAAACGATTATCCTTGTTAAGTGTGTACGTGCCTGAAAACCACATGGATTTTCAGAGTAAACATGTTCATATTTAGACAATAGGTGCTCAATACTTCTCATTTAAAACCAATCTTATTAAACTATTGTTTGTTTATATTCAATGCGGTCGCCACAATACTTTCTTTATTTTCTAACGTAGAAATGAATTTGAGTGTTGAGAGAGAGAGAGAGAGAGAGAGAGAGGAAGAGAGAGAGAGAGAGAGATGTTATTTCTCTGTGTTAAGAGAAAAGACAATCGTCACACAAGACAACCATATTCATCAAAGTCACCAGAAAGTGCTTGAACAAACTAATTACAAAATCTATAAAATACGCAAACAAAGCAGTAAATTCCGAGTAATTTTCCAGTTTTTAGGGTTCCGTACCTCAAAATGAAAAAACGGAACCCTTATAGGTCTCTTAGAGCTCTAAAAAATCAAGCTCTTACATTGTAACACACCAACACAAAATTGTATATTGTCATGAAATCGAACATGAAGCAATTCACATACAAATATCTTAGTACACCCTGCCTAGATATCTCTTTTGTTGACTGTACCTACCAATATAAATTACTAGCTTGTTCCCGCGGCTTCGCCCACGTGGATATCGGAAAATATCCCACGGGTACAAAAACCCGTCTACATTATAAAGGGAACCTCTGTGCAAAATTTCAGCTTTATAGGTTTGGGCTGGGCGTTGATGAGTCAGGCAGTCAGTCAGGACTTTTCTTATTATGTATTGAGATAGCTTCTGCTATGATTCTGAAATTACCCTCGCCAACTCCTGTTGGCGAGGGTAATTTCAGAGGAGGACCTCTCACCCTCCCGTCTCCCTCTAACACCCCTGTCACCCCTCTCTCCTTCCCACCCCTCTCACCCCTCTCATCTCAGATGGGGAGTGTGAGGCGGTGAGGGCACCCCCTCACACTCCCCATCCCCCTCTCCCTCTTACCCCCCTCACCACTTCCCCTTCCCGCTAACCTCCCCCTCCCTCTCTCACACCCGTTTTTTCCTTTTGAGGTACGAAACCCTAAAAAACCGTTTGGAATATTTCCGTAACTTGACTGTAAGATTATTTACACCAATTTTCGAGTTAATCAAGCCCCGCAGTAAAATCCTCCCCTGTAAAATTGATTATCCTATATTGGAAGGTTTTCAGTCTCATTCAACTAAAATAAATCACAATCCAAATGATGGAGTTATTATCTATACTAAATTGGGACTGCAAACTAATGTATGGGAACCCATTTTTAGGGGTGGTAACTGCCTTATGTGTCAAATAGACAACAAGTTAGCAGTAGTGGCAATCTACCGCTCTCCGTCATACAAGTCCAACGACGATTTTGATTGTTTCAAGACTAGCTTGACTAATGTCTATGATTCCATTGCCGCCTGCCCAAATATAGTATTAGTGGGCGATTTAAACATCGATTTAATCAAACGTAATGATAACAATAAATGTCTTGACTACCTCATCTTAAGTGCTTCTCAAGGGTTATTGCCCACTCACGAATTCCCCACTCGTCTTGAAAAAAGCCTAGATCACATACTTCTTAAGACTAAACTATTGTCAACTACTCTGGTTTTAGAGTCCCACATTACTGACCACAAGCCGATTCTCCTCGATATCATAGACGCAAACCCTTCGCGCAGATCATGTTACCTTTCAACCCGCCTTGACCATGAAGCAATTAAGCTAGAACTGGAAAATACTGATTTCTCAAGTATATACACAGAGGAGGATGCTAATATTTGTATGAACAAATTTATTGACATTGTAACAACGGTCATATCCAAACAAACAACTCAAGTTAAAATCCCTAGACAAAAAAGAACTCTAAAACCCTGGATAACTCCTGGTCTTCTAAAATGCATTACACACCGTGATAAGTTACATATACAGTCTAAGAAAGCATCAGACAACCTTATACTTAAAATTACTTATAATCGCTATCGAAACTTTTGTAATGACCTACTCCGAAACCTAAGAATATCATATGAAAATAGTGAGCTTG
This sequence comes from Cosmia pyralina, assembly GCA_946251885.1. Lineage (NCBI taxonomy): Eukaryota > Metazoa > Arthropoda > Insecta > Lepidoptera > Noctuidae > Cosmia > Cosmia pyralina. The sequence continues at coordinate 13,242,038 of OX276360.1, forward strand.
AGAAAGCAAGTAATAAACCAAAGATTTTATGGAAAACAATAAAGGAAATAACCAACACCACGAAGCAATGTGCATGCCCTGTTGAGCTATTAAAAATACGCAATGATCCTAAATCTTCCGTCAATGAGGTATGCAATTTCTTTAGTAATGTAGGAAAAAAGCTGGCTGACAACATCATATCACAAAACCCCAACCCTTCACCTCACACTAATGACCAGTCTCATCTAAGTAGTATATCCCCCTCCCCTGTAAACTCTCTTGGGTTCTTAGATATAGATGAATCTGAAACAGAGTCGCTTATCCTACAGTTACGCAATGACTGTGCTATTGGATGGGACGGTATTTCGCCTTTTTTATTGAAAAATTGTCGCCATGCACTGATACCGCCACTTACCTTCATATACAATCGCTGTCTGCAATTGGGCGTGTTCCCGAATGCTCTTAAAAAGGCGTTACTTTATCCTATACACAAGGGAGGGAGCAGAATCGGTGTCGATAATTATAGGCCTATATCAGTTTTGCCGACACTTTCTAAGATCCTTGAGAGGATCTTAAACAATCGTCTCAGGACCTTTTTGGAAAAATATAAAATTATAGCAGACAACCAGTATGGCTTCCGAGCTGGTGTTTCAACAGAGGATGCAGTGCTGGGATTGACACAAGAGGTTGCTAAAAATCTGGACAAGAAGACAAAATGCTTATGTATATTTCTAGACCTTTCCAAGGCATTTGACACAGTTTCTGTTCCCATCCTTATCTCAAAATTAGAACACTTAGGTGTACGCGGCATGGCACTTGAAATATTTAAAGATTATCTCAAGAATCGCACCCAGAGAGTAAAAATTGATACCCACCTCAGTGATGAGGAGTTTGTTACTTTCGGCGTCCCTCAAGGCAGTATACTGGGTCCCACCTTATTTCAAATTTACGTTAACGACCTTTGCAAAATGAATCTCCCAAATACTAAGATATATACTTACGCTGATGACACCGCGATCTTAGTTCATGGTTCTACCTGGGATAGTATAAAATTTATGGCAGAGTCGGCTGTAGCAGAAGTAATGAAATGGCTCAATTTTAATCTTCTTACCTTAAACATAAACAAAACCTCCTACATCCCTTTCGCAATTAGGCGAAAGACCGCACCGTCACACAGTTTTTCAATTACTGCCCATTCATGCTTTAACCGATCATCTCCATGCTGGTGCCCAGCACTAACTAGAAGTGACAACGTAAAGTACTTAGGAGTCCATATAGACGACGGACTTACATGGAAAAAACAACTTGGAGCTGTCACGACTAGAACATTGCGCCTTATACATATTTTTAAATCCCATCGAAACTCTGCTAATGCCGCTATTCTGAAAATGGTGTATTATGCATTATGCCAATCGGTCATAGGATATTGCATCTCTGTCTGGGGTGCTGCAACAAAAGGTTGCATCCTGAAGGCAGAGAGAGCACAAAGAGCAGTACTAAAAGTAATGGCTAAGAAGCCCCATAGATACCCAACAACTCAACTGTACGCGGACTGCAAGGTTCTCACAGTTCGTCAGCTCTTTGTGCTTCAATCTGTCCTTAGGAAACATAGCAGCCTTCCCCCGTCTAACCCAACCAAGCGTACAAACCTTCCCTCCGGCACCCAACACAGGACCTCGTTCGCACAGCATCAGTATTACGTAATTAGCGCTTACATTTACAAAAAGATTCATAAAAAACTGAATATCTTAGACCTCAACAAACACAACCTAAAATTAAAAGTGACGGAATGGCTTCTTAAACAGGACTATGCTGCAACGGAGACTTTACTTACCTACATCGCCTAATAAGTACTCACCCAATTTTATGCATGCGTGCATGAATACTCTTTCCTCGCAACCAAACACACTTGAATATAATACAACTCCCCTACTCACTTACACTCCAAACACCTCATCACCTACTCATACATACTCACACATAAACACCTATACACACCAACAATCACATTCTTTCACCCTCACCTTTTGTTCTCTTTCATACTCATACATAATTTAATAGCAGATGTAAATTAAAACATTTTTCTTTTTTTTTTTTCCCCCTTCTGATGAAATACTGACACAGTCCACTCACACATAACTGTATTAATTGGAACCTCATTGTGAGACACTGTCTCTTAAGATACAGGATACCCTAGTTTAAGAGACAGAGTTTAATCTTTTGTGTACAGATTTTGCAGCGTTTAGATGTTATTATGTAAATCACATATCTTCATAGTTGTAACCTACAATCACAATTATCTGTATGTTTTGGGAAATAAAGATATTTTATTTTATTATTATTATTATTATCCCTTTTTGCCCCCTTAAGTAGATTTTCGAAAAACCCTTATACACGTTATTCTTAATTTTTGGTCTCAAGTATAAATACTGAGTTTCGAGTTGATCGGACCGCGCGTTAAAATTCGCTCTACAAACTTTGACACCCCCCAATTCCCCATTAGAGGGTAGTTTAGAAAAACAAAAAATTACATAATCATAATTTACTTAGATAAATATGCGTGCCATGTTTCAAGTTTATTAACTCAAGGAATAAGATTTTTCATACAAACAATATCCCCCCTTTTCACCCCCTTAAAGGTCGAATTTCCAATAACCCCTTTTTAGCGGATGCCTAGCTCATAATAGCTATCTGTGTGCCAAATTTCAGCCCAATCCGTTCAGTGGTTTGGGCTGTGTGTTGATAGATCAGTCAGTCAGTCAGTCAGTCACGCTCTTATTTTATTTATAGATATATATATTATAATAATATTTACGTAAATAATAACATAAACGTAATTAATTAATAAAAATAACAAAATTCTAACCTAACTCAATTAAAGTATTCACAAACTAAAATATGGCGTCGAAAAATTCATCCGCATCGCTGTCGACTGATAATTTATCCAAGAGACCGGTGGCATTGCCACGTTGTATGGCAATGATTAGCCTCTGGCCAAGATAAAAGTTTGTTTTTGGGATAAATTATTTTCAACTATACGGAACCCTTCATTGTGCGTGGTCACTTAGCTGGTTTTTTTTGTATGTTAACCTATGTTGGGCAAAGGTGTCCCTCATACTTTTCCAGTTTTCCTTATGTTGTGCCTTCTGCGGTCAACTCCACCTACTGTGTGACGATCCTGGCCCACCTGTTTTGATGCATCCTATAGGTGTGACCCACCTAGTCCCAATATGAAATGGGACTGGGTGGGTCTCTTATCGCCAACAATGGTGATACCTGTCTTGGAGCATATTATGGTGTTGCGAATTTGGTCAGTGAGTTTGACTTTTAAAATACTACGCTCCACCGTTCTTTGGCAAACCTTAAGTTTGGACTTTAGAGCCTTAGTCAAAGACAAAGTCTGAGTGCCATAGATTAGGACAGGCAGGACATGTCAATGAGCTTGTGCTTTAGTGAGATAGGAAGGTCACCCTTCCCGCCGCCGCCGGTTAGACCAGTAGCTCCTCCAGGCATTTTCGACTCGACGGTCGATCTCTTTGTCTTGTCTGTTGTGTAAGGAAACAAGCTGGTCCAGATAGATATATTCGCCGATATTTCCTGCCCATCGACATCGACCTTAAATGTAACGGCATTGGTAATGACCTTAGTTTTTGACTGATTCATCGTTAGTCCAACCTCATTGCTTGCAGTGCTCAGTTCTTGAGCATTTGTAATAACTAAAATTATATTGAATGGAAATAAATCCGTGCAATATTTTATCTGTTTATCTTGCACATACTATATTCGGACCCTCCGCTAGATTAGCCAGACGAACTTAGAGGGTCGCCCGAATCACGCCCACGCGCTGCGTTCAATCCTAACGTGAATAATATTAGTTTTCATATAAATTTGCACGGCAATGTCGAATATTTCTGTGATATTATGTGGTAAAACCAAACTAATGTTAAATACTGAAATCAGCCAGAATAGTATTATAATGAAAATCATCATCATTGAGAAAATGCAAACATAGAAGATCATAGCGGCAAGTGTTGTAAGGGCTCTTTTTAAACAGAAGGAAAATCGAGGAAAACCTTTTTCAATCATTGTAGATCTGAAAAAGTCTGAAAGTGAACTGTACTATTGAACTGTACTGTGTGAAATCTTTGTACTATTTTTTTTTCTTCATATCACTGTACACAACACAAACTCATCATAAATTATTGATGACCGTATGTTAATACCTACATTCCTACTTCATCATCATCATCAATATCGTTTCAGCCGAAAGACATCCACTGCTGGACATATGCCTCTCCCAAGCACCGCCACTTCGACTTAGGATAAACATTTTTTTCACCGGTTTAACGGTGATTAGGAAAGGATATTCTGTGCTTCCCACATCCAGCGGATTCCTGCGGCCGGTCGAGTTCATCGGTCCTTGTGGGAGGCCTACATACTTAGATAAAGTCATCATTATTATAATGATTTTGTGTTGTGTTTGTGTAGCTATCGTTATTGCGCTTAAATACCTAATACCTACTATCTTTACTTATCAGATTTTTATGAAGTTTATTTTATAGACTTTATGCGTTTCTGAACTTATAACATAGAAGTTTCATTCATACAAGCCCCATAATGACCTATAAGTAATTATGTACCTGCCTATCTTATCAGAGTTTACCATTATTTCAATCCATAAACAGCCACTGCTGACAATGGATCAGCTGACTGACGATCGTGTAATATTATCTACTAATCAACGAAGTCTATTAGTTGCCTTTTAAGACACCAACGAGGTACCCAAGACAATGGATCGATGACTTGGGTGATCTTGGATGAAATTATACGTAAGTAAATAAACTTTAGTTACTGACTGACAGTTTGCAGAGTTATCAAGTTGAAGTGGCAGTGGACCGGCCATGTCTATCGAAGGAGCCCTGCCCGTTTGATGCAGACGAATCATTGAGTTGAGTTTGAATCGACAAGTGAAAGTAGAAGACGGTGGAGCGGGTGTTGAGTTGAGCCTATGTTCAGCAATGGACTGGCTGCTTGGATTGAGGCTTATTTAGTTAGACTCATCCAGGTCTCACAGAAATTAGTTTCATTTATGCAATGTGTTTATTTTATAGGATATCCGCGATTAACCAATATACTTACCACTATAATAATAATGAATAGTCAATTGGCAGACCACACTGCAACGTCCACATATATTATTATATTACTTACATACAAATTACAATTGATAGCTGGAAATATAATTTACGTCACAATAGCTCTTCACCGTAGTAAATAAATTTGAAACATGCGTGTTTTTTATTACCTTCATGATTTCCAAATCAAACGAATTGTTCTTTTCGTCACCTCAATCCAACCGGGTCTTTTCGTTCTTACTTTCACCTACCTCCATACTTATCTGCAAAGAAGAATAGAGATCTAATCAACCTGGTTGGTAACTACATAACATATATCATCACTCCTGTTTTCTCCGAAGGTTTTGTGTACTACATACCTGGGTGAGCTCTGCTCGGGTTAAAATAGAGAAAACGAATTTTCCCAGATTTGAGACCTAGCTAGATCGATTTTTCGTATATTGCAACTTTCATCGAGATTATTAGAGTCATTTTCGAGAACGTGATATATGTGCAAATATTGCTCATTATTAGTATAGGATAGAAATGTTGCTCATTTAATAGGCTAGGATTTCGCTGGTTATTTTTAAGTCCCATGTAATAGGGGGTGATCCCATGGACCATAAATAGGTAACCATTTCCAAGAAAAAGCTCCCAGTCTGCTGTAGACAACTACAAACCATTTACATGAATCAAGACCTTACTTTGCTTGTAACTGAAACAAGTAACCCAAATATCTTCCCTTACACGTTATCTTCATTAAAACTGGAGTAACTGTACAGCCTCCAATTACATTCTACAGTCTCCACAGGATGGAATCGTAGGCATTTAATATCAGCACAGCCGTACATGTGGCTTATTAGCCTGGAATGTGCCCTTAACACGACGACAGGGATGCCTGCTCAACTAAATTTGCTTTTAATTGATAAATACTTGACCACTGGCGTGTGTAATCGAATGTTCATACAAGTTCTATTGCCTGAGTAAACTCAACCTTATAGCGACAGTTATAGAGTCAGTTGTGTATTGTGATGAGGCTTTGTAACATTGTGAATCAAACGCCAAGCGGTGCCCACAGTCAGTACAGAGAATGTCGAAATCATTTTATATTTCAGCCTAGCAAAAAGTGTGCATAAAATATTTCGGTTATATTATGATTATCTACTTCCGATAATCTAGGAGTATCTTTGCTCTATTTGTGAATATACATTATTAAGTGTACATAGGGTTCTTTGTTCTTTAGCAAGGCGTGAATAAAATTTTCCAGATTGTTTCAGAAAAATGATTTTTGTTCCTTAATAAAAACAATAGTCGCGTTAATATCATAATTTAAAATATAGTATCATTGTTGCCATGTACAGAGTGAAATTGAATTTATGGGCAAAAAAAAAACAGCTGTTCCCTACTTTTTGACGATTTATGTGAACGTAAATGTAGGGAACGGCAGATTTTTTTCCGCTATTTCAGGTTTGGGCCCATAGTAAAAGTTGTTCATAATGATGAGTACAATAATCCCTTAAAAGAAGTCTATGAATTAAATTTCACCCTATATTCTACGATAAAAGCAATATCGTGTAGTGTCTCATGTACTCGTATTGTGCTTATCTTGGCATGTTGTGTATATTATATTACGTGGTACCTATATTATCTTTTATGATATTTATATACAATCTATATTTATATGCTATTGACTTTATTAGATAACAATAATCATTATCTAATTAGTGCTCATTAACAAGATTATTTGTTCATCGTGACTTGTCAATAAAGAAGACTTCTTGCCTGCAATGGCAAAGGTGACTATTGTAATCAATGACATTATAAATAAAAAGAGGATTGTAATCTATATTGGTAGACTTTACATTTATCATAATATGAAACTATTAACGCAAGTAAATTAAAAAAGCTGCCTAGCCTGTCTCCTAAATTGTCTTGTTTGGTTTAACAGCTACTAGATTTTCATTTGCTTCGATCTGTGGTTTACTGGAGTGTCACGTTCATTGGCACTTACCTACAGTTGCTCAGACACTGACTTGTCCCTTTTTTGGGCTACTTCCTTTAGATTTTTTGCCTTTCTGTAACAATTCTCTTCTGCCTTAGTTTAAAAATATCGGTGTGTCTGAGGGAAATATGGTGAAAAGATTGCAGCAAACAGTGGAAACAGGGAAAGGCTTCACACACGAATACCATTTTGAAGAAACAAAACCATCTTTAATGATATCGAGGGCGTAAAATGTAACCATTAAAACAATAACAGTGATGCGTGCAAGTGGAATTTGGGACACCACATCGTTAGCTCTTTGTCCGGCCGGACACAAAGGATAAGTTGACCGGACAGGCAGACCGGACGGGTGAAAACATTACTCAACCACCTGTGAAGTATATTATATTCCCCACTGTCTTTGAGGAACGTTTTGTGGTAACGTCTTGGTTAAAATTGTGCAGTTGCTTGTTCGTTTGCCAGTGTAGATGGGCGAATAACGGCTCCAACTAAAAGTACCCACTGTTTGAAGTGTTACTGTAATATGGAACCATATAAAGAGAGGGTAGGTAAGTGCTAAGTGTATGTCTGTACACCAAAATGTAAAGTCGGTTGTTATTGTTAAACATTAGATAATGATTAAGAAGATGCCATCATCAGTGATATTCCTGTCATTTTTAATAGCCGACAATGTTAAGATTAGTATTTTAAATTCAAACATTTTTCTTTGGTAATTTCTCATATTAATAAATATTGTGGCACGTTAAAGATGATAAAAGATATATTTAGACAGGTAAGAAATACTATTATAAGTAATAAGTAAGTATAGTAAGTAAGAAATAGGAAAGAGGCCGTGCGTGCTCGCGAAAGATGGATGGAGTGGACGGAGGCCTTTGCCCAGGAGCGAGACAGCATAAGCTAGTAAAAAAAAAAAGAAATCCATATTGGGACATGTAGGTACGAGTATGATGCAAAGATTCTATACGTCTTCAATTTATGACGTTACCGTAAATAAAAAAGTAGGCTCAAAAGAATGCGCAAACGCATAGGTGATAAACTAACTCACTCGTAATGTTTAATACTCGCTATTTATTTTCCTCGGCATCAGACTATAAGTTCTCGGCAGCCACTATTCAAATTATTTTCTTTCATAATTAAGTGAAAATTAACTTAATATCTGATGGTGGATGGCTGAATGGTTGAACACATTCACTGCTGTTTTCTCGTGAGTAGTTCAAAAACAAGTTCACGTTCAGTAATAAATAATAAAACGTTCAAGTCTGGTGTACAATATTACGGAGGCGGTGAGCGTGCAATTTGTCCCCGTAATAGAAAAATTCCATGGAAATCGGTTGTCGAACAGGCGATTTTGTCTCGCCGCGCCTCGCTCCCGCCGCTCCGAGAATTGGGTAGCCAGCTAGTTTTTTTTTAAATATGAATATGTAACAAAATTCCATAATAAGTATTAACTTTTGTAGGTTTAACGATTGTTTCAGGGAAGTATTAATTGCCACAGCAGTTATTTCTGCACTTACTGGCATTGTTGACTTATTTTAAAAGTGACTGGTTTCACCCTAAGTTGGCAGTCAATGTTTAATTAGGGTAGGTAAATCATTTGGTTGACACTTCCAAGGGCTGGCTTTTACCTTGGCCAGAGGCTTGGCATTGCCATAAAACGTGGCAATGCCGCCAGTCTCTTGGGTACTTGCAAAGAACTACCTGACATTACAAATCTATCCGTTGAATATGTTGTGGAATGTTGTGCTATAGAAATAGAGTCGCCAAAATTAATTATTATTCTTGTGTACAGGCCCGATCGAAATATAGAACAGTTCTATAACTTTTTAAATCAACTTCTGAAGCTCATTACACTAAAGTACAAAAACAAACGCCTCTTAATTACCGGAGATTTTAACATAGATTATTTAAAAAAAGGAAAAGAATACCAGAGACTTAACAATATTATGATAGAACTAAACCTACACCAAATCATCAAAACTCCTACAAGAACCACAAAATCAACATCGACTTGTATAGACCTTTTATTTACAAATAATAGTAGCACAGAATTTCAACTAACTGTTAATAATAATGGTATCTCTGATCACAATAGTTTATTATACAGCATTAGGAACGAGGAAACGCAAAGTCTTAAAAGGACAGCCTATGCTACTAAAAGAATCTTTAACAATACTAATATGACAAATTTCCAATCAGCAATAAATAAAATAAAGTGGGATGACATTTTTTATCAAAACATGGACATAAATAAAACTTATAATACATTTCATGACATTTTACAATCTAATTTGAACAAATACATACCGAAAAAACGGATAAAAATTATGCAAAATAAAACAAACAATTATCTTACTAAGGGACTAAAAAAATCGTGCAATAATAAAAGATTGACTAGAATTATTTCGAATCAGCTCAATAGCGCTATATTTAAAAAACACTACAAAGAATACTCAAAAATGTTAAAAAGATGCATTAGAACTTCCAAAAAACTTCATTACATAAAAGAGATGAATGCCTCAAAAAATAAAACGAAAACAATGTGGTCAGTAATCAATAACATTACTAAACCTAATACAACTAAACAAAATCTAAAGAACATTACGTTAAAATTAAATAACTTAACAATAAAATCACCGCAACAAGTTTGCACCGCATTTAATGATTACTTCGTTTCTGTAGGTGCAGATAACAAAAATACGAGAGCCGCGACGCTAGCTCCGTGTGGGCCGTCGTTATATTCAGTGCATGCGCCCGCAATAAACTCCATGTACCTCGAACCAGTAACCGAGCGAGAGGTTTTTAATATTATACGTGGTATGCAAAACAAACGTAGCTTTGGAGTGGACGATATCCCGCCGATATTAGTAAAAAAATGCGTAAAGGAACTAACATCACCCCTCACTAAAATAATAAATATTTCTTTTGAAGAGGGACGATTCCCAGAAAAACTTAAAATTGCGAAAGTACGCCCAATTGCGAAAAAAGGAGGAAATTCTGAAAATCCAAGTAGTTATAGGCCTATTGCACTGCTACCCACTATCTCAAAAATTTTCGAAAAAGCAATGGCAAATCGTGTCAATAAATTTCTAGAAAAATATAATATTTTAGATAAAAATCAATTCGGCTTTAGGAAAAAATGCTCAACTACTTTAGCGGTATACAACTACGTACAGGAAATTTTCAGTTGCATTAACGAACGAAAGTACGCTATTGGACTATTCCTGGATATGACGAAGGCGTATGACAAGGTGTCACATACAATTTTGTTACAAAAACTTTATGGATCAGGTATTAGAGGGCAAGCTTTTAATTGGTTTAAATCATATTTACAAGATAGAGTACAATTTGTAGAAGTAGATTATTTCGATAGTGTTCATCAGGAACAGTACAGCATAGGATCAGCCATGGCTACCATTAATACTTCAATACCCCAAGGAAGTGTTGTAGGATGTACCTTATTTATAATATATATTAATGACTTGCCAAAAAAGATAAGTTCGTCGTGTATTTTGTTCGCTGATGACGTCTCTTTATTATTTAAAACGCCCGCGAATGTTGATTATTTAGCTATTAAAAAAACTTTCATAGAAACTGAGCAATGGTTGAACGAACATAACTTAGAAATAAACTTATCTAAAACTAAAATATGCCAATTCAGAACTTACCAAAGAACCCCACTAAACCTAAATACATTAGCGCAACAACTAAAATTAGAAGAAATAAACGAATTTACACTTTTAGGCCTAACATTAGACTCAAACCTAAATTGGAAGAAACACATAGAAAATACAGGAGCAAGATTGTCCAAATTTATTTATGCGCTAAGCATATTAAAATGCAACACAAATTATGAAACCGCCTTATCTGCCTATTATGCGTATGCCTACTCCTGGCTAAATTATGGTATCATTCTGTGGGGAGAAAGTACTGACTTTTTGGACCTTTTCATTCAGCAAAAGAGATGTGTTAGAATACTAATGAACATAGACCAACGGGAGAGTTGTAGGCCACATTTTACTAAACAAAAAATTCTCACACTACCAGCAATATATATACTGCAAAGTTGTATATTCGTTAGGAAAAATAAGCACCTCTTCAAATCTAATATCGAGCTGTATGAAAACTATAACCGACGGAACAAGAATAGACTAGTACTACCCATCACAAATTTAAAATTTATTGGGAAAAGCCCATATTCAAGACTAGCTAATTTATTTAATAAACTACCGGAAAGTTTAAAATCCCTACCAAATGACTCAATTTTCTCGAAACAGTTGAAATCTCTGTTAATAAAGAAAGGCTACTATACCGTTGAAGAATTTAAAGCTGACAAATTTTGAATCGATTGACCTAGTAACAACAATGCTTGACGTACCTAAATGTGAAACAATACTCGTAAATGACAATATTATAATTTATGCTTACCTACATGACTAAGATGAAAAATGTATATTCATTAATGTTTAGTTTATTGTAATGAATTGTAATAATTAGTGTAAATATTATATGTATTATTAACTTGTTAAGAAACATTTGCAGTGCCCTTACAGGGTGCATGTCTTAATACTGTGTCATGAAATTTTAATGCATGCCTACTAACCAGTGTTTTACATGCTAGCAAAATAAATAAATAAATAAATAAATAAATAAATACTTTACCAGTCGACAACGATGCGGAGGAATTTTTCGATGCCATATTATAGTTTTTTAATAGTTTTAGTTATGTTAGGATATAATTTTGTTATTTTTAGGTTATGTATGTAAAAAAAATAAATTCGGGTAAATAATTTAACTGCCTTAAATATTTCAAGGTCAGTGATTTAGGCCCACTTGTGAGGGGAGATGTCACAGAATAACTATCTAGTTACGTCATGAGCATTGTGGTAAGTTACCTACTTTTTTTTCAAGATTTTCTTTCGGAGGATACATAGATTGTTTTTGGAGAGCTCGAAAGTAATTAAATAAATACGTCCTTACTAATTACGTAGTTATAGTTATCATCCTTTGCTAAAACCGCATAATGGTCATAAAAAGATAACGGAACACACAATTCGGTGCAACTATGTTCCGTTTCATCGATTAGAAAATCCTATTCAGAGTCTTTTCACGACAATGTGAGAATTACAGATACCAATACAAAGCCTCCGCAATACCTGGGGCTCGGCGTTGACCGACAGAATGAGTCCAAGCCTTAAGAGATTACCTTACACAAAGGAAGGCTTATTGTGGTAGAACTACGATATTTAAGGCTTAACTTTTGTAGTCAATGTAGCTGGACGTCGAAGGACAAAGATTATTAGAAACGAGGTTTATTGAGGAATCTTCTTGTGAATTTGTTAGGACGGGGCGGTATTAAATCATGCTTCTAGGTAAGCTGTGTCGTTAAAAGGAAATTTTATTTTTCAGTTCTTATTTATTCACTTTCATGTTTTTTCACTTTTAAAGTAGGTGTTGCCCACTTAAAAAGTACTAACATTTAATGTTTACGTTTTACGTTTTGTAGGTTTTACGTAAAAGAGGTTTCCGTAAATATAATAAAATAACGGGGATTTTAAAACCAACCATGCCCACAACTTCCATCGACCCTGTAAACTCCTGCATCTAAACGAGTCAGCCAGTCTGCATATATTGCCTATCCAACCCACTCATCAAAATATAGTCGGTGATGATACTTGGCTTGACTTGATCCTCAGCTCTAATCCTTCCCTAGTTTCCTCACATGGTCAACATGCTGTTCCTGGCTTTTCCGATCACGGTCTTATTTTTCTATCAAAAAATCAATCTGCATAGCCTTTTCCCAACTATGTTGGAGTCGGCTTCCAGTCTAACCGGATGCAGCTGAATACCATTATTTTACATTTAGCTCCTATCTGACCTCCACAACCCATTAACTGGGTAATATGATACCCCTTGGTAAGACTCATTGTCAGACTTTTGGGCTTCTGACGACCCGTAACGACTGTCAAAGATCCACAAATGCCAGCCGGGACCAACGGCTTAACGTGCTTTCCGAGGCACGGAGGAGTCTCGGTATGTAAAGATGCTCACCCATCGACGGACCAACCCCGGCAAGCGTAGCTTAACCTGATGGATCGACCCGTGCGGCTGTTATTACTTAGCTACGAGCTCCTCTTATTTTTCTATCCTATGTCCTTAAAACCCCTAAACCTAAACTCAAGTTCCATAAGGGCATGAATAGCGAGAGGCTTGAAGAAGATGCATCCATTATTGACTGGTCACCCCTGTAAGCAGCTGTATCAGTTGACGAAAAAGTTAGTTTCTTCAACGATGTTGTGGTCAAGCTATATGACACCCATGCTCAAAATCAAGTTGAAGCGTCCGCCTGCGCCTTGAATGAACTGGGGAGTTCGGTTAGCAATAAGGCGGAGAGTCGGCGCATTTCGGAAATTTAAAAGGGATCGCTCGGAGGACAATTGGACTTACTTTAAAGCTGCTAGGAATCGGAGTAATCAGACTAATCAGATGATACGCAACGCTAAAACGCCACCACATCCTAAATAATATTACTTCTTCTTCTCCTGCCGATATTTGGAAGTTCCTTGGAACTTCAGACCTTCCTAACATAATTGGCTTATTCGATCTAAATCACAATTTCTCCACTGTTCCTACTCTAGATAGTCTAACAAAATGTTAAACCCTCGACTACCTTGCAGGTCTGACGTGTCCCAATATTAAATTCTTTGTCTTCACCCCAGTCGAACCGGGAGAGATCAGAAAGATTATCCTTTCCATTACATCCAAAGCCGTGGGCTGCGATTATACCAGCCGCCATATGATCATACCGGCTCTTAATCAACTCCTTCCTGCGATCTACCACATAATAAGCTTCTCCCTTTACACCGGTGTATTCCCCTCCCTGTGGCGTAAAGCCCTTGTTCGCCGCCTGCCTATGATACCCAACCCTTCTATTCTTGGTCACTGTCACCCAATTTCCATCTATCCCTTTCTGTCTAAAGTGCTGGCCAGTGTTCATAAACAATTCTCACACTTTATTCATCACAACTCCCTCATCAGTCCCTTTCAGTCCGGTGTCAGGCCGGGCACAGTGACTGACTATATAAGGCGGGGCATTCAAGACACTAAAGTTACAGTCTTAGTGTTAATTGACTTTTCCAATGCTTTTAATACCGTCAGTCACGAAGTCCTTTTATCCATCCTTTCCTATCTTATGGCTTCTCTTTAGGGATTGGAATGGTTTTCCTCTTATGTTCGGGGGCATCAGCAGTCTGTTCATTCATGCTGGAGACTCTTCGTCGAGTTGGTATGCTCTTGGAGCTGGCATCCCACAAGGCGATATATTATCTCCTCTTTTGTTCTCCATTTCTAGGGTCCCGTACCTCAAAAGGAAAAATGGAACCCTTGTAGGATCACTTCGTTGTCCGTCTGTCAGTCTGTAGAGTAAATCAATCAAAAGTAAATCAAAACCTATAGGGTACTTCCCGTTGACCTAGAATCATAATATTTGGTAAGAAGTAATTTGTAATTTTATCACTTAATTTTTTATTGTGATTACAAACTTAAATTTGCAGTTGGAGAATTGTGACGTATATCAATGTATGGGAGAACATATTTTTCAACTGCAATGTTATGTTTGTTTATGAGATAAATTCTTTTCAACTACGGAACTCATTGTGCGTAGTCCGACACGCACTTGGCCGGTTTTTATTAATTTGAATTGAATATTAATTTGAAGCTGAACGGCTTAACTGTGCCTGTCTAAATGTCGTCAATTGTATGTTTTTTTTTTCTATTATTGATTACTTTACTCACAGGTTTGCTTTGAGATTTTATCCTTGTAATAAATAAAAATAGATCCACCATCAAGTAAGTAAATACGGTTAAATTCTGTGATCATATTGTACGTAGGGCTCAACATTAATCCTCTGTAATTCTTAATGGAATCATACAGGTGATCGACAACAAACATTTTTGATATTTTTGGCGCAGGCAATGATACTCAATCTTAGAATGACGCAGATGTGAAACTCATTGCTTACGAACTACGGACAGGCGCAAAAGTGATAGGGAAATAATTAAAGAGCTTGATTTGATTTTTCACGTACGTACTCTAAGGTGGCAAATTTTGCTAAAAACTATAATGTAGGTATTTATCTATATTGTTCGTTACAGCTTACATAATTACGATATGACGTCGTTGCTACGACGTAGGCAGCTACATCGTAGCAACGGTGTAGCAACGTCATTATTACATACTTTTGTCCTAAAAGTTACCTCATCGTTTTTGTAGCAAGAATTTTAGCTGTTTCAGAATATTTTCTTGTTCAAAGCATTATTTCAATTTGCAACTATGTACTAGTTAAATTGTTTATAAACTCCAGTATTGTCAAAATAGTTCGCAGCTATTGGCACAAAAACGGTACCTCGAAGGCAGGCGGCATCCATAATTTATAGAGTAAGAGACAAAAGATAAGGGCAAAAGTTTGGCAATCACAAGCTAGTATAATCGCCTAATACTGGCAGTCTATTATCATTGGGCACATTACAGACGACCCCGACCGCGTCTAATACGCGAGATCGAATGATTCGATCGCATTATTCACTAATACGCCATGCCTCAAAGGTTCCCTATGAGAGGGCGAAAAAACGATGAATAGAGCTTATGGAATCTAATAAAGTGGGACATTCTTCACTGAGCTCACGACTCGACTAATTTCTCTTATAAGAAGCTCACTGATCTTTGAATATACGTAGTCGGATCTTGTTTCCGAGAATGTTGATAGAGCAATGCGGCGTCAGATGTGTAGGATTAATTTTTGCTGGAATATTTTAGTTGAGTTTTATGAGAGAGAGAGAGACTACTGTAGTTACTAAACCCTTCAAAGCCTTTGCCTTTGTATATTATCTACCTACCTAGTACCTCCAGGTACTGCTGCATCAATTGTGTACCCCAGTTGTATTACAATTTTAATACAACTGGGGTACACAATTGATGCAGCCCACTGTACAAAGCTTAGAGCGAAACGTAAACAGAGCTGAGAGCGAGGCATCATGGTTAGATAATACACAGGATACACACACACAGGTGTTGCTTGCAATGCCTATTTCAAGCACCAGTCTCTCACAAATGTCAACTTATCCTTAAGATAGTTTTAAGCACTATTACTGAACATTTGTGAAGAGAATACTCGTATTATATATTCTTATAATCCCAGTACTGTAATTTTTAATGAAACCATTCGATTGGAACTTCACATTATTACTTTTCATTATTATGGTGTGCATAATAACGAGTATTCTATTCTATTCAATTCTATTATTATCGGCTTATTCTCCGTACGATCAAAGCTGTAAGTAATATGGCAAAAGCTTGGGTACTACTTTAGCAATCCAAACTGACTCAGGTACTTTTTGTGATGCGGTAAATTTTGTTATGAGGTATGTTCAAAGCAGATAGTTACTCTAGTAGGGTGTAAATAAGGGCTCATTAGGGTGTAAATAAGACCTCACTTTTGCTACATATTTCTTATATCCGTAAACTTGATAACAACCTATGTAATGTCAGGAATCCAACAGTAAATAGACGGCGCTATGTAGCATGGAAGTCCGTAACATTGGCGAGCCGCAACGTTTGAAGGCTGCGGCAAACAAACGACAAAGGGAGTGCCACCATTTAGCGGCGGCCGCAATCCGCTTAGCGCGGCGCGCATTAGAGCCGCATCAAATATGCATGGCCCACTCCGCACGCACTCAGCCGGTATTAGTGCTGAAGAAATGTTTGTGAGAGATAACTGTGGATGTGTTGCGCTTGGGTATAGAATAAAAGTAGTTTTTCGGAGTTCTATTTGATGACTGTTGCTGCGAGTTGGTATGTAGATCATCTACTTATGTCTAGCAATGACGTCTTTTGGCTAAATGATGATGATGAAATCTTTTATTAGTATCCTATGGTGTATTGCGAGTTGAAATATTTGCCTATTGTTATTTGAGGAACCACAATCATTATGCTTGTAATAATTTTATATCTGCCTCACACAAAAAGAACCATAAATTAATTTAATCTAAATAGAGCTACCATCACAAATGCCTTTAAATTTATTAGCAACATTTCCCGGAATGGTCTAACTGAAGCCTCGTAATACATAGTTAATGAGGCTTTAATTTCGGTACACATGCTGAGTATATAATGTAGGTATGTAGTATAAGAGTATAAGCCGCTTGCGGTAATGGGCGGGGCGGATCGCCACGATCCTCCAGTCAGATGGCGGGGCGGTTTGTGCATACTTTATCAGCCGCCGGATCTGTCCTTTGTCCTTTACTGCTACATTGTGAGAGTCAAAGGTCGGAATATTGAAATGAGTGGACGGAAAAAAGAGTTCTTGGAGTTACTGCTGTGAGTGAGGGAGAATGGAAATGTAAGTATGATTGTGTTTTTAATGAGAGCAATGAGTATCGTCTGTGGTACCTACAGTACTATTTGATGGAAAATGTAAATGTGAGTAGCAATATTAGTAAGTATGAAATAGGAGGGTATATCGAAGCGTGGTTTAGCTCGGTGTGTAAGTGAAATGGCGTAATGGCTGTCTACTTTGACGCGCGAAATAGAAGACCCTTTTTTTTTTTTTTTGTGGATGGGAAATCATCAAATGACTCCTCCCGTTCTGGGCAGAGCGGGAGGGCGTGTCAGACTTTTACTGACTAAAACCCACCCGTGTTCCTTCAGTTGCCTGTGGCAGGGCCACGGTATCTCTTTCGAATAACCCGCGACCCCAGCCGCATCGGCCCTATCGGACCCCATCAACATCTCTTTGAGGCGCGCGTGAAAAACCTTCCCCCCTCTCCTTCCTCCTCCTCCTCCCCTCCTCCCCCCTCCTCCTCTCTCCTTCTTCCTTCTCTCCTTCCTTTTTCCGTTCTCGGCCTTTTGGCTAAGATCAAAGTGTAGTAAATAGAAGGCCCTCAAGCGCACCGGAATTTAAACGCGCTTCGTTTAAATGTAGATTTATGACAATTACTATACATATATAAATTTTTAGCTTATTAAGTGTTTAACATATTTAAATACCTTCGATTTAAAGGAAATTTTACTGCACAATAAAGAACTGTTTACGTATTAATCGTATAAAACAGAAAATAGACGGTACTACTATGAAATTTTTTTCTATCAAAAAATTTCAAGTACTTAAACGTGTTTCGGTTTTAGTACAGCAGTAGACAATGTAATCAAATAACACATATTATGGAAAATCCAAATAATTTAACCATAAGTATACATTTGGTTTTATATGAATTTTAAAAACACAAAATTACTATGTTTCCCCATAATAACATTACGAGTGCGCACTAAAACGCTCAGAACCTAAATATATACAATCTGAGTGTGTATAGGTACATTTTTCCGTATGTGAACGCAATTAAAAAACTTTGAAACTTAATCGACCAATAAAAGTATGAGTAAACATTATAGGATGGATAAACATGGCGGAGCAGGCCGCAGCCCCCGCGCTATTAGCATAACAAGCGCGCGTCTCAGGAACAGCTTTAAAATAAAAAAGCCCATAATGGCTTTATAAATAGATTTCAGAAAGTATTTTCTATTAAATAAACTTCCATTTGACGTGGTGCACAACGCCGAACGCCGCGCGTATGAATAAATCATATCAAATAACTATCAGGGGAGATCCGACGAGCATTCTTTCCCCGTTTACATCAAAACATTTCGTTTAGGGTTGAGATGGCCTATTTGTGTGACGCGAGCAGATTTTTTATTCATGATCTTTTAATGGACATCCGCAACATCGAACGTCTGAGACTGTGATTTCAGTGATTTATTTGTGACGACAGTGATTCCACATGTAGAGTGCTCCACGACTTCCTTCACACACTGCTATGTAAAACCTATTACATTTCTCCAAGCACTGGTATGGAGGTAATGAGCTTGTTGGCAGCATTTTCTCTTTAAATCAGGGCTTTTCATTTCAACGTGGGGCGTTCGTCGTACATTGAATTTTTCAAGTAAGCGGAACGCGAGGACGGACGGAATCCCAGAGGATGCGTCGGAGCGCCTCGCGAACACCTACGGAGGCTAAGCCTCTCAGCGCGCGAGACGTTCGGTCACACTGATTGAATCCGCCCGACGCGACGACGCGACGAAGATGGCGTGGAAGCATTGAAACTCCTGTTTACTACAACATTTATTGTTATTCAGTAGAAATAGAAGTGTGAATCGACTCTATTGACATGGATTCTACATTCTTGGTCTATCTAATAAGGTGGCGGATAGGTACATCTGAGGTGTGCAAAACAATATGTTATTATACTTACCCATAGTTCAATAAATAGGTAAATAGGATACAGCTAAGCATGCAAAAAGTCAGTGGTGTATTTATTTCTGCGTCAATAACTGGGTAGTTCTTCAAAAAGTAGTTTTTTTAAAGTAATCTTTAAATGAATGGACACACATTTAAAAAGCGTGTAAAAACAATAAGTACCATTTTATTACATGTAAATCGGTGCATAAACTACAGTAGATATATAAATTTTGACATTTCGGTGGATTTCATATTTGTGAATGACCACAAAAGTTGTGCCACGAAAGTTACGAAAATTTCACATTTTTAAGAATTCCGATTAAAGTGATAGGTAAATTAACGAACAAAATAGGTAGGTACTAGGGAATAATCTCGAAGATGTATCTTATTCCTTAATTCAACATATGTTGGGAAATTATAAACATTATCCTTCGAAGTATGCGCAAGAAAGTTTCTTGACTTTCTTGACCAAGGCTACTTGAAAATATCCAAAGAATAACTTAACTCGTATTTTTTTATTTTGAAGCGATAAACGTATTGTACTCGTGATAACTTCGAAATTAAATGTCCGATTCGAATGAATTAAAAAGTATTTTACTGCTACATAAATACCCTTAATGATAAAAATATTTATACGTGTGTCACTGATGCCGGGACAATATTGAGTGTCTACGCAGCTATAATTTGTAGCGGCAAGTTGGACTCTTGGAAGATAGGTGCCGTTTTGTTGTGCGCTCGCGAAACTAGCAAAATCGCGTGACAGAGACCTATTAACTATTGTAAATTAAGAGATACAATTAATATTCTTTGGTAATTATGATGCATAGCTAAACATGATTAATGTGATGTATTACATTATATGCTTATGAATAAGAATACAATACTTATCAATGTTTGCCGTGAGCGCGAACAAAGTGTGACGCGCGAAGCACATCGATTTTGCTCCCGTTTTCGACTTTCGATTAGTTAGATATTTTTTTAGGATTTTAAAGAATTTTAGATGTTAAAATTAACACATGTATAAATAAAGAGTAATAATCTGTATTTAGTAGGTACTAAGACTGAATGTTGTGACCGCGTTTTGAGGGTCCTCGAAGAACCACCCAATTAATAGCAGGGCTTGTAAATTTTACGGACAGTTAAAAAGTTGTTTCGCGTATAAATCTGTCTGATAGCCGTCAAGTTTAGAATATAATTTGTGAGAGTCGTAACGAGTACAATCGTTAGCGTAGCTCGGCGAGTGCCGGTGACGCACATGGCTCAGAATTGCATCGCCTTTGTTGAGCACGTCAACCGGCCCTGTAATTATCGCCTTGCGAATGACATCGCGCCTCAACCAACAATATTAATTTTTTGCTCCATTTAAAAAAGGAACGTTTTTTTTAATGTTTGTTTTCTATAGTCATGGCGTTTAGTAACAACTATAATTTGTGATGCAGTTTTTCCGTTTTTTCACCGGTATGAGCTAACAAATAACAAAACCCACGCGATTTAGCCCTTAGCGGCCCTATTATACAAAGTTAATAGGCCCAATTCTTGCACAATTATGTAATTTGTACGTGTACTTTTTAAAACGCAACTTTAATTGACGCGAAATTACAACCTAGGTCTTAGCTCAGATAGGTTAAATAAATTATGACTGAAGCTATTGTTCTTTATGTAGATTTATTGTAATTTAATAAAACTGAGTTGCGGTATTACGCATATTAGCCATGTTGCAGGAAAAACGTGATGATTTTATTGAATTATAAAGTGGATTACTTATAAAAAGTTTATTACTTAATAATTGATATCTTCTAAACAAAAATGCTAAACAAGAAACATTTTGGAGATAGTCATGAATAACTACTAAACTATTTTGATGTTGCACGATTCGACTTATTAGCATTTATTACATTTATAAACTTTTTATTTTTGTTTGCAATTCGCCGTTGACAAACACAGTCAACTGAAATATTTGTATCTAGAAGTATATATGTGGAAGCTTATCATTAGCAAATTGTCCTGCCTATGAATTAATGTTAACTATGATATTAGTCTGTAAGCTTTCTGTAAGAAAAATAAATAAATAAAAAAATATAATACAATAATAGGCAATTGGCCCCAGACGCAGACTACATGCGTCTGCGTCTGGGGTTATGGAAGGTCTAATTTATGTAAACCAAGTTTTGAATTACGTACCTATTTTATTTTAAAAAAGACTTTATATGTTATTTCCGTCCGTTTTTAATTTTCAATAAACCCTTAAATGTTTCCACTTTCGATTACCTAAATGATCCATAGTACTACTTTAATCTTGCTTTTTTAACCCATAAAATAATTAAAAGGTACGTAGCTAACACGTCTCGAAATGTAGTAAGTATCGATAGTTATACAGTTATTATACATAAGGGTACCTCCTAAGACATAGGGGAGACTTTCATGAATATTTTAAGATTCGTTTATATTACAGACTGAACTTATTACCTAACAGATTGTTTACGTTCAGTCAGGGCCGTCTTTTCCATTGGCCACTCTGGGCAAGTGTCCAGTGTCCTGCGCTTCATGGCGCCCCCTATTTCCTGCCAGCGTCATGGCTAGGAGCTATCAGAGGCAGGGTGCAAAAAATTTCGAGCTCACTTTGCTCGCTCTTGCATCCTTGATTCTTCATAGTGCCCAGAGCCTCCAAATAGGTTTAAAATAGCCCTGTATTTAGATAGCTTTGTAGTACATTCAATACACTATAATGGATTATTAACTTTCTTTAAAGTTATAGTTACCTACTAGAATAACATAATTTGTAAGCCTTATCATTCAATGAAAGCTTTAAACTTATTTTGCACTAGCTTTTGCCAGCGGCTTCGCCCGTGTGGATATCGGAAAATATCCCACGGGAACGTACTACCGGGAAATCCTTGCTTATTCCTTACTCCATTATAAAGGGAACCTCTGTGCAAAATTTCAGCTTTCTAGGTTCAAGGGTTTGGGCTGGGTGTTGATGAGTCAGTCAGTCAGTCAGTCAGTCATTCAGTCAGTCATTCAGTCAGTCAGGACTTCTCTTTTTTTTATTTATATAGATGTAGATGAGACTTCAATTTCACAGGAAATTAACAACCGAGAAAAACTAAATTTTAATCAGAATTAAGATCAGCCTTTCAACTTTTGCCCCACCTGTATTGAAGTAAAAAGTTATTCATCATAAATTGTACATGCATATGACGCGCCCAATCTGCGCTGCATTCACCCTTGACCACTGCGGGATAAATTGAAAAAGGCGTTTCATATCGTCACTGGGAAAAGATTTACCATTTTAATTTGAACCTTATGTCGCTATACTAAGGAGTTCAACGATTTCGGAAGTCGAGAAATAAAATTCGTTTGTATAAAAGGGTAGTACGATTTGTCGGAGTGTCGATTTGTCGCACGCGCCTCCAGCGCCTCGGGCCTCTAATCTAGTTGGCGCCCCCCCCGCGACGACGTTAAAATCGCAAGGCTAATAAAATCTTTTGACCCCTTTATGAGATGAATACGCCCACTGTGCGGCACAGTCGAATTGACAACTGTTTGTTATGAAATTATTAAAGGGATAAAACTCACATAAGACGGATTACTTTGATTGGTTTTTCTAACAAGAATTTGAATACAAAGTTGCTTGTTGCTGGTAAGCTCACTGCCCACACTAAATGTGTGTTGTACTATTATCACTTTCAACTGGACATTCTGTGACTGGTAACATTATCAAAGTGTTTAGATTAAAATCGTCAAGCTAATGTTGAGTTTCTAGAGCTAACTAAGGCAATGCGCCCGCAAGGCATCTAAAAAAGTAAGTCTCCTTTTTTTGAAACTTATTATTGATTAGGATTGTACGTACACTTTATCACTAACATAATATATTTTTTATTTGGAAAACCATTTTGTGGACGAATGTACCATATGCACGGCGCGGCGGGCCCCCTACGAAACTATTCGGATGTGACAATAATTGAAATTTGTGCCCGGAGGCATTTATAGCAAATAACTTTATTCAGCATTTAGCTTCCAATTTGACTGAAGTGAGTGGAGTGTTTGGCTCCGGGAAGAAATCGCGCCGTCCCGTCGGGTTTGAAGTCCGCCATAAGCTGAGTAGTCTAGGTTTTCGCTACAAATTAATTTTATGCTAACCTAATATTCAGGATTCTGGAACAATTTTTAAGAACTCATTTACCTTTTATTTCTTTTTGATAGTTAGTTTTGTACTTTTTTTGCGCCGCGCGCTGATGACTATTTGATGAGAATTTAACCATGAGTACATTAACTGCGCCGTACGAAAAAGAACGACACCACACGAGCTTTCACGAGAGGTTAGCCGATGGTATATACGTTCAGCGTTAAAAAACACGTCTCTGCTGGATCCCTAGCAGTCTCTAAGAGTTTTCACGAGAGGTTAACCATGAGAACATTAACTGTGCCGTATACTTTCAAAAGAACGACACCACACGAGCTTTCACGAGAGGTTAGCCGACGGTATAAAACATTCAGTGTTAAAAACACTTCCCTACTGTATCCCTAGTGCTATGACGACATTTAGCTAGCCGTGGATTTAGATTTAAGCAGTCTGGAATTGAACTTCAATAATATTATTTGAAGATGAGTACGAAGCCCACTTCCACTACAGTCGAACACGTTCAAGAAGCTGTGTGTCACGTGACCGAAGCCGACGCAGCCGGACTCAATGCCGTCAGTTATAATTTATTTATTTATCAGACAACATCCAATTCTACTAGATGTTAGTAAACAATCTAACTCTTTATGCTACGTTAGTACTTAAATTCAACTACAGTGCCTTCAACTAGAAGGAGGCTGTAAGTGTAATGGTATCTATACCACAACCTAAAGTTTTACCTTCAAGTATTGAGAATCTACTCAGAGAGGAGGGGGGACAGTTAGCTACTTTACCGAGGGAACAGCACGGCAGTCGGCCATTATGATAAATAGCAACTAAAAAGCAAAACATTTAAAAGAAGTACGAAACAGTAAGTGACTCAGCTAGACTACTGTGTGATCATGACAATCCTACTCAGCCTTAATAAGGAAATGAAAGAATGGATGGAGCAAACATATGTATATTGATTATCTGAATAGAGGACGAGATTACTTCACCTAATTAAGGAACGGACGTCACTAGGTAAGTTAGTCCGATCTATACAATTTTACACACAAGTATTTACTAGATTTTCCAAACTCAATGATAAGAAAAAACTGGCCAAGGGCGTGTCGGACCACGCACAGAAAGGTTCCGTAGTTGAAAAGAATTTATCCCAAAACAAACTTAACATTATAGTTGAAAAACATGTTCTCCCATACACTGATATACTCGTAGGTACTCGTACGTCACGTTCAATTCTCCAACTGTTAAAATGAGTTAAGTATATAATCCAAAAACAATATTGTTTTGTGTGATAAAATTACAAATGAACAATTTTCGGACTTTTTCCTTTACTTGTGTTATGACTTTATGAGACCTTACTTCTTGCCAAATTTCATTTATTTATTTATTTATTTTAAATAGAACGGCCGAAACCAATTACACTATTTAAATATAATTACTTATTCATGATTCTATGTCAACGTTAAGTACCCTATCGGTTTTGATTTACTGCCGAGCATCAAAATATGTCGCTTAAATAGCCGTATTTTTTACTGCGTTGACTTAGAAACTTGATTTTTTTAGAGCTCCAAGGGACCATAGCCGCTCACGGGAGCGGGGTGTGGATCGGGTCCGTGGAATCATTTTTCCTTAAGTATAATGTACGTGGTGTGAGTTCTATACCAAGAAAATATTTTTTATTTTTAACGTTGTTCCATCACTATTAGGTACTAATATCGAATTCTATGCATTTAATTTGATGCGTTACGCGTAAGTAACTGCTACGAAGTAGGCTATCATAATAAAATCTTAACTACGCAACGCAAGAAGATAGTAGAAGTTACCTCCGATTAAGAAAATGATAATCCCAAACATATTTACAGAATAACTATTTTCTTGACGCAAGTATGTATTTCTAACGATTATCAGACTTCCGTACTGTTTTGTAACCCAATAAGCTTGTAATTTAAAACTTAATAACATAAATAATTACGGTGGAGTGGAGTGACGATTAACATAGAATATGAGCGAAGTCATTCGTGCAGAAACTCACCGAGTCGCGGCCCTCTATTACGCGGTGTCGTGACTTCTATGCAATTTCTCGAACAAACAATATTAAGTGCTTAGAACTACGTGTATTAAACGTATAGTTATTTACCTGTAGCTTGTAGATTTTCTCGCTACAGATTTTGGAACTCCACAATAATAATAAATTCTTATAATATTATAGTCACTCTCATAATTTATTGTTTTTTTACCAAACGCGGGAAAAATAAAGCAAGGCAAAGACAATCATCTCATTCTTTAATTTGTTTCCGTTCTTCAGGGTGGAGCACTGTTGCACACAAATATTCAAAAAGTTCCAATATCAAACTAGCATGGAATTATGTAGTATGTACTTAATGGAAGCAATGAGAGATGGCGTGAGTGCCATCATTTGGAAAACCTGGGCCCTTGTTACATTATTAACACTTGCATTATTCGTGTGAGGTTGTACGTAAAATGCTAGGCACTCATTATACTAGGTAACTCTAGATTAATTAATAGTCTGAAACACCGCTCTTTTTTGCAACTTTAGGTAGGTACTGTCAAATAAAAAAAAAAAAAAACAGGTTTTCGACTTTTTTTTGTGTAAGCGTGGTGATAAATGCTCACGCCGTCTCTGTATGAGAAGAAGCCTTAGCTCTGCAGTGGGGCAATAGTAGGCTGGTATTAATAATATTACATTGTTTTTCAGTTATGTTTAATTCTATTTTTACGAAAAAACGTTTTAATAAATAATAAAAGGTTAATTGTCTTGTTTATCAGTTCCGTATAATTGGCTCGATTATGAGCCGTGCTCTGCTCCGTCCCTAAGAGGCTCGTGTCTATAATTAAGGCCGACTTCAAACTCCGACATTATCACCTCGCCCGGGGAAAAATACGGCGGGATGGGAAGTTATCGAAGTCGATAAAGTTTATGCAATATTATAGAGAAAATAATGGATAAAAGTTGAATTGCTTTTGTTTCTAGTAAGTAGGTAAATCTGAAAAACCAGTCTATTTCATTTAATAATTTATTTAAATTTTATTAGGTATGCAAACTTTGTGGTATTTATTAGTTGATGAGGATTACTGGCTAGAAGAGGTCAAAATAATCATGAGAAGCCAATAAAGTTTCGTATTATTGTTTTTTTTTCTGGGTTACCTAATTGGCGTCTCATTTTTTTTTTCAGCTAATTCGGCCAGCATTTTGGTTAGTTTCATACATTTATTTGCAGTAAGCAGGTAAACTTGAAAACCATTATATTTAAAGTTTTAAGAGGCATATTACATTTCGACCGTGATTTTTGCGTTAAATGGCCAACTTTGGCGTTTTGTTGTGAGAAACTGAAAGACTTCGACAACTTTGATTTATTAAGTGGTGGAGAATAGTTATCGGCACTTATAGTTCACAGCGGCCTCGTTTTTTGCAATTTTATCCTATCTATATATTTGTATAGAAAGCAAAAATTCTGAAGCAAGTTTTTCATAAAAAGCGCGGTGGCATTTTTTCAAGCTCGTGGATTGAACTATTTACATAAGCAAATGAAATGAAAAATATATAATAATGTTTCTTAAATAGTGGTTTGGTTTAAAGCAGCCTCAGAATTTTGAAATATGTATGAAATATCTATAAAAAAATCGCATTAAAAACCATAAACAACTAAAAACGCTCGGAATTAGCAGTAAATTTCTCCTTACTACATTAATATTATTACGTAAAATGTATATCAGAATATACGTCAGTTCATAAGAAATTAAAATTTCATTCTTTATACAAAAAAAATAAAAATTATAAAACGCAAAATAAACGTAATTAAAACTGCCAAATTGGTACATAATGCGATGTGTCGCTGTGCGTCAATATATCTAATCTGTGGAAACGCGATTTTGTGAAATTTTATGCCTCTTAATAATTTATTAAAGTTTTAGTATGCAACCTTTGTGGTGATTATTATAGGTTGATGACTGGTCAGTAGAGGTTAAAATATTCATAAGATGCTATTAAAGTTATATTTTTTATTGTTTTTTTTTTTTTTGCGTAAAAAGGCGTCTTATTACTTTCTTCAGCTAATTCGGCCAGCATTTTTTTTAAAAACAGTAATAATTACTATTTGCTTGCCGCCTATTTTCGAATTAATTATTGTTATCATCGTAACAACGAATGGTTTTGTGCATGTTTTGTGACATTCAAAAGAACTCTGTAGAATCTCTCTCTTCAAGAATTATATTTTTTTGCGTTTTACTGTGATATCAATTAAAACCAAATACTTAGGTACAGGATACAAAAACTTTTTTACAAAAAAATACAACCGACTTCCAAAAACAACACTACAAAGTGAAAAATAACTTTAATTTCGGAAGTCGGTGTCTGATTAAATGCATTTTCGTTTTTGCCACCGACTTCCGAAATTAAAGTTATTTTTCACTTTGTAGTGTTGTTTTTGGAAGTCGGTTGTATTTTTTTGTAAAAAAGTTTTTATTTTTCACTTTTTAGTGGGTCTGTTTATAATTTGTATAAGTTACAATAGTCTAATGTCAACTGCTCATCACATGTTACAAAATATTGCTTTTCCCGATGTTGGGACGTTAATTGTTGAGGAGTTCTGCTGGTAAGAACCAGGAGAACTCCTCAACAACCACTCACCACACGCATTGTGTGACGAGCGGAAATTGCTTAGCAACCATATTAAAGTAATCGAATCGCAACCCGTGAAATATTTATCATTGAGTAGTTCCGGTAGCCATCTGTGGTCTTCATCATCAGTTCCACTTCACCAAGTGGTGCTTTCCGAGAGCAAATGTACGAGCTACTATAAAAAATACCCAAATCGCTATAGGTGTGCCTATAATATTTGAAGAGTTCCATCGATTTCTCCAGGATCTCATCATCAGAACTGGATTTTGACAAAAATGGGACCATTTGGGAAGTATACCCTTTCTAACAAAAAAATATTTTTTCAAATCGGTTGGCAAACGACGGAGTTATGCGCGAACAAACATAAAAAAAAAATAGAAACATCCGAATTGAGAACCTCCTCCTTTTTTAGAAGTCGGTTAAAAATACCTTACCTACCTAATAAGACATTTCATCGACAACTCTTTCACTAGCTTAAAAAGACCCTGACCCGCCCTACCGTTTTCTATTCAGTAGTATGGCACCCTTAATAAAAATATTAGCCAGCCCGGCGCGCGGCGTCACAGGCGCCCGCTTAATTTAATTATCTTTACCATTTAATAAACTGTGCTTCGAGGGCTAAATAACAATTAGTTACTAAGAATCTTTCGTGCGTTTTATTGTTAAATATTCATGTTTTAAGTGATTGTTGTGAACTTTTTAAGTTATTATTGAAGATTGTTTTCGTTCAATTTTTAGGGGTGTTTTAATGGAAATTTGATCCGTATTGCGAATGCCAGCTAAGTACTCTATGTCAGTAGAAGAATTCTATGTGAGTACGACTACTTACCATACTTTTAACTACAAGCCAAGAATGCAGCAGCGTTGCTGTAAGCTACGGTAACTTAGGAAAGATCTGTCATTTTCACTAGTATTTGACAATAAGTCAAAACCCGTCCCACAAAGATTTAAATCGCTAGATTTGCCCTCACCGTACGAAAAAGTGCCCATAATGAGAAGAGTGAGCTCACACATTATTAAACAGCGTCTCCATGATAATCAAATGAAGTCCGTTATTGCGTGTCAGAGGTGTCAAAGCGAAACAGAAATGCGACTATCTTTTCATTCGGTCGGGAGAATCTAACGATTAAAATCTTTGCCGCTGTCATCATTTTCATGACAGCTGTCACTACGGCCGTAAAGTATTGGTCGGAAACCGTAGCTTTACGGTTTACCCAGTGTAATAACCTACAGGCACCATGAGATATTAATTCAGCTTTGTCTATATGACAGATGGCAACGAACGATGTCTCTGGCATTGAACAATGACATATCCTTAGTTACACTTACATCTAGAAGGTTGCCTGTTATCTTGCCATACCCCTAACCTAACAAAAAATACCGGCCAAGTGCGTGTCGGACCACAGTGAAGGGTTTCGTTGTTCGAATGAATTTATCCCAAAAACAAACTTAACATTGTAGTTGTAAAACATGTTCTCCCATACATTGCAATTGCAAATGTAAGTTGGTTGGTTGTTGATGGTTGGTGGTGGTGGTTGGTTGGTTGGTTGGTTGGTACTCTTAACTTGTAAAGCCTACAAGGCCGATTCCTATAATTAATGGACCGTTATTGGTAAAAATTAAGACTTGTAACTTTACCAATAATGAAGCAAAGACCTCATAGGTTTGCATAGTAGACAACTCATATGGAAGTAGCTATTACAAGTAACATTAGCTTACGAATCTATGTCCAGTTTGGCAAAAAAAAAAAAAATGCTACCATTGCTTGGTAAACGATTCGTTTTTGTTTAAAGGAACCGAGTATTAGCTGTATTAGTGGGGGATACTTGACTCTAACAAAAGTTCTTAATACATATTACGCAAACGGATCCCTGAATCGAAAAATGGTTTTCACAGATCCGTAATATTTTTGATCGATACCCACACCGTGGGACAGACAAGAAAAAAAATAACAACGCTACTTTACGTGCAAGGGTACCTCTCCCTTGCACGTAAAGTGGGGAAGTTATTTTACAATTTTAAGAGTACTACTTTTTTTCAAAGTCTTTATTTTACCATTTTGTCGGCGTGATTATTATGTATACCCACGCCAAATGACATTTTTCTAGTACTAAGAATCTCTGAGCTAAACGGCAGACAGACAGACAGACGCAAACTACATATAAAGGTTCCTTCCTTGTTTACCTGGCAACAGTCACTCGATAGAGACTACCCCAGCTAACAGCTTTGATTATTATATTTTCCCCATAATAAAACACAACATATTTCAATTTTCAGAGGTGTAGAATACCATGCGCTTGCGAGTGATCGCTGCAGGCGTAGTGCAGCGTGCAACTAATAATGTAACGTAACACTATAATGCTTGCCTCGAGCCTCGAGTGCGGCACCTCTGCCCCATTGCGTTCAGGTGGTTCAGGTATCATTTGATATTTGACACAGAATAATAATTGAATTAATTACCTACGGCCGCTCGGTAGATAAGTACGTGTCCGTCCGTGCGTAACTGCCGTGCGCTCGAACTGTTCTACTGGTACTGACTGAGATTTCGAAGCGCGTCGTTTCGGCCGTTTCCTGTGAAGATAAACTACTGTATCCTTACTATACTGTGTATTTGATGACATGTCTTTATTTATTGCGTAGGGTAAGTACCTAGTCATCTTTCTTCGTAGTGTTGACTAAAAATGTAAGTGATCGTTGTCCTAAGATATAATGAAGTAATAAATTTTTATTATTTTAAATTTTTTTTTATTACCTTTATAGTGTTTTGTAATGCAAGCCTTGAATAAAACGAGAAATTTATTCATGATATTGCATGTTAGTGTCTGTTTATTAAGCTATATTAATGCTAATTTTGAAACATGTATGAATCAATGGACTTATAACGTTAGGGTTTTAAAAAACTTAGTGATAATTTTTACCAGAGGATCTAATGAGGGCTACTAGCATTAGGATATTTGTTATAATCATTATATTCCCATCATTTTATTTATAGAACTTTTCTACACCAAATAAAAGATCTCCCTGTACTACGGTTGTTTTAGCAAACACATACCATAAAAACTCCGCTTTTATCTAACTCAATAAAAACATATCACCTCGACCAAACAAAAAAGTCTAACCATCAGGGTCCGACAGCCTTCAGGAAGCAATCATGCATACAAACTAACCAGCAACCACTAACCACATGTAACCCAACCCCGACGGAACTTTACTCAACTTGCTTACGTCACACCATCCCGTATAGCCAACTTACTTTTCCCCATCCAAAAAATTTGCAAAAAACTCTATTTTTAAGCGTATAAAGTTGTAAATCCCGTGTGTGCAAGTGTAAAGGTGGTTTTGTCAGCATTTTCTCTGTAATGGGCCGGAGGGCACAGTGCAGCTTGCTGTTTCCGGGAGTGTGTGAATACTGTCACCTTGCCTTGTTACTATGGTGATCAACGAACTTTATGGATACGTTTTTTAACGATTTCATGCAATTATCTATTGTACATCTGCTTGAGGGTGTACAAATCAATAGAATAGGGGGTTCAGAAGCATTAAGTAACTAATCAAACGCATTTATTTTGCATTTATCCAACGACATGTCAGTTAAACAAAATTAAAATATTTATATACATATGATTGAAAATAAATGTCTTAAGTGAATATAGTTAGACAGTAAAAAACATAATATCTAACAATCTTATAGGTTCATAAGAAACAAAAATATAAGTAGTATAAAAACTTTTTACAAAAAGATACAACCGACTTCCAAAAACAACACTACAAAGTAAAAAATAACTTTAATTTCGGAAGTCGGTGTCTGGTTAAATGTATTTTCGTTTTTTGCCACCGACTTCCGAAATTAAAGTTATTTTTTACTTTGTAGTGTTGTTTTTGGAAGTCGGTTGTATTTTTTTGTACAAAAGTTTTTATTTTTCACATTTTAGTTGTGGTACCCCACACAAATTCTTATACCTGCAAAACAAACTAGAACATCCTCCATATAAAAGTGGGGAAAAAATACATATTATTGAAGCTAACTCAAAAACTACCCAAGCAAAGTTAATACATTTTATATGGGACCAACTTTGATGTATACCCTCTCGAATAAAACAAACATTTTTCAAATCAGACGACTCTGTAAAAAGTTATGCGTGGTCATACATAAAAAAAAAGAAAAAAAGAAAAATACGTGTCGAATTGAGAACCTCCTCCTTTTTTTTTCGTCGGTTAAAAATTACCATTTACTAAAATCATACTGTTAGGAACAACCTGAATCAATCAAATCACATTCCTCGAGCACTTTTTGTTTTTTAAGGACGATCAAATCGGTCCCCGATGTTCGCTTGTTTGTTTAATAATAGATCAATATTTCGCATAATACCCTCGTTTTTATTTTTGTTTCATTTTAATTAAGAACTTAAGTTTTTTTTCATTCTCTAAATTATGAGGTCAATGATGTTGGTACATGGTAAAACTCGAATGAGTTTATGTACCAACTTATAGATTTTTATAAAAATGTAAATGTGCTACTGAATGAATGAATAATTAAATAAATAAAATAAAACGTCGTGAAAAAACCTATAGGTACAGTTTACGTTCTAACGCTATAATTAGGTATAAGCAATTGAATCAAGGCACTGATTTGAAGACTAGAGGACCAAACTTCTCAGGAAAGTATACTCGTAATGACAAAGACAAATGAAAATTATATTCCCAAGCCTATAGGTTGTGAAAAACTCGGAACGCTATTACCCTACTCAACACAACAAATCACGAAGGTATTTTCCGATAACTTGACATTTACATGCAGTAAGACATTTGAAGAACTAGGTCTGCCACAAATAGCAGGCACTTTAGAAATTCCTTGAACCAATGTCGCCAGACTGTAATGCTGGCTATAGTACTGAAGTGCAGGGTAAATGTCACTAGCAGAGACAATAAGGAGTAATCATATCATATTGCATTCATGTCGGAAACAATGGGGTTTGTGCAGAGAGGGACTTAGCGACACGGAAAAGTAGATTTTATTATTTACTAGCGACGCGCCTCTGCTTCGCACGGTTGTTAGTACTTGACAAAACATCGACATTTCTTAATTATGTGTAAGTTTAATGTTATTGTATTACTTATAAACCTTTCGGGATAAATTCTCTAAATGATGGTGAAAACCGCATCAAAATCCTTTACGTAGTTTAGAAGAAAAACGGGGTCAAACAGAAGCGACCTTATTTTATAATAATTATACAATGACATGTCCTATAGTTATAGGTTCGTGTACGGTCAGCAACAAAAGTCGGTTAACACTGCTACGTTTTGACATCATTTATATTAACACAAAATGATTCGATAAACTGCTTTTTTTCGTTTAATTGTTAAGAATTTTTATTCTTAAAATTTTAAGTACTTCTGTTCCGATTTTAATTAAATATATTGCTCAATAACTAAAAACTGACGTATTAATCTACTTTTGCTGCTGACTGTACAACGATCATTTATATGTTGATTGTTCTTACCAATTTGGATAACCAAAAAAACAATCTTCTATCAGGAATTATTTTAACAAGTTAATCTGCAGTTATCAGCTAGTTTCTTCCAAAAAGCTAGGCAGGCAAGCTTCTGAATATGAATGAACCAAAGTAAACTATTACCAAATATCCTATGGGAGAAACAGTAGCAGCAGCATCAGTATTGTTGTGTTTTTTTGGTTAGTGTAAGATGAGGCTAGGTTATGGAACACTAATGAAGAAATTAACCCTATCACCAATTGAACCTTATCTCCATAGTAATTAGGTCGAAAAGTGGTTCACCGCAAATATCCTCGATAGTATAGTTGATTCAAACTTAATGGCGGCTCAGAATTTAGCTGTGAGTGCAGGTATCTTGCGATTCAAACTTATTGGAGCAAAATCTTTAAAAAAATCTTAAATTTTAATTAAAAACAAACTTAATCGAGCTTAACTAAATGGAGCCTAAATTATTGTCGACTTGACTGTACCTGCAAGTTCTGCACTCGCACGCAGCTAACTTCCGAGCTGCCAGTCGAACTATACCTATTGACAAAATCGATGAACGTTAAGTTCGTTGATTGTACTAATTTCTGATTAAATAGCAAAGAGTTAGATGTGATGACATTATCAAAACACATCAGCTACTTCATCCAAATTGCAACATGCGTTTTGTCTTTCAGTCAAGTTGAGTCACAGCAAATTGAATGGAAAAATGAATTTATGTTCAGGTAAATAACTAAAGTATAACTAAAACCGTGTCTGTTCCAAGAGGAAGGCTATTCAGCAGTGGGAAGCGTACAAGTGTGTGCATAAAGGAAGGTACACATCGAAGGGCGCCGACAACGCTGTGGACACTACTTCCGGGCAGTGTACACAATCTTACTTTTATCTGACCACTATTTGTACGGTGACTATGCTGTAGCCGAAATAAGTTAAGGGCGCTATTACATTTTGACCGTGATTTTTTCATAAATTGAAATTGCACACTATAAACAAAAAAATAATTATTATATGACTCAAAATAAACGTAATCACAACTGCTAAATTGTTACATAATGCGATGCGTCGGCGTCTAAAGCTAAAGACCGCGTGTCCCGAGATTTACATTGATTTTTAGCACTGCATACAATAATTAATTAAACATATTATTTTACTTTTAAATAGACTATTTTTTTTTTATCAAGCAAGGTAACATAGTAACCTTATTTATTAAATACATTTTGTATGAATTTGGATTATACATTCGTAGATAAAAAATATAATTTCGGACGAAAAATTGTCAGTAACTCTCTGGTTTACGGAATTATTTTTGGTGTATTACTGTATGAAACATAAAAAACTGAATTGAGCACTCCAAAGTTGAAGATACAGTTGTTCCAAGGACATTTTTTTAAATGATTAAATTATTATATCTTCGATGTAACAAAGCATCAAAACATGTCCAAAAGTAGAATTTTATGAAACATCCTTTGCAGAGACAAGGTTTTTACTGATTTTTGTAAACAAATTGAAATATTTATTTAGAACACTCCCAAGAGAAATAATCAAGCTTTCTTGGGCATATGTTTTTTTTAATTTTGTGGCTCTAACAAAACCACAATCACATATCAAAACTCGAGTCAAACGCTCAAATACAAGAGAAATTGTGATAGCGCTCTTAAGGCGCGGACTGACCACGATTTTAAACGGCACACAAACGCGTAAACTATTGTCACTATTAGTTGGCTTGAAATAAGGTTGAAAATTGAAAATAATATTATATTTTTGTTGCCGAGATGTGACTAAGCTGCGAATGTGCATTTATTTTCCGGGTTTTCTTTAGATTATTCAGAATATACACAATAAATTAAATAATTGTTAATAAAGTTTTAAAACATGCTAATTCTATTAAATTCTTAAAAAAAGAATGTCGTTATCGCTGAAAATACAGAGATGTCCGACACAAAAGTTTATTTTTGTGGAGCGACTTCCAAATTTTTTATTGGGATTAGCAAATTATTTTTTACTATTCTATTCGGTTTAAATTTTTCTTTAAACCCTTCTCGGTCCAGTGTATTTTTTGCGTCGGATAGTTTCATTGCGTTACGTGATTACGTCATACCGACAATCCATGAAACCAATTTTTGTGAATATTGAGCTAATACCGCGCCTTAACAAGGAATTTTGAGAAAGATTTAAGTTTTTAAGGAGAATTTTGTAGGACATCGTTAAAGGTGCTATGTGACCGAAACTTTAATTTTAAAATATTTTTGTTTGCTTAATCATCTACTGCTTTAAAACATAATACTAATACTTACTTATTGTCTGACTCTGTAACATCGCGCGCGGGCTGGCAATGTCGCATTTCTAGAGGTTTTTCGTGATTATTTCATTAAATTTAAATCAAAGGACAAAGGACAAATTCTTAGATCGTTGGTATGTATGCAATTTTTTGACAGTTATTTTAGTAATTACTCTTAGAAAATAGAAAATAATTGACAATATTTTTTAAGATTCAATTCCAAAATAACTGACAAAAAATAACATGCATAAGTACTTATAAATATCAATAATCTAAGAATTTGTTAGAGGAAATTGACTTTTGATTTAAATTTAACGAAATAATCACGAAAAACCTCCAGAAATGCGACGTTGCCAGCCCGCGCGCGATCAACTATATTTTTCTCTAAAACAGGACCATTTCCAATAAAATTATTTCATGTTTACCCTAATTCCAAGTCACAGGGGATTTATGGCTAATAGCTTCTCTGTCCGATGCTCTCCTCAACAGATTTATAGAGGGACAGTTTTTCAACGTTTTCAACTTTATTAAAAGAAGGTACAACATCCGATCTCAAAATGTCCATTTGTTGCTTTTGACATGTCGTTTTATCTTTGATAGCTTTAAGAATATTTATTTAGAGGCTCTTTGATCAAGTCTTATGTTGCTGGAAATGGAAAATGCATAACCGGGCACAATCTCTGTGGATTTGCTGTCGTGAATCTATTCTCTTCTCGTTGACTTTAGTTTTCAAACCTGCTTTATCACATAAAAGTATATAAGAGGTATAACCCTATATAATTAAAGTAATTGTGATACTTAGGTACTGTGATTTGAGGACCTCCAAAAAGCTGGTTTAAAAGGAGAAGTCAGAGGCGCCAGTAGACCTATTTCAGAAGGACTCGCCTATTTATTGACTGGTTAAGGCACCGTAGGAGTTAACCCCCGTTCGCACGGGCGTAATAAAATCGCGGCGGGATTTTATAGCGCACTGGATTTTCAAAGCTCTGCTTAGCGCCGAGAGTGCAAAATCCAACAGTGTGTTTTTTCGACGCACTAGAATGTACTCTGCTATTGTTAAGTTGGATTCTCAACGCTCGGCTCAACAACGAGAGTTGAAAATCCAGTGCGTTATTAAATCCCGCCGCGATTTTATTACGCCCGTGCCACGGAGGTTTAGTATGAATAGTACTTAAAATTAATTAGTCTCTTTATGTCTAGGTGTATTGAAACATTGCAGACACAAGAGCAAGGTATTTCTGAATGGATACAGACTGTTGTGACACATAAGTGTCACATTCTGTATTGTTATGATCGTTATGGTATTGCCTTTTAATATTTATATGGCTATAAAATATAATAAAAAATCGACATCGATGACTCTCAATAAAAACGCCCCACTGATTGCTATCAGACATTTTTGATAGTTCCATTAGAAACAGATGTTCGGCTTCCATTAATCGGTAAATTAATCTATGGATCTTTTTATGTGGTGAGATAAATAATAGTCGTTAATTGTGGCAGAGAAATAATATTTCGGAATTAATAAAAATGATTCGATTAAAATGTTTGATTAGAAAGAGCTGCAGGCTAAAATATTTGTGTTTGGGTATAGAAAGTGATGACATTGCATAAGTACTCCATGGAGTACCTATGCAAAATGTGTGTGTGTTATGTTTAAACGGATAAACCTGCAAGCACATCCATTTTCTAAATAAAGTTAACTTTAGACTCATGAGTCTAAAGAGTGTTGACCACGATTATGATTTTCTCCCTTGTATTCTTTTAGGTTTTATTTATCTCTACAAAAACAATAATTCTCGGTTAGCATGAAAGTTAAGCACCCACTTTTGTGCATTTTGTGTTCGTAGACAAATTTGCAGGTAGTCATTGCGTTAAAAGTAATGGTAATCACTGTAATTCTAAAAATGTAAATCTAAAATTGCAGGCAAAAAATTAATAGCACGAAAATGACTACCCACCAAATAGCCAACTATATTGGAGTAAAATAGACACAAAATCCCGGCATTGCATACACATATTCCGGTACCAATGTAGGGTAATAATAAGTGGAATGTCACAGGTTATTAGTACACGTGTACCGGGGACCGGAGAGCAGGGAAAATGGCGACTCCCTACAAATACCAGGACCCATTTGGGCGCCAACAATTATGTCCAACAATTTTGCTCGCTACAAAATGATATGATGTAATTATCACTTTGTTGTAGCTGCTAGCGGATATGTTATTATGTACGTTTTGGTGGCAGATTGGAAGTTTTAATTTGTGTTATTAAATAAAATGTTGTAGAATTACACAGT
This sequence comes from Cosmia pyralina, assembly GCA_946251885.1. Lineage (NCBI taxonomy): Eukaryota > Metazoa > Arthropoda > Insecta > Lepidoptera > Noctuidae > Cosmia > Cosmia pyralina. Next base: position 13,280,260 of record OX276360.1, read on the forward strand.
ACCTACTATGTGGCACAGATTAGAGCTGCTGTCACCCAATGTTCGCTTTGAGAGAAAATAGATACGTCACTAAACCTAATTTTGGAAAACGGACCTGATTCCGTTTTCCAAAATTATAATAAGTTAATTTATCAAGGAAATAGTAAACGACCATTACGATTGATATACATATAGCGTTTATCGTAGGTATTTTACAAATAGAAAACCAGAATTGCTTGCAGCATTTTGAGATCAGTTATTAACAGATTGGTGGATATTTGATTTCGTTCACATCACCCTTTCTTTAAAAGTAGGTAGGTAATATTATTATAAGAGTGATGTTATTTGCTTTTTTAGTCACTCATGTACACCCAAAATCTATTTCACACACACATACCTACACACACCCTAACACACACAAACACACCCCCTCATACACAAACACACCACCACATACACATACACATACACACGTACACATATAAATCTCGCACACACTCGTATGAATTGATCGCATTTTTTCCTTGTTTTGTTTCTTTATACATATACCTATTTGTACTCGTAAGTTTCTAATGTAAGGGAAGAGTGGAGCCTTCAACTACAGGCATATTATATGCCTAAATGGAGACTCCTCGACAGGCATTGTAAGCCAAATATGCTATATGAAATAAATTTATTATTTATTTATTATTAGGTCCCAGCACCCTGCACCTACATACTAGTAAGAAGCAAAACAAAAGTTATCCAATAACGGCCAAACCCAATAACCTACTGTCAGTAAAAGACAGATCGCTACTGATGACAGACAATATAATTCTATCTCTCCTTACGTCACTTTCGTCCGCTCGTGTTCTTGTTTTATCTGTCTTAGATTATTGGGACGTTAAAACCATAGTTATGTAGGTTTTTCTATCTCCAGTATGCCAAAACTGGTGACAGATAGGTTATTGGGTTCGGCCGTAAGTATGTATATCAATCAAGATAAGATAAGTATAGTAGCGGTGCAATTACATTTGTGTTTTTTTTCAACCCTAGAGAGTTAAACAGCAGAGGCAAAACTTCAGCAGCTTTAATTTACTGAGCAACGATGAATAAAATATTGAATTTATTTCTGAACTAAGTACATTTAAGGACAACTTATTATTACTAAAACGTCAACCTTTCCCATCCATTGTTACCCAAAGCAGGCCAAATTTAAGGGTCTGAACACATTATTAGTATTATTACGGCATAAGGCGGTGTCCACGCGAGCGACACGGCACGCGCGCGCGCAGATTTATCAGCGTCGTAATTAAAAGGCGGCGCATTACCGAATTAATGCGGCGGGTGCGTGCCGCGAGTCGCAGCTGTCGTAGAGTGTGTAGTTTGCGTTTATGGAGTTGATACTTGGTATGAAAGGGTTCTGCGAAATAAGCGAGCAATTCAACCATTTACTCGTATGCTCTGCGCTGCGCTGCGTGATGAATTAGAATGACGACCATGATTCGTATATGTAAGATGTATTTTTTACTAAAATAAAATGGCAGCAGGGATGGAAAAGTTTTCATTTCACTGGATTTTAAAATCGTTATAATTTTTAAGGACGCTGTTACAAATGGGTAGTCAAATCATTACTTTTTTACACAAAAGTATGTTTATTAAATAAAATGCTTTGTATTCTTAAAATGTTTTTTGGCCAAATAGTTGATAGATGTGCATGGTACGATTGTGAACTATAAATATAATTTTAAATAGGTTCATTTTCTCAATAAATGTACCGAAGTAACAATATTCACTCCGGTACATTTATTGAGAAACTGTACCTATTTAAAATTATATTTATAGTTCAGAATCGTACCATGCACATCTATCAACAGTTTGGCCAAAAACATTTTAAGAATGTAAAGCATTTTATTTAATAAACATACTTTTGTGTAAAAAAGTATTGATTTGACAACACATTTGTAACAGCGTCCTTAATTGCCTAAAATAACAAACGTGTTGACACGTAGGTACAACGTTCAAAAAAGGAATCACGTCTTGAAAAATAATGTTCACATGGAGCACATTACTCGTGAAAACATTATTTCACAGAAGGCGAAATGAACAAGTATCAAAACTAAAAGTTCTCTTTTAAAATCGCGTGACGTATCGTGATTGTCTAAACGCCGACAGATGTGTGCCGGAATGTAATTGTTTGTTCGTAACTTTACAAACGGTGTACCTACATTTTATATCATTCGGCAAGCACCCGAGCACCCTAATGTTGAGGATTCATTCACCTCATCAGATGTTCAATGGGGTGACTATGGGGCCGGAAGTCGTGGTTTTTTGCAGAGAAAGTTTGATTTTTTGTTACAATTTGATTTAGTGTTGAGTGCAACTGTTCGATTTGATATAGTATTTTTATTAGAACGATACCCCTACTTTAAATGCCTCTGTGTCTGTACATGTCTGTTATATATATTTTGGGCTTAAAATTAAACAATTTTGAAGAAATACTAGGTACTGAAAAGTAGTTTGGCATATTCCCAAAAAAGAAATTGTATATTCATACTGAATTTACAATCATTTTACACATCAAGTAACCATGGGTACAAATAGTTTAATAATATCTACAATTTGAAGTGTTCATTGTTTATTATGTAATAAAACTCTAAAAATAAAACACCTCTTTTCAATATAATTATTTGAACCTGGCCTACAACAGCGCAACTTAATTACATTGTAGCTGCGAAGTTTATTACGGAGGGCAGAGTTGGTCCAAGAGGGAAGTCCTTCAAACTCTGCGAAGATCCGCCGCCGGCGGCGGCAGGCTCGGCCGACACTCGACTGCACTAGACGCGATCAATTACATGGAGTTTTAATAAAATACGCAAACAATGTATTAAGTAGGTACGAGCTGAAGTCTGGAACATAATAACTTACTTTATGGTGTAAAAACTTATTTTAGAAGACAATTATTTGTGTTGAGCAAGAATTATGTAAAATCTCTGTAAGTAGCCGAAAGTGAACCCGTAGAGCTACTATTAATACTACGTAAGTACTAATAAGTAAACATGTAATTTTTATAAAATTACTGTTTTCCTTCTATAAATTACTCTAGCTGCGCCCCACGGCTTCACCCGCGTAGACTGGAATAAAAAGTAGCATATGTGTAAATCCAGGGTGTCAGCTACCTCCTTACCAAGTTTTATCAAAATTGGTCCAGCCGGTTGAGCGTGAAGAAGTAACAAACATACAATCACACACACTCACAAACTTTCGCCTTTATTTTTTTTTTATTTTTTTTTATTTATTTATTAAAGTCATACATACAGCTATCATTACAGTAACCCAATGCGATAGTGTAGGAAAAAAATAATAACGATAATTACTAATAAATTTCAATTCAAAAATTATACAATAAATTCAATTCAAATTGACGTCAATAAAAAAACAAAACAATACAATACATTTATCAATTTTATACATTCAACTCATTACCATAACATAAAACGTGTAATGTAACTTTTGCGAACTCGCTCAGTGAACAAGAGAGTGATCACAGTTGATGATACTTTATTAACATTACAATCTAGTCTATTATCTAATAAGTAATTTCGATATAACTTAAACGGCTAATTAAGAAACTATAAAATTAAGAAACTTCTACTAACGACGTTCTTTTTCACTTTATGTTAAGAGCACTTGCACTGCCATTTAGATTTATTATTATTTATTTAGATTTCAATCACACTGCACTAAACTAACTCAATTGTATGAGTAGGTATGTAAACATGCTAGATATATTGAAAATCACGATAAGTATATAGAGTAATTATGAAGTTCTTACTAAATTGATCAAGTTTTCTTATTTTTATTTCAACTTCAGTAATGGATTAATTTACAATGACATGTCACCATTGTATAACAAAACCAATATATTTAATACCAATATAATCAACAATAATCATAATAATCTGTAGGCTCCATAGGCACACAATCATTAGTAATAGGCTAGGGACTTGTGTTGTATATCACGCATGAATTTATTTGTTTGTTACATCTTTTAGAACTTCTTTTTCATGAAGGTAGCCCTGCTACAGTTCACGTTTGCTAATAGCTTGTTTTTATTATATAATGTAGTAATCTGTGGAAAATGTTGTGGGTAGTATATTTGTAAAGTTCTAATTTTAAGACAACACTGTTTATGATTAGTATACTACTGTTTGTTTTCCCAAATGAAATAAATAAATAAATAAATATATTTAATGTAAATTAATTAATGACTTTTGTATGTAATAACAATGTGTGATAATAATGTATGATAATGATAATAAAATGATAATAATGTGGTAATAATAATGTAATCTGTATAATAATTATGACTTTTTAAATTTAATTTATAACTTTTATAACTTAAACTAGCTTTTGCCAGCGGCTTCGCCCGCGTTTATGTCGGAAATTATCCCACGGGCACCTTCTACCGGGATGAAAAGTATCCTATGTCTTAATCCAGGTTATAGACTATCTGTATACCAAATTTTATCCAAATCCGTTCAGCCGTTTTTGCGTGATTCAGTAACAAACATCCAAGCATCTAAACATACAAACTTTCACATTTATAATATTAGTAGGATAATTTGCACGCTTGCTTGCAGACAGGATACAATGACTCTAAATCTGTAAGATCTTCCCTTGTAAACATGTTTTTCTTGTATATAAACGATTTGAATTTGAATTTACCTACTACAAAAAATGTCAAAACAGAGTAGAAAAAGCTATATTACATTCACGTTCACCTCACGTGTGAACTCAGTGTAACATTGGTATTGGCGTGTGTGGCACAAGCCGCACAAGCCAGCTGCATGTCTAATTATGATAATGAACTAATTTCCAATGCTTCCGGACTGCGTGGTACAATGTGCGGCCAATGTTGCCCAAATCATATGTATCGGTAATAGATCTCCCGTGTTTTTTTTATAAATATTGCCAGATATGGTAACAAACAACTCATTATGATACTCGTGGCTTTTTGAAATTAATGTTTGGGTGCGTAAGTTAGAGAGAGATTCTTAGAGACATGTGTTGCAGTCACTTAGGTGCTTTGCTAACACCAGAAAATAGGTAGACAAGTGAAGAAAAACCGGCCAAGTACGTGTCGGACCACGCACAATGAAGGGTTCCGGAGTTATGATGAATTTACCCCAAGAACAAACTTAACATTGTATTCGTAGTTAAAAAAATGTTCCCCCATAAGTACATGCCAGCTACAAACGTAAGATTTTACGCAAAATATTGGGAGATTTGCCATGTTATTTTAAGACCATAGATTTCTTAAGTATAGGCTTTTTTGTAATCTATAAACTTATAGAACTATTTTTCTAATCCAAAACTACTAAGCCTTAAGGCTTAGTAGTTTTGGAGAAACGGGGGGATATGGTAAATTTTCAAGGTGTTTATTTTAAAATAATAAAACAAAAATTTTGAGACCCTCATAGTAAGCACTTTCATTTGATATGTCACACGGTACAGAATGCAAAACGTTTTTAAAATTTTCTTATTTGTCTCCCAAAAGTGATCCCCATATTCAAAATTCATTTATTTACGTAACACGTCTGTATTTGGGTCACAGAAATTGATGTGTGCACCAAATTTCAACTTAATCGGTCCATTCGATTCTGAGCAAATTGGCTGTATCAAGCGGACAGACAGACACACGAGTGATCCTTTATAAGGGTTCCGTTTTTCATTCGGACATACGGAACCCTAAAAACGAATGCCAGAGTTTTTATCGTCATACGGTTTTCGCTGATTCTGGAAAGCAAACAAACCCTCAGTAAAGAAACAAGCCTACACATCTTTAAATAAAAATGTCAAAACACAACAAAATTGTGAAAATAGAGAAAACGAATTTTCCCAGAAATGAGACCTAGCTAGATCGATTTTTACCCCCGAAAACCCATAAACCCAGAAATTCCAACTTTCATCGAAATCATTAGAGCCGTTTTCAAGAACGTGATTACAAATAAACATACTTACATATGTACAAATATTGCTCATTTAACAGTGTAGGATAACAAACACAATAAACAAAGAAAAACAGATAACTATGTAATTAATTAATTGCTCATATCTTCAATCTGCATGTTTATGAAGTGTGAAAACCTCAACACCCCGGCACCATGTGTCAGGATAAAACAGGTGGCTTGTGAATACCTTGCCACCGAACTAGGATGTAAGACATGCTGGAAGAAAGACAATAAGAAATACACGGTTTTAAGAAAAGCTTATTTATTTATTTAACCATTTATGTACACACAAATAAACAGACAAACAGAAAGGAACAGAAAAATACGTACAAAGGTGATGCTTATTTCAAAAGAAATCTCTTCCAGCATACCTGCGATAGAACAGAGGATAAAAAGAGATGTAGACAACGTGTTATGCTTATTAGTAATCTATCTAAAATTACCCATGGAAACATAGTAAAAGAGTTACCGACAATTCCTATCAATCTGCCGAACCTTTTCCCAACTATGTTGGGGTCGGCTTCCAGTCTAACCGGATGCAGCTGAATACCAGTACCAGCACATGGAGCGACTGCCTATCTGACCTACACAACCCATTTCTGAGTAATGTCTGTGACTGGTTGTCAGACTTTCGGGCTCCTGACGACCCGTAACGACTGTCAAAGATCCACGAATGACAGCCGGGACCAACGACTTAACATGCTTTCCGAGGCACGGAGGAGTCTCGGTATGTAAAGATGGTCACCTATCCACGGTCCGACCCCGGCAAGTGTAACTTAGCCTGATGGATCGACCCGTGCGGCTGTTATTACTTAGCCACGAGCTCCTCTTATACCGACAATTCCTAAATACACTCTTTTTAATTTACGTAACCAATTGTGGTTGCAAGGTATTCGTAGAAAGACACAGCACGTCATAAAAATATAAAAAATATGAAAAAAGATGAAATTAGTTATTTTGTATAACTTTGAAAGGATAGCGATTTAATTAAAATACTTATTGTTTCTGAGCATTGCTCAATAAAGCAATGATTACACTAAGAAACTATTAAGAAAATTGAGTTTCACAACCCGTCGCCTTCGTCTTGAACCTAACATCATTGCACCATCCAGTAAACTTATGCACGTGTAGTCTCAAGCAAGTGGCATTGATAGGGCTCCCCTCAAGAAGCAGGTCAAGGCAGCTCAACCTGTTGCACCCTTCGGCAAGCCATTAGCGAGGAAATTAGGGGAGCACTGCCTTCCACCTGATTTATGAGCTTTTGATAAAACTTTACAAGTTCATAACTTGTTGGATCTAAGATTATGAGCTCAAGAATAGGTGAAGGGACTTTTACGTGTTTTTGATTTATGACGAGACGTTTAAGTGTTTATTACCCTTGTATTCACAGCAACTGTAACTGTCTTGGAATTTGTAACATGGAAGGAATATTAACACGACCTTTTTTAAATTTTCTAAGTGTTCGATTTCGTAAGGAGGATTCCGTAAGAGGATACATCGAAACGTGGTTTAGCTCGGTGTGTAAGTGAAATGGCGTTATGGCTGTCTAGTTTCACGCGCGAGTTAGAAGTTTCACGCGCACTGGAACTAAACGCGTATCGTTTAAATGTAGATTTATGACATAATGCTGTACTTAAATCAATTTTTAGCTTAGTATGTTCTTAACATATTTAAATACCTTCAATTTAAAGCAAATTTTAATGCACAATAAGGAACTGTTTACGTATAAACGTATTAAACAGAAAATTGACGGTGCTACTTTGGATTTTTTTTCTATCCAAAAAAATTTAAGTAATCATGTTTTGGTTTTAGTACAACAGTAGACATTATAGTCAAATAACACATATAGATAATCTAAATGATTTAAGCATAAACATTTGGTTTTATAGTGATGCTCCATAATGTTGGAAGCATTTATTTCAAAGTGTACTTAAGTAAAGTACACTTTTTTAAGGATCGATCTTTGCAACAATACTTATGTCTAGCTGTGGCTGTCTTTTATCTTATGCCTTGATGACGATGACACCTTTCGCTTTTAAATGTCAAGGAGTTGATATCAATTGGTCAGAAAGTTAGAATTTCGTTTCAAGATCTAATTCAATATGGGTGTCGAGAAACTGAAGAATAAACTGCCATATTCAGCTACAAAAGGGTTCTTCAGCGAGAGGACATCTCAAAACGTGATTAAAACTCAACAATCCTATCTACATACTCATACATATTCTATAAGTGAACAGCACTGCAATTTTATTATTCAAGTGTACGAAATTCGAGGTATCGTAGTATTTGAATGGTACAAACTATAGTGGCGGAGAGCCCGCATTTCACTCGCTCGGCTGGCTACAGATAAGTATAGTGGTGCTACAAAGCCGATAGCACTCGTGTGTTCTGCCTCATACATACTCTGTTATGGATGGTGAAATGCTCTATTTTAATTTATTGGTAGTTTTAACAATCTTCGTGGCATATTTTGCGAAAAGATTCCATAATCCTTACTGATTGACAATCGTTACTGAAACAAAGTTTTTGAGATTTTTTGCCAACAAAAATGTCATTAGTCTCCAACCAACCAACCAACCAACCAAACCGACCAACCAACCAAACCCACCAAATACCACAAACCAACCAACCGTTCGTCCGTTTTTTATTAATGAAATGAGTTTTACTCTGTCCCTATTATATAAAATTTTATTTTAGAATATTATAAAGCTATTCAAGCTCAAGTGGTCAAATCAAATACCTACTTCATAACCATTCAACACCCTAAATTTTAGACCTTAAAATTAATAGTAATTCCCGATACCACGTGGTAACAGACAGACAGTCAATTTGCACAGTCCTTTTCACCTTTCAAAGCACAATAAAAATTATAAAGCAGAGCATACTCGTTTCTATTGTCGCCAGTGTACACCTGCCCGTATCACGGCGCAAGCGCGAAGCTCGCAGCTGCTCAAACGTGCGCAGGCGACCTTTCAACTGTAGACTCCGAGACTATTCAACTTGAAACTAACCAGTTATTTTTGTATTTTGACTACAGGGAGATTGTAATCCTTTTGGTATTGTTTAATTTTGGAGGTCACATGATTGCAGCATTGTTTAGGTATATTTGCAGGCTTGCAATTTGAATGAAAAACGTGATGGTAGGTAATGTTGAACGAGTTTACTGAAAAAAAAGGGACTGCTCGAAAAAAAAAAAAAAAGCTCGTAGTTTTATTGTCAAACTAATAGCTTTTGCCAGCGGCTTCGCCCGCGTGGATATCGGAAAATATCCCACGGGAACGTACCACCGGGAATTTTTTCCTTATTCCTTGTCTGCATTGTAAAGGAAACCTCTGTGCAAAATTTCAGCTTTCTAGGTCCAAGGGTTTGGGCTGGGCGTTGATGAGTCAGTTAATCAGTCAGTCAGGACTTCTCTTTTAATTTATATAGATAGATGTATAAAATCACTTAATGAGGCACGCTTCAAAAAGCTCAAAGAGCGAGCTTTCGAATAGAAGCGTCTCCGTTAAACGTGCAAATTAACAGGTATAAAAGCTGCGCTATCCCTCAATTTCATACATCTGTTTTCATCACCTTAACCACAAAAAAAGAAACTTTATAGCCAACGTATGTGACATATTTTTTTCCTGCCAAAATTTTACAATGTGTGTCGAAAGAAAAAAATAATGGAATAAGTAATGGCGTTTATTATAAAAAATCCGTGTGTTCAACGGTAGAAGCAGATAGGTGTTCTGCACTCCCCTTTAAGAGAAACCGTTCACCGAAAAATACAATAAAATAATTCGGTGCTTTGTACGGTCAGAAGCCAACATGAAGGTGACCATTATTTTTGTATTTGTTTCTATAGGATTCTCACTATGGCAAGCTTCAATTAGATTGACACTCGCACACACACAGTTATCAAAGGCTCAGAAAATCTATAAAATAAATGAGATGTTTTAAAAGATTACCTAATCAAGTTTTTGTAGAAGACCAATTAATATTGAATCAAAACAATTCGAAGTTTTTCCACAAAATACTTCGGTGTTTACTGCTTACTTGCGATTTTTCAGTAAAACTCTCGTATACATTCACACCTGTAAAAAGATAAGTTACAAAAATATTTTCTGAAACAAACTTGCACCTTTTCTGCAAACGGTAGCAAGGTGCGCGTGGTGGGGCGCGTGCGACGCGTGCCGGGCACGTGCGCTGGCGCAGCGCCAGCTCCACGCTCTTGCACTGTCATGGCCGATGCTTACACAGCTTTTTTATTTTTTTTTCGCCAATGGACTATGAGTCCGTAAATTACTCCACTATTATGCCAGATTATAGACGAGGGGAAGAAGAATGCAGCCATTCATGTTTACATGAAATATTTTTATGATCATGCCTGACTACGGATTTGCTTAATGAGCTTTATTTTTATGGTAATACCTTCAAATTCAAATTCATTTATTCGTGTGATTTTTGGTACATGAGATCTTAATATTAATAAATAGTACCTCAAAAAATCTACCTTAAAGGTGTACACTCTTTCACGTAATTATTATAAAAAAAAGAATAAGTAATCAATCAAATAAAATAAAATAATTACAACAAAACACAACATAACTTAAGACAGAAAAAACAAGCAAAACATTAACAATTGAGTACACGTAAATAAATAATTAATGGAATTTAAGATATTATTGCATTGTCAAAATTAAATAAATATGAATGTCAAATAACTTACAATTTATCACTAAGGAATTCGTCAATAGTATAATAACATTTTTCTAATAATAGATGCCTTAATTTGTTTTTAAATTGAACCTTAACGTGCAGTTTTTTTTTGTGATAATATTCTAAATATATTTTCTGTCGCATTGCATTGTAACCTAAATATATATTGTGAATAAATATACTCGTAATATCAAATTCAGACAAGCGGTATTCAGTGTGAGACCATTATTTTTAAACATGCAGGACATATAGGTAAGTTAAGATCCTATAGCAATACAGTCTGCGCAGAGTCTCGATTGGTGTCATTTTTTAGGGTTCCGTACCTCAAAAGGAAAACATGGAACCCTTATTATATTAGGTTGGGGAAAAAGTCTTTTCGCATTTTAGTATGTATGAACTTAAAATAAAATCTCTTTGGCTATACTATTTGTATCTGGCTGGTTTTGGTATCATTAAAAGTTTAAATTTTAAAGAACATAATTCCAATTTCAAATTAGGAAAATGTGTGATTTTCATTTGTTTTTCGTACTGTCAAGATAAGTGAATCTAATGAAGAAATTCGATACATTTTAAAATTTTTCTACAAAAAAGGTAAAAATGCAACGCAAGCCGCGAAAAAAATTTGCGATGTTTATGGACCCAGTGCAGTGTCTGTGAGAGTAGCACAAATTTGGTTTAAGCGTTTTCAATCCGGAAATTTTGATGTCAAAGATGCACGTCGCTCTGGTCGCCCTATTACGGATAAAATGGATGCCATTTTTGAAAAAGTGGAGCAAGATCGGCATATCAGTAGTTATGACGTAGCTGAAGAACTGGGAATTGACTACAAAACAGTTTTGGCGCATTTGAAAAAAACTGGGTACACAAAAAAGCTCGATATTTGGGTACCTCACGAGCTCACTGAAAGAAACCTAATGAACCCGTGTACTCATTTGTGATTCTTTATTACGACGTAATGAAACCGAACCATTTTTGAAGAAGCTGATAACTGGTGATGAAAAGTGGATCACGTACGACAAGAACGTGCGAAAAAGATCGTGGTCAAAGGCCGGTCAGGCTTCACAGACTGTGGCGAAACCCGGGTTAACTCGCAACAAGGTGATGCTGTGTGTGTGGTGGGATTGGAAGAGCATTATTCATTATGAGCTGTTACCACCAGGCAGGACCATCGATTCTGAACTCTACTGCGAACAACTAATGAGATTGAAGCAAGAAGTTGAGAGAAAGCGGCCGGAATTAATCAACAGAAGGGGTGTGGTTTTTCATCATGATAACGCTAGACCTCACACATCTTTAGCCACTCAGCAAAAATTAAGAGAGTTTGGCTGGGAGGTGTTAATGCATCCGCCGCATAGTCCTGACCTTGCACCTTCAGATTTCCACCTGTTTCGGTCTCTTCAGAATTCTTTAGGCAGTGTCAGGCTAACGTCGCGAGAGGACTGCCAAATTAACTTGTCGCGGTATTTTGATCAGAAGTCCCAAAATTTCTATAGCAATGAGATCGTGTCCCTACCTACAAGATGGCAAAAAGTTATCGAACAAAATGGTACCTAAATACTTTAGATAAATGTAAATAATGTATATTAATAAATGTTTTGAATTTTCTTAAAAAATGCGAAGAAACTTTTTCCCCAACCTATTATTAGGATCACTTTGTTATCCGTCCGTCTGTCCGTGTCTGTCAAGATCCTTTTTCACAGGAACACGTAGAAGTATCAAGTTGAAATTAATATTAAATACGTAGGTCCCTTGGAGAATTAAAAAAATCAAGCTTCTAAGTCAACGCAATAAAAAATACGGCCATAAATGCGACATATTTTGATACTTAGCGAGTAGTAGTAGGTAGTTATAAATCAAAACCTATGGGGTACTTCCCGTTGACCCAGAATCATTCAATTTGGGAAGAAGCTAAAAAGAAGGAAAGAAGAAAGGAAGGTCTCACAGCACAAGTAAAGGAAAAACTCCTAAAATAGTAAAGTTGTTAGTTGTTATCACATAAAAAATATATTTTTGCGATTACAAACTTATATTTGCAGTTGGAGAATTGACCGTGACGTATAACGATGTAAAGGAGAACAGTTTTTTCAACTACAGTGTTAGGTTTGTTCCTGGGATAAATTCATCTCAACTACGGAACCCTTCATTATTCTTGGTGGGACACGCACTTATCCGGTTTTTTTTTTTAATAATGTAGTGTAAAACTGAAAAGTAATAAAGGTAGAATTAATCAACCCACCAAAAAATACAACCGAATTGAGAACCTCCTCCTTTTTTGTAGTCGGTTAAAAGTAAGTATCTCTCAATAATCAATATTAACCGACGTTTTTAAACACGCACCCATCGATTGTTTTACGTTCAATATTTTTATAGCTTTTGTTTACCCTCAGTAACGGTAGTTCCCTTACCCCACATTACATAGGTAAGTAGGTATGTATGTGCCTGTGTGTGTATGTCAGTAACAATCAGTTGATTAAATCCTGCGCACACCTGCGGGATGACACAGGCACGCACGGGGCAGCACGGGGGTGCGTTACCCCGGCGACCAGCTCTTTGATAAACAAGTTTGAATTTAACGAACACGTCAAAAAGGTCAAAGGTCAATCAGGGTGTTCAATTTTTTAGTCTGCAATGGAGATTATGCTAATCTGGGGTGCGTAACTTGCCGTACTTAGACTGCATCTGCTGTAAAAAATTAAGACTCAGATTATAAGTAAGATGACGTCATTTTTTTGAGAGCTTTGAAGCGTCTGGCGGAAAAAACCGTCGACGGGAAGTGTCTGGCCGAATTGATTATTAATAATATTATTTTTTTGTCTCTTTTTTCTTACAATCTGTCACTATGTATTAATTTGTATGACTTGTTAGATGTCTTGCTAGGTATGCGTCCTGTGACACATCCTATTACTTAAAGCAAAAGCTAAGTTTGTTTGATGAGATCCAACCAACAAAGAGATAAGATTATTAATTATTAACAATATTCTGTAAAGCATACATAAAATCAGCAGTCACACTCTATGAAAAGTGAGTAATATTAAAAAAAAAAAAACTTATATTTGCATAAGGTACAGAAGGTTGGTAATATGTATAAAATTGTCCTCTTATCCTGCCTACGTACCTTACCGTTTACCGTTTTACGTACCTTTAGTACCCGTCGGCCCAAGCTAGCAGGTATCCATACGTTTAAAGTACACATGTGTAGGATAGAGTAGAGTCAGTATGTACATACTGACTCTACTCTGTGTGTGTGTGTCATGTGTGGGATAGAGTAGAGTCAGTATGTACATACTGACTACTCTGTGTGTGTGTGTCATGTGTTGGATAGAGTAGAGTCAGTATGTACATACTGAGTCTACTCTATCCCACACATGTGTACTTTATGTTGATGATCAGAAAATAAGTAAGGTCTGGCGTCTCTGGGATCTTGGACTTTCACATAGGTTGGTAGAAGGTTGGTACTGAAGATACTGAAATAAGACCTAAACTTACTAAATTGCGTAAAAACTTACGAAACTTACTTAGGTAGGTTGTTTAGGTGGGTGTGTTTTCAGCACTCAACTTCATTTCCTACAATTATGGACTGGACTAGCTATAAAATCGTGTGCTCAGAGATACACATGAGACTTTCGTCAATATTTGAATCATCCGATAGCAGCCGAGTTGACGTCGTTCGCAAACAATGTGTATCATCATTTCACCGTTATTTTATTGCAGTGAAGTAATGTATGGTTCATATGTTTGCTCTCACACGCATGCCACCCCAACTTTGTCCAACGCACAATAGTTGGGACTACAATAGTGGCGTGCGCATCTGTCACAGGCTCGACTGTGATTGGTCGCTTGAGGGCGGCGTACGCGCACCCTACGCACTGATTTCCACGCTTGCTGTCCGAATCAATACCGAAATTCGATATAACGGTTAATGTAAGTACGGCCTTATCGCTATGTTTGGAGATAAAATGTGCTTTGGTATTAATCCTTTCATAGTTTCGTAGATCAATTGGTTGCAAGAATAATTCGTGAATTATTGTCTTAGAGTACAAAAACAATTTCAGTTTATGTTGCTATACAGATTCAAATTGAATCAGCTAGCGAAACTCTGCAGACGTATTGAGTATCTGTCTATTTATCTAGATATCTAAACATGATAAAGTAAAAAAAAAAAAAAAAATTTTGATGATTTTTGGGGTCATCAACCGCAGTGTAGTTGAAATACCAGTTTAAAAAAACATTTTTTTTTGTGTAAACTTCACAGATGTGATGAGTAATCGATATCTAAACACGATAAAACAAAAAAAAAAAAAAAACAGATTTCTCAACACATACTTCAAGTAGCACACTACTAGCGGACGTTAACCCCAAAAATAAAAATCATCAAATCTTTCTAGGGTTCCGTACCTCAAAAGGAAAAAACGGAACCCTTATAGGATCACTCGTGTGTCTGTCTGTCTGTCTGTCTGTCTGTCTGTCTGACTGTCTGTCTGTCCGTCTGTCACAGCCAATTTGCTCCGAATCTAATGGACCGATTAAGTTGAAATTTGGTACACACATGAATTTCTGTGGCCCAAACACGGACGCGTAAAGTTAATATATGAATTTTGAATATAGAGGTCACTTTTGGGGGGCAAACAAGAAAATAAAAATAAAAAGTTTGCCAAACTACACCATGTGGCAAGTCAAATAAAGGGCTTACTATGAGGGTCTCAAACATATTTTTTTTATAATTTTAAAATAAATTGTTTTGAAGTTATTTAAGAAAATAGACGAAAATTGACCATTCCCCCCTTATCTCCGAAACTACTGAGCCTAAAATTTTGAAAAAAATACAGAAAATAGATCTTTACCTGTAGATTACAGGAAAACCTATAAAAAGTCTGTGGTCTTAAAATAACATGGTAAATCTATCAATATTGTGAGTACAAACTTACATTTACAGTTGGAATGTATGGGAGAACATGTTTTTCAACTACAATGTTAAGTTTGTTCTTAAGATAAATTCATCCCAACTACGGAACGCTTCATTGTGCGTGGTCCGACACGCACTTGGCCGGTTTTTACATTTATTTTGTCGTCTTTAGATATCGATACCCATCACGTCTGCGGAGTTTCACTAGCTAATTTAATTTGACCCTGTATATCTCACATTCGCACGTGCTAAACGCATACTGTGACGCGCACTGACTCCTAAGTCACAGGATCTCCTAGTTTGGGAGTCAGGGTTTACTCTATTTGCATGACCTTTGTTCATTGAAATTCATGCGACCTAGTTTTTAAGCATTATTGAAGGTTTTTGTACACAATAAAGTTTTTCTTTTTTTTAATTACTTTTGTAGACTTCAACACAACATTGCATAAAACTTACGAACCCACACTTCAATGTTTCTATGACCTGAAAAGCCTAACAAAGGCCTAAAAGGCGTATCAATGATCCTCACGGGCCGAGGTGTAAACAAAGCGCGACTCTCGTGGGAACACACTGATGTCGGAAGGATGTGTTCACCGTTCGAGTGCTACGTCACAACACACCTTTTGAACCTAATTGTTTCCCTTTATGTGAATAGGGATGCAATGACGTTTTGTGGTGGGAACTCGCTGCTTGATGGTCTATGAGACTAGGACCCTTGAGTGGATTCATTGTGGTGTAGTTCGTGTTTACAGGTTGAAGAGGTTGGGGACAGTTCGCTCTAATTTGCAGTTAGGTCAAATAATAAACTTTTACCTTAGCCATAGTGCAAGATTGGAGAGCGTGTAAGAATCATACGACAGTCAAGTTATGAAATAAATATGTCATTTAATTCTGTTTTTGAAAACTCAATGGGGAAGGCAACTGTCAAAATGGCGCTGTCGTAGCTAGTTCCCAACGTAAGCTAATAATACAAGGCGTGAGGTGGTTCTATTTTATTTTTGCGTTGAAATGATGCGTTGTTCGGTTTCTAAATAGGTACTCCGAAATTGGAGTCCACCATTTCCCAAGAGACCCTAAAATTAGAAGATTGTGGATGAAAGCCGTAAAGATTAAAAAAATATTAAACAGAGTTCGAAACATTTTGAAGAAAGTGATTACGAGGAAATATTTAAGGTTTTAAATTCCGATACTTTCCATGTCAATTACTTGATTAAAAATATTGAAATAACCGAAAATAACGAAATAGTGAAATAAAACCAAACTCATGAGTGAACGAAATGTCAAATTTATTATAAGCCTTTGGGACCTAGTTATGATCACGCCATCTATAATTTGCTTAGCCCGACCTTCCCCATTCAAGTGCTTTGATTTGTTGTTATTTCTGTCGACCAGGTCAAACAGCATGAGTGATAAGCAGTTGGTCTGATTGAAGACTTGATTCACTAAACAATAGTCCTTATGTATTGTTTATTGAATGAAGTCTAGGTAGGTACAGTCGTCGAGGCTTAAGCTGAGATTTGCATTTGTGTGAGTGTAGGTGTGACGTCAGCCTAGAGCGCGACGCGTCCAAAACTTGGTTTAGCCTTTTAACCGCCCGATTTCATTGATATGAAATATGTAATATAGATATGATTGTCGTGCCCCCAGCGCCTGGCACAGTAAATTGAAAAATATTTTTGATAGAATACAGCGTAATGAAAGAAAAAAGCAGGTATTTGCTCGTAAATAGACCGGCTGTTATATAATGTCGCCAGTCGACGAGCAAAATTCGTTCTACATTTAAACAGCTCTCTCACATCAATTTTCAATATCGTCCCAACTGTTAATCATAGATGTGCCACCTAATTATAGGTAAGCAGGTACTCCCACGCCGATGTCTGTGTGAAACTATGCATGTTGTTACACCATGGGAGAACGCTATGCTTGTCATGGTGATATACATGCAATGTTTAGGGCATTAATCAATTGGCGTAACGGATTACCTGTGTTTCCCATAACGGGATGCAATTTGAGTTTTGGTCATGCCTTCTCACGCTCTGTTGTTTGGTGATGTACCTACATCTACAAACAACGGAGTACCTCCTATACCTTCCTAAGTAAAGGAGGAAATCTGGTACCTATGTCGTTCCATCATTCAACAAAAGTATTTCGCTAGTTTCTCTTTAATTTTAATCCTATCATCAAACTCACTATTATATAGGCTACGTTTCCACTTAATAGGGCACTCGAATCCATTGCAATTGGTGGACCTATTTCAACTAGTTACTTCACCAAACATCATTCTTTGATCTTGATAACCAAATCTCTAAACGATTTTCTAAATGATAAAAATATCGACTACTAAATTGATCTAAAACAAAAAATAAAACAGCAAGTACTTACAATGTCATCGATATCCGCAAGTACACTATTCAATTACACGTCCAGCCGGCAGTAAGTGACACCGGTAGCAGAGGATGCGCGGGCGCAGGCTTCCGGCGCGTGCGTGAGTACGGCTTCACAGTTCCGCTACTATTACCAACTTACCCTCCACCTAAACCAGACAAAAAACACCCCTAGTTATTCCTCTTTATGGGTCACGATAAGTGAATTTAAAAAATTGGTACACTAGTCTAATTAGGTCGTTGCCGCGCAGGCGCTAAGCCGGACACTTAAAAGGGATTTGAGTACTATCTAGTACGTCATATGTTCGTACAATGGCGTGCCACGTCTAGTGCTATGGTGGTTTTAAAAAGTTTATTTTATAAATAATACGTATATTGCCATTGTATAATAAATCTAAAAATACACCATTCCAGGTGCATTTTTATTACTAGTGCACCTCTTATATTATTATTAGGTTTAAAAATATATTAGCAAAGAGAACCATAGGAAAAAAACGATACATGTACCTATTTAACTCTTAAAATGTCGATTGCACACCATGTGTACAGATAACAATAGAATTTCAATTGTGTCTGCTAATTAGCGCGCGACGGGTTAAATGTAAATTATAAGAAGTGCCATTGGATAGAAAAATGTGGAGTTCGATGCAATTATGAGGGCAAAAACCAGTATACGGCTGTCACGAGCTTGTTCTACCGCTGGATTTGTAGCCTCACTTAGAATAGCAGCACTTGCTGTAATATCTTCTTTATCAGAGCATTGTAGATAGAATTTGTACGGTCAACAACGTAGAGAGGGCCAGGCTTTTTTTTTTTTTTTTTGTTTTTTTTTTTTTTGTGGATGGGAAATCATCAAATGACTCCTCCCGTTCTGGGCAGAGCGGGAGGGCGTGTCAGACTTTTACTGACTAAAACCCACCCATGATCCTTCAGTTGCCCGTGCCAGGGCCACGGTATCTCTTTCGAACCACCCGCGACCCCGGCGGCATCGGCCCAATTGACCCCGTCACCGCTGACATCTCTTTGAGGCGCGCGTGGAACACAACGCGCCGTCGACCCGGGCCTGGTCCTTACCGGACGGCTAGCTGCCCATTACTCGTCGTCCGCAAGCCCGCGCCTACGGTGGCCGGGAATCGGCAATCGATTCCCGCCGAGAGAGGGTCAGGCTAAGCAGACAATGTCACTCAATTTTGAAAATTCCTATTTCAAAATTATAACCTAAGAAACTCTTCGAAGCTCAAACTCAATCTAAGTCGTGAACATGCAAGCTCAGAAATCCTCTTCATCAAACTGCAAAGTAGATTACAGCATACACCATCCCAACCTGACTAGAATCTAATAAGTATGTTTGTTCCTGAACAAAAAGCCGCAGTCAGACTTGCGACTCGGTCGCATCGCATTCATGGCTCGCGACAAGTGCACTGATTACCGACAACACGGCCACTGTGCCGCATTAATTGAATTCTCCACTCTCATGATTCAATTACATTCAATTATTTTCTCTCAGCTCTGGGCGGCGTGGTGGGCGGGGCGCCAGCGGATTGGGCGGTGCGTCTGGGCGGGCGGCGGGCAGAACCGCCCAACAAACCGTATCTCTGTGTCTCGTTTTAAGCTTAAACTTTGTTTTTGAATGTGTTTATTGAAGTTCATAATAGCTTTAAATAGAAGATGAAAAAGCTGTAAATGAAATGTAATTGGAATAATATTAATTCATATCATTAATCATATTTTAATATCATCTTCATTAATTTATTTGTTGAAATACAAATGAAAACTCAATTATTTTTCTCTTTACATACTTACTTATCTACCTACTAGCTGCGTCCCGCGGTTTCACCCACGTAGACCGGGATAAAAAGTAGTCTAAGTGTTAATCCAGGGTACCTCCATACCAAATTTTATCAAAATTGGTCCAGCGTTTTGAGCGTGAAGAAGTAACAAACATACACACACACACACAAACTTTCGTCTTTATAATATTAGTGTGATTGTCGAAGTCAACATGTCATGGCATGTGACTTATAAAGCATTAGCATTTGAATGTGCTTTTTATCAATACAAAAACGACGATTACCTATTTATTAGCAAGATCTATGTAGCACAATTTACCTTGAATTTAGTCAAGTTCATGATGAACATTAAAATGACTACTACTGAAACGATCTCGAAGTACAATGACTAGAAGCAACCCACACAATTTAAATTTAAAAAGATGGCAATTTATTTTTATTTAAGACTTGAACAAATAATCACAGAATCTATCTTCTTCTTATATAAAAATCGATGTGTGTATGTATGTTCCCTATGGACTCCAAAAGGGCTGAAGCGATTTTGATGAAATTTTCAGGCAGTCTTTAGATTACCCCAGCGGGTGATCCTGTAAAGTTTTTTAGCGATCAGGCTACGCGTGCGAAGCCTGGGCGGGTCGCTAGGCTGAATATAAACATTACTTATGTGATCCCAGATAGATAGAGAACACTGTCATTTTTATCCTAACTTCCTAACTATGCGAAAGTGAGTTTAGTTGTTTGTTACGCTTTCATGCTATTTGGATAAAATTTAGCACAAGAGTAGACTTGGATTAGGACATAGGATACTTTTTATCCCGGTAGTTGTTCCATTGAGATAATTTCCGACGTAAAAAATACGCAGGCAAAAGCTAGTTGTCTATACTATATAAGGAAACAATCAATACTGGATCGTCTCTATCTAAATGCATACTATTTCATTTCTAACACCTCTGCACCTCTATATCATACGTATTGCGACGATTAGTAATTTGATACAAAATATTACGATCGCAGCAGACATGACCAAATATTGTGTCGAGTTCCAAGTGAGTAGTAACAAGGTACCTCAGAGATGGGGGTCTTATCAGTTATCGGTACAAGGTAAAGGTTTAAAAAACCCCAAGTAGACACTTGTGGCGCGTGCATGGGGGCCCGCACACTGTTCCGGATCCCGTAGATATGCCTCCGTTCTCGTATATAGAGTGTTATTCAATTTACAGGTAAGTTTTTACGAAACACATTATCTTTACAAAAATTTGTCATTTATTTACTGATCTTTTTACCTATCGAAATATTTTTAAAGTACACAAAAATTAATATAGCTAATCACTATAGCATGATGATAACTATTATATTTTTCTAATAAGTGAGACTCTCTGTTTAAAAGCTCGCACTGTACCGTAACCCAACTCCCACCACGTCTACATCATTATTATTATTTAGAGTTCAAATCAGGTATAAAGTAAAAATAAGTGTACAATACATTGACAGCACCCTGTACGGGGGTTACAGCGGCCGCACGCGTCGTGGTGCGCACCCTGGCTGCAGCCCGCCAGTCCTGTCTAGACCGCCCCGCCGAGCGGACCGCGCACCCCTAACTACACAACCGAACTATACAAACTTAAACCTACGAACTCCTTCATTCCAGTCAAATAGAAAAATAATAAGTTCAAAATTTAAAAAAAGGAAAAAAAAAATATTCTGTAAAAATTTTGTTGTCTAGTTCACAGTTCGGTTTTTAAAATATTTTTTTAAAGTTTTCGTGTGCAGGGGTGTCGCCGGGTGATTCAGAAGAGGACCAGGCAAAGGTATGAGTCACTTACATTAGTTTTCGCCATAGTAACGCCCTCGGCACGCACCTGCGTTTCGCCTCGCACGTGGGTGATTGGCATCTTGCTTTGATTTCCACTGCAGTTTTGGTTAAATTAAAACCCTTTATTGTTTAAAATAATCATGTTTCGTTTCTAATTAGAAAACTCGCAGAAATGTAGAAACTGCATAGGTGGTTATCTTTGATATTGTGGTCCTAAGTTCGTAACATAAGTTATCGTATTACGAACATTATTTTGGCTATTACGATGCATTATTATCTGTCATATTCTTTCGTGAACATTGAAGGAGCTCGTGGGTAAGTAATAACGGCCACACGGGTCGATACATCAGGTTAAGCTACGCTTGCTGGGGTCGGTCCGTGGATGGGTGACCATCTTTACATACCGAGACTCCTCCGTGCCTCGGAAAGCACGTTAAGCCGTTGGTCCCGGCTGTCATTCGTGGATCTTTGACAGTCGTTACGGGTCGTCAGAAGCCCGAAAGTCTGACAACCAGTATTACCAAGGGGTATCGTATTACCCAGTTAATGGGTTGTAGAGGTCAGATAGGCAGTCGCTCCATGTAAAATATTGGTATTCAGCTGCATCCGGTAAGATTGGAAGCCGACCCCAACATAGTTGCGAAAAGATTGATTCTTTCGTGAACATGAACTGAATTAATCACTCTGTGTAAATTAGTCTAGCGTTTCTAGTTCTTATTTGTCTGAAAATAAATCAACGCCAAAATATAAATGACAATCAAGTGCTACGACTCTTATGTGTTTTTGTGCCGGTATGCTTTTCGTCGTAGCAAACATTTTCGTAGCAAAGTTAATACAAAGTTTCTTCGTGTAAATGTAGAGTATCGGTTATCACATGAGTCTGGCTTTCGAGCAAGTCCGCTAAAGTTTGTTGAAGCCGGACACGGCTTCCACGTTATAACTCTAGCTGTAATTAGAATCCATGCTACGAGATTACGTAGACGCAAGAAAATCGAGTTGAAATGGTTTATTAGAAACTAGCTGACCCGATAGACGTTATCTTGTGCAAATTTCAATAATTCATACCATAGAAAATGCACTTTCACATCTTGCACAGTTTTCCCGAATTTTCCAATTTTTCCGGATTTTTTTCCAATTTTTCTCTTCACAAGAACCTTTCTAGGACTTTAACGAATATTTGAAAAGAAAAATTTGCCGAACTGGTTCAGCCGTTCTCGAGTTTTGCGCTTAGCAACACATTATGCTATTTCATTTTTATTTATATAGTTGGCATTTATATCTATTATTCTTTTATTTTGTTGAAAGAGACAATATTTATTCATCGTTTATAACATTATGTAGTCCTACTAATATTATAAATGTCAAAGTTTGTATGTTTAGACATTTGCATGTTTGTTACTCAATCACGCAAAAACGGCTGAACGAATTTGGATGAAATTTGGCAAACAGATAGTTTACAACCTGGATTAACACATAGGATACTTTTTATCCTGGTAGTAGGTTCCCGTGGGATAATTTCCGACATCCACGTGGGCGAAGCCGCGGGCAAAAGCTAGTAATATTATAAATGCGAAAGTGAGTTTGTTTGTTTGTGTGTTTGTTTGTAACGCTTTCACGCTAAAACGGCTAAACGGATTTGGATGAAATTTGGCACACAGGTAGACCATGACCTGGAAAAGGACATGGGCTACTTTTTATCGACATTGGCTAGAGGATATGTCTAACTATTCTGTGATAGACACGTAATTAGGGCAATTCCAGAATTCGCTGTAGCATCTTCAGAAGTGAGCGTTTTCTTGAAGCATTAAAAGAATTTTCTTAAAGCGAATTGAAGTTATATCGTTATTATCGGTCGACGTCATCGCGTCAACGCCGGCTATCGCTGAAAACCAGCGCTGGGGCTCCGTTTCGCATGGGGTCGCGGCATTATGCTGAGCGGTAGCCGTTTTGCGTAGATGTGATGCATATTTTCCCCAAAACTTGTTTTATAAATTGTTATTTTATTTTGTTGTCCTTTGCGTCATGTTTACCGCAAATAAACGTATTTTCTTTCTTTCTTTCTATTATATCAGTGCTTGATTCACTGTTGTTATTTCGGTAAGACATTTACAGCAGTATATACACTTACAGAAAGTGTGGACGTAGTAAAATGAAAGCGTAAGAGCTTCTGATTACAAAATACCTAAATCCTTTTAGAATATTGTTAGTCCAGAAAAAAAAACTATAGGTATTGCCTTAATATGAGTCTAATAATGAATTGTTAAGTCTAGTTCACAACAATTTTCACCTCAATAAAATCGGTGTTACCATGACAATGAGTGTCGAAAGGTGTTAATTAAGTGTAATTAGTTCTACACCTCAGACTGGCCGCGATTGTGTACACGCCCTAATGACCGGGAGGACGACACTTGCTTAAATATTCATAAACGAACGTAACACGACAATTAATAGTCATAGACAAGGGATATTATTATTACTTGAAATATATTCTGTAGACGGTAATTTGTAGGATTATATAATATAATTATTTATTCAGCTTCTTTAGTTACGATTAAATTAAGTTTGATTTTAGTATCATTTTGATTTATTATCAACTAGCTGACCCGTCAGAACATTGTCGTGTCAAAATTTCAATTTGGATGTTTCGGCTGTTCCTTTGGGGTTTACTGATTTTCTTTTTTCCTAAACCACTCGGCGAAAAACAAAAAAAAAAAAAAAACAAATCGGTCGAGCCACTTTCGAGTTTTTGCGAGACTAATGATTTTTATATATAGCTAAGTATTAGATGCTGAGTTGTGAAAATTTACCTACGTTTTGCTTGTTAGATTTGATAATCACTATGTCCAGAGAAATCTCTCAGCTTCATTAAGGGTTTTTTACAACCGTTCTACCTATACCACCTATCTACCTCTCTCTCTTTCTGGTTCTATTTTACCTTCGGCAATGTTAATTGCGGTACGCTACGGAAATCAACCATCAGTGATTTCAAACAGATGCGTTGATTAAAATAATAATCTGGCTCAATTGCGAAAAAAACATTGTTAATGGTTTAATAATAAAAATTAACACAGGCCGGTAATACTTTTTATCATGCGGTTTATTTCACCGAATGTAACCCTTTAAATAAACAGAGTAATGTTTATCTGACGAAAGGGTTCACATCTTTATTTAACGGGCTTAGATTAGAACACGCGACCACTTGATCCCCAATCAACACTAACAGTGGAATTATTATCACTTTCGAATGATTGGATGTTTATTATGTCGGAAACTCATATTCCATTAATGTAAATGATTACGCTTACCTACATTCAATTTTAATTCTTTGAATTTCTTTCCTTCCAAGTTTAAATTGTCATCATATTTTGCTTTTAATAGTTTAATTTGTAACAATGTTGTTTTAGAGACTTTTCCTCTTTCTGTTTTTTATTTTCTATGAAAATGATATATATTTTTAACCGACGAAAAAAAGGAGGAGGCTCAATTCGACACGTATATTATTTTTTTTTTTTTGTATGACCACGCATAACTTTTTACAGAGTTGTCCGATTTCACAGTTGGTCTCTCCCCACTTTTACATGGATGATGTTCTAGTTTGTTTTGCAGGTAGTGGTATTAGAATTTGTGTGGGATAGGTACCACAACTAAAAATTGAAAAATAAAAACTTTTTTACAAAAAAATACAACCGACTTCCAAAAACAACACTACAAAGTGAAAAATAACTTTAATATCGGAAGTCGGTGGTAAAAAACGAAAATACATTTAACCACCACTTCCGAAATTAAGTTATTTTTCACTTTGTAGTGTTGCTTTTGGAAGTCGGTTGTATTTTTTTGTAAAAAAGTTTTTTTAATGTTTTTCTCGATGAATTTTTAAGTGTGAATAAAGTACAAAGTCCGTTGAATATGTATACACGTAGTAACATTTATGTAAGTATAGCCACTGATAAATAACACCGTAGAGCCCCGCCTTTTCTCATTGGTCGGCCTCCCAAATTATTAAAGCCGCCCAAATCTGATGGAGCAATACCACAAAAAATGTACGCAGTATATATTCACTGTGTAGACCATCGTTTTAAATGATTAAATATTCACTTTTGTACCGATTTAATTATTATGACGATGGAAGACTTAAAGTACATAAAAGTAGTTCATTTTGATGGCTAGTTTATAGGATTATGTTTAGGTATAATTTATCCTTCATTCAGGTAGGTAACATGATTTGACCCGGCCAAAAATCTTTTTCAGCTCCGACTCATCCCAAGAAGACCTTATAAAAATACACTTCTTTTTTGTTTAAATACTTATTCGCATAGCATAGTCAGCTTAGAATTTTCCCACTGCTAGGACATAGGCCTCCTCTCGGTGAGAGAGAGTGGTCCGTAGACCGTAAGTTGGTAGATGTCACATGTCTTTGAATTTTTGGTTCTAGGACATGCTGGTTTCCTCACAATGTTTTCCTTCACCGTTAAATATTTATTAGATTTTTTTAATGAGTCTCCGAATAAATTAACAACCCTAATTACAACTGCACATCACTGCTTCCAAATTCAAAATAGTTATCGTAGTATAAACATTCGTTTACCACAACATATTCACTATTTGCTCTAACTAAACAATAAAACGTATTAAAAGGAGAGGGCAGTTCACCCTCGCTAGGGCTGGCAGGAGCGTGGGAGCGCCCCGTTGACAGTAATTAGGTAACTTGGCGCGCGCGACACCCCTTGATTGCGTTTGCGAACTAGGCGCGGATTACGGACGGTCTACGCTTGTTACGAGTAATCTTGTTCAAATCTGTCGGTGAGAAAGTCACACTTTGTTATATTTAAAGGGAAGAAGACTTATGTGGGTTTTTTAATTCGGGCCCTTTACTAAATAATTAGTTGGTACACAGCACCGCTACGGACAAGGCTCATTATTATACAGGGTCGTCATAGTAGGGTTAATGCAACAAATTAAGCTACCAAATGTTCTATCGAAGTTCAGTAGTTTTTTGAGTTAAAAATTAAAATAAAAAAAAAAATAAAAAATATTTATTGTCATAAAACAGATGTTACATCAGATATGGAATTCTCTGACTCCTGCACTAGTTAAAACTGTGTTGCAGGAGCCAGTGAAGTTAGTTAGATTCTTAGTTTTTTTTTTAATGAAAAATCCCATTCCAGATTAAATTATTTAAAGTCAACTTAAAAATGATTTAAGGCTCGACTATACTGAATTTAAGTTATTATCATAGCTGATGCAGCTTAGCAGATCTTTGTTAATACTTAGTTCAAAGTTTAAAAATGCCTAAAACTTTGGCAAAGATCACTAATTATACATTTTATTTTTCGTAATATTTATTCATTACCTACTTCATAAAAAATGTTCTACTCTAACTAAAAAACTATTGAACTTTGGTAGAACATTTTGGTGGCTTAATTTGTTGCATTTTGACCCTACTATGACGCCTACCAGGAATACGTCGTGTTACCAGTATATAACCCTGTTATGAATTTATATATTCTTTATGAATTTATATATTCATTATGAATATAACAGGGTTATATATTGGTGAGCCTTGTCTGTGCATGGCTCAAAATAAATAGCAGGGTACTCGCACAATGTCAAGTGTGTAGACTCGCCGCAGCAGTAGTGCTATTCTGTAAATATCTCACCGTGAAAACATGAGTGAAGTGATCTTAAAGTGAGCTGTCAATAGTGTCAACCCTAGCATCAGGTGGAATGACGGCTCACTTCACGCTCACTTCACCTGAGTTATCACGGTGAGATGTTTACAGAATAGCACTACAGGCTCGTACGTGCGTGTACTAACTTGATACAGTGTCAGATAGTTACGTGCAATGACTATAAGCCTCAATTCTCTTTGGTTACGGTTAAAGCCCTAAGTGAGTACCCTGCTAGATCATTAACCTACTTCAAAAAGGAGGAGGTTCTCAATTCGTCGGAACCTTTTTTTTTTTTTAAATATTTTTTTTTAATTTTTTTTTTATGTATGTTCCCGATTACTCGACGATGGCTGGACCGATTTCGATTTTTTTTGTTTTATTCGATTTTATTTTTGTTTTATACATCACAGTTGGTCCCATATAAAATTGATTAACTTTGCTTCGGTAGTTTTTGAGTTAGCTTCAATAATAAGTACATTTAACTATACACCGACTTCCGAAATTAAAGTTATTTTTCACTTTGTAGTGTTGTTTTTGGAAGTCGGTTGTATTTTTTTGTAAAAAAGTTTTTTTTTATTGTTTTAGTCAACCAATTACAGCAGCTTACTTAATTGAAATTTGACAACTATGTAGTTTACTCAGATCGTAAAAAATAAGTTGGCAGTAAACTAGGAAATTATACTAAGCTTGTAAAATTGTAATTTCTATTACTTCACGTTTAATATAGTAGAACAATTGCATGAAAGCGAGTAGTAAAAATTATAACCAATAAACATTCCGCATGGTCTGCGTGTGAACGCTGACGGAATGTTGTACTGCAATGTACACTTCAAAGTTGCATTCGAAATACTTGAGGTTGCCTTCCAAAAAAATGGGTGGCAATAAAATTAAACATATTTGAGTAATTATAGGATTAGGTTTGTTCAGTATAGAGGCGATGAAAAGTTTAAATATTATTTTCATTTTTATGCGAGCCCATTCAAGACTGAGGCACCAATATTTTCTGGGTTTTATAAAATAAAAACAATGTTATCCTTTCGGTTCCAATCATGAAAGTAGTGAGGAGCACCATTTCTCAAAACACATCGTCGCGTCGCCTTGTCGTTGTTACAATCAATGGACCACTCGACCACAAATTGAATCAACGCCTCGTCTTTTGTACCTTTTACCGGACCCTTGAACGAACCTACACGCTGCACTTTACTTTATTAATGTTCATTTTATCCACAGATAAATAAACAATCTTCTTTCTTTGCAGATTTGATAAAAATGTTGGTGAATCCGAACAAAGAATACGATCTACAACAAAATGAGTACCGAAATCACTGAAGATAAGACCTGTTAACCAAAATGGAGGCTGCTTTGCCGCATTTCCATCGTCTGACTTCATCGCGGTTTTACCAGCAGTATGCGGCTCCACCAGTGCGCATATCAAGCAACTATCTCCATGATCTTATCCCACAACAACATCCCACACTCCTTCAGCAATATTTGGCCTACTACAATGAGCCTCTTGTGCCACTCGACTTGTCCCTTAAATCCACTACACCGATTACCCCTCCGTGTACGCCGCCACCCTCGCAAAAAAGAAAAGTCATCGACGACAACAAACCAGACAAATCACCGAAAATATTTCGACATTTTGAAGATAATGATACTAAAGAGGAATCACAAGACAAAACAGAAAAAAGAAAACTAGACGATGAAACCTCTAACGACAGCGACAGTCCAGAAGCTAAGAAACTTAAGTTCACCCAGCAGTTTTTCGAAGAACTAAAAACATGTTTACCACCAGAGGAAGAGACGCCGTCGAAAAGTGGAAGAAGTTCACCTGATGTTGTTGAAATAAAAGATTTAGAAGAACGACCTAAAAAGTCACCTAAACCACCGTCGCAACCAACCAAGAAAAGCAAAGCTGTTCGAAGGCTCATGTTCGACGAAGATAAGACATCACCCGTCTCTGGCACCATCATACGAGATCTGGCTGAGGATGAAACTTTAGTTGTTCGAAAGGTAATTAATTGATAATAACATTCTTGAACCGTGTATGAAGAAAAACTTCACGTTCAAACAAAGTATAATCACACGTACGTATCTAAAATAAATGGCAAAGTTGCACAGGAACTATTAATTAGACGTTCTTACCATACCATTACAGTGCACGGCGACTTTCCTTATCGCTTTAGCAATTAAACAGGTAGAAAATCGGGTATTGTGCTGTGTTTTGCGCTAATAACAGGTCTAAGGGCGCACCGCAACGCTTAGGCCTCTGCCTCGAATTTCGCGGGTAGCGGGGCGGCAGCGGCGGCGGCGCGGGAGCGGCAGAATTTTATGCATAAAAACAAATGGACCGGACCTCGAAAACAGCGGCGCGGAAGCGGGGCGGGACAATGCGAGACGCGCCGCCGCCGCCCCGCTGCCCGCGAAATTCGAGGCAGAGGCCTTACCGCGGAGGTGTGTCCCAGGACATTAAATACGAAATAAATCGCCGTTTCAATACCACTGTATTTCTTTGAATTGAGATAGAAAACTGTAACGTTCAATTTAGACGTAATAAAACTGTTAATGATATGGAATTACTTAATAGTCGTAATTGTTCGTGTGATAAGGAATCGTTTTAGTTGTGAATGTTCGCTTGCATGCTCATAATTGTACTTTTTCTAGGGAGACATTGATCCAGCGTTTAATGTGGTGGAGGTGACCGACGAGGCGAAGGCTTTGATAGCGGCGATAGAGAACAGACTGGGCCGGTATATCTGCAGGCTGTGTCGGCGATTGTACAGTGACGCGTTTGCGCTGGCACAGCATCGATGCTCTAGAATCGTGCATATTGAATACCGATGCCCCGAATGCGATAAGGTACATTTTAGATTAATTTATTTTTCAATGACCAGAAAATTATTATTAAACAATATTGTATCCTAATAAACGTTTCACGATAAACTTGCATATCTATCGATTGATTTTATCTACCAATATTCCCACGTGAATTTTTATTGAACTAAAATTGATAACGAAACACCCGTCCAATTTTATGCCATCCCGATACATTCGTCATCTATTAATTAAATTGCATTTATCACTCTTATTAGAAAGGTTGGTCCATAATTCTGTTTATTTTTTGTCCGTGGGAACGTGTTTGCGAGGGTGGCTCGTACACTTGGCACATTTCCATGGGAAGTAGCCGCAAGTTGTGACATGAAATGTTTGTACAAGGGCGTCCGCTAATTGAGCCGTTTGGTGATGCGTGACGATAGAATATTAGCACTTATCTGAGTGATGCTATTGTACATGGGTGGCTAATAACAAATTGAAATAATTGTTTTCGTTTTGTGAGCCGAATAGAAACTAGTTTTGGAAATTCAGTTTTATTTTATTGTATTAATTTTCAAATTCAAGCACAGAACAACAACAACAACAAACAACAACAACGATGTATTTCGGTGTTATAAAACTACTCTGTCATAAAACGAAAAGAGATCGGATCGCGAATATACAAAAATCGTAATACTACACAACAAAGTCTAGGAAACAAGGGTATTCATAGTGATTATTTTTATTTTAACACTTTATCTTAAATAAAAAGAGAAATCCTGACTGACTGACTGACTGATTGACTGACTCGTCAACGCCCAGGCCAAACCCTTGAACCTACAATGCTAAAATTGTGAACAGAGGTTCCCTTAGAATGTTGACAACGAATAAGGAAGGATTTCCCGGTAGCACGTTCCTGTGGGATACTTTTCGACATCCACGCGGGCGAAGCCGCGCGGGATGTGCTAGTGTAACATATTTTATATCAATAGAAGCGTAATTTAATACAGATTCTAATAATTTGTTTAAATAAAATGGTTGTTAGTGAAAAAATAAAAATTTATTATGAAAATCTAAAATGGTATATAAATAAAACACTTTTTGTAGATAAAAAAAAACGTACACTCAAATAACATTTAATAAAAAAATACATTCCTAGCAACTTTTTAACTATAACCTGTTCGAAATGCTGAGTATCAGGTTCTCTATTGTCACCTAAATAAAATAGTATCAAATAATAATGGAATATCGCTCCATAATCTGGAAAGATGTACAAAATGCTCTTCTTCCGTGTTAAAACTTTGGGGAACAAATCTCACGCATGCTCTATGGGATTGAAATCAGCGGACTGAGCAGGCCACTCTAATAGCGTGATATTGTTCTCGCAGAGCACATTCATCACCAGCCAGGCTGTGTGTGCACGCGCATTATCTTGCATGAACATTAAATCTTGGCCGTACTGCTGTCGGTGAGGGATGCCCATAGGTTGCACAATTTCGTCAAAGTATTCTTCCGCACTTAAACTGCCTCGAATCAAAACGAGGTCCGTTGTTTCATCACCCAGGCGAATTCTAGTCCACA
The DNA here is from genome assembly GCA_946251885.1 of Cosmia pyralina. Lineage (NCBI taxonomy): Eukaryota > Metazoa > Arthropoda > Insecta > Lepidoptera > Noctuidae > Cosmia > Cosmia pyralina. Next base: position 13,311,887 of record OX276360.1, read on the forward strand.
CTATAATCGTACCGCATCGGTACGGATGAACTTCCTGAGGATTCTAGAGTCGACTCTGGCAACCAGGAACTCGCCAAACACGACCCTTCTTGAATCGGGATGAAATCCAAAGTGCGACTCAAAAAAAAAACACGAGTCCACTGAGTGTCAGTCGGTCCGGTGCAAATATGCGTTAACCCAAAATATTCGACACCCTCGATTTCCGCGTCGAAGTGAACTAGTGGTTTGCGAGCATGCAATTCTCTGAACTTCATGCAATCTTCTCTTGGCAGTTTGGTAACTGATGACCACTTGGTGCTGAAACTGGAGTCTTCCTACCAGCTGGCGAGCTGTTGAGGCTGCTTCTTCGCAGCATTTTACAAAAAGTGGTCTCTGAGTACTGAACCTGTATATTTCTCGGTGACGTTCAGCAACATCTCCTGTAGCCCTGTAACGCGCCTACAATCGGCAAGTTATGCTTGGCTTCGTGTTAAAAGCGTCGGCAGTTTCACGTTGATTGCGCTATGCTTCCAGCATACCCACAGCCCTAAGCATTTCTACCCAGGTTAAATACGACGTGACATAATGCTCCAGTCACAAAAGTTACAAGAAAGCAGTGAGACTGATTTTCACAAGAAAAACAACTGATTATGAACAATAATCTCTAAAGTTTTTACGTTTGAAACGCCATTGCATACCAAGTGCAGTTTTCCCACCTTATTCCAAAATGCTTTTGCTTTTAGGTTTTAATTTTTGAAATTTCGAACAATTATTTTTGATGTAAGTTCAATCAACATTTACAAACGTTGTGGCCAGTACTTCTTCTAAAGAGTTTTCTTAAATAATTTGCTAATATTGGCATGTTCCATCAAATTGGTCTATTGTGTTCCAGTTTTGTAAGTAATTTATCTTGCGAAATCTAGTTATAAATAATCTTTTTTCGTCTTTGCCTAGGTGTTCAACTGCCCCGCTAACTTGGCATCTCACCGTCGCTGGCACAAACCGCGGGTGGCCGGCGCGGTGAAGCGACGCGACCCTCCTGCCGCCGATTCCGGTCGCTTTCCCTGCCAGAGATGTGGCAAGATGTTCCGAAGACAGGCTTACCTTAGGAAACACATGCTCGCTCATGAGCAGCCGGAGAACGAGCCTGAGAAGGAACCTTCAGCGTTCCGACAGGTCCATGCTGAGTACCCTGCTTATCAGCCAGTGAGTAACGCTACGTGATTTACCAACTTCTTGATTACTGCGAAGCTCACATCGTACGAAGTAAAATATTACGATTTCTGAGCTGTTGATTAGCATTTTCCAAATTATGATACCTATACTTTCCTAACCAGCAACTTCATCAACAGGATGCAATTCGAGAGACCGGCTTCAATACCTTCTGGAACAAGATCCCGCCTCCACAGCAGGAGTTATCCTGGGAGGGCGTGCGGCCCAGATGTGGGTCCTCTTGTTCTTCGGAGGACTCTCGGAGTCTGGACGTGACGGGTTCGGAGGATGAAGGCGGGGGCGGGGGGATAGTGGATGGGTGACGGAGGGTACTGCGGCCCGTGCCGCGGCTTCCGCCGTACGCACCCGTCGCGACTGCACTCTACCCGTACTCGGCACCATATGCGCATGACGCACACATGTACTTCTCTTAAACTGGTAAGTGTTACTGGTCAGTCAGAAATGGAACGCATTTGATTCAAGATTGCCGCCATTTTACATGTCATCAAAACTTTCAACGAGCTCATAAAGTATAGAATATTTAAAAAAAAACGACTTTACATAATGTAAAGACTTTTTTTGTAACAGTTTTCTAGGTAGCTGTTCTTCATCATATCATCAAAATAGTGTTGAATTAATATACGTAGATGTATGCATATTGTATGTAGTCACGTTGTAAATAGGCTTGATGTGTGTTAAGATATTTATTATATAGTAGATTATGTACAATAAAATAATATGTAAATATTTATGATCTCCTACAGCACATTCCAAATTTATCAACTCATGCAAATGTGAAACATTAGGCGTGATATTTATGAATAGATTGTATAGTGTAATTATAATAATATAAAAAGGGGCTTGAGGCTTAGTAATAACAGCCGCACGAATCAATCGATCAGGTTAAGCTATGCTTGCCGCTGTTGGTCCGTAGATGGGTGACCATATTTACATACCAAGCCCTCCGTGCCTCGGAAAGCACGTTAAGCCGTTCGTCTCGGCTGTCATTCGTGGATCTTTGACAGTGGTTACGGGTAGTCAGAAGCCCGAAAGTCTGACCCAGTAACTAGGGGTTGAGGAGGTCAGATAGAGATGGGTGACTACCCATCTGAACGAGACTTCGTTCCATGTAAAATACTGGTACCTATTCAGCTACATTCGCTTAGACTGGTAGCCGACCCCAACATCGTTGGGAAAAAGCTCGGCAGATGATGATTGTATTCACTTTTTGCTATCAATATATTTTTAAGACACAAATTATAATCAGATTACCTATAGTTAAATAGGAATTTATTAGTTTGTAAGAATATTCAATAGTTTTAGTAATATTAGTGCAACATATAGAGTTGTAGTACATACAGTTATTTTATTCCGTAACTATTTTTTTAACCATCTACAAAACCAAATATTAATAAAACACATTAATCATAACTGAGGGACAATTCCAGTATTTTTAAGAACGTTCGCATTCTCATTTCAGTCTAAGGCCTCTGCCTCGAATTTCGCGGGCAGCGGGGCGGCGGCGGCGGCGGCGCGTCTCGCATTGTCCCGCCCCGCTACCGCGCCGCTGTTTTCGAGGTCCGCTCCATTTGTTTTTACGCATAAAATCCTGTCGCTATCGCGCCGCCGCCGAAATTCGAGGCAGAGGCCTAAATCTGTCAAAAATTGTACAGCTTTTACCTACATTTAGTCTTTTTGCGATATTGCGACTTGAATTTGAACGTTTTTAGTACGAAAATTGGCCTTCTGTTCTCAACTGTAATCAATGGCCAAACAATAGTAACACCGTATTGGCATTATGTTCGATCGGCAGTTCGTTAATAAGGCTCGAGGGGTCACCGCCATCGATCGGTGCATGAGCATATTTTTAGATGCAGCCGTGCTTTCTGTGGCGGTGGTGGCGGCACCACCCAGCTGCCGTGCACTATCACTCATTACTATTTCAACAGTCAATTTATCGGAATTGAGTCCAGTGAGAACTCTACCGTCTTTAGCTATGATGTAATTTATGAAATGTTTTGGTTTTGAATTCATTAAATGATTTACGTCGATTATATAAGCCCTTAAAAAGCAACAATCATTCCAAAGAAATAAAATCGTAAACCTAGAAAAACCAAAGAAAAAAAAAAAGAAATTCTGTCATTAATAATTTGTTATTTGGTCATTCGCGTTGATCTCACAAGTATATGAAATTATAGGTATTATAAAAATAGACTTAGAAACTGAAATACCTACTATATTTAAACTATTCATCGATATACTCGTACTTAGTCATTATTTAAAATATAATCTAGTCTTGGAGAGTCTAGTCTCTTTTAATTTTAATTTTGCTATTCGTACCTATTGCATTTTAGTCAATTATATAATTATTTTTGCATCTAGTCATTTGTAGTCAAATCTAGTATTTTATTTAAGTTAAAAATACGTTTTGGTCTCAATCTTATTATTATAGTCATTTGTTTCTAGTCATTTTACTGTAAGGTAAAAACGTCATATTTTTTTTTAATAATTAATCTATTGTTATTGAACACAGTGTCAATAAAATGAAAATCGTAATTATCTAGTCTTTGTGTACTCGTAAGTCACAGTTTTCTAGTCAATCAATAAATTATTAGTCTATATTCTTTATCTAGTCAGTTAAAAAACATAAAATAAATTTAAAATATTATTTCTTCCTAGTCATTATGAGTCAATCTAGTCGGGAATTAATTAAAATCTAGTCAATATCTTAGATTATTCTTTTATATTAAAAATAAGATCTTGAGTTTTTTTCTAATCAACTTCTTAGTCTATTTAAAGAGAAAAAAAAACAGTAAATAAAATAAAATACATTACCTACTAATAGAAACACATCGATGGCACAGTCTCTACATCATACAGTCGTCCGACGAAGACGTCTAGGCAAAGCAATCGTGCCGGGTGTGAGGGGCGAGACGCGGGAGGCGCGAGACCGAGCTGCATACTTCCACCGTGTTAGTAGCTCGGGACATAATTTTCAGGGCTATCGTGTTGATTTTATTATGGTTTTAATTTATTATTATTATTTAATTTATGTACACGGAAAAATACAGAGATACGATATAGTAACATTTGAGGGTAGCAGGATACTTGCGCGAAAGACATTTCCGCGAAAGACACTTGCGCGAACCCACTTGCGCGTCAGGACAGTTGCGCGAAAAAGTTGCGGAAATGAGATTTCTTCATAACATTACGCCTGTATTTTTTCAAAGGGTTGGGCAGTGATGTACAGTATATTTTTTTTTCTTATTTATGTATACAGAAATATACATTTGAGTGCCTACTTATTTTCTAAAGTTTTTTTTTCTCTAATTATCTTATTACTTACTTATTTTTTTTATTTTAGTTTATTTTTATTTTTTTTTTGACATGGGTGTCATTTTCATGGTATTTGAGGTCGCTGAAAACGATAGTGGGGTCAAAATGAAAATCCAACATGGCGGCTGCGAAAATTTTCAAATTTTTCATCATGGGTGTCATTTTTATGGTTCTTGAGGTCGTTGAAAACGATAATGAGGTCAAAATGAAAATCTAAGATCGCGGCTGCGAAAATTTTCAAATTTTTCGTCATGGGTGTCGTTTCTATTGCTTTTGAGGACGCTAAAGCCGAGGAGCTCAAAATCAAAATGGATTTTGTCAAAAAAAAATTGGATGTTTCGCAGTCGCCATCTTGGATTTTGATTTTGACCTCACTATCGGCTTTACCGTCCTCGAAAACCATGGAAACTATACCCATGACGAAAAATTTAAAAATTTTCGCACCCGCCATCTTGAATTTTGATTTTAACCCCGTTATCGTTATCAGCGACCTCAAAAACCATAAGAATGACATCCATGTCGAAAAAAAATTAACTAAAGAGAAAAATAATAAAATAATTAGAAAAAATAACTTAAGAAATAAGCAGGCACTCAAATGTCGTTTATAATAATAATAATGTTGATGACGATGTTGATCTCAAATAAACAAATTAATTAATTAATATCGTTTACTTGGTACTCGTGGAGCTCGTGGCTAAGTAATAACAGCCGCACGGGTCGATCCATCAGGTTGAGCTACGCTTGCCGGGGTTGTCCGTGGATGGGTGACCATCTTTACATATCGAGACTCCTCCGTGCCTCGGAAAGCACGTTAAACCGTTGGTCCCGGCTGTCATTCGTGGATCTTTGACAGTCGTTACGGGTCGTCAGAAGCCCGAAAGTCTGACAACCAGTCTTACCAAGTCACAGTCGTATTACCCAGTTACTGGGTTGTGGAGGTCAGATAGGCAGTCGCTCCATGTAAAATACTGGTATTCAGCTGCATCCGGTTAGACTGGAAGCCGACCCCAACATAGTTGGGAAAAGGCTAGGCAGATTGATTGTTTACTTGGTACAACCCTTGCTGTTGCGACAATGTCTAGACGTTGTCGGCATTTACCACGAGATCAAAGGCGTCATCCTACTGTATGTTTTTACACTGTGTCGATGGGCCGGTGACCCTTTGACGATAAAATTACATGTTCGAGTTGATAAACAGTTTGGTTGGATGTTACGGAAAAAGGTAACTAAATAGTCAATAGCCAGTAATTATTATTTAAATTATGTTATTTATGTTCAACCTTGTAATATTTTATAAACAGAAATTATATTTCACTAAGGTAGGTACCGTCACGAGCACAAATAGGTACTACAGTTACAGTTACAAACACTTTGGGAAAATACTTATTTCACTATGTAGAAGATATCGATAATATGTACCTACTATATTCGTAACACCATAAAATATCAATCAAACCTTTGAGTAAATAGCTTTTGAACCTTGCGTAAGTGTAAGGTATTATGCTCGTGACTGTAAGTATCTATCACCCTTTATTACTTAAAATAAATACCTGCTATATAAATTGAGTGAGACTCCATTGTAGTTTCAATGTATAATTATGTATACGCTATTATTTGTTAATATTTCATTAAATGGAATTATATATCAAATAATATATTTACCTAGTATAAGAATAAATATAGAATAAAAGGTAAATAATAATTTATAATTATTAAGATTTATCTCAACGAGTCAAGTCTAGTCAGTGTGTCTATGTAACGCGTTCCAAAGATGTAAATATTAAAAAAAAAAACGCTATTTATTTTATAAGATTTTAATATATTATTTATAGGCAAATTATGTTAATAGGTGCACTTACATATTTATATTTATGTAAAGACTTTTTGAAATAATACATTCAAAGTTTTATTTACTTTTTCTAAAGTTATATTTTTTGAAGCTTGTGTGTACCTAATTTGATTTAAACAAAATATGAATTATTTTAATTAAATTTTTATTTGTAAGTAGAATTTATTTTTTTGCAAAGGCGAATAAGGCATTTCAGTCAACGAGGTTTGCAACCTCAAATAATGTGAATGTATGATCTGGTGAAAATTAGTAGGTACACCATCATCATCATTGTACTTTTAAGTTTTTTCTTTTTTATCTTTACTTCAAACTATTTTTTCTTAAAATGTTTTTGTTATAGTCTTCAAAATAGTTTATCTAAAAGAATGGAGCTTCTATCATTCCTATAAATTAAAGAGTATGTAGGTACCTAAATAAATCAAAATGTTACGTACCTACCTACTACATTTGTTAAGACAATATTATTGACTTCACTTTCATGTATTTAACAGTGACTGATGGCTGTCAAAGCCATTATATATGTAGAGTTTAGAATTATTTTAAAGAATATTGTGTACTAATGCTGGGATGAATCGTATCATAACTTTCTACCTAAATACTTTAAATATTACATTTAGTCGATATAGAAAAATACTGATATGCGCGAAAATTCAATAGCCAAATATATTGGAGACCATTCAGATTTCATACAAAGTTGGGCCCAAAATCGAAGGTCAGTAAAAAAAAAGAGTTTTTAATCTGTTTGGGACATCATTGTAAGTATGGTACTATGGCACCAAAGTGGTAGAACCATCATATTAGCAGCTACATAAGTTCTAAATAAATGTAAACATATCATCTATAACTCCATTTGCAATAACATTAGACATTTAATCAAACCCTTTTTTATAGTCCGATCAACCGATTTTGGTTTCTATTTCGTTGGTGGCATAACAAATTTTGATTTTCGGCCCAATATGAATGGTCTCCTTTCATTTCATTTTCATTTCTATGCTGAAATACCAATATGGCCCATAAAAGTGTACCAGAATTAAGCCGGGCTATACATAATCTACGAATATACTTAAACGATATCTAACTCCAAGATTATTAAACGATTTCATAATGTTTTAAGTTGCGATGTCGATTCAATCTACAATAATGTGACAAATAGGTATTTAATAAGTTTGCACTCCCGTACCTTGTTTTAGACGTAGTTTGCACTTATGTATGTAAGTACTTAAATCTTAGATTGTCTAAATATTATTAAGAAATTGTAGAAAATGTGTAGTTATGTATGTAGATATTTATTAGACATTGATAAATTAATAAATTATGTGTAAATCACGTTGAATTTTATTTTCCCCTTGTTTCGTCGAATACTACTATTTATAAAAGTTATATGCAACAGAGACTATTAATAGCTATGCAAAATAGATTCATGAAATTATTTGATGTCTCTCTGAATGACTTTATTCTCTCTTGAAGACCTACTGAAATAAAGGTAAGTGATACCTACTTCCAGTACTGCTGCAAATTCAAGTACCTGGGGCACTGGGTCACTGAGGACCTCTCCGATGATTTGGATATTGAGAGGGAACGTAGGGCATTGGCAGTGAGGTGCAATATGATGGAGCGCAGGTTTGCAAGGTGCACAAGAAATGTTAAAATTACTCTGTTTAAGGCGTACTGCCAGACATTGTACACCTGCAGCCTGTAGGTCCGCTATACGCAGAAGGCTTTCAATGCCCTGCGGATTCTCTACAATAATGGGTTTATAATGCTGATGGGGTTGCCGCGATACTGTAGTGCGTCGGGGATGTTTGTGGAGGCCAACACTGATTCCTTTAGAGCAATAGTGCGCAAGAGAGTGGCCTCCTAGATGTCGTGTGCGGGGCAGCTCCAATGGCCTTCTAAACACCATAACAGAAAGGGTTGAGTGTCCTATTGTGGGGCACTGGAATAAGGTACACAGTTCTGGTGGTGTCCTTTTTAATGCAAGGTAATTGATTTAATTGTATTAAGTAGGTATAAGTTACTAACATAGTTTTAAGTTTTACTAACAATTTTTGTATGGAATTATGTACTGAATTAAAAGTATAAATAAATAAAATAGTAACACAGTAGTATCAAAAGGACATTGGGCAATAATGTACAAGTCCAAATGGTAAATTAATGGCAATATCAGAAAAAAAGGAGAGGTTATACAGAGTGATCAGTTACATAGAAAATAGTAAAATACATGCAAATGTGAGTAAAAGTACCAATGTACTTTTACTCACATTTGCATGTATTTTTTTTTCTTCACTGTCAATACAGTGAAGGAAAAAAGACATCGTACACTTGGACATATCAACTTTGAATATTTGGATATTATGTGTAAAAATCAGTTGCTTGAAGGAATACCTAAAGAAATAGAATCAGAGTATATGAATTGTGCTATGAGAACAAAATGCATAATTTACCTTTTAAAAATAACAGAAGAAGAGCTGAAGATAAATTAGACATTGTTCATACAGATGTCAATGGGCCACATAACACAACAGGATATGGTGGTGAAAAGTACTTTGTGACTTTCATAGATGACTATAGCAAATTGGCAAAAGTTTATTGTATTAAAACGAAAGATCAAGTCGCAGATTGTTTTATAAAATACTAGCTTTTGCCCGCGGCTTTACCCACGTGGATGTCGGGAAATATCCCACGGGAACGTACTACCGGGAATTCCTTCCTTATTCCTTGTCTACTTGTTAAAATTTCAGCTTTCTAGGTCCAAGGGTTAGGGCTGGGCGTTGATGAGTCAGTCAATCAGTCAGTCAGTCCGGATTTCTCTTTTTATTTATATAGATAGATAGTTTCTGCCAAAATTCTGAAATTCCTTGCTGCTGATGCATTGCTTGCCCACGCTATTATTTCGTTTTTGCTTAGCGTTCTTTCTGACTTTTTTTCTATTTGCTCGGCACTTAAGAGTCCTAGAGTGATGTTAAATATGCCTATAGCCTTCCTTAAGAATTGGGCTATCAAATCAAAAATAACTATTAAAGTCCGCCTGATAGTGCCAGAGATTAGCGCGTTCAAACAAACAAAAAAAGTGTGTGTGTCAGCTCCGACGCAGACTGGAGGTTACTCCTGTTTTTTGCGCCGACTTTCTATTTTCCGGTCATTTCTGTCGGGCAGGGTTTCTTCAATAAATCAGTGCTATACAAAAAGCAACTTTAAGGAATAAAGACACTCGTCATCCCTCCCCGTCTCAACCCTCCTCCTCTCCCTCTATTCCTCCTCTCACCCCCTTCCCTTCCCTCCCCTCTCACCCCCTCACCCACCCCGTTCCCTCTCCCTCTTACCCCCTCACCACATCCCCTTATCGCTAACCTCCCCCTTTTAACCCCTCTCACCGCTTTCTCCTCCCCCCTCACCCTCCTCCATACTCTCTCCACTCACTACACCTTCCCCCTAACTACAACCTCCTATCCCTCTCCACCTCTTCCCGCTCTCCAATCAATGAGTCAGTCACAACTTAATCTCTCTTCAATGTATCAGTGCTATACAAAAAGCAACTTTAAGGTGCAAAGGCACTCGTCGCTACCCCCCCTCTCACCCCTGCCTCTAACCCCCCTCTCACCCTTTCTCCTCTCTCTCTAACCCCCTCTCACCCATCTCTCCTTCTCACCTCTCACTCCTTTCAACCCTCTCACCGCCCCCTCTCACCCCCTCATCCTCCCCATCCTCATCCCCCTTTCCCTCTACCCCCCTCACCACATCCCCTTCCCGCTAACTCCCCCTTCACCGGTTTCCCCTCTCCCTCTACCCTCAACAACTCCTCTTCTCTCCTCTCCACCTCCTTCTCCACTCCTCCTCCCATGATCATCATCCCCTTCTCCCTCGTCACCACACCCTCCCCTTCCTCCTTGCCCTCCTCAGTACCCCCTCCCCTTCCCCCTTTCACTCTTCACCACCCTTTCCCCTGCTCCCCTCACCCTCAACCCTTCCCTCTGGAGGAAAAACCATGAATGACAAATTTTATTACTTGCTTAGGCAAGTATTTGTGCCAAGTTTCAAGTTAATTAACTAAATGAATAAGATATTTCATATAAACCATATTCCCAGTTTTCACCCCCACAAGGGCGGAATTTAAAAAAAACCGCTTGGGATATTTCCGTAACTTGACTGAAAGATTATTATTACTACCAATTTTCGAGTTAATCAAGCCCCACAGTAAAACTTGCCCTGTAAAATTGCCCCCTGTAAAAACCCCTCTTCCCCCCTTAAAGGTAGATTTTCGAAAAACCCTGATACACGTTATTCTTTATTTTTGATCTCGAGTATAAATACTGAATTTCGAGTTAATCGGAACGCGCGTTAAACTTACTCTATACAAACTTTGACACCCCCTATATCCCTTTTTTGGGGGTAGTTTAGACATAAATTTTAAAGAAATCTCAATGTTTTTCCAAGCCGTAAAAACCGTGCGATAAAGCAGGGGCGTGTCGCTAGTTTATTCCATGTTTATTTATAAAGTTTTAACCTCTCAATCAGCGGTTAGTACGGTAGCGTCATCTGTGCTTTTATAAAAGTAACTTCCACAATTCCATACCCCTGTTGTCTATTGAATGAATGTTCGCTGCCTGTTGCTGCCCAAAGTTTACACACCCCTGATAAGCTCGCGAGGTTAAGTACTTAACTCTAGTTTTACAAGGCAGATGGCGTGCTTTAGAAATAGTCCACCTTTTTCTGTGTTAAAATATAGTTTATGAAAATAAATATACCGTACTAGCTTTGCCCGCGAGTTTGTCCACGTGTTTCTTGTTCCACTTGACTCACCACATCGCAGCGCATTGCCCACCCGTACTATTACTTCGTTTACAGCTTTTTCATTTTTGCTCAGCTCCTAAGGGTCATAGCGTGATGTTAAATAGCCTATAACCTTCGTCAAGAGTTGGGCTATCAAATACAAAAATAATTTTTCAAATCCGACTGGTAGTTCCAGATATTACTCCCTAAATACAAACAATTTTTAGCTCTTTATAATATTGGTATAGATAAGGATTAATTACTCGAGGAGAGAGAGGAGCTCGTGGCTAAGTAATAACAGCCGCACGGGTCGATCCATCAGGCTACGCTTGCCGGGGTTGGTCTGTGGATGGGTGACCATCTTTACATACTGAGACTTCTCCGTGCCTCGGAAAGCATGTTAAGCCGTTGGTCCCGGCTGTCATTCGTGGATCTTTGACAGTCGTTACGGGTCGCCAGAAGCCTGAAAGTCTGACAACCAGTCTTACCAAGGGGTATCGTATTACCTACCCAGTTACTGGGTTCTGGAGGTCAGATAGGCAGTCGCTCCATGTAAAATACTGGTATTCAGATGCATCCGGTTAGACTGGAAGCCGACCCCAACATAGTTGTAGAAGTAGATTGATATACCTACTTTTGCTCGATAAATAATCAAACAATTGCCCAAGGAACACCAAACTTGAATCCGTACGATGTCATTTTCAAAAAGCGACTACTGTCCTGTTTGAAATTTCAAGAGACCAATTTTACTTTTCAAAATAATAATCACACTAGAAACATTACATTATGTAAATTTAGAATAATATTAAATGATATAATAATATTATTAATAACGTCCGACCCATAGACTGCAGTTACGTTTATAATTTTCAACGAAGATTGCAATGCATCAAAATTCAATTGATGACGAATAATTGCAGTAATTAATTCATGTTGTAGTAATAGTCAATCAAGACACCCCATTCCGACGTACCGTGATCACATGCCCAACAGAAGCTAATTGCTTACTAGCTAGTACTTATCAAAATAATCGTTTGTTAGTGTTCTAATTGATTAAGTACTTATATATTTTTGTTCAAACTTTGTCATTTTTGTCATAATATGTAGATACTATTGTATGCTAAGTTTTTGATTTTCTCTGGAAATGTTTTCAAGGAAAACATTTTACTTACCTACTTTATTTTAGATGTTTGTAAAGATAAACATGAAAATAGATGGCACCTAGAACCACCCCAATGAGTCATAAAAGTTGAACTAATTTCGCTCAACGCCAGTACCTACAGCAAACTATAACACCATACATAGAAAGTTAGATATTGCTAAAATGAACCGACATGAACTAATAAAGAATGTTACGGAGTGGCTTCAAAGCCTGGATTACCAGGAGACAGAGGAATTACTCAAGTTCATCACTTAAAGTTTAATTATAATAACCGCCTGCCGTCCCCGCTCTACATACAAAAGGTGGGCACCAAACCACTTTCACAAACACATATTTTGTTCAATACCCACATTTACACATACACGCACACACATACACACTAACACTACCTGACACACACTCACTCATCCTCCAATCATACCACCACAATCATTATTTTTTAAATAGTTTAGTTACAGCATGATCTTTTCATACCACTTCACATGTCAGTTACCGCCATGCAAAATACAAAAAATGCTATCTTGTTTTAACAGATCCCATGACTGAACACTGACCCCCAAAATTCAGGCCTAGGCCTAGTTTTGGAGTTAGGATCAATATTCCTAGTAATACAATCAATCTGCCTAGCCTTTTCCCAACTATGTTGGGGTCGGCTTCCAGTCTAACCAGATGCAGCTGAATACCAGTATTTTACATGGAGCGACTGCCTATCTGACCGACACAACCCATTAACTGGGTAATACGATATTACCTCTTGGTAAGACTGGTTGTCAGACTTTCGGGCTTCTGACGACCCGTAACGACTGTCAAAGATCCACGAATGACAGCCGGGACCAACGGCTTAACGTGCTTTCCGAGGCATGGAGGAGTCTCGATATGTAAAGATGGTCACCTATCCACGGACAACCCCGGCAAGCGTAGCTTAACCAGATGGATCGACCCGTGCGGCTGTTATTACTTAGCCACGAGCTCCTCCTTGTAATACATTGTTTGTAATGGCAAATAAACGTTTTCTTTTATAAAACGTGTTTTAGTAGTAAGCGGCGAGCTCCTAAAAAAAGTTCGCAAGTTACTCGTACAAGCAAGTGACTGTCGGCGCCCGAAAGGACACCCGGACGTAAGCAAATGAGTGGTTGAATATGCAATGTTATTCTTGTACAACTAAAACAAAACAAAAACGCAGATGCATTCTACCATCAGTCCATAAACTAGCTGACAGTAAACAATGAAGTACATTTACTTGATATTCCTCGGAATTATAGCAATTAATAAAATAAAATGTCATGTGACTGATCGAGCAAAAAATGCAGGAATGAGTGAAACGTTGACCACGCAGTTGCCTGTAGAAAATCATACTCGAAATATAATGTCTAAGGAAACAAGTGAGAAACAGTATGAATCTCCTAAAAAAGTGAAGGTCAGTGAACGTAGTGTGTACCTGGATGACGTGCTGTTTGCTATGAAGAATCAGAACTGGACTGCGGAGGAGGAGCCGTGCTTGAACCATGTCTACCGCATGCTTTATAGTTTGCAGAATTTTACTCTTTGGGCTGTTTGGGGTAAGTGGAATTATTTTTGTTTATTAGCCGCCATTTTTAGGGTTCCGTACCTCAAAAGGAAAAAACGAAACCCCTATTGGATCACTTCGTTGGCCGTCTGTCTGTCTGTCAGTCTGTCAAGACCCTTTTTTTCAGGAACGCGTAAGGTATCAAGTTGAAATTAATATCAAATACGTAGGTCCCTTGGAGTAATAAAAAAATCAACCTACTAAGTCAACACAATAAAAACTTTTTTACAAAAAAATACAACCGACTTCCAAAAACAACACTACAAAGTGAAAAATAACTTTAATTCCAGAAGTCGGTGTCTAGTTAAATGTATTTTCGTTTTTTGCCACCGACTTCCCAAATTAAAGTAATTTTTCACTTTGTAGTGTTGTTTTTGGAAGTCGGTTGTATTTTTTTGTAAAAAAGTTTTTATTTTTCAATTTTTAGTTGTGGTACCTATCCCACACAAATTCTAATACCACTACCTGCAAAACAAACTAGAACATCATCCATACAAAAGTGGGGAAAAAATACGTTAATACGTATTTTTAACTTTGCTTCGGTAGTTTTTGAGTTAGCTTCAATAATTTGAAGCTAACTCAAAAACTACCGAAGCAAAGTTAATCAATTTTATATAGGACCAACTGTGATGTATACGGTCATCAAAGATGGTCCCATATAAAATTGAATAAAACAAAAATTTTTCAAATCTGAAGACTCCGTAAAAAATTATGCGTGGTCATACATAAAAAAAAACATAGGTGTCGAATTGAGAACCTCCTCCTTTTTGAAGTGGGTTAAAAAATATGGCCATTTATGTGACACATTTTGATACTCGCTTTTGGGCCAGGAATAAAAGACGTACAAACACACAAACGTCACAAACGTAACTTTTATTGGCCGCCGCAGTACATTTTACAGTTGTTACTACTCCCAGTATCCCATCCGTTCCATCTCATGTATATATATTTTATATATTTATCTATGTTTTTTACAATGGCCGACCAAAACGGTTACTATACGCATCAATTTTATCTCATCACTAAAGAAAACGAAGAGAAGAAGAACGGGAGAAGCTATTAGCAAATTAGTAATCAACAACAATAAATAGATCAACTAAAATACTTTGTCAAGTTAATAAATTACTAATAAATTGTTATTACAAAAATACGAGTACAAGTCGTAATGTTTCAAAACTCATCGAATTCATAAGTGCCTGACATCCTGGCTGACACATCCTTTGACTCATATTTACTATCATCAAATCATAAAAAGCAAGGTCTCACAGCATAAGTGAAGGAAAAAGTCCGAAAGTTGTGCTATTGAACTCATCATCTAATTAATACAATAACATCAAAAAAATTGTGCAAACAGTAAAAAAAGCGGCCAAGTGCGAGTCGGACTCGCCCATCAAAAATTCCATAGCAACAAGTAACATAATATAAAAGTTCTTGTAGTTCGTTGTAACTTTGATCGATGTTTTAATAATAGTGTATTTTTTTTTAATTAAGTTCTTGACAAGTAAACATTATAATTATAATTGACACACGGACGGACAGACAAACAGACAGACATGACGAATCCATAAGGGTTCCGTTTTTTGTCATTTGGCTACGGATCCCTAAAAAGTGTGTTGTGTAGGAAAAAAAAAGAACAAATCTCAATACAAGTCTAATATGATCCCTAAATTTGTTAAGCAGTAATCTGACGAAAATGATGACTAAATGAATGCTACACGCTGTGCTACAATGAAATTGAAGCAGGTCCTAATCCGAGCAAAGTTTGAACTTTGAGAAAACTACAATATAAAATTGGCAGTAATCTAAAAAAAATCACGTTTGTTGTTGGTATGGCACCCCCCTTAAATATTTGTTTTATTTTAATAATTTGTTTTTAAAGTGAATATATAACTAAATATTCTGTGAACATTTCAAGCGTCTACCATCAATACTTATAAGCAAAAACGAACAAAAAAAAGTCACGTATGTTGTCCCTTAAATATTTATTTTATTCTGTTTTTTAGTATTTGTTGTTATAGCGGCAACAAAAATAGATCATCTATGAAAATTTCAACTGTCTAACTATCACGGTTCATGAGATACAGCCTGGTGACAGACGGACAGACAGACGGACAGACAGCGGAGTCTTAGTAATAGGGTCCTGATTTACCCTTTGGGTACGGAACCCTACAAACAAAGATGGATTTTCAAAATATAACTACCTAACTATGCGAAGACATAAAACTGTAAGTAATCAACTCTCCGACTTCCTCTTTTGACTCCGCTAATTCAGAATAACTTTCAAAAAGTTTACCACAAACTACCAGCTTAAGTTGCGAAGAGTGTGAAAGACTATGGAGATATTGAATTGAGAATGCAATTAAATACTGCTCATGAGGAAATTGACAACTTAGTCATGGAAAACGCCACCTTGAAGTAACAAACTACTGAGCAACAAAATATCATATCTCATAAAAACACACTCAAAATTAAAAAGAAATGTCAGTTACAAAATTTAAATATTACCAAAAAGAACCTCGCTATCAGTCTCTTAGATCTCGAAACGAAAAAGTGTGAATAAATCATAACAGATGGCGCTGCATGCAGTACGAGCACAGGCTGTGGTACGAACGAGGACGATTCACCACTCGATCTCAACTGCAACATGATTACATGAAGCAGTACGATTTATGCAAAACAGATAGCGCTGGACAAAATCTGCAAGAAAACGAAGAACACAAAACGCAACATGTAGCTGAGACCACAGGAAGTTAAACAAAATCTCATTTGTTCATTTGGAGGATAACAATTCCCAGGACTGGCGTCAACACTCATAGAATCCAGGAAAAATACGAAGTACATAGAATACCACATCTTCTATACAAAGCCCGCAGAGGAAATCCTTAAACCTATCTATATCCTAGAAGATTCTGAAGATAATGCTAGGATAATGATATTATGTGAAGGAGAAAATTATTCTAATCCAAATAAAGTAATCATAGAATTAGTAACGTTACTGAAATCCTCCCAAAAATCAGACATAGGTACCTACTTACTAGTTTTTAATGTTATACAGAACAGATATTTAAATGAAGTAGGTGTGCTAACTAATAACATTAAAAATGTAAGTGACAACTTTATTAACTGCTCATTTATTAATATAAAACACGAGTACACATATAATAAGTAGATCCTATTACCTACTTATTAGATGCATGTAATAAAATTAACTTTAAGATTGACTCTAATTATTAAGTATGATAAAACATTTTTATATGATAAAAATATAAGGCGCAAGGCTAAAACAGAATGCACAACAGTAACTGTTCATATGAAGGGCACAATTCTATGCTACTTTAACCGTATTAAAATATGAAAGATAATTATTTATGGTAGCCCGCGAAATTCAAATTTTCTTACGTTTTTTGCAATTTGCAGGTCAGTGTCAGGTTGTATGTTGATTAAAATATGAGATGCGGCCGTAGCTAATATGGCTTTACAGAATTATAATCATTAGAATCAGCAATACAACTCCATAAGTTAGAATTGACCTGAAATATAGCGATTTCATGAAATCACGAGGTTTGAGGTTAATTCTAACTTAACCTAAAAATTAACCTGAAAATTGCAAAATACGTAAGAAAATTTGAATTTCGCGGGCTATCTTGGCGCATCCCCCTTAAGGAAGCCAATTCGAATAATGTCTCATTTAGAAATCAAGACATGAAACCACCGAAACTCACAAGAAGAGAACCATACCTTGAATTTGAAAATCTTTAATTTTTAATTTTATCATAATTATTTTTTGCGATTACAAACTTACATTTGCAGTTGGAGAATTGACCGTGGCGTAGGTATATCGATGTATGTGAGAACATGTTTTACAACTACAATGTTAAGGTTGTTTTTGTGATAAAATCATCCCAATTAGGGAACCCTTGTTTGTGCGATAGTCCAACACGCACCTGGCCGGTTTTGTAAGTATCTCGATACATAATGGATGCACCGTAGTAGTCATGCTAAAATTATTTTATGGCGAATTACAACTGTTGAAAAAATGTAATTGAAGCCGTTATTTATGGAAGTAGCTCATTTACGGAAAATGGAACATTTTAAAGATTCTAAAGAGCAACACGGAAGCAATTATATTTGTATGTGTGTTTTTTTTATATTTGTATTATTTTTGTTTGTATTTGTTTTTTGTTTGTATTAGGTCTTTACCTATGAAATTGCCGTTCTGCAGCACTGGTCATTTCAAATCAAAATAATTTTTGTTTGGCTAAGAATTCTAATTTCAAATTAATTTTATTTTAAAAACATGGATTTTTTTTCCCAAAAGTAGTCATTTGTTTATTGATTAGTGTTACATTTTCATCGCATTTCAATCTTTTTTGTCATCATGGATACGTTAAAAATTCGAGTAATTATGGAATATGAGTACCGTCGTGGCAGCAACGCGGCACAAGCGGCACGCAACATCAACGACGTTTACGGAGCTAACACTACAAACCAACGCACCACTTGTTATTGGTTTGCTCGCTTCCGTTCTGGAAATTTCGACCTGAAAAATGAACCTCGCGGTCGTCCGAAGACTTTGGTCGACAATGACGAATTAAAGGCGATTGTGGAAGCTGATGATACACAATCTACGGCTGAATTGGCAGCAGCTTTCGACGTTAGCGTCAAAACAATATTGGTCCATTTGCGTCAAATTGGCAAGGTAAAAAAGCTTGACAAATGGGTGCCCCACGAACTCAATGATCGCCAGCGCGAAGTACGCGTCGAGACGTGCCTTGCACTGCTCAACAGACACACAAATGAAGGAATTTTGAACCGCATTGTTACCTGCGATGAAAAATGGATTCTGTTTGATAATCGCAAGCGCTCAGCAAGTTGGTTGGATCCTGGTTCAGCACTTAAACAATGCCCTAAACGAAAACTTACCCCTAGAAAAGTGATGGTCACTGTTTGGTGGTCTAGCGCCGGTGTGATTCATCACAGCTTCTTACCAAACGGGGTGAGCATTACTTCAGATGTGTACTGTGAAGAACTGAACACAATGATGGAGAAGCTGGCACATCTCCAACCAGCATTGGTCAATCGCTCGTCTCCGCTGCTCCTGCACGACAACGCGCGACCTCATACTGCACAGCAGACGGTCTCCAAGTTGCAAGAACTGGGGTTGGAAGCTCTCCGTCATCCGCCCTACTCACCAGACCTTGCGCCTACAGACTACTACTTTTTCCAGAATTTGGATAACTTCTTGGCGGGAAAAAAATTCAATACCCGAGAGGCAGTACAAAATGCCTTTGAAGAATTTGTTGCCTCCCGTCCAGCTGATTTCTTTAAGAAGGGCATCAATAAACTGCCACTGCGTTGGCAAAGATGCATTGATTGCATGGGTGATTACTTCGATTAATACAAATAAAAAATGCATGAAAAAAATTCGTTTAAATTTTTTCATACAAAACGGCAATTTCATAGGTAAAGACCTATTATTTGTTGTTTGTTTGTTTGATGATCATTTATTTGCAATAAAAACAGTTAATATCTAAATATAAATCAATACTCACAGAATATACAGAAGAACTATAAGAACTGTATTTGTATGTTATTTTTGTTTGTGTATTTGTTTTTTTTTATTTTTTTTTATTTGTATTATATATTTTTTTTTATTATTATTATTTTTTTAATGGTGTGCATAATAAAGAGTATTCTATTCTATTCTATTCTATATTTTCACAATTTTTTTCCAATAAACAGAATGGGATGCCCAAGCGTCAGAACCACAAGGCCTTCTATTCGGGAACCGATACCAGCTAGGAAACTTCGACCAGTGCATGAACGCGCCCTGGGCTAAGAAGCAACCGGAACTGAAGAGCAAGTACTGTCTAGCTGAGATCGTTCTAGAAAGAACTGATAAGAATGTGAGACGAAGAGTTGAGAAGCCGTACTACTCTTATCAATCTGCGTTGGATTTTATTGAGGTAAGATTTCTTCCTAATATCTTTCTCTGTCACTAAAACGTTGTCCATGCAAGGATTCCTCTTGTATCGTAGTTGCGTTTACAGATACAACTCTTAAACACCCAGATTCGAATCAACTACATGTACCTATAAGTGAACCTTACAAATGTTTGTTTCATGCGGGAATTAAAACCTCGACCTCACTCACTTTCAGGAACTTGTTTGCGGATCTATTTACGTAACGCATCTATTGAACACATGGCCTTACGAAAAGAGATCGATACAGTTAATTAACAATTAAAGACTGTGCCATAAATGCTTTGAGTTTAGTTGGGCACATTGCGTCATGCAGACATGCATGCACTATTGGCGATCGTATGATCGCATTGCGTTGTTAATTAAGAACAAAAAGGATACTACTGCACTTTGAGAAAACTCCTTTTTTTGAAGTCGGTTAAAAACCTCCTTTTTTGAAGTCGGTTAAAAACCTCCTTTTTTGAAGTCGGTTAAAAACCTCCTTTTTTGAAGTCGGTTAAAAAACACCAGAAAACGAAAAAAAAAAACGAAACGTAACGATCGTATAATCTACTAACGACTTTTTTAACCGACTTCAAAAAAAAGGAGGAGGTTATTTTGGACCATTTGCTAATTGGACAATTTGCGATTTGGACAATTTGAGAATAGGAACATTTGAGAATTGGACAAATTGCGAATTGGACGTTGTGAGAATTGGGCATTTTGAGCCCACTGGACATTTTGCGGATTGGACATAATGCGCCCAAAGGTTCTTGAGTTATCTATTTCAATGCAGTAATCAGTAATTACGCAAATAAAAGATTACGACCTATTAACAATGTTCATAATTCTCTCGACTGCAAATCGACGGTCGCAAGGTGATAGGGTAGGTATAGGCAACAAAAACCAATTTGTTCAGGAGAGCAGTTTAAAGTTTGAAATTGCAGAAAAATGGACATAACTTTTATATTTATTGTCATATCGTGAAAATGGAAACAGCTCTAGAATCAAGAGAAATAAAAGCATTAATTAACACTTTTATTTGTTTGATTCGACGTTGTTCTATGTGGTTTTATGTTTTATTTCGCTTGGATCAATTGATCTTATTTTCCTTATGAAATAATTCGGCATATCTACACAGAAAAAAAAACGAAGAGGTTATAAGACTTAGCTACATTTGATATCCTCATACCAACCATACTGTAGAATAACTTGAATGGGTAAAAAAGGATAAGTGCATGCACGTCTGCATGACGCAATGTGCCCAACTAAACTCAAAGCATTTATGGCACTTAATTGTATATCCTTAATTCCATGGGATCTGGAGGCAAAAGTCCTCGCGCACACGTAGGAGTGGCGCGAGGAGGAAAAACGCCGGGGAGTAACTCCGCTGCCGCGAGAAATCACGGCACAGCGGACAGAGTTCCGGCGGGATCTCATGGCGACATGGAGAGTGCGATTGTCGCAACCCAGCGCTGGGCACGCCACAATTGTGGCGATAAGTCCTCTCTTTGAGGAGTGGTTGGAGAGGCGCCACGGGGCGTCCTCACCTTCCGCCTGGCGCAGGTCCGCCCCTCACGCCCCTAGCCGCCGCAGGTGACGCCCTGGGCGGCGGAAATCTGGGCAGCTCGCCGTCCGGTAAGGAGCAGGCCCGGGTCGACGGCGTGTTGTTTTTCAGCAATGATGGGGTCCGATAGGGCCGATGCCGCCGGGGTCGCGGGTTGTTCGAAAGAGATACCCTGGCCGTGACACCAACTGAAGAAACACGGGTGGTTTTTAGTCAGTAAAAGTCAGACAGTCCTCCCGCTCCGCCCAGAGCGGGAGAAGTCATTTGATGATTTCGCCCGGCTTTTGTTTGGTCTATCAAACAAAGTGCACTGCCGAATTTGTTCTGTAGTTTCTGCCTACCCCCATGGGAAGAAGGCGTGAGTTTATATTATGTATGTAAAATTGCTTAAGTAAGTAGTAAGTATTGCCTCGCGTAAGTGTAAGGTAAGTAGGTATTTATTTTCGTGACTGTACTTTCCTCTAAGCATGAGTGACACCAAGCATTACCAAAACAAGACCTTACACTGTCTTATTATTTTATCCAGCACCGTCCACCTCACACTCGTCCTCTAAACGAGCTGACATGGGGCGCATGCGTGCCGTCAGCGTGTGCGCCGCGCACCGTCGAGCGGCTGCTGGGAGTCATGCTCGCGCGCAGCCACCTCGGCGCGGCCGGCATGAGAGCCGACATCAGCATCACTGAGCCCTGCCAGAGTAGTGATGATGAGACGGAATATGATGCGCTTTTCTACGCCTTCTTGTAAGTCAACACGGTATAATATTGAGACGTATATTATAATATGATCTTTTATAAAAATATAATATCATTATCAGTGTGCCCTGCCAGGGTGCTGATCAGAGGAAATTACGCATACGCATTGTTTGATATTATCCTGTTACGTACAAGATGCGTACCTTTAGGTAGGTACGCTCTGTATTTTGTTATTTACTAGGATTATTGAGATCTAAGAGCTAGCAAAACGCCCAATGTTACAGGAACACAATATGATTAAAGATTTGACTGAGCAACTAACCAAATTATCTACTCTTTAACAGCGGTGTGATGGGGACGATAACACTGATTTCTCTTATCTGCACCTATTTGAATTGTCAAAAAAAGGAATTGGACCCAGATACCAGAAGTAAGGTCAACATTTACCTTATTTAAATTTTTTTACGAACAAACTTAATAGACGAGTTTTAAAGTGTGTTATTATTTTAGAAGCAGGCTTCATCAAGTCATTCTGTCTCAAAGAGAATGCTCTCGATCTCCTGCGAATGAAGAAGGAAGGCATAGAGGTGTTCTACGGCATTCGATTCTTGACGATATGTCTCATAGTGTTGGACCATCAGATTGGAATCTCCAACTCGGGCCCGATTAGTGATGGGCTGACGTATGATCAGGTTCGTAGCAGCATTTTATTCTCGAAGTTGTTCGTTTGAATTTATTATAGGTATTGTGAGCATTGTTTCGATGTTATGGTTGCTCGAACAATCTGCTAAGCAAGTCGACCAGTCCATTGCCATCAATAGATTGCATGAAATTACTATCTAACAGAACTTAGAGAATAGAATTCTCTTGTAAAGTTCACTCATCCTCCATAGAAAAGGGAGGATCCTCCGACCAGACGGGTGTTGTGTCTGGTGGGCAACTGCCCGACGCGACGATT
Source organism: Cosmia pyralina (assembly GCA_946251885.1). Lineage (NCBI taxonomy): Eukaryota > Metazoa > Arthropoda > Insecta > Lepidoptera > Noctuidae > Cosmia > Cosmia pyralina. The sequence continues at coordinate 13,334,940 of OX276360.1, forward strand.
GATGTCGGGACGTTGTATATATGCTAGTCGCGCGGTAAACTCTGATTGCGCGATGCAGGATTTTGCGTGACGTCATGTCATTGTTATGCCTAGTTCGTATGTTGCGATGTAGATGCTGCCACACTCTTTATAATCAAATAAGTTACAAAATAAGCTTATTTAGGTCATCCTATTAAAGATTTTAGCGCACGGCGTGAATGCGTTTTATTATTTAATGTTAACAGGAGATTCAAACACCACTCGGCCTGCTTTTACTTCACGACGATCTCTTCGTGGACACATTCTTTTTATTATCGGGCTTCCTCACCATCACGCATATTGCTAAATTCAAGAGGCTGCCCAATCCCTTGTTTATCATCCTGAAGAGATACGTAAGGTAAGTTCATGTAAAAAGTATTTTTTTGTGTAGGTATTTCATAATATATTATCGGACCCGACAGACGTTGTCCTGTCTTAGCTATGAATATTCTAAGGTAAACGCGCGAAGTTCCCGAAACGACAGATTGAGACTGAGATGAGATTGCGAACGTTGTTAAAAATACTGGAATTGCCCCTCAGAGTACACATGTCATTATTATTTCTACATTCGAATAGATTGGTGGTAGCATTCGCCGTGGTAATATTCTACGTGTGTGCGGTGTATCCTTACACAGGCACTGGCCCACTGTGGAACAGGGTCGTCGGCCACGACACGGAACTATGTCGCAAGAACTGGTGGGTCAACCTCATCATGCTCAACAATTATATCGACACGGAAAATATTGTGAGTACTTGTACCATGCTTTTGACTTTAGTAACCGCTGCCTACTGAGTTCACTAAAACCCCAAATGTGTGACCAAAGGGCAAACGCTCCGGAACTGATTGGTGATCTCATAATTTTCTTAGTGTCTGCCTTCGGCGTCTACCAAGCTTTGGTAACGTAATTCTTCCCCTTCCTCATGAACACAACGGTTGAGAATAAAAATTGTATTACCTTACCTGTACTTTTACAGAAGGCTTTAAATCCGTATCCAAATAGGGTCTTGGAGAAGTGCAAATAAAAAACTGAACCTCCTAAATTATAAGTTGGCAATACATTGGCAAGCCCCTTCGTATTGTAAACTGAATATTATAGCCAGTATCCACTTTCAGTCAGGTGAGACGTCTGTATCATTATGCACTCCCTACTTTCAGACACTTACGCAACTCAGACGCATTCATACATTCATACATAGATGCACTCACACATACACAATCACTCACCCGTGCACTCTCGTGCACACACACACACAAATATATCAATATAACTAGCTTAGTTTTTAGAACTTGTATATATTGTTTTTAAATTACTTCTACTGTTTATTTTTTTTTTAAATATTTTTAACTAGTTCACCATGTCGCACGTTCGAAAGCTTTTTGTTTTTATTGTAACCTAGTTTGGAAGGCGTCGCTGGTGTTTGTGATACAATGTTTTTTTTTTCATTACTACAGACACACACATACACTTCTTCTATTTTTACTTGGAAAATGGTTTTTCAGAACCGTGAATGTGTTTTTTCTGAAATAAAAAAAAATGTTTATTTACTTTATTTTTCTTTAAAAATAATCAACTTTTCTCAGTGCATCGTCACGTCATGGTACATTCCCTGTGACTTCCACTTCTTTGTGGTGACAGTCCTGATGTACTGGATCTACAGAAGCCTGCCTAAACTGGGTCTCGTCATCGCAGCTGTAGTGACGGCAGGAGCGCTTGTGTTACCAGGCGTCGTCAACTATATCTACCAACTTTCTGCTGTTCAGCCGTTTACTTTTGAGTAAGTTATTTTTTTAAATAGTTTTTACGCAAACTATGACAGTGTAAGTAATATCTATTCTAAAAGTATCCGATGAAAGAGTAAACAAACCCTATTTAGGTTAAATTATTACGCAATCACTAGATTTGGAAGGTTAGGACTATTTCATTATTGTTGGAGAAAGTTGTGCGATTTATAGTTGAAACCAACCAAATAACCATTAAGCAAGGTCAAATGCAAATTGAACTAAGTATTGACATAATTATTTTGTAAGATTCAACTTTTCAAACGTTGAGTTTTTCCTTAACAATTGAACTAGGTACTTACTACAGGGCAAGGTACTTGAATGTTGTTTGCTATGATTTTGTTTCCCATGTAAGTGTTGTTGACATAGAACTGAATGACATCTGAGCCAAGATGTGTATTATGCCATATTACACATCTTTACACATCAAATTTCAATAAGACAGTAGGTACCCAACTCTCCAAACGTTGAATTTATGTCAATACAAGTCGTGTGCTCGAGGGGCTTGTGGCTAAGTAATAACAGCCGCACGGGTCGATCGATCAGGTTAAGCTACGCTTACCGCGGTGATCCGTGGTTGAGTGACCATCTTTACATACCAAGACCGAGGGGTCTGAAAGCACGTTAATAAGCCATTGGTCCCGGCTGTCATTCGTGGATCTTTGACAGTCGTTACGGGTCGTCAGTAGCCCGAAAGTCTGACAACCAGTCTTACCAAGGGATATCGTATACCCTGTAACTGAGCTGTGGAGGTCAGATAGACAGTAGCTCCATGTAGATTAGTGAATTTTGATGTTCAGCTGCATCCGGTTAGACTGGAAGCCGACCCCAATAAAGTTGGGAACGTTAGGCAGATAATGATGATGATGACAAGTCATGTATCAAGCGTGATGTCTGCGCCGAATTTTATATTTGAAGTAAATATTAATTGAGTTACTTATTCAGTGAAATTTTAAGTGCTCGAGCATCCGCGAGAATTTTCCCGTTTGGTGGAAACTCTGGTTAAAATGTCGAACTATGTATCTCTTGTGGTATTAGAGTTAAACAGATGTGTGATTGTACTTTATAGTTGCTGTGAAATAAACTAATGATCCGTAATACGTGGACTTAATTTAATCAGTGATCAACATTTGGTATTCTTAAGTGGCTGAATAGGGTACTTAGCTACAGCTTAATACTTTTTAACCGACTTCAAAAAAAGGAGGAGGTTATACTCTCGAAGTGGTCCCATTGTTACCAAGTCAGAATCTGATGAGCGAATCTTATGGAAATCGAGGGGAAGCCTCAAATTTCATAGGCACACCTATAGCGATTTGGGTATTTTTATAGTAACTCGTGCATTTGCTCTCGGAAAGCACCATTTGGTGAAGTGGAACTGATGATGAAGACCACAGATGGCCATCGGAACTACTCAATTATACCTTAAGTATTTCACGGGTTGCGATTCGATTACTTTAGTATGGTTGCTAAGCAATAATTTATGTTCGCACAATGCATAATGGTGATGTTGACTTCACTATGAGCTCCATTTCTCCTGGTTCTTATTAGAACTCCTCAACAATTAACGTCCCTGCATCGGGAAACGCAATATTTTGTAAAAAGGTGTTGATCAGTTGACATTGGGCTATTGTAACTTAGATAAATTATAAACTGACTCACTAAAAAGTGAAAAATAAAAACTGTTTTACAAAAAAAAAAAAAAACAACCGACTTCCAAAAAAACACTACAAAGTGAAAAAAATAACTTTGATTTCGGAAGTCGGATCCAAAGACACCGACTTCCGAAATTAAAGCTATTTTTCACTTTGTAGTGTTTTTTTTTGGAAGTCGGTTGTTTTTTTTTTGGAAGTCGGTTGTTTTTTTTTGTAAAAAAGTTTTTTGCAAGTACCAATTCTAGACGACACATACCAAGCTATACATTTTCAATTTGTAGCTCACCTCACATTGTAGGCTTCCCATATTATTTTCAATAGAAGGTAGCTCTCATTGAGTTGCCTTCTATTGAAAATACTTGCTTGCTGGTTTTTTAACCGACTTCAAAAAGGAGGAGGTTCTCAATTCGTCGGAACCTTTTTTTTTTTTTTTTTATGTATGTTCCCCGATTACTCAAAGATGGCTGGACCGATTTGGATTTTTTTTGTTTTATTCGAGAGGGTATACATCATAGTTGGTCCCATATAAAATTGATTAACTTTGCTTCAGTAGTTTTTGAGTTAGCTTCAATAATACGTATTTTTTCCCCACTTTTATATGGATGATGTTCTAGTTTGTTTTGCAGATAGTGGTATTAGAATTTGTGTGGGATAGGTACACAACTAAAAAGTGAAAAATAAAAACTTTTTAAAAAAAAAATACAATACAACCAACTTCCAAAAACAACACTAAAAAGTGAAAAATAACTTTAATTTCGGAAGTCGGTGGCAAAAAACGAAAATACATTTAACTAGACACCGACTTCCGAAATTAAAGTTATTTTTCACTTTGTAGTGTTGTTTTTGGAAGTCGGTTGTATTTTTTTGTAAAAAAGTTTTTTCTTGGCATGTGTCGTCTAGAACTGGTACTTGCAAAGAGTACGTTAGTACTATTATTTATTTTGTGATATTAGCTGTACATAATTACCCAATTAACCCACTTATAAATACCAAGTAACACAGCTAAAGGTACCACGCTTCCGAGTTACTTTGCTAAATCCAACAAAGCACGTTGGCACGTTAGTAACAGTTGTGCTTATGTCATAATAACCAAGTTAATTCGTTACAGTTATCGATTAAATTGATTTGTATTAGCAGACTACATTGGTTGTAGCTACTGAGTTGCTTTCCTAAAACCAACAAAGTTGCTTGGTTATATTAACCAAGTCGCTCGATGGTCGCTCGGTTCATATTATAATTAGGTTTGTTAAGTTAACAGAGTAAATAGCTTAAAAGTAACCATAGGTTGGTTATCTATTTTTTAATAAACTTACTGAGTTAATGTTACCAACTAACGTTAACCAAGTTCACTTGTTCAATTCTAGCAACAAACTTTGCAGGCCAACGGAACCAAGTAAAGTAAAAAAACAAAAAAGTAACAAAACAAAAAGTTGGTTGGTTGGTTGGTTGTAAAGCAACAATTGTTTATTTCGAGCCGTTACGTTTCTTCCGTGTATCCATTTTAAAAGAACAAAGTAATTACTAAGAGACACTCTAGGAAAAAATCTTCGTATTTCTTTTTTGTCCTACAGTAATAACTTCTAGTTAGACTTCCTACCCACCAGATTCCTAATGGACCCTCGTGCCAGCAGTGATTTCAACGTGGCATATATAAAGAGTCACACTCGTTACGCCGCCTACCTGGTTGGTTTTTACAGTGGATTCCTGTTCATCAAATATAGCAGTAAAGGCAGTCTGAACAGGATAAGACAGGTGAGTTTAAGACAGGATAAACAAAGATATCAAAGCTTAATGCTAACTCCACCCGAGACACGGTTGACTGCGACATCTAGCGGTTACCACAATCAAGAGCCGCTGCCAACCTACACGTTAATTGAGTTCATAATTTATTTTCTTTCTTGAAAAATACAAAACTGGCTTCGGTTAAACCTTTCGCCATTTTTTTGCCGATGCTGAATGTTTAGAAAAAGTTGCCATTAGTATTTTATGGCTGGTGGTGGTAGAAGTTGCACTTTTGTTCATCATGATCAGCCTATAGCAGTCCTCTGCCGGATATAGGTCTCTTCAATCGCTGCGCCATTTAACATGACTACTTTGCCAGCTGCTACCAGCCACTCTGGAGAATTTTTGATTAGTCACTGTCTGATATCTGTCAAAATAACCATTATCGTTCCAGAAATGGTCAGTCCTCGGTACATTTGTTGCCCTAACACTGATGTTGGTGGTCATGGTACTGGGCAGTACGTTCCTCTGGCGCAGCTATCATCCACTAGAGGGCGCGGTGTATGCCGCACTCAACAGACCTGCGTGGGCGTGTGGCGTCGCTCTGCTAGTACTGTGCTGTTCGTTTGGATATGTTCGTGAGTAATAGACAATCATATAAGTAGTTCTATGACTCCTGACGGCCAAAATAAGTCTAGGGAATTCAAAATCATATTCTACAAGCCTCGACATATTTATTTTTAGCTTCTGCCCGCGACTTAGTTCGCGTAGAAGTCGTAAGATACCACAATATACTAAAATACCAGCCACATCTTATATAAAACTTCCCTGTATACGTTTATATAGTATTAATCTCAGTAGTCAAAATTTAAAGAGAGCCAAAACTGGTGTGGTGGCAGTGACGCGAGAGCAAGCGACGTACTTATCCGTGTGACAAGCATTTCGTCCTGAGGTTGACTCTCGCAGCTTTCAGTAGCAATTTCCCAATGCTTGTGAAGTTTTTGGCAACTGATACACTGATTATTCCTCACGAAAAGCTATCTCTAAAATAATATAACAGTAGATTGTAAACACGGGATTCCTCATTAACAGTCACCTAACCATAAATATTTATTTTTATTATAACCATAGATAACAGAACAGGCCTAAACGTAATGGTTTTCTGTGTACGTTCTACGAACTCTCTAATAATATTACAAAATGTAAAAAAAAGAAGCAAAAATATAACAACTGTTGGGAATGGAACTTTGGTTTATAAGGCAGTCGTCAAACCGCTAAGCTATTTGCTTTGTTGAAAGTGACTTAAATAGCCGTTCTTATATATTTTATTATTGACTGTTTCGCTCCATAAAGGTATAATAATAATTTAAAAGGTTAAATCTGTAACAATTTGTTATATTCGTTCCTTATTGAACCCAGTGCAGCCAATTTTTTTGCGATTTCTGAATTTTCTAGTACTCAAACCTCAGTTGGTCCAGTAGAGTTTTTTGATTCTTATGAGAAACAAGATCGATTGGCATCAAAAAAGTTTTTGAGAAAATTTTCCATTTTCTTGCTGACTGATTTTTTTATCAAAATCTGTGAATGCAAATTAAAAACGTTTCAAAAAGTTAAGGACCGTCTCCTAAGACCGTTTTCTTGTAGCGACAACGGTTAAGGTACCTGCCCTTATGCCCCATCTCAAAAATCCACCCTGTTTATGTCATGATTGACTACTTAGCTCCATAGAGGTTTAGCGTGATGATAATCATTTAAAAGGTTAAATTTGTAAATCTTTTTTGGCTCGCCTTTTTACAATTTGCGGTAAGCTATAGAAGAATACGAACATAAAGCAATATTGCTCATCCCCCTTAGCAAATAACGTGATAATTTATATCCTTTAAACTGACCAGACTTATAGGAAATATCTTTTTAAAATTTGAACAAAATCTACCCGGTAGTATTTGCGTGATGCTGGAACATACATTCAGACAAATATAAAAATTCTAAAAACTATATTTTCGGCATTAGAATCATTCCTGACGTCGCTCGTAGCTCTTATTTTTGTTTTCAAAAATATTTAATGTACCGTTTTGACTACACTACGAATTTGTTATATAATATGTATAGATTATTGTACGCCCTAGAGGTAGCTACATATGTTGTAGAGATGCTTTTTAAATGTTGACCTAATCACCTACTATATTCTACTATTTTCTAAATTCTAGGGTAGGTACAGTCTGTCAAAAGATTAAATATTGTTATAAACATCCCAAATTATTTATTCTACAATCCTACTTAGAAACCATATTTTTTGTACATGATTGTAGTCACTTCGAAGACAGACATAGATACATATTAACATATAAAATAAGTTATTTTGATTTATGATTTAATTATTATTAAAGATCCACTCTTTCGTTATTAGTTGAGATATTTGTTAAAAACATATTGGGCGACTCAAAACTAAATAAGTTTACCTATTTAAAATTATCTGATTTAGGATGGCAGCACTGGTGTCGCTCCATTATTGTTCCGTTGCGAACTTCGGGAGCAGTGGTGGTGCGATTCTTGCCACACCAATGAATGAGTGGCAGTTGGTCGTCGCGTCGGACTTAGTGCGAGTAACATCTCCAGAATTGTTATGAAATAGTGTTGTTACATTTTAACTAGAAAATAAAGTTTTATTTTATTTTTTTATTCTTAATTTTAAGGGCTTTATCGCTGAGCGATAACGTCGCCCTGTAATAACAGCACAATTAATTAAATAAAAAAAAATAACACCTACTATAATACAAAAAAAGCTAGTTTATACAGAACCCTAGCTTGTTTCGATAAAGGACAAGCCAGGATAGCATTACACTTTCCAATATCGACTTTATTTGTTGCACCGAGTAAATTGTGATTTACTCGGTGCGATGTGTCGCAAAGCCTCATTCCGCACACACTCCATCAAAACATGTTGCACATCTTCAATTACTCCACATTCTACACAGTTGGGTGACATAATCTTTTTCAAGAGAAAACGAAACTTTCTTGATGGAATGTGACCGGAACGAACTCTTAGTGCCATAACTAACTCAGTAATTCTGCTTAGCAGACTTTGCTCAGTCCGATTATACACTGGAAGCTGTGGTTGGATGGTCTTGTACCAAATTCCCTTTTCTGTGGACCTCTGGTTAAAGTATTCACTCTATACATCTGTACATTGTTGTTTTATTAATGTTATATAATCTGTATATATATTTACAGAAATTCCATCTAACACGGCTTGGTTGGTCAAAAGATCCACTCTTTCGTTATCCTGAATCTGTCCACTGTAAAACTACTGAAATTGACTTTTGACGTAACTTGAATATAGACTCCAAAATCGTGTCGGCTATCGGTACTCCTCGCATGGACGAAGTGCACCGAGCCGAGTGTTGCAGCGAACTCTTCCGAGTCTGTTAGTATGACAAATTTATCATGACTAATTGAATTAATATAAGAAAGAGGCTCTGCTATTACAATTAACTCGACATGCATAATGGATATATCGGAGTCTACAATTACATTTAATTGTGGATCCCAAACCGCAGTGCCACTACCAGCACTACTCTTAGAACCATCTGTGTAAATCTTATGGATATCGACACATTCCTCTTCGTTTCATTCTCGTCTCAGACGGCATAATGTCGTTTAGGCATAGTTATAGATGGAATATTATATTTAATAGACTTATGAACATTGATGTTGCTGAACCAAGGGACCCGAGAAAACATCATTCACCATCATCAACATCATTCATCATTTTACTTTATTGATTAAATATCGATGCAATCTTTACCACTCCAGTCCCAATAATAAATTTTCCAGCGCTAGTGAAGTCATTCCTGAGCTGGTACCCGTGGGTGCCTCTGAGCCGGCTCTCCTACGGCCTGTACTTAACGCACACCATATTCATCACACGGGGCGTCTTCATCACCAGAAACGCTCAGCACAATGATTACTTTGAAGTCGTAAGTCTCATGTTATAATAATAACAAATTGGCCGATCTAAAACTTTTTTGCGATAGTTTTTGCAGTTGATTGGTCACCAGAGTTGACAGTAGATATCTATTAACTGATCAAAAAATCTTTTCACAATCCTCTTTGTAGGTAGGAATCTAACCTATTATACAAATGACTGAATTTTTATGAAATTTACCCATAAAAAAAAAAAAAAACAAAAAAAACTCTAATACCTAACCTTACTTTCAAAATAAAGTTCTCTAATAATACGAAGTCAAAACTACAGATGGTAAAAAAATGTTATATCTTATTTTTCAGTTGAACTCAACAGCGGGCGTAATATTCTGGGGCTGTGTAGCAGCTCTTCTACTTTGGCTATTAGCAGAGGCGCCTGCTAACAAGTTACTTGCCCTGTGCTTGAAAAGCAGGTATTTATTTATTAGCTAATAATTATAGATATAATATATACCGAGTGAGCGAAGCGTCTCTGCTTCGAGTGTGGCAAAATTTGCTTTGTCTGTCAGTTTGTTGCTTCTCCTGTACAGGTTGTAGTTTACAACCGATCTGGACGAAACTTGGTATACAGGTTTTACGAATATATATATAATTTTTTTGTCGTCGGAGATTTTTGATTGGAGGGTACTTCCTCCAAATAGGGGCAAAAAGAGGGCTACTGCATAAATATCTCCGGGTTATGAGATTCGATCTCGATGGTTTTTTTTTTTAATTTGAAAGGTAGTAACTTTAAGTTAGTCTCATAAAACTTTGGTGAAGATCTAATTAGGATCTTCGCCGTGATGAGCGTAATAGCTCCTCAACTTGCAGTAAATTGCTCATTTTTAGATTTCTACCAGGAAATCGGCACTTAACTACTAGGTAGGGATTAATGGAGTACCTGGGACCACCATCTCATCAAAAAACTAGAGAATTCTGAAAATAATTATCAGAAATCTCTAAAACGAGGCTTTAAAACCAATATTAATGTTAGTTTTATAGTAAGGTCACTAGATGGCGCTACTTAACTTTTTAGTAACCTACGGTCGCAATCGGGTTTTTTTTTAAGTTTGATAGGTTTATTAATTATATTATTTTAAACTGACATGGTTATTTTCACTACTAAAGCTATTTCAATCAATCTGCCTGGCCTTTTCCCAACTATATTGGGGTCGGCTTCCAGTCTAACCGGATGCAGCTGAATACCAGTATTTTACATGGAGCAACTGCCTATCTGACCTCCACAACCCAGAAACTGGGTAATACGACAACCCTTGGTAAGACTGGTTGTCAGACTTTCGGGCTTCTGACCACCCGTAGCGACTGTCAAAGATCCACGAATGACAGCCGGGACCAACGGCTTAACATGCTTTCCGAGGCACGGAGGAGTCTCAGTATGTAAAGATGGTCACCCATCAACGGACCAACCCCGGCAAGCGTAGCTTAACCTGATGGATCGACCCGTATGGCTGTTATTACTTAGCCACGAGCTCCTCTACTAAAGTTATTTAAAACCGGATATACACCGTGTTCCTCACGTTATCCATAAACTTTGGCAAACGCTTCTATAGCTTTTACAAACCAAAATATGTAACATAGGAAGTATTGCTTAAAAAGGCTTCGTTACAAAGATATTTGTAATTTAATTTAATGAAATTTATTTGAGCTATGCAATATGAAAGGGTCTTAATGAGGCCTATGTTGCCGCAGAGTTCAATTAAAATGATAAATCTATCAAATGCTATTTGCATTTCATTTACACGTACGAGAGGAACCCGATAGTTAGCGACGAACATGGCGACGAAGTACGCTCATTTTTATAACGAATCTATCAAAGACGTTAAACTGGTCTCTATGGATACCTAAGTTGTTATTTGTCATGCATGATTTTAACTGTCAGGATTGTTGTTTATTGAATTTGCTTTTGGGTTTCCGATTAATTTAATCAATCATTTTGATTACTTACAACATTCACTATGCCGTACAAGTATTCGGCTCAACACCAAGCTGATATTCACTTCGTCTACGGTTTCTGTGACGGTAATGCTACAGCGGCTGTACGAGAGTACCATGACCACCGGCGATTCCCTGGTCGGCGCGTGCCTGATATACGAACATTTATTAACATACACAAGAGATTTTGTGAGATCGGGATTAGAACACGCCGCCCTGAACGAGCAATCAATTTGAGCGTCGCTCAAGAAAACATAATATTGAACCTTATTATTCATGATCCTACACTCTCGACGAGACGCGTTGGGAGAATCGTGGGTGTATCCCATAAGCTAGTGTGGAAACTGTGGAAAAGATATGGTTTGCATGCCTACCACTACATAAAATCCCAAGGCATAATACCACCTTATCACTACCATAAAGGAGAAGGTGTACTCGGTACAAATTTAGAACCGTGAACAGCTCTTAGAAAGAATATCTCAGGCTGCTGGACAAGGGGCACCGGTGTGGGCGCGTTCTCTGAGGCTGCGACCAGCCCACCGGTTGAACGCGTCCCAGAGGGTCATGGCCATCCAGCTAGTCCGGGGATACCGCACGGTCTCCTGTGAGGCGGCGAGCCTCCTTGCCGGATTACCGCCATGGGATCTGGAGGCAAAAGTCCTCGCGCACGTGTGGTAGTGGCGCGAGGAGGCGAAACGCCGGGGCGTAACTCCGATGCCGCGAGAAATCACGGTATAGCGGACAGAGCTCCGGCGGGATCTCATGGCGACATGGAGAGTGCGATTGTCGCAACCCAGCGCTGGGCACGCCACAATTGCGGCGATAAGTCCTCTCTTTGAGGAGTGGTTGGAGAGGCGCCACGGCGTCCTCACCTTCCGCCTGACGCAGATCCTCACCAGACACGGTTGTTTCGAGAGGTTCCTGTTTCGGATAAGGCGGGAGGAAACACCCGGGTGTCACCATTGTGTGGATCGCCCTCGCGCCCCTAGCCGCCGCAGGAGACGCCCTGGGCGGCGTAGGCGCGGGCATGCGGACGACGAGTAATGGGCAGCTCGCCGTCCGGTAAGGACCAGGCCCGGGTCGACGGCGCGTTGTGTTCCACGCGCGCCTCAAAGAGACGGGGACGGGGTCCAATAGGGCCGATGCCGCCAGGGTCGCGGGTAGTTCGAAAGAGATACCGTGGCCCTGGCACGGGCAACTGAAGGAACACGGGTGGGTTTTAGTCAGTAAAAGTCTGACACGCCCACCCGCTCTGCCCAGAGCGGGAGAAATCATTTGATGATTTCCCATCCAATAAAAAAAAAAAAAAAGGCTGCTGGACAAATGAGGCAAATGTCTGTGAATTTAAGTGGCCAAATTAGGACTCGTTTGAATATTTGTGGCGAAAAAGAAGGTGGTCATTTCGAATACTTTTTACATTGAAATAATTTTTTGCCTTTTCGAGTTTATTTTTTATTTAACGTAATCATACGTAGGTATCATACTCCTCGAGAAGTTAGGTGGTTACTAGAACTGAAGTGTACCTACCTACTAAATTTTATTCAATAGTTGAGATTGAATGTTTGTTACTTAAGCCCGTCGTCGGAGGTCCTGTGTTGCTCTAAGCCTAGACTGAAAAATAAGGACTACAGAAAAGTTTTGCGAAGGCTGCATATCGTGGGCAGAGGATTATCATGATTTGGTTATGGAACTTCTTTTTTTATTCCTCAATAAAAATGTCACAATTCGAAATACGTACCAACCTGCTTGGTAGCCTTATACGTTCTCTTTAGATAAGTACGGCATTTGATTGACAGTGCTACTAATCAGAGGGGCAATTCCCGTATTTTTATAACAACGTTCGCAATCTCATCTCAGTCTCAATCTGTCAAAATTGTATAGAGTTTGCCTACATTTTTGACATTTGATTGTCGCTGGCTGACATTGCGACTTGGAATTTGAACGTTTTTAATTACGAGAATTGGCCCTCTGAAGTCTGTGGGCAGAAAAAGGAACGAGATGAAAAACCCATGGACCTAATAATACAATATGAAAAACCAAAGAACCTTTGTTTTGACAAGTTTCAGCCCGCCAAATCTTATGAATTTTCATTACGAATACGAAGTTGCCAATTTGGATAAAGAGGCATGCATATCGGGTGATTTACGTCAAGGTATTTAGTTTGAATGAAAATTAACAAAAATTAAAAAATAAGAATTCATTAATGTGTCCATAATGAAAAATGCTTATATCCATGGTCTGAACATCTGGTCGAAGTTTATGTACGAGTATATCGTCCGGAACACGGTGTATATCATGTTTTTTTTAAAAGTAAATTTAAAAATTAAAAACCCGACTGCGTAAAAGTGCACTTTAAAAAATATGGAAACAAGATGACCTATTTTGTCTCCAAATATTGTCATGCAGTCGCAGACAATAAGTAGGTCGTTTTTGATAAATTCAAGAAGATTCCTCTGACTGCATAAGTTTGTTTGGAGACAAAATAGGTTACTATTTTGCTGTGCCCGACAGGGTCCATAATGATCAAATATAAATAAGTTACATCTAAGTACACATTGTGGAATGCAAATAAATTATTGAGTATTGAGTAGGTCATCTTGTTTCCATATTTTTTAAAGTTCCCATTTTTTAACTTTTTTGTTTCGTTTTCAAATTTAACTAAGAATTATGCGGTGAAATTGAATACTTACTTATGAAATGACATTTTAGTGTTCTTTTTTGTTAGTGTAATTTTTGCGTGATTTCACAGCACAAACTGTCATTTAAAAAAAAATTAAAACATCCCGCTCGTGATGTTTGCATGGCGAACGTTCCTTGACGTGTGACGCGGGGATCGAAGGAGTTGACAATATTAGCGACTTTTTGGAATCATCAAATTTGGAATTTACGGTAGCCTACTAGGAATCTGGACATTCTATAATCTAACTTTGATAGGTTATTAATTATATTATTTTAAACTGACATGATTATTTTCACTACTTACTAAATTTATTTAAAACCGGATATTTATCATGTTATTTTTAAAAGTAAATTTAAAAATTCAAAAACCCGACTGCGTAAAAGTGCACTTTAAAAAATATGGAAACAAGATGACCTATTTTGTGTCCAAATAATGTCATGCAGTCGCCAGTGGCGTGCACTCCATACATGCAAATAAGCTCTGCATACCCTGTAGTCCCATACATACATGCCCCTCGAAATGATAAATAACTTTAACGCAAGAAAAATCATGGTAATAACTATATTAATCTAACTTATTCGCTCTCACCGTTTATAACGCGATTTACGCGCCATCTATTATTTTTATTTGAAACTAATTTCTTGAAGCGAGCGGCGACAACCGCGCAGGCAGCGCTCCCGGTGAGCATAAGCAGAACAACGCCGTGCTTATTCTTCATACAACGCAACCCGTGTAGTACACAGCAATAGTGTGACTGTGTGCGTGAAAATGTATGCGTGGGTTTAAGTTCTGGAAGCACAGCTTATTTTGCAACCCGTCCAAATTGAGAAGCCGTAAAAGCACTGCTTAGTTGTTGATTACAGAGGGTTGACTTTTTTAGTCGGATTGACCAAGATTAGTTCGTATTATTTTGTAATTGTAAAGTTTTTACACGCTTTTATTCAACTTGCAATGTTTGTTTGTTTTTTCGCCATATTGTTTTGATTTGATTGTTTTTCTTGGCGCAAGTGATTGACTGTATATTATTATGTAATTATTTTAATCATTTGTAATAAATTGAAAATTATACCTGTGAGACCTGTGCTGCCGAAGTTGTGTTAAATAAATTAAAATCTGCCGCTTTTCGACGTTATATTTTGAGGAAAAAGTTAAATTCATTGTAAACGGAAGGTGTGAACCCGGGTTTTATTTAACTCAAAAAAAAGGTAATGCCTCTCGTTATTTTCATAGAAAAGTTTTGTGATACCTAATTATTACCTACTGGCAAACATGTTGTGTATAACACAAACACATTGTATTTTATCCCTTGCTTGTTGTTTACAAATCAAGATAAAAATAATGTTTGGACCTTTATCGGATATTCAGATTAAAATATTTTAGATATTCGTTGTGGTCGCAAACAAACATCATGCGAAGCCAATGGCGCCGTGCGCTAAGAGTCAGTGTAAGATTAGGGTTTGGGTGGGTGAGGTCGGGTAAAACAAACGGTCGGGAAAAAAAAACTTAGGTACTAGTTTCAGCTTGTTAAAGTTTTTATTTTTATTTTAGACGTGCATACCCTGTCTGAAATCTCTGTGCACGCCACTGGCTGTCGCAGACAATAGGTTCTTTTTGTTAAATTTAAGAAGATGCCTCCGAATGCATAAAATTGTTTGGAGACAAAATAGGTCATCTTGTTTCCATATTTTTTAAAGTTCACTTTTTACACAGTCGGGTTTTTAGATTTTTAAATTTACTTTTTTTATTTTAAATTTTTAGTGTAGTTACAATACCCACTTATAACCGGGTGATAACAGCCAAGAGGCTGTTATCACAAACAATCCCGAACTTTTGGCGTGAGTGAGTAAGAATTCACTCACGCTAAAAGTTCGGGATTGTTTTTTTTTATCATTTCTCATTCCAAATTACATTTAAACATAATTTGTATATATTTGTAATCACCTTTTAAAACTGTTAATTTTGATACCCCACTCGATATGTTTGGGAGATTTTTTTTTGAAGACTTACATTTTGACTTCAAAAATCCGTCATTTTGATTTTTTATAATTTTAATGTAGCCAGTAACACTCGCGCAATAAAGACGAATCTAACGACATATCACTTTCGATATCAGTCAAGCCGTTTAGGCTACAGGAGGTAACAATGGAACGGACATACAAACTTACATACGCGCGAAAAACATTACCCTCCTTCTGGGTCAGTCGGGTAAAATCATGGTAAACATCCCATGTTACATAACTTTAGTGGTACCTATATTAATTGTTGCAATAAAAGTTTGTTGCTTGCAAGGTCTCTGTTCGCAGAAGTACTAGTGTATTTTTTTTGGAACTACAAATCTTATATATTTCCCAGGATCAAGAAGATAATGAATCAAGAGGCGAACCCGGTGACAGTGAGCCCTAACAAGCAATGGACATCTGAACGATAACTTACCAGTGTAATCTTACCTCAGAAGGGAGTCATAGAATTTAACAGAAACAAAGTAAATCAACGCAATAACAATATTTATTATAAATTACTAAATATTACAGTTACTAACCATAATACTTGTCATTCCGACTCAAGACTGAATCATGTTGGCAGCAGTCGGCAACTTAATAAACTGACAATTCTTTATTTTATTTTATTTTATTTGGGAAACAAACAAATACAATTTAATAAGAAAACGATACAAAATAGACAACACAATCCAAAACAGTTTCCACACATTATTAATACAAATTTTGACAATTTACAATGTTACGACGGCCGCTATCAAAAGGAAACTTAAAAATATCAAAATGATTCAACAATGACAATGAAAAAACAACAATATTAATAAAAAAACTAAAAAACCCGACTGCAGTAAAAAACTGAAAAGCTAAAAACAAGCCCATTTTAAATTAAATAAAAGTTGGAAGCAGGCGGGACCCATTTGAGTTAGAAAATATAAAAATGGAATGGGTCCCGCCTGCTTCCAACTTTTATTTAATTTAAAATGGGCTTGTTTTTAGCTTTTCAGTTTTTTACTGCAGTCGGGTTTTTTAGTTTTTTTTTTGTTTTTTTATTTCCAGCTTTTTAGTTTACAAAAGTGAAAGATTTCGCAGACGATTTAGTTCTTGTAAGGAGTTTTGGTCGTGAGAGTAATTTTTTTGGATCAAGTGCACAAAAATAGCTAAGCCTTTCTTTTTCCGTGTGTGTTTTACGATTTGTCACTTTGAATTACTTTTAACCATGTAAGTTGCATATATTTTTGTAATCACCTTTTAAACCCCTTCATTTTGATATCCCACTCTATGGTATTAGAAGAAAAAAAAATTTCGATCTCCACAATATGGCACCCCAAATCCGCCATTTTACTTTGTTTTTAATTTTAATGTAGCCAGTGACACTCGCGCTACTAACACAAATCTAAAGACGTATAATTTATCCAAATCCGTTCATTCGTTTATGAGTTTTTGAATTTTGGGAGGGAAAGTGAAAATATCCATAAATTCACTAGTAGCCATTAATTTGTCATATGGACGACAAGATCTATTAAATGTGTTAGCACCTATAGTTAGTCGTAGTAAAGGGAATGCAGAATATATAATTCACTTAAAGGGTCGGATCTAGTATCGTTTGGCAGGAGGAGGGGGGGGTAAAAGGGGTGATCACTGGTAGGGGTTGGGTCCCTGATTATAACGCTACTACTCTTATTGCAAGGCAATGCATATCTTTCGAGAAATTAATAAAAATTGTTTCTAACCTCGAATCAGATAAATATTAAAACGAAACGTTAAAATGGGTGATCGGCAACAATAAAATCGGCAAAAATAAATCAGATAAATATATTAAAAATTAAAAATATCATTGATTGACAACCAAATATGTATCAGTATTATTGTCTGTGGTGTAAAATGTCGTGCAAAATCTTTGAAACGAAACGTAAAAAAAAACTATGCCATTTGCGCCAAGTGTCAGTGTCATTTGTTTGTTTTATTTATTTTTATAAGAACCTAGAAATCCTGCTCAGAAGGAAGTTAGTGTACCGATACACGTTGCGCCCCGGGGCTTAGCCAAAATAATCCATTGAATCTTATTAGTCAACGTTTATAAACCTTTTGTAAGTGTTGCAAAATGAAGAAAACTATTTTACTGAGTCCCAAACTTGTTAATCTTTTTCTAGATCTTCCTGGGTACAGTCAGCAACAAAAGTCGATTAACATTTGAGTTTTCTAAATCTTAATTATTGAGAAAAGTACTTCATTAAAATTGGAACAGATGTAAATTTAAAAAAAAATTAACTCTTATCTAATAAATGAGATGCTAAAAATTTTGTGTTAATTTAGTTGATGTCAAAAAATAGCAGTGTTAACTGACTTCTGGTGCTGACCGTACATCCGAACTCTCACCGATCCCATCTCTAACGATTTAAAATTAGCTAACAAAAAGTCTCAACAATACACGAAACGATAATAACGTACAGTCAGAACGAAAAACAACGTTATAAAAATACGATAATGGGCTATTTTTCAAGCCATGTTCTTCTTTAAAAAAAAACAAAAAATCACACAGACGGCACCAGAAGAAGAGGAAGACGAAGAGAAGAAGAAGATCAAGAGCGTAGAAGAAGAACTAGAAGAAGAGGAAAACAACAAGAAGAAGAAGAACAAGAACACGCCTTCCCCATACATTTTTTCATCCCACAAGCTTTACAAAAACAAATCAGGCGACAAGTGTCATTTAGACGACCCGAGCGTCTCTCAACCGGTGTTGTTGTGTTAGATATTTGGCGAGTGACGTTATGTCATCCTTGTCTTATTCCTTCCACTTTGTGAATGTTAATGCAGCATTATAGTTTTAGAAATCACTATCGCTCTTTTGCGTAAGTCACGGTCGCGACACCGTTATGGCGTCGCAACCGATACGCCTATTTTGATAGACACCTGAACCAGGGTGTCGCGAAGGCCGAGTGGTTATAATAGTCACTAAGATATTATAATTTCTTGATTTAAGAGTACTTGTAGTTTCTTGCCCGTTCTTCTTCATAGATTAAATGTGACTACTGTCCCGTTTGAAATTTCAAGATATCTACTTACCGCTTTTACTTTTCAAAATCAACACATGAATCATTACATTATGTAAATTCAGAATAATATTAAATAGTGTTACCTACGTCCGTAACATTTTCCGACTGCATTTGCATTTTGTTGCATTTTGTCCTATTCTAATAAATAAATAAGGCAATGTGTCGCTTCGAATAGCTCCGTAAACTCTGTACACAAACGCGACAACAGCTTTTGTGTAGATACAGAGAGTACGGACAATATAATATCAATCCGCCTAGCCTTTTCCCAACTATGTTGGGTCGGCTTCCAGTCTATCCGGATGCAACTGAATATCAGTATTTTACATGGAGCGACTGCGGATCTGACCTCCACAACCAAGTTACTGGGTAATACAATAACCCTTGGTAAGACTTTGTCAGATATTCGGGCCTCTGACGACCCATTACGACTGTCAAAGATCCAAAAATGACAGCTGGTACCAACGGGTTAAGTGCTTTCCGAGGCACGGAGGGGTTTCGGTATATAAAAACGATCACCCATCCACGGATCGACCGCGGCAAGCGTAGCATAACCTGATCGATTGACCCGTGCGGCTGTTGTTACTTAGCCATGAGCCCCTCGTGTACGAATAATCTAAGATCGAATTAAGTTTATGTTTTACACGAAGATTGCAATGCATCAAAATTCAATTGATGACGAATAATTGCAGGTAATTAATTAATGTTGTAGTAATAGTCAATCAACACTTACCCCATTCCGACGTACCGTGATCACAACAGAAGCTAATTGCCAACTAAGTAACAATCGCCTATGAATAAGCAATGTTATTCTTGTAGGTATTATAACTAAACGCAGACGCATCCCAGCTTCAGTTCATTATCTAGCTGACCGTAAACAATGAAGTCCATTTACTTAATATTCCTCGGAATTATAGCAATTAATAAAATAAAATGTCATGTGACTGATCGAGCAAAAAATGCAGGAATGAGCGAAACGTTGACCACGCAGTTGCCTGCAGAAAATCATACTCGAAATGTAATGTCTAAGGAAACAAGTGAGAAACAGTATGAATCTCCTAAAAAAGTGAAGGACAGTGAACGTAGTGTGTACCTGGATGACGTGCTGTTTGCTATGAAGAATCAGAACTGGACTGCGGAGGAGGAGCCGTGCTTGAACCATATCTACCGGCTGCTTTATAGTTTGCAGAATTTTACTCTTTGGGCTGTTTGGGGTAAGCTGTATTTTGTAGATAGTTTATGTTTTAAAAACGGACACTGGAATTTATAAAAATTGTTAAATAAAATAACAAATATATAAGAAACTAAAACTTCTATTGAGACACTGGCAGCGCTGTTAGTTACTTAACGTAATAAAAATACTTTAACTAATCTAGAGAATAAGTTTATCAGTTTTAGTAAAAGGTAAATCGGTGTGAAAGTTTTTCTTGAATTATTTGCGCACTAACGAAAGACAGAGAGCTTTGCGTTTTATAATATGCAGGAAATCAATCATACTAAAGTAATTAGAACCGGCTTAATGGTGCATCGTTTCAAACACTTCTTTAACCATACAGAATGGGATGCCCAAGCGTCAGAACCACAAGGCCTTCTATTCGGGAACCGATACCAGCTAGGAAACTTCGACCAGTGCATGAACGCGCCCTGGGCTAAGAAGCAACCGGAACTGAAGAGCAAGTACTGTCTAGCTGAGATCGTTCTAGAAAGAACTGATAAGAATGTGAGACGAAGAGTTGAGAAGCCGTACTACCCTTATCAATCTGCGTTGGATTTTATTGAGGTAAGATTTCTTCCTAATATCTTTCTCTCTCACTAAAACGTTGCCTATACAAGGATTTCACACCCAGATTCGAATCAACTGCATGTATGAGAGAGACTTACAAATGTTTCTTTCTTGCGGGAAGTATACCTCGACCTCACTCACTTTTCAGGACCTTGTTTACGAATCTATTTACCTAACGCATCTATTGAACACATGGACTTATGAAGAGACGATACAGTTCATTAACAATTAAAGACTGTGCCATAGATGCTTTGAGTTTAGTTGCCCAACTAAACGCAAAGCATGCTGACCTGCATGCACTATTGGCGAAAACTCCGCATTGCGTTGTTAATTAACTACAAGAAGGATACTACTGCGCTTATTGAGTCACCTATTTTATATCAATAATCACGCAGTACAAGTGGCGACCTTACTACAACACAATTTTCTCAACTGGTTATGTAAATTTTGCAAGTTCTACGTTTTTTTTTGAAATAAGTGTACAATAATGTAGTCTGCTGGCTAAGATGACACGCAATGTGGAATGTGAATATTAATGAGATTAGATAATAAAAAACAAGAAAGATACCATGCAGTAGTAACAATGATTATGATTCACTAATTGTAAAAGATATACCGTAGCACTTTGCTACGAAAATGCTACGAAATCGTAGCACAAACTTAAATACTTTACGACTTCATACTTTTCATACAAACGCTTGTACGTGATTTTGTCGTTGCAACACATCTTTTCTTGAAATTTTTGAGTAAAACTTTAGTATCCGGGGGCACGAAAACCAAAGGTGGAGGTGGAGAGGGAGGGGGTGCCCCTTCCCTCTTGGTACCTACCACTCTCATGTAAAGAGAACGCACCATTTTCTTGAGAAAAACAAATTATTGTAACCTAACCTCAAAACTTCGCCCTTACGTAACAAAGGACTTATCCTTTCTTTTTTTTTTTTGTCTTTGTTTTGTCTTTGTTTGTTTTGTGTCCTTTGTTTGTACGTTTGTTCGTCTTATCGTTTGTTTGCCTCCGGTGACCTTAGTCACCGGAGGCAACCAGCCTCAGCCGCTACGGCTCGCACCAGTGCATACGCTTTGTTACAGCTGGCGGGGGCTGAACTCCCTCCGCGCCTCCGAATTTTTAAATACACACCTAGGGGTAGCAGCCAAACAGTGTATTTATGCACTTCCTTCCTACCTTCTTGTCACAGTCACGGCGTACCAGCTGCACGCCATGACTGTGACACGACTACTTTTTTTGTTTTGTGATGTCCCGGTGACGGCTGCGGTGGACAAACACCGTAACACTATAAAATTTATATCAATACTCTAAGAGAAAATTGCTTTTTTAATAAAAAGTACACAAAACAAAAACGAGTAACAAAAGGTAATTTACAAGGCAGATGTATGGAAAAGCCGGAAAGGGACGCCCTTTTTTTTGGGTGGGAAATCAACAAATGACTTCTCCCGCTCTGCGTGGAGCGCGAGGGCGTGTCAGACTTTTAGTGACTAAAACCCACCCGAGTTCCTTCAGTTGCCTGTGCCAGGGTCACGGTAACTCTTTCGAACAACCCGCGAGGGAAGGGACGCCCTAGGAGGATAAAATTTACCATATTGGAGATGTACTTCAGAAACATCAAGTGCGTAGTACCTACTCAAACCGGCGTGCGCGTAAGACCAGATGTATGAACGTAAACGAAGCAAAAGGAGTATGTAAGGATCGTAGCAGGTGACGTTCTGTAGTTTCTGTCTACTCCCGTGGGAAGAAGGCGCAAGTTTATTTTATGTATGTAAAATTGCTTTTATAATTTATTTATATATATTATAAATATATTTATAATCGTGACTGTACTTTGCTCTAAACATGTGGGGGAGACATCAAGCATAGCCAACACAAAACCTTGCACTATCTTATTATTTTATCTAGCACCGTCCACCTCACACTCGTCCTCTAAACGAGCTGACATGGGGCGCATGCGTGCCGTCAACGTGTGCGCCGCGCACCGTCGAGCTGCTGCTGGGGGTCATGCTCGCGCGCAGCCACCTCGGCGCAGCCGGCATGAGAGCTGATATCAGCGTCACTGAGCCCTGCCAGAGTGGCGACGATGAGATGGAATATGATGCGCTGTTCTACGCCTTCTTGTAAGTATACACGGTATGTTATTTAGAAGTATAATATATTATGATCTTATATAAAAATATAATATCATTATCAATGTGCCCTGCTAGGGTGTTAATCAGAGGAAATTTCGCGTACGCATTGTTCGAAATTATCTTATTACGTACAAGACGCGTACCTATACGTACGCTCTATATTTTGTTCTTTTTGTGTTGTTGAATCTGAAGTTTAGGATTACCAACTATCTACTTCAATTTGTAAAAAATCTAAAAGATAGCAAACGCCCAATGTTACAGGAACACAATTTGATTAAAGATTTAGCTAAGTCGCTAACCAAATTATCTACTCTTTTACAGCGGTGTGATGGGGACGATAACACTGATTTCTCTTATCTGCACCTATTTGAATTGTCAAAAAAAGGAATTGGACCCAGATTCCAGAAGTAAGGTCAACATTTAGCTTTTTATTTTTTTTACGAACTAACTTAACTGAAGACTTTTTGTGTCATTCTTTTAGAAGCAGGCTTCATCAAGTCATTCTGTCTGAAAGAAAATGCTCTCGATCTCCTGCGAATGAAGAAGGAAGGCATTGAGGTGTTCTACGGCATTCGATTCTTCACGATATGTCTCATAGTGTTGGATCATCAGATTGGAATCTCCAACTCAGGCCCGATTAGTGATGGGCTGACGTCTGATCAGGTGCGTAGCAGCTTTATACTCTCGAAGTTGTACTTTTGAATTATGAAAGGTTACTCGAACCATCTGGTCAGCAAGTCGACTAGTCCGTTGCCATCAATGGGTTGGATTCTGGCTTCAAATTACTGTCTGACAGAAATTATATTATACTCTGTAGAATCTAATAAATTACCAAATAGCATTAAAACAAAACAGTTATTATGATAGGAAAAACATACAGCATTAGTATTTTGTAGAATGCATCTATAAATTTTACCTTTATTTAGAAACTGGCTTTTGCCCGCGGCTTCGCCTGCGTGGAGGTCTGTAACTATCCCACGGAAACGTACTACCGGGATAAAAAGTATCCTATGTTCGTAGATGTGTTATAACATGGGATAAAATTTAAAACATGTATCAAATCAAAACGGGAGATTGTACTCATCGTTCATCACGTCATTATGTCAAAATGACGTGTGTATAAAATGTTCTCTCTGCCCTTTGCCACGTATTACAGTCGTAACTATTTTTCACTCCGTTGTTTTATTATTAGTAATCACAAGTAACCCAAACCTAATCATAAATCTTCAGGACCAAACCTGATATTGCTGTTTCCTACATTTTGACGAATTTTGCGAACATAAATGTACTGAACAGCTGATTTTTTTTCCGCGATTTCAGGTTTGTCCTTAGTAAAAGTTGTTCATAATGATGAGTACAATAACCCCTCAAAAGATTGCCACTGTTTACACTTAAAGAAGATGAATGCCATGAAATCTACACCATGATATTCACCTCTGAATAGGACCTATGTTAGAAGACGTGTTTATATTACTATATTCCTTTCTACCTTACCTGCAGGCAATGCCAAGTGATTGATAGTATTGTGTCTACATATTCTAACTCCTGATTGAGATTTAGAATAGACTTAGGAAAGTCACTTGTCACCCAAGCTTTGTTAAGATGTCCAGTCTCCGAGACATGGGAATTTATACTTGAATTATCCTAGTGCGCCTGCAAATGTCCAAGGGAGAAATGTCAAAAGGGAGTGCAGTTAATTCCCATATTTTTCTTGGTTCTAAAAGACTCAGGAGTCGTTGATGAGAACTATTACATAAACATCTACCTTTCATTACTAAACATTGCTTCCATTTTACTTTTGAGTAATAGCAGGGAAATCAAAATCAAAATATTTTATTTCACATAAACCTACATGGGCACTTATGAAACGTCAGAAGCTAGATGGACGGTTCCAATTGGTCGTTTCCTATGGAGAAGAGTCGGCAAGAAACTCCACGGTTACTCTTTTATAAATAATTGGCTTTTACAATATTTTCAAATAACAGTGTGAATAGGTATGGGAAGTCAACATAGGCCTTTCAAAAAATAATAGATACTTGAGAAAATAGAAAATAGTCAACAAATGTACAGTCTACTAGGCTTGCAACGTTCTCACAATCACAAAATAGAAAATAATCTATTTAGAAGATTAATAAAATTATAACACAGCATGTCACAAACGACATGATTGCCATTACAACAGCAACAAATCTGAATAATTAGCATATCCACAAAAACCACTAATATAGAGTTAAAATTGGAATCATAGTTATAAATAATGTTAAATAATGAGATGATTAATAATAATTGATTACATCAAGGAAGAATATAAAAAATAATATAAAAATAAGCATCGTAATTTAGGAGCAGTTAATAGACACTTAAGTATATAATTATAACGTAGATAAGGTATCTACCAGTGAAACTCATGTGCAAAAATAAACAATAGGCTATTTGATTAAAATAACCTTAGCTATCCGCAAAGGTTACCTATAAAAATTAAAATTATTTTTTTTATTTTTGTGGTTTATAAACATTAAACAAGTTAACACTATTTACACTAGGTTCTAAAGTAAATTACTAACTAACTAACTATACAAATAAATACAAAACAAAAGGACACTTAGGCGTCGAAGTACTCATCCGCATCGATGTCATCCGCAAAAGTGCCCAGAAGACTGGCAGCATTGCCACGTTGAATGGCAATGCTAATTCTTTGGCCAAAGAACGAGCCAAACCTCTGGTCACGTGAAGACTCGACCAGTCGGCGAGAAATTTCCTTAAAAAGTAGACGCGCACTCGGGCCCCATGACCCGAGCGTTTCGACCCCAAACGGTTCAAAACTGTAGTTACCTATAAGGTTACAGTATTTGCGCCGCTTGAGAGTCTCAGCAGCCGCAGCAGCGGCGCCAGCACAGCACGTTGTGCTTGGAACATGAGATGGCGCAAGGGTGTCGACACAGGTTGCGTCCCACATCAGAGGCCTACCCATCTTCCAAGGCAACAACGTCATGCCATCTGGTCTCTTCCCATCGTCACGTACCAAGCTGTTTGGTTCTAATACCGCTGGTACGCCGGCGGTGACAAGAGATTGACGAATAATGTCGTTGATGCTGGCGTGCCGTGCTATACGACCTGCGCTCCTGTAGCAGGACAGGCCATGGTGCCCGAGACTGTCGACAGCTTCACCGCAGTGACACCGATGCGGAGCAACACAAGGTGCGCCCAAGCGGAGATACGTAGCGAGCCGAAACGATGAGTCATCTATCATAGTACCTATGGTGGATGACGGGAGCGCCTGAAGCCACAAGCCTGGCTCCCATTCTCCCACAGCCAGCAGACGGGCACGCTCAACAGTATTAAATGACGTGTTTAATAGGGTATTCCGTATAGTACTGCAGAGCGGCACGTCCCACAGTTTCTGGGAGGACGGGTTGTCGGGCAAATCCATATTGGGACAAGCCATTTTCCAAGCGTTCAACGCATCGGTCAAAAACGGTACCTCAAAATCGACCAGTTAGGAAGATAAAATTGTCCTGGTTAATTTATCGGTACTGTGGACCGAGGAGAGGAAGGCCGGTAAACTAATACTTGAAATTTTGCGGACGCCGAGACCATCCAGGCGGATGGGAAGAGTAGCTTGCTGCCACGCTCGGTCATCCAGGGCCACATTTAGGATAGAAGTTAGTGTGTTTCTAATAATTTGGTCTACTTTTTTCAAAAGTTGTGGACGCTTCCAATGATGGGAGGAGCGAAGGCTATATGTGAATTTTGGTCCAAAGCAACAGTATCGAATGAGTGTGAAGGCCGAATGAATATTAATTTTGTAGAGTCGTTCCGAGACATCATGAAAATTTTGTATTTTCTCCTCAATAAACGTTGGAAAGGATTCGTCAAAAATTGGGGATCCCAGGAGGTGAAGAGAGTTTCTTTCCACAATTTTGATATTTGGTGCTATTGTATTAAATTTTGATATGGTAGTCTGTCTGTCAGTGGTTTGGGGAGGATAAATTTCACATTTTGAGAGGTTAAGGCCAATGGAACTGAATTTTTCTTTTAAAAAAACTAAATCTTTTATGACTGTGTCTACATCACCTCCTAGAGTTCCGTCATCCAAATACCATACGTTGAATTTAGATTTAGTTGTCGAATAATTGGATTTATTGCCAAACTAAAAATGACTGGCCCAAGAGGGTCACCCTATAAAAATTAAATTTATTTATTTAGTTTTAGGAATTTAGTGAAAGAATTATAAGAAGTTAACAAAGGAAGTCTTTCTAATCAAAGTAATAAAGTTACAAAATTTTGGAGTACAAAATTATGGGGAATAGTAAAGTGCGCGCCGCCGGGTGTAGGAATAAGGATGAGCCCGTGGTCCCGCTGCGCGTCGTCTTATATGGACTCGATCACATGCTCCGGGCTGGCCGGAGGGGTAAAGGTCGGGGATCCGGCTAACATTATGTATACTTTATTGTACAGCAGAAAATACAGAGCATAATAATAAATCAAACACTACAAAACATACAAAGGGCGGTCTTTAAATAGTTTGAAGTTAAAAAATACAAAAGATCAGTACTGAAACTAAAAAAAAAAATTAAAATTTGAATTGGTAACCGGTTTGTAATACACGCGTAGTAGCAAGCTCAGCTTCCAGCTCAGCGTCCAGGTCTGCAGCGCTAGACGTGCGCAGTATCTGCAGCAAGCAACAGGGTACGAGGATGGAGCTGCAAAGCTTTACCTCATGAAGGAATATGGATTCGGCATTATTCTTGATCCTAGAGGACGTAGAGTAGGAGATTAGAATTTGGAGGAGGTGACGGCTTAAGAGCCACAGAAGAACGAGAGGGGCCAACCGTCATCGTCAAAGACCTTCAGAATGAGTATGTAGTGAGTGTTCGCGACTTGGACTGATAACCGGAGTCCTCCGGGTAAGAATACTGCTTGCTGGTTAACTAATGATACGCAACTTGGACTGATAACCGGAGTCCTCCGGATAAATAATACTATTTGCTGTAGGTATCTCGAGACGTTTAACCAGCATGAATATCACATAAAAAACAAAACACTACACACTTTATCACTTAATAAATAAATAAGTAGAACCTCGACTGGACTAGTGGTTGGTGGACAGGACTATTTATAATGTCCTGTCAAAATTCTAGAAGTACAAAAATATTCAACAAGCCAAAGTTAGGTATTAAAATTATTGATGGCTAGGAATATTTAAAGGCAACCAGTAGCATCTAAACTGACTTACAAGGGAGACTTAATCTATAGCTACTTCTAGCTCTATAGCACAGAGCATTAGTATTTAAAAAAACAAAATCTGACAGGTGACATTTGACAATGTTAAAATGTAATAATATTCAAGGATTATTACACAGGATATTAGCCTATGGAATATATGTCAATGTCTACGAGTATGTACTTATTTATTTAACTAACAATATTCTTCTGTTTGTTTCAGTGTACTAATACTTGTCAACAAGTTTCACATTAAATTCAATTATTAATGAATTAGTATTGGATTTGGGTTTCTGGTTTTTTTTTTTCTTTCTGCACGTTTTCCCACAACACATCTGACATTGGCAGAATTGTCGACATCGGCACCATTGCCATAGAGAAAAATAGATAGATAGCCTATGGAATAAAATGATTTCCCATGAAATAGTATGTGTAAAGTGTAAGTAAAGTGAATTTTATGAGACCTAGGCGTAGATTTAGGTCTGAACACTATAACTCATTCAAAAGATTTTTACCTAATATTTCTAAATAAAGGTAAAATATAATATATAGATGCATTCTTTAAACTACTAATGCTGTATGTTTGAAATAAACATAATAGCTTATTATTTAGGTCCTGCTATAACAAATTTTAGTGCACGGCGTGGATGCCTTTTATTATTTAATGTTAACAGGAGGTTCAAACACCACTCGGTCTGCTTATACTTCACGACGATCTCTTCGTGGACACATTCTTTTTATTATCGGGCTTCCTCACCATCACGAATATTTCTAAATTCAAGAGGCTGCCCAATCCCCTGTTTATCATCCTGAAGAGATACGTAAGGTAAGTTCATGAAAAAAATTATAAAAAACAATTTGGCAATGTGTTGACAATGAAATATTTTAACTATTTTAACGCATGACATAATCCTACATAAGGTGTTAAAAAATTAACTCAAAAACTTCTTAAGGAGTGCTTTAAACCATCGAACTGAATAACTTTTATATGGGACCAACATTGAAATCGCGAAAAAAAATCTGCTGTTCCGTACATTTTGATGAGTTATGCCAATAGGCAACAGCTGTTTTTTTTTCGCGATTTCATAATTGATCCCGTAGTAAAAGTTATTCAGTTCGATGGTCTAAAGCACTCCTTAAAGTTTTTAGAGTTAATTTTTAACGCCTTGTGAGGAGCTCGTGGCTAAGTAATAACAGCCGCACGGGTCGATCCATCAGGTTAAGCTACGCTTGCCGGGGTCGGTCCGTGGATGGGTGACCATCTTTACATACCGAGACTCCTCCGTGCCTCGGAAAGCACGTTAAGCCGTTAGTCTCGGCTGTCATTCCTGGATCTTTGACAGTCGTTACGGGTCGTCAGAAGCCCGAAAGTCTGACAACCAGTCTTACCAAGGGGTAACGTATTACCCAGTTAATGGGTTGTGGAGGTCAGATAGGCAGTCGCTCCATGTAAAATACTGGTATTCAGCTGCATCCGGTTAGACTGGAAGCCGACCCCAACATAGTCGGCTTCCAGTCTAACCGGATGCAAGACTTTTTTTGTTGATCTGAAGGCCAATTCTCGTACAGCCAGCAACAAAAGTCGATTACACTTCTGTTTTCTAAATCTTAATTATACAAAAAAAAAAAAACTTCTTTAAAATCGGGTCAAATGTAAATTTTAAAGAAAATTAACTCTTATAAATGAAATGCTAAAAAGCAGGTTATCGTATCATTTTGTGTTAATTTAGATGATGTCAAAAAGTAGCAGTGTTAACCGACTTCTGTTGCTGACCGTACCTACAAACGTTCAAATTCTTGTCGCAATCTCATGCCAGTGACAATCAAATATCAAAAATTTAGGTAAACGCTCATGGAACTAATAATATTTATATATTAATAATTTCATATAAACACTAAGTATACAATTTTTGACAGATTGAGACTGAGATGAGATTGCGAACGTTGTTAAAAATACTGGAATTGCCCCTCAGAGTACACATGTCATTATTATTTGTACATTCGAATAGATTGGTGGTAGCATTCGCCGTGGTAATATTCTACGTGTGTGCGGTGTATCCTTACACAGGCACTGGCCCACTGTGGAACAGGGTCGTCGGCCACGACACGGAACTATGTCGCAGAAACTGGTGGGTCAACCTCGTCATGCTCAACAATTATATCGACACGGAAAATATTGTGAGTACTGTAAACTCTATATAGGGTGACTGGTAATTAGTGACCGATACTTAAACACATGATTGTGCTCATGATAACAAACAACTTTTACTATGGGACCAAACATGACATCGCGAAAAAAAACATCTGCTGCCCCATACATTCATGTTCGCATAACTCGGCAAAATGTAGCGAGCAGCGGATTTTTTTTTCGCGATTTCAGGTTTATTTATTTATTTATTTCGGAAAAACAGACAGTTACACAAATATCATAACAAACAAGTAGTGAGAAAAAAAAAGAGATTACATATGTAATCACTCTCACTCACGGCGTTATCCACATCTTAAATACTACGAGTACATAGTTGTTAGTGAACTATTTGCACACGAGTGAAACATAAAAGGTTAAATCTAAAAAAAAAATCTTAAATGAAGAAAAAGAAAGAGAAAAAAAAATTTTTTGTTTTTAATACATCAAAACTACAATTCTTGTTTTAAAAATCTGACTCTCTAATTAATTTTACCAACGAGCTTCTAAACTTATTACCAGACAATGTAAACAAATCCAAATTTCCGAACACAGTATTGAAATTTTTAGCTATGCGACGAAGAGGTGCGCGAACCCAGCGTTAGTGCGGCAGGAGGAAACGGCAAAAAGCGGACGTGCGCGCACCTGTCGTGCAATGACAGTTCTCGGAACAACGTAGCTTAACTTATTAGTGAGATCTATGCAATCATACCTGTTATTACACAAGTCATAGAGAAACATAGTTTCTAGGAAAAGGCGTCTAGACTTTAAATTTAACAGTTCAACATTCTTTTGGCGTGAATTAGAGGAAGTAAAATCGTGGGGCAGCGATAACGCAGGGCTTTGAGAAATTTACGCTGTACATTTTCCAAGCTGTCTGTATTTTTGGTAAATAGGATTCCAAATTAATACAGCGTATTCGAGTTGTGACCGAATTAGCGCTTTATATAAATGTATATAGGTATCAATGCGCTTAAAATCAGTGGTGGATCTCATAACAAAGCCGTACATATGATAAGCCTTATTAACAATTTTTTGAATATGCTGATCATAATGAAGTTTAGTATCCAATAGTATTCCAAGATCCTTCACTGACATGACTTTAAGCAGTGCAGTGTCACCCAATACATAAGTGCTCCTTATAAAATTTTTATTGTTGGTAAATGTAATACATACACATTTAGATGTACTTAATTGGATTCTGTTTTCTACACAGTAAACAGTGAATCGATTAAGATCCTCTTGGAGTAATATAGAATCAGTATGATTGCGAATTGTTCTGTAGATCTTAAGGTCTCACGAAACAACTCCAAACGTCATTGATAAAAATAATAAAAAGAAGAGGGCCTAAAATAGAGCCCTGTGGTACACCAGAAGTAACGCTGACTGAATCAGACCGATATCCCTTAATCACAACTCTTTGCGACCTGTTTGACACATATGATGCAAACCAGCGAAGTAAATCTCCACGAATGCCATTATACGCCAATTTTTTGAGAAGCAGCTCAAGATCCACCTTGTCAAAAGCTTTTCAAAAGTCTGTGTATACAGCATCTACTTGTACCTGTTGATCCATATTATTAAACAAATAATCTGTAAACGCTATTAGATTTGTAACAGTAGATTTTGTTTTACAAATCCATGCTGTTGAGTACGAAGAATGTTATGAATGGTTGGGTATATTGCTCTGTGTACAAATCTCTCGAAAATCTTGGACAAGGCAGACAGAATAGAGATGGGGCGGTAGTTTTCGACATCGTGTTTAGAACCAGTTTTATGTACTGGGGTTATATTGGCTCGTTTCCAAACTTCAGGAAATGTACCTTCAGTAATGCACTTATTATAAATAATGTGTAGTGGAATGTGTATACTATTGGCTGTTTTTTTAATAAATAAAGGTGGTAATCCATCTGGGCCTGGGCTTTTTGTTATGTCTAATGCCTGTAAGGCTTGCAATACCTGATCCGGACTAAAAGCTATACGGTTAATAATAACACAATTATCTGCAAATGTTTCAGAGGGCAACCATTCACTGCTATTAAAAGTGTCAGCTTCATAGACCGACTGAAAAAAGTTTGAGAACATATTGCAGATCGCATTTGGATCACTAGAACTTACACTTACTTTGTTCCCATAATAAAAGTAGTTTGTTATCATAAGCACAATCATGTGTTTAAGTATCGGTCACTAATTACCAGTCACCCTATATAGCCAGTGTCCACTTTCAATCAGGTGGGACGTCTGCATGATCTTCTGCTTACTTTAAAAATAATCAACTTTTTCTCAGTGCATAGTCCCGTCATGGTACATCCCGTGTGACTTCCACTTCTTCGTGGTGACTGTCCTGATTTACTGCATCTACAGAAGCCTGCCCAAACTGGGTCTCGTCATCGCAGCCGTAGTGACGGCAGGAGCGCTTGTGTTACCAGGCGTCGTCAACTATATTTACCAACTTTCTGCTGTTCAGCTGTTTACTTTTGAGTAAGTTATGTTTATATAGTTTATGATAAAGCCAGTATGGATAGGAATGCTGGGCCGTGAAGGAGATGGATATGGATGAAAATAGATTGCATGCAGCGGAGATGACAATGTTGAGATGGATGTGTGGCGTGACGAAAATGGATCAAGTAAAAAATTAGTAATATATGGGGAAGTTTAAAGTTGCACGAGTGACAGAAAAGGTGAAAGGAATAAATCGTTTGGCTTGGTATGGGCATGTGATGAAGAGAGAGGAAATGCATGTGATGAATATAAATGTTGATGGATGGCGAGGGAGAGGAAGGCCAAAGAAAACATGGATGGATTCTGTGAGGAATGATAAGAAAGAGAAGGCAATGGATGTTAGCGTGACAGTTTACAGGAGAGAATGGAAAGAGAAAACGTGTTGCGCCGACCCCAAGTAACATGACGACGCGACACCCGCTTTACTTGTGGTTACCAAGTGTACAAACACGCTGTGAATGTATATGTAAGGGCAGGAGCTCTCGGTACCGTCAACAAACGTTGTATCAAGCGCGTTGTCTACGTCAAATTTTATGCTCAGAATCAATATTGATAGGTACAGTTACTTATTCAATAAAATTAAAACAAACGACGAAGAATTGAGAACCTTCTCCTTTTTTGAAGTCGGTTAAAAAGTACTCGAGCATCCGCTTGAATTTTTCCATTTGGTGTAAACTGACCCTAACTCGCGCGCCGGGTCCTCATTCGTTTCACGAAATAATTAAATTGCAATACTAACATTCCATAACAAAATAGTACAGTAATTGCATCGTACCTACTAATGAAGCGCAATAGAGATAAACATCTAATTGTTTCAAATGGCACAGTGTAATGGCGGAAGACACGCTAAGCAAGTTATAGGGAAATCAACTTGAGATTTTTCCATGGGGTGTTGAACGATGCTTCATTGTGATTGTCTTATAAAAAAATCTACTAAAGTAGGTAGGTATATTTTTACAATGGACAGAAATATGCAATCGGTAACGCAATATGTATAAGCAGGAAATCTGCACAACCCCGACTACACTGTACAGTATTTTTATCTCACGACACGAAGCGACGCGCGTTTTACTTGTGGTAGCCTGGCCAATTGTACAAACACGCTGCGAATGTGTGCGTGAAGACGAGTAGCGTCAGCACATAACACACATACGCACACACGCACATACACTTTTGATTTCGCCATTGTCTCGGACGCCGGTACCGAGAGCTCCTGCGCTTACACACACATTCACAGCGTGTTTGTACACTTGGTAACCACAAGTGAAGCGGGTGTCGGTTCGTGAAATAAAAAATACTATAGTAATACGTACCAGGTACTGCTCGGTCGCCTATTTCTCCTTATTACTAAAAGTCTATCTTCTACTTAGAGCTGATTTTTAAATAGTCAGATAACTTTTATCTGAAGAATAAATATGACAGTTTGACATTTTTGCTATACAAAAGCTGTCAAACCGCCATATCCATAGATACTAATATTATAAATCCGAAAGTAGAGTTACTTTCTGTCTGTCTGTTACCTTTTCAGACTTAAACCAATGAACGGATTTCATCCTGGGGAAGGAAATAGACTACTTTTTGTCTCAAAAATCATCCTACGGGGGGTGATATAGGGGATGAAAGTTTGTATGGGAAACCCGGCGGCATTTTTTAAGTTAGGGATATGAAAATCCAAATGCATTAGATAAGAAATAAAGAAATATGTAGTTCAGCTTTTTTGAAAAATCATCCCCTAATGGGGTAAAATAGGGGTTGATTTTATAATTCACAAAACTGCACGGATTTCGATAAAATTTGGCAAGGCTAAATATAGCATCCTGGGGAAAGACATAGGCTACTTTTTGTTTCAAAAAATAATCTTACAGGGAGAAAACCAGGGAGAATCCTATAGGGGATAAAATTTTGTATGGGAAACTCAGCTTTGTTAGGGATAGCAAAATTCAAATTTATTCAACACCTGTTCAACATTATATCCCACCACTTTCTCCGACAGTGAATGTATAGGTAATCTTAACCTTCCAAATCCAGATGAATATGTTAGGTTCTAAATCCCTTTAGTAAGTGGTTGCGTAATAATTTATTTAATCTGAACGGGGTTTATTTAGACTTTCATCAAATACTTTTAGAACAAATATTACTTACACTACAAAGTTTGCGTATAAATTCTACAAACATCATCGTCATCATCTTCCTGCGGGCCCACTGCGTCATGTTACTTGGGGTCGGCGCTACACGTTTTCTCTTTCCGTTCGCTCCTGTCAACCGTCACGCCGTTATTAATTCCCTTCTCTTCCATATCATTCCTCACAGAATCCACCCATCTTTTCTTTGGCCTTCGTCTCCCTTTCCATCCATCAGCATTTATATTCATCACTCTTTTAGTCACATACGTTTCCTCCCTCCGCATCACATGCCCGTACCAATCCGAACGATTTCTTTTCACATTTTCTGTCACTCGCACCACTTTCAAACTTCCCCTTATATACTAATTTCTTACTTTATCCATCCATCGCAACATTTTCATAAGTATATCGGAAAAATATTAATATTGATACCGAGTTTTAAATTTCGACGCAGACATCTAGCTTTGTATCAAGCGTGATGTCTGCGTCGAATTTTATACTTGATAGTCAATATTAATAGTTTTCCTTATGATGGGTGCTGCTGACCCTAGTGTTCAAATTTATAAAGGCGCTCTTCCGATAAATTGAAACATGTTGAGTCGCTGTGTCTGTCATTGCTATTGGGCGACGTTGCTGCTTGCGGTGTGCGGATGCGGTCATCTTCGGAAGGGCTCTTATCACAAATGAACACGCTTACGGAGGAAATATTATGTCTATTCTGAATCTTGTAGATACATTAATACAGAGACACCGGACCTTCTATAGATAAGATGTGTGATAAGTACCTAGTGATAAGAAAAACTGTAAAATTAAATGAATGAATGTAAACTTTACTACATATGAAATTCAAATGAAAAAAATAACTATTGAGATTATTTTCCAAGTAGACAAAAGTACAGTTAATTTCCAACTGAATGTGACACATCAGCAGTTTCATCAGGGAAGATTTCCTCTGCCATTGTTCTAATGAATGTATCGTTATCTTGCATTAATCAATTTGCTCCATTACCATTATCTAGAAAACTCGGTATAAACAACACGCATCGATCGGCAGTGGAATCTTCGCCTCATTAGTCTTTAGTCTTATATCTCTAATTATGCCATTGTCACTTCCTATTTATTAAATACTTATCCCATAGCATAAGTTGCTAAAATCCTGGGAGGGATTATGAAGTTAAGTTTCGAGGAAAATTTCACAAATGCACACTTCATAGAAACACAACCTAATTAATCCATAAAAATGTTTTATTTCAAATCAAAAAGCCAAAATCATAGTTGCTATCCATTTTAAGGACAAAGTAATTACTAAGAGAAACACCCTAGGAAAATTTCTTTTTTTTGTCCTACAGTAATAACTTTTAGTTTTACTTCCTATCTACCAGATTCATAATGGACCCTCGTGCCAGCAGAGAGTTCCACGTGGCGTATATAAAGAGTCACACTCGGTACGCCGCCTATCTAGTTGGTTTTTACAGTGGATATCTGTTCGTCACATATAGCAGTAAAGGCAGTCTGAACAGGATTAGACAGGTGAGTTTAAGACACGATAGAAGAAAGATATCAAAGCTTATTGTTAACTCCATCCAAGATGGCTGCGTTATCTAGCGGTTACCACAATCAAGAGCCGCTACCAAAACCTACACGCTATTTTTTTCATAATTTATTTTCTGTCTTGGAAAATACAAAACTTTGGCTTCGGTTTGGCTCTTGAGAATTTTTTTTCAGTCACTGTCTGATAATCAGTCCTAATAACCACTATCTTTCCAGAAATGGTCAGTTTTCGGTACATGTGTTGCCCTAACACTGATGTTGGTGGTCATGGTACTGGGCAGTACGTTCCTCTGGCGCAACTACCATCCGCTAGAGGGCGCGGTGTACGCCGCACTCAACAGACCCGCGTGGGCGTGTGGCGTCGCTCTGCTAGTATTGTGCTGTTCGTTTGGACATGTCCGTGAGTAATTGACAATCTTCTAATTATTTCTGTGACTGACGGCCAAAATAAACCAAGGTTATTCAAAAGCATATTCTGCAAAGCTCCACATATTTATAACTAACTTCTGCCGGTGACTTCGTGCGCGTGGAAGTCATAAGACACCTACTAAAATAACAACCACTTTTTTATAAAACTTCCCTGTCTATTACGTTTGTAGTTTTGGTCTCAGCAGCCATAGTATAAAGAGAGTCAGGACTGGTGACGTGGCAGCAAGCAACGTGCAGTTGTCCGTGTGAGACGAAGCTCGTCCTGAGATCAACTCCCGCAGCCTTCAGTAGCAATTTCCTATTGCTTGTGAAATTATTAGTTTTAAGTGAATTAATGAATGCCTGCGTTCCTACATATACTACGTACACGTCCAAGGCATCTGATTACGTAGATCACGATATCTTACTCTTGAAACTTAAGCATTGCGAACCTGGAAAACTTGCGTTCAGTTTAGTAAAATATTATTTAAATGATAGACTTGAGCAGCAAGTTCAAATAAATGGTGTCAATTCGCGGTTTAAAAGTAAAAATGGGTGTTTCACAAGGCATGGTATTGGGTCCTTTCCTCTTCTTTTTGGGGTCGGCGCAACATGTCATATATATATATATATATAATATTGTATTCTATCAAGAAAAACTAGAATTATTCGATAAAACTGTTTTCCTGGTGATCACGCTCGACTCAAGGCTACAATGGGGTCCTAATTTAACATTTCTTGCAAGATGGCTAAGTTCAGCAGCATATGGTGTGAGAAAAATCTGTCAATTTTTTTTTCTGTTTATTTATTATTATTTTTTTATACCGCGAGGCTAGTCTATTTTAGTTACTTTCATGGTCTTACGGCATTTTACTTTGAGGACGGCCTGCAGACATCGAGTCTATTTTTATACTGCATAATAGAGCCAATAATATTGTAATCTCCGCAGGCGCGATTCTCTAAGGGAACTGTTTAAGGATATTAACATCATGACGGTACCTTGTCGATATATCTATGAAACCATCATGTACGTAAGAAAAATTTACATCTTTTTAGTAAACGAGGTGAAAGACATAATTATAGTACTAGAAATAGGGACCGCTCTTATTGCCCCATCCTAAAAATCCAACCCGTATAAGTCAGGATTGGCTGCTTAGCTCCATGAAGGTGTATTAATCATTTAAAAGTTTAAATCTGTAAATCTTTTGGCTCGGCTTTTTACAATTTGCGGTAAACTATAGAAGAATAACATAACATAAAGCAATATATTGCTCATCCCCCATAGCAAATAGCGAGATAATTTACACTGACATGACTTAGGGAATATTTATGTGAACAAAATCTATTTGGTGGTATTTGCGTGCTGCTGGGACATAGGTATACATTCAGACAAATAGACAAAAATTCTAAAAACTATATTTTCGGCATTAGAATCGTTCCCAAACCGTAGCGTAGCGTAAAATCGTAGCGAAGTCAAAACTGGACATCAGTTTTGACTTCGCTACGATTTTATTATAAGTATAGATTATTTGTACGCTCTAGAGGTATGTTGTAGAGATACTTTTTTTTTAATGTTGACCAAATTTATTTGTTAATCTTTTCTAAACTATAACCTAGGTACAAAATAAAATGTTGTAATAAACATCAGAAATTATTTCTTCTATAATCGCTACTCAAAAACCAATATATTTTTTTTACATTATTGATTAAATGCAATCAATTGCAATCTTTACCACTCCAGCTCCAAAAATATTTTTCCAGCGCTAGTGAAGTCGTTCCTGAGTTGGTACCCATGGGTGCCTCTGAGCCGGCTCTCCTACGGCCTGTACTTAACGCACACCATATTCATCACACGGGGCGTCTTCATCACCAGAAACCCGCAGCACAATGATTACTTTGAAATCGTAAGTCTCACTTTAAAACACTCACCACAGTTTACAGTAGGTATCTATTATCGAATTATAAAACTCTTTCACTATCCTCTTCGTAGATAGATATCTATCCTATCTATAAATTATTGAGTTTTTAAGTAATCCACCCATTTTAGTCATATTCAAATTTAGTCCAGTAAAAATAGATCGATTTGTATGGAGTAGGTTGCAATAAATGCTCTTTGGGTGATAATTCAGAATTAAATAGATATATAGCTGAAATACATAAATTGACAGTGATCCCCGATATTTTATTAATATGTATTGAGTAAATGAGCAATAAAGCTATAAAAGAACTCTAGGTAATTTAGGTTTTATGCATTTTGCGAAGAATCCTTATCACTTAATCAGGGGATTATGACACTCATATGAAGAATGAAAATGTTAATGCAGATCCTAAAACATATTTCAAGTGTCTTTTATGTACAATAGACAAATCATGAAAAAACACTTTTTAACTAGGTTCCTGAAAAGTCACCTAGGTGAAAACTGAACATAGGTTCGAGGCTAACGTTTGGAATGTATAAATAGGAAAATCCACGAAAGTGACATTTTTAAGTCTCATTTATCACACCATAAAAGAAAAAATCTCGTAATGTTAAGAATTTTGCACCTAAACCGAGGGATTGCTTATGTACTATAATTTTAGGCTGGCTATAGACGATAATCTTACTTTTCACCTAATGTGTGTTTTTTGTTTAGCGTTAAACAGTAAAAACACAACTTTAGGTATTTCTCAGGTTCCTCCGCCCATATGACCACAAAATTGCCACGAATGAAGTAAATAACTAAACTATTATTTCAAAACCAATTTACTAAAGTGTATTTAATGCAATCTCAAACCCTATTTTTACTGGACTAATTATCCAACTTAATAACCTTATTTCAAAATAAAGTAGGTGGCTCATAATACGAAGTCAAAACATAAACACAGGGTGAAAAGAATGTTATATTTTATTTTCCAGTTGAACTCAACAGCGGGCGTAATATTCTGGGGCTGTGTGGCAGCTCTTCTACTTTGGCTATTAGCAGAGGCGCCTGCTAACAAGCTACTTGCCCTGTGCCTGAGAAGGAGGTATTTATTTATTAGCAAATAATTATGGGTATAAGAACATATTTAAATCGAATCAAATATATTATGTGATATGATTACGTTATTATTAGCACGCCGAGGCGTTTATTAGGTTGGCAAAGTTAATTTTGGGAATTTTTTGGGCATTTCGGCACACAGGTGAGAGTTGCAGGAGGAAACAGTTGGCTGCTTTTGAGGATGTAGCTAAGGAAGAGGAACTTAAGAAAGTTTGGAATTAAAATCTATTAATTTTGCCGTCCTATTCATTATGTTGCTACACAATGTTGCCAAGTTGCAAATTGCCATGAAATAGTTTTACTATTTTCTTTTGTAAGTTAACTGGTAGTTACGTAATACATACATACATATAAACTCACGCCTTCTTCCCATGGGGGTAAGCAGAAACTACAGAACACCACCTGCTACGACCCTTACATACTCCTTTTGCCTCGTTTACGTTAATTCATCTAGTCAAACACGCACGTCGGTTGCGAGTCCTACGCACCTGACCTTTCTGAAGAACATCACCAGTAAGGTCATATATGTCTTCCTAGGGCGTCCCCTCCTGGCGTTTCCACTCACATCTGCCTTGTGTTACCTACCTTACCTTTTGTTAGTCTCCTTTCATTCATCCTCTCAACATGACCAAACCATCTAATCATACCTAGTCTTTTTCAATTTGTGTCACTACATCTTATTTTAAACCGCACCGTTACCTTTATAATGTAGTATTTCATTTATAATATTATACATCTATTATATAAAAAACTAAAATTGATGATATAATAGGTCTTTACCTATGAAATTGCCGTTTTGTATGAAAAAATTTAAACGAATTTTTTTCATGCATTTTTTATTTGTATTAATCGAAGTAATCACCCATGCAATCAATGCATCTTTGCCAACGCAGTGGCAGTTTATTGATGCCCTTCTTAAAGAAATCAGCTGGACGGGAGGCAACAAATTCTTCAAAGGCATTTTGTACTGCCTCTCGGGTATTGAATTTTTTTCCCGCCAAGAAGTTATCCAAATTCTGGAAAAAGTAGTAGTCTGTAGGCGCAAGGTCTGGTGAGTAGGGCGGATGACGGAGAGCTTCCAACCCCAGTTCTTGCAACTTGGAGACCGTCTGCTGTGCAGTATGAGGTCGCGCGTTGTCGTGCAGGAGCAGCGGAGACGAGCGATTGACCAATGCTGGTTGGAGATGTGCCAGCTTCTCCATCATT
Organism: Cosmia pyralina; assembly: GCA_946251885.1. NCBI lineage: Eukaryota > Metazoa > Arthropoda > Insecta > Lepidoptera > Noctuidae > Cosmia > Cosmia pyralina. The sequence goes on from OX276360.1 coordinate 13,375,892, forward strand.
GTGTTCAGTTCTTCACAGTACACATCTGAAGTAATGCTCACCCCGTTTGGTAAGAAGCTGTGATGAATCACACCGGCGCTAGACCACCAAACAGTGACCATCACTTTTCTAGTGGTAAGTTTTCGTTTAGGGCATTGTTTAGGTGCTGAACCAGGATCCAACCAACTTGCTGAGCGCTTGCGGTTATCAAACAGAATCCATTTTTCATCGCAGGTAACAATGCGGTTCAAAATTCCTTCATTTGTGTGTCTGTTGAGCAGTGCAAGGCACGTCTCGACGCGTACTTCGCGCTGGCGATCATTGAGTTCGTGGGGCACCCATTTGTCAAGCTTTTTTACCTTGCCAATTTGACGCAAATGGACCAATATTGTTTTGACGCTAACGTCGAAAGCTGCTGCTAATTCAGCCGTAGATTGTGTATCATCAGCTTCCACAATCGCCTTTAATTCGTCATTGTCGACCAAAGTCTTCGGACGACCGCGAGGTTCATTTTTCAGGTCGAAATTTCCAAAACGGAAGCGAGCAAACCAATAACAAGTGGTGCGTTGGTTTGTAGTGTTAGCTCCGTAAACGTCGTTGATGTTGCGTGCCGCTTGTGCCGCGTTGCTGCCACGACGGTACTGATATTCCATAATTACTCGAATTTTTAACGTATCCATGATGACGAAAAAGATTGAAATGCGATGAAAATGTAACACTAATCAATAAACAAATGTCTACTTTTGGAAAAAAAAATCCATGTTTTTAAAATAAAATTAATTTGAAATTAGAATTCTTAGCCAAACAAAAATTATTTTGATTTGAAATGGCCAGTACTGCAGAACGGCAATTTCATAGGTAAAGACCTAATATTTCTTTTAAACCCAGATATCACATTGTCGTGCTAAGAAAAAAATAGAACATAATAACGATTGCAATATAATACAAAACAATATTTTTGTTTTTTTTTTGTAACTACAAATCTTATCTATTTCGCAGGATCAAGAAGATAATGAATCAAGAGGCGAACCCGGTGACAGTGAGCCCTAACACAAGTATGAGCACTGTGCCAACGAGCAGTGGACATCTGAACGATAACTTACCAGACACGATATATTTCTCATCTAAAATATGAAAATCAGTTCTGTAGTGTTCTAATTTGTAGCAAGTTTGAGGATACAATATTCTATTTCAATACTGATTCTTAATTTATATGCAGTATAGGAGTTTGTTAGACATTAATTCGAATAAAGTAAATTGAATAATAATTTGCGCAATACATGTGAAATGTATTTTTATGTAATTACGGTACATTTTAGGACAATATAAGAAGGTGTGGAAAGTGGAGCTTAAACAAAGAAAAACATATAAAAACTATAATTTTTATAGATATTTTTCTTCCATGCTTAATTGCTGGTTAAGGAAATCATAATTTTATGTAGTCACCGGATTCATATATTAACTAATAGGTAGGGTAGGCATTAATTTTGCATTATAAAGTGTTTTTGCTTTTTAAGTGTTTATATTGACACCGTTGTAAATAAAGTCGTCTACGAACTTATTTTCTAAAATGTTGTTTTGTTCTAAGGAAACCTGCAATTAAAATACAACTTGTTTAAGTAATACGTGAGCACTAAAGTATGTTTAATTAATTAGAAAACTATAAAATAAAACGTCAAGATTGCTATAGCAACGATTAAGTAGGTAAGTGGATACTGCATTTTCTAGTTAGCAGCCCTTACGTAGCGTCTACGCCGTAGGCCCTACGCCGTAGACTGATGGTCTACAGCGTAGGCCTGCTACGCGCTATGTTTTTACCAATTTTATTTACCCAGTAGTAAGTTTGCTTGTAGTATTAGAACCGTTTGCCAATAGTCAACCCTATACTCTAGCCAAAAAGACAATAATTGTGTGCCATTTGCAAGTATTCAGCCTATCGGGCCCCTATTTTATAAAGAGGGAAATAATTATTTCCTCAGAGTTTACTACAATATTCTTTTACCAATGTACCACACTTTTCATTCCTCAAGGTATGTGTTTAATGCCATCTATGTGTGAATTGTGTTACTGCTACGTGGAGCTGTTATTCCTATTTGAATCTGCTTCTAACCGTGAAAATAGTGTCTAATCGGAGCTGTAGATGGCGCCAACAGTTCTGAATCCGCGTATTCAGTTTCCGTATTTAGTTACATTCAATTTAAACGATATTTTTTATCCTTCCAGCCTTCTACTGTATTAGTTAATCATTTTTGGTGTTAAATTACTTACGTGTAATATGTCACGTTATCATAATCGTTTGTTGACTAAGAAGTAATTTGAAAAATTCATACATCAAGTCGTAGCTACAAGACTTTTGTAATAACCATTTTGCACTGCTTCGTCTTTTGTAAACTTCAAATATTGTTGAATCCTACAAAATCAAATTCATTTATTTAAAATTAATTTGATTTTGTAGGATTATTCTTTAAAGGCTTTACCAAGTTTTTAGACTTATATCAGCTATAGTGACGTGTATGCTTTCTTCTTATAAGATTTCCTGTTGTTACCGACACTAATAAGATTAAAATAAGAGTATAATACTTATACGAGTATGTTTATCTATTATCTGAACTTTTAAGAGAAACTTTAATGGGAACAGAAAATGATATGTTTATGGTGTTCAAAAATTAACTCTAAAAACTTTAAGGAGTGCTTTTTAGACCATCGAACTGAACAACTTTTACTATGGGACCAACTTTGTAATCGCGAAAAAAGTACTACTTCACATAAAGAGGGTACACACGTAACTACAAGCATGACAAGCCCGCATGATCAATCAATTGTGCAAGCGTGCACCACTTCCCTATAGACACTGTACAAGCAAGCTGGAGCAGCATCAGTTTTTGCTTCAGCGATGGACGATGGCGCTTACTTTAGCTGCATTAATTGTTTGCAATTGGCGAACGTATGATTGCGCAAGCGTGGCTTGTGCAATCCGCATAATGAAAATTCTATGAATCTTCATGTCGCTTGCACAAGCAAGATGCTTGCACAAAATGATTGTTCAGAAGGCTTGCTATGCTTGCAGTTACGTGTGTAAGAGACTTAGCAGTCTGAAATAACCGGCACGCAGAGAGCGAATCTCTTCTAATTGAATTATTCTAATTTAATTTGTGATTCGCAACATCAGTATGTTGCGAATCACAAATATCAAAAAAGTATTCATTATCGTTTACCTGTGCAGCCGGCCGTCTATGTACACAGTATAAACATAAGTGCAGGTAAATCAACAATGGATTACATCACTATGATGTTAGCATTATTTATAGATTTCATTACCTTCCAACGACGTATGAATTTACTCGGTCGATTTCTAATTAAGTGCTGCTTCGTGTTGCTATGCTGGATTGTGTTAGGTTTTCTGCAACTTTCAGGTGTTTCCTTTTAGTAGATGACTCCATCCGTGTAACATTGATACGCAACAAGAATCTTTGAAAATGGGTAGTCTAGCTTTCATAAAAGTGGCTAAAAAGTGTTAAAATATTCGAATATTATGCAGTGAAATCCATTTAAAATGACTCTGCCTCTATTGACCAACCGCTTAAGGCGATGACAACCGACTTTTAATAATTTTAAACTGTGTGATCACTTCTAAACGAGTAGTGTTAATTAATGATTTGGAAAAAAATATATGTTAAATTAGAGCATTTTCTTAATTACTTAATATGTGAATAATTTTCTTTTTTTTTTTATATCTTTCAAATATTTTTTGAAACAAAACTAAAATAAAACTAATACTACTAGGTAATAATACTGTATTACATAGTGTAAATTAATTTTCAATACACTTCCTCGAAAACTGGTTCATATCGCACTACGATTATTCACAATGCAATGTAATTTTACACGCGTGCGATTTTTCATTTTCCAACACGTGTGCGGGAATAAAAATTGCCACAGATAACTTATACCTATACTTAGTCCAAATTGGTTCAATGCCTCTACTCACACCGTTTCGCGGCAGTTTCATTTTGACACTAGCCGGTGCCAAGTGCCAAAATGAAACTGGCGCGAGACGGTCCTCTCTATTCGGAGATGAACGTTTTTTTTTAATCTTGGCAAAGAAAGTTGCGTCTTTAGTCCTTAATATTTTTGAATATTTAAATAATGTTTATAAATAGAATATCATCAAAAACTATGATTATTACATTAAAAAAAACGATTATGAACAAATTAACATTTATTTGTGTTCTAAACTCAAAAATATTCGAATTTTCTATTTTTCATATTAGGCTGTTTATCGGCTTCATACCTTTGCTTCTCCTTCAACTTGGCGAAAGCAAAGCGCGGAAAAAAAAAGAAATATTAAAACATAGTTTCCTAATAATTCATGACAAAAATATTTTTCGTTATTTTATTTTATTTCTTCAAAAGTGTATTGATAAACGTCGTTTGATACACGTGGACATTTGTTATTGCAGTTCTCGGCTCAAAAACAACCTCGCCTACGGCTCGGGTGTTAATTCCGCCTCGAATGCAATAACAAACATTTTCCACTTGTATCAAAATGTTGTAAAGTTATGTCTAACGCGAATAAAAAACTGAATCGCGCAAGAACTATCAAACGTATTTTTATTTTATGAAACCTTCACAAATTCATAGATAATTTAATTATTTATCTTTTAGTATACGTGTTTTAATATAATAGGTACCTTTTTTGATGTATAATAAATTAATAATGCGTCTAATTTGGGACAGCGCTCCTTGATGGGCGAGTCCTATTACTGGGTGGACGTACGATGCGTTGCGTGGGCTCAGCACAGAACACGTAAGCTAAGCACTCAAGGCCGTTGGCATTAGTCTGCGCCTTAATATGAAGTAGGTAATTGCAGTGCGAAGATTAGTTTTCACATAAAATTCTTTATAGCAAAGTTCGGATATAATGTCTTCGCTTAGGACATGTGTCCTATTACGACCTTACATTATACTATTCTTATTGTTTTTAAGAAATTATATCTGGTTATAGTTACAAAGTGAACAAAAGCAGGCAAAAATTATTGATGACACATGTAAAAACGTCCCATGTGTCCCGTGTTGTCGATAGGCTAAGTTGATTGATTGAAGTAAAAATGAAAAATATGTAATGTACTCGTATGTAGGTATTACAATTGTTATTTGTTTTGTGTCAGCTCATGTTTTTTTTTTCTCTTTTTTTTATTAATAGATATACGCACTTTGTAGTTTTCTCTATATATAACAAGGTAAGTACCTAACAAAAATAGAAGTTGTTTATTGTCTAAGAATATGCTTTGTATGACGTCCACTTAGTTGGACGTGTTTGTCACTTCCCTTCGATGCCATTCTAAGCGGATTCTACTATATATTGACTGTATACCATTTTCCTTTTTCATTTCAACGCTACATTTGTACATACATACATACAGGGTGTATTAGAAAGGTGTGGTCAAACTTAAGGTTGTGTGGTACAGACCTTCAAAGTGAACAACTTTCTCCATGGGACCAACATCGTAAGCGAGAAAAAATTATCAGCCGTCCCATACATTTGGGTCGAGTAGGTATTGAGTTTTGTACGGGGCAGCTGATATTTTTTTCTCGATTACGATGTTAGTCTCATGGAGAAAGTTGTTCACTTTGATGGTCTGTACCCCACCCTTAATGCCAACACTTCTCTGATACACCCTGTATAAGATTCACAGAGAGGTCACTACAATTCATGGGGAACCTATCTACATATTTAATTATCCGTAATCGTTGTTCCCCGTCCGTAATAAAATTGGTGTCTCCCTATCAGGTAATCTGGTTTATGAGGATAACCCGATAAAGATACAACGAATTAATGTAGAATACCCTTGAGTAATCTAGCGGATAAGGTACTTACAGTACCCACCTTTAGGATTTTTTTCGGAAAATGGGTATATTTTAGCCACTGACATGCATGAGGCAACTTTATCTTCTCAAGTGTATCTGTGCCAATTCATTATTGTTTGTGTACTAGATTTAAATTCCTTAGTAATTAGATGTCTTGATGATCGATCATCATTTTGATTGATGTGTAAAACACAGTTAACCATATAAGTAGTTTGTGGGTACCCACCTAACCTACTCCTTACAAAATGACGGTTGACTTGACTGAGGCTTGATTTGTGTGTAATTACTTGGAAATTGAGGAAATATCAACAAAATACCTACTACTAATTGGATTATTTATTTCATAAAAGGTGATAAGTACGTAAATAAAAAACATCGGTGTTCGTTTTGTTTGCGCATCGGCCCATTTCCTCTTGCCACAACAGTTTGAATTGATTTCCATGTTTACAAACGATTGATAAAACTGAGAACCGCATTTTACCTACATGATTATACCTATCGGATCTACACTAGCGAGCCAATGTCAACATCTACTTAGTTTGTATATATCATACCTACTTCGTGTCGGCAGGCGCGGGCGCAGCGCGCTGCGTCTTCGTACATTAAGTATATATTTGATTCCGAGAATGTGGTTACCTACATCATTTGACCTTATTAAAAATCTGGATCCAGCTCCAGCAGAGCGCGACTGTGTTTGGCAACACAACAGCAGCGAACTCGGCGGCACATCATAATGACATAATTGGCAGGGGGGAGCGCAGGCGCGCAGCGGTGCGGGGGGGCGGAGACGCGCGACGCATGCGCGGGTTTGACGGCCAAGGTCGAGGCCGAGCGACTCTGCCGCGCACCGCCGCGTTGGTAGGTGCTTCTCGCGCGGCGCCCTCTTTCTGGAAACAACTTCTGAGGGACAAATGCGCATAAATCGCCGCGAGTGCCATGTATCCCGAACCCCAGCACAGCCATGGACTCACCAACAAAGGTAATACCACCATTTCCTAAAGAAATTCGTGACCGCGTTTCGTTTGACGCAAAAATCGATCAGTTGTGTAATGTTTATAATCACGCTTTCCACCTATGTACGTATACATAGCGCAGCTCTCGACTTGCGTGATTTTGCACGTTACGAATAGCTTAGATGAGCGATGTTATTCGATGCTCACAAATAATAACAGGAACTAAATGACAGATAGGTAACATTGCCGTAGGTAGTGCGAACAAATGATTTGTTCATTGCGCGAAATTGGTCAGCTCACCTTGCGCAGCGTCTCACGTCACTCGCTCAGCACGCTAATCGTCTGAGCAAACAGTTTTGACGTTGTTTTGGGAACTGAATTCAATGATCACATTTAAAATTAATCTTAATCCCACAAGGATGGTTAGACGCTGTTTGCTTCCACATATTAACCGAATACCCACTTTTTGTGCAACTTTTTGTGCCGCTTGCTAAGTATAGTTAATAGTGCTGGAGTCAAAGTACTCTTAACAAATACCTGTTCTTATATGATATTTATTTCCATATATTTGCTATGTATTGGAAACTCATTGTTATATTAATGGATTCCACTTTGTCAAATTGACAAAGTTGTATCCACTGCCGGCGTTTTGTCACATCGCCACATTATTCAAAAGCTTATGGTGTCTAAGAAATTTACAGCGCCCGTGGAGCTTGTTTGCACAAGTTCTCAACCCCCAGTGGCCGTGGAACTGCCCATAATTTAACTATCAATATTTAAGGTCGCTTTTGAGGTAATCCCTTGTTTGTCTATGCTTACGGAGTTACGGTTTGCGTCATACATCTACGTCAGCAGTAGAGACTGCCTTTATCCATTTTTTATTCACTTTACTTACAATAGGTAATGCGGATAATTCTGAGGATATTGTTAACTGAAACTAGCTCTGCGGGGGGTGTTTAGGTTTATGTTAGGAAAATTATAACCTTAGGTAAGTATACATTATCAGCCGAGCAATTCAGAATACACAATTATTATTACAGATTGGACCGGCTGATCATTCAATAAGGACCATACTTTGGAATTTAGATGGGAGAAGATTGTTTGATTATATTATATTTTTGAAAGGAGTTATTGTTTAATCTGGTTAGTACCAACATTATTTATAATCGATTAGATTTAGGGCTTGTGACTAAGTAGGTAATAGCAGCCACATGAGTTCGATCGATCAGGTTAAGCTACGCTTGCTGCGGTTAATACGTGGATGGGTGACCATCGCAAGACCACTCCGTGCCATGGAAAGCACGTTAACCCGTTGGTCCCGGCTGTCATTCGTGCTTTGACAGTCGTTACAGGTCGTCTCACCAAGAATTTTACCAAGAAGGGATATCGTATTGCCCAGTAACTGGGTTGTGGAGGTCAGATAGGCAGTCGCTCCATGTAAAATACTGATATTCAACTTCATTCGGTTGACTGGAAGTTGACCCCAACATAATAACATGTAGTTGAAAAAGGCAAGGCAATGCAGACGATATTTAACAACTTATATAAAAACAAATTTATATAAAACAACATAAAGAAGGATGAGAATCTCAATTCACGAGACGGATTATTTAGAGCATAATTAACCGTATGTACATAGTATAAAACAAACACGCTTTTTCAAATATAATTTCCTCTGAGCTTTTTGTGTCTGTCTTTGTAATCGCTTTCGCTTGGATCTAAACTACACAATGGATTGTAATGCGGTTGTCACCATTACATATTAGAGCATTTATTCCGGAAGGTTACAGATTTGACATGTCGCCATTGCACCCGTGCGAAGCAGGAGCGGTTATAAATTATTAACAAGTCCCATGGTTTTTATAATATATAGAATATTTTATTACATAATCCTCACGAATTAGCCGATATTAATATAAAAAAACCGGGCAAGTGCGTGTCAGACCACGCACAATGATGGGTTTGGTAGTTGAAAAGAATTTATCCCAAAACAAACTTAAGATTGTAATCTCAAAAAAAAAATTTTTTTTAATGTGTTGAAATTACAAATTAACTATTTTCGGATTTTTTCCTTTATTTGTGCTCTAAGAGCTTACTTCTTGCCAAATTTCATGTTTCTAGGACAATGGATAGTATCAAAATATGTCGCATAATTGGCAGTATTTTTTTATTGCGATGAGGTAGAAACTTAATTTTCTTAGAACTCCAATGGATCAGGGACCTACGTATTTGATATTAATTTCTACGTGATACCTCCACGCGTTCCTGAGAAAAAGGGTCTTGACAGACTGACAGACAGACAGACGGACAACGAAGTAAGGACAATCAATTTGCCTGGCCTTTTCACAACCATGTTGGGGTCGGCTTCCAGTGTAACCGGATGCAGCTGAATATCAGTATTTTACATGGAGCAACAGCCTATCTGACCTCTACAACACATCACTTACTGGGTAGCACGATAGCCTTGGTTAGGCCTGGTTGTCAGACTTTCGGGCTTCTGACGACCCGTAACGACTATCAAAGATCCACGAATGACAGCCGGGACCAATGGCTTAACGTGCTTTCCGAGGCACGGAGGAGTCTCGGTATCTAAAGATGGTTAGCCATCCACGAACCAACGGTAGCTTAACGTGATGGATCGACCTGTGCGGCTGTTATCACTTAGCCACGAGCACGTCATATCAAAAAAGGGCAATGTACCTACAGGGGTTTATTTTCTACCAAAAATATTTATATTTTTATAATGGATTCAATACTTTTGCCTAGGTATAGGTAAGGCTTAAGGCTTTTTTTTTATATAAAAAATTGTACCTGCAGACTTATTAATTTTTAAATGATGGCGCTGCCGGTTAGCAGCTTATGTACTCGCCTTAAATGTCAAAGGTTGAACGCTTTCATTTGCAATATTTTAATTACTTAAGATTAAATTCAAACAGCTAGCTTTCAATGTTTTTATTTTGGTCATAATAAATGTTCAATTCTTGAACAAAATATAGCTATACAACATAGCCCGCTTTGTAACCATTACATAAAAACGTATTCACAATATTCTTTCACAAGCACAACATATCAAATTGCTTGTTATTTATTATCTTCTCCATAAATAACAACATATACCCATTAATATTGACATAATATGTTTATGTCCCCTTGTTTGTTTGTGTGTGTGTGTGTTTGACTCATCCCCCTCTATATTGGTCAGGGGAAGCTGTGGGGTGCTTAGAAGTAGTGGGCGGCTCATCTCCCCTCTATCGACCGCTCCTACCCGCCCACATACAACAAAAAAAAATTGTTTATTGACGTATACACCTTTGCAAAATAGTCAATAGGCTCACAATGATATTTCCTGTGCCTCCCGTTCATTAGAAGTCTTTGTGATTTTGCGTTAGTAGACTGTTGTATTTTTGTGGTTATTGTTAAGTATACTGTTATCCTAACTAATATTATAAATTAATTCAAAAGTGAGTTTGTTTGTCTGTTTGTTATGCTTTCACACTAAAAACGGCTTAACGGATTTGGATGAAATTTGGCACATGGATAAACCATGACCTGCATTAGGACATAGAAAACTTTTTAATCCGGTAGTACGTTCCTGTGAGATAATTTCCGAGGCCGAATCTAGTTTACAATAATTATGTTTTATTTATATCCCTATTTAATATAGGTTTAACTGAAGAGCATTTTTCGACATGTCGTATGATCGTGCCTGAATATTATTTACAATTATAATGTTACTTGGAGTTACATAAAAGATTTAGGTAGGTATTTAAAAAATATTATATAGAAAAACAAACAAACAAGGAAAATGAAGAAAGACCTTTCCAAGAAGTGGCATCTAAAATCCCGATTAAAGAATCCCTTCTCAATGTCCATAGTGTATTTTTACTTTATTTATGTTAAATTTCTTTTATCTATTTTTAGGGTTCCGTACCTCGGGAACCCTAAAAATAGATCCCTTATATTATCACCATTTGCTCCGAATCCAATGGACCGATTAAGTTGAAAAAATGTTATGTATGGTGTAGGTATGTAATGACTACTTTTACACCACATTGTAACAGGAAAATAACCCACTCTAGACTTTAGCAATAGTTATTTGTGCAACAAGAGAGCAAAGTTGTTTTTTGCTGCGAGTGTTAATTTTGAATCCCGAGTAAGCGAAGGATTCTACTATTGATTCTAGGTTATATAATATAATTTTAGGTTAGAATCCTGAGCGCAACGGGGGATTCAAAGACACGAGATGCAAATAACTTTGGTCTCGTGTAACACATACAATTTTTCACCTCAGCAGCGAGAACATTTAATAAAGCAAAATGTTAGTGAAAACCGCACCAAAATCGCTCCAGTAGTTTCCGAGCTTATCAAGAACATACAGATATCCAAACGATGATTTGTGTATGTATTGTATATTATTATCTATACATAATAATATAATAATAATATTATACAGAGGAAAGATCTTTTGTTTGTTTGTTTGTACCAAATAAGCTCCGAAACTACTGGACCGACTTTAACCATTTTTTCACTAGTAGAAAGCAAATTTATCAGGAAGTAACATAGGCTATAACTTATTTTCAAAAAATTTAGAGATCCTTAAGAAAATTGCAATAATGTAACCGAAAGTAGCAAAATATTGCCTATCAAATTCATTATTTGGCGTGCGCTAAGAAAACTATTGATGGTACATAAAAAGCATGTACTACATGATTAAAGTACTCATTATTACCTTTAAAAAAGTCCCCGAGGCAATATGTCTAACTATCATGGTTAAGTCACATTAGCAGCTTTTGTGTTCTAAAATTTAATAAGATCGCCGGTAGAAACAAAAGTTGGTTACATTCATATCGTAGTATTAATTCTTATTCAAATAAATAGTGTTATCATCAAGTGTATTTATTTAGCAGTTAAATACTTTTTAATTTATTTGAATCGGACATTTAATTTCGAAGTTATCACGACTATAAAAATGCCTTAAATGCGTTCCGTTCGACGTCGCGCTGCCGCGCCGCGATTAACTCGAAACTCGAAAATTATTTTTGTACTTGAGACCAAAAATGAAGAATAACGTATATCATGGTTTTTCGAAAATCTACCCGTAAGGGGGTGAAAAGGGGTTGTAAATTTTTCAGGGGAGGATTTTACTGCGGGGCTTGATTAACTCTAAAATTGGTAAAAATAATCTTACAGTCAAGTTATGGAAACATCCGAAACGATTTTTTAAAATTCCACTCCTGTGGGCATGAAAACAGGGAATACAGTTTATATGAAAAATCTTATTCATTTGGTTAATTAACTTGAAACTTGGCATAGATACTTGCCTAAGTAACCAGTAATAAAGTTTGTCATTAAAAGTTTTTCAAAACTACCCTGGAGGGAGGGGGGAAGGGGAGGGATTTGGTGAGGGGGAGAGGGAGGGGCAGGGGTTAGTGAGGAGGGGAAGGTTAGGTGAAGGGGAGGGGGAGGGGAGGGGTTGGTGAGGGGGAGAGGGAGGGGACGGGGTGGTGTGGGTGAGAGGGAGAGGGAAGAGATTAGCGGAAAGGGGATGCGGTGAACGAACGTGCTAATCTCTGGAACTACCTGTCGGACTTTAAAAAATCTTTTTGCTTTTTATAGCCCAAATATAAAGGAAGTCTTTAGGCATACTTAACATCATTCTAGGACCATTACGTGGCGAGCTAAAAGAAAAAAAGTTAGAAAGAACACTAAATGAAAACGAAGTAATAGCGCGGATAGACATTGCGATGCGACGGGGTGGGTCGGGGGGACAAGAAATTACACGCGGACGAAGTCGCGGGCAGCAGCTTGTACAATAATACATAGAAAAGAGATAGAGATTTGTCAAAAATAATGTTAAGTTAGACGGATAATGTTAGTTATCTAAGAAGGTACTAAGCTGAGAGCTTCACAAATGGGTAGTGTGCACATAATATGTAACAGATAGGTAATTACTTACTTTTACCATAGCTTTTACCAACGAGAAAATTGCAGCCCGGAACTTTAATATTGCACTTTCTGGATTTGTGTCCTGCTGACATTCTTTTCAAAAATGCAATAAGTTCTGCATTTTTTTTACATTCTGCTTCAATTCTTCCGGTGTTAAATAGCAGAGATCGTCACTGGACCCACTCATATTTATTTGTAAAAAAAAACATTTGTAGCTAGCGTAGGTATAACAGAAGAAGAAAACAATAATTATTTGAAGCCCGTTATTTTTGAAAGATGTTTTCTGAAACTGCACCCACAGTATTCTGCCACAATATTAAATATTGTTGAGGTTCAAATCTTTCGAATTTTGTGAGTAGACCCAGCACTGTTCTCGGCATTAAAAAAATAAATAATTAAAAGTTACTTTCTCTCATGCTCGCAGCAAAATCGAATTTAACGGCAAAACTTACTTGTTTGAGGTGCTGAGATGAAAAAGTTTTTTTTTTTCAACTGCAAAGTTAAGTTGGTCCTTCAACCCGGAATTGGAAATTCATAGGCCGTTTCACATGAGAGAAGCCGCGGGCAGCCGGACAGAGCTTTGAGACGGAACCCTCAGGGTGCGCGTCCTACTCGCACTTGTCCAGTTTTAATAATTATTGTTTACTAGCTTTTGCCAGCGGCTTCGCCCGCGTGGATGTCGGAAAATATCCCACGGGAACGTACCTACTACCGGGAATTCCTTCCTTATTCCTTGTCTACATTATAAAGGGAACCTCTGTGCAAAATTTCAGCAATCAGGGTTGAAGGGTCTGGGCTGGGCGTTGATGAGGCAGTCAGGACTTCTCTTTTTATACATATAGATATTGGAAATAAGGTTCATTGAATCGAATATGTCTCCAGCAATCCGAAGAATTACGGCTGTTTTATAAAGCTCATTGTCACTCTGATATACCTACTTACTAGATAGAGATCACGCCCATTGTTACATAGTTAGACTAGTGTTAGCCATACCTACAAACTGCAGAGGCTTGTGTACCTACTATCGTCAATAATTCTAGCATAAGTAAACAATACAACAAACGTTATAAACCTATGATTTAAACCTGATATAATCACACGTTTGCAACGGTTGTTGTATACTTACTTATAGGTAAGTCCCGGCTTATAACTGTTTAATTATAGAATTACTTTGTATTTAATCATCATACATGAATTACCGCGCATTATTTACCTTTAAACATTGAACGCAAAGAAAAACAAAAATCTTTTTTTGCAATCTAATTAAAATTTAATACACATTTCAGCATTTGGAGCAGTGAGTGATGGCCCAGTGTAAACAGGGGGACTTACAAGTGGGTTCGAACTCAGGCAGGCGCTTTACTTTGTGTAAATAATTTCATCACCACTGCTTCAAAACGGTGAAGGAAAACATCGTGAGGAAACCGGTATGTCCTAGAGCCAAAAATTCGAAGACAAGTGACATCTACCAACCCGCACTGGGCCCGCGAGGTGGATTACAGCCCACTCCCTCTCGAAGAGAGGAGGCCTGAGTCCCGGCAGTGGGAACATTATAGCTGAATATGTTACACATTTCAGTGAATAAATAAACGACATGACATGTTTATGGATGACATCCACAGTCCACACACAAGACCACAAATAGTTACACATTGGATGGCTATCGTCAACATTGAATCCGTAATCCGCATCCGGCTAATCTGCTAACGGCCGAACCCAATAAACTATCTGTCACCAGTTTCGGCATGCTGGAGACGTCCCAAGAATCTAAGACAGAAAACAAAAGAACACAAACGAAACTCAAAACTCAAACTCAAAGCATTTATTTCAAATAACAGCCACTTTTGAATTGTCAAGGGGTCGGTCAGTCAGAAAGATGAAGCTAGTTGCCCATTCCAAAGCGTTCAAAGGAACGTAAGGACAGATAGAATTATATTGTCTATCATCAGTAGCGATCTGTCTTTTACTGACAGTAGGGTTCCGACGTTAGTAAACAAAACAATAGGAAATCAAAAGAAAAGTTGTGATTCCAAAATTCGAGAAAATCATATAAATTCACTGACATAACACGTACGGCGTAAACCGCTGGGTCGAGAAGTATTTTGCACAAGAGTTCCTTATGTAACAAAGGTGAGCAGTAAGGAAGGATGTTTGAAAATTCATACCTTAAAGAGGTTAAATAGGGGATGAAAGTTTGTATGGAAGTTCGTAATTTTTGTCTATAGGAAATAGTATACAGCGCACGGCTAGTAAAATAACAAAAAAAAAAAACTATATTGTAATATTCTCATTATGCACTGGCATCGCATGACAAAGCGGGCTCGATAGTTAGCCTAGGTTAGTATCCATTACGTAAACCTGCAATGCAACCATAGGATCGCAAATCAGAAAGATAAGCCGTTTCCATATAAATCCCTAGCCAACAAACAAACCTTCATCCTTTGTTAGCATAGTCACTTTTGTTACACAGATATTATACCATTTCTAAAACATTGATCTTCTGAAACTGGTATCCCAGATGAAAAAAAAAAATATTTTTTTTCCTAAAATATGATTCCTAATATACCGCTCTACCTATTTATACTTACCCTCAAGCTCTAAAAGTACATAAACGTTTCCCAAACAAAGTATAGGCGTCCATTGATGGTAAAGCGTGTTTACAAGAGGCAGGGCGGGTCAGCTGGTTCGCGCCGATCGATTCGCGCTTCGTGCGCCTCTGTGAAGGGCAAGGCCAACTCCACCCGGGCGGCTGTGACGCCGGCGAATGCTGTAACTTTATACGCAGTAGAACTGTAGAACCCTGGATGTTATCCGAGTTCGATAGTATGTCTGCACCCTTTGTGGTGTGGGTTGAAGATGTAAGGATATTCTAACTGAAACTAAAGAAGGACAATTTGGAAGTTTTTTCTTTGTTGAAGACGATAAATATCAGATACTTCTTTAGAAGAAATAACCACAAGAAAGTGAAAAACATAAATGTATATTTATAGTGTCATGAAGTCAATAGAGATTTTAAAATGACGCAACGATTAATTTAAAGGTCAAACGTCATTGTAAACATAACACGAAAAGTATTCAAAACAGGAAAAGTTGTTCTAAAGATAGTGACCTTACTTTGGTAAAGTTAAATAAACGAGATGTTTACACACTTGGTGACTAAGTACTCATAAATGATCAATTTCTTATAGTTCAGGTGTAAAATTTTAATCATATTGCACTTAAGTACATAACTGACACGTGCTGGTGATAAAACCATAATTATTGCTTCTGCTAAACACAATGCATAATTCATTAGCTGTCGATCACATAGGGAATAATTTATGTGCAGACTTAACCGCACTGACATAAAAGGAACGTATAGAAAAAAATAAAATTATATACACAGTGCCAGAGAGTCCATTAATCTTTCCTGGACAGAAGTTTTGCTTCTCTTATTTTTAAAAAAGCTCATTAAATCGAGGGATGGAAAGAATTGGTTAATATTCGTAAATCACGTATTTTTAATAAAAGGTATATCAGTTGTAGTCGTCAATGATTTCGAGACTGTTGGTACTTTTAATAGTTGATAAGGAAGGGTCTACAAAAAATACAAAATTAATTGACGATTTTATTTCGAGAAAAAAACTAAGAGTCCAACAAAATCTTAGAATACGTAAGTCTGAAAATGGAAAAGAAACTCCTAAATAAGACAAATTCTGTAACGTGCACATAAGTTATTTAACAGTGCTCGGGGTCCCTTCAACCTATAACCTTAAAAGAGTGCGACAAAGGTCAAACGTCTTCTGAAAGGCCGGATGATATACTTAATATAATTTATAAATAAACGTAGATCTTACCTTCTGTTTATTTAATTTTACAAAGTAAAACAGAGGGACTTGGGGGAGGCCTTTGCCCAACAGTGGAACAGTCTAAGCTAAACAAAAAAATAAACAAAAAGGTGAAATCATATTTTGTGCGTAAAATCACCTATACCTAAATATGAACTACTTAGTATAAGTATGCGAGCAATTTATTATATTTTTATGAATTCGAGGAAAGGAACTCGATTGTGCTACAAAAACATCAAAGCCAATTCAATCAAACTTTCGGATTCAGTCGTTTTATTGGACAAATTCAGAATTGTTCCTTTGTTATTAAATTAATAAGTTTCGTAGCGCTTCCACTGCCTAAAATATGTCCAATTTTGACTGCTGATAAATCGTAAACTGCATCAATAATAAAGCAGTTTTGCTACCGAGCGAACTTCCTGGAATTTGCAAATGGATGATCTGAATCTGTGATGTATGGATTTTCTTTTACAGTTATTGTGCTACAAATTCAGTAGATGAAATAACGCCAGTCGATAGCACCAGGCCTGACCCTGGGACTCAATTTCGTCTAAAGTGAAATGTGAACGGACATAAATAGCATCTCGCCCCCTACCCTTTTGAAGAATCCAGACGTGACGAACATTCTTGCGGCATTTTGCTTACCTATGCACTGAAGAAATATGCTATAATTTCACAATTTGATACGCCCATACTAAGAACCTACATCTTTTATAAATGAGGTAGTGGAAGATGTAACAGGAAAAATGAATAATTTTCATTGTACATAAAAAGATCAAAGTGTGTCGCGAACGATGACGAGGTGACAAGCTGACCACAAGTCAGTCATCCATTTTCCTCGGGTGATTCCTACGTTATGACATTGTGCCAAAAGATTTTACTTTTTCTTTAATTCTATCCATCATACCATCATGCATCATAACGTTTTAGTGTGCATTGATTTATTATTAGGTTCGTTCTAATTTTTCTATCTTTGTTATCCTTTCGATTTACGTACTACGTGTCTCCAGTGTCCTTGCAATAAAGAATTCATTTGTTTTTTTTTTTTGCATTTCTTAAGGAAAAGGAATGGGTTGCCATAATTCCATTTCACAGATAACTAATAAGTCTCATGGATTTGTCCTGTTATCAACTGTAGACAAGATTGGTGTACCTCAAGGCAGTAGCTTAGGTTCAGTCATGTTGTCCGACAAATATGGCACAGCTGCTTGATTTTTTGCGATAGGCTCTCAAAAGGTTCAAAAAGCCATGATGTGGTGGCTGATCTAAAGCTAACAAATATCATTTTACCACACCACATATAAAAGTATTGGGTTATTTAACAGAAAGTAGATACTAATGGACAGCAAAAATTTTTCAGCTAAGTTTTTGGATGGACATCTAAGACGTAAAGTTGCTTGTAACACGCCATGGAACTAAATTGATCGAAATTACGAGTTGAATAAAAAACAGCACGTTGTACCTACATATCAGATTTTTTTTATATAATCTATAGCTCGGATAACCTTTAAAATTTTAAAGGAAAATAACATAACAATATAGAACCTAATGGTTCAGTAGAAGCTTATAAAAACAAGATACAATCAATCTTGTTCACGCAAAGTTCAGTGCACTGTTATCAAAGTTATAAGTGAAATGAATGTTCGTGGGCTTCGTCAGGTACTTTGTAATAATACTTCTCAAGGTAATAAACTTAATAAGCTCGTTAGTAGTTATAATTGGACCTCATACGTTTTATAAGTTACTAACGATAAGCGTACTGTAACAGAAATCGCAAACATTAAAGACAAAATAGGGGGGCAGACGGCTGAGTTTTCTATTTTATTCCTGTACGTGATTTTATTAGTAAAGTGAAAGATGAGGAGAGTGATGAAATGTTTTAAATATATTTGTCAATAACATTAAGTGAAGGAAAAGCTTTAATACAGCTACCAACAAGTACTTAGGTACATTGGTGATATATTCGTTATAGTAGGGATGTATCCAGTTAGTGCTTGTTGGCATTGGTACCTAAGTACCTAGGCAGCCCGGGATCTGTGTGGCCTTTAGAGTGGGTAGCGAGGAGCGAGGTGCGCGCGCAGTCAGATCGATCTCGCAACATCCCCCGCTGTTCACCCCCCCACCACCCCCAGCACCCCGCAGCCTTCGCACCCCGACAAGTGTAGGAAGATAGCTCATCACCCACGTCTGATTATGTTTTATAACTACGATATCAAAATCAACCCGCTCATTCCTCAACTCTATTTATAATAAAACAATTGAATACTCCATTTATGATCGGAGCTAAGTTATTAATAGAATGAATTCTGCTTGATATCATAAACGTGTAATTATCGAAGAAATGATTGCGGGCTTAATAACTCGCCGGTTGGTAACCAAAGTCTCAAGTGCGACCAGTTTTTATACTCCACCGATATTACATCAGATGTGCCTCGAGCAAGCGGCGCACGAGCAAACACCATGATCACTCTCTGTTACACCGCCAAAATTATAACATTATATAAAATATACAACTATTGTATTGTTCACTAAAATATACGAGTACAATTGAAATTGCAAATTATCCACGTAATTAATTAAAATTCCTCAAATATAACCTATCTATATTCAAATGTTTTGACATTCTTAATTGCAACACCACAACCACTATACCATTACAAAAACTAATTAATCACTTTGGGCAATTAATATCCAAATTAAAAATATTTTTCAAAAACTATAATCCGAATTATTTATTGTCTACTGCAATTGGTTTTACAGCGCTATCAATTATAGAATCGTGTGTTCCACCTATTACACTTCGCTTCTGAGTGTCATAAAAGGTAAATCAGACAACGGAAACAGCGCGTTACCATCACGTATATAGAAGCTGGCATAAGGATATCTTCGCATTATACAGTTGAAGACTGGAATCAGTACTTTGTATTCTGTAAGCTGGGCTCGGGCAGTGGCGATGACGGAAGGATGGTGGGAGAGGGGCGGTGCAGCTGCCGGTGCATCACCATCCCCCGTCGGCAGGCCCCCCGCATCCCGCGGCCCCCTCACCGCGCCGGCCCATTGCCAAGTTCAATGCCAAGGTCATGTGCGCGCGAGTGCGGCTGCGCGCCGCAATGCAGGAGCGGCCGGCGGCAGGCAGCCGGCGAGCCGTCAGTGCCTCACCGACGACCGCGCTACACACCGCATCGCCATTTTTACACTGACGCGTCCCAGCGGGTCACCTGACTAACAATTTACAGTTCCGTAAAAAATGTCACGTTGAGGCCTTCCGCGAGTCTTGCGCCGTACGAGCGTGGACGCAACAAACTACCACAGTTAGCTAATTGCCTGCCGGCAATTTCAGGTGATCCGTTGTGAAACCGAGTGCATATCAGCGGTAAGCAGATCGTATGGCGGTGTTACAGTTCCGCGACGTGACTGATTCCTGCCGTGAACATCTCATGTGCTATTCGACTGACAGCGATGTTGATGCCACTCCGTATACCATTAAGCAACATTTCTTCAAACAAAACCTACGTTCCAGTAAGTTTCTTGTTATAGCAGTTTTCTTAACTAACAATATTTTAATAGCTTGG
Organism: Cosmia pyralina; assembly: GCA_946251885.1. Taxonomy (NCBI): domain Eukaryota; kingdom Metazoa; phylum Arthropoda; class Insecta; order Lepidoptera; family Noctuidae; genus Cosmia; species Cosmia pyralina. The sequence goes on from OX276360.1 coordinate 13,396,037, forward strand.
CTTGGCTTGTTTAGAACCCTCAGCAAGTGCTGGAAGTATAAGGAAAATGTCATACGTATCTTCACTATCGTATCTTCCAGTTCGAAATAACTTTACGTTAGCATCTCTTTATTGTTATCATCGTCCCTGAAATTGTTTTAAAAACCATACATAGCTCCAGTTACGTTAGCCTTTTTATGTATAAATTAATTTTATCCGAACTCATCTGGAGCCTGCGCGTTCCGTAAACTAGCAGCCATATTTACTCTATATATTAGACAGTCAATATTACCTATACTACTAACTTGTGTGTCCTCTACATGACTCAATTTGAATTGCCTTATCACCGCGTCATGATTATGAAGTTATTATTTATTACTAGTATCTAATGAAAAAGCAATTTCCGCTAGCAAAGCGTCGCTTAAACATTTTTGACGTTACCGTCAAATCAATTGCAATTTTGTGTGACGTCATTTTCATCAGCTTTATTTTAGCATCTTGCAAAATGTGCAGGAAATTCGCACGGATTACCTAAGCGAAATTTGAAACTGCGGTAGTTATGTAAGTAACATCGCCTGACCAAAAAGGATAAAGAATTGTAAAAATCGACCCGCCCGAATTCCAGGCCATAAAACGGCCCCAAAAGATCTATAAGATTCATCAAGGGCATCAACTAAACCACTAAAGGGCCGAGCACAGCGGCGCGCTATGTATCCTGTTGTAGCGTTAGTTCGCAAAAAATGTCGAACATGAGTTCAAGGCGATCGGGTGATCCTAAGCCGACGCTGGTTTTGGTAAGCAGGCACATATAAAAACTTAAGTACATATAGCTTATAATTCATAATGGAACCTATGTTTACCTAAAAAAGTTTCGATCGTGGATGATCAGAAGCGTGAAAAGGCCAAAGTACCTAGTAGACTACTACAGTAAAGGTCGAGGGACCATTTTCTAGTTTGATTAAAAATATTATTGGCAACGCTACTATGATTTTTTCGCCACATCGGGATTTCTTGCGCCAACCAGACAGGGGAAAGGACAATCAAGATTTATTTGCTTTCTTCTATTATCTTTTTTTCGTCAAACTCGTTTAAATAATGGCAAGACGAATTTGCGTGGCTGAAATTAATAATTTGGATAAACTCTACCAACTTCTATAATATCCTGTTCTACGTTGAAATCATCTTCTACTTTATATTTGTCTTTTCTCGGTTATTTACAACATCCGCTTTACTAAGTATAACCACCTCTTCATTTTGTTTGATTTTGTAAGACTTCTTATTTAGGTATGAAATCCTATTTTGCAAAAAATAGCTGGTTAATAACAACAACAAATCAATAATATTCTACTCTTCACAAGTGATAGTCTGTTTACTTAGTAAATATTTACAGTATTAAAGCCAAATTGGTGTTTGAAGTAGTTAAGCAAAAAACTTGAAGACAATATTAGGAATAGTGCTATAAGCGGCGTTCATGATCAACTGTTTAAAATGAATGTCCAATTGTTTTAAGTTGTGGACAACGTTTTCCTCAATGAGTTCGTTCAGGTAAGCAGTATCATGTAGGTAGTAGGTACTGATGTGATCATGTGAGTATGGGTTGATTGGATAAGTAGAGTTAGAATTTAACAGAGCTTTCGGTTAATTAATTGTATTTTATTTATCTTGTTTTGTATTTTACTCCTCTATTGGAAGATCCATATAGTTTTACTTATATGTACTAATACTAATAGCTCAATGGTTATCATCACTAACGACTAGATTACGCTTCTTACTCCTTAATTAATATTAAATTAACAACTATATCAGAATTCGTTTTTCTTGGTATCTAAATAATTGCTGGGAATCCATTTATGGCCGCTGACGCATCAAAAAACATAAAAGTGAAGAGAACAGGAGCATATAAAAAGTTAATGACGTCATCGAACACTAACTTGAAGGTATCATTAACAATTTTGTTAGTAAAAAGTTTAGGGAATTCAAGTTACAGTTAATAAAAACGATATAACTACACATGTAGCCGTAACTATTCATGTAGGTAAATTAAACATGACACGTGCTAAGAAAGTACATAAAAAATGATTGTATGGAATTACAAATATTTACATTAAATATTATATATTTTCCAATATCGCAAGGACATTGAATTACCTACTTCAAACACTTGACGTTGTCCATAATAGAGTTGGATTTTTTTATTCCATGATTAAACTGATATAGGTAATACAATACTCAGGGGCCTCCCACGTGCTGATGGTGGCTTTACCTTGAACCCGCGCTCGCGAAGCCGGAATAACAATAATCTGCCGAATAATAATACCATGCCTGTCTCCTCCTTCGTCATTATCATTGAACAACTGATTCTAATTTACAGTCAAGGATTTTATAAAAGAAATTACAGTTGATTCAAAGATTCTGTAACAAAAGTAAGCAACACGAGGAATGACTAATCAGCACTCTTGGTATTATATTATTCAAGGAAACGTTCAGGTTGGCTGTGGAATTTGAATTCCAAAACAAACGTGCTATTCAATACAAATCCTATTTTATTGTTCAGTATTATGGATCTAAAACCGGATCGAGCTGCAGCTATCGATCATAATGCAAATCGAGTGAATGATGAAGTTTTTATATTGATTATGTACATCGAGCCCGTATTGTGTGCGCTTGCGTCTCGTTTTGCCTCCGGTTACTTCGCTGAGCAGCACTCGGTGCTCGTACATTTATTTGCATTAGCTAGAGTTTAGCGTCGAGAACCACGTATCGCTATCAGCTGACGAACGCGCGCGTCACATTGACGTCTCGTTGACAACATGGCGGCCAAGATGGCCGACCATTTGTTTATTTACCACAACATAGTAGTTAATAGGTAGGTAGTACCATACATTATGAGACAGGTATATTATACTGGCATACCTATTATAAATTCACGATATATTTAGATAACAGTAAACACGAGTTTATCATATTATCGATAACATTGTTGTATTCATACTACTTATCAGACTCGTTTTGTCTTCGATGCAAATTTTCGAAGTGCAATAAAAAATTTTTGGGTTCTTTACATTTAGAAAAAAAAAAAAAATTACTGGAAATCTATTGCTTCAATAGAACCCTGCTACTTGTGTGAAATGCCATGCCATAAACAGGGTTATTGGTAATTCAACGTACTCCTTGCAGGACGTCATAGTAGGGTTAAAATGCAAGAAATTAAGCCACCAAATGTTCTACCGAAATTCACTTGTTTATGAGTTAGTTACAGTTTTATTATTACTTTTCTTATGAAAAATCCCAGATTAAATCATTTGAAGCCAATTTAAAAATAATTTACGACGTGACTATACTGGAGTTTAAAAGGCTCCGGGGACATGTTCACACAAACGAAATACCAAAATAATTTGTAAATCAAACATATTCAAGGTAGAAGGTGGAAGGTAGTAAGGTGGTAGAAGGTCCCAAGAATATGTTTGATTTACAAATTATTTTGGTATTTAGTTTGCTCTAGCTAGTATGCTCCGGGGGCCTCTTAAGTTATTGTCATAGATGGGTTTTTGTTAATAATTAAAAGTCCAAAAATGCTTAAAACTTTGGCAAAAATCGCTAATTAAACATTTTATTTTTCGTAATTTTTCTCATTACTTCATTAAAAAAATTCTACTCTAACTTAAAAACTACAACTACTGAACTACGGTAGTACATGTGGCGCCTTAATGTGTTGCTTTTTAACCCTAATAAGACGTCCTGTAAGAATACGTCGAGATACCAGTAACGATTTCTATTTAAAAAAAAGTGTGCGGTGTGTGTCAGGAATGAAGTTTGTTACACTTTTTTTTTCGAAGAACTTCGTTCCAATAAGTCTATTCATAGAAAAAGAAGGGCAATACATAGATAAATCCATAAAAGTCGACACATTGTAAGACGTACTGAGACTGAGAGTCAGATAAGGTGCAGTACACGTGGGAGCGGTTTGTATCACACCGCACCGTCATCATCGATAAATAAACATTGAGGTTTGCCAAAGCGTACACGTATGGACGAGCGGACGACACGTGACCCCACGTGCCTATCTTACGAGATAATTTCAGTATGTGATATACCTTCTTTCATTAAAGACGATGCTAGACTACATAGAAACAGAGTCAAAACAGATTTTGCTGTTGTAGATGCAACAGTTTTGTCAGCCAAAGTCAAACGGATTTATCCTGAGGATGCACACATCGCCTATACTCCATTTACAATAACATTAGACATTTATACAAACTATTTTTACAGTCCATTCAATCGATTTTGACTTCTATTGCGTAGGTGTCATGAAACAAATTAAATGGCAGTTGCAGTAAACAGTTGGTATTGTAACCACTTTTTTGTCTTTAATACCATCCTTAAGCCTACGGAATAGAAGACAAAATCGGTTGAACGGACTGTAAAAAAGGTTTGTTTAAATCTCTAATCTTATTGTAAATGGAGTATAGATTGTTTCATAGAGCGATGATCTGTGTAAAGACAATTTTGACTTAGGTCTGCGCGCAGTCTTAGCTGTATGATCCTTACCTCGATTAAAAACGTTGCCGCTACCGATGTTCCTGGTTCGGCCGCTTAAATTATAGCGGATATGAGCATTGTAATAAATATAGGTAATCGATTTAATGGATTCTGACAGAATGTTCATATAGGTACGATTATATTTGAATAGAACAGGCAAGATTTACAATAAACATGTCAGGTAGTACAATTTTGCTACATATCCACCCACTGCTAATTATCAGCATGTGGCAGCAAACCTTTTCATCACAGATGCAATCAGTGTGCAGCAGTAGCAGTAGCAGTGTTAGAAAATACACCCGAGGCACAGATAGTTGCTGAATTAAAATTGATGTTAGCTTGGATAAATTGAAAAATAATTTTGGATCATTAAAAATTCGTGCCAAAGTCAAGTATAACAGTCATTATCATCGTAACGTGTACTCGTACGTACTCGTATAAAGTTTTTATATAAAAAACTAATTTCGTCACTTAATACGAGCAGTGGTCCATTCGATACGAATCATGCGATAATATTACCTCGTCATCGCTTCTTTACAATGCTGAAATATTTGGAACCAATATAACTTCCGGGCTTCCGTGGAAAAATTGAAAACTTTTAATACTACCGACTGTCGGAAATAAATTTGAATATTCGAAAGAATTTTGAATAAGTCAAAAATATAGCATGTAGTGATTTTTAACAGCAAAAAATCACTTGTCAAAAAAAAGGAAAATCGATATTCATGCATTATTGGAGTGAATGACTGAACGTAGTCCTTAAGACTGTTTGTTCTGAAATCTTTGAATTGGATATTCTTTTCTAAATCAATGTAGGTAGGTACTTATTGCAATTAGATTTACCTGTCGTGCCGTCCGGTGCCGTATCTTGTCAATTTATATTCATTACGAATTATCACATTATATGAACTTAGGAACAGCTTCAAAGAATCTCATCGCGTATGAATTGACGCAAACTTCAGAAATGATTTACCCAGTCGTCTTACATCATATCTAAAAAGTATTATTTCTATTTGCTCACTCGAAATCACAAAGAATTTTGGAATCTTGACCTAGAAATCTTTCGAGGAAGTATGCGGAACACGTTAAAAATCTGTTTGACGGAAGATACATTCCGAGGATGTCACGTAAGCAGGCAGTTTCCACATTTAGTTCAAATGGAGCGTACACTATGTACACAAACACATGGAAACCATATTGTATATGTGTGTTGTTTATAAAACTAAGAATATCCACCATCATTAATCAGACATCGTGTGTGTACGAGCACGCTCACTAACGCGAACCCTTTCTAAGCTTACACGTGCAGCATGTCGATACAGATTGTGTGTGTAGTGATGCTGCTTGTGTGTGCGGCGCTTGGCGTGTGTGCGGCTGGCGAATGCAGCTTGAGCGGTGCACATGCGCGGAGGGAAGGGCAGAGGGTATGAGGGGGGCATGGCCAGGGCCGCGCAGACCTTGAGCGCGCCTAGCAACAGCGCTGCCAGCGCAGACTTGCTTATTTATTTCTGTTTTACTCGTCTGCACGTTTGCTTGCAATTTAAAACAGAACGTTTTATGGAGTCATAATGGCAACCGACGGGAATGTGACCTTTCTGTGCATTTGTCAGATGTTCCCCTGGGCACTGTACCGAAGATGAGAATGCTAATTTGTTTTATCATTCCTGTTTATCTTTATGACTGAGATTTTTGCCTGTATATGGAATGTTCATTCTGGTTATTTTTGTTGGCACTGTCAGTCAGAGCCGCATACTGCTACTTGATGCTATATATGAAGATATAATTAAATATGAAAGGGAACATTAAAATTCATTGCATGGCACAGCATTCTGGGGAGCAGTTTCATCAGATTAAGAGGGATTGTAACACAATTAAGATTGATATCGGTTTCACGATCATGCCAGATCGACATGTGCACTTACGTGTTTGTTTATACCAAGGTGGAGATGTCGCTAATGGCAAACAAGTTTACACTTTACAAAACAAACCATTCTTAACAATTCCGAGTACATTTTGAATAGCTGAGGAGCGATAATGTATCTACTAGCTGTACTTTCTTGAAGCACGTAGCATTTGATAGATATAAATATCCGTGCACGCGATGATATTTATATTGGTCGAGTTATACACTAAATTGTTGATCAAAATAGAAAAATACCAGCTCTATTCCAGAATATTTATAAATTTAAGATAGCTACTAACTTAATATATGAATAAATACACGTTATGAACGCAGGTGATGCCGAAGATGAAAACGTCCTAAACCATAACAAGACCAATAAACTCGTTCGTTTGACCAATCCTTCTTTTGATCTTATTAAACACACAGCAGTCAGTCACAATGTGTTTGCCCTTCAATACGTTAAAAGGTCTCTGTGACTTTATTCAAACCTTGATGAGAATAATGACGTGCAGAGCCGAGCGACATTGTTGTAACTTGAGTAAAAAATCATTTTTGAGGTAGACATAATTTGTTTTTGGTGTACCACTTAAAATAGCCTCGAATTCGCAGCATTGTTTTCAAGTATTTCGTTACTTAGCTTACCTGTATGATTCCTTTGTTAATTTATTATAGGTAGGTACCTAATCTAAATTAAGATTTCATTGATGCCGATGCTGGGACTAATCGTTTCTGGAAAATCTCAAGCTGCTATCTGCATGTGGGTGCAGTTCTTAAAACTGTATCAAGGTCTTATAAAACTGCTGATATGGCAACAAGTGAGCATTAGATATCAGCCAATTTATTTATTTACCATTAAAAATCCAAAAGAAGTAGGTAATGTTCCCAAAATGTTCATGTTACCATAACGAAATATTTTGTGTAACTCGAATAGTTTTCGCCAATAACATACACCACAAATTTATAATTAGTACAAATACTTAAAGGGCTTATTAGAGAAGGTCTTGTTATTATATATGTAAAGTTTCAATATATAATATTCATAAATAGCAAAGTTATTAGCGTTTGTTTATATCCCAAAATGTCACTCAGTTTATGGAAATATTGTGCAGGCTACATAGTAGTATTAATTAATCATGGAAAAGCACTGCGCGTAGTATTTTCTAGTAGCAATTGTTATGAATGGTTGATTCAATAATGAATTTAACAAATATGACAAATTTTCGTGGACAATTTTGGGGTTTCATTTTTTTGACTTTTGACTACACAAATATGACGAGTAACGGGTACGGATAGAGCCCCATTTTTTTTGTACTAATTAAAAAATAGTAGTGTATAACCAATGACTATGAAGACAATATATATCTGGAAGTTCATTATCATCGTTAGGATTAAGACCGCAGCTCCTAAAGAGTATCGGATGTCCATTCAGGGTCGGTATGTGTCTCATATTATTAATTACCACAATTGACTCGTTCTTGTCAATTATACACGCTGACTCGCTTTTTTGTACTGAGTCTCATATTATCACGAGTACCTGGGCATCCGAGCTCTGCTCGGGGGAAAATAGAGAAAACGAATTTTCCCAGAAATGAGACCTAGCTAGATCGATTTTTGCCCCCATAAACCCTATTGCAACTTTCATCGACATCGTTAGAGCCGTTTTCGAGAACGTGATTACAAATATATACTTAAACAAATATTTCTCATTTAATAATAGTGTATGAGGTTAAACATAAACACTAACGAGAGTTGAAAAAATTACTGTTCATTGCTATTTTAAGTCTTTGTTGTTTTAAAGCATTTTTATGCGGTTTTATTTTATTCAAGTTTTTAATTCTTCGTTTTTGTCATTTAGTATAAAAATATTAATCGATTGGGTATCTTTATTATTCCAATTGATTGTATTGTGAAGATTTGAATGGTTAGACTGTATTTCGTAGCATCTGCGTTATGTTGGTCTACCGCTTCCTTTTGTTGTAAATGTTCTTGTATATCTCCTACAGATTACTGCCAGATTATTTCATTTACATGATCATACTCCAATTCATTTTTAGCTTCTTCAAGTTGCGTTTTAACGTCTACTTCTTTATGTATACGATTCTGTAATGGTATTTTCATACCTATTGTGTTAGACTTTCAAGAAATGATTTTATATTTCATTTATACACGGTTAGTGTGTGTATTCAGATTCTAGACTACACGCGTTTTGTTTGCATTACATATTATGCAAATATCTTCTTTTTCTGGCTACTATCCCAATATATTACATATCACAATACCCACGGATAAAAAATATCTGATTATTTTTTATCTGTGGGTATTGTGATATGCCACCATTCGTGTCGTGTGTTTAATTAATAAAGCCTGTGTGAAGCCCTAGGTATCCAGGATTCCCGGGGTGCCCTTTGACATTATTTAGTGTAGGCGCTGTTTCCGCGCATGCGCTCGTCCTTGTTAGAAACCAACCCCCCGGCCCCCTCCAACGCCGCCCGCCGCAAGCCTCCCCCGGCGTGGGCTGATGACGCAAAACCTAGAGCCCGTGCCGATCACGAGATCTATATTTAGCATGAGAATTTGCTTACAGTTGGAAATAATAAATGCCCTTTTGGTGCTTCTGGGCCCCGAGATCATCTCTTCTATGTAATTTTAATTATGTACACATTTGTGAACTTGCGAAATTCTAAATTAATACGAGCAAGGAGCCAGGAGGGCTATTATTTAGCCCTGGCTAAGTAATAACAGCCGCACAGATCGATCAATCAGGTTAAATTACGTTTGCCGGGGTTGGTCTGTGGATGGGTGACCATCTTTACATACTGAGACTCCTCCGTGCCACGGAAAGCTCTTTAAGCCGTGGGGCCTGGCTGTCATTCGTGGATCTTTGACAATCGTTACGGGTCGTCAGAAGCCCGAAAGTCTTGACAACCAGTCTTACCATAGGGTATCGTATTACCCAGAGGGTTGTGGAGGTCAGATAGGCAGTCGCTCTATGTAAAATATAGGTATTCAGCTGCATCCGATTAGACTGGAAGCCGACCCCAACATAGTTGGGAAAAGGCTAGGTAGATTGATTGAAACTCGAGTCCACGTGTAACCGAGATGAAAATCCTTTCAGAATAATAACTACTTCCTTTCAAATTGTGAACTCTAACATTTATTTCTAGCTTTAGCCCGCGGCTGCGCCCGCGTGGAGGTCGGAAATTACTCCACGGAAACGTAGGTACTACCATAACGCGCACGCCAGGAAAGCTCACAGTCTGCTTGATTTTTCCCGACATCTTCAACAATCATCGTCATATTTCAGCCAATTTCCACAAAACCCTTATGAATTATACTTAAACCTGCCTCATGAATCACTCCGTACATTGGTGAAAACCGTATAAAAATCCGATATATCATTTTTGAGTTTATCGCTCAGCTTTCGCGGTAGCAACATTTTTTTTTCAACGCTATTATTTATTAATGAAATATTTGGGAAACAAAACAACACCATCATCTTCATCAACAACAACTTTGCTAAACTTTGTTTTTGCTATAGCATGTGACCCTGATCAGTTCCTTCTCACATTCTTCGAAACTGTAGGTATTGTATCATCAAAATCTTTTTTGTTTGGCAAGGCAAAATAACAATTTGAATTAAATACTTGCTGAGTCACGACTCCTTATTGCTTTCACATTCAGTTATTACCCTAGCATCGATTAACCAGTTCAAGTTATTTCATGGAAAGTTAAATAACCAATTACTTAGAGAATACGATTTGCTTATCACAGCACCAATGCTGAACACGTGTATAAATCATAAAATAACATTATCTCCACGAGCGTCACCACACTATTTCGTGGGTAATAAATAAATGGTCATCGTGGTTGTCGACGTCACAGAATGAGTCAGCCCTTGTTTTCCATGCCACAGATCACCTCAAGGATTTCGAACATGTTGACTATACAACCATAGTCATTGTTCGTTTTAAACCAATACACAGTAGTTGTGTTACTATGCTCTGTTCCAAAAGAGTCTGATGAAAGTGTAAACGAACCCCGTACAGGCTTTAATATTACGCAATTACTCACTAAAAAGGAATCAGTAACACATTCATCTGTATTAATGACTAAATAGGTTTCAACATTATTTCGCCAATTATTCTAACAAATATTGTTACAATAACATTATTCAGTTGCAATTGAAAAATAAAATTAAGGTTATAGAACTAACCTCAACTGTCAAATTAAATCTTTAAGGTGATTAAAATCAGAATTTCGGGTTTAAGTATTCAAATAAGCAAATCAATCAATCTGTCTAGCCTTTTCCCAACTATGCTGCAGTCGGGTTCCAGTCTAACCGGATACAGCTGAATACCAGTATTTTATATGGAGCGACTGCCTATCTGACCTCCACAACCCAGTAAATAATAAGTAAGTGGCACTACAAATTAGCATCCACACGTACGTTTTTGGATTCATTTGTTTACATTTTCATCAGATACTTTTAGAACAGACTATATACTGTATTCATATTTATTATAAGGTAACGAAACATCTATGTTATTACACCTCATTAGCTAGTTTTATGTAAGTGGTCTACGGTCGAGTGTAATTGTACGCCAGTCTACATACTGACAGTTGTGAAGAAACAAACGCAGACTTCCTGCAAGGTGATTCGTGTTAGCAATGGTATAGTAATTTAAATTATTTTACTGTAAAACTGATCTTGAGTAATATTTTAGGCTTCGTTAAAAATGGGTGATGGATTTTTTTTTTTTTTTAGTAAAGGTCATTTTTATAAATGCCTATGGGGTTTGTGGCAACAGCCGCAAGGGTCAGATCGATCAGGTTAAGCTACGCTTGTCCGTGGTTGGGTGACCATCTTTACATACCAAGACCATTCGTGGATCTTTGACAGTCGTTACGGGTCGTCAGAAGCCCGAAAGTTTGACAGCCAGTCTTACCAAGGCGTAACGTATTGCCCAGTAACTGAGTTGTGGAGGTCAGATAAACCGTCACTCCTTGTTAAGTACTGGTATTAAGCTGCATCCGGTTAGACTGGAAGCCGACCCCAACATAGTTGGGAAAAGGCTAGGCAGATATACGAGTATTATAGCAGAGACTTAAATGACTGGCGAAATGTGGGTAATACGTACGTACGTACATGCGTACGTACTTGGTATGCCTCTGCCCAACCCTTTAGGGAATAGAGGCGTGATGTTGCTTTAAATGACACAGCGTACCTACTATTTGACCATCTATATATATATATAAAAAGAGAAGTCCTGACTGACTAACTCATCAACGGCCAGCCCAAACAAGCTAAAATGTTGCACAGAGATTCGCTTTATTGTAGACAAGGACTAAGGAAGGATTTCCCGGTAGCACGTTCCCGTGGGATATTTTCCGACATCCACGCGGGCGAAGCCGCGGGCAAAAGCTAGTATATTATAATTATCCCTAAGTCAAGTCGTCAATGTTTACCGCCTTACCGCTGGAAAAGGACGGGTTTCCCAATCAATTTGCCTAGCCTTTTCCCAACTATGTTGGTGTCGGCCAGTCTAACCGGATGCAGCTGAATACCAGTATTTCATATGGAAAAGTAGCCTATCTGACCTCCACAACCCAATTACTGGGTAATAATTATGATACCCCTTGGTAAGACTGGTTGTCAGACTTTCGGACTTCTGACGACCCGTAACGATTGCCAAAGATTCACGAATGACAGCCGGGACCAACGGCTTAACGTGCTTTCCAAGGCACGGAGGAGTCTCGGGATGTAAAGATGGTCACCCATCCACGGACCAACCCCGGCAAGCGTAGCTTAACCTGATGGATCGACCCGTACGGCTGTTATTGCTTAGCCACGAGCTCCTCTGGAAAAAAGGACGGGTTTCCCGATAGGCAACAAAAAACACTCCAATGGGAAATTGTGAGTTGTGACATTATCCTCACTCACCGCATTTGTGATTACATTTTGTTTTTATCTAATATTTAAACATATACCATCTTTCCTCTTCACCAGGACATAATTATCCTTCACTGTGTGATTTCCATTATTTCAACATTACATCTGCAAAATATGGTGACCGTACTTTAGGCACTACACTTTTCCTCTTGACTGTTCATTGTTGCGGTGGTTAGGGCCTTAGTACACCTCCGCCGCGCAACTGCATGCGATGTTTCGCTAATGTTCCGCTATTCAAGGAGCGAACTACTGCGGTTTTTCTGCTACATTGTTTCGCGGCGGAGGTGTGCTAGGGCCTAAGAAGTTTTTGAGCTGATATAAAGTGGGTGTGAGACAATAATTTACCTTACTTTATATTCATAATGTAGGCGCAATAAAAAACGCCACTTACACGATGCAAGTTGCACTGTGGCATACAATTCATAAAATTGAAGCAACAAGTGGCTTGCACCGTCTAAACGCTGTTTAGTCGGTCAAACTGCGTGACAGTTTGTCGGCAGGATTAGCTCTCGTCTTAAAACATTTGGTAAATAATCTAGGTAATACACAATTTAAATGGACGGTAAGAATATTATCATTATAGCATAATCTATATAAATAAAAATCAATTCCAGAATGTATGTACGCGCATCACTTCAGAACGGTTGCACCTATTTGGCTAATTATTTTTTTTGTTGTGTTTTTTAATTGTCAGGGCATGGTTTGTGGAAAGAAAATGTTTGAAAAATTGTACGAAAAAGTGAAAAAATTTGGTTAAAAAATCACCATAAAAAAAGTGAGTGAGGCGGACATGAGACCGAAGACAGTATCCAGATCTTCAAAACTTTTGACAGAATTGACAGATTGACGTTTAGATATTCAGTTTCTTACTTTGTTTTATCTGATAACAGATACACTGACTTTTTTCACAAAACAGCAATTTTTTTTTCGGATATAAATCCGAAAAAAAATTGCTGTTTTGTGAAAAAAGTAGTAGGAAATTCGGAAAAACTGAAAGTATATTTTCTATAGGAGTTTTGTATGAACTATTGAAATTTGGACAGGACAACGTCGCGTCTGTCGGGTCAGCTAGTTATGAATAAATAGTGCTATTCTGCTTTGAATCCCGTTTCAAGTGACAATTCAAAATTCGAAGAACTCACTTGTTTTTAAAATTGACATTTATTATATTAACCATCGGGAATTCTTTTTTTGAAATGATGTTTAGACAATAGCGCCTGCAGGAAACGGATGTCACATGCCTAGATATTATGTATAGAAACATCTATACCTATAAAAGGGCGTCGTTCCTAGAATAGCAGCCATGGTTGCACCTAAACAAATAAGTTTGTTGCAGTATAGTGCTAAGTAGTTCTCTTCTCCATATTTGATCGCATTGATACCTAGTAAAATAAGTCCCCTTTATCGTCATTGCACAAAAAACATGAACACTTTGCTTTTGTCCTATAAGGTTCAGTAGGTACCCGCCGGGCGTTTGATATGGCGCATAGTGTTTTGGAGACGGTCACAAAGATCATGTCCTAAAATAAAATATAATAAAATAAAGCCCATAATACACATGCCTGTAACTGGCACAAAAATGAGCAAGTAGCTTGCATGCATTGTGGCATTCACCAATCAAATCAATTCAATTTAAATATATTTTTCTTTTTTATAAAGAAGTTTGGCATGCAACCTACTTGCATACTTCTGTGCAAGTTACAGGCATATGTATTTGCGGCTTAAGGGCAGAAATACGCATGCTTGTAGTTGGTACAAAACTATGCTACCATCAATGATGTATTACGTCTTTGGCTGGCATGCCATTGTGACACTGACCAATGAGAAAATGTTATGGCACACGGCATGCCAGCTACTTGCATAGTTTTGTACCAGCTACAGGCATGTATATTTTCGCCCTAAGGGCGCTTTCAATTTAGACGTTTCGTGTCGGACCGATGCGGTGCCGAAGCGGTGCGTTTATTGTATTGCGCACGGACGGTCGTTTGTTTTCATATACGTAGAGTTTGCGACGTTGCCGTCCTGTTGTCGAGCGTTCGCGTCATCGACGCCGCACTGTTGCCGCACCTCGCGCTTTGTATGAAAACAAACGACCGTCCGTGCGCAATACGACAAACGCACCGCTTACGCACCGCTTCGGCACCGCAGCGGTCCGACACGAAACGTCTAAATTGAAAACGCCCTAAAGCTCGAAGTGCCCGTAAAATTTTGACGAATGTTCACATAGGTACGTAATTTTGTTAAGAGGCATATATCACAAAATTGCGTATTGACAGATTAGTTAGATGGAACCACGACGACGCATCGCATTTTGTAGTTGTTTTTACGTTTATTTGGGGTTTTATATATATTTTTTTTTTGTTTATAGTATGAAATTTTAATTTCTTATGAACTAACGTTTATTCTGATATTATTATTCTGGTTTATTATTATACTTACTGCTAATTCTGAGCGTTTTTTGTAGTATTATGGTTTTAAATGGGATTTTTTCCATACATATTTCTAAATTCTGAGGCCACTGTGGACTAAAACACTATCTAAGAGATATTAATATATATTTTTCATTTAATTTTCTTATATAAGTAGTTCAATCCACGAACTCAAAAAATCGCCGTCGCGCATTTTACGAAAAACTTGCTTCGGAATTTTGGCTTTAGATAAGACAAAATAGCGAGGACGCTTTGGACTGAGTATACTTAATAACTATTCTCCTCCACTCAATAAGTCAAAGTTGTCGAAGTCTTTCAGTTTCTCAGAATAAGAACGCCAAAGTTAAAATCACGGTCGAAGTGTAATAAGTAGCGCCCTCAATTAGAAAATTAATAAAGAAAATAATGATATTATTAATTGTGACTAAACTGTCCTTCAGTGTTAGTATAAAAACTGCAACGTACTATGACTTTTATAGACATAATATTATGGAATAATTATTAATGAGCCTTTATCATTTTAATTACATTATTGGAGCAATATCGGTTATCTGTAATCAATTTGACCTATCGCGCCACCGAGCGTCTAGTAAACGACATAGCCTTTTAATATAATTAATTAATTACACACTTTTTTAATCAGACGTAAGCATTGTATCACTTGGAAATGAACATGACCTGTATTAGGCAGAAAATTAAAAAACTTTTCTTTTATTTTCAGGTGATGCCAGACACCAGCGATCTACTGGCTGATTGAATCCACTGTTGAAAACTAGTGCGCCGAGGAAGTGCAGGTAAGATTAACTTACTTTATCCTTTTTATTTATTCCTGTTAAGATATGAATTAGCTCTACCGACATTTTATATAAAATGTACCTACGGTCCAGTTAAAGTAGGTAACACAATCATTCCTCTTATAATAAATCTTAAAAGATTTTATATTTATAAAAAAAATAATATGTGCATAAAATATTATTATATTATAATAGGTATATTATATAGTATTAAAACCTGTTGATTATATTAGGTTGGGGAAAAAGTCTTTTCGCATTATAGTATGTATGAACTTAAAATAAAATCTCTTTGGCTATACTATTTGTATCTAGCTGGTTTTGGTATCATTGAAAGTTTAAATTTTAAAGAACATAATTCCAAATTCAAATTAGGAAAATATGTGATTTTCATTTGTTTTTCGTACTGTCAAGATACTCTGAATCTAATGAAGAAATTCGATACATTTTAAAATTTTACTACAAAAAAGTTAAAAATGCAACGCAAGCCGCGAAAAAAATTTGCGATGTTTATGGACCCAGTGCAGTGTCTGTGAGAGTAGCACAAATTTGGTTGAAGCGTTTTCAATCCGGAAATTTTGATGTCAAAGATGCACGTCGCTCTGGTCGCCCTATTACGGATAAAATGGATGCCATTTTTGAAAAAGTGGAGCAAGATCGGCATATCAGTAATTACGACGTAGCTGAAGAACTAGAAATTAATCACAAAACAGTTTTGGCGCATTTGAAAGAACTGGATACACAAAAAAGCTCGATATTTGGGTACCTCACGAGCTCACTGAAAGAAACCTAATGAACCGTGTACTCATTTGTGATTCTTTATTACGACGTAATGAAACCGAACCATTTTTGAAGAAGCTGATAACTGGTGATGAAAAGTGGATCACGTACGACAAGAACGTGCTCAAAAGGTCGTGGTCAAAGGCCGGCCAGGCTTTACAGACTGTGGCGAAACCCGGGTTCACTCGCAACAAGGTGATGCAGTGTGTGTGGTGGGATTGGAAGGGCATTATTCATTATGAGCTGTTACCACCAGGCAGGACCATCGATTCTGAACTCTGCTGTGAACAACTGATAAGATTAAAGCAAGAAGTTGAGTTAAAGCGGCCGGAATTAATCAACAGAAGGGGTGTGCTTTTTCATCATTATATCGCTAGACCTCACACATCTTTAGCCACTCAGCAAAAATTAAGAGAGTTTGGCTGGGAAGTGTTAATGCATCGGCCGTATAGTCCTGACCTTGCACCTTCAGATTTCAACCTGTTTCGGTCTCTTCAGAATTCTTTAGGCAGTGTCAGGTTAACATCACGAGAGGACTGCCAAAACCACTTGTCACGGTATTTTGATCAGAAGTCCCAAAATTTCTATAGCAATGGGATCATGTCCCTACCTACAAGATGGTAAAAAGTTATCAAACAAAATGGTACCTACATACTTTAAATAAATGTAAATAATGTATATTAAAAAATGTTTTGAATTTTCTTAAAAAATGCGAAGAAACTTTTTCCCCAACCTATTACAACACCTAGATTAGATGTGATGTGAAACAATGAGTCATTGTAACCCGCGATATCACAAGTATCTACGATATATAAACCTATATGTATAATAATGTATATTAACTAGGTATCAAAGGGGATATTATTTACATATATAAAGAGTACTTTATAGACAGCAACTAGCCATAATGTGAGTAAGAATCGGTTATTGTGGCGCAACTAGGATGAGTGTTGCGGTTTAAGGCCGTTTAGGAGGTAGTGGTATATTTAACCTAGTTTAGAACATACCAAGCCATTAGCAATTGGCATTAGGTAAATAATAAATAATAATTTGTACCTAACATTAATTATTTTTATAAACATTGATAAGAACGACATAATTATAGCCATGGCTATTTGGCCATGGGCATTTCCAGATATGCCCGTGTGCCTACTGCACGTATATTTTCCCTAGTAAACGTCACTATCATAAACTTTGGGTTACTGTCAGGAATTAAGTGCAAAATAATTTAATTAATAAAATACATAGAGATGTAAACAAAAATTAACACAATGTAGGTTCCTATGTTTTTATTTGCTCTACGTATTTTGTCATATCTTTTTTGTGCATTCATGATAACCTGTATTTCACCTGTCAGATTAAGAGTCACAGGTGATATTGTAAAATGTACCTCTAGTAAGTAAGTAGGTATAGGAACCCACATAATGTACCTATAGGTATCGATAAATCTCACGATCATGTCAATATCATAAGGTTAACGTAAATATTATGATAATTAAATATGGTTTCGAAAAACTGTAGGTAAGATTTTTTATAAAATATTTAGATATTACCTATCTCAAAAAAACGCGTTGATATCGATCCATCAGTGAACACTGACAAAGGTTTCGAATTCATAACCCCTTCACTTAATTAGTCGGGGACCAGGGGGTAGAAATACCACCCTTTCCAATTAGATTCGTTTAGGATATCCCTATAATTAATACACCCTTTGTCTACCCTTTGTCTTTGTCTCTTTATTATAAAGTTGTATGTTTGAATGTAGGAGGTAATCTCTGGAAGTATTGATCCGATTTTGAAAATTATACACTATTGCCGCGTGCCATAGGGTTTGTTTTATAGTACAGTTGACTACCACGTGCGTAGTCGCGGGCAGAATGAATTAATGAATGATATTTATTTGCAAGAATATAGGTACAGTCAACAAATGACATATCTAGGCAGGGTAGAGTAACATATTTGTATGTGAATTGCTTCATGTTCAATTTTTGATGCCCTATGATTATTTCCCCTCCTTTTTTATATACTTGTACATATTTTTTGTTTTTATGATTGTTAGATTTTAAATTATGTAAATATTCATGGATAATAAAACATTGCATTTCAATTTGGATTTTGAACATACAAAAATATCAATATTAACAAAATTACAATTATAAGATTCAACAAATATATAAATAATAAACCTGTTCAATTTTATATATATTAGTTTGTTTTTGCAATACTCCTACATTGTAACACACCAACACAAAATTGTAATTATTGTCACGAAATTGAACATGAAGCAATTCACATACAAATATGTTAGTATACCTTGCCTAGATATCTCTTTTGTTGACTGTACATAAGTTCTTATTATCTCATGGGTTTCACTATACTCAAAGAAGCTAGTTAATAAAATTAAAAGTGCTGTTTTTCTTCTTAAAATTATCCAATACAAAGTCTTGTACCTACTTGCACTGTTTATAAACAAGAAATAACCCATAACTTCATACACAAGCTATGTAAGAAATTAATGATGCAGTTTTAAAGAGCATTATATTATTATGTACGATACATTCAAGGGTTAAAGCGTCGCCTTATCGTGTTGTGATAATGATAATATTTACATCCACACGTGTAGATAATAGATAGAACAATGTATAGTATAATAATTTATGCAAAATTACAAGGTGATAATGATAATATAGACGGCGCATGCGCGAAATATATCGTCGGGGATGTGCCACCACGTAGAATGTGAACTTCAGGAGTATGCCAACATTTGAATCCCTTTTATTCTTTTGCACTAAAGGATCGAAAAATATAATTGAGTTCTGTTTCATTTGTTTATATAATTATAATTAAATTATGATGAGTCATGTCCTTTTTTATATACCATACAAAAACCTATGTTTGAACAAAAAATACAGTATAGGTAATTATAATATAATCAATTAAATTATCATTATTAATGTCAACTTCCTTTGGATAACGACTAAATTCACATTAATTTATTATCTGTAAAAAAATAAACTAAACAACTTTACGGTTAACCTAATTATTAGTGGCCAGGTGAGACACGTTTTAAGGTTGTATTCATTAAAGTTTAGTTACTTGTATGAATCACAGCCAGTTTGGCGGAATACCTAAACAAATACATACATTCGTGTATACCGTCCAAACCGGATGACAAACTTGATATGATCACAAAAAAAAACAATCGAACGCAAAAAATATACCTAAGTGTTCTCATTGCCATAATAAGTACCTACCTACCATAGTTATGTGGATTTTAAATCATACTGTGGCTTTAAAATTTAAAATATTTTTACACAAATCAGGAACGTCTTCCTAAACCTAACGACATTAATAGATTACTTGCCTATGACTGTCAAATGATTCTAATTCTAAGTTGATGAAGAGTCTTTACACAGTCTACTACAAAAACAAAAGGAATCTATGTTTTAAAAATCATTTCGTTAGGTTTAATTAAGCCACTGACCCCGTATTGCAAACAAAAAGAATTTTCACGACGGACGTGCTGAAAAGCTAGCATCCGAAAATGGAACATAGGAATATCGTTATATTATAGGTAGATGATAGATAGATAGATAAAACATTTAGGTAAATAGAACACATATATTATTCCACAAAAGAGACATACATTTTAACTTAGAACCTTTTTTTTTTAATTTACATTATCACTTTTATCTACGAGTACAATCAACGCTACGAATTTTCCAAGTCAACAATTTTTCGATTTTTCGATTGTTCGAAGTGAACGATTTTTCAATTTTTTGACTCGAAAAATTTATTCAAGTTCAAAGTTTTCGAAGGGGATGCGTCCAAACATGAATCTACTCACAAAAGTGAGTGTGTGCATCAAGTGCAGTTCTGTATTGTATGTGTGCGTTTCAAGGTCAAGGTCGGCACGAGAGGAGGCGAGGGTCGGAGGGACCCCTCTGAGGCGACGATGCCGACTTCCCCAGCAAATTATTAGTCATACTCTCCTACCCTTCTAGAGCTCGATGTAATATTCTGTGGGTGAGAATAATTTTGAAGGTTTAAAATTATTTTCAAGGTCTAGACCTTGAAAATCAAGGGAGGGAGGGGGGAGGAGGGGGAGGGGGGGTCCTTAGTCAAGGAATCGTGTGTGTTATGATGAACATGTCTACGTCGTTAGCCGAACTTTTAGTATAGTCTGTTTTAAATAAATAAACAAAACTTAAAAACTTACTTTTATTTGTTTGATGAAAAATTAACACTTTACATGGATAACTTTTAATTCAGTACATAATACGTCACGCTTTTTTAATATATTTATTATTAGGTATGCATAATAAGTATACCTATACTTAAGAGATTAAATTCTTAAAATTTATTAGTTGTTGCAAAGTTAATTTGACGTCCTAATTAACAGTTGCGTGCTTAAAAACGTTAATAAGTCAACAAAGGTTGTTTATCTAGTTTTACTAATTACCCTTCGACATACATACAAAAACAAATGTATACATTTCAACCTAAATGATAGCTATGGTTAGGGAGTTTTTCGTTCTTATATAATAATTCTCTGGGCAGCATCATTTTAAAAATACACTAGCAATATCTCTCATCACACAAGTTCTAGAACTTGCAATTTTACTGAAAATACCAATAAAATAATTAATTTCATTTTTTTTTTTTCATTGTAATTACCTCTAGAGAAAAAGGAAAATCTCGTACATTTTTAGGAAAAATTGCCTAATACAACTCCATCTATAAACTGTCCTCGGAACTAATTACGTTTCACGCACTTAAACACTGCTATTACTAAGTCATATAATTTAAAAGGATTTCATATTCATCCTTGAATGCTTCGATCATTAAAATAATAATTATTAAAATGATAAAAAAAAAATATGAGCAACCATGACAATACATACTAAAAACATTATAGAAAAATACTGTAAAATTATATACACTTATCTTATTTTTCCTGAAATATTTCTTCAGTAGGTACTAAGGTTTAAGACCCAAGTTTGTTTATTTTTATCTCAACTGAATGTAAACAGTATCAGTGCCATCTATGTTCATCGCGCGGAACAAGCGCAAGTTCAGTCTTTTATGACTGGTGCACACCGACGAAACGGTTGACTTATTTGACGCAGCTTTGTTTCTTGCGTTCCAACACAGATGGCGCTGATCACGTTTCAATGAAATTAAATTAGGGTCGCCATGAAATGTTCAATGAAGTTATCAATGAAGAAAAGATTATTGAAAAAGTGAAGAATTTATGAAATAAAATTGAAGAAAATTATAGAAAATTATAGAGCAACGGGCTATCGAACGACCGGGTGCCACGCTGTGCTCTCTCGGGAATTAGTGCGGAGTGAACACAGCTGGTGGTATCTCAGTTGTTCCCTAGTTCTCCCACTCTTCGATCGGCGGCCGAAGATGGAGAAGAAGAGGAAGCTTGACGAATCAGAGGAATTCTGACTGTGAAGAATGTTTGGAAGAAGGCATGAAGATTTCAAGGATGAACATTTTATTTTTTGTACTTATTTATTTTACATCACATACTACTTTCTCTTTTTTTTTCTAAATGGATCACAATATTCGCAATACTTATCAGATCCTTTTTAGATAAAAGGCGTCGTCGGCGTAGTCATAAAACTAAAACATAATATTGAAAAGTGAAACCTAGAATAAACCAGTAGTTAGTGAACACATCTAATATCGAATCAACACAAATACCGTACCTAACGCCTATGCGCTTGTTAAACTGTCATTAATATCTATTTTAGTAAGAAGTATTCCAGCTATAGGTACCTATATGACAAATCATACCCACGGCGGATAGAGCGTAACCTAAATATTCGTCTGCTTATTTTTAAACTGTCAAAAATGAGCACACGTGGTGTAAATACCTTGCGGTCACATGCGATCACATATATTGTAGATTTATAGTTGAATCACTCGATTGGCATGTATTTAACCACGATTAGCGGGCATGTTGATGATGTTAAGCAGATGTGCGTACGCGCAGGTCGACGGTGTGACGCGTGACGTCACGTTGCGTGTCGCTCTTATAGCGTGAGGGAAAGTTGTGTGATCAAATGTTTGTCGATTCCGACATCGAAATGTTTTTCTACAACTTATACTGTTCGGTAGGTATTAATTGTTGTTGTTTTAGTGCTTCATTATTGAGGTACTTAGTTATTATTAATTGTTTTAATTGTATAATTACTTTTACATAGGTTTACATTTTACTTTACCATTTGTAATGACAAAAATTGACAAAGTTGCTGATTGTGTTTCAATGTGTTTTGTAGATAGACAGTCTTTAATTTTTTATGTTTTTCACAACTATGTATGAATGACTCACCTACACTCTACTTTCTTAAAGATCTGAAAATGATAAAGTCAGCAATGTCTTACAGTGAAGTAGGTTCGTAAAAGATCATTTATTTTCACGTCATCTACATGGCAATTCATGTTCCTTTCTCGTTACATAAACAAGTTTATATATCGACTCACGCGCAGGTCACTGGCTTTTTACGAAAACGACGACTTTTATTAATGACTTCACTTGACGTGAAACTTCTCGGTGTGTACCTGTTTCATTTTTTTGAGGTTGTACAGTAGGCTGCACATCAGTGGTAACAAAACCAATAAAAGCTAGCCTCTTATTTTATTGAAAGTCCATAATATACTTGAACTTTTAATCGCATTCAATAAGTAAGAATTATTTTTATTTTATTTTATTAGGTTCTCCAACAAAGAATACACCTTACATGCTATGTTATAAAGGACAAGAACAGAAATCTATGTGCTCCCTCAATTATAGGAGAACACATCATGCAAAAGAAACAAACAAACAAAAAAAAAAATATACACTCAAATACTTGTACAAATTGCCTATTGATACTTAACACCTTAAATTGTAACTCGACACCACTTTCATCGTATTATAACCGAGAATCGTTTGTTTTTATTCCCGTGCCTTGTTCTACTTTTAACAAAAGTCATCAATGGGTTGCCACAACTAAAAAGGATAAAACATTTAAAAATAAAATTTATGCTAACAAGTATAGGTACTTCACAGCTGGAAGCAAAATAATTTTCATTTTTAAATTACATATCGTTTACTATGGTATAAACGAATAGGAAAACGTGTTTCAATTAAAACGATAAACACATCTTTTTTTCACCTCATTTCTTTTTTATTGTCAAGAACTTATCCCATCAACTGTCAAGTTACTGTATACAATTAAAAGTCCAAGTACACGCTAGGCCAGCTCAAGGGCAAAGTGTTAACACCGACATGCAGCCTATTGTACAGACTAGCACATCAAGCTACTACAATCTGTCAAATTTCTTTAACAGATTTTCTTCTCTAACCCTAAACGCATTAAGTTCAAGGTTGATTGGGAAAATTTGTCAGTTTCTGGTGGCTTGATGTGCTGGCGTCTGTACCTACGTTTATTTACTGTCCGGCCGTTGAGAGAATGCGATCTTCACACGTGTTAGTTTCATACCAACGAATATGTATTTTACGAATTTGATCCTTACTACTACTAGACATTGTTCAACTGACAGGTATTAGGAACGCATTCACTCGATGGCTGCACTGTAAGTATTTATGTATATGTTTACGAATATTACAAACTGTTTATTTTCATAGCTAACTTCAATGAATTTTCATCGTGAAAAGCTACTTTTTTCAGCGATCTTTGTGTCATTGTGAAAATCATAAATGTGTCTTCATTGTGGATTGTCCTTATGTATATTTAATTCATTATTGTGTTTGTATTGTACACACAGCAGCAGATCAAGTTACCACAAACTGTCGAATATTCTCATTCGATTTTGAACTTTAAAATTTTAATGTTTAAAATCATTTGGAGAAATTTGACTGTTTGGTATAACTTGATTGTCTATACCTATATTCTTTTTAATTAAAAAATATTTAGATTCCATCATCAATTGCATTTTTTCTAATTCTCAACTTCATTAATTCACATAGTGAAATTAAAATAAGCATTTAATTAACTTTAAGTTCATAAAATAATTAACAGATTGCTATTTCTAAGAGTAGATAATATTCATTCAAATAAGGTACCAAAAATAGTCACAGTTACCGGAAAGTGTCAATAAACATTTTCAAACATTTCCGTCAATTTACTCAATAAAATAATTCTATCTCTGTACGTAAATTACGTTTTGAAAGTAAAATGTAATTAACTCATTGTCAATGTGTTCACTGAACGATATTTCATTGTTTTTGCTGCAAAAACTAACGTAAACTATATTTTTCACGCCGATATGTGGGTATTGCCAGCCATAAAAATAATGAATAGCTCAGGATACATTTTACGGTAGGTCATCACTCGCGTTACTATAACAAATAGAGGAAAAAAAATCGCCGCGATATTTTTAAGTCCGTGCGAACGTCGGCATAGTGTCGGAAACAAAGTTAATGGACAAAGTAAACTGAATTAACTTCCTTAATCTCAGTGGGCCTAACACGAATACGCGGCGTAAACGTAACATAAATTTGATCGATTTTAAAATTAAAAATACTCGTTTAACTCATTCACATTATTTATTTAATTTTAAGATTTTAGTTTGTTAGGAATGTTGTTGTGAATATTGAGCGTTCCTCGGAAAGCACGTTAAGCCGTTGGTCCCGGCTGTCATTCGTAGATCTTTGACAGTCGTTAGTTAGAAGCCCAAAAGTCTGACAACCAGTCTTACCAAAGGATATCATGTCATCCAGTAACATGTGTTGTAGAGGTCAGATAGGCAGTTGCTTCATGTAAAATACTCGTATGGCAGCTGCATCCGACATGCATTAGACTGTAAGCCGACCCCAACAAGAAAAATGTTAGGAAAGGCTAGACAGATTGTTTTTTCTAGTTTTAATGTTTTTGCGTGAAACCCTAATTCTTTTTCTAAGCTAAAAGTAGCCTAAATTTTTCCTTATAACATCAGTCGAGCCAAAATTCAAGTCAAAATTAGTCGAGCCGTTTCGGAGATTAGCCGAAACAAACAGACAACCAATTTTTTTTTTTTTTTTATAACTTTCAAATGCATTTAGTAAAAACTATTTTGTCATTACAAACAAAAACCTTAATTTAATATATTTCTATAGATAAAAATGTAATGCTGTTTTTTGGTAAACGCGTGTGAGAACTGCAGGACCGATTTGGCTATTATTTATCTGACTACGGCAAAGCCAAAGGACGGTTAGATTTTAACAGGCTAAGCATGAGCTTCATTCGCTAGTTCGCTCATAAGAGCTAACAGATGACCATAAGAGCTAACATGAACCTACACGTATATTTACGAGTATCTGTTCGCTCGTAACTCTTAAACTACTCTACGGTATTTTGACAAACGAGCTGTCATTGAAAGCTCTATAATGTTCCGCAGGCTTTATGACGTCACGTCACATAAAATCCAACATGGTGGCATATAGCGGATTAGAGTTACGAATTAGGCCTACCTACCCAAATGTCTTTTCTTTGATATTGTTGATCGAGTCATTGAGCTCTTTAGGTCCTAAGTTGAGCTATACGATTACTGAGTCTGACAAATGCTTGCACTGACTGAACAGGTCCACTCAAATCTATGTGATTCTTTTCTCAAAAGACCATTTCAGACGCTAATCTACACGGGCCGCACATAATCTGACCAAGATTATGTCTGGACTTTGAAAATAAACTTTGACTCCTGATTTTGTTTCGCAATTTCTTCTCAGAGGTAGTCAGATAGGAATTATGTCGACTCCATCTAGCTTATTTTTTTTTTCTTAATATTATGACGTTCAAAAGTGTTTCCGATATCCTGTTTACAGAATAAACTTAATTATATAAATCCATACTAATATTTTAAATTCGAAAGTAACTCTGACGGTCTGTATGTTTTCTTAATAATCTTTTTTTGTTTTACAATGTTTGTAATACTTAGCCCGAATTAGGTTTTTAAAAAAGGAAAATTTTGAAAAGTTTCCCGTAAAATGTTCAAATTCGGGAAAATCTTAACGGCCCATTTTCTATGGGATTTTTATAGGAATTATTAAAAATTGGACAGGATAACGTCTCGGAGGAGCTCGTGGCTAAGTAATAACAGCCGCACGGGTCGATCCATCAGGTTAAGCTACGCTTGCCGGGGTTGGTCAGTGGATGGGTGACCATTCTTTACATACCGAGACTCCTCCGTGCCTCGGAAAGCACGTTAAGCCGTTGATCCCGGCTGTCATTCGTGGATCTTTGACAGTCGTTACGGGTCGTCAGAAGCCCGAAAGTCTGACAACCAGTCTTGCCAAGGGGTATCGTATTACCCAGTTACTGGGTTGTGGAGGTCAGATAGGCAGTCGCTCCATGTAAAATACTGGTATTCAGCTGCATCCGGTTAGACTGGAAGCCGACCCCAACATAGTTGGGAAAAGGCTAGGCAGATTGATTGGACAGGATAACGTCTGTCGGGTCAGCTAATCCTAACTAACGTTATAAATGCGAAAGTGAGTTTGTTTGTGTGTAACGCACAACTTAAAATTTGGTACACCATGACCTGGAAAAGAACATAGGCTACTTTTTATCGATATATCACGCGGGTGATGCCGGGTGCGGGTGGAAGCTAGTCACACTAATATTATAAAGACGAAAGTTTGTGAGTGTGTATATTTGTTACTTCTTTACGCTCAAACGGCTAGACCGATTTGGATGAAATTTGGTATGTAGATAGCTTATGGATTAACACATAGGCTACTTTTTATCCCGGTCTACGCGGGTGAAACCGTGGGGCGCAGCTAGTATACTATAAAAATTAAAATTAATATACCAAGTCCATCTAGAAAGTACTTATTCACTTAGAATCTTCCTTAGAAAGCTCACTAAAGCACAAAAGCACTATTTTTAAGCACTTAAAAATCTGTCTTTGGCCACCTGAAAAAAATTTGTAAAACTATATTACATTGTCTTAATTCGAAACCAACTGGATTATTCTATTGAACTGATGAAGACGATTATCTCTCCGGTGTTGAGCTAATAACAGCGAGGTCCTAGTGTCCTGATTCCACCTGCCACGACCTGGCCTCACTGCGGCATAGATTCCTGGAACAACCTGATTTGACCTGATTTACATTACATGATTGGCAGATGGAAATCTGCTTATTATTATTTACATAGGTCAGGTCAGCTCTCTTGTAGGTCACGTACGCATTACTTACCTGTAAGTGAAGGGTCGCCTAGATTTAGTTCCTTAGCTTTTTGTTGCTCTAGGTAAGTACTATGCATAAGGGCTCCTTACCTATCGGAGTTATAAATAAAATATACTTTCTTAAGCATTTAGTAAAATGCTGTTATTTTTACACTTCAGTCAAAATAACAGCATTTTATTAATAATCTTATTACAAAAATATTTTTTTTTTAATTTTTGTTTGTCTGTTTGTTCCGGCTAATCTTCGAAACGGCTGGACCGATTTTGACGGTACTTTCTTTGGCAGATTTTATTAGTAACTTAGGCTCCTTTTATTTTACAAAAATAATTAGAGTTCCGCGCAAAAAAATTAAAACCCATGAAATTGTGAACAAAATTTGATTCAAATAGGCAACAGCTAGTTTTATAATAAAACTAGCTTTTGCCGGCGGATTCGCCCGCGTGTATGTCGGAAAATATCCCACGGGGACGTACTACCGGGAAATTCTTCCTTATTCCTTGTCTAAATTATAAAGGGAACCTCTGTTCAAAATTTTTAGCTTTCTAGGTTCAAGGGTTTGGGCTGGGCGTTGATGAGTCAGTCAGTCAGGACTTCTCTTTTTATTTAAATAGACAACTCTTACGTATTCCTAGAGTTGGATTAAAGGTCTTGAAATATTGAATAAGTACCTTAACAACTAAAACCTGTTTCTCATAGAACTGTGTGAATAGCCTCGTCAACCAACGCTTTTGATTATGTCAAATGTCAAAGTGATTTTGTCACCCTTACTTAAACTTGGACAATATTAAAGTACTATATCTTGTCCGTACCTAGGTAGTGCTATGCTCGGACTTTTAATTAGCTGTAGTAAAATGATACTTCTACTATCATTTCGCTATCAAATGGGTACATTTTTTAACGAAATGACAGTTTAACTGCAGCTAATTAAAAGTCTCAGCATAGTGTTTGAAACAAACCGGTTTTTGCTAACCAGAAATAATGATTGTCTGTGCAGGTACATTATTCATAAATTATCTGTATTGTTACAAAAGAAATACATAAAAAAATTACTTACATGCAAGAAACATAAATCAGAAATAAGCAACATATAAAACAAATAGAAAATAAACACGGTGGTGACGGAAGTACCACAGGAATCCTCCAAACCCTAGTTTAAGCCCAGTTGCACAAGTTTTGTACAATTTGGCAAAATAAAAATGTAATAGGTTTAAGTCTTGAAATATTAGGTATATATTAGGGGTTAAAATATGAAATTGCCGATTTGTACTGAAAAATTGAAATTCGTTTTTTTTTTTTTAATTTAACATATTTATTTAATTAAAATAATTACCATTATTATCTACACATTGCTGCCATCTAATAGGAAGGTCATATAAGCCTTTGCGATAGAACTCTCGTGATCTAGATTCGACAAACTGTGTGAAAGCATTTTGTACCGCCTCCTGAGAAGAAAACTTTTCATCACGTAGAAAATTGTCCAAATTACGAAAAAAATGGTAGTCCGTTAGAGCAAGGTCTGGCGAATACGGAGGGTGACGAATGGTTTCTAATTGCAGTTCCTGTAGAGTTAAAACGGTTTCTCGTGCTGTATGAGGTCTCGCGTTATCATGGAGCAATAATGGTGAAGATCGATTCATGAGTCGGGGCTGTTTCACTGCTAGTTTTGCTATCATTGTTCGGAGTTCGGCACAGTATACATCTGTCGTTATTGCTTGACCAGATCGGAGAAAGCTATAGTGAATAACACCATGCTGAGACCACCAAACAGTTACCATTACCTTTTTATTGGTAAGCTTTGCTTTAGGACACTGTTGCGGCGTTTGACCTGGGGTCAGCCATTGCATTTTTCGCTTACGTTTATCGTAAAGAATCCACTTTTCATCACATGTCACAATTCGATCCAATATTCTTTCATTTCTGTATCGATTCAACAAGGCAACACAAGTTTCAACACGCGTTTCTTTCTGCAGATCAGTCAAATCATGAGGCACCCATTTCTCATATTTATTTATTTTATTGATTTGATGCAAATGAGTCAATATTGTTGGTAAGGTAACGTTATACCATGCCGCTAATTCCTGGGTAGTTTGGCTGGGATCGGTTTCCACCATCTCTTTCAATTCATTGTTATTCACCTGTGTGGGCGGTCTTCCACGTGGTTCGTTCTTCAAATCAAAATTTCCATCACGAAAGCGTTTAAACCAAAATCGCACGGTGCGTCAAACGCAACATTGATATTGCGAGCTGTTTCTGCCGCGTTAGTTCCGCGTCGGAACTCGTATTCAAAACTATGAGGGTCTCAAATATATTTTTTTTATAATTTTAAAATAAATTGTTTTAAAGTTATTTAAGAAAATAGACAAAAATTGACCATCCCCCCCCCCCTTATCTCCGAAACTACTGAGCCTAAAACTTTGAAAAAAATACAGAAAATAGATCTTTATCTATAGATTACAGGAAAATCTATAAGAAGTCTGTGGTCTTAAAATAACATGGTAAATCTCTCAATATTGTGAGTACAAACTTGCATTTACAGTTGGAATGTACGGAATAACATGTTTTTCAACTACAATGTTAAGTTTGTTATTGGAATAATTCATCCCAACTACGGAACCCTTCATTGTACGTGGTCCGACACGCACTTGGCCGGTTTTTTCGAAAATAAACGATGGATCTTTTGAACGTTGTAGTACAGTCTTGATTTGTACTCCAAGTTAAGAAAATAGTCATCTTTTAGAACACGTAGGAAGAAAAAACATCAAGTAAGGAGAAACAATTTCAATTTCCTCAATAAATAAGCACAGCGCTGAACAAAGAAAACCTAAACTTTACGCTTAACATACATATTTATAGAGAGCTATAAATTAATGTTAAATTTAAAGTTACATATAATACAGGTAACTATAATAAATACAACTACTTAATCATTTAAAAGTAAAACAGATAAAATATTATATATGAACGTAAAAGAAGCAAAAACGTATGTAAGTACTTATCGTAGCAGATGGCGTTTTGTAGTTTCTGCCTACCCACAAGGGAAGAAGGCGTGAGTTTATTTAAATGATTAAATTAAAAAACAAATCTAATAAATGCCTAGGTACCGTTGCATAAAATACAATGTCGCGTTATATTTCCCGAGCCTAACAGCAAAACAGATCGATACAGGCATACGAGATGAGCCCAGATTTTCTAGGAAATGTCGGTGCTGGTTCGTTTGAAGGACGCAGCCTGGGGTGGCAAGGGGTGTTGCACTTAATACATCACCCCTGGCAACGCCCGGCAGCCTCGCCCTTTGCGAATGTTGGGTCCAGGAAACTGGGGTAGTGCACCCATTGCATCTCCCCTGAACACCGCCCGTCGGACAAGGCCTCGCCCGGGCTGCTTTCCGCGAATTTTGGGATTGAATTTCTCTGACAGATGCTGTATAGTGCTCTCACATAATTGACATTATTTTAAGTTCAAAATTCAATTTGCTCGCTTCATTAGGATAATTGAAAAAACAAAGATACGAGGTCTCAAATTACGTGATTTCTTTCAAACTTATTGTGACGCATGTTGTAAATGCTGAATTTTTATTGTAATCAAGTCATAGCAGTCAAACATGAATAAAAATTACACAAAGATTTTGGTCGTTTGTTTTCGTTTTAATTTTGTTTGATAAAAGGTAAAGGAAATTAAAAGCTATCTTAGCAAATAAATTCAAACGTAGAATTCTGCCTCGAGTTACTATTGTCCGGTCTCTGAAGAATTCTTAAACGGAGTTTAAACTCTCAATAGCTATTGAGTCGACAAAATTATCGGTTTTTGAGGTCCTCAGATAAACCCTCGATAGTAATTCACTCTACTTTTAATCTAAATTGTTCCTTAACGAAGAGTTCAGAAACACTATATCGAACCAAGAATCACTATCGAATAGATAAACTCCGTTTAAATACCTCAGAAACCGGGCATAGGAGAGCCACTATCTCAAAAATATATTCTCTCTCGGACAAGACGCTCTAAGTAGAGCACGACAAAGATTTCGCCAATACTTTGGACATAATCTGTATATTCCTCTAGTTCCTAGGGGCTCACGTTGAAAAACACTGGTTGTTTTACAACGTGAGCCCCTAGGGAGTCGCCGTTACTTTAAAATTTAAAGCATAAAAATATAAATTCATACTAGTTCAAAATTTTATATTTTTTAAGAAAAAGTTAATTTAAGGCTTAGGTTAACACAAATCACCTACAAGTCACATGAATCATTCATGTCACGAGGAACAGGCGCACCCGTTAACCAATTTTTCCCATCGCGGATCCATTTTTGCTACACATAGGATTTAATCGTTTTCTTAGGCGATTTCTCTGTTTGCGGATTTTTTTTTTCCAAATGGAATCAAGCCCTTCAAAGCTTCTGTAGTTAACTGTGAGTATTCTGTTTAACCAGAAGCTACTCAAAATGACTTGAATTCCAAGTTAGAAACAGGGGAGGGTAGGGGGCCGCGAATTTTTTTCCATACTAAGGCCACGCTGTAAAAAAGGTTGAAAAACACGCTCTAAACTGTCTGAAAATTTTATGACGTCTTTGCATGTTGTCTGAATAAGTACGTATTTATCGAATTACGTTTTTCGCCGGGACACATGACAACCACTCACGTTATAGGAAATTTCTAGATGCTTTTCCACTGCCTTGACATTTACCGCTCACATTTTATCTCAATACATAAATGCTTTGGCACTAACGATCGAAATAGGTACAGAGGGAGGCTAGGCTTTCCAGGAAACTGTGAAGCTCTGCGGAGGACGTGGGCTGCGTCAGGGGGTGCAGTGGGCGCAAATGGGGTGATGAGTGGGCGCAGCTAGGGCTCGCCCGGGCTCCGAGCCTTGGGTGTTGTACCGCAGCAAGGAATTATACGGAGGTGGTGCGTTCACGTGATATTCGATACTAATTGGTTATTTATTTTCCGATGAAACTCCTCTTTACATTTTTGCCATTCGTGGATGTATTGTAGCGTATGCGCCGGTCTTGTTTAGGATGACTAAGCCACGAAAAGGATATTCCTAATTCGTCCGAGAGTGAAATAAAAATTCTATAGTCCGGCTTAATTTAGGAGGATTTAGACACTTCTTTATAAGCCTTACAGTAATCATTAAGATCTTTATCTAAATACTAGCTTTTGCCAGCGGCTTCGCCCGCGTGTATGTCGGAAATTATCCCACGGGAACCTTCTACCGGGACGAAAAGTATCCTATGTCTTAATCCAGGTTATAAACTATATGTATACCAAATTTCATCCAAATCCGTTCAGCCGTTTTTGCGTGATTAAGCAACAAACATCCAAACATACAAACTTTCACATTTATAATATTAGGTCTTTACCTATGAAATTGCCGCTCTGCAGTACTGGCCATTTCAAATCAAAATAATTTTTGTTTGGCTAAGAATTCTAATTTCAAATTAATTTTATTTTAAAAACATGGATTTTTTTTCCCAAAAGTAGTCATTTGTTTATTGATTAGTGTTACATTTTCATCGCATTTCAATCTTTTTCGTCATCATGGATACGTTAAAAATTCGAGTAATTATGGAATATGAGTACCGTCGTGGCAGCAACGCGGCACAAGCGGTACGCAACATCAACGACGTTTACGGAGCTAACACTACAAACCATCGCACCACTTGTTATTGGTTTGCTCGCTTCCGTTCTGGAAATTTCGACCTGAAAAATGAACCTCGCGGTCGTCCGAAGACTTTGGTCGACAATGACGAATTAAAGGCGATTGTGGAAGCTGATGATACACAATCTACGGCTGAATTAGCAGCAGCTTTCGACGTTAGCGTCAAAACAATATTGGTCCATTTGCGTCAAATTGGCAAGGTAAAAAAGCTTGACAAATGGGTGCCCCGCGAACTCAATGATCGCCAGCGCGAAGTACGCGTCGAGACGTGCCTTGCACTGCTCAACAGACACACAAATGAAGGAATTTTGAACCGCATTGTTTCCTGCGATGAAAAATGGATTCTGTTTGATAACAGCAAGCGCTCAGCAAGTTGGTTGGATCCTGGTTCAGCACCTAAACAATGCCCTAAACGAAAACTTACCCCTAGAAAAGTGATGGTCACTGTTTGGTGGTCTAGCGCCGGTGTGATTCATCACAGCTTCTTACCAAACGGGGTGAGCATTAATTCAGATGTGTACTGTGAAGAACTGAACACAATGATGGAGAAGCTGGCACATCTCCAACCAGCATTGGTCAATCGCTCGTCTCCGCTGCTCCTGCACGACAACGCGCGACCTCATACTGCACAGCAGACGGTCTCCAAGTTGCAAGAACTGGGGTTGGAAGCTCTCCGTCATTCGCCCTACTCACCAGACCTTGCGCCTTATGACTACTACTTTTTCCAGAATTTGGACAACTTCTTGGCGGGAAAAAAATTCAATACCCGAGAGGCAGTACAAAATGCCTTTGAAGAATTTGTTGCCTCCCGTCCAGCTGATTTCTTTAAGAAGGACATCAATAAACTGCCACTGCGTTGGCAAAGATGCATTGATTGCATGGGTGATTACTTCGATTAATACAAATAAAAAATGCATGAAAAAAATTCGTTTAAATTTTTTCATACAAAACGGCAATTTCATAGGTAAAGACCTATTATTATTAGGATATAAGTAAATAAAAATAAAATACTGTTCAATGGTAGCGCATCACGACAGCAGAACGGCTACATTGATTTGGCAAGGTTTTGTTTTTAAATGTTAGTATTAGGTTAGGTTTTTAGTGAAAGAAAAATTTAAAAAGATACCCGCAAAATTGAAAAATTCGAGAAAATTAGTGCTTTTTCTACGGAATTTTTGTATGAATTTATGTTGAAATTTGGACAGGACAACGTCTGCCGGGTCAGCTAGTTAACATAAAAACCGTCTCCAAATCATTTCACGGTTTCATGAGCAAAAACAAAAGTATGAATAAACAAAAGTTCATGCAATGTAGTAACAAAATTTTCTTTAAAATTAAATTGTTAATGAAAAGACAGAACACACTTGCTAAAAGGAAAACTCACCACAACACACCGATTCACACGCAATACTAAAATGTCGAGACCACAGTGCTTTCTCAACAGGTTATTCACGAAGTAATGTGAATTTTTATGCATCCTTTGCAAAGCTCTCTCAGTTCACTGATGGTTCACTGTCGATTTTTACTGGAACCACATAGTAAGAAAAATCTTTTAAGAATTGGGACTTACCCCTCTCGATGGTATATAATTTTCGCTAAAAGCATACAAACTCGCCCTTCGTAAACTCCCGAACATAACTTGATAATTATACATACATCAAAAGTGCACACTCACATACATCAAAAGTGCATACTCACAGTTACATCTATCTCGTAATTTATGCGCGGACATCACGGCCGGCAGCCGATCGATACAGGAGATCGGGAGGAGGCTAGATTTTCCAGGAATCTGTGGAGTCTGTATCTAGCACGAAGGTGGCTCAATATTGAGCTACAGCCCTCGTCCAGGCGTGCGTGAATACTTTAATGCAGTATTATAGATGTTGTTGCTTGTACTAAACCGACAATATTGGATAAGTAAGACTCTTGACAAACTTGAAGTACTTTACATAGGTACTAAAACTTTTTTACAAAAAAAAAACAACCGATTTCCAAAAAAAACTGCAAAGTTAAAAATAACTTTAATTTCGGAAGTCGGTGTCTATGGATATTTGTATTTTAGTTTTTTGCCACCGACTTCCGAAATTAAAAAGTTTTTAATTTTCCACTTTTTAGTGTGTCAGTTTGTAATTTATCTAAGTTAATGTCAACTGCTCATCATCTTTTTTATTACAAAATATTGCTTTTCCCGATGCAGGTTCCAGGTTCCAGGGTTTCCAGATACAATGAACGTCTCATTGTTGAGTTCTCCTATTAAGAACTAGGAGAACTGGAGCTGATGGTGAAGTCACCATCAGCACCACTTACCATATGCATTGTGATGGACGAGCATAAATTGGTAATCCAATCGCAACCCGTGAATACTGAGTACTAAATACTGAGTAGTTCCGATGGCCATATGTGGTCTTCACCAACAGTTCCACTTCACCAAATGGTGCTTTTCGAGAGCAAATGCACAAGTTACTATAAAAAATACCCAAATCTATATAGGTGTGCCTATAAAATTTGAGGGTTTCCCTCGATTTCCATGGGAATACCCTATCAAATAAAAAAAGACGAATTTTCAAAATCGGTCCACAATTGACGGAGAAATTGGTGTACATACATAATATATATATATATATATATATTCGTCGCATATATACGCGACGAATTGATAACCACCTCTTTTTTTTGAAAAGTCAGTTAAAAAGCAGATGTTGAGATCAGTTTAACGTTAGAAATAGGTCTTTTATCTGCTCTTGTGACTCTTTGTAATGGAAACGAACCATCTAAAGATGCCCCAGGCTAAATAATCACATAACTAACACCCGTCGACAGTAAATTGTCGTGTGTAATCTTATAAATTACAATTATTTAGCACACATCACATTACCTTAATAAGATAACATCTTGGCGTCTTCGTGTCTAAATATCGTTGGCTGAGGAGTAGCTGATCAAAGCCAAGAGGCATGCCAACTACCTCTGGCACATCCCTACATTGCATAAACACGCGTATAGCGGGCAAGGGCAGACTGATAGTGTTGTAATAATGCTCACATTGATCTATGACTTTCTGTAATCTTACGCAGAACGTTATATTATTAAACAGTGAAGTGAAGTTCTGCAATGTTACGAAGTGGTTACTGGGACTGTCCCTTTGGAAATCTTCGGGTTGCCAGCTAAGATAGCTTACTATTTCAAAAAAGTGCTTGATTGTGATAAAGAAGTGTGGAGCAAGAACAAGAAGTGTCTCCAATCTATTCACGACTCATAAAATTCCGATTCTGTAATCTTTCATTCATGTAGAAATTGTGACTAACATGTGGTAATACTCCCACAAGATCACGTAAAAGCATCTATATGACGTTTATGAGCAAAATTAATAAGATGCTACAACTGGAGAATAAAATAGCAGGAAAGACCTTGGCAGCTAGCCAAACAGCGCTGCATAGACCTGGACTGGCCCAGCCTTGACACCAGAATGCGCCAGATGTATTGTTGAACCTTGAAGTACTCGGAGCTGGCTTTGTACTCCTACTATATGCTGAATCTTTACAAGAAATTATAGGAAGATCATGGATTATGGATTGGGTGGATTATTTATTATGGGATTATGAGAATTATGTGGCTTGAACATATTTTAATTATGACAATTTTGATCGCACTGCGTTGCTTTGGAAGATTCTTTGATCAATAATTACTAGGCGGTCAATCAACGGTTATGATTATGTGCGCGTAATTATTTCCTTATAGCGCTTACAATATGCAGTAGTTTTCCTTTTTCTCTATACATATTACATTACTTCAAAAAACCACCCTCCCACACCAGTTTCAAGTTCAGGGCCGCTTGGTGCCTAGAAGCAACAGCTGGATCGATCGGGGGCTGCAGCTCCGCTCTCGCATTGTCATGGCGACCTGCAGCCGTGACCTGGAGGGTGCGGGCGAGGGCGGGTGCGTGGGGGGGCAGGGCGCGCGGGATCCGTGTTGGAGGGGGGGCGGAGGAGGCTTGCATCGAGCCGCCCGGCTGCACCGAGCAGTTATTTCGGTGCAGCTGGTGGGCCGCAGTCGCTCGCCGCGCCTCCGCTAGCGCGCGCGCCTCGTTTCTACTTGCATCGGCATATACCACTGTGCTCCGTCATTAATTAAATCGGCTTCATTTACATTGTGCGTTCAATATTTACCTCGAAGTAGTGGTCTCGTGTCTCTGCCATACACCTGTTGCACTGGCCGCGCTCTCGCAAGGTGAAACCGTGTGGAAAACTCTTTTTCTCGGTAGCGGACGCGTCTACTTTCACCGTTCACATTCCGCTACACCAGGCTATTGCACTGAACCAGTCTTCGTATTAACTTTTGATGTTTGTCACGTGTCAAAATTGGGTTTAACTAGTGTGCGATAACAGATTACTGATAAGAACTACATATAATTGTTATACATGTGGTAATGTATTATGTTGTACGTTCTAGCTGTGTTGTAGGAATATAGGTCAGTTAGTGAGGATATGTGGATTTATTTGCGATATAACTCATACGAACGGTTTATATCATCTGACTCTATTTAGATATATAATATTGTTTATGTTAGTTCAGTCCCTCCCACCACACATTCGTGGCATTTGTTTAGAATAACTTTTATACTTAACCAATCAATATTTTGTTTAGATATTAATATTGATCATGTACAAGTTCTCGTGTGCGAACAGTACTAACTTATCCATTTGATATCAATCACTGCTACATCTATAAGTGAAGTATTAGATCATAGATCATGGCGGTGTCCTTTGACTAGGCTGACAAAATGCAGATGTTCGTATCATTGTTTCCAACATATCTAGGATGTCGGGGATGACAATCAGTCGAGATATGCAGCTGCTGGCATTTGGCCAGGGATGCAGTCGCGAAGGTCGCGCTGGGGGGAAAGTGGCGGGCTGCGGAGGTGGGGGAGGGGCGTGGGGAAAAGGCGAGGTCGGGAGCGTGTGCGGGGAGCGAGGGGGTAATGCAATAATTCACAGCACTACAGCGCAGGTGCATCCGGGACCTCGGAGCCACCTCGATATCTATCAAATCAGGGAGGCGCCCAGTTCCTCCCGAACCTTTGGCGCGTTGGTACCGATACCGAGTGACATGCTGAAATCAGTGATACCGCAAGGTGATCTTCATTCATTAAGTAGATACTAGTTCATTATATAAACGTTATCTATGCCTGTTCTATCGATTTGTGTCGAGTGAAACTGTTTCCAAGGGAACTAGATATTCTACTTGTTTTGTTTTTGTTTCAAATTGCATTCAACATTGTTATCAATCATAATTAAACATAATTGATGCGTGTTTAGTGATGTACACTAATGTAATGTAGCATGTTTTCGCTTATTTACCTTGTTCAAATATCATTTGACCTACTTCATAAATTCATTTCAATAATTGGAATTCTAAAACATCTCGTGAAAATGCATTGCGTGCGTGTCTATCACCTATTATGCAATAGAACATTGATTAGTTTCCAACTGAACTTATTTAATGCATTCGTGTATCTTCACTTCACTGCATACGTAATCGCATGAATCTGTTTAAAGTAAAAAAAAAACAAGTTTGACTGACAGCGGTACTATCACTTTCATCACTATCGCATGCACGATCCACAGAATACCACGCAAACACTTCACATCTTTCACTGCTTCACTAATGCGATAGAAAGGCCGTTTCGACAACTCATACTAAAATTGATGTGAAATGATAAACCGGTCTCCAAAAGTTTCGCGTTTTCGTAGTAGTCTCCGTCTCCGCGATTGCGAAACGTACGCGGTACGCATGTAAAGGCAGGCACACACGCGCGCGGTAACTTTCGCTCGCGGGACCGTTGACCGTGGCTCGACTTTCTAAACCATGTCGTAACGTCGGTGATCGCCCGGCCATTGTAATTCACGATACGCCTCGACGCTACACGCAATGTCATTAGTACTTTTTTTTAGTGATGTTTTCGCAAATCCGTAGAAAGTGAGCGCGAAAGGAGTCTGAGTTGTACTTGTTTATGATATTATATGTAATATCTGCAGTATATTGCGTTAAATAACTCCTGTTTTTGAGTATTTTAAAATATTGTATCATTGAATTTTTTCATTAAATAATTAAAATATCCAATTAACAAATACAAAATAACAATGTTTTAGAATTCCAAAAACAATCAACATCAAACATGCTACACAAAGGCTTCGAGTCGAAAAGTAAAGGGCTACGCGCCCGTTTCCTTGCTACGCCGTCACTTCCTTGCTACGCCATCACTTCCTTGCTACGCCGTAGCCGTCGTAGGGCCTACGAGCCCTACGAATCAAGGAAGTTTGAGAAACCGATGCATCAAAGAGTACCGCTAATGATTCTTAATAGCTGTTAATATCGGAATCAGGTTTCATAAAGGACAAACGCTTTTTGTAGGGCCGTCTACAGCTGTATATTTAGAACATTCAATTTGAATTTTTATCTGTTCTATGAGTTCGAATCAATGTTGTAGCATAAGTTTCTGTTGTAAGTAATCGTTTTGTTGATAGGAAAATATGAAATCAAATGATAACAACATCAATGTATTTAAATAGTTATTTTATATTACTAAACTAACAGTTTCTTTCAAGTTTCATTTGAACATCTCACGGAATTCATAATACCAATAACAAAAACTCGGTATCGATCGTAGTCGTGTTTAGACTAGATATTACTAAGTAATGTCGTTACCGCATGCCCTTGAAACACTTGGCCCTGATTAGTGTGAACTGACCCTGACCGGTCCTAGGGAGCCTAGAATACGTCCTTGGGCGATATGCCAGCGCGTCACACCCCCCGCTTGCCCCCTCTTCGTCCCCCTGCGCGGGACGTGAGCGCATGAATAGGAAATAATCGATATTGCCAATACACACTCGATTATCGACTAATCCGATACTCGTTAGTGCCCGCTAGAGACTTCGAGTCTTTCATTTGCATCGGTAGTTTCCTGCAATGTTCTTTAATAGTTGCTTTTAGTGATTATTTAGCTGCATTTGCAATCGTTTCGTAATTAGAACTTACAGTAATGTATGACTGTTAATTAGCATAAAATACTATAATGGCAAACCATGCTGTCGCAATAGTTTAACACTCTTATGTATACCGCTATTCTTTTGTATCGGATGTGCTATATTAGTTACAATTTTATTAATTTATCAGAAATACTGAAGTTGGTTAACAGTCTTGTAAGTATCCAATAGAATCGTTAAAACCTCAGATCATAAAAACACAATGATCTGTGGTTAAAGCGTTTATTTCTCGAGAAAATTTAAATAGCTTCTCGTTGACCGCGCTAAAGAAAACCGATCGTAAATGAACGTGAGAATGACACACGGTAATCTTGCTTCGGGCCCAGGAGTCCGAAAATACACCTATGTCTCCCCCCGCGAGGCCTGCCCCGCCCCCCAGTATAAATGGTTGGTCGCACCTGAGGTTTGTAGGTCGATGCATTACAGCCTGATTAATTAACACGTTTGTTCTGATACAGAGCCAAATGCATATTATGTAGGGAGCAAACAAAAATTATGTAATTGAAAACATTCGCGTTAGTCATAAACATAATACTGCAGTTTTATACTTTTATTTTTATACAGCAGCTTACTTTAATCGAAATAATCCGTAACGTTGATGTAGTAATCAAATAGACAATATTATGTTTTATTTCTCGTTTACGAAACAATAATTATAACTCAGTGTTTAGTTAGACTGTCTTCTGGCAGTGTGTTAGATGTCATTCTCATCTTGACAAATGGAGCAAAGCAGCGGGTTTAGTTTATTTTTGAAACGAAAAATAAATCATTTTCTTATCGAAATAAATGACACTTCTGAATACAAAATAATAGAGTTGTATATTAGCTATTAGTGTTGTAACAAACAAAATCTAAGAAAACTACACGTTCTAGGATTTCCCCGACCGAATTAACTCGCCGTGACGAGAACAAACGCCATTGTTAGGTAAAAAATTGTTTTATTTGTATCTTATACAATTTAACATTCCAAAGAATAGAAGGATAAGGTCAACAACTAAAACAACATTGCAATGAATATTTAGATTTAGATGTACAGTATATAAGTGTGTCGCGTCCCTACTGTGTACCTAGATCAAGATCGGTAACTCCCAATAAATGCGCGCGGGCTACAGCTGATTGTGTGCAGTGGATGCATACGGCGATCATGATCTGTGCACACGTGGCAGTGAGTCAGATTCGTAGCTCGCGGTTTAGACCGGCGCGTGAGTCACGCGGCCTTGGTCGCGCATACTATAAGCGTAAACCCGCTGAACGCTGAAATATTATTTATTGGTCCACCGCGGCACCGGTACCAGCGAGCAGTGACAGCAGACAGAGGCCGCTGCGATGACAGAGCACTGACTATCTTTATACCTACTGATTTGATATTGCGAAAGCCGGGAGCTACCAACAAGACGCGTCCGTCCGACATCGTTCGTTTGTAGAGC
This sequence comes from Cosmia pyralina, assembly GCA_946251885.1. NCBI lineage: Eukaryota > Metazoa > Arthropoda > Insecta > Lepidoptera > Noctuidae > Cosmia > Cosmia pyralina. The sequence continues at coordinate 13,437,718 of OX276360.1, forward strand.
AACGGAGCTTAGCCAGACAACAATTTAGTCTCGAAGTAGTTTGACTCTAGTCACGTCTTTATTTTAAGTTGACTCGTCCCCGGGGGGTACATAAGTGTTGTTTTCAATTTAAACCTGGCTATAAAATAATAAAACGTGTCTGCAATGTTTTCGCGTATCGCCGTGAGTTGGCCGTCGAAATGGAACGTCTATTTGTGGAGCTCGAGGCCCGCTCGCGACAATATAGTAGCCGACATACGAGCCTTACGCGCGACATTTAACAGCTCTTTACCGATACGATACTACAGTTTTTAGTTTAAACCGATAAGCAATTTTTTTCTTTAACATCGCGTAAAAAAATAATTCATACATTTCCAATAGTCTACCCCACAATCTAAATGTCGTGCAATCATGCAAACAGATGGCAGAGTGCGTGGTGGCCTAGTTACCGATGCATCTGGCGCGCGCGCGCTCTTATCTGCACCGCTCGTGCGATGCGCGCTCCTCGCTCCTCGACGTGCCCGTCCTGATCGCGAGCGATACATTCACCACTGTCTACAATGGAGCAGACAAAGTGGAGCTTGGATGCGCTGCCGATGAAAGCGAGTACACATACAGGCGAAAGTGGTGTCTGTGAAACCAGATGGAGGGACATGTGGTGGGGGCGCAGGCTCGCCGGCCGGCGGCGGCGGCGGGAGAGCGGGCTCGCCGGCGACTGCGTTGCGTCAACTGTTGGCGCGGCCCCGTTGGCAGCGCGGGCGCGTATTTCAAGCCGGGCCGCGCGCTGCACCGACCGTTTTGCGAAACCGTCGGTTATGCAAGGCGTGCCGCTGCCAACTCGCGGCTGCTCGCGTACCGCCGGAAGGAAAAGTGGAACGCGGCGCAGTGGTGCGGGCGCGCGCGCCGCCGCTACACGCCCGCGACTCCAGTGAAGTGCTCACAGTGTCGTGTCAGTGTCGCTTCTAGAACGTTGGAATTGTGTTGCGCAAGTCCTACGCCTATTGCGGGATTATTTTAAACTAGATAATTACAGGGGCCACGTCCTCGGTCCTCGGACCGAGAGTGGAGTGCAACCCCCGGGCGTTGTACATACATGTGTAGCTCGGCACGTGCACATCACGGTGCACATCACGTGCTCAACATATATAATCCAATAACTCATATCGCTGTGCATGCTAACTCTATACACACATATACATATGTTAGGAATTTATGTATTTATATGTTTGTACACTTACATTATATCCTATTTCTATACTAGAACGCTTTGCTTTTCCTGTGCATGAAAATTTGACTTTTCCGTTGGTACATTCTATAGCTTAGCTTGCACAAACTCTCAAAGCAGAGGAACAAGAGAGAACTGCTCTGTGTCTGATAGATTTGCATTGTGTAGATTAGATAGAGTTCCATTGAGGAAAACGTTCTGTCATACCATAGTCGATAACATCCGAATCGACAGTTTTGTCGAGGACTCAGGTTGTTCCCCTCGCGATCAATCCGCTTGTAAAGTGCTTTCATTTAGAAACCAAATGCTGGCACACGTCATAATGCCAGTTACTTGTTGCGAAAACCTCCGAGTATGGATAGCAATTCATTATAAAATGTTTGTAATTGCAATTACTGTCGGATGCTATGTCGGGCCGAGAGGGAAAGTGTTCGGTGGAGCGTAGAGCAAGGCGGCTTCCTCGAGCGCGGGCGCATACCTCGCGCACCACCGGCTTCAGTAAAAGTAGCCAGCCGGTATATACGCATTCTCACACGTCCACACTCATTTGCGATTCATTTATATTCAATAATCAGTCGCGTTTCAAATACCATATGATGCGGTTCCTTACCGGCCATGCGTTCAAGGACATATTAATAGTGCCGTCAATGAGCGGACACATTTATCATGTATGTAGTCCCATGCGCGCCGCAATTGCTCAATGCAGCTTATCTAGCGCATGAGACCTAACAATTATTTGTCCTACTTTCCTAGAGCGTTCATGTTCAGCCGATCTTACGATTACATCTGTGCACTTTCAAGCGGATTGATTGTCGTGACATAATGCCAGCCGCAAACGACTTTGTATTCACTTTACATTCACTCGCCACACTAACGATTTCAACAAATGTTTTATTCATTAAATAGTTCCAATAGAAAAAGATTTAGCGAGCCCTAGGTGTGAATAGTTCGAAGTGATCGATACTAAAGTGTCACCATCCGTTCATCTCTGTCGCACTTATAAAATTTGCGTTTATAAATAAAGGGATGACGGTATGATCAGTCCGTGAGTAACAAAGTGCAAGACGGTTGCATGTTATTACGTCAGAGTGCAGTGTTGCGCGGGAGCATGCGCGGAGGCGTTTAGTACTAAAGCCGTATAACCGCGGCGTTTGGAGCCGCTCGCCGCCCACCGAGCCCGCCACCCATGGGGTTTGTTGTCCATTGTGCCATTCATCAGGGTTTTATTACATGCAAATGCATATTTTATTGTATTCAATTCTAAGCCAGAAATAAGTAAAGTACCTAAGAAATAATGTATATGCATGAAAGTTTTGCATGGAAACAGCAAAGTCTACGTAACATTTTTGTACGCGGACATGTAACTTGTCAGTTAATTATACATGCAAATTAAATGCGTTCGCGTAAACAAACGCGCGAGTTTCCTAAACATAGTTTACTATTATGACACGTAATATAAAATGGTGCATAGTAGTGTTTCTGTCGTGTACCTAACACAACTAAAGCGTGAGTGTTCGCTCCCTCGGATGGTGGACTGGGTCGGTCTCTCGTGCGCAAGGCCACCGCTGTGACCCACTTGCTGGCTCACCTTTGTTTCACATTGTGCCAAGCTAAACAACACCCTAACGACATCGCAGTCATTATACTAAGAATCGCCGTAAAAACTTCAGTATAATTACATACCTGGCTAAGATTCTAGCTTTAATGGCTATTGGACAATCGCTTGCATTCATCAAATGCGTTCGTATTGGTGCAAAATTGTTTTCAAAATAATTGAGAACGTCTTTATCTCATTACCCACTCACTACATATGAACTCATCCTCAATTAGTGTGATTGGATCCGTGCCTAACAAGCTCTAATGACCGGAAACATGCTAATGACCAAAAATATCAAGAAATTCAATAGACTCAAATCGAGGCAAAAACAACTATTTCGTTCAACAAAGTCGGATATCTTTTATTTGTGGAATAAAATTGACGACTGACAGTTTTGTATGGAGAAACTGTCAAAAATTTTAAATTTATTCGAAGATTAAGGGCCTGTTTCACCACCTACGATTAAGTTCCTATTATCTTACTTGGCAGATAATTTCATACAAATTCTGTTCCATTTTTGAATTTATTCGGTGAGTAGAGGCTATTCGGACATCGTGAAATAGGCCCTAAGACTTATTTATACTTATGGGTATAAAAGTTTGGTCGAATTCACCCTTAATTTCAAAAGCAAAACTTAAATAATTTTCTATTTCTGTACCTATAGTTTTCTCATAGCTCCGCAGAACGTAAAAACTATTCAACTGCACCTAGCCATTCTATTCTATACACCACACGTCACATGCATAAATTAGCACAGATATGCAGCAGTGCACATGCAGCTCACTTCACGGTATTACGTATACATATAAACTTAGCTATTATAGATGGCACACGTGTCAAGTAATACAAGGTCTCGTCTCCATTGCAACATTACGTCATTACGGAAAACTTATCTTGCATCGCTACACCCACTTCCCAACGATCTTTGGCACGGAGTTTCAATTCTTCAAACATTTTTGCTCATACAACTTTTCCCTTCAAAAAAAAACCCATAAAATTTTGCCTATAACTATCTGAATCTCATCGAAAAACGTAAAAAAAAAAACGTAAAATAAAAGTACTTACATTGACTAATACATAAGATTTACACAATTAAAAGGTCATTCTTATTTGTCAATGGACACGAACTTCAAAAACAATTTATGTGCGTAAAGGCACAACACAAATGATTGCCTTGATCTATGCCGCATTGATGAAGCGAGTTGTATGTGCATGTACCTACCAGTCCAATATACTCGCTGACACATCTGTTAATAGCATTGTTAATGTAGCTATTGATTAATATGAATAATATTGCACATTAATACTTGTATTAAACAAATAGGTACGAAGCAATAAGTTAAAGTTTTTTTTTTATTTTTATATGGCGATGAAAGTTTATCTTCCTTTGATGCTTATTTACCGTCAACTTATCAATTAATTAATTTTATTTTCCACTACCTTCTGCCCGCGATTTCGTCCGCGTGAAATTTCTTATTCCCCTAACCCACCGCGTCGAATATGGCTATTCGACTACTTGCCGCCCGCCCGTGCTATTACTTCGTTTACCTCTTTTTTTCTTTTTGCTCAGCTCCTAAAGGTTATAGTATGATGAAAATTAACCTATCAAATCCAAAAATAATTTTTCAAATCTGACTGGTAGTTCCTGAGATTACTCCCACTTTTAAGCTTACAAACAAGTTTTACCTCTTTATAATATTAGTAGACTGTACCTCCCTATTGAATACCATACCTTTATATCTTTTACCGATTTAGACAACATACTAGAATGCGATTTTTTAAACAATGGTTAGATCAAGGCACACGAACGAATTACCTAAATGATTGCTGATACAAATGAAAACACTTATCAGCATTGACTTCATCATCATCATTTCAGCCTAAAAAAGTCCACTGCTGGACACAGGCCTTCCCCAAGCACCGCCACTGACTTGTTTCGCATAAAATCTCTTTCTTTAATTTTTATTATCATACTGCGTTCAACTATATTGGTATATACATATATAATATATATTACGATGCATAACAATTCTTGTTTCTCAATGAGGAAATAACAAAATGAGTTTAACGCATAGTCAAGTGTTCGCGTCATACACGAACCTGACAGTACTATCTATCTATATATTTGTATATTTACAGAAATCTGTTTTTTCCTGTAAAAGCAAAGCGAGACCATTTTGTTTATTGGTTTCTAATAAAGATTCTAGATCAAATGTATGGAAATTTAATTTTCTGTAACTGAATAATAGTGCGAGCATATAAACATATTCAATTTCAATTATAATTGACATTATTAAAATAATATTTGTCATTTGCTTTCTTGTGAAAAAGAGAGTGTTTTGCATCAGCAATTTATGCACTGTTCCCTCGCTTTGCATGCTGAAAGTGTGTCAATTATAGCACTCTTAATATAATTACAGGCTCTTAATATAAGTACTAGCAGGAGTAATTAATGCTTAAATACAAAATTCTTTCTCAACATTTCGTCGCACAAGCTCGCGTCTGCTTTATCAGCACTCGTTATTAAAATGTCACGCTTTCACTCGCCACTTTCGTTTTGAATATTTTAAAAATACACAAAGCTTTCGAAATCCGTGGGAGATCTTGCTATATTCGAGTCTTGTCATACAAACGTAATAACACCAGCGGAAAGTGAGATCATAACCTCGACAAATGTCATGTTCCTCGTGCTGCGAAAATTAATAGCCGCCACACATAAAAATTCTGAGTATGCGCGAGTCAGTTGTTTTATTTACATTCTTATGAATAGTTAAATGCTTGTAAAAAGGAAAATTGCAGCTATTATAACTAGTATGACCACTCTTCGTGAAAAAAGATAGCTTACATTTCACTGTAGTGATTCCTATTCATTATCGATAATGTAAAAAATCACGCCTTGAATCGATACCTTTAGCGATACCTTCAGTAATGAAGATTAGTAATACATAATTAATAATCCACGGTTTCCCCAGTGAGTTATCAATTAGCGGCCTTGTCATTCATCGCTTCCTTACCCGTCGATGTCAATCGTATGATGAAACAATCTTTGTACGCAGAATTTGTTATTCTTGCCATAAGCGCGAATTAGATGCACGATAATTATTTACACGAGGGTTTAATATTAGGTATATGTTTATAACTGATAGATTTGTATTTTAAATGGTGAAAGGTTAGGTTGGGGGGGGGGTTTAAGGGGTAGGTAGGGGTATATATCAAATAATTTCGCATGGTGAGCGCACAGAAATATAGAAAGTTAAACCCAATGGCGTCGCCCACTGATAAAAAGCATGCAAAATCAGTAATCACAGCATTTATATACAAAGCAAAATACTAACCCTATCATCGCTTAGCACTAACAAACACTTCTAAAACCTGCAAGTAACAAAGTCCTGTGCCAATTAGTATAATTTGGGGACACTAAGTGAAAAACGGCAAAGACGTTCCGTACGTAGTGCATAGACTGTGTAGTGCTGCCCTTCGTTCGTCAGATATCGATATCGAAGTTTTTTACGCTCCGGAGTCCGTGCCAGGAGTGCGTTTGCAAAGCACGCTACAAGTTTGCGTTAAGGCAAAGTTGACACTGTAAATGCACTATCTGGTACGACACCCCGGAGTGTGTAGCATCGCTCCTGACGAGACAACACCAACCACCAGTTCTATGAACTGTTATGAACTCTAGTGAACCGTTTTTTTTTTTATTATTTTCGAACATGCTGCACCTAATTATTTATATTTTTTCCTATTTTATTGTGTTTAGTTTTATATCTCTTACGCTTAATAATTATTTTCGTAAATTATGTTTTAGAAAACCTCTTGAGTTCATTGTTCGCTTTATCTATTTTATTTTTAGTCATTGTGTCTAATTTGGCTTTTACCTATTCCGTATTATTTTGTATACTAAGTATTTTATGTAATCACTTATGTTAATTTGCATTTCAATATGAATGTTAAAAATTTTTGATTTGGTTGTATTTTCAATATTTTTTGTGGGTTTTTATTACAGCATTCTTCGAGATTTTTATTGTTTTATTTCTTGATTATATTTTATTTATAGAACCCCCCAACCCTGAGCTTAAATGAACAAAGAATTTTCTTATTCGTATGATCTTTCATAGTACTATATAGTTTAGTACATTGACAAAGACATAATGGTAGGTAGCCATTGTGGCGGTGGTTCCCTCGTGTAGCCTTCGACAGTAATTATCGTTGGTCGCCGCACTATTGCAGTCGCTTGTTTGTGGGGATTTACTATTTTATCCGCCATGTTGCTCTGTCGTAAGCGTGTCGTTTGAATTTTATACTAGATTTTTAAATAAATGAACACCATAGGTAAATAAAAGGTAAGGTAGTAGTAAATCACAAACAGCACACGTATATAAAAATTACTTTTTAATCACTGCCGACAAAATATAATTTAGAAACATAACGATACATCCTATGATCGCTGGTTACAACACTACGTAACCAACATCAATCCACCTGTTAGATCGTGCAGTTTATATAAACATATATATAGTGATCGGAGTGGAGAAGGCCGATATAAATCAGGCCCAACTAGCACAAATATGAGCGAGCGGAGCATTTGAAAGCTGTCAGCTGTTGCCCACACGGTAACAGCGAACTATTGGCCACGATATAATTAGAGCCACGTTTAAATAGCTACAAACAATGTTGCGCTCTCATATTCATAGTTCTGCACTATTCTTATGCGGCCTTGGTAATCTTACCGAGTTACCAGTACTATTGCCAGCGCAGTTAACTCCATGGTTATATGTTACAGTTTACAAGGGGTTTCTAAAACCAAAATAATTTGTACAATCGTTGATCTATCGACAATATTAGAACATTATTAGGAATAAAATTGTTTATTGATATCGTTTAATAGCTACGAGTATGTAGTCAACAATACACTTACACTTTTCCTAAATTAAATAGGTTTTACACATTCATAAAAAGATAGTTAAGTGGACCTTATCCCTACCTAAAATAAATTAGTTCATATATAGATGGGAAGAAAGTGCCAAAGCCATCCTAATGCATGATTAGAAACTTATCTAAAAAGAAAAAATAAAAGGGAAAAAGGAAACATCATATTATTCGCCCTTGTGCTTGAATATCCAACTGACCATTTTTTTTTTGGGAAAATTACTTATTAATGTTTATCTGTACATATACAGTTATAAAGTAATTTTCCCAAAAAACATGGTCGGTTGACCATTCAAGCATTAGGGCGACGAATGTGACAAACAGTGCTATTCTGTACAAATCTCACCGTGAAAACTTAGGTGAAGTGAGCGTGGAGTGAGCTATAATGTAGTGTCAATCCCTAGCATCAGGCAGAATGACAACTCACTTCACCTAGGTTTTCACGGTGAGATTTGTACAGAATAGCACTGCAGTTTCAGTATTCATGGTGTAACATCACTTGCAACTCAAAATAGCAAAATAATATTACTACGTAGGCCAGAGGCCTATATACAATTAATTATAGGCTCACTACATATGTATATTGACCATGGATATGAGACACCAGTTTCATTGGCGAATGAATTAGTGGCAGCAGTATGTTGTTATTACTACACGCAGGACGATGATTCTCCCTGTACCTACAAAATTTTTGTTCTTCATCACCATTCTGAGGTATCCTAAGAGTCGATCTGCAAAAATTTCGCCGTGAAAACCTAAGCGAAGGGAAAGTGAGCTGTCAATAGTGTCAGTCCTAGCATAAGTGGAATGACGGCTAAGTCACCTAAGTTTTCACAGTGAGATTTTTACAGAACAGACCGACAATAGGTACGATCGATAAACGCTAGGCCTTTCCGATTTCGAAACAATTTTGCTTGCAAGCTGCAATTGTAGGACTAACAAAGGACCATAGGGGCAGGGTGAATCAGTGTATACAAAAAGCAACTTTAAGGTATAAAGGCGTCCGTTTTGTCGATAGTAACTATCTATTCATGAGCCCAATTTTAACATGGACGCCTTAAGGTTGATCCGTTGTGGTAGCCCGCGAAATTCAAATTTTGTTGCGTTTTTTGCATTTTCAGGTCAGTGTCAGGTTGTATCTTGATCAAAATATGATTCGCGATAATAAGAAATATGTATATACATATTTAACCATAAAAATCATCAATACGTCTTAAATAGTTAGATTTGCCGTGGTTTGTCTGATTTCGGAAATCTAACCAAACCACAGCAAATCTAACTTAAAGAGATGTTTTGATGACGTTCAGGGTCAAAATGTCCAATTCTCAAAATGTCCAACGGTGTCAAAATGTCCAATTCTCAAAATGTCCAACGGTGTCAAAATGTCCAAATCCCAAAATTTCCAATTGTCAATGTGTCCAATTCCCAAAATGTCCAAATTTTGATAATGTGATAAATGTGTTCATTAGCTCATCAAAGCGCTTTTTTAAGACTTTCAATATATGCAAAATACTGAAAGAACTTCGTGAAGGTATTATATGTTATAGATATTTTTATGACAACATAGCTTATTTACATTTGCGAAGTTCTTTCAGTATTTTGTATTTATTGTTTGTCTTAAAAAAGCGCCTTACGGTTATAATTATGAAAATACATGTTTTTTACGACAGCAAATTTCGCGAGTTACGACAGCGGATCCACCTTAATTTGTAGAGAGCTTCAAGCACAATCACGAAAAGTATAGTACTTCCCAACAGCGGTGCTACGATTTCACTCCTCTTGTTAAGAGCGGAAAATTCACACGCACATGAGTTTCTATCACTATGACAAGTGTTATAGGTACTTATAGTACGTGATATTATAATTGTATTGTGTGGAATCAGTGGAACGGTGTCAGTGGGTCAAGTGTGGCCGGGGTGGACATGCGCGGGCGTCCAGGGAAGCCCTACGACTAACCTTGCATTGTCTATAATCTCATTTAGATATTGTATTCACACCTCATGTCGACCCACGTAATGCAATCACTTGACGAGAAGTCTGAGACGTTGTTGTTGTTAGGGGGCGTTCATTAATTACGCGAGGCGTTTAGGGGGGGAGGGGATCGAGCTAAATTTCACCCAATCTCACGTGATCGAGAGGGGGGGTCTCGGCAAATATCACGTTTTTTTTTTTTCGCAGGAAACGGTGTAAAATTGCGAGAAAACTGGGTACCTAATTAGTATAAAAAATAAGTGTTACAAAATAATAATTAAGTAGATTATGTTTATTTCAATAAATTCAACGCAATCAAGCACAAATTAACGTATTTACTATAAAAATACGCATTTTGAAACATCTCACGTGAGGTTAGGGGGGGAGCCGGAGAACCAAATCTCACCAAGGGGGTCGAAAAATCGCCAATATCGCCTCATCTAATTAATAAACGCCCCCTAATCGTCAGTCATCTTTGCTTTTCGCATTATTATAGTAGGCTTCCGTCTGACCTCTAAGACCTGTATCTCACCTGATGTGAAACTTTGATCTTAGTACAATGGTGCATCATCACCATCTTTTAAGTAAAAGGCGTTTATTATTAATTTATTTACTTAATAAATTATTTTAGTTCTTGTTTGTTTTATTTTATTTTTATCTCAACCCCCTTCAATGTTTAGCTACTCTACAACACCATGTTTTAAAAGTATCGTCGATATCTGAAACGCTGAAAATCTTCATTACCTCTCATTATCATAACACATAGCATACCCGAATGTTTTATGACTGAATCGAAAGGAATCATCACGTCGTTTATTAGGGTACAGGGTCCCATACATTATAGTCCGCCGGCAAGCGGTCGACTCATAAAAACAGGCGGTCCATTTTTTATGAGCAGACCGCCTCACGGTGGACTGCCGGCGCACTGTAGGTAAATGTGTGAGGCCCTTTAAACCCTTAATATTATTTAGGCATTGCATATCTAAAATAACCTGATTTTTAAAACACTAGGTAGATATACGTACCAATACATAACCTGTACAAAATTCAATACACTGCCAAGATCACATATAGTGAATTTTATTCAAAACTGCTTTTATATTTTACATCATAAAAGAACAGAGTAGCAGATTTTGTACCGAACCACTTATCAAAAGCCATAATTATTGAAAGTCTTTCGCTATAATGATTTCCCCCATTTTAGGAAGTCCATCCAATCAGGTCGATAATTAAGAGAAATCGAAAGGCTGAACAGACAGAAAGCGCATATTACTAAAAAAGGTAGCAAACAATCTTTAAAAGAAACTGCTGAGCTGAGCGCTTGCAACTTCGCCCGCGACTTTAAACTACGGCTTTTTAGGCTGGCTGACTAGATCTTTAGTTTAGCAGTGAAGGTAGATAAACAGATCGACAGAAAGAGAAACACTATATCCATACTAATATTATAAATCGAAAGAAATTCTGTTTGTTACCTTTTTACGCCTTAAATTATCAGCTGAACGGATTATGACACACAGGTAGACCGCATAACCTGGGTTAGGACATAGGATACCTACTTTTTATCCCGGTAATGTTCCCGTGGGATAAATTCCGACATTCACGTGGGTAAAGCCGGTAAAGCGGGTAAAGGCGGAGACTGACTTGTAACGTTTGTTTGTAATGTATCGAGTTTTTGTAACGCGTTACAAAAACTCGCGAGCCGAGCCGCTCGATGACAGCGCCAGATCAAAAGAACGAACCGAGCCGCTCGACGCGAGCATTCCCGTGAAGCACACACAACCTCTACGTCCGCCATTCTGAATAAAAAGGGAGCACCAAAAGGGAGTACCAAAGGGAGTAACCAAGACTCAGATCTACATTCCGGCCTCGCCGACGAGGCCCACCGCGTTTAAGACCATCTAACGTAAATGTAAATGTAAATTCATGTCCCTTGATCGGTTTAATCGAGCCAGCTGGTGGCGTAGCTGAGCCTGTAGCTTTAAACTCCCCTGATAATAATAATTCCCCTAACTTGATCCAGCCTATTGCTTTGCCTTGTTTATCATTGGTCAATGACAACGACTCCCTAAGCCGAGGTCCGTACCCCACAGGGGGTGCCCTTAGTGCGCAGTCGTTTAGTTTATAAGTTTAGTTAGTATATTACTGGCTGGCTTTTGAGCTCGCTTAAAGGCACCCACAGGAAAGTCCAGTTAAGTAGCCGAGACCTCACATGATCACACTACGAGATGCCAATTAAAAAAAAAAAAGGAGTAACCAAGCTCGCCTCGAATAATGTATCATTACAAACAAACGTTACAAGCCAGTTTCCGCCTTAAAAGCTAAGTATTTCTAATTTCCTTCGTTTCTAGAACTGTTAGGTAATAGGTACAGACTCAGTATACTAAAGAGTAAACGCTTAGCAAAACATATACTTACTTAGGTAGGTAAATAGATACTATTCCTAGTGAAGTATGTAGGTAGCGCTGTGATTCTAAAGGTTGTGCCACTGATAAGCTAATGGTTATTAATATCTAATTACAGATAAAGAGATGCACAAGTACATGACAAGTACCAACTCACTTTAATAGTTAGTCATTAAATAATTTAAGTAAATTAATAGAATAGGTATGCTGTACTTACCGTTGTCATTGAAGTCGACACGTGTAGACTCTAGACTAATATAGTTTAGAAAATGGAGTATCTTGAGACAAGTGAATAGACGACAGTTTAATGTGATCATATCATGTTTGCTTGGCATGAAAATATCGCGGCGGGATTTTATCGCGCACTGGATTTCCAACTCTCGATGTTGAGCCGAGCTTCGAGAATCCAACCTAACAACAACAGAGTGCATCCCAGCGCGTCCAAAAAACACGCTGTTGGATTTTCAACTCTCGGCGTTAAGCAGAGCGTTGAAAATCCAGTGCACGAAAAAAAATCGCCGCGATATTTTTACGTCGGTCGGCTTAGAAACAGTGAAATGTACAGACCGTCCTTTTGTTTTGCATCATTTTCAAAATCTCAGTAATCTTTATTTTCGTTGCAGTAAAGTTGCTATTAGGTTGCTGCTGTCAGAGTTGTCAGAGGTAAAATAATTGTGAACGATCTGTAGTAATCTAACCATTTAAATAAGCATAGACCTTGTTCACCTTAATCCTGGCAAAATACAATGATTTAAGTAAGTATACGAATTATGGCACCTCTCGAAACTCGAACAGTAATTTGGGTTGCAAATTGCAGTACTTATAGTGACAAATCACTTGCCAGTCGCCTTCGAACACGACTGAAACTTGTATAATTTAATATTAAATCAATAAGTAAGCGTATATTACACCTGGTAAGATTTTAACAGATGACTCGTAACATTCGCGACAAGTTTTCCTTGTATGTCATATAATTAGCTAGATGCATTGCGATAGCACGCATGTTAGCTATGTTAAATGAAGACATAAAGGTCGATACTATGCCAGCAACGCGGCGAGTTTGGCGATTTTACCAATTAAATATTTAATGAGGTGAAAAACTAGATACATTCTGATACGAGCAGATACCCACATAATGCCTGCTACTACATACATTACATAATATATATATCATATAACAACGTCGGTACTGCAAAGGAGACGAAAATATACCTTAGCAATGTTAATACAAGCATGATTTTGGTGATAGTCAATGTTCTCGATAAAATAACAAATGACTGTCACTGGAGATCCGGTTCAATTCTGTGAAAACTTGCACATACTGAGGATATTGAAAACAAGATAAAGAAAGTGTGGAATCCGAAATGCTATTTGGAAATCCCCTTTAGGCTGCATGACGCTTTCTTCTGTTTACGAAATAATACACACTCATCACATCTCTCAAACTATAGGACCTACGAACTTGAGATTTGGCATGCAGGTAGACTCATTGGCTCCTAGTCTCTGGTATGGACACAAACTATAATTATTTAGGTAGGTACTGTGAGGGCTCGAACCTCACGGTGGGAGATTAACTATGATAAATAATCAAATGAGAGGGACTCTGGCTGAATGGGGCTTATGCCCGCTATATTTATAAGTTCGGATAAGTTATAATTCACATTCCTTAACTAAATTGGTTCTACCCGGAGCCCTACCAGATTCTATCTGTCATCCTACAAAGAAAAACGAGGTTCGTTTTTCTTTCTAAAACATATTCAATGTTTGAATGATTGAATGTCAGCCAGTATAACATTGTCGAGATTTGACCAAAGCATCAAACCTCCGCAGTACCTGTAAGAATAAGTCAGGAAATAGTATGGTAGCCTGTCAGCAAGATGGTAGCGAGGCGGAAATCCCAAGGAACGATGGATATAGTACCATTTTAGACACCTAAGTATCACATGTCGATGCCAGTTTAATACTCCCATTGCAGCATCAGTTATGAGCGGCTCTTTAGAAATTCATTTAAAAAGGGACAAACGAATAGCTAACTGGAAACAGAAAATTTTGTTGTTCCTTATTTATTTCGAATGAACTTTACTTGAGAGCATGTTGAGAGCAATCGTGTTTCCAACTCAAATATCAAATCCATGTCACGGGTATGACGAAAGTGAACTCGTGTTCTACACGCCTACGCGGCTACATTTAAACGTGCAACTCAATAAGGGAAAAATACTGTTAAGAAAGAACGATACCTTATGTATTGAGAACCTTAAGGTCCTATTTCACGATGGTCTGAATAGCCACTACTTACCGAATAAATTCAAAAATGGAACAAATTTTGTATGAAATATTAGGAACTTAATCGTAGGTGGTGAAACAGACACTTAATTTTCATAATATAGGTACACTAGGGTATAAGGATGCAGTCCCACTATAATATATTAAAAATAGAACTTTAAGTTAACATACTTTTTTTATGATTTATCTTGGGATATCGGTACCGATTAATTGAGGAGTGGAGGTCGTATTACAGAAGCTAGAACTGAATATTCAGGAAAATCTGAAAGAAGGTGAAGTGTTCACTAAGATAGTACGTACTTACCTACATTGTTAGGCAAAGAGCCCATATATGTAGGAAGAGATTTCAAGTCCCTCCTGTAGATACCTGAGGCAATCGAGTAACACAATATATACTAGAAAGTCCTGAAATATTAGACAGTTGAATGACACACGAAATATCTTTATATTTTTGTTTTCAGAGTGGCGCGGAGAAGCAGCGAACATGCTGTAAACGAAATCACCGCGCGAGTCGTCGGCTGAGAGACTGCGCGAGCGCAGAGAACACAACAAAACCTATGAATGAAATTTCGACTCGAATTTATTTTTCCATAAAATAAAGAACACGACAGTTATTAGTTATTAGATCTAAGTAAATATTTGGGTTCGAATCCCAAGCAGTTGTAGCGATAATAAGTACAGTAGAATCCGCTTATAATGACATCGAAGGGAAGTGACAAACACTTTATACTAAGCGGACGTCATATAAAGCATAGTCTTAGACAACAAACAACTTATTCTCGTTAGATACCTATTTAGTTTAATAGAGAGAAAAGTTATAAAGTGTATGTCATGTATCTATGAATGAAAAAAAGAAACATAAGCTGACACAAAACAAACGTATTAAAAACATATTTTATTAGGTTTAGTTGGGACTGGTCGTCTCTTAGCTGCCATGGCTTATTTTTAATTTTAATATTTAATTTAGTTGTTTTAGTTATTATCTTTTTATTACGGACGCTTTTTAACGTGCACGTCTTTCTACATTGTTCTCACATGTATATTTTCAACTTGAACGATGTAACCAATATTTTGTAAAAATATTATGATTTAAAAGAGTGTCCGTGGAGTTTCTTGCCCGTTCTTCTCCATAGGGATCTACTACGCTTTGGAATGGGCAACTAGCTTCATCTTTCTGACTGACCGACCCATTGACAATTCAAAAGTGCCTGTAATTGGTTTATTTGAAATAAATGCTTTGAGTTTGAGTTTGAGTTTGAGTTTACTTACTACATTTTTACATTTTTTATAAAAAAAATCAATCATTTTTATCTGCTTTTTTCACTTTTTCACTATATAAATCTAACCGGACATAATTTCTTAAAAATAGGTCAGAATAAGAGAAATATGTCACTATAAGTACATGTACTATTATGTATTCTGTGCTGTATGAAAAGTCATCATAGGTATCTGGGGGCCAACCACCACTTCTTAAAGCAGTATTATTTTAATGTTACTTCAGTGTGAGAAAGAGATGGAGCTATACAGGACGTCTAGCTCCATCTCTTTCCCACACTCATGTAAGATTAAAATAATACTGCTTTAAGAGGTGGTGGTCTAGCTCCTGAACTTTGTTATAAAGAATTTTATATGAAAACCAAAGTTGGTCAATATAGGCGGAGTCATAATAAACGGATTCCACTGTAAGTATATCCAATTCCTGTAAAATTAACATAAAGCTACGGGAGTTTGATATGAAACAGGAAAGCATAATCATACTAAAAAATAAGTAATAAGTAACTCGAAAAATCTTCGGTAGCTAAGCAACCAAATCAGTAAGTACTTAAGTATAGCAAACTTTTCTATTGGACTGCAAAGGTCCTAACTGAAGATGCGCTTTACACCCTGGGTCAATTTCCGGGTCGAGACGTGAAGCTCTAAACCACCTACCTTATAAAGGATAATTTAAGGCTCGTTTTCCTCTGCCCGGCCATATTGTGGATATACGCATCTTTCGTGTTTGCCTCTGCCGGCCGGTGGCGCGTGCCGCTTGTGTGAGGGCGCTGGGTGGTTCAGTTTGGTGGTTAAAATACCCAATTATCTGTTTTTTTTTTATATTTTTTTTTTGTTTCTAAGCAATGACCAAAAGTTTTGTAAAAGGAGCTGTAATCCTGCCGACAAACTGTCTTGCAGTTTGGCAGGTTTCAAAATTTTGTAAGTGTTTGGTCCAAATAAATATTTTTTTTTTTTTTTTTAAGAATTAATACGGGAAATACAATGCCAACGATCGCATCAGTAACAGCGAATAGCGATTCCTATGGGTTCGATTCCCACACGCAACAATATATTCACAGTAAGTATTGATATTATTAAGCAAGCAAGATGTTTATTATCTTATTGTTTTACAGGTAAGCACAGGCAGAGGCGACAGCATACCTGAACGCGACAATTTTACTGAGAGAACGTTATTCTGGACGGGACAAAAACTAATTTATCTATCTGTAGTTAAAATGTACTTAAGGCGGTATGACCCGACAGAGACCGCGATTACTAGTTTTTTGAATCCATGGGAAACTTATAAAACAGTGTTATAAAATTCTGGAAAAAATATCAATCAATCAATCAACTCAGCTACTCGCAGTTCACTGATAGACATAGGCCTCTCCAAGGTTGCGCCACATTATCCTGTCCTCCGCCTTCCGCATCCAGTCTGTCCCAGCCACTTTCTTCAGGTCGTCGGTCCATCTAGCTGGGGGGCATCCCACACTACGCTTACCAACGATACGCTGTCTCCACTCCAGAACCCGTCTGCTCCACCGGTCATCGGTCCTTCGACAAACATGGCCAGCCCACTGCCACTTCAGTTTGCTTACTTTGAAAGCTATGTCGGTTACTCCGGTTATTTTCCGGATAACTTCATTCCTGATTTTATCCTTCAAAGAAACTCCGAGCGGAAAAAATATATAATATCTTATTTAAGGATCTGGCGGACAGCCAATCGCTTTTACTGACACGATTATATTAACTTTGCTGGATAGAAATAAAACCCAAAGTTAATCCTTTTCGTAATGTCTAATCAATCTCTTAGCTACAAAACAGACGGTTTTTTCTTATTTTTTATATAAATGAAAAGGTACTTAGTAATATTGTTTAGCGCAATTCGCTGAGTTTGTCGTGATAAAATGATTCAAATAATTACTACGTTTAAATACCAACCAAATGCGCGAGGCAACTACTCGCGAGCCTATTTCAGTCAGTAGGTACGCGGCTCGAGCGCCGGATCCTCAAATTACTTACTTATCTTTCAAAACGAACGCGAACAAAGTAGAAATTCAACATGTTCAAGCAAGATGTTGCCTTCCTTTTGTGTTTATCGTTTCAAAAAACTTTAAAACATAAGAAAAAGGCTCTCATCTCTTCCATCACGCCTCCACGACGAAATGGGAAGGACCACAACAACGCAAGAAGCAATAACGCAAGAGACAAATAAATGGTAGACCGCGTTGGCAGTGTGGTTAGCTGGTTGTTTACATAACTACAACAGCCACTATCGACACTGCCTCTGCGTTCATCCTAAAGCAACACTGTCAGAAGAAAGAAGATCCTTTGCTTTTGAAACTTTATTTCTATTTTGCAAGTAGGTAGTTTGCACGCAAGGATGGTGAGAGCTTGCGTCATTGAAAACAGCGCGTGCGCAAGTCAACTTTGAATAACGAACTAATGACCTACCTACTCTACTTGGCGTGCAAGCAACTTGTTGTATCTGGTATGTGCCTTTAATTCTTTGACGTTTCTTAGGAAATGGGATTTAGTGCTTGTAAGTTCTGGTAACATCCTTAACAATAAATCCATTCCTATCGATGCGTCCCGTAACCCAGGAAGTTTCTAATTCTAATATCTATGTGTGCTTCTTATCTACCTATGTTCAAAATATGTCATAATATCTTGTAGGTACCTATGCTTTTTTTTTATTTCTTTGAATAACCTGTTGAATAAATACGTTTCATATTTAAAATGTGTTAACAATGTATTAAATAAATATGTTTTGTTAATATTGTATACTTAAACATTGTGTCGCCAATAATAGCGTGACTGAAATAAATTCGCACCTCCATATCTCCATCAGGTGCATTAACGGGAGGCGAGCCAATTCGGAGCGCGTGTAACACCGTCGTAATGGTTATGTAGCTACTCATATGCATTTCCACTTATGTAGAAGCTGATGTCATACCAAAGTATCAGATTGGCTGGATGATATGTCAGTTTACAGGAGCATTGCAGCTTGCTCATGGAAGAGGTACTTACCTACCAGAACTTACGGTTTGGTTCACTTGCTTCACACAAAAAAACAGAATCGGAATCTATTTCATTTTGACAGTTCAACAACATTAATTGCGTTATTTTCGTTCATACAACAGACAACTTTTTCGAACATATGAAGCAATATGGATCGGAATCGGATTCCGATTCCGATCGATAGTGTGTTATGCAATTATGGTCCGGCACCCTAATTGCGAAACACAGTTTGTTTCGGAAATAGATTCCCAATTTAAAGCCGGGGTCAGTGGGTCGTCGTATGGGCGGAGTTTGCTTGGACTGTAATAACTTGATTTTAACAGTGTCCATGGAGGTTCTTGCCCATATTTCTCCATTAGGATATAAGTTTTGGAATGGGCAACTAGCTTCAACTTTATACTAAGTACCTCACAAAGTCTCAAGAGTTGAGGCACTCTTCAAAAGTCTGCGGCTTTTAATAAGCCCGTCTTTGAGGCGTTGCTTTTCCGCGTTAAGCAACAAATAGCCTCGGTATTGAAAATACCAAAAATATTGATTTATCGTTGCAGTCAATTGCGGTTCTACACAAAAACACATTCACAATTTATCAAGAAGCTGTTCACTTACAAAATTTCGTAAAAATTATGGAGATTTTATGAGAAAATCGCAAACCAATTGCTATGAAAAATTATTACGGGCAAGACGTTGCCTTCTGTTTGAAAAACGACTGCTCGTTGATTTCAAACCAACTTCCAGCTGTCAAAATAATTTCACAATTCGAATATTTGCCTTTTTAGTCGCTTTTCGTTCACTCTTTACTGTCTCCAAACCACGTGAAACAGATTGGAGTTGGTTACACACTCTATTGTAGTTTCGCAATTCGAAAGACATAAAATAAAACAAACTGCAGTCAAAGCCAAATCAATTAGACTGACTCGGATGACGAAAATGTTTTTCGCAATTAGGTAGCGGGTCTCCTTTTAGTTTCGTCTAAACTCTTAATTTATTATTATTTTATAGTACCTATGTCAATCTGCCTAGCCTTTTCCCAACTATGTTGGGGTTGGCTTCCAGTCTAACCGGATGCAGCTGAATACCATTATTTTACATGGAGCGACTGCCTATCTGACCTCCACAACCCATTAACTGGGTAATACGATACCCCTTGGTAAGACTGATTGTCAGACTTTCGGGCTTGTGACGACCCGTAACAACTGTCAAAGATCCACGAATGACAGCCGGGACCAACAGCTTAACGTGCTTTCCGAGGCACGGAGGAGTCTCGGCATGTAAAGATGGTCACCCATCCACGGACCAACCCCGGCAAGCGTAGCTTAACCTGATGGATCGACCCGTGCGGCTGTTATTACTTAGCCACGAGCTCCTCCATTTTATATACCTATCTCCATTTTATAGTACCTATGTACAGACAACAAAATAGATATCTAGGCAGGACACACTAACATATCTGTATGTGTATTGCTTCATGAAGCAATACACATATTCTGCCTAGATATCTCTTGTTGTCTGTACATAAATAGATGCCTATGACTTCTTAATGACTGAATCTTCATTAAAAAATAAAATGTAATAAATAGATACTTACAGCTGTTCATATTTATTGGATTGTTCAAACAAACGTAATTTTAAATATTATATTATTTGTATTGTAACTCGTTTACTGTCTTAATAATTATTAGATATGTGTTAATTATTGATACCTTCTCATAAAAATGTGTTTATTGGTTGTCAGTTAATTAAACAGCATCTAATCATAATTAGATCATGCATTTTTATTTGTATTCGTTTTATTTTTGTTCCCTTTTTTGGTAAACGGACCACCTGGAGATTCAACTTATGGAAAGCTATTGGACGCCCGCTGCAAAGTGAAACTTTGGGTTGCCTTTATGCCTCTCGCCCACGGCGACTTTTTGTAAACGCGCGACAGCATCGCTACTAACGTGAGTTATTCGCATTTGCAACGCGCTACAGAAGCGATGCCAATGCGCTATAGAAGCGGTGGCAATGCGCTACTAACGCGCTACAGCATCGCGACTGTATCGATGCAAACGCGCGACCGTGTCGGATGACATGGGGAGAGAACGGAGGGAGGGTGGCGCTTTCGTTGCTCACGCTTCGGCTGCTTACGTAAAAGCAGCACCAAAGACAACGTGACAAACATCTAGCGACCGCATCGCGACTGTACCGATGCGAACGCGCCACAGCATCGCTACAAAAAGTCGCCGTGGGCGAGGGGCTTTATAGTCTGATGTAGGGCTTAAACAAAATGGTGACTGCAGAAGTTTAGCTTATACCTAGGTACCTACTTGGTCAAATTCACCGCAAGCCAAGCCGACCAACTGTTCGTGAATGTTCACGCAGTGCAAGTTAGTCGTGGACCTCAATTTGTGCAATAAAACTTGCTAACAGACATCGTGCAAGATAGTTTGGTATTTCGAAAAGATCTAACAATGAAAGAATGACAATGCCGATTGCAGTTGCAACGTTTTGTCTAGACATGCAAGGATATTGAAAGTTGGTAATGGAACTATGCTTCTAACTTAATGACCGTAAATTAGTATAAATAAGCCTTGCCCCACACGGGCCACACGCTGCAGCCACAAAACGCCGCCACCGAGCTGCGAACTACAGTTTTCGTACATTTTATATGAACTCGCCGCACACGGATAACGCCGGTGGTCGCTACACGCCACGATAGGCCGCTTCTCGCTTCTTGTGGCCGCCACCGACCACTAAACGCTAACACAAAACGCCATACAATGGGTTAATAAAAGTAGCGGGTATCGACCATCGACCACAAGTGTGTGTCGCACACTTCCACTATTTAGCAGCCGCTTCCAGCTACAGGTGGCGGTGTTTTGTGGCTGTAGCGTGTGGCCCGTGTGCGGCAAGCCTAAGAAACGTTCACTGGCTACGCGATCAGACAGTTAAGTAGAGATATTTTACTCTATAACTGCACGCCCCTCTACTGCTTTTTGCATACACTTTTCAAATGTTTGTATAGAAATTTTAGTGGAGAGGCGTGCAGTTTTATTGTATAAAAGATCTCTACAGTTTATGTAAAACTCTACTGCACCATATTATCAAATCACCTAGCAACTTCTGAAACATGGACAGTAGAATCATTACGGTTAACCAGTACATATGTAGACAGACTTGTACAGCTGTAACGTATAGCCCCTACTGACCAACCTATTGCACCTCGGTCGCCTAGGGCCCAAACCATAAAAGTACAGGACACGCTGATGACAACAATAAAAGATCTATGTATGATCATAATATTAATCAAATTATTCGCTCTGCTCTGGAGTTAGTCGAGATTGTGGCCTGGAGTTATCCGGGATAGCGTTTTCAACGGTTTCGGACTTTTTTTGGGATGTAGGTACCTAGTACGATCAGCAACAGAAGTCAGTTAACACTGCTACTTTTTGACATCATCTAAATTAACACAAAATGATTCGATAAATTGCTTTTTTTTTCGTTTAACTATTAAGAGTTAATGTTCTTAACATTTTAAGTATTCTGTTCCGATTTTAATTAAATATTTCACTTAATAATTAAGATTTAAAAAATGCAAGTGTTAATCGACTTTTGTTGCCCACTGTACTGTCCTATGAGTCCCACTGAAGAAAATCCCAGCTCCAACCCTGCCTTTTAATATTAGGTCTTTACCTATGAAATTGCCGTTCTGCAGTACCTACTGGCCATTTCAAATCAAAATAATTTTTGTTTGGCTAAGAATTCTAATTTCAAATTAATTTTATTTTAAAAACATGGATTTTTTTTCCAAAAGTAGTCATTTGTTTATTGATTAGTGTTACATTTTCATCGCATTTCAATCTTTATCGTCATCATGGATACGTTAAAAATTCGAGTAATTATGGAATATGAGTACCGTCGTGGCAGCAACGCGGCACAAGCGGCACGCAACATCAACGACGTTTACGGAGCTAACACTACAAACCAACGCACCACTTGTTATTGGTTTGCTCGCTTCCGTTCTGGAAATTTCAACCTGAAAAATGAACCTCGCGGTCGTCGCGAAGACTTTGGTCGACAATGACGAATTAAAGGCGATTGTGGAAGCTGATGATACACAATCTACGCCTGAATTAGCAGCAGCTTTCGACGTTAGCGTCAAAACAATATTGGTCCATTTGCATCAAATTGGCAAGGTAAAAAAGCTTGACAAATAGGTGCCCCACGAACTCAATGATCGCCAGCGCGAAGTACGCGTCGAGACGTGCCTTGCACTGCTCAACAGACACACAAATGAAGGAATTTTGAACCGCATTGTTACCTGCGATGAAAAATGGATTCTGTTTGATAACCGCAAGCGCTCAGCAAGTTGGTTGGATCCTGGTTCAGCACCTAAACAATGCCCTAAACGAAAACTTACCCCTAGAAAAGTGATGGTCACTGTTTGGTGGCCTAGCGCCGGTGTGATTCATCACAGCTTCTTACCAAACGGGGTGAGCATTACTTCAGATGTGTACTGTGAAGAACTGAACACAATGATGGAGAAGCTGGCACATCTCCAACCAGCATTGGTCAATCGCTCGTCTCCGCTGCTCCAGCACGACAACGCGCGACCTCATGCTGCACAGCAGACGGTCTCCAAGTTGCAAGAACTGGGGTTGGAAGCTCTCCGTCATCCGCCCTACTCACCAGACCTTGCGCCTACAGACTACTACTTTTTCCAGAATTTGGATAACTTCTTGGCGGGAAAAAAATTCAATACCCGAGAAGCCGTACAAAATGCCTTTGAAGAATTTGTTGCCTCCCGTCCAGCTGATTTCTTTAAGAAGGGCATCAATAAACTGCCACTGCGTTGGCAAAGATGCATTGATTGCATGGGTGATTACTTCGATTAATACAAATAAAAAATGCATGAAAAAAATTCCTTTAAATTTTTTCATACAAAACGGCAATTTCGTAGGTAAAGACCTATTATAAACATATGTTTAATGACTAATGACAAGACACAGAGAGACTCACCTTCGCATTTATTTTTGAAATGTAGATCCCATAACGTTGGCGATCTGATTAATAACAGGTCGAGTTAGCCTCAAGAATACTAAACTATCGGCATAGTTGTCGCCATAACAGTAGGTGTATACAACGCAATCTGAATAAATATAAAGGAGGCATGTTGTAACTTATCATTAGTAAACAAACACTCGAATGTACTGCTCATAGATAATATACCTGCGCTGTGATATACATGCGCAACATCGCTAATGACATACAAAAAGTAAAAGGAAGAAGAAAGTGATCAAATCCTTTGCTGTATTATGGTATGATTGATACCTACCGTAAGTTTGACCACTTTCTTCGTTTATAACGCTTTCGTTTTTAAAATAATCTTACTTGCTGTGGGTAAATATAAGTTTACGCACTTATGAGCATATAAACGCTACAGCATGAACTTGGACTACCTTCCGTCATGGATAGGTCTTCTTCTTCGTGTCGTTGGCTCGACAGTTACTCATATTTTTAACCGACGCAAAAAACAGGAGGTGGTTCTCAATTCGACACGTATGTTTTTTTTTTTTTTTTTACAGTCAGATTTGAAAAATTTTTGTTTTATTCGAGAGGGTATACATCAAAGTTGGTCCCATATAAAATTGATTAACTTTGCTTGGGTACTTTTTGAGTTAGCTTCAATAATACGTATTTTTTCCCCACTTTTATATGGATGATGACTAGTTTGGTTTTGCAGGTAGTGATATTAGAATTTGTGTGGGGTAGGTACCACAACAAAAAAGTGAAAAATAAAAACTTTTTTACAAAAAAATACAACCGTCTTCCAAAAACAACACTACAAACTTACCTACAAAGTGAAAAATAACTTTAATTTCGGAAGTCGGTGGCAATAAATGAAAATACATTTAACCAGACACCGACTTCCGAAATTAAAGTTATTTTTCACTTTGTAGTGTTGTTTTTGGAAGTCGGTTGTATTTTTTTGTAAAAATGTTTTGTTGGCTCAAAACATCGCCACTTCTACGGCGTTATCGGTGGCAGCGCAGAGGATAATTTGGCTGCATATTTTGGGGCACAGAGGGCAGTTTGTCACACAACTCCACATCCACACCCCTGCTGCCGTTCTGTCGAGGTAGCCCCACATTATCTACGAAGTTCGATTTAGGTGACTGCACGTTCCCACTTGGGTTTGGAGACGTTTTAGGAGACTTCCAATTCCAAGTGGACCACGAACCCCCGACCGGACCCGATTAATGCCCGTTGCAAACTGTGGCAGGATACCTTTTCCCCACATCCTCACATCTACCACCAAACGAGCATCTTCCTGCAGGACTTAGCCTTCCGTGGTCTATAGATAGGTACCTACCTAATACTGTCGCACCATCACCATGCTGGGCAGGTGGATTGGCAATCCAAGTAGTAGCTATGTTTTAATTAGGACATTGCATTATACCTCCCTTAGTCACTTTGTGCTTACAACACCTTGATGAAAATGAGGTTGCCAAATTAATAGGCCAGAACTGCAACCATTTTCAAGCCCCAAGCATCCAACCAGCTGCTTACAATTGCATCAACGGTATAGCGGTCAAACCTATTATGATGGTGTCATACATTTATAATAACAAAATCAATCTGCCTAGCCTTTTCCCAACTATGTTGGGGTCGGCATCCAGTCTAACCGGATGCAGCTGAATACCAGTATTTTACATGGAGCGACTGCCTATCTGACCTCCACATCCACTGGGTTGTTGTTACAGTCTTACCCCTTGGTAAGACTGGTTGTCAGACTTACGGGCTTCTGACGACCCGTAACGACTGTCAAAGATCCACGAATGACTGCCGGGACCAACGGCTTTACGTGCTTTCCGAGGTGTGGCTGACACTAGCATGGCCACCATCAGGGATTTCAATGTTGATACTAAACACAAAAAATTTGTCAAAATTTGCCGCCAAATATCAGAATTTGTCGGTCACTGGTTCAAAGTTATAAGGGTTCATTGGTGGCCGATCTGGAGAGCGTCACCCCAGCTTGGCCACATTTTATCTCAACCACCTAGCAAAGATCCGTTTTCTCCCAGTTTTAATCAATAATTAGTCGCAAGTTTTCGCCAAGCCACAGATTTTGTCGGGTTTTGGTTTAGAAGATATAATGAGTTCAATTTTTAAGTATAGTCAAAGAGCTAGATCAAAGATTTTGTCGTAAACTCATCGATCTAGCTCTTGGACTATACTTAAAAATTGAACTCATTATATCTTCTAAACTAAGACGTGAACGGGCGCCGTCAGTTGGGACTGGTCGTCTCTTAGCTGCCATGGCTTATTTTTAATTTTAATATTTAATTTAGTTGTTTTAGTTCTTATCTTTTTATTACGGACGCTTTTTAACGTGCACGTCTTTCTACATTGTTCTCACATGTATATTTTCAACATGAACGATGTAACCAATATTTTGTAAAAATATTATGATTTAAAAGAGTGTCCGTGGAGTTTCTTGCCCGTTCTTCTCCATAGGGATCTATTACGCTTTGGAATGGGCAACTAGCTTCATCTTTCTGACTGACCGACCCATTGACAATTCAAAAGTGCCTGTAATTGGTTTATTTGAAATAAATGCTTTGAGTTTTGAGTTTGAGTTAGACCCGACTAAATCTGTGACTTGGCGAAAACTTGCGACTAAATCTGGGAGAAAACAGATCTTTGCCGGCCACCCAATGAACCCTTATAACTTTTGAACCAGTGACCGACAAATTCTGATATTTGGAGGCAAATTTCGACTAATTAGCAACTAATTTTTCATGTTATCAAAATTAAAATCCCTGATGGTGGCCATGCCAGTGTCAGTCTCACCTTTCCAAGGCACGGAGGAGTCTCATTATGTAAAGATAGTCACCCATATCCACGAACAACCCCAGCAAGCGTAGCTTAACCTGATGGATCGACCCGTGCGGCTTTTATTACTTAGCCACGAGCTCGTCTTATACACTTATAAGTAATAACACTGAATATTTATTCTCCAAGGCCAAAAATGAAACATAGGTACCTATATTCATAAATGCTATGAAACCATCTGATTAGCAAGATCAACTTCAATAGCAGACGGTGTGAAATTTAAATTAGCACGAACGTGACGACGCTTTCGACACCGCTACTGCACTGATGGAAGACAGAATTCTACAAAAACTTTTTTACAAAAAAAAAAAGAACACAAAAAAACAACTTCAATCAAAAATAACTTTAATTTCGGAAGTCCGTGTCTTTGGTTTTGTATTTTCGTTTTTTGCAACCGTTAATTTTTTCATTTTGTAGTGGTTTTTTTTTTGGAATTCGGTTATTTATTTATTTTTTGTAAAAGTGTTTATTTTTATCCGACCGAAGCCAAAAAAGGAGGACAATGTGTTTAACCCACTTATATGTATGTGTTTCACTTTTTAGTTGAGGTACCCCACACAAATTCGAATATAATAAGTATTCCACTACCTGCAAAATAAATTAGAACATCATCCACATAGACTAAGTGGGAAAAATACGTATGTACGGCCAACAACAAAAGTCGGCAAGGTACTTATTATTGATGCTAATTCAAAAAACTACACAAGGAAAGTTAATAAATTTTACATGGGACCAACTTCGATGTATATACCCTCCCGAATAAAACAAGAATCTTTCAAATCGGACTACGCTGTAAAAAGTTATTTATACATCAAAAAAATGTACGTAATTGATAAAAATAATAAACTTGAGAACCTCTTACTTTTTTTCTTCGGTTAAAGCCGAGCGGCCACTGGTCCACGCCAGCCGCAACACACGCACGGCACGCAACGGATTTTGGTTTGTTTGTGTGAAGAAATGAAAATGCGGGCGGTACCGGTAGTGGGACGCAGTGCTATACTTACCTACCACCTACCTATGAATTCGAACAAAGCAAACCGAAATCCGTTGCGTGCCGTGCGTGCGTTACGGCCGGCGCGGACCACTGGACGTTCACCTTTAAAAAATACTCTAAAATCTTAAGATTTCTACGACAGAGCTGCTGATTCAACCCATGAACGGATAGTCTACTTTTGTTTCGAACTACTTATAGGTACTTTTAATGACAATTATAGTTCATCATTCTCTTGCCCTTATCCCGATTTATAGGAGCGGCGCAACATTGTCTTCTTCTGCCATACTTCTCTATTAGTCATGAAAATGCTTATGCCGTGGTTAAAATAAGCCAGTCAACAAAGTAGTAACGGAGCTGACTGTACTGGATGCGGAGAAAGCTAAATGGTGGTGTTGGAAGGTACTGTTATACCGTCGATTATCAATAAAAACACCTTAGATTATCCCTAAAACATCGGTCTAGCAACGGCTCAACTCTTACCTAAGCCCCATTTACACGATATAAGTTTCTTGCCTGTGGCATACAATAAAATTGAAGCTACAAATGACTTGCATCATGTAAATGCTGTTTATCTAATGTTGCTTCAACATCAACTTAGGGTAGGTAAGCCAGAGGCAATGAGGTTTTTACGAAAATTCACGCCACCAGTTGGCTCCACTTTGACAAGAGGTTTTCCGTTTCGACAGTTATTATAATAAAATAGGAATTCGTTTTATTAAGAGGCGCCCTCATCGTTTGTTTTGTTATTTCTTTTATTTTATAATGAAAATGCACAAATAGTGGCCACTTTTGCCGTTTAAATGATTATAATAAAACTAAACAATATAAAGCTACTACCTATTTGTAATAATAATAACGTAGGTATAGTCTTGTGGAGCAGAATTATTTCGGCTTATTTTCTGCATTTTCTTTCTAAAATAAAAGAAATAACCAAACAAACGATGAGGGCGCCACTGCGCGGTCGGTACCCTCTTAATTCGTTCATCATTCAGTCACGACTAAAGAAAATAAAGGCGCTTTGACACTTTTGACAGGTGCCCGGACCTGACGTCTCAGTGCTGCCAAAAATCCTAATTAATCCCACCATCTAAGTAAATCAGCACCTTAATTGCGTAATACACTATCAATCAGAATTGGTTTAATTTTGACAGCTCAACAACATTCAATTTCAAAATGATTCAGATTCCGATTGATAATGTCGCAATTAGGGTGCAGGCTTACTTCCTCCGCGTCCTATTGAAAAGCGAGCGTCGCGTCTATATGTCACTTTTTGTTCGGAAAACCGGAAAACGCCCTCTGTCGGCGCGATAACGCGCTCAGATTTAAGGAATAAAAAGAGACTAATTAAGGCGTCGCTCGTCCTAATATAAAGCTATGGTCGCGCAAATACACGATCGTCGCGTTCATGTGTCACTTTTTGTTCGGAAAGCCGGAAGGCGCCCTCTGTCGGCGCCACAGAAATGATAATCTGTTCTGTGGTCGGCGCGACCACGTGTTCCGGTTCACCGAACAAAAAGTGACATACGAACGGGACATCGCGTATTCCCGCGACAATCGCATTACTTATATTAGGACGACGCCTGACCCCACGATCGCGTATTCGCGCGATGATAGCTTTTAAATAGGACGCAGCCTTAAGGACGCTGTTACAAATGTACCGAAGTCCGGTACATTTATTGAGAAACTGTACCTATCTAAAATTATATGTATAGTTCAGAATCGTACCATGCACATCTATCAACAATTTGGGCAAAAAATATTTTAAGAATGTAAAGCATTTTATTTAATAAACATGCTTTTGTGTAAAAAAGTAATGATTTCACTACCCGTTTGGAACAGCGTCCTACCAGCCAAAAAAAATTTTCCTGAACCGCAAAGGGTAGCAGGCACCCATTGCACCAGATTCCAACTAAAATTGGAGCCGTCCCTCTTATTGAAATTGAGCATGGAATCGAATGAATGAAAAGCACATTTTCAGGTCAGGACTGGACATATCATTCGGATCATTGTGAAGGACCGAACAGTCAGTGAAAGGCTTTTTGTTGCGCCCAAAATACTCTAAATTGATTTAACACACAATACATATTGTAAAACTCGCATTTTTATGTGCTTAATATGCTTTACGCTCTGCAATAATACAACAGGATATACTGATTCAGTAAAAATTGGATCAGTGAGTATTGGTTCAGAATAATAAAGCTACAGTAGTTTATCTGGGCAGTGACCTTGAATTAATTACCTACGGCCGCTCGGTAGATACGCGTCCGTCCGTACGTACCTGCCGCACGCTCGAACTGTTGTCTACTGGTATTTATTTTATTTTATTTTATTCATTGGGTATAGATACAGACAACAGATTAATAAAAAACAAAGAATGAGCCTTAACAATAAACAGTGAGTGAACCTGAAGTCCAATTACAACCGTACACAACTTGACCAAACAATGCTTCGTTTTCAATAAAGGTTTTAATTATAAATGTATAAACAATCAAATAGAGAATCAAAATATATAGAGAAGAAAAAAAATACCTTTAACTAGAAAAATTTAGAAAAATTAAAAAAAAAAACATAAACAACAAATAAAATATTAATAAAACCTAAATTGACTAAAAAGGTCACGCAATGTTATAATTACTTATAATGCAGCAAGAAAGATTTGAAAGAACTAAATTTGTCGTGAAAAATGTCCACTTGTGAGCAAATAGCATTATAATTTTTACACATTCTGTGCAAAGGATTGTTCTGAGATACATTATTATGCTTGGAGGAATACTAAACAGCTGTGGAATACGCACTGATCGAGTTGGTATTTTATATCTAAATAATCAATAAGGTGGCCATCCAATGAACAATTTACAATTTTATATAGGGTGCACAAGTCACTCATCCATCTTCTATGTTCCAGAGTTGCTAAAGAAAATCTTCGAAGTCGGTCAACATATTCCGGTATTTTACGTCGTAACCCATATTTTGAACACAGAGCTCTAACAAATCGCCTCTGCATCGCCTCTATACGGTCTGTATGTATTTTATAGATTGGTGACCATACAGATGAACAATATTCCACTATACTCCTCACCAAGGAGCAGTATAAAATTATCAAAGAATTCGCCTGCTTAAATGGTTTGGCATTTCGAAGCATAAATGATAGCATACGGTTACCTTTACTGCATATTAAATCGTAGTGAGGTCTAAAAGATAGAGACGAATCAAATATAACCCCAAGGTCACGCACCTCTGTAACCCTCTCAACAATAGTTCTCTCGATGAGGTAATTATTTAGTAATAAACTCTTTTTCTTTTTTGTAAATGTAATAACCTGACACTTTTTTATATTCAATGACATCAAATTTCTATCACACCAATTTACCATAGTATCGACATCATGGTATCGTATACAGGGTTAGTTTTCAATGACCAGCCAAATTTTCACAGGGTGTTCTACCCATGATTATGAACAACTTTCACTATGGGACCAACTTTAAAATCACGAAAAAAAAAAACAGTTGTTTCATACAAAAGTTCAATACCTACTCGACCAAAATGTATGAAATAGCTGATTTTTTTTTCGTGATTTCAAAGTTGGTCCCATAGTGAAAGTTGTTCATAATCATGGGTAGAACACCCTGTGAAAATTTGGCTGGTCATTGAAAACTAACCCTGTATGTATACTGAGATTTCGAAGCGCATCGTATCGGCCGTTTTCTATGAACTACTGTAACATTATTATTCTGTGGTACTGCGGTTGATTGCACAAGTCGATTTTATAAATGTAGCCTCTTCAGTAATTTACACACATGAACATAGTTTTGTTTTAAAGGATTACGTAGTTTGCACAGTCACAGTTGGCTAGGCATTAATGCTAAAGAAAGTATGCTCGATACTTCTAGTATTTAAAACGTCTAGGCTGTTCGGTACTTAGATGAGTAACGGGGAAGAAAACTGTCAACTTAGGTCCGCGTAGATATGCGCCAAGTGTTTGTTACTTTCATTCAACTGCCACTGGGGAGATCCTTGTTAAAATCTTTGCTCCGAGATGACGCTTTGTGTTTTGTCTTCTTGTCACTGATTGGTAGCTTTTCATTCAAGATCACTTTGACAAGTGACATACACTCAGCGCCCTCTTGCGGCAAAGCTTCCAGCATACAACCCCATTAACCAAGTAGAGGTTATTATGTTGTAGTGGTGATGGTGCCAACCAAGTCGATGCTTCAGGGCATGTCATTTAGGGGTTGCTGGGTAGGTATTCTAGAACAAAAGAGGATGAACAAAGCGTTAGCTGAATGAGGCCGCCAAGTGACGAGAGCTGATAGATAAGACGATTAGCGGGCTTCCACAAGGGTCTTTTCTGGGTCCGCTCTTATAGAAATTCATGAGGCCCTGCTGCAATGCCAAGTCTTACAAAACCGAAGCTCTATGATTCCACAAATCCCCACAGAATTTCTTCGCATTTGTTTGGGAGGTTTCAGGTTAATAAAGATACATTAAGAGTCAAAATTTCTTCATGTTTATTTCATTTTTTTAAACATCATCATGTTACACACATTGGACAATAAACTGTGAACAATTTCAGGCATTCAAAGAGGTAGCGGTTATCTAAATTAATTGTTGTGCTACAGGCAATGGGCTGATTCGGACATTTCAAATACTTAAATCCCCAACAGATCTAACACCATACATTATTTATTATTAATAAATGCTAAGCGGAGAATTGCCTCCACAGTTTGTAATTATTTGAATTGTCCGAATTAACTTTTGCTCTGGAGCACTAACACTACTATTTACCACATCGCGAACTGCTAACACCGATACTAATAATTTTAGCCATCTCTACACGCTAATACATACAGAACCATTCCAAATATCCATACAATCATTCCTAGTCGCAATATCTATTCTGTCGAGCGATGTCATTCACAGTGATCCTTTTAAATAAGCGCTAATTACATATTATTACTTAAGTCGTATACCGATAAATATATATTTGTGACATTAATTACTTTAAGGTAAGAAAAATAGTTTCAGTTCATTACTAAATAAAATAGCTTCTGCCCGCGACTTCGTCCGCGTGAAATTTCTTGTTCCCCCGACCTACCCCGTCACATCGCATTGCCTGCCCGCGCTATTACTTCGTTTTCGCTAAGCGTTATTTCTGACTTTTTTTCTTTTTGCTCGGCACCTAAGGGTTCTAGCGTGATGTTAAATATTCTATAGTCTTCCTTATGAATTGGGCTACCAAATGCATTTTTTTTTTTCAAATCCGACTGGTTGTTCCAGAAATTAGCGCGCTCAAACAAACAAACAAACTTTTCAGCTTTATTACTAGTATTAAAGATAGATAGGTACATATTATTATAAGGTCTATCTATTCATACATGAAATCTTTTTTCTCTCTCTTCTCTTCTCTTTCTCTCTCTTCATCATTGTACTCATTATGAACAACTTTTACTATGGAACCAAATCTGTAATTGCGAAAAAAAAAACACCTGTTCCCTACATTTTGACGAGTAAATGCGAACGTAAATATAGGGAACAGCTGATTTTCTTTTCGCAATTTCTGGTTTAGTGCAATAGTACCTACAAGTTGTTCATAATGATGAGTATAATGACCCCTCAAGAGATTTCGTGTATGAATAGATAGACCATATAAACTATTTTGAACTCGGATAAGAAGACTAAAACTAGTTTAAAATTATTCTACTCAAAAGATCACCGACTGTTTATAACATCGCTCGTTTACAAATTCCAATTATTTCGAATGAGTTATTGCTCAACTCGAAGCTAGCAAACACGAACACCAACGAACTATGACGAAACACGCCTATATCGGCTCTGCGGCATACCAGGATCCAATGTATACTGCCAATGACGAACAGACGATGTAAAACTTATAAACGACACTAATGAAACCTACTTACATTATATCACATGGTAGGCGATTGCCATGTGAACATGTTTAAAAACTTCGACGTACGTTCTGTATCTACAAATTAACCCTTAAACTACAGGTGCAAAATATTTACTTACATTACGTTAATCTCCCTAAGAGCAGTCAATTCGAATTGATCTACAAAAAGTACAAACGATAAATAAAACTAGCACGTAAAAATACATACATACATTTAGTACAAGTTCCTAAATCTATTGTAATTTGTATATTGTTATAAAATGAAAGTGCAGGTACTGCATTATGGAGAATTAAGCGTATCCGATACATTATACTAATATTCGCGTGTAGGCCGCGGCCATCAGCCCTCGTTAACACATACTTCACGTTTCTTGTTTATTGTCTTGGAATCTCAACGAAAACCGAACTTAGGCTCAGTACGCACGACGAATCTCATCAGTCATCAGTGATGGTAGATCTGCGTGATATCTTAGAAAGCGAGTAAACATGTTTCGATGTTCGTGTTCAGTCTTCGCTTGCTACGTTAAGGACGCTGTTACAAATGGGTAGTCAAATCATTACTTTTTTACACAAAAGTATGTTTATTAAATAAAATGCTTTGCATTCTTAAAATGTTTTTTAACTCTTAAAATGTCGATTGTACACCATGTGTACAGATAACAATAGAATTTCAATTGTGTCTGCTAATTGGCGCGCGACGGGTTAACCGAATTGTTGATAGATGTGCATGCTACGATTCTGAACTATAAATATATATTTTTTTAAGAAATTATTTTTCAATAAATGTACCGAAGTGAAAATTTTTACTTCGGTACCTTTTTGAGAAACTGTACCTATTTAAAATTATATTTATAATTCAGAATCGTACCATGCAAATCTATCAACAATTTGGGCAAAAAACATTTTAAGAATGCTAAGCATTTAATTTAATAAACATACTTTTGTGTAAAAAAGTAATGATTTGACTACCCATTTGTAACAGCGTCCTTCAGATCGTCGAAGCTTACCAATAGCATACCTACAACTTACCAACTCCGATTTTAAAATTACCAATCGACCATCTCTCGAACGTGCTTTTATGTGTAACTAGCTTTTGCCCGCGGCTTGTCCCGGGTGGAGGTCGGAAATCATCCCACGGGAACGTAGTACCGAGGAAAAGTATCCTATGTCCTAACCCAGGTCATGGTCTACCCATGTGCCAAATTTCATCCAAATCCGTTCAGCCGTTTTAGCGTGAAAGCGTAACAAACAAACTCACTTTCGCATTTATAATATTTAGTTAGGATATGCACTTAAAAGCGATAAGATTTTGCCGTGTATTTCGTCGCGTACTAGGTCCAGTCTATATTCCTATGGGAATTTGACTCTAACAAATTTTATAGTATACATCAAAATTATGTACAGTCAACAAAAGAGATATCTAGGCAGGGTAGAGTAACATATTTGTATGTGAATTGCTTCATGTTCAATTTTATATCTATTACTTTGTTTTTGCAATACACCTACATTGTAACACACCAACACAAAATTGTATTGTCACGAAATTGAACATGTATAGCCTGCCTAGATATCTCTTTTGTTGACTGTACTTGTAAGTATTACCATTGGCTGACACAGGTTCGAAAACAATATATTTCTCTTGTCGTCTGTGGGATAAGTCTTCGACATCAATGCATACAAACGAGCCGTGGCCGCAGTCACACAGACACTACACTAGCGAACGGTAAATGTATATTGAATCTATATTTTAAAAATATACAATCTTACGGGCACTGTCTATTAAATTGCTTGGAATATTATTTTTTCTTTGCATACAAAAATGTTACATTATTATGGTAAATAACTTTTAAAGAATCTGAAATTATATGTGAAACATTTCACTGAAAAACACAGAATCATTGACACGAGTTTAAAATAATCGCACATTCCAAATTAAGCATTCATTGAAAAAATAAAAATTAAAACTTAAATTACACAAATTGATTTCAATAATAGCAAAATATTATTTAAACTGAATCGCTTTTCAGCCATATACAATCACATAAGATTTATTTAGGAACATAACAAATTTACAAAAATATTTCTTTATTTGGTTCTGTTTTAGCACTATTTATTACTTTTGACGGTACAACACATTGTTTTAAATAAATGTTCTAATATGATATGACAGCAGTAGCGATTGCTCGGTCACTATTATTGTTAAATCTAGCATTAACTTTCGACCATGTTAATTGCTCCAGTCTATATTGCTTTTATTTATTTACATTAATAACAAGGACCCGCTGTAAAACTTGCGATACAAACTACAACACTGATCGGCACTTTTATTATCAACTTAAACGTAACATTAAATAGTTAAATAAGGAGAAATTGATTTAATTGCACAGTGGGCACTTTACGGTTTTTATCGCAGTAATAATATGTCAACTAGCGTTAAAGACTATGATTTATATGACATCAATTTCGTTTAGTGTATGTATCACGTATGTTTCAATAAGAGATAAAAGTTGCGACACTCAGGAATTCTCTGATGTTCATCCACTCATACCCCACGTTACAACAACTATCCATTTAGCTAAACATCATCAGAGGCCGTATCGGGGAAGTGTCATCATTGTTCCAGTGCGAAAATGGGATAGCGCAATTGGCAAATCCTGCCTAGCTTCATCTCTTTCTCGCGCAGGAACAATGATGACTTTAAAACTTTCCTATACATCCCCAGAAATTCTTTTCTAATAATGCTCAGTTTACATTATACACTGGCCCGCATGCTTAACAATTTACTAAAGAATTATTACTATGAGTAATTAAATTTGTACTAAGCGAAGTCAAAGGCGGCGTTATATAAAAAAAGTATTAATATATAAATGCTGAATGCCGTCTCACATTAGTTGATTCTCATTTATATTGTTAATCTTGATGTTATAAAGTGTAATCATCACGACGATACGAGGAGGGCTGAAATTGAAAATCACCGAAAGTTCCTAGCTGTTTTATATTTAAAACTGACCCTTGTTTTAAGCTTGATATTGTATTAAAGATTTTAAGTTTCACAATGAAGTATCTGATTATGTTCGTTCATTACTCTGTGCTTGAGTAACACAACATACATGTTACACCATTCATTAAAGCTACTAATATACCTCTTAACAATACCTGAATTAGATACAGGTAATTTAATGCGTGAGGTATAACTGATTAACAGAGCCGTCTGTACACATCCACGAGGACACAAACGTGCTTTAAATAGAAAATATAGGGACAGATAGTCAGTTTTCATGATAAAGTACATAGCCAAAAGCTTTCCGGTTATTTTCAAAAATCTTGTAAATTATTCAGAACGCTAACTATAGAATAAATAGACGATTATATCACTTTATATGTATGTGTTGTCTTACGCATAAGATAATAACATATCTTTATATACCTATATGTCACCGCCGAATTGTATAATACGGCATAATACATAACTTCTAGCCGAAATACACAAAGGCGCCTATTTCTATTACGGCTGATTGAGTTCAGCCAAAATGTATTACGGCTAAACAAACGTACGCCGCATTGTGATAGCGCATCGCGTTCTACAATGCGTTACAATAACACAATACAATGCGGCTGATCAACGTTCAGCCATAATACACGTCGCTTTGTAATTTTTAGTTCCACGTTCTCTAAATGCGGCTAAACAACGTTCCGCGCTTCTCTCAATTTGGCGCGTCGCTTTGTAGTTTTTAGTTCCAAAACGGTTAGGTTAGAACTGTGACGTTTTTTCACCGTTTTGAGAACAGTGGTGATGAAATAATTTACACAAAGTAAAGCGCCTGTCTAGGCTCGAACCTACGACCAACAACCGACATTATGACTGAACGTCAATCAGCCGTAATAGAAAAAAGCGCCTTTATGTATTTCGGCTAGCCGTTATGTATAAAGCCGAATTCTTCAATTTGGCTGCGACATATATAATACGCAACTGCATGTATTATAAATTATATTTTATAATAATAAATCATTCTCTCAAGTCACACAATTCTCGTCTGAATATAAGAGAGCTCTCATACTAACACATGCGGTTTTTTAACTGATTCGAGTATAATGTAAACGAGCCATAAGTTCTGAATCATATACACGAAAATGGGCGTAGCCAAGAGGAGGGATTACAGGGTCAAATCCCACAAAGTTATAACTAACACACATACCGCCTACGCTTATGTAAATCGTAGCCACATTGGTTTACAACTCAGAGTACTGAGTTGACTTTCTATCTCCCTGACAAAAATTGTGTTTATGGCTTACAAAAAAAGTAAAAGGGGAAAAACTATAGAGAACTTTAACTAAATCATAGGATATTGCGTTAGTTAATTAGGGACACATTTTTGATCCCTCTATGATCTCTTCCTCTGAGAGCGAACCAAAAATCTGAAAAGAAAACCTGACCACGCCTCCAAACACGATCTCAAACATAATGCCATTCTTAATCCTTGCTTAAAAACCATTCTCCTACGTCATAACAATTTACCTAAACTAATCTATGGAAACTATTAGGGCCTTAGCACATCTCCGCCGCGAAACTGCATGATGTTTCGCTGATGTTCCGCTGATGTTCCACTACTCGAGTAGGGGAACATCATGCGAGTCAGTTGAAACAAACTAATGCGGTTTCGCTGTTATGATTTCGCGGCGGAGGTGTGCTAAGGGCCTTAATGAAGGCGTGACGCAAATGCTTCTGGTGTCCAATGTTATGATTCAAACAAATGTTGTGTGTGGTGGTACACACGACAACACATCCAAGCTATACATTTCTAGCTTACACTGACCTCTCATTGTAAGGAAATAACAATGAATAATCTATATAATGCGAGATCAGCTTATAATGGAAATGTATAACTTGATCTGTAGCTGTGCGTACATGTTTTAAAAACTATTTATTTTTATTATTTACGATGTAACCACGTTTTTATTTTTAATTAAAGCTCTGTCTCGCTAGCATTTGCCCAGCGGTGATATTCGTCGAAGAGAGAATATAGATGCGTTCACACCAACCGATTTTAAATCAAAAATCGTGTTCTTTTTACGAATGTTTTTCTCAAAGGGGATCTTTCATTTTGGGCTAAATATATGAAAGTGCCGGCCAAACAAAAAAAAATGTTATATTCCGTTAGAACATGTTACTCTCTTCACTTTTCACTATGGGACCAAATCTGTAGGGCCAATCCCTGCGCTGTTATAGGAGTTTGAAAAATACTGTTTTCGGTATATATTAGTTAAAAAGAATAATAGTAAAAAAAAATAAAAGAAAAACATAAATAAATAGAGAAAAACGAATTCTTTCGGAAAATAGTTTTTCTTTTGTTTGGCTGGCCGGTACTTTCACATTTAGCCCAAAAATGTATGGACGGTGAATGACCTCCTTTAAACAACACTTGAGCGTAAAAAGTTTGAAAACAGAATGTCACGCGCATTTTTTGTTCAAGTTTGATTGCCGTGAAAAAAAAAGAGTGATACTTCTGAGAGTATCTATATAATTTTTGACCTGAAGGCCAATTCTCGTACCTAAACACGTTCAAATCCAAGTCGCAATCTCATGCTAGCGACAATCAAAAGTCAAAAATGTAGGTAAACACTATACAATTTTTGACAGGTTGAGACAGATGAGATTGCGAACATTGCTAAAAATACGGGAATCACCCTCTGATCTTATTCACAATTCCGTCAAATGTGAATAATTCGGCCAATAGCTAAATTAACACTACGAAAAAATACACTATAAGCGCTTTCGAAGGCTAGTAAGTTCAACTTTGTTTTTTTTTTTAATTAGTAGCTCAGTTCGACTTTACTACTGGGCATAGCAGCGCGAAAGAAATCATACATTTCTAGAAAGAAGTTATAAAACATGTAAAGATGTATAAATACACCAAATAGTGAAGGTCAGTCTAAAGACTTGAATTATAAAGTATGGTTATTTTACTGGATTCTTCCAAACTTTTTGATAAATCAATAAATGGTTTTATCAAAATAATTCTAGAAAGCTAAAACAGCAGTTTTGAAAAGTGAAATAAAGTTTAAATAAGCATTTTTTTTTGTGATTGTGAAAATCGGTAAAAAATTGCAATTCGGAAGATCTGAATTTGAGGCAATGACGGAAAACAGTAAGTAGGTATGTATCTATGCAAGAATTTTATCTATGAGCTAGCCATTTGTTTGAACACAAAATTGTTCTTCGTATATTAATAATGCCGATTGAATACCTTTGAATCAATGTTATGACAAAACGGCAAATATTGATATTCAAAAAATTGATCAATGTATTTTGCTGTAATCTCTACGTGTTCCCGCAATTACGACATTAATTAAAGACAGTTAGGGCTAATGGCCAGTAACCATACAAATTATAATAAGATAAAATAATGATCTCAATTATATAATTACCACCTAAGTACACATTATGGTAAAGCAATAAAGATATTGAGAATTAAAAATAATTTGTAAATTGAAAAAAATAAATTTCAAACTATATAATACAAAAATAAACAAAATTAGGATCACTCTATTGCAAAGGACTCATTCATGAAGCTATTGTTCTATGCCAGCTGTTAAAAGGTCATTGACCGACACTGTACAATCTTGCAATTAGAATCGTGCGTTACACGATATTTTAGTTCCTGATGTCTCGATAGATGGCGTTGTACGTTTAGCACTCTCCGTTGAATCGCGGTGTTAAGGACGCTGTTACAAATGGTTAGTCAAATCAATACTTTTTTACACAAAAGAATGTTTATTAAATAAAATGCTTTACATTCTTAAAATGTTATTTGGCCAAACGATCGATAGATGTGCATGGTACGATTCTGAACTATAAATATAATTTTAGATAGGTACAGTTTCTCAATAATTGTACCGGAGTGAAAATTTTTACTTCGATATATTTATTGAGAAAATGTACCTATTTAAAATTATATTTATAGTTCAGAATCGTACCATGCACATCAATCAACAGTTTGGGCAAAAAAAAAATTAAGAATGTAAAGCATTTTATTTAATAAACATACTTTTGTGTAAAAAAGTAATGATTCGACTACCCATTTGTAACAGCGTCCTTAAGAGTCTCCGACAAAACATGACCTCTTCGTGTATTGTAAAAATAAATTGTATTCGTCATAGTAAACATTGGTTTTTGTTCATGAATATCAACAGATCCTTAATAACAGTTAATATGGCAGACAAAAGAAAAATATGTTGATGAAGTCTGTACATCAGATTTTGAAATTAAGCGCTGAAGAGGCTTTTATTATAAACAAAAGAAAAATGCATCATGTTAAATTGATAGAGAGATCCTCCAAAAGCATCAAAGATCCAAACCCTCTAGCAACCGCAATGATTCTCCTGAACAAGAAATATCCGATTGTGGTGGACGAGAAAAAAGTTAGTGCTTACCAAATCCCAAAAGAATTCTTCCCACCGATATCGAGTGACATAAGAAACGACAGTCACAGGCATGGGAAGATACTAGCTAAACTTGATTTAATCGACTGGTGGATAAGAAACAGTCCCGTGCCATCGGAAGAAGCTCAGAAAGTAATTGAAATTCTCCTCAAGCAACAATGACAAGAAGTCGATAGTTACTACTCAGTCAATTGGGGTAGGACTACCATCAAGTGGGGACAGCCAATCATACAAAGACAAATAGTAAGAACTAAGAAACCAATAATTGAACTGCCCCCACACCTAAGAGTAGCAGCTCTGAAAGAAACACTATTTTCTGGCATAACACTTCCTGATTCTCGAGTGGGTACGCAAGAGGTTAAAGAAAAGGCATTATTCGGAGAAAGCCTCAGTGAAAGGATGAGCCAGGTGAGGCAGATAAGAGTGTTGCTGAATGCAATGGATCCCAGAGAAAGATATTTGCCAATTCTCCCGAACTCGGGGGGCAACATGATACCAGTCAAGCATGCTCTCTTGCACAACAACTTTGTGTTGACCAATGTTGCCCTTGGGGATATGGAAGTAAGCACTACATGGGAGAATTTTGTAAGATGCCTATACGTTCAAGGGAGCATCGAGAAGCTAAGTGTAGGAGATATGAGGGACATATGCCACAACACCACAATACTAAGAAAGAGAGTGGTGGACCTATTGGACCTGATAACTGGAAAGAACGGTTTGGAATACATATGGCTCAAGGCATTGTTTGAACGTGGCTCAACCCTAGAATGCAAAAGAGATGGATTAGTAACCTGCCCATTGCCTGCCAATCGTAGAGATCATGTGTTAGGGAACAAAGCAGAGCATAAAATCCATGTACTGAAAGGAAATCAAATGGTAAGTTTCCAATATGGGGACATCAAAGGGAAATTTACCCACAAAGGTCCATGGCTGGTAGAATTGACCTGCAATTACACCGCAGCACGAAAATTCCTGTCAATGCTTATGTCGATAGGAGCTTACATCAAGTAGAGATACCAAGACACTACTCATAGGAAGTTTGGGCAAAAAAAAAATTAAGAATGTAAAGCATTTTATTTAATAAACATACTTTTGTGTAAAAAAGTAATGATTCGACTACCCATTTGTAACAGCGTCCTTAAGAGTCTCCGACAAAACATGACCTCTTCGTGTATTGTAAAAATAAATTGTATTCGTCATAGTAAACATTGGTTTTTGTTCATGAATATCAACAGATCCTTAATAACAGTTAATATGGCAGACAAAAGAAAAATATGTTGATGAAGTCTGTACATCAGATTTTGAAATTAAGCGCTGAAGAGGCTTTTATTATAAACAAAA
Source organism: Cosmia pyralina (assembly GCA_946251885.1). NCBI lineage: Eukaryota > Metazoa > Arthropoda > Insecta > Lepidoptera > Noctuidae > Cosmia > Cosmia pyralina. The sequence continues at coordinate 13,479,934 of OX276360.1, forward strand.
GAAAAATGCATCATGTTAAATTGATAGAGAGATCCTCAAAATGCATCAAAGATCCAAACCCTCTAGCAACCGCAATGATTCTCCTGAACAAGAAATATCCGATTGTGGTGGACGAGAAAAAAGTTAGTGCTTACCAAATCCCAAAAGAATTCTTCCCACCGATATCGAGTGACATAAGAAACGACAGTCACAGGCATGGGAAGATACTAGCTAAACTTGATTTAATCGACTGGTGGATAAGAAACAGTCCCGTGCCATCGGAAGAAGCTCAGAAAGTAATTGAAATTCTCCTCAAGCAACAATGACAAGAAGTCGATAGTTACTACTCAGTCAATTGGGGTAGGACTACCATCAAGTGGGGACAGCCAATCATACAAAGACAAATAGTAAGAACTAAGAAACCAATAATTGAACTGCCCCCACACCTAAGAGTAGCAGCTCTGAAAGAAATACTATTTTCTGGCATAACACTTCCTGATTCTCGAGTGGGTACGCAAGAGGTTAAAGAAAAGGCATTATTCGGAGAAAGCCTCAGTGAAAGGATGAGCCAGGTGAGGCAGATAAGAGTGTTGCTGAATGCAATGGATCCCAGAGAAAGATATTTGCCAATTCTCCCGAACTCGGGGGGCAACATGATACCAGTCAAGCATGCTCTCTTGCACAACAACTTTGTGTTGACCAATGTTGCCCTTGGGGATATGGAAGTAAGCACTACATGGGAGAATTTTGTAAGATGCCTATACGTTCAAGGGAGCATCGAGAAGCTAAGTGTAGGAGATATGAGGGACATATGCCACAACACCACAATACTAAGAAAGAGAGTGGTGGACCTATTGGACCTGATAACTGGAAAGAACGGTTTGGAATACATATGGCTCAAGGCATTGTTTGAACGTGGCTCAACCCTAGAATGCAAAAGAGATGGATTAGTAACCTGCCCATTGCCTGCCAATCGTAGAGATCATGTGTTAGGGAACAAAGCAGAGCATAAAATCCATGTACTGAAAGGAAATCAAATGGTAAGTTTCCAATATGGGGACATCAAAGGGAAATTTACCCACAAAGGTCCATGGCTGGTAGAATTGACCTGCAATTACACCGCAGCACGAAAATTCCTGTCAATGCTTATGTCGATAGGAGCTTACATCAAGTAGAGATACCAAGACACTACTCATAGGAAGTTTGGGCAAAAAAAAAATTAAGAATGTAAAGCATTTTATTTAATAAACATACTTTTGTGTAAAAAAGTAATGATTCGACTACCCATTTGTAACAGCGTCCTTAAGAGTCTCCGACAAAACATGACCTCTTCGTGTATTGTAAAAATAAATTGTATTCGTCATAGTAAACATTGGTTTTTGTTCATGAATATCAACAGATCCTTAATAACAGTTAATATGGCAGACAAAAGAAAAATATGTTGATGAAGTCTGTACATCAGATTTTGAAATTAAGCGCTGAAGAGGCTTTTATTATAAACAAAAGAAAAATGCATCATGTTAAATTGATAGAGAGATCCTCAAAATGCATCAAAGATCCAAACCCTCTAGCAACCGCAATGATTCTCCTGAACAAGAAATATCCGATTGTGGTGGACGAGAAAAAAGTTAGTGCTTACCAAATCCCAAAAGAATTCTTCCCACCGATATCGAGTGACATAAGAAACGACAGTCACAGGCATGGGAAGATACTAGCTAAACTTGATTTAATCGACTGGTGGATAAGAAACAGTCCCGTGCCATCGGAAGAAGCTCAGAAAGTAATTGAAATTCTCCTCAAGCAACAATGACAAGAAGTCGATAGTTACTACTCAGTCAATTGGGGTAGGACTACCATCAAGTGGGGACAGCCAATCATACAAAGACAAATAGTAAGAACTAAGAAACCAATAATTGAACTGCCCCCACACCTAAGAGTAGCAGCTCTGAAAGAAACACTATTTTCTGGCATAACACTTCCTGATTCTCGAGTGGGTACGCAAGAGGTTAAAGAAAAGGCATTATTCGGAGAAAGCCTCAGTGAAAGGATGAGCCAGGTGAGGCAGATAAGAGTGTTGCTGAATGCAATGGATCCCAGAGAAAGATATTTGCCAATTCTCCCGAACTCGGGGGGCAACATGATACCAGTCAAGCATGCTCTCTTGCACAACAACTTTGTGTTGACCAATGTTGCCCTTGGGGATATGGAAGTAAGCACTACATGGGAGAATTTTGTAAGATGCCTATACGTTCAAGGGAGCATCGAGAAGCTAAGTGTAGGAGATATGAGGGACATATGCCACAACACCACAATACTAAGAAAGAGAGTGGTGGACCTATTGGACCTGATAACTGGAAAGAACGGTTTGGAATACATATGGCTCAAGGCATTGTTTGAACGTGGCTCAACCCTAGAATGCAAAAGAGATGGATTAGTAACCTGCCCATTGCCTGCCAATCGTAGAGATCATGTGTTAGGGAACAAAGCAGAGCATAAAATCCATGTACTGAAAGGAAATCAAATGGTAAGTTTCCAATATGGGGACATCAAAGGGAAATTTACCCACAAAGGTCCATGGCTGGTAGAATTGACCTGCAATTACACCGCAGCACGAAAATTCCTGTCAATGCTTATGTCGATAGGAGCTTACATCAAGTAGAGATACCAAGACACTACTCATAGGAAGTTTGGGCAAAAAAAAAATTAAGAATGTAAAGCATTTTATTTAATAAACATACTTTTGTGTAAAAAAGTAATGATTCGACTACCCATTTGTAACAGCGTCCTTAAGAGTCTCCGACAAAACATGACCTCTTCGTGTATTGTAAAAATAAATTGTATTCGTCATAGTAAACATTGGTTTTTGTTCATGAATATCAACAGATCCTTAATAACAGTTAATATGGCAGACAAAAGAAAAATATGTTGATGAAGTCTGTACATCAGATTTTGAAATTAAGCGCTGAAGAGGCTTTTATTATAAACAAAAGAAAAATGCATCATGTTAAATTGATAGAGAGATCCTCAAAATGCATCAAAGATCCAAACCCTCTAGCAACCGCAATGATTCTCCTGAACAAGAAATATCCGATTGTGGTGGACGAGAAAAAAGTTAGTGCTTACCAAATCCCAAAAGAATTCTTCCCACCGATATCGAGTGACATAAGAAACGACAGTCACAGGCATGGGAAGATACTAGCTAAACTTGATTTAATCGACTGGTGGATAAGAAACAGTCCCGTGCCATCGGAAGAAGCTCAGAAAGTAATTGAAATTCTCCTCAAGCAACAATGACAAGAAGTCGATAGTTACTACTCAGTCAATTGGGGTAGGACTACCATCAAGTGGGGACAGCCAATCATACAAAGACAAATAGTAAGAACTAAGAAACCAATAATTGAACTGCCCCCACACCTAAGAGTAGCAGCTCTGAAAGAAACACTATTTTCTGGCATAACACTTCCTGATTCTCGAGTGGGTACGCAAGAGGTTAAAGAAAAGGCATTATTCGGAGAAAGCCTCAGTGAAAGGATGAGCCAGGTGAGGCAGATAAGAGTGTTGCTGAATGCAATGGATCCCAGAGAAAGATATTTGCCAATTCTCCCGAACTCGGGGGGCAACATGATACCAGTCAAGCATGCTCTCTTGCACAACAACTTTGTGTTGACCAATGTTGCCCTTGGGGATATGGAAGTAAGCACTACATGGGAGAATTTTGTAAGATGCCTATACGTTCAAGGGAGCATCGAGAAGCTAAGTGTAGGAGATATGAGGGACATATGCCACAACACTACAATACTAAGAAAGAGAGTGGTGGACCTATTGGACCTGATAACTGGAAAGAACGGTTTGGAATACATATGGCTCAAGGCATTGTTTGAACGTGGCTCAACCCTAGAATGCAAAAGAGATGGATTAGTAACCTGCCCATTGCCTGCCAATCGTAGAGATCATGTGTTAGGGAACAAAGCAGAGCATAAAATCCATGTACTGAAAGGAAATCAAATGGTAAGTTTCCAATATGGGGACATCAAAGGGAAATTTACCCACAAAGGTCCATGGCTGGTAGAATTGACCTGCAATTACACCGCAGCACGAAAATTCCTGTCAATGCTTATGTCGATAGGAGCTTACATCAAGTAGAGATACCAAGACACTACTCATAGGAAGTTTGGGCAAAAAAAAAATTAAGAATGTAAAGCATTTTATTTAATAAACATACTTTTGTGTAAAAAAAGTAATGATTCGACTACCCATTTGTAACAGCGTCCTTAAGAGTCTCCGACAAAACATGACCTCTTCGTGTATTGTAAAAATAAATTGTATTCGTCATAGTAAACATTGGTTTTTGTTCATGAATATCAACAGATCCTTAATAACAGTTAATATGGCAGACAAAAGAAAAATATGTTGATGAAGTCTGTACATCAGATTTTGAAATTAAGCGCTGAAGAGGCTTTTATTATAAACAAAAGAAAAATGCATCATGTTAAATTGATAGAGAGATCCTCAAAATGCATCAAAGATCCAAACCCTCTAGCAACCGCAATGATTCTCCTGAACAAGAAATATCCGATTGTGGTGGACGAGAAAAAAGTTAGTGCTTACCAAATCCCAAAAGAATTCTTCCCACCGATATCGAGTGGCATAAGAAACGACAGTCACAGGCATGGGAAGATACTAGCTAAACTTGATTTAATCGACTGGTGGATAAGAAACAGTCCCGTGCCATCGGAAGAAGCTCAGAAAGTAATTGAAATTCTCCTCAAGCAACAATGACAAGAAGTCGATAGTTACTACTCAGTCAATTGGGGTAGGACTACCATCAAGTGGGGACAGCCAATCATACAAAGACAAATAGTAAGAACTAAGAAACCAATAATTGAACTGCCCCCACACCTAAGAGTAGCAGCTCTGAAAGAAACACTATTTTCTGGCATAACACTTCCTGATTCTCGAGTGGGTACGCAAGAGGTTAAAGAAAAGGCATTATTCGGAGAAAGCCTCAGTGAAAGGATGAGCCAGGTGAGGCAGATAAGAGTGTTGCTGAATGCAATGGATCCCAGAGAAAGATATTTGCCAATTCTCCCGAACTCGGGGGGCAACATGATACCAGTCAAGCATGCTCTCTTGCACAACAACTTTGTGTTGACCAATGTTGCCCTTGGGGATATGGAAGTAAGCACTACATGGGAGAATTTTGTAAGATGCCTATACGTTCAAGGGAGCATCGAGAAGCTAAGTGTAGGAGATATGAGGGACATATGCCACAACACCACAATACTAAGAAAGAGAGTGGTGGACCTATTGGACCTGATAACTGGAAAGAACGGTTTGGAATACATATGGCTCAAGGCATTGTTTGAACGTGGCTCAACCCTAGAATGCAAAAGAGATGGATTAGTAACCTGCCCATTGCCTGCCAATCGTAGAGATCATGTGTTAGGGAACAAAGCAGAGCATAAAATCCATGTACTGAAAGGAAATCAAATGGTAAGTTTCCAATATGGGGACATCAAAGGGAAATTTACCCACAAAGGTCCATGGCTGGTAGAATTGACCTGCAATTACACCGCAGCACGAAAATTCCTGTCAATGCTTATGTCGATAGGAGCTTACATCAAGTAGAGATACCAAGACACTACTCATAGGAATCTAAGGCGTAATATCAATCAAATAAAACAACTCATCAACAACAACTTTTTTGTTCATCGTTTGTCTACTGTAATTCATTCTTTCTTTCATTCTTCATGAATGAATTTTTTGCAAAACCCCCAGAAAGAAACTCGAGTGGCGTAGCCTTTTTTTCTCGTTCGGTTTAATTTACTCTCGGCGCTACAAGTTGCTCCAAGATGCTATTTAGAAAATTGTAAATAAATCAATAAATAATAACGTTTAATGAAATTAATATATAAAACGAAAACGCGGACCCGCATACGCGTGTCAAATTATTGTCGTAATTGCGGGAACACGTTGTATAACTGCGGAAGCATCACGAATACTTCCAAGGCTATTGAAATTGCGGTGAAAGAACATCTCACGACGTTATTTTATTCTTGTACCCCGCATGCGGTTAACCGCATGCTTTACGTTTATTACTGCGGACGAAGCACAACACCGTACGACTTGCGGGCAACAATTGACCTGCGTGTTTTAAACGTTATTACAAGAACCCTTTTAGCCAGAAAGCCATAATATTGATTCCAAGACAACATTCCAAAGAACAAACATCAATCCGTATCACAACCCACACATGTTCGCATGTACACGTCGCTACACAGGCACACACATACAAAAATTAAAGCATGAAGAAAAATATTTCCACCTCTTGAGACTATGAATATCGAATTTGTTCCTAAGTTTTATAGTACATAGTTTATTATAGCTTAATACAAGACGTGTAAAGTTACTGTGTTATGAGGGCACGCGCGATGTTATCTCCATCGGGAGGGACGTGGACACGTGCATCTGAAAGACGGAGGGACAAATTTAGCATTGGTATTGCATAATAAATCAGGCGATATTCTTGTGAAGATGTTAGAGACCTTGAAAAACAAATACATTTTTAGGGATCATCAAAAGAAAAAAACGGAACCCTTATAGTCGTTGTCTGTCTGTCTGTCAGGACCCTTTTTCTCAGGAACGCGTGGAGGTATCAAGTTGAAATTAATATCAAATACGTAGGTCTACGGTCCCTTGGGGCTCTGAAAAAAATTAAGCTTCTAAGTCAACGCAATAAAAAAATACGGCCATTTATGCGACATATTTTGATACTCGCAAATAAATCAAAACCTATTTATAGGGTACTTCTCGTTGACCTAGAATCATGAAATTTGGCAAGAAGCAAGGTCCCACAGGACAAGAAATTAAAAAAAAATGTAGTTTTATTCACATAAAAATATATTTTTTTTTTGTGATTACAACTCATACTTGCATGTAAGTTTGTAATCGCAAAAAAATTTTTTTTAAGTTGGAGAATTGAGCGTGACGTATATCAAACTTACATTTGCAGTTCCAGAATTGACCGTGACGTATATCGATCGATGTATGGGAGAACATTTTTTCAACTACAAACTTAATTTTGTTCTTGGGATAAATTCATCCTAACTACGGAACCATTCATTATGCGTGCGTGCGTATTTGAAAGCCTAATCAAGTTCCTGATCGTCAAATTGCTTCTAAAATATGTTAATGTTTTAAAATTATTAGTCAACTAAAATATCCACAGCCAATGGTATTAGGAGACATGAATTTTTGAGGAAAATACATCAAAAAAAATTGCTAGCGAAACTCCGCAGACATAATATCTGAACACGACAAAATAATAAATGATTTGATGATTTTTTGGGATCAATGACCGCTGGTAGTGTTGTTACTTGAAGTGTGAGTTGATAAAATCTGTTTTATCGTGTTGAGATATCGATACCCATGACGTCTGTGAAGTTTACACATAAAAAAACTGATTTTTAAACTGATATTTTTAAGTGACTACACTACAGGGGCGGTTGATGACCACAAAAACATCATCAAATTATTTTTTTTTTTTTTTTTTGTTTTGTCATGTTTAGATATTTTAGATATCGATACGCATCTCATTACGTCTGCGCAGTTTCGCTAGCTAATTTAATTTGACCCTGTATAGTTGAAAACAGTCTTAGGGCTGCCTAAGACTTTTCAACTTTATAGCGTCAAATTGTTTTGGATGGTTCTCTAATAAATCTTCTAAAATGGAAAGGTTAAGAATTATGAAAAAAACCGAGATACACCTTAGAAACATACCTTGTTCTTAGCGAGGTGCGGCGAGTGAGTGAACACGCAGTCAGCTATGGAGTCGAGTGCTCGCTCGTCTAGCACTCGCTCGTCCAGTCCGCGCTCGTCCAACACCGCTTCTAATGCCGCCGCTAACTCGGAGCTCTCCGCAAATGCTGCGCCGCCTTCCGCTGTATAAATATTTATTTATTTATTTTATTTTCGGAAAGCTTACAGACTAATATCTTTAGAGGTAAATTATGTACAATATCGCTTAAAATTGCCATTTATAAGCTTCCACAGATTAAAAACTATGTACCTAAAATAAAAAAAAATAAATTGAACATACAAAAATTAAAATTAAAAATAAAATCTCCTTAAATATAACTCAACAAATTTTTCTAAACAAAACAAAACATATTCTTCTTTTAAATAAAACATTAAAAAAATCTTTATTAGTACTAGTAGTAATGCTACTCATTGCGGTATTTATCAAAACATTCTTTGTAAATAGTTTATATTAAGGATGCTGTTACAAATGGTTAGTCAAATCATTACTTTTTTACACAAAAGTATGTTTATTAAATAAAACGCTTCGCATTCTTAAAATGTTTTATAGCCGAATTGTTGATAGATGTATGTGCATGGTACGATTCTGTACCGGAGTGAAAATTTTTACTTCGGTACTTTTATTGAGAAACTGTACCTATCTAAAATTATATTTATAGTTCAGAATCATACCATGCACATCTATCAACATACTTTTGTGTAAAAAAGTAATGATTTGATTACCCATTTGTAACAGCGTCCTTAATATTATTAGCAAATCTGGCGTCATAAAATGACAAAAAATAGTGCGCAGATAACCGCTCAAACGTCCAACAACGATCTGTAAATGACGACCCACTGAGTTCTTGGCGATAGCGCGGAAGGTCGAGGCAAAAACAAAAGGACCTTACCTTGATTAAAAAACTCCGTGAATGCTTCATCTGGTATTTGACTGAGCACAGCAGGGTCCAAAATGTCGTCCGGTGGTACGTGTCCAACTTCTACTTCTGAAAATAAATGAGACATGATATTTGAACTTTCCGCGACAGAACAATAAAAATAAATACAATCGCGATTGGCCATTACAATGACTAAATAACCAAATACGGCGACAAATTTGAGTGTATTGCGAGTGTAATAAAATAGATGAACGCGTAATTTACAAATATATGATTGTAAGGGCGCGACCTATGTGGTACCTGGTGGAATTCGCTACGCCCGCTCCGATTATCGGAGGGGGGACGTAAGGCCGCCCGCACCACTCTGACCGCTCTCATTTGCTATAATTATTTTTTCTACTTAAGTGATGCCCCAAAACTTGAGGAGGAGCTTGTGACTAAGTAATAACAGCCGCACGGGTCGATCCATCAGGTTAAGCTACGTTTGCCGGGGTTGTCCATGGATGGGTGACCATCTTTACATACCAAGACCCCTCCGGAAAGCACGTTAAGCCGTTGGTCCCGGCTGTCATTCGTGGATCTTTGACAGTCGTGGTCGTCAGAAGCCCGAAAGTCTGACAACCAGTCTTACCAAGGGGTATCGTATTACCCAGTTACTGGGTTGTGGAGGTCAGATAGGCAGTCGCTCCATGTAAAATACTGGTATTCAGCTGCATCCGGTTGGACTGGAAGCCGACCCTAACATAGTTGGGAAAAGGCTAGGCAGATTTATTGATGTCCCAAAACCCGGGACAACTATCCCGGAAAAAAATATATTTTAACTTAGTAAAAATATATTTTAACTTAGTACAGTTAAACACTCAAATAACTTTCGAAGGTTTATTGCTGAGAGAGTTAACAAGGTAATGTTTAGGCTAAGCTATCGCTAAAATAAGAAAATGATGGAAATGACTGCAGGCGAATGCACCCGGTTGTTGTCCGAATACGCACTGAGCTCGCGGCGCATTTAGTGCGACCGTATTGTATCGCTAGGTCAGCAAACGTTGTCGATTGCTATTATTGCATCGAACAATGATGGATAAACCATTACGAAGGAGCTGGAAATAAGACTCTCAGATTTTCGTAGCATGTCATCATTATCATGGACGCTGGCACCCTAAACACAAGTTAAATCTTACTTTGGGTGCCAGAGTTCATCGAAAACACTCTTTTCCATTGTTGAAACGTTGCATAGTTTTAAGATAAGTGTTAGTGTACAACTGAAGTTAGTAAAATTATTTTTTTTTTTTTATTTTTTTTTTTTATCTTGCCCATTCCCCAATGTATTTGGGGTCGGCGCAACTTGTATTTTTCTTTTTCTTCCATACGTATAATCATATAATCTCGGTAGTCACCCCCTTTCTAGCCATATCATGTTTCACACAGTCCATCTATATTTTCTTTGGTCTTCCCTTACTCTTATTGGCATTCTTATAGATGTTCGTAGCATGTATCATCGATAAACTTACCCAGCTCATGTGAATCGCTGGCAACCGTGACGTACTCGCTCTCGCTGAGCGCGCCCATGGCCGCCTCCTCCGAACTGTCGTACGTTGACGAGTTCGAACACACGTTCAGTTCTGTAGAGACAAACAGTAAATAGTTGAATATTTATTGTAAACAACCAAAGAGATTTATGATACTACTAGCTTCTTCCCACGGCTTCGCCCGCGTGGATGTATGAAGATATCCCACGTGAACTTATAATATTACCATTTTTCATATCCCTAACTTAAGAAATGCTCTCATACAAACTTTCATCCCCAATATCACCCCCCCTGTAGGATTATTTTTGAGACAAAAAGTAGCCTATGTCCTTCCCCAGGATGCCATCGAACGCCTTGCCAAATTTTATCGAAATCCGTTCAGTGGTTTAGGCGTGAAAAGGTAACAGATAGACAAACAGACAGAGTTACTTTCGAATTTATAATATTAGTATGGATAATATAGAATAGAGGCTATCAGAAGAAATGTCATAGAAAAACTGCAGTGCCATTCTGTACAAATCTCACCGTGAAAACTTAGGTGAAGTGAGCGTGGAGTGAGCTGTCAATAGTGTCAATCCAATCTAGCATTGTAGAATGACAACTCACTTCAACTAAGTTTTCACGGTGAGATTTGTACAGAATAGCACTGCTGTTATTCCATGTCTGAGTGACGCATCTAGCATAATATAATTAAATTAGCCAAGTTTAACCCGATACACTTTTACCGACACAAACCTTTGATTACCAAGTGTCAGATAGTTTCGACAAATCTAAAAAAAATATTTTAATTATCGATATACTCGGTAAATTATAAAATGCTAACGAAAATAAACCGAAATTAGGTACAGCCATTTTATCATAACAAGATTCGCAATATCGTAATGCGCAACAATATTTTCTTACAAAATATTTTTCTATTGGTGGACACGAATGCGACTTGACATGCAGGCGTACCACATTACATTAAAGGCTTCAAGCTGGTGAAAACTAAAATTGTGTTATATAATGCCATAGTTCGGAGCCACTTTGAATTTGCCAGCGTAGTATGGAACCCGCACTATACCGGTGCACTCACAAAGAGTCGAAAGCATTCAGAGGGCCTTCACAAAACACCTAACGTATACCTTCAGTAATACATCTCCTCGGTGTCCATATAACCAACGTGTTCAATGCTACAACATGGATTCTCTGCGCGACCGTCGACTGACACAGGATCTAATGTTCCTTTACAAATTGGTCAGTAAATTGGACTGTAATAAATTAGTTGAGCGTATTGGACTAAAAGTCCCTTACAAAATACCCAGATATCCTGTAACCTATGTATTCTACACTCAAGCATCCAAGACAAATATTGGGGTGAACTCACCACTAAACAGACTCAGTAGAGAGATGAATTCTTTTATTAAACTTGTACCAGATGTCGACTTATACCATGATTCCTTAAAAGTCTTCAAAATCAAAATACTGAAGTCCCGAAAAACGCAATCTGATAAATTATTATGTTAGTTTATTTGGAAACTCTTCACTTTTTTACCTTTTAATTGTAATTTTAACCTTTATTTTAGAAGCTATACTTTCCATTGTGATCTCATTTCTATGTCAATTTATAATTATATATTATGTCTTAGTCTTAAGTATGTAAGTGGGCCAAATTGCAATATTGTTCGTATTGTAAATTTATTTTACCTAATGTTAATCTTAAGTTCAAGAAATATTTTTCCTTAATTTCTAATTTCTTATTTTAGTTTTACTATTAGAATGTGTTATCATTATCACTTAGCTCTGTGAATGCTGGTTAACCTGTAATTGGCGACTGTGTTAGTCCGAGGCGATTGTTACCGTAGTTCTTAAGATACATTATATACTTAAGCTACCTTTTTTTTAAAATAAATAAATAGACAGAGCGACTTTTGCCCACTAGAACAAATGTATCGGATTACGATTTTGTTCGCCATGTCCCGTCTATTGTCAAATAAATAATTTAATGTCATCCAACAATAACGCAATAGAAGTCGTGGTTTAGATTGCAAGCAACTGTTTTGTGTTCGCAATTTCACAGCACTAAGGACGCCATAGCGGTTTTCACTATTTTCTTGTCATGCAAACTGTTGGATGTCGGTGGTCGGAACAAAGAGGTTTTTTCCACCACCAACAGCCCCCGAAGAATGTAAAACAATTTGCCAATTTGCCATCATCAAATTCTGGTTTTCACGGTGCAGTCCGCACCCGCAACACTCCTACAACCGCATGCTGGCACAGCAAATATCGCTTTAAACAAGGGCGGCTCAACCTGCGTTCTTCAACCTACATATTTAGCCCCACCTACTTTAATTCACGACGCCATCTTGTTTTCTTAATACATTTCAAGAGACATTTCTCAAAACAATGAGGGTTTTCTGAAATGACGTTCACTAGGTGGCAGCACTGAGACGTCAGGTCCTGACACTTGTCAAACGTGTCAAAGCTCCTATAGTTTCTTTAATCGTGACCATGGACCTAATAATATAATATAAACAGGACTGAGCTCTCCAAAAATCGTATCATACAAAAATGAACCGTAAGGATTGCACCTTAGGTTTACATTTGATAGGATATCTTAGCTGAGGCAAAACGAGACGAGAGAGATAGCCCGAACTGAGCCTGTTTGTCCCTTTTGCTCAATTGCCAAAAGATAAAAATGTTAAAGATGGTAGAATATAATTTCACCAACTAACAAGTAAAATAAGTTACATATATTTTTTTTAGCATTTAGATTAGTTTTAAATAATTTTATTTATAGGTTTACAATCTGTACATCATAGTCAATAATTTTATATAAGTAAAATCCATACCTAAGTAAAAATAATCTAAATAATATGATTGTTTGGTAGCTATCATATAATTACTCTGGTAACACTGAAATCTGACAGCAATGGTTTCATGGCGGTTCTTTTTCAATTTAAATAGTGAAAATAATGGTGAGAAAGTGTTGCATCAAGAGAAGTAAAAGTGAATCATATGCTGGTTGTGTGGCATTTCATTTCACAGGTAAGGATCCAAATAACAAAGTTTTTATTTAATAACAATTTTGAGTCTTAGTAGTGTGACCATGCTCTAGACGTTTTTTAGACGGAACGCGCTAAAGCTTTTGTGTATTTCTGATTAAAACTTACATTAATAATGTTAGCCGAAATACAATTTGTACCTATGTATCGCGTGATTGAAATAACATAATTTTAATGTTGGTTACAGCTTTCCATCGAAAAAAGAAATGAAGCAAAAATCCAACCAGGATGTAATTCCCGAATCACAAACAATTACTAAAAATTCTGTGGTGTGTAGCCTTCATTTCAAGCCGGGAGATTATTATACATATATCAAAATCTCGATGAGGGTTGAATGCTAATGTAGGTACTATAAATTTTTCCAGTAGTAAGGATATTGATTTTATAATTTGTATTATCAGATTCTGTTTCTCAGCCTAGTTTCAATAAATAACTTTTGATTTAGATTTTTGCCACACTTAAGTTTTATTACTCTTTGCTTCCCTTAAATACCTAAACACCAGCTCTGTAGAGCAAACGAAAAAGAGCAAGAAAGGGCCATGGTCCCGGAACGAGATTCTACATGCACCCCTGCCTACTTCATAAGCCACGTATCATGTACGTGATCATATTTGATGAATCGACACAAGACTTGTCTCAACAATATTGTAGTCTAGCTATCATAACTTCTTTTCTCAAAAACATGGGTAGATACTAGGTATAGGTACACGGTTAAAAACCGACATAGACCACAACAATATTCAGTTTCAAATAAGAAGCTTTCAAAAAAAGTATTTCTATAGGTATGTAGTTTTTACCCAACGTGCTGCTGCAATGGCGACATTAATTCAACACTCGTATACGGTTCCGCATTTTCGTTCTATAAAGATATTTTGATATCATTAAACGTTATTATTTATTTTCTAAAACAGCATCTTGGAGCAACCTGAAGCGCAGAGATGAAATTGAAACGAAAGAAAAAGAAAAGGCCACGCCACTCGAGTTTTTTTTTCCATGAAGCTACTTAATAGCTTAATAGCTGGTTCAGAACAATAGACAAACCATGAACATAAAAAAACGGTGTTGGTTAATGACCTTTTACCAGATGGCATAGAATAATAGCTTCATGAAGGAGTCTTTTGCATCCCAATAGTGGTTATTATTTCATTATTGAGTTTGTTTTAAATTTTCTTTTTTTCAATTTACGAATTATTTTATCTTATTATAATTTTTTGATTATTGGCCACTAGCCCTACCCGCGTGTTGAAGGCATGTCGCGATGGCGAGAACATGTTGTATACGGTTTCATTATTTCACTATATAAGTAACTTAATTACAATATTTTTGTATTACAAACAATAATTTGAAATCAATGTCAACCGGACCCAAATTCTCTTTCAAAACGAATTTTCCTGATTATTATAAAAATGTTTGGTCACCCTATTAGAAAGGGATAAACAGCCTCTGTATGACATATCTCTCTCTGCTCGTGTTTTTGGTACGAGAGCTCAGTCCAGTTTGTAAATTAGGTCCATGATCGTGACTGAATGATGAACGAATGAATGAAACGAATGATGAACACCATCATATATTTTATATTCATTGTCGAAATGGAAGACCTCTTGTCAAAGTGGCTCCAACTGGTGACGCGAATTTTCATGAAAACCCTCATTACACAAATGTTTACAACAGCGGCCCCTGTCAACGGCATTCGAGCGCCAAAAGATCCTTGTAGCAATATAGCATACATACCGGACAGTGATTGGTCGGCGCCGTGGGTAGGCTCGGCAGTGGGCGGTCTCAGACGCGCGGGCGGACGGCGCCGGCGCTTGGCGCGACGAGGCCCGCGCGGCACCGTCGGGCACGGCCGCTTGCGAACCACCTTCTTAGGGCGACAGTCGCGTGCTAACTTGTCGTAGTTGTCCTGTGATAAACAAGATTGTATTGTTAACTATCGACCCGCTCCTGCTTCTTTATTATTAATTATAGGTTTATAAATGTTTTATACACATAACTAAATGATGGTGAAAACCGCATCAAAATCCATTGCGTAGTTTATAAGAACAACGCGGTCATAGAGACAGACACGAAAAGCGACTTGAGGCGAGCTGTAGCAGCTGAACCTCGGATTCATATAAGCTGACGAGACTCGCATATTTACAGAAACGTTAGAAATTTCAGCACTAAGTTCTCATCTAGCTTTCCCTGGCTGGCTTCTGTAATAGACACGTACCCTCTTCCAAGCATGCTCGGCGCATAACGGCGTCTGGTCTGCGAGCGGCAGTAGCGGCTGGTTGCAGCGCGCGCCGCCTGCGAACACGGCTGCGCACGCGGCGTATAGTCGCTGTTCCGGCGCGCGCGTCACGTGTGACAGACAGTAGCGGGAGCATGGTAAAGAGCCGCGCCCGCAACGTTCGGTGCCGCATTCCCCGCTTGTACTGCCGCCGCTAAGCTCGGTGGAACCGGTCTCGCCTCCCGACCAGCCGGTTATTCTGTGAATAAAGTAATAATAATTAAGTCAAATCTCAAATAGAAAGTGTTTCATCAAACAATTCCTATGCCGTAATGTTGGCTCCACTGTTAAACCTGTCGTGCTCGTCCTACAACAGTAAAGCCAACATTACGGAATAGGAACTATTTGATGAAACGCACTTTAGGTCATTAAAACGCACTTTTTAACGTCAATATTTACAGTACAACTATTTTCTTAATGTCCCTCAGTAATCATCGCATTTCCGAATACATACGAATGCTAATTTCCATGTCCATCAATTATTAGATTTATTGTGTATAATAATTTGAATACAGGACTTTGTACATTATTGTTGTTTTAAAACTGCTGTAAAACTATTTTTCTTTTTAACCGACTTCAAAAAAGGAGGTTCTGTAATAACTTTTACTTCTTTTCAATATTAAGTATTAGGTTGGGGAAAAAGTCTTTTCGCATTATAGTATGTATGAACTTAAAATAAAATCTCTTTGGCTATACTATTTGTATCTGGCTGGTTTTGGTATCATTGAAAGTTTAAATTTTAAAGAACATAATTTCAAATTCAAATTAGGAAAATGTGTGATTTTCATTTGTTTCTCGTACTGTGATTGAGTGAATCTAATGAAGAAATTCGATACATTTTAAAATTTTACTACAAAAAAGACAAAAATGCAACGCAAGCCGCGAAAAAAATTTGCGATGTTTATGGACCCAGTGCAGTGTCTGTGAGAGTAGCACAAATTTGGTTTAAGCGTTTTCAATCCGGAAATTTTAATGTCAAAGATGCACGTCGCTCTGATCGCCCTATTACGGATAAAATGGATGCCATTTTTGAAAAAGTGGAGCAAGATCGGCATATCAGTAGTTACGACGTAGCTGAAGAACTGGGAATTGACCACAAAACAGTTTTGGCGCATTTGAAAAAAACTGGGTACACAAAAAAGCTCGATATTTGGATACCTCACGAGCTCACTTAAAGAAACCTAATGAACCGTGTACTAATTTGTGATTCTTTATTACGACGTAATGAAACCGAACCATTTTTGAAGAAGCTGATAACTGGTGATGAAAAATGGATCACGTACGACAAGAACGTCCGAAAAAGGTCGTGGTCAAAGGCCGGTCAGGCTTCACAGACTGTGTTAACTCGCAACAAGGTGATGCTGTGTGTGTGGTGGGATTGGAAGGGCATTATTCATTATGAGCTGTTACCACCAGGCAGGACCATCGATTCTGAACTCTACTGCGAACAACTGATGAGATTAAAGCAAGAAGTTGAGAGAAAGCGGCCGGAATTAATCAACAGAAGGGGTGTGGTTTTTCATCATGATAACGCTAGACCTCACACACCTTTAGCCACTCAGCAAAAATTAAGCGAGTTTGGCTGGGAGGTCGTAATGCATCCGCCGTATAGTCCTGACCTTGCACCTTCAGATTTCCACCTGTTTCGGTCTCTTCAGAATTCTTTAGGCAGTGTCAGGTTAACATCACGAGAGGACTGCCAAAACCACTTGTCGCGGTATTTTGATCAGAAGTCCCAAAATTTCTATAGCAATGGGATCATGTCCCTACCTACAAGATGGCAAAATATTATCGAACAAAATGGTGCCTACATACTTTAGATAAATGTAAATAATGTATATTAAAAAATGTTTTGAATTTTCTTAAAAAATGCGAAGAAACTTTTTCCCCATCCTATTACCACGGAAATTAATGCACGTTTTTCTCGCAAAGATGCGAAATATTTATCCGGTTATTAATCTTTTCAATTCAGTCAGAAAATTTCTTCATCTGATGTAGCTGTGTCAGTATTTTCACTAGCGATGGAATGATCACTTTATCTTTGACAGTCGTTACGGGTCGTCAGAAGCCCGAAAGTGACAACCAGTCTTGCCAAGGGGTAACGTATTACCCAGTTACCGGGTTGTGGAGGTCAGATAGGCAGTCGCTCCATGTAAAATACTGGTATTCAGCTGCAACCGGTTAGACTGGAAGCCGACCCCAACATAGTTGGGGAAAGGCTAGGCAGATTGATTTTGATGGAATAATCACTTTCTTCACTGCTCAAACAGGTATTTATTATAAAATTTTCTCTATGCAAACTTCGGAGATAAGAGGCCCCCTCCTATCTCCGAAGTTTACATAAAGAAAATTCTGAAATTATTCTTTGTGATAGAAGTTAATGCAAAGATTACAGGAAAAATAAAACAATGTCTCTAAATAGCACACTTTTTCAGAAATCATCAACAAACATTATATTATGATAGTATGGAACCCTCGATGCGCGAGTCCGACTCGCTCTTGACCGGTTTTTTTTATTTTTATCTGTCCAAGATTTCCCTTTTCGACGTATGATGCACATATTATGATTCATCCTTAAGACAATATTTTTGCCTCATCCTTTGAATTTCTCGGAGATACTTAAACCTTATAATGCGAATATCATGCTTTGCAATTAGTATTTCCCGACTGCCTTTTGTTTTTATATCGAAAACCAATATCTTTCAACATTTTTCTTAATGTCTCCAGACAGCATCCAAATTGGATAGCCTCAACAAACTTCGTTTTTGAAGTCATCAAACAAGGTAATTCCAAAGCGTACATGAAAATCGTAAATATTATGTATGACACAATAGTCAAAATCGTCTAAATTTAAACGAAATTGTTTTAATCTTTTTGGTGATGGGAAGGTAGAACACCACAAGCTTCAGAAACACGTTTTTTAACTTTTTGCAAATAACCATTGCTTTCTTTCTTGAATCCATCGGCTTCTTGTGAAAAATACAAGTATACGCTTAAAATTATCTGTCATGCCTACGACTTTAGCAGCTTTTCTCCCTTTTTTAAAATAAATTACATTAAAGTTAAAAGAGTATTAACAACTCTATATACTTCCAAGTCGATTGAGAGCGTCCGGACTGCACTAAGTGCAAAGGACAACTGATAGAAATCCGACGACTAACGAAACACGAAGTTTGCCGAGGGTCATTAAGAAAATAGTCGTACTGTATAAGAAAAAATAATAATAATAAATTTAATTTTTTTGTTATCTTGACGAATAACTATCGGAAACATATTATGAAGGACGGGACGGTTGACGTGTGTCGGGCATGCCACCGTCCGGGTGAGTCCATCAGACATATTATCTCCGGTTGTTCTCGTCTGGCTAACGGCGAGTATAACCAAGTAGCTAGGATTATCCACCAGCAACTTGCTTTGAAATATAAACTAGTCGATTCTGAGGTACCATACTACAAGTATGTGCCCGACCCAGTTCTCGAAAATGACCATGTCACTTTGTACTGGGATCGGTCTATCATTACTGACAGGACTATTGTCGCCAATAAACCTGATATAGTAGTGATAGATCGGTTAGTGCGCCACGCAATGATAGTCGATGTTACCATTCCACATGACGAGAACCTCGTGAAAGCTGAGAAAGAGAAACAAATAAAATATCTCAACTTAGCTCACGAGGTTGTTGATATGTGGAATGTGAGCTCGGCTGTCATTGTGCCGATTGTCGTAACGGCCAATGGCCTGATGGCCGAAAGCCTCGAACAACATCTCTCGAGGCTATCATTAGGCGGTTGGATCAAGGGCCTGATTCAGAAGGCAGTACTCCTTGATACGGCTCGCATTGTGAGAAGGTTCCTGTCTCTGCAGCCCTAACCACCGGTAGCTTGGACCCTGCTCCCGACACCGGCGGACCTCTATTTTTTTTATATTTTTAAATGTTTTTTTATATCCTTTTTTTAAGAAATATTTAAAAATGTAAATAGATAAGAAATAAAATAAATAAACGACATAATAATAACTTTATTTCGGACAAAACATCCATAATTGTGTTAGTGAGTACTTAAAATCTATGTTAGTATAACACAAAATAAAAACAAAGAGAAAAAATAATTGATTCTAGATGATTCCAAAAGGTAGTTTCGTAGGGGAAGAATGGGCAAAAAACTAGTCACTCTTTTAAAATATCTTACAATATTTCGTACCTATAGGTACATTAATAATAATTATAATGTGAAAACGATATACTAATAATATAACGGAATAAAATTACTATACCTACTACAACAGGTACAAAGTACTTATTCAAAATTAGACAGTGACAGATAATTTTTTTTTTTTTTATTTTTTTTTTTTATTATATTTTTTTTATTTTATTTGATTATTTTTTTTTTATTATGTTTTATTTATTTTTTTTTTATTTTATTATGTTACATTGTTACAACAAAT
Organism: Cosmia pyralina; assembly: GCA_946251885.1. NCBI lineage: Eukaryota > Metazoa > Arthropoda > Insecta > Lepidoptera > Noctuidae > Cosmia > Cosmia pyralina. The sequence continues at coordinate 13,499,894 of OX276360.1, forward strand.
AATGGATAGTGGAATTAAAACCTAAAAAAATCGCGGCGAAAATCTTTGTGCATGTAATAGCGGCATTGGTTGTAAAGGGAAGATGTCAAAAACCTTTCAAATTCAATACATAAATAAAAATATGTTAGTTTCGTTAGTGTCGCACTACTGTGATGGGTGAAATGATTTTCCCAACTCATAATTTCAAGTAACTACAGCTGATTCGGGGTCAACGGTGAGTATAGTATTTTGATCTCACGAAGCGACGCGCCCTTTACCTTGTGGTTGCTTTACAAACACGCTGTGAGTATGTGTGTAAGCGCAGGAGCTCTCGGTACCGTCCGAGACAATGGGGAAGTCAGAAGTGTGTGTGCGTGAGTGTGTTACGTGCTGACGCTACTGGTCTTCACGCAAACATTCACAGCGTGTTTGTACTCGCAACTTGGTTACCGCAAGAAAAGCGCGCGTCGCTTCGTGAGATAAAACTATTGCAATTTTATAAGATTATTTTGTTTAGAAAATCAATTTTTTTTTCCGTTTTTTTCGTGTTTACGTACCTTAGTCTCCTGCGTTCCTGAGAAGTTAACACGGAAGGCATGCCACGTAGCGCGAGCAGATGATTCACTGTCTGCGTTGGAAGACGACCTGACGACCCTGATCTATTCAGCTGCTTCTGTGAAAATACATTAAAAATAAATTGTGAAATTAAAAAATTCACTTTTTGCGTTTCATGGATGCTAAGTAACGAAAAAAAGAAGGAAATAGCACTCTGCCACATCCTCCCGCATTTTAATGGTACATGTTGCGAGCCGAAATTTAAAAAAGCAGCAACACTGAAGATGACTTAACTAATCGTCTACGTTGAACTGTATAAATTAATTTATATTAAAAAGAAGCCAAAATAATAAAAAAATTGCTACCAGCAATTTTACACCCCGGTAACTCGCAAATACCCTCACTTGTCTCCCACCAGAATGCAAGACACGTACCAGCGATACTTAGCATGATGATTCAATCATTTTGGGAACATCCATTGCGTAGTTGTAAGGAGACGCTACCTTGAGTAGCGAGGCGAGCGCGCGATGGTTGCCGTGGTGCGCGGCGAGCGCGAGCGCGTCGTGTGCGCGCGCCACGTGGCGCCGTAGAGCTGCGCGACGGAGAGCTAGTCGGGCGCCGCGGGATTCTGCTGCGCTTTCTTCTACGCATGCTGAGACGCCGCCTGCTTCTGCTGATAGTGAAATTGTTGATAAGTATTTGATGTTTACGAAATAAGGCCCACTTGCACCACAAATCACGGTGGATCCGTAATATTCCCGCGCCCGCGAAATTGAAATTTTCTTGCGTTTTTTTGCAATTTGCAGGTCAGTTTATATCTTGATCATAATAGGTTGGGGAAAAAGTTTCTTCGCATTTTTTAAGAAAATTCAAAACATTTTTTAATATACATTATTTACATTTATCTAAAGTATGTAGGTACCATTTTGTTCGATAACTTTTTGCCATCTTGTAGGTAGGGACATGATCCCATTGCTATAGAAATTTTGGGACTTCTGATTAAAATACCGCGACAAGTGGTTTTGGCAGTCCTCTCGTGATGTTAACCTGACACTGCCTAAAGAATTCTGAAGAGACCGAAACCGGTAGAAATCTGAAGGTGCAAGGTCAGGACTATACGGCGGATGCATTAACACCTCCCAGCCAAACTCTCTTAATTTTTGCTGAGTGGCTAAAGATGTGTGAGGTCTAGCGTTATCATGATGAAAAACCACACCCCTTCTGTTGATTAATTCCGGCCGCTTTCTCTCAACTTCTTGCTTTAATCTCATCAGTTGTTCACAGTAGAGTTCAGAATCGATGGTCCTGCCTGGTGGTAACAGCTCATAATGAATAATGCCCTTCCAATCCCACCACACACACAGCATCACCTTGTTGCGAGTTAACCCGGGTTTCGCCACAGTCTGTGAAGCCGGACCGGCCTTTGACCACGACCTTTTTTGCACGTTCTTGTTGTACGTGATCCATTTTTCATCACCAGTTATCAGCTTCTTCAAAAATGGTTCGGTTTCATTACGTCGTAATAAAGAATCACAAATGCGTACACGGTTCACGGTTTCTTTCAGTGAGCTCGTGAGGTACCCAAATATCGGGCATTTTTGTGTACCCAGTTTTTTTCAAATACGCCAAAACTGTTTTTTGGTCAATTCCCAGTTCTTCAGCTACGTCGTAATTACTGATATGCCAATCTTGCTCCACTTTTTCAAAAATGGCATCCGTTTTATCCGTAATAAGGCGACCAGAGCGACGTGCATCTTTGACATCAAAATTTTCGGATTGAAAACGCTTAAACCAAATTTGTGCTACTCTCACAGACACTGCACTGGGTCCATAAATATCGCAAATTTTTTTCGCGGCTTGCGTTGCATTTTTACCTTTTTTGTAGTAAAATTTTTAAATGTATCGAATTTCTTCATTAGATTCACTCATCTTGACAGTACGAAAAACAAATTAAAATCACACATTTTCCTAATTTGAATTTGGAATTATGTTCTTTAAAATGTAACCTTTCAATGATACCAAAACCAGCCAGATACAAATACTATAGCCAAAGAGATTTTATTTTAAGTTCATACATACTATAATGCGAAAAGACTTTTTCCCCAACCTAATATGATTCACGACTATAAGAAATATGTATTTACATAATTATAACCACAAGAATTATCAATACTCTTTTGATCTGATTTCAGAAATCATAACATTCTAGAACAAATGTAACTTAGAGAGATGTATTCATGTAGTCTTCAAACCAATAGCAGAAATAGAACGATGTTTTTAATTCAGTTAGCGTTAAATGTCTAATGTTAATGTCTTCAGTGATTTGTGGTTCAAATGGGCCTGAGTGTGGACAACCATGTCTGCCTCAATAACATTCATACTTGATTTAAGGTCTATCCTAAGTTACCGCCTAGTATACTATTATACAATATTGTCTTTTTTAACTGTGACAATAGAAATAGTAATTAATCACGTTATTCACCAGTCACCTACTCTAATCTATTGTAGTGCATTAGTCACAAAATCCCGCCTATTCAAGTTGAGTCACCAATAATGGAATGGTAAGGTAATTTTACGCACAATAGTCTACTGATAATATTGTGATGCAGATCTGCACAATAAAAGAACAAGGTATGCAAAATACGTTGATTTCGAATACAGATAAAAAGTACCAATACTTCAAAAAGAATATCGTATTTTGATCTTAACACTCCATATGCATAATATTATGTATAGATACACTTCAAAAACCCTTTATTGTGATTTGAGAAACAAGTTGAATGTGAGGTACTACAAGTTTACAGTAGCTGACTCATCATCTTCCTGCCCTTATCCCATATTACTTGGGGTCGGCGCAACACGTTTTCTTCTTCCATTCTCCCCTGTCAACCGTCACGCTATCATTCACTCCCTTCTCTTTCATATCATTCCTCACACAATCCATCCATCTTTTCTTTGGCCTTCCTCTGCCTCTCCATCCATCAACATGTATATTCATCACTCTTTTAGTCACATGCGTTTCGTCTCTCCTCATCACATGCCCACACCAAGACAAACGATTTCCTTTCAACTTTTCTGTCACTGGCGCCACTTTCAAACTTCCTCTTATATACTCATTTCTCACTTTATCCATTCTCGTCACTCCACACATTTTACAGTAGCTGACTCCCAAACCAAAATCCTAAAAACTTAGTAGGATAAGTGCCCCGCCATTAACCCTTCGTTGCCGTGCCCTCGTATGCCGTGCCTTCATATGCCGTGCTTTCGTACGTATGAACGTGGATCCACGCCTTTTTAATTGTTTCTGTAATTACGGCATACGAAAGGTTAATATGGCGCATCAAATTTTAGAAAAAGTTCGGCTTCGTAAGCGTCGCCTCTGTCACTGTCACTGCCGGTGACAGTCTCTTTCTAATCTTGATGTACTATCGGAGAAACGAACATCTATACAACATAAGGACTATTTTTGCTTGCTAACAGATGTGGTCATCAAGTGCACTGGTTTTTTCTTTCACAGTGTGTAGATGTTCGTTTCTCCCATGGTATACCATAGCCTAGGTACTGTTACAATCATCATTCTCTTGCCCTTATACCAATTCATTTGGGGTCAGCGCAACATGTCCTCTTCCATACATCTCTATTAGTTGTCATCCCGATAGTCAACCCCTAGAAAGGATGATGAAACGAAAGATGGACCATGTGCAAGATGATATGGCTTTCTAGCCACAGTCACACACAGTTCACAGTTTCTTTAGTCTTCCCCTTCTCTTATAGCCATCCACATTCATACATCACATGCCCATACCATGACAACCGATTTGCACAGTCTGGGTACTGTACTATAGCAATGTCTTACCAAAGTCGGGCATATTATCATCATCACTGCTGCTGCTCTCGATCTGTCTGAACGCTAGCGGTCTGTCACCAAGTGGCCCACATTGGAACAGCGCTTCACCCGGCGCATGCCAAGTGTCATTTGGCATAGGTACCGCGCGTTTCGCCGCCGGTATCCGCTGTAACGCCTCGTGCACCGCCGGCCCACGGCCACGGCGGGGCTTCGCTTGAGAAGTCTTACCTGTTTAAAGTTATCATTTGTAAAGTCCGACATAGTTTGGGGGCCACGTTCCCAGAAACTTTTTTTTTTTTTGACTACAGTAAAATGTACTTATTTATTTTTTTACTAAAGCTATAATTTCTTTAATTTAAGGAGGATGCGCTGTGGTAGCCCGCGAAATTCAAAATCTATTCAGAATCTAACGAATCTGCACGAAATCTAACTTAGCAAGATGTATTGATGATTTTAATGGTTAAAATTATGTAAAAACATATGTTTTATTGCCGCGTATCATATTTTGATCAAGATACAACCTGACGCGGACCTAAAAATTGCATAAAACGCAAGAAAATTTGAATTTCGCGGACTACTACAGCGCATCCCCCTTAACAAAAAAAAAAAAATATTTTGTTAACATTATCTAAACTATTTATGTGACATCCTATGAGGAAGGAAAAATTAAAATTTCGCAATTAACTGTTAAAATAAGGTGGTAAATTGTAAAAATAAAAAAAATGCAGAAAAAGGCAATGACTTACCAGATGAAGCTTTTTTCAGAGGAGACACTGGAACTTTAGCTGGTGGTGGTACTGGCGACTCACTTTTAACAAGTAGAGATGCATTTTCAACCAAACCTTGCTCTCTCTTAAATACATCTAAAAATGTCTCCACACCACCTGTTTGCTTGGAAGTTTGCTTCGCATTATTTGTAGTACTACCACTATTAATACTGTTTTTCGCACTTAGGGAGGGGGCGGTGGCAGTGCTTTGCGCCTTAGGGCTATGAACACTCAGTCTTCGAGCTTCACTAAATGATTCTGACCTTACAGGCTCCTTCACCTGAGTTTGATTTTTAACTTTCAAAACTTTGGTATGAGTAGTCTTACTGTCTTTATAGTTTGCAATCGGCTTGGCCACTGGTGGATAGTGTCCATTAGATACCACCTCTTTCTTGATATCCTCCTTAATATCGCCATTTGTGAATGCTCCTATGAGATCAAGCTCTTTACTCGGACTCTCTGCTAACAGCTTACTCTTAATATCAACACTATCAGAAAACATAAAATTATCTTCTGTGTGGCTAACAGTTATTTCCCCAGCAATGACATCGGAGTCATGAAAGGTGTATAATTCGTTGGGATCAATTTTAAACTTGGAGTAGAAATTGTCATTGAGATGTATGTATGCCTGCTCATCCCCCGAGTTGTCATGTAGGAACATGTTTACTTCACCACAACTCCCTGAGGACACACCCTCAACTGCCATTTTATACTGTGTGGCACAGCTCGCCTCTGATATATTTTGTGGAATACCACTGAAGCTGAAAGCATGACAATAATAACGTTTATTTATGACTTATTTATATCAGTAGGCCGAAAATTACTGTATGCTGTATAACATTTATATAAATCTACACACATTATGTGGCACTCATAGTACTGGTAAGTCGTAATATTTTTGCGCTAGGAAACCACGACTATCAACATTGTTCTGCATAATTTGAACACATTCATTTATAATATATGGTGTGTTTATGACTATTAGCTATAAAGAATCAGCGCATTAACAATAAAATCAAGGAAATTACAGGAAAATTCACATTTATTTTGGAGGTTACATCTTCCTCCAAATTTTATAACAATATACAATCAGGAGTTACTACTAGCATCAATGCTAAGGATCTATGAATTTTGTACCTAAGGCAACTTTCTCCACAAACAACAAACAACATTTAAAAAGTTTAATTTAAAAGTTATTCAGTGAATATTAAGTACTGCTACAAAGATAAGTTGCTTAAACACTATATTAGGCTCAAAAGATCCAATGCATTTTAATGCTGCAGGTGAAAAATTTTTACATACAACATTATAAAGCGAGACAACAGAATGGGTCACACCCATTGCACATAGTTTAGGAATGAGAATTAATCTACAGTGGGTCACATTACAACTAATATGAGAAAACAGCTTTATTACATTGATCAGAACTTACCCCACATTTTCCGAAGCACTCAAATAAGACATACTGTGTTCATTGTACAACTAAATGATATCAACAATTTTATTGCTATTAAATGTGCAAAAGTAAGTTTGGTCCCTCTGCTTCATACTGCAAGAGAAAAAATGTTGTATTATGTCGAGTGCATTCACATACGCAGTTTGTTCAATGTTATTCATATCAAAAACACAAATAAATACTATCTTTATTATTGTAAAGATTCTTTGAATTGACATTAAAATGACATATGTCAAGTTCGTAATTAACCAAATTTTCTCAGGTAATTTCCTTATTTCTGTTGATTATTCCAAGTCATAATTATCGTGTGAAAGTATTCCTTTATTTTTAACCAATACTAATTAAGTAATAAATATTGATAAACTAAGATTATAAAAGCAAATCTCACATGATAGCTTGCTAAATACCCGGCTCATCTTTTTCTTGAAATTATAATAAACTGGATCAATGAAAAAACATTCACTTCTGTAACTTATTTAAAGGTAAAATAACAGTTTGTGGCTTTTTAAATAAATAAAACTCAAATCTATATTCAATAACATCAAGAATGACTGACAGAACACAGCAAATGGCAGCCAAAAGGCCACAGGTAACAAATTGTCTTAGAGGTGCAAGGGCACCGATACGAGCGAGTTTCCAAAAAACCGGACAAGTGCGAGTAAGACCCGCGTTCTGAAGGTTCCGTCTCAAAACTGTGTCCGGCTGCCCACGGCTTCACTCATGTGACACGCCGTAAGAATTTGCAATCCCGAATAGAAGGACCAACTTTACTTTGTATATGAGAAAATATTCTTCCATACATATCGTTAAGTATCTCGGTCAACTCTACAACTGCAAATGTTTGTAATCGCATATAATTATATGTATATATGCATATGTATGTATGCAATATATTTTTGTGTTTTATATTTATGCCAAATTATTTATTTTTTTTATTTTCCCCCTACTTGAGCTGACGACGAAGACCTTGCTATATATAATAGGTCTTTACCTATGAAATTGCCGTTTTGTATGAAAAAATTTAAACGAATTTTTTTCATGCATTTTTTATTTGTATTAATCGAAGTAATCACCCATGCAATCAATGCAGATGCATTGAAAAAAAAAAAAAAAAAAATCAAGAGAAATCTTAAGAAATCTTTGTTGGCAAAGATTTGCCAACGCAGTGGCAGATCATTGATGCCCTTCTTAAAGAAATTAGCTGGACGGGAGGCAACAAATTCTTCAAAGGCATTTTGTACTGCCTCTCGGGTATTGAATTTTTTTCCCGCCAAGAAGTTATCCAAATTCTGGAAAAAGTAGTAGCCTGTAGGCGCAAGGTCTGGTGAGTAGGGCGGATGACGGAGAGCTTCCAACCCCAGTTCTTGCAACTTGGAGACCGTCTGCTGTGCAGTATGAGGTCGCGCGTTGTCGTGCAGGAGCAGCGGAGACGAGCGATTGACCAATGCTGGTTGGAGATGTGCCAGCTTCTCCATCATTGTGTTCAGTTCTTCACAGTACACATCTGAAGTAATGCTCACCCCGTTTGGTAAGAAGCTGTGATAAATCACACCGGCGCTAGACCACCAAACAGTGACCATCACTTTTCTAGGGGTAAGTTTTCGTTTAGGGCATTGTTTAGGTGCTGAACCAGGATCCAACCAACTTGCTGAGCACTTGCGGTTATCAAACAGAATCCATTTTTCATCGCAGGTAACAATGCGGTTCAAAATTCCTTCATTTGTGTGTCTGTTGAGCAGTGCAAGGCACGTCTCGACGCATACTTCGCGCTGGCGATCATTGAGTTCGTGGGGCACCCATTTGTCAAGCTTTTTTACCTTGCCAATTTGACGCAAATGGACCAATATTGTTTTGACGCTAACGTCGAAAGCTGCTGCTAATTCAGCCGTAGATTGTGTATCATCAGCTTCCACAATCGCCTTTAATTCGTCATTGTCGACCAAAGTCTTCGGATGACCGCGAGGTTCATTTTTCAGGTCGAAATTTCCAGAACGGAAGCGAGCAAACCAATAACAAGTGGTGCGTTGGTTTGTAGTGTTAGCTCCGTAAACGTCGTTGATGTTGCGTGCCGCTTGTGCCGCGTTGCTGCCACGACGGTACTCATATTCCATAATTACTCGAATTTTTGACGTGTCCATGATGACGAAAAAGATTGAAATGCGATGACAATGTAACACTAATCAATAAACAAATGACTACTTTTGGAAAAAAAAATCCATGTTTTTAAAATAAAATTAATTTGAAATTAGAATTCTTGGCTAAACAAAAATTATTTTGATTTGAAATGGCCAGTACTGCAGAACGGCAATTTCATAGGTAAAGACCTAATATTATTTTTTTGTTTTCATTTATTTGCGAGTGAGCAAAAGTGGCTAAATGGACATATTGTTTATTGCGTTGACTAAGAAGCCCATTTTTTTAACAGCTCCAAGGGGCCGTAGATATAATAAATTCGTATTTGATATTAATTTAAACTTGGTACCTCCACATGTTCCTGAGAATAAGGGTTTTGACAGACGGACAGACAGACGGACAACGAAGGAATAAGGCAGTGTTTTTCAACGTGAGGGCAGGGCCGTAGCTAGATGGGGCATTGTGGGGCAATGCCCTACTTTAAATACTAAAGCCCTACTCTATGAAAACACCATCAACTATAATTACACTCCTACAAACTTATCTGTGAAATGGCGAAAATTGGAACTACGGCCGTCATGTTGAAATGTCTTCGATTGTGGTGACGCATGTCATTCGATTGTATCGACGCATCGACGATGGCGTCCTCTTTCAGTTCACAGATAAGTTGGTAGGACTGTACTTCATAAAAGATAGCTTGATCTGTGCGACAGCAGGCTGTCAGTAAAATCACGCCTATGAAGTCCTAAATTTCATAATAGTACAGACAGTACCTGTCAATGTCATACTTTATGGGCATACCAACCTATTTAGTGATGAGCGATGAATCATCGTGACCACAGACTACTATAAACTATCGATATTTTAAATAAAACTTAATTTAAAATTAATTAATCGTTTAATTTTATTGTCGATTTGACGTCCGATTTGGTAATATTTGCGAACAAGAGGTTATAATAAATTTACAAGATTGTTCTAGTGATTGAGAAAATGATTCAGATATGGATTTGGGGTGTACTCCTTTAAGAGAATAAATGTATTTTACATTAAAATATTCGTTTAATTTAGTAACGCATGTAATTAAATTAAACCCAATTATATGTTACATTAGCATCGATAATAGTAAATGTCGATAATTTCTATATACAATTTTTTATATCCTGACAACCCTAGGAATGTCAGTTTGACATATGTCGCAGAGATCAAGCTACCTTTTACGTAGTATCGACACCATTGCCATAGAGAAAAAAAGATAGATACGTAGTATAAGCCAACGTTCACACGGACGTAAAAATATCGCGGCGATTTTTTTTCGCGCACTGGATTTTCAACGCTCTAATACGCTGAGAGTTGAAAATTCCAACAGTGTGTTTTTTCTACGCGTTGGGAATCACTCTGTTGTTGTCAGGTTGGATTCTCGAAGCTCGGCTCAACACCGAAAATCGAGCCACGATATTTTTACGTCCGTGCGAATATCGGCTAGGTTATGACGGAAAAAAATTTACTAGCTTCTAATGATATCTAAACGATTCCGAATTAACCACGGCATCTTACAATCATAATATATTAATTCTTTATTCTGCTCATAAATGGCATTTGAAATATGTGTGCGAGATTTGTTCGTATTGCAGTCTATGGAACGGGGATTCCCCTATCTTCTAAAACACGTCTTAGCCAAAAATCGATAGACCAGAACAGATCAAATAAATTTTTTACTTCTGCCCTACCTGTAACAACAGCTGCCCTACGTTAAATTCAAGTCTAGCTACGACCTTGCGTGAGGATCGTGATTACTTGAAAATTTAAAGCTCCTAAATATAAAACCTTAGTAGTTCTTTCAAATGTTATATTTATAAAGAAAAAGCTAACCGTAGGCCACGGACTAGAAAAAAAAGAAGGATCCCGCGCCACGTATATCGAAAGTGTGTCGTATGCGTCGACACAATCGAATGACATGCATGCGTCGGCACAATCGAATGAAATTTCACCATGACGGCCGTAGTTCCAATATTCGCCATTTCACAGATAAGTTGGTAGGAGTGTACGTGACATGGCGGCGTCTTTGTCAAATCACGCACAAATAGATCGGTAATGTGCTTCACTTTCAATACGCGTGGCGCGGAGTCCTTCGTTTTTTTCTAGTCCATGTTAACACAAATCATCAAATACCTACAAGTCACATGAATGCTTGCTACATAATACTAATCTGTGACATAAATCATTAATGTGACGAGGAACAGGCGCACTGATGATTGCGGCTGTTTCTCGTTATACAATTTTTCCCATCGCGGATCCGTTTTTGCTACACAAAGGATTAAATCGTTTTGTTTTAGGCGATTTTTCGATCGACAATTAATGATAACTCAGTTTCCAAATGGAAAAGCTTCTGTGGTTTATTGTGGGTATTCAGTGGAATTAAATGCTAGGCGTTGGCGACCACTGACGGCCTCGCGCTGTGGGAGCCTCGCAAAAAAGTTTTACAAGTTACTAATAGTTATTCGTATTTATTTCCCCCCGCCCTCGGTCCTGGGGAGCCCCCAAATCTCAAGAGAAGTACTTTTTCAGTAACAAAGGGGTAGTTTGTAGTTGAAGGCCCCCCCCTACGTGCATGATACATGATAAAATTTTGGAGCTCGCTACACACGTTCTTTCGTCGTATATTTTCTTCGTTTTCAAGTATTTCTGTACAAATTGTTGAGGAATGCATTATTAGTACTTTATGCTAAGACTCTATGGTTGTGTTGCCTAGCAATACTTTACTGTTGATAAAGATGTCTTTCGGATTATTCTTATTCTTTTACATACAATATATTTCGTGTCTCATAATAACTGTTTTCCTATATCTTAACCACCCAACTTTAACATGGTAGCAGAGCGTGGTTGCGTTTAAAGTTGCGCAGAGATTTAAAGTTGCGAGGGAAGCTAACTACAAAAGTTTTTTTTTTCCTAATAGGAAAGAATAAGTAAAAAAAAAATATTCTAGCAGAAAGTGTACCCAGAAAAATCCATCGAAAATGGATGAGGCTATAGCTGAAGCCTCAAAGGTACAAATAGTGCACCTAAACGGAAACAACTACAAGCATTGGAGATATATAATAGGATCGAAACGGTATGCAGAGCCATTCCCGGAGCTCAAGAAATTTTAGAAGGAAAAATAATCAAGCCCGGAGAACTAGCAAAAACTTCTGATGCTGCTGCTAAAGAAAAATATGAGTACGATTTACAACAATTTATAAAGATTGATTGTATAGTATTGACTCTGATGACAACGAATATGACAGACGAGTTACTGGAGCAAGTCATGCGTTACAAAAGCGCAAAAGAGGTATGGGACGAACTAGAACGCCTATACAGTGGAAGTAGCGAAGACAAAAGTTATGATCTCTGTTTGAAATTCTTTGATTATAAAAAAGATTCTGAACATGACATAAGGAAGCACATATCTGCGTTGAAGAATATTTGGCACGAGCTGAATAGCCAAATTGAAGCAAATCTACCTGAGATATTACTGATTTGTAAGATACTTGGAACTTTACCACAAGATTATTTTGCTTTCAAGTCAAGTTGGCTTTTAATAACAAAAAAAGGATCGGACAGTGGAGAATCTGACGTCGCAACTGAGCGCTTATGAAAAACAATTGTCTACTAGAGTAGCAACGGAGAATACCGAGGAAGTATTAGCCGTGAAGACACAGAAGAAGAAGAATACAGTTTTCAAATGTAATTATTGTGGAGAAGCTGGGCATGTTGTGAGAAAATGCCATAAATGGATAAAAGATGGTAAACCACCAAAGCCGTCAAACGCTAGACAAAACCCAAATGTGGCTGTAAACATGACGGTGTTAGCTATAGAGGATGGATTGCCAATGGATAAAGTTAACTGGTACGTTGATAATGGATCAACTAGCCATGTTACTAACAGAGGTGACTTCTTCGAGAGCTTTGAGCACTTCAGAGGAACACATACGGTGACTGCGGCGAATGGAGAAACCATTGAAGCCATTGTTATAGGCAACATTAGAGCTGAAGCCATCGTTAATGGAAAAGTTGAGCAAATACTTTTGAAAGACGTTTGGTATGTCCCAAAGATTAAAAGAAACTTATTCTCAGTGCTGTCTGTGCATGATAACTTGATCACTAGTACGTTCGAGTCAACACCTAACCAATATGTAGTAAAAGTAAATGGAGAAGCAAAAGTAATTGGAACTAGAACGATTAAAGGGGGACTATTCAAGCTGGAGCTGAAATGTGTCACGCCCAAAAATCAGGTAGTCAATCAACTACTGGCAAACCCTTTACAAGTATACCATGAAAGGCTAGTACATCAGAACAAAATACATGTTCGTCAGGTTATCGAAAAAGAGCTAGGATTAAAAATGGAGAACAACCAATCCGACATTTGTGAAGGCTGTGTCTATGGAAAGGCGCACAGGCATTCATTTGGAACAAGAGTTAGAGCCACTAAATCTGGAGAACTAATCCATACAGATTTATGCGGACCATTTCCATATTCGATTTCAAAGTTTCGATATTACATTCTGTTCAAGGACGACTTCACACGATATCGTTACATCTACTTTCTTCGACAAAAGTCAGAAGCAGCTTCAAAGCTAAAGATTTTTTTAAATGAAACTAAAGCAGCAGGACATGTAATTAAAGAAATGTTAAACGATAACGGAGGAGAGTTTGTTAGCGCGGAATTCAAAAATATCCTAACTGAAAACGGAATGAAGCAAAGATTCACAATGCCCCACACTCCAGAGCAAGCAGGCTGCGTAGAGCGTGAAAATCGGACGGTAGTAGAAGCCGCACGCGCCATCATGCATGCACATGATAAAATTCCTGATGACTTGTGGGCAGAGATAGTAAATGCGACAGTCTACGTGTTGAATCGCACAGGGCCAACGAACGTGCCAAGCAAGTCTCCACATGAGCTGTGGTACGGACAGAAGCCAGCGATCAAACATCTTAGAATTCTAGGTTGCACCTGCTATTCCCATGTTCCAAAAGCTAATCGGAAGAAGCTGCAAAAGAAAGCTAAAAAGGGGATACTTATTGGTTATGAAGGAGATGAAGGTTATAGGATCTGGGACAAAGAAGCATTCAAATTGATTAGATCCAGAGACGTGACTTTCGAAGAAGTACCGTTACTGGGAAATTCAAAAGAGGATGTACCAAAACTGAAAAAGCCGACTCCTGTTCTTCAGAGGAACTTTAATCACAATTTCCCAAGTCTCGAGAGCGAACATGAAATGAATGTTAATAGAGACAGTGGAGAACGACAGGCTTCAGAGGATGAAATCGAAATCATTTCAAGACCTTCTTCATCAAGGACACATAACGAAACCAGTGAAGAAATGATAGATGACATGAATGAATCAGATTTCGAGTCTTTGCCTTCTGAACAAGAAAACGAAAATCTAGCTGAAGGAAACGAAAGCGACAATTCTGATGAAAACGCAGAAGGAGAAGTAAATCGCATGGTTCTCAGAGATAGATCGAACCTAAAGCCTCCTGTAAGGTTTAATGATCATATTATGGTTCTGGAAGCCAACAATTTATACGAGCCCCAAACCTATAAGCAGGCAATGTCATGTAAAGAGAAAGAAAAGTGGACAAAGGCTATCGAGAGCGAAATAAACTCTTTAAGAGATAACGAAACATGGGAACTAGTCGAACTACCAAAAGGTCGAAAAGCTATCCCATGCAAGTGGATTTTCAAAATAAAGATGAATCCGGATGGGTCTATTGATAAATACAAGGCTCGGCTAGTGATAAAGGGATATTCACAGAAGAAAGATATTGATTTTCATGAAACTTTTAGTCCAGTTGCTAGGAGCAGCACGATAAGAGCCGTCTTGAGCGTAGCTGCAAGGGAGAAACTGAAGCTATCACAATTCGATGTGTCTACAGCCTTCCTTTATGGCACGTTAGACGAGGAGATTTATATGAAACCACCTGATGGTTATGCTGACGAGAGGTATGTCTTCAAATTAAAGAAGAGCTTGTATGGATTAAAGCAAGCCCCACTTATTTGGAACAGATGCATCACAGACTACATCGTAAAGGCAGGATTCAAGCAGAGTAACTCTGACCCCTGCTTGTTTGTAAGAAAACAAGGAAAGGAGAAAATTATTCTGGCCCTGTATGTTGACGACGGTCTATTGGCAATACACCAGCGACAAAATGGCTAACTGTTTCCTGAATGAATTGAAAGCACATTTCAAGATAACAGTAAAACCTGCAACCTATTTTCTAGGAATGGAGATAAAAAGGTACTCTGATGGTTCCATTTTGCTGCATCAGAAAGCTTATGTCACTCGCTTGTTGGAGAGATTTGGCATGAACGAATGCAAGCCAGTGACAACACCAATTTTAAAGGCAAACAATGCTCAGGTTGAGGAAGCAACTACGAAGACATTCCCCTACCGTGAAGCCGTTGGTGCTTTGTCCTATTTGATGACCAGCACAAGGCCTGATATTGCTTTTGCAATAAGCGTTGCGTCGCGAAATTTGGAGAAACCAACAAAAGAGAATATCCTGAACTTAAAAAGAATTATGCGATACCTAAAAGGAACTATGGACGAAGGTATACGTTACACGACAGATAATGTTCATAGTTTGGAATGTTATAGTGATGCAGATCACGGTGGTGATATGGAAACTGCGCGATCTACATCAGACATTCTCTGTATATACGCTGGAGGTGCTGTTTCCTGGTATAGTAAACGGCAGAGCACCGTTGCAATATCTTCGACAGAGGCGGAAATTGTAGCGGCGAGTGAAACCGCCAGAGAGATTATATGGCTACAGAAGATATTAAAAGATCTTACTGGTGCTAATCGCCCTGCGACCTTAGGTGTTGACAGTGAAAGTGCAATAAAGCTGGCGAAAAAACCTGCAGAATTTCACCAGAAGACAAAACATATCAGGATAAGATCTTTCATCGTCAGAGAATGCATACAAGATGGAAGCATGTCAATCTGCCATGTGCCAGCAACCAGACAGATTGCTGACATGCTTACTAAACCGTTACATGGGCCCAGACTTGAAATGCTAAAGAAGATGGCTGGCATTATCATCAACAGGGGTGGATGTTGAGGAATGCATTATTAGTACTTTATGCTAAGACTCTATGGTTGTGTTGCCTAGCAATACTTTACTGTTGATAAAGATGTCTTTCGGATTATTCTTATTCTTTTACATACAATATATTTCGTGTCTCATAATAACTGTTTTCCTATATCTTAACCACCCAACTTTAACACAAATCGACAAAGTAACTGTTATTTTGTTTTATACAAAATGTTCAAAGAATAATTTTCTTATATGAAACAGGGTGCTAAAATTTTCAAGCTCGCTTCGCTCGCTCTAGCATCCTATATTCTTCTCATAAGTACCACCATACACCTTTTTACATAAGTAATAAACAACGACAAAGTATGTCCTATTTATGTTTGTATGGTCGAAAGAAAACCTTACCTTCCTTCCGAGGCGGGGTGCTAAAATTTTCGATCTCGCTACGCTTGCTCTTGCGTCTTGCATTCTCCGAAACCTCAAACTTTTCTGTATAACTTAACAAATATCTCCTATTTCTATAAGAATCTTGAAAAGACAACCTAATTTTAACCATCTGAGGCGGCATGCTAAAATTTTCAAGCTCGCTTCACTCGCTCTTGGATCCTACCCACTTGCGCGACCGCGGGAAGTTTGTTCCCTAACAGTAGATTGTCCGTGGGAACAAAGTTCCCAAGACAATCTTTTTTACTTTTAACCTTGTTCCACCACTATTAAGTAGTAATATCCAATTCCATGCATTTACTGTGATAGATTATCTGTGTCCCAACCTATTGAGATACGACAACAATCACTGAACTAGTCTATGACAAAAATATTATTTTCGCTGTTATAAAATCTAAAGTAAACTATAACAAGTTTTTGTCTCAACTTCGGAAGCTTGTAAATAATGAATATTGTACTGTGGTAAGTGGTTTTATTTATGTTTCACGTTAAGAGTTAACACAGCATGCATTTTAAAAAATATAGGTCATCGCTTGATTTTTCTTTGTAGAAAATCTAGAAATCTAGAAATCTGAAACTAACCGTGTTTGCTCTTTACATAACTATGTTTGTGAATTTTATACGATCATATATTCAAACGAAACACACACTACAATAGAGTCCAGTTCTCTGGCATCCATAAAAACATTCGAGCGTTACAAGATTCCAAGAATCTTCGTCGCTTTGGCATTGTTTGTAAACACGTGTGAAGTGCCGGCTGACGTCACGGTGCGCGTACGCATGACTGTACGATGGACTGTTTTTTTCTGTAGAGCCGCTTTCGTACTAGTGGCTAGTTCTCCAACTTTTCAGCATTGGCTGGTGTTAGGTATGAAATAATCTTGAAAAAATTCTGTGAGGCTAAAAGCCGAAAAAGTCTTCTATTTATGTTTGTAAGTATAGGTAATTTTTGTCGTCATTTCATTAGCAATAAAACTCATTTATTCATGCAGTAGTGTATAATTTAGCTCATTCAAATTAACGTTTTTTCTTTCAACTGGGAAATGAAAGATGCCTCGCAAAGCTGATGTCGCCGTCCACGTTTGGTCTAGCACCGCCACTGTGGGTATTCTGGTACGTACCCAAAGAGACAGACTTGAATTCCAATTTATAAAACGCGGAAGCGGAGGGTAGCGGGTCGCGAAATAATTTTCCATACTATGGGGGCACGCCGTGAAACAGGTTGAAAAACACTGATGGGTTCTGTTTTTCCTTTTGAGGTACGGAACCATGTTTCGTCACTTCCGGCGCTGGCAGTATACAGTAAACAACCATAGTTTTTCCAGTCATAGCTGATGATAGCATTGTGACCATTTAATTGATATTTTATAAATTATTACAGTAAGTAGAGTTAACCTAAACATTATTGCAACAGCGCTGCGTATTAGGATGTAAGGGCCGAAGTAGTAGAAAGTAATATATAGGTAAGGGCCGAAGGGACGCGTCGTCATAGAAAGCTACCGTTTGTAAAATTGATTGACAGCCTGTCAAAGAGGTGTTGTAGCGCGGCAACCCCAGGACCATAGGTTTAATAATAATGTTGGTGCCACTGACTTGGGCGACCAATCACGCGCCGCGATTTCTCCCGCGCGCCCCGTTTCTGGCGCGGTTGTGGAGCAGGAGTCCCTCGCGGTCGCAGCGCCGCAAACAGCGCAGTCCAACCTCGATCCTTGTGCAACGCTACGCGTTTCAAGCCGCGCCCGGAAAGCGCCGGCCATCTTAGATCTTTAACTCTCTCATTTCTAGTAATAGTACGATTTCGAGTCTGTTACTCATTTATTTTTCTTGTTTTGTTTGTGTTCTCAAGTGTATTGGTAAATTAAAGTACAGTAAATTTACAAGGACTTTCAATCAGAGGCCCGAACCCCATGCCCGTCGGCTACATTTGGCGTCCCAACAGTAGGGGCCTCTGACGACACGTGCTTGCAAATTTTTTTTTTACGAAGCATTACGACGCAGTCCGCGTCTGTTCTCCAGGAGGAAGGCTTCGGTTACACGTACTTACCTACACGCGGGAACTTCGGAATCTGAAGCGCTACGAGGGCGTTTCCAGCGAATAAAAGTTCGCCACGAGGTTCCGTTTTCGTTGTCAGGATGCCAACGACACCAACGACGATGGTAACAAGAAATAAGAAATCCAAGAAGCAGGGAGAAGATAATGAAGATGAAACAGAAAAGGAAAATGAAACAGAAGAGGAGATGTTCACGTCCATCACCATGGACCAGGGTCAGTTTGCAACTCTGATGCAATCACTGCAGCAGAGTCAGGCAGAGATATTCGCGAGGCTCATCCAAGATGTTAGGACTTCGACACCGGCGCCTACTGAAGTGTCCATGTCAGCGCCCGCCGCGAACTTCTCAAAGTGCACAACTCGATTTAACGGATCGTCCGCTGATGTCGACGGGTTTATCGACGCAATAACAGTGTACAAGAACTGCCTTCAGATATCAGATGATAACGCTGTCAAAGGACTCTCCATGTTGCTAGTAGACTCGGCAGCATTATGGTGGCAGGGTATAAAAACCAGCACCACGTCATGGCCGGATGCTATGCAAAAACTAAAAAGTGCATTCGGAGAGCATCGCCCGCCATTTCGTATATATTTGGAATTGTTTTCATTGCGACAAGGTACGGACAAAACTGATTTATTTATTGCGAAGACGAGAGCGCTTTTATCGAGATTGCCACAAGAAGATCTACGTGAAAAAGTTCAACTGGATATGGTATACGGGCTTCTCGATCGTAGAATAAAAAAGCGGCTCGATCGTAACTCCATAACATCGTTCGACCAGTTACTGCACCGTGCCAGAGCGATCGAAGAATCGTTAGAAGACAGCGCATGCGACAAGACACCGGCACTGACGCCATCGAGCGCCAGTCACCAAGCGGCCGTCGCCGGCGCCCCTTCAACTTCGGCACCAAGTGATAAAAACACTCGCAGCAAAAGACTGTCGTGCAGTTACTGCAAGAAATGGGGACATGAAAAATCGCAGTGTAAAAAGTTAATAAACAATGATAAAAGTGATAACGTAAAAAGTGATAACGGGAAAAGTGATGATAGCGTAAACAAAAATAAAGCTATTCAATGTTATGGGTGCGGTGCCCCTAACGTTATAAAATCGAAGTGTGAAAAGTGCAAATCTAGTTCTCAAAACGCATTCTATTCGGTTACGACAACTAGTGATAGCGTAAATTCAAAAGTGCGCGGTTCCCGTAATCATAGCGTTATCGTGCGCGATGAATGCGCGTCGGGCGAGCCGACAGCCGCAAGCGTCCCGCCACCCGCGCCGGCCCCGCAGAGTACGTGCGGCCGCGCCAAGGTCGCGAGCGGCAGCGCTGCCCGTTGCCTAGCGACCGTCCGTGAGCGTAACGATATCGTTCCTCGCGGTCGGAAGTCGCCGGGCCCGCCTCGCATCGTTCCTGCCAGTACCACAGGTAACCCAGCGTCTTGCAACGCTGGGCGTAACTTAAAACTTTACTGTGATTGTGTTACTGAACTGCAACATACTAACGAGCGTTCTAATGTCGGTAAAAATGTGTGTTATAATTTCATAGGTTATAATAATAATAGAGACACTAAGTTTTCTGTAAATTCAACTGAAACCCGTTCGCAACACGGGCACGTAATTCAATCAGCTGATAACGATTATGTTGCCATATCATGTTGCGTAAACAATAATTCAAATGGTCAGGGTTTATTTAATGTTCAGTGTGATTGTTTATGTTTATGTTGTAATAGTGATAGCGTTGATAAATGTTTAGGATTATGCTCGGTAAATGTTAATAATAAAAATTGTAAGAAACGCCTCGCGTCTGCACAGGGTCGGACTAAGGGAGGTTCAATTAAGGGGGAGCCTAATAATAATAGACCTTTGATGCAAATAGGTATTTTGGGGGAAAATGGGACAGCGTTACTGGACACTGGTGCTAGGGGCTGTATTGCCGGTCACACACTTTTTCGCGTGTTAAAGGAAAAAGGCCATCCTTTGCAACAGTGCACTAGAAACATCCGCCTGGCGGATGGTTGCACGCGCCTGATGGAGGTGCTTGTTGCAGAGGTACAGGTGAAACTTTTTCATAAAATTGTGCCCACCGAGTTTATAATTTTCCCCGAAGCGAAAGATAATGAAACACTTTTAGGTATTGATTTTATTAACAGTGCCGGTCTCGTTATCAATTTTAAGCAGTGCCTTTGGCATTTTTCGGATAGTAGTGATCAAAAGTATAAATTGATTTTGGAAACTTTTTCACCTCGTCAAAATTCGTACGCCGCGATGAATGTTTTACGCGATGACGAGGGTGCAGGTTTAGAGGATCAGGAGCGTGAGGAGCTTGCCCAATTGCTCACGAATTTTCAGGATATGTTTAATTCGATTGGGGAGCCGACTCCATATGGAGAGCATCATATAGATACGGGAAATAATTTGCCGATAGCGACGCCTCCATATCGCCTGACACCTGCAAAGAAGGAGATCATGCAGCAAGAGCTTACCAAAATGTTAGCTGAAGATATTATTGAAGATTGTGAATCTGCATGGGCTGCGCCAGCCCTGCTAGTACCTAAACGTGACGGCAGTTTCCGGTTTTGCGTCGACTATCGAAAGTTAAATTCGATTACGAAGAGTGACGCCTATCCAATGCCTCGTATTGATGAACTGTTGCAATCTACTAAACGTGGACGTTGTCACATGAGTACAATAGATTTGCGATCTGGCTACTGGCAAGTGTCAGTTAAAGAAGAGGATAGGGATAAGACGGCTTTCGTGACCCCTTTCGGAACTTTTCGTTTTAAAAGGATGCCGTTCGGTCTGAAGAACGCGCCGGCTACTTTTCAGCGTCTGATAGACAGAATGCGATCTGGTTCAGCACTAAAGGACGTCACAATACTAGGATATTTAGACGATTTATTAATTATAACGCAGGGGGATTTTTCGAGGCACCTGGAAGACCTGCGAATCGTTTTTGAACAGCTGATGAAGTTCAAATTGCGTGCTAACCGAGAAAAGTGTGTGTTTGCACGAGAGTCGGTTAAATATTTAGGTCATGTGATCTCGCAGGACGGAGTCTCAGCTGATGAAAGGAAAATTCAAGCCATATTAGACATGAAAGAGCCGTCTGCACTGGGACACCTCAGAACATTTATACAAACATGTTCCTGGTTCAGGAAATTTATTCCCAAGTTTTCGGAGGTAGCAGAGCCACTGACAAGATTGACAAGGAAAAATCAACCTTGGATATGGGGACCACAACAGGCTGAAGCGTTCAGTAACTTGAAAAGGCTTTTGACGTCAGCGCCGATCCTCATACAGGCAGACTACTCCAAGCCATTCATCCTGCGCACAGATGCGAGCAACTATGCGATAGGCGCAGTGTTGCTTCAAGGTGAAAAGAATGAAGAACGACCCATTGAATTTGCCAGCCGTTTGTTATCAGCGGCTGAACGGAATTATTCGACCACGGAGCGGGAGGCTCTGGCGGTCGTCTGGGCAGTCGACCGTATGCGGGGTTACATTGATGGTCATCCAGTCGTTATAGCCAGTGATCACCAGCCCTTGAAATGGCTGCTGTCCTTGAAGTCACCTTCTGGTCGTTTAGTGCGTTGGGCACTAAAGCTGCAGGCCTATGACATCCGGTTTGAGTACACTCCCGGAAAGGTAAATGTAGTGGCCGACGCACTCAGCCGCCCTGTCTGTACAGATGAGTCTCGTGAATCCTGTGGAATATGCACTGTCATTATTGATTTACCTACGCGAGATCTCACGGAGCTACGTGCAGCACAAAAATCTGACCCAGATTTAATTAAAATTGTGAAGGAATTAGAGGATATAGAAGAAGTTGCGTCTCGCCGTTGGACAGAACGTGGTTATCTCATGGAACGCGGTATCCTTTATCGCTATAACCCAGATACAGACAACGAGTCGCCGCAATTAGTAATACCTGTAAGCATACGTGAAGGGATTCTAAGAGAATGTCATGATGCTCCAATTGCAGGTCATCCTGGTATAGAGAGAACATACCAGAAAATAGCTCAAAACTATTACTTCCCTGGCATGAGAAGAATTGTAACCGATTATGTAAAATCATGTTCCTCTTGTCAACGCTATAAAGCGACAAATGAAAAGCCACCTGGTCTGATTCAAACACCGATTTTAAACCAGCGCAATGAAGTCTTGGCTATCGACCTATTTGGACCACTGCCAGAGGGCGAAAACGGGGAAAAATGGATCCTGTTAGTGGAAGATACCGCGACAAGATGGGTAGAATTGTATGCTCTCAAAGAAGCAACCTCTGTCGCCTGCGCGAAAGTACTCATAGAAGAGTATTTCCTTCGGTTCGGCTTACCACGTCGCATTATTTCGGACAATGGTGTCCAATTTGTTTCAGCGGTCATGCAGAAATGCATGTTCATTCTCGGCATTACACAAGACTTGATACCCTATTACCACCCAGAAGCCAATCCAGCTGAAAGGAAAAACCGGGATATGAAGACCCAATTGGCCCTGTTGGTTGGTACGGATCACCCTTCATGGCCTAAGCAGCTACCGATAGTACGGTTCAGTATGAACAGCGCGGTCTGTGAAACAACAGGGGTTACTCCTGCATATTTGACGTTTGCACGTGAGCTGAGGTCACCGTTAGAGGTGTACAATGATCCAAGGGCAGTCTTAGAGAAGGATAATTTTGTACCACAGATCACTCCTTACCTGTCAAAATTTTTAAACTCCTTAAGTGAAGTCCGTGATAGAGTAGAAAAACTGCAGGACAGAAGGAAGACTTACGCTGATCGTTCGAGAAGAGTAGGAGAGGATTTTAAAGTAGATGACAAGGTTCTATTGACTACCCATCAGCTGAGCGACGCCAGCAAGTCAAAGACTGCTAAGTTTTTCCCTAAAAGGGATGGGCCATATGTTGTGAAGAAGAAAGTAAGTCCAACAACATACCTAATCGCGTCTGATGATAATCCTGGTGAGATATTGGGCAAATTCCACGCTAATCAGCTCACCCCTTTTCGAGGACGAGTAGATGAACGCGCTCAGCCAATGGAGCCAAAGAAAAAGCGAGGCCGACCTCGTTTACAACCTATTCGTAATGATTTTAATGTAGGGCTAGACCACGATCGAGGGCGTAATCGTGATCTAGAGGGGGAGTATGTAGCGCGGCAACCCCAGGACCATAGGTTTAATAATAATGTTGGTGCCACTGACTTGGGCGACCAATCACGCGCCGCGATTTCTCCCGCGCGCCCCGTTTCTGGCGCGGTTGTGGAGCAGGAGTCCCTCGCGGTCGCAGCGCCGCAAACAGCGCAGTCCAACCTCGATCCTTGTGCAACGCTACGCGTTTCAAGCCGCGCCCGGAAAGCGCCGGCCATCTTAGATCTTTAACTCTCTCATTTCTAGTAATAGTACGATTTCGAGTCTGTTACTCATTTATTTTTTCTTGTTTTGTTTGTGTTCTCAAGTGTATTGGTAAATTAAAGTACAGTAAATTTACAAGGACTTTCAATCAGAGGCCCGAACCCCATGCCCGTCGGCTACAGTGTGATAATTGTGGCATTATATTTTAAGTACTACACCTACTGTCCTAAGAGTGATTCCACGTACCTATTTCTTTAGTGCACAAGAGAATAAGCACCATAATATCGTCACTATAACACTGCACTCCTTTCAACTTATTGTTCAGGAAAAAAAAATCATTAGACAAAAAGAAAATACGGCGTCGACAGGAGTTTTGGACTCAACAATAACAAAATCGAATAGAGCAACACGGCCCCCGGCGCGGCGGACCGCCGGGGGCCGTGTTGCTCTATGGCAAAATCCCTTTCATTCATGTTGTAAAAGCAGTCTGTCCCAATTTTTGGCTGTTTAATTTGTTGCCTTGGCTACACAAAGTTCGGCGATAAATAAAAATAATTTCTCAAAGAATGTTTTAATATGTTTTGATGTTTTGTCTTATAAAAAGCATCTCAGAAAGATGATATTCGGATAATTGCCTGTGAAGAGTAAAAATTATCGTTTTTTTTAATACTTATTGCAAGTTATATAATTCCAAACAAGAGTAATATGTAAGTTAATTTGGAGATTTTTAAATCACGCGCCTTTTGCATTTCGATTTGAGAACCCCGTTTTTGAAGCGTTGTTGTGAATCCAATATGGCGATATTTGATGTTGTACTATTTTGAAGGTACGTCAAATTGACGATTCTATAATGATAATTCCGGTAAATATACTAATGTTAAAGAGTTTTCGACACCTTATGAAGAGTTTTATCATTAATTGATTGAATACTTGTGTTTTTAAAGTGTAAGGGAAATCTTACAGTTTGTATTGTTTTGTTTGTGATTTCCGATATTTCAATGATTATTCCATTGTTTTACAAAATTATAAAAAGCGTTTTCATGTGGATGCCGTGACTATGTATCGAATCAGTTTATGAAAACACGATTTTTGTATAAGCCCGTTGTAGTTAGGTGTTTCACTTAAATTGAAGAACAAGATGGAATGTAATTACGGTAATTACAATCGCGAAAATTACGAACCTGATTTCTATACAAATTGTGTTATTTTTGTTACAGAAGTGCACATGTTTTTATACAAATGGGAGTTAAGTAATTTAGTGTTGAGGTGCATTAGATTAGCGCCATAATAATTGATTCATTACTTGAGTACATAGTGTTTAGAGCGCTGACTATCATGACAGACACGAGACGAAGAGTAAAGCTTTACGCTCTGAACGCGGATCGACAGTGGGATGACAGAGGAACAGGCCATGTGTCGTCTTGTTACGTGGAGAGGCTGAAAGGCACCTCGTTACTGGTGCGCGCAGAGTCCGACGGGTCCCTTCTCTTAGAGAGTAAGATTCAACCCGACACCGCGTATCAGAAGCAACAGGACACGTTGATAGTCTGGTCGGAAGGTGACAACTTTGACTTAGCATTAAGTTTTCAAGAAAAAGCTGGCTGCGATGAGATATGGGAGAAGATTTGTCAGGTAAATAGACATTGTTTATCATGATTTTTCCATTTTCAAGTTTGATATTAATTTTATATCCCTCTCAGAAACTTGAAATTCTTGCAAGTAAACTGATGTGGTAGCAATGTGTGTGTCCCAAGATTTTTAGAGTTTACTTAGACTCACAAAGTAAATCACTTCATAGATATTGTAGGATGAAAGATTCATCCTACAATATCTATGAAGTGATAACAATGTAACAGTTACTTAATAATTTATCTTAGATCTGTGTTTTGACATTGGTGTGCCTGAATATGTTATGATGTGATACAAGTGCATGTGTTACATATTTATTTACTTTTAGGTACAAGGAAAAGATCCATCAGTTGAAATAACACAAGATATAGTTGAAGAATCAGAAGATGAGCGATTTGATGAGATGTCAGACAGTGTACAGCCTGTGGAGCTGCCGGCATGTGAAATGGGACGTCTGGAAGACATCAGTGAACTTGTCAACAGTTGTCTGGTATCACCAGCACGCAAAGACAAGTTAGCAGCAGCTCTAGAGACACAACATTACATCAAGAAACTACTCAACCTGTTCCACATGTGCGAAGACATTGAAAATATTGAAGGATTGCATCATCTGTATGAAATATTTAAAAGTATATTTCTTCTCAACAAAAACACACTGTTTGACACAATGTTTGCTGATGATACTATATTCGATGTTGTGGGCTGTCTAGAGTATGATCCAAGTTTGCCTACTCCTAAAAAGCACAGAGAATATTTGCGGGAGCTAGCTAAGTTCCGTGAGGCTGTTCCTATAAAGAACAAAGATTTGCTAGCTAAAATACATCAAACATACAGAGTACAATATATTCAGGATATTGTTTTACCTACTCCTACTGTTTTTGAGGACAATCTGCTGAGCACATTGTCCAGTTTTATATTTTTCAACAAAGTAGAAATAGTGAAACTTATAGAGGAAGATGAGAAATTTTTGACAGATTTGTTTAAACTTCTTATGGATGATAAGACACCGGATCCTAAAAGACGGGACTTGGTTTTGTTTTTAAAGGAATTTTGTAATTTTTCACAAAACTTGCAACCTCAAGATAAGGATGCTTTTTATAAAACTTTAGTGTCTCTAGGGATCCTGCCAGCATTAGAAATCACACTAAGTATAGATGATCAGAAGACTAAGACTGCATCTATAGACATTTTAACTTACATTGTAGAGTTTTCTCCTTCCGTAGTGAGGGATCATACACTACAACAAGCTAACAATACTGAAGAGGTATGTTTAGTAGTATTCTAATATTTATTTTGTTGTGATGCATGTTAATCTGTTGCAATAACCAAACTTTGTTTATTTCTAGGAACAAATGCTATTAAATATAGTGATAGAGCAGATGCTCCGAGACAGAGACCCAGAATTGGGTGGTGCAGTGCAGCTCATGGGAGTTCTTCGCATACTCCTGGACCCTGAGAGCATGCTCGCATCAGTCAACAAGAGTGAAAAGGCAGATTTCTTAAATTTCTTCTACAAACACAGTATACAAACATTAATAGGTAAAGTACCCTTTCTATGACTCATTATGTGCAAATGACTATTTAAACACCTTCCTAGAAAAGTGTACAATGGAGATACAATCTTACTATGTACACTTGCAGTTTAGTTAGGAAAATATTACTAGATCAGCAAGATACAATTAGCAATTCAAATATTATGAATAAAAATATGCACTAGATTTTAATTCTAGCTTTTAAAACATGTCAATGAAAACGGGTTATGAATGCATTTATTAATTTGCTGTTACAAGAACTTTCAATGTGGTTGCCTTGTCAATAGATTGCTGCCAAGCAAGAGTAGGAGTTGTCTGACTGCGCGGATTAACATAAATTCTATGTTTTGTCTTTTAAAAGGAATGTTGATGAAATAAAGCTTTGAAAAATATATGTTAATTCCCCCACCCCCCAATATATGTTAATTCCCTCTTCTCAGCTGGTTTCACCCTTTTTAAGTACTAATGTGAAATCTACTAGTAAACACAGAGACTACAGAGTAAACTCGAAGAGTTAAAACTCACTCTTTAATAGTTTATTAGAAGTGGTCTACAGATCAATCTACTAAAAAAGCAAAACTTCTGTCTAATTAAATAACTCAATCAACAAAAAAAAGGTGCATAGGTAACTCATACACTAACGTATAACACATTTGTAGCCCCCCTCTTAGAGAACACAACTGGAGAGAAGCCTCTAAAGGAAGACTACCACACGGTGCAGCTACTGGGGCTTGTACTGGAACTACTGGCCTTCTGTGTTGAGCATCACACATACCATATAAAGACCTGCATATTGAATAAGGTAAGAGTATTCTGCAAATAGCTATTGTAACCTGCAAACCTTAAACTGCCAACTCCTTTATATAGGATGATTTACAAAAGACCACCAAGGAATTTTACTAAGTAGATTCATTAGTTTCTGCTTTCATAGTTTGGTGTCTCTTGCAATATTTACTCGCAACTAGTATTCGCCATTGAACTTTCATAGGCTTGATTATGCATAGAGGATAATCTATGCCATAAAAATGGTAAATAACGCAATGTGATAATGGAACAAGAATAAATGCTGCTTCTTTGGTGGACAGTAGCAAATTGTTTAATTTTCGTAATAATCAGTAGCTGTCACTATTAAGTTTCCATTTCATTATCACAGACATCCAATAGTCATTGAATTATGTAAGTTAATGTAAATAAAAACCGTCATATACCTACTACGGATTAGAATATACTATGTTTGTATATGATAAATAGGATTATCTAACTGTTTATTTTTATTTGTCTATCATTCATTTTATACACTAGAAGGTATAAAATATGAAAGATTTTATTTAATTCCTTTCTTGGGCCTTTCCTATAATCTTAGATGAAAAGAATCAGGATATAACTAACTAGATATAATAAGTTAAGCTGCTCAAGTTATTCAACAAATATTGTATAATCTAACAAGTAAGCACCTTGAATTGTATGCAGTTAGGGTTTCCCCTAAGCATCACTTCGTGAACAGGACAAATTGCAGCTTTTATTAAAAAAAGTCATTTCTCTGAATGAACAATGGAGGTTCCAGTAAATAAAACTGCCCGTAAAATGAGCCATTTTTATTCACACCTTGATTTAACAAGGTCAAGGTCACCTCTTGCCTCTTTAATGGCTCCTTTCTTTATGATTTTCACACGAAACCCGCCAAGTTTAATATTTTCCAGAAGTTTTCCCGACTTAGTTGCCGCTACGTTTACGCTTCTCTTTTTGGCGTTATGTAGCTCCAAACATTGTTGTATTATTACCGATAGGAAATTATGTAACGAGATTCGTTGGTGCTGACGTTTTCAGGCTCATTGCCAGCTAGTTACAGTTATATGAGTTTAGTCATCTGAGAACATCATAAATCAAAAATCTCTGTCATTTGAGTATTATTTAAGTTCACATGTCATTAACCCTAAACTGGCAAAATAAATAGTCGTGAGTATGGGTGCTTCGCAATATCTTCTCGTCTCACATACCGCAGTGTCTCAAGACGAAAGTCTTTAACCAGTGCGTGTTGCCAGTAATGACCTACGGCACTGAAAAGTGGTCACTCACAATGAGCCATGAGGCTAATGATAGAAGGCTAAAAGTCACCTAAAGGGCAATGGAGACGGCTCTGCTTGGAGTTTCCCTACGTGATCGTATCAGAAATGAAGAGATCCGCAGGAGAACCAAGGTAACTGACATAGCCCGAAGAATTGCCAAACTTAAGTGGCAGTGGGCAGGGCACATCGCTCGCTCCTCGCAGAACAGATGGCCGATGGGGCCGAAAGGTTCTGGAGTGGCGGCCGCGTACTGGAAGACGTAACGTTGGAAGGACCGATGACCTTGTAAAGGTCGCAAGAATACGCTAGATGCGGGAAGCACAGAACCGGTCGAAGTGGCGGTGCTTGGGGAAGGCCTGTGTCCAGCAGTAGAAGTCTTTCGGCAGAAATGACGATGATGGGTGCTTGCATAAAGACGCGGGTTCCCAATACGGGCAAGTCGGAAGGGATCGGTTCCGATCAAGTATTTGCTTTGTGAAACACATAAAGAAACTGGTTAGTACCAACTACACTTTTCCTGGGCACTTGTAGGTTAATCGGGATCGGAAAATATGTATCTTTATGCAAGCACCGTATGACCGGTCATAGTGGCAATGCTTTAAGTAAGCCTATGGGATATATGTATCTTTTGGATGAATAATAAGCATGATGATGAAATTCCCAAAGATGCAAATTAAATAATGCCAAGGGACAGAATTTATTTATTTATTATTTTATCAAATTGTAACTTAGAGGTCATTGTACTCATCATTATGAACAACTTTTACTATGGGATCAAACCTGAAATCGCAAAAAAAAATCAGTTGTTCACTATATTTTGACGAGTTAAGATATGTAGAACATAAATGTAGGGAACAGCTGACTTTTTTTTGCGATTTCAGATTTGATCCCATAGTAGAAGTTGTTCATGATAATGAGTTCAATGACCCCTTAAAAGGTTGAGCGTTATTTAAATTACACCTTGTATATACTTTCTTCCTCTTGGAAATGACGTCATTAATATTAGGTTGTCTATTTTCAGGATCTGCTTCGTCGCATACTGGTGCTGATGAGGTCGACACACACATTTCTGGTGCTGGGCGCGCTCAGGTTCATGAGAAAGATCATCGCACTCAAGGATGAATATTATAACAGATACATTATAAAGGGGAACCTCTTTGCACCTGTTATAGATGCTTTCCTTAGAAATAATGGCAGGTATGTAAAAAATGCGTGCACAAAGTATTTAGTGTTTTCAATTTATATGATGCAAAATCTTTCTAACAACAGTAGAAACCCACTTGGTTGCTCTCAAGATTGATCAATCACAAATTTGATAAAATTTTTGGCACTAAAAGACATATTTTAGTATCCATACATTTCTAAAACTACCTATTTTCGTAAAATAAAAACAATCAAAAGCAATTTTGAAGTTTACTAATGGTAATGTCAAATTATTTGCAGGTACAACTTACTAGACTCTGCGATACTAGAATTATTTGAGTTCATAAAGCTGGAAGACATCAAGTCACTCTGTTCACATGTTGTTGAAAACTATGGAAAGATCTTAGAGGATGTAGAATACGTACAGACATTCAAGGCTTTAAAAACACGGTATGATCAACACCAAGACAAGTTGAAAGAGAGGGATCGAGGTGAGACAACATGTAATTACACCCTTTTCAATATTTATTAGTTTTAAGACTTACTTGCACTCGGGTAGTAGAGCTTGTCTACTCTAAAATGATGCGCCTCACTACCGCATTTACCGTAGTGTACGTATACAAGTAGAGGGGCGCGTCATTTCAGAGTAGACAAGCTTAACCAACATTATATTAGAAGGAAGAAGTCACAACAACAGACAGACAGTTTACCGCGCATGACTAACTGTTGAATTCAATTTAATAGATTGCCTGCCAGTCTTGAATTATATATTTGATTATATTGACAATTATGCTGGTAGCACCCTTGAAACGGCTTTGCGAAAGTTGTTGTTAGCATTACGCGATAAATAAATTGGCTTTATCTGAATGATGTAAGAGCACAAATTGATGTGGCCATGGGGTTGCAAATCTCACAATCTTTGTCAAGAAATTCTAGTCGCCCTTCGAAATATCTACAAGAGTATGATCACCACCTAATCCAAGCATTCTCCAACAGTGAGCGGCAGCGTGGGCGTATCTGAGGCAGTGGTACCATCACTACTCCGCACTAGATACCGGCGCGAGGCGCGCGCGCCGGACGACGAGGAAGAGATGTGGTTTAACGACGACGACGAGTTAGAGGACGACGCGCCGCTCGACGCACAGACCACGCATGCGCACCCGCACGCGCATCACGCGCTCGACGCTATCGGTGTGTTTATATTATTGTACCTTATCTGTAAACCTTGACCCTTATAATGAAACTAGTTTTAACTGGTAGTTGAAGACTAACATCATTGTGCAAACACTTCCTAGCATGCAATATTGTCTAATTTGCTACCAATTTTGTAAAAGCCCAAGTCTAAACCAAATTTGATTTGTGTAGAAATGGTAGTTGTCTACATTATTAGTATTTGTTTCAGGAAAAATAGTTGAAAAGAAAGTGTGCTCGAATACGGAAACGGTGAACGGCCCCAGCAGAGTTCTCCTAAGCACCACGTCCCCCAGCAAGCCGACGCACACTGACGTTCAGGTATCCTCGCCCAGATTACTCAATAAGGTAAACTTTTAGTTCCCTCACGCCTCTTCTCTGCTCGCTTCGCTGGGAATCATGTGATGTGTCAGTAATCTCAAATCAGAGACAAAGGATTTGCATGGTTAAAATTTCTTGTGATGTTACACACCATACAAGAAATTTTAACCTTGCATGAGATGCCTGCATGTTTTAACTTAACAAGAATATGTGCGCACGGAGTAGTATGTGAACAAAGCGCGGATACGCGTGTTCCTTCCTAAAATCAGATTGATGATACTTTTCTCCCAGCCATCTCCCTTATTCGAGGAGTTCACGACCCCTCGGAAAGCACGTTAAGCCGTTGGTCCCGGCTGTCATTCGTAAATCTTTGACAGTTGTTACGTGTCGTAAGAAGCCCGAGTCTGACAATCAGTCTTACCAAGGGCTATCATACCCAGTAACTGATTTGTGGAGGTCAGATAGGCAGTTGTTCCATGTAAAATACTATTATTATTCAGCTGCATCCGGTTAGACTGGAAGCTGACCTATACAACATAGTTGGGAAAAGGCTAGGCACATGGTGATTACTGCTCTGTGTGTGCGATTTCGTCAGGGTTCACTATAGCGATAGAGTTCTAGTAGTTGTTTGTCTATCTGCCTGCAGTATTTCCTTACAAATTACGTGTGACTATTATCATGTAAATATAACCACCCTCCTTTGTTTTTGCCATTTGAGAAGCTAATATTACATATGGCTTGAGATTTTCCCTGAACCCAGTTTGGCAAAATTCAAGACATACAGGGTTGATATGACAGAGGGGCATTAAATTACACTACGTATACTATACGTGTTTAGTATTAATTCGATACGGTCTAAAAATAAAAAGCACCAAAAATGAGATTTTTTATTTTTCAAACAAACTAAATAGCTCACAAATCAGAATAAAACGCAACCACCCTTTGTAAATAAAAAGTGACCTTAGCTACCTAGGTAAACAAAGCGGCAACGTAGCGCGCGCGCCGGAGCGCGGTGTCGTGTATAGTCAAAGCGGGTGGCCGGCGGCGGTGGCGCGGACGGCTTAGGCCTCCGCTCGCGCTGGCTTTTATGTTAGGTAAGGTTTTGAAGTTCGCGCACAAGAACAATCACAACAAAAACACTACATTTTTAAATTCTCGATGTGTCCTCCATTCACATTAATAGCACTTTAATTTGTGAAATGCTAAAATAATCCTATTTTTTAGTTCAACAATTGTATTTACCTTTGAGGCATACACTTCACCCTTAAAGTACCCATACAAAAAGAAATCCATGGGAGTGAGGTACATAGTAATAATCCCAAGTTACGTGTCCTGTCACAATAAAAAAAAAAATACTGTCTTAAACTTATTTAGTGTCCTATCACAATAACAAAACAAAATCACAATTGTCAGCGCGCGAGTTCGACAAAACAAAAGCGGCGCAGAAGCTTCCGTGTTCGCACATACGCTTCGAAAGGATAGCGTCGGCGCACTGAAAGTTTTTTAGGAACCCCATTTACCGATCGCAAGGATCTGGGATGCAATAGCAACACACTGACCTATTTCTATTTCTTTTACGCGCGGGATGTTTTGCTATAATTGTCACTCTCGTAATGAAAGTGCAAGTGTGTGTGTATTTATTGCTTCCTTGTTTGCATTGCCATCTTTTTGGCGAAATATTTGGTTGTACTTGTGACTTGCGTCAGAGCGGCAACAACGCATCGTAGGTTATACTCAGATTTATCGTTTTAAGGTGCACGACCTATGCGTATAGACACAATCAGCTGTTAGAAAAGATACATCGTGTTCAAACGGGGCAAGAACTTAAAAAATCATTTGCGACTAAACTACTGCTCCTATTTAATTGATTTTTGGTACAGAGCTTGAAAATGGTACCTAGTATAGGCAGTTTAAAGGAAAGCCTCTCTGTCGTATCAACCCTGTATATGCTACGAAAGGCTGGGTGGGCTGAGGTGATTGTAAAGTTAATACTGGGTCTGGTTTTAAAAATATTCCAATGGGTGTTTTATCAGAATATACTGTAGGTTATTTTTATATTTTCTGTATAAGCTTTATCTTAGTGTAATTGCTCAACACTTTAAACTTGAAAGTTGACACTTTGGTAATGCCTAAATTTCACTGCAAATTTTCGAATCCATTTCGATCTTGCTTTGCCAATTCCCGAGCTTGTTTGATGTTATATTGGTGCGTGTCTTGTAGTACATGAGTGTGTATGTGACAGGGGCTGGTGGACTACGACGGCGACTCGGACGAGGAGGAGGAGGGTGGCGGAGCCGGGGGAGGGGCCGGCGACGAGCGCGACGCCAAGCGGCCGCGCCTGGCGTAGTGCGCCGCGCCGCACTCCGCGCGTTTCAAGGAATACAACCAGAGAGCCGCCCGCCTCGCTGCGCTGTGCACATGTCCCAGTGAACCATGGAACATGTCGTAAGATTAACTTTACTGTACGCTGTGGTATTTGTATCTGTCCGCGGTGCGACCCTGTTGCGTTACAAAAGTGTGTGCGCGGCCGAAACCGCGCTCGCGTTTCTTTACTGTAACAGAGTAGTTTGCTTCTGATAGTTGGTTGCTGTGTCGGGTGCGAGGGGTCGGGGCCCGAGGCTGCCGCGCTACTCCCTGTGACGCTGGTACTGGATGCTCGTGTTCAGGCGCGATATTGTGATTTCTAGATTCTAAGTTCTCACTATCACTGCCATCCTAGCTCGTCCATCTCAATTCGTCGCGATACCTCGCCCTCGTTACAACTTCCAGCCGATTGCATTTAAATTCGACACAATCGGTCGTTTATACTTGCCTTCGTTAGTCAACCGCTAGACAGTAAAGTACTCCAGCTGCTGGGTCATGTCCATTATTTGTAAATATGAAGTGCTGACACTCGAGTGTTCGACTTTAGTTAGTTAGTGTATGAAGTTCTTCATACTTTGTAGTGTAATAATATACTTCAGATGGCATCAGAAAGTAGAACAAATATTGGTTACAAGGTGTATTTAATGTGAACTAATTTTAACGATTAGGTTACTTTTGTCAAGGATTGTAATCACAAAAAGTACAAAGAAAATATGAGTGGGAATTAAACGTCTAATAATAAATAATAATAGAAAAAGAAAAACACCCTGAATGCGATATGAAAATGTAAAAATGTACGTATTTATAAAAATCTTAGTTTATGAAGGATCACATGACCAATCTTTCTTTAGAGACATTTAAATCTGTGCTGTGGAATTGTTACTCACTAGTGCGCTATGGTATCACAACAGATTGGCATCGAATAATCTTTTGCCAGAACTTACGAAAATGTTTGTCTACTGCGCATCATAGACAAGTCAGCTGTGGAAATAATATTCGTGGTGTCAGATATACCGAGTTACTTATTCTCAATATTTTGCATTCCTTCTGTTGAGCTTCTTGGAGATTACAGTTTGTACTTTTCCAATTATTATTTTGCAGTAATCATTACTCAGGTCTTATTTTAAGCATGTAGTATATTATTAAATATACTATCGCAAATTTTGCGATAGTGATCTTATTTGTTTTTATTGTAACACAAAATATCTCCTAAAAGCTCTGACTTTGTTGAGAGTAGAGAATGGTTTTGTATGACTTTATTAACATTGTAACTACCCTTTAGAAAATGTTTTGTGTGCCACCGCGTAAAACATGGGCATCTATGGCATACTGTGAGTAGTTAAAAAGTTATTAATTTTCAAGGGTGGATATGTCGTAGCCAATTAGCTTAATTAGCCGGTTAGGCAGCCTCGCCTTTGGAAGTAGCGCTCCCAGCCGCTGCTGCACCGCTTCCTTCTCTCGCTCGGTTGGCTCGCGCGTGTCACAGTGCTAACCTAACCCATTTGGTCATAACAAAGCCAGGGCACCTGCCTTAGCTTTGTTACTGCGACCAATTCGGCTCGCGCGTGATTGGTCACAGTTCAACCTAATCTATAATTGAGTATCATTCAGGCCGCTAGTTGAACTGCGCCGTTTAGTTAGGCGAGGCTGTTAACTGAAGGCTAATTAAGCTAGTTGGCTGTGACAGATATATTTTATTTGAACTGAATTCCCAAAGTGTAACTAGCAAATTTTTTTTTATCAATCGCCTATGAAAATTAGCCAAAATTAGACTAAATTAAAAATATTATTGTAAGGAGTGGTGTTTAGCGACATGTTGACTGCCCATTTATTTATTATGATTACAATAAATTATATCTATGAAAATTATAATTATCTTTATTTTGCGGAGAAGCCAAGTTCTAAGATGCTCCAGTACGACGTTTGGAAACTAAGTGGTGTGTTGTCAATGGGTGGTTCAGTACAAGCAACAATACTCAACTAGAATAATACTGCAAAGGAGAATTACGTGGGCTAGCTCACTGCTTAGTTCCTAAAGGTCGTATAATTAATTACCTTGCTAGGTCAACGAGATTTGCTTCTATAACGGTTCTACAAACCACCTAGAATACAAATTACAACAAAAGGTTTTAAATTAACAAAAATGTTTGGCTGTTAATTCACGGCACTTTATTGCAGTATGTGTACCCATGATTAGAAATACTCCCAGATTCAGTAACGTTATCTCACCAGACATCGGCTCCGCTGCCATGCTAATGGGTTGCATCTTACATCTAAAACAAGGTTAAAATTGGACAGTCAACATGGATACATGTTTATCTGGATCCTGACTATTTCAACATTTCTTTGTTAGCAATTGCGTCTTCTGGCACTGTATACAGGTATACTCGCTAAAGGTAGGTGCAGACGTGCTGGGTTTTTGACATCCGCGATAATTATGTCAATAAGTATACAACGTGAGTTTACCTTGCACTCTACCTCCTTAGGTCTCTAGGTCCTTCGTTTTTTTTTTTCCAACATTTACGGTTTTACAGCAACCCTGGCAGCTCCGATTTTCTATTACATGATTTAAAATAAACAATCATTGATTAATTTCATAGTGATGATTTTGCCCGATTTAATCTATAACCCCCTCTTATTTACAAACGTTGAAGTTAAGCAACCATACATTTTTTGACGTTTAATTAAGCGTGTCTTAACTATAAGCAACGTTTCTAGAATTACCTGCATTCTCTTCGATTTTTTTGTATACTTTTTTTGGGATCCAGATTTATCATGTTGTTTTGATGTTGTTGTGTTGGCAATCATCTTAGAACACGTTAGCTGCAGGATTGTTGGCGTTTTAAAGAACCATGTAACCACATATTTTGTGGTAAGGGCATGGTTTATCACGTCACGTTCGTTCGACTGGTTATGAGTCGGTACACAAGGCTACTTACACATAACAAGCTATAATTTCCAGTATAAGCTGATCTCGCATTGTATAGGATTTCCGAACAATGAGAGGTCAGCTTATACTGGAAACGTATAGCTTGAATTGTAGCTGTGTGTACCTTCCGCCGCAAACTTGTTAACACGTGATTATGAACCATCAATGATTTATACAAATCCCCTATATAATTGTAATGTAGCTAAGTATCTTGTTATAAATCCCTAATTGTATTTGGGAAGCTGGTGACGGATCCATTTCATCACGGCGAATGAAAGCATGAAAGAGATAATGTAGATGTTTTTTTTTTTAAATTTATTTATAAATGCATTGCATTTTCAAAAAAAAAACTTGTTTTATTTTTCTTACGCGTTGTAGGTACTGTTTAGTAAGATCAATATTTTGATGTAATGTCATGAAATGGATCCCACTCGCTATCTGCTATCTTTATGTTGCCTACGTTTAAAATGAATTATAAAATCAGTATTAAATCTTTCTTTACTTTCAACAAATGTTTCCTATCTTTGCTTATATACGATTGTTTGTAGCTTTTTACACAGCGGAAGTAATGTGTATGTGATAAAAAATTATCTGATTAAGATCCATTTTATTTTATTACTATAAACCTCTAGTTTTATCATTCGTATTTTGTAAATAATATTAGATTTTGTAAAATACACATACTCTGGTGATTATAAACATTTATCTATAAATTAATAAAGTAAATATTTTGCAAATCACGTGTCGCCAGAAACGAGTTAGCCGGAGTGGTCCAAACATTATTTTACACAATAATCAGTACTGATCTCAGTTCAAGTCGTCTTTCAACTGGCTTCCAATAACTTGTTAGTAACAAACCTCATACATATGTAGCAGTGCTCAAATGTTATACCTGGTCAAGGGTTTTTAATTTCCTTACGCATTAGTGTATCATTTTGCATTTACAGAATGCTCTTCCATATATATTAGGTATGTATCAAAAATATTCTAACTATAGATACTTTCGTAATACCTAGTTTTCTGTAGTTGTGAGTTTAACATAAGATATATTTCAGAGATGTAAATATATATTTCTGATCTAGTGTGACACAAGATGCGATAGAGCCATATTATCAAAACATATTGAATTTTATTTTAAAAGCTTAGCTTGATATTACATAAATTTTTTTTTTGGTTAGTAAATTGAATGCTCGTGGAGTGTATTTTAAATATAAAATGTGTGCAACAGTTGTCATAGACATTGTTCATAATATAATTTATGTCTAGCTGTATTGTCTCTCGATAATAAACTCCTGGCGGCATGATTATTTGATTAGTGATTGCAAAGAAAGATGTGCTTGCCACTGTGATGATAAAGCCTTGGCTAGCGGTACCCTCTGAGCATCCGAGTGCCTTCACCGGCCCGCTAGCTGCACGATAGTTTGTGACTAGCGTAGACACTGCTGTCTGCACTCCGCAGCACGAGCAGTGCCTGCGATATGCCCAAAATTAACAAAAGTAATTGAACTGAGCACAAATAAAACAGTATAGATTCTATACTTTCGTATTAATAATATATTCTTGAAATTATTTTTTCGGCTCCGGTATCATAAGTTTTCACATTATCATTTTAACTACCTTGTGTAACGTCTCTAATACATATCAATTTTAATATGTATCTGAAAAATAAATTATTGATCTCTGTCATAAGATTTTACATCTTACAAGAAGTCCGCTACCGCCACTATTGTAACTTTAACAAGATGATGGTCACACTTCTATATCAGTGCAAATAACTCCAGCTTTTTATTCAGAGTGCACAGTGAACGCGAGGCGAATTCAATTATTGCATACGTGGGATGTCAGAATATATTGTAAATATATAACGTTTTATGTAATAATTTTATTTTCAAATCTGCTAACATCCACGTGTCTAATAGGCTAAAAGCATCGAGCTGTCAATTAGATTTATACGATTCTTATATTCCTTGAAATAACTTCCCCGTTAATTAAAATACGAAGTTCTAGGTGAAAGTAGACTGTAATAATGACTATTTTTTATCTGTCTAGGTGGATGACCATCATAAATTAATTTATACACAGATTTAAAATAGATTTACCTATCGGCAAGTTGTGTAAATTAAATAAGCTTACGATAATGCTATTATTATGATGTCACTAGTTAAGTAAGCAATATAAATATAAGGTAATAATTACGAACTCATGTTGTTTCTTTCATACATTCCACAATAATAATTAACAGAAAAGATAAATAAAATTCGTTTATAGATTCAATAAATATTTTTTTAATTTGAGTTAATGAGTTAAAAGTAAAACATTGCTTGGCGTATCAATTATGTATGGTAGACCCTCCGGTATCAATTAGCTATATCGACAACTTCAGTCTTGAGCTTGGAGGCGAGCGCGCGGCGCAGCTGCATGGCATCGGGGGGCGGGGCTGGAGTGACGCCCGCCAACGCAGCTTTTGCGGCTCGGGCCGACCGTGGTCTGGCCACGCTGCCCTGAGATCCTTCACCTCCTAGGCACAAACATTAAAATGCTAAAAACATGCAAGAAAGCTTTATTAATCAATAAATCTTGACAGAAATGAACATATTCCATTTTTGTCCAAGGACTACCTTAACATGACAATAGACAACCTCGACCAAACCAAAAAGCATGCATGGTCTTGGCTGAAAAGTTTGAAAACGACGAACCGACCAACTGAAAAGTAACTCGAGGGCGGAGATATTCTGGTATTCTAAAATCAATATAAACCAGTAGTACAGTCGAAAGTCGTTGTGCCTCACCCTTTTCAAAACTTTCGGTTGCACGTTAAAATCGTAGGTAGTTTGCAACGCCTTTTTTTGTTTGACCAATGAATGAAGGATGAGCCTTTTTTTTAAAAGTTAATTGTTTTTGTTTGAGCAATGAACGAAGAATGTCGCTTAAGAAAGATGCCCCTAAAATTGGTTAGAACCCTTTATTTTATAACGTGTGCCGAATCGCTATTGGTGGACGAAAACAATGCAGGCGGGGCTAGCCCCCAGACCCGTGCATACGAAAAGCGCCCTTATAGGGGTGAGGGACAACAGTCGTTGACTGTACCTCCAGATTCTGCGCCGTCTGCCGCACCGAGTCGCCGCTCGCGGACTTGCTTCTTTAGCGCCAACAACTTGTCCCGCTGTTGCTTCAGATACTCCTGACGGGCAAGCATCTCTTCCTCACTCACCTGTGACAAAGATAAGTGCTCAGTATGATACAGGTATTGGTGTTGGTAAGGAATACGTATACTTATAAGTATCTAGGTAAATCAGACCTCTACTTTCTTGGGAGGTGGTTTTGGTGGTTCCATAACTTGAATTTTCTTTGCCTCAGTCACTATACGATCTTTATTGTCAAGATTTTCTTCTTTCTTCTCGAAGATGTGATTCTCTTCTTTCTTTTCGAAGCTGTGCAGTTTTGATAGCAAAGTTTGCTTTTCGGCCACCACTTCTTCAGGTGGAACGTTAACGACCTCATCTTTGCCTCCGAAGTCTTCTAGCTGTAATCTGAAGTAACGAAAATTAAACTCGTGCGTGGTCTGACTGTTAGCTAACAAATGTAGTCTCGGTTTTGGGACCTGCGGGGTAATTGCCTAACATACTTACAGTAGATAGGAATGGTCATGCCCTGATAACGAACATTTTTTTTTATTGTAAAAAGTGCCATCTGTCCATTTTTCAAACAATATTATGAAACAATGGATTAGCAATAATATTCTTCAAAATCATTCAGATTGTGATTTAAAGTGTTAACAGTGTTACGCAAATGGTGCAGTGTATCGACTTACTTTTTTATTTCAGTCATGACATCGTCATTATCGGGCCAGTCCTCACTTTCATCGCTCCGTGAAGAATCCAATTCTTCTGATTCTGTAGAAAATAAGTGGGCCATTGTTCCATACCGCCTTTCAATCAATTCTAAAGCCTGAAAATGAAGCAGTAGATTGATTACATCCCTTTTGCGTCTACTCTTGTCCCTGCACTCTCTCAAAGACGAAACCGTGCGACAAATGTAGGTAGGAGGTACTTACCTGTAATTGCAGCTCTACATTCTTGTGCGTCATCATCTTAACGAACATTTCGAAGTCGTTGGCAGCCCATATCTGTTCGAAGAGGCGCCGATGGAAGTGAGCTGGCAATCCAGCTAGATCACGTGCCGACAGCTTGCATGCAGCTTCAAACTGATCGGCCGAGATGCCGATGTCGTCCATAAAGGAACCTAACATCACGTCCACCTGGTTCATAAAAAGGATATTAGAATTAATAGACCTATTTTAATTAGGTACCTATATTAGGCACAAACCCCTGGATTCTTAATGCGTTTTCGAAAAGAGGCTGATCGTTCTCCAGCCAACTGCAAGAGCAAGACAGCCTACCACTTCGACGAGTGAAGGTGAGATGTACTGTACACACGCTACACATCAAGCTATACATTTCCAGTTTACACTGACCTCTCGATTGTAAGGAAAACGTATATAATGTGAGATCAGCTTATACTGGAAATATAAAAGTATTAAAGCTATAATAAGCTTTTAATCGTTCATAGTAGGTACTTATTTAGGAATACTGAGCTGCTGTATTCCGCTAAGGTAGCACTGAGCAGTCCAATTCTTACGATACTTACTAAGTTACGGTAATCATCATGAATTTGTTTGTACTCGGGTCT
This sequence comes from Cosmia pyralina, assembly GCA_946251885.1. NCBI lineage: Eukaryota > Metazoa > Arthropoda > Insecta > Lepidoptera > Noctuidae > Cosmia > Cosmia pyralina. The sequence continues at coordinate 13,541,411 of OX276360.1, forward strand.
ATCGAGTACTTCTCCATTATCTGTCGGCTCGAAGGCTGTAGAAAAAAAAACATTCAAATTAGACTGCTCAATAATTTTGAAGGAACACAGCGGTAGGTACACGAAGCTAGTTCTGTTTCGCCACTTGCAGGACTCGGCACACTATAGTATCTCTTAACTGTAATAATTGAATTAAAATGATGATCCCAAATTACTCATAAACCTATAAAATTGGTCTGAGGTACTACTACATACTTACGCAAAGATTTTTCTTCTATAAATGTCTGCAGTGGTACATTCCACACAGGACCATGTAGGAATCCTACAAGGGAGTCAAACACCCATGCATTACCGTCTAGGTGTGCCATTGGTACTAACAACTCTTATCTATTTTAGGTAATATTAGACTACTCAGCTGAAATTATTATTCTAAATAATTAAAATCAGCTCCACACTTTATTGACGTTTATTTGTACTTGCTGTTGTTATGGTTACAGACCGAACATTGTCATTTTTATTGTTTCCTTTAGTTCTGGCTGGCAGGCGATGGAACACGAGGTTATGATTTTTTAATGGATTCTCAAGGCCTTCTAATGGGATTGTATCGGTATTCATTATCCAAGTTATCCAATGATAATGAATACAGATTGTATTCGTACTGCCTAGGTCATCATAATAATACGTTCATGTTGGCCAGTTGTTGGACAGTCTGCCTGCAACCAATGTGCAGTGCATAGTTGTATGTACACACGGCTACATCAAGCTGTGCTTCTCTAGTATAAGCTGATCTCGCATTGTATACGATTTCCGTACAATGAGAGGTCAGCTTATACGGGTAATGTAGCGTGATATGAGCCGTGTGTACCTTCGAAAGTCAGATTTAACAATCACGTGTTTTCCCCATCAATCTAACTTATTCATTGAATCATAGTTCGCTTTTCCCAACTATGTTGGGGTCGGCTTCCACAGTCTAACCGGGTGCAGCTGAATACCAGTATTTTATATGGAGCGACTGCCTATCTGACCTCCACAACCTAGTGACTGGGTAATACGATACCCCTTGGTAAGACTGGTTGTCAGACTTTCGGGCTTCTGACGAACCGTAACGACTGTCAAAGATCCACGAATGACAGCCGGGAGTCTGGGACCAACGTCTTAACGTGCTTTCCGAGGCACGGAGGAGTCTCGGTATGTAAAGATCGTCACCCATCCACGGACCATACCCGGCAAGCGTAGCTTAACCTGATGGATCGACCCGTACGGCTGTTATTACACACATCAAAAGTGTCTAGGGATCAACATATATTTTTGCAATAACTTTTCTCCTGATTGATATTAATTAAAATTTTCTTTAAGGATTCATCAAATAAAGTGTTTTCGTTTGTCACAGTAACGATAAACCAAGTCACCTTTGCATTAATAAAGAAATTTGCCATTTTCCTAATAAAGGGATTTTTGACATTTGAACCACTAACATTAAAGTTCGAAAAAAAGACTGAAATAACAGTTTTCTTTAAAATTTTATTGGGTAACTTAAACAATTAATAATCCGTGTTTCTACCGCGAACACTAACAACACAAGAACATCGGTTTGGCATACTCAAAATGAGTTCATCCAAATCACGCTGTGGAATGGCCGCCCATGTTCGTTGCAACAACAAAAAAAGGTCTTCTTGCGACTGGATACCCTCCATATTCGGCAGAGCTCTTCTCTGTAGCATATCCCATGCATGCTCAATCGGGTTCAAGTCTGGCGACTGAGCAGGCCAGGGCAGGACATTGATGTTAGCTGCGGCGAGAGTCTGTCTTACAACTCTTGCGGTGTGCGGTCGTGCATTATCATGCATTAACTGAAATAAGGGACCGATTTGCACTTGTAGAGGAACGATGACGTCTGATACAATCGTCTCAGCATAAATTTGAGCGTTGAGGTTGCCTCTGATCCAAATCAACTCAGTTCTTCCGCCGATCCAAATACCCGCCCATACCATGATGGTTCCACCACTATAAGGATGGACTTCCTGGCAGGATTTTAATCGCTGTTGGCGTCCAGGGGTTCTCCAGTGTCGTATACGTCTTGTATCCGGTCTCATACCAAAACGAGACTCATCAGAAAAGCACACGAAACGCCATTGTTCTTCTGCCCAATTTCTGTGTTCAAGAGCCCATTGATATCGAATCCTACGATTGTGCATTGCTATAGGTGGTACCCGTAGCGGTCTTCGGGAATGAAGGTTCACTTCATGCAAGCGGTTCCTGACTGTTTGGTCGCTAATTAAGTTCCCTGAAGAGTGATGAAGCCTCACGGCTAACATCATGGCGGTTATAGTTGGAGCTCTTCGAGTTAAGATTTGAATGTATCGGTCTTGTCTCCGTGTGGTGCAGCGATACTGTCCTCCATGGCGCTCAGCCACGGTACCAGTGCTTCGGTAACGTGTCCAAAGTCGACTGATAACACTCTGACTTGTATTCAGAGCTAAAGCCACAGTACGTTGCCGGGAACCAGCTTCTATCATTCCCACGGCTCTGAGCATTTCTTCCCTGCTTAAATGACGTCGCCGCTCCATAATAACGTTGGTTTTAATCAGTAGTAGGGAAACAGTAGCACTAATAATGTCTTCAATGCGTTGTATGTTTTTATAGGGAAAATATTGACAGCTGATTTTCATCTTTTACTCGAATTTGATTCACAGTTCCTGATTCAAATTATGAAATGCACCAAAAAGGATCCATATAAATTTATAAAATCATAAATTTATAATAATAATAAATCTCAATCTCAAGAAATCCGCATAAAAATGCTTGATCCCTAGACACTTTTGATGTGTGTACTTAGCCACGAGCTCTTCTCAAAAGTGTGTACGACTGGAATATTTAAACTGTTAATTGAATCATAGTTCGTTTCAATTAACAGTTATATTCCAGTCGTACACATTTTTGCAGTTTTAGTACGGTGGTATCGTTATAGATTCTAGAAAGTTGTTTTTGAGACGTTTTTATTTCCATAAATGCCACAGCTGATTTAATAGAACTATGAACGCATCAATAAAATTCTACGTCTGTCAATCTGTCATGTCAGCTCAAAAATGTCACTTTGACATTGACACCACTTTGGCGCTCTCTGTCAGGTACCTACTGACACTTGTGTTTGAAGTGTTCAAGTTGAAGATAGGTAGTTGAACCTTTGGTGGTGAAATCTTACCGTTTTGAGCCTAAATATTATGCTGTGTTTCTTTCTAAATTGTGAAATAAGAGAAAGAAAGATAGAGGCACAGGCAGGAAATCAAAAGCGTCGATATTTACTCATATTATTTGACACTTGACCTGGTGAAATAAAAAAAATTGTTTGGTTTGCTTCAGAAAAATACATAAACACAGCCAGTGATTGAGTTTTCGTTTACTAAAGAATAGTAATAAAAACTGCCTGCCTCAGTTCATTAACTGAAAAATGGCTAATCTAAATCCTTACACATCTTTAGAATATGAAAATGTGAATGGAATAAAACTGACACTAAATGTTTATAAAAGACAAACCTCGCCGAAATCAAGACAATTTACAATTACGTACAAAAATGTGAAGAGCAATAGTGCAAGAATAGGAGCTAAAGCATCGCTTTTCCTTGCTATTATATTTAATTTGATAGCATTCTTCTATGTTCGTATAAGTCTGACAGCAATATTAGTTATAATTATTTCATTATCATTCCTTGTTTTCTTTTGGTTTACACACAGTGTTCAGTCAGGTTTGTTTACTTCTGATCTATTATTATTATCTTCCACATTGCTTAAACATCTGATAATCCCTAAGCTAAATATTAGCAACCCACCAACATAAGTATGGTCAGCAACATAAGTCAATTAACACTGCTACTTTTTTAAATATCATGTAAATGAAAATTATTTGATTAGGTATCTCCTTTTTTCCTAAAATACGTCTGAATCTAGTAGATCTTTAAATTTTACTTCTGTTCCGATCTTGAATAAATATCTTGCTCAATAATTAAGATTTAAAAAAATGAAGTGTTAATCGACTTTTGTTGCTGACTGTACTGATGGCTCACAATAATTATTTAAGGTCTTATTATTTTTATTTTCAGAAAGTCTTCTGATTATTCCAACGGTGTGTATTCAAAGTACAATAAAGTATGTGTGGGGCAGAGAAGATACCTTTGTGGACTGGTCGAATATTGATGATGTTATTATAAATGAAGTTATTAAAATGGTAAGCTACCAACCAGCCCTATGGCAGAGCAAATGCCTCCCTCTCTCTTTTCCACACAATTCAGTCTTTTGCCAGTAATTTTGTCCTTTCAATAGGAGTTTGAAAAATAGCTTTTTTGTAACAGAACTGAGACCAAGCTTGTGGGCCACCTGATTGATGGTACAGACAACAGCACATCAGGTTCAACAAACTGTCAAATTTCTCCAAATGATTTTAAACCTTAAATTGTTGAAAGTAAAGTTCAAAATCAAATAAGAAAATTTGACAGTTTGTAGTAATCTGACCTGCTGCTGTGTGTACATGGTAAGATGACATAACACCTCTGAGTTAGGTTTTTGAGCAGTAAATCATCATTATTGTCATCATATTTTATTATTTATGGTAACTAAGTAACAAATGTGCCACAGGTCACATTTTTTAAGCTATACAACCTGCTTCCGGGTTGACTGGAAGCCGACCCCAATACAGTTGGAAAAAGGCTGGGCACACAATGATATCATATTTTATTATTTACTTATAATTTTAAAAACAGTAACACAATGTGCCAGTCTCTCCGCTAGGAGTAATGGTGTTCTGTGGTTAGTCTTCAGTCAGTCAATCTTTTCTTGTGTTATTATATTATATTCAATGTGCCTTATTTCTTTTCAGAATCGTGTTTTATACTACCTCACAGTGTTGAAAAAGGAAGATAATCCAGATTCTGTTAATTTGGTTCCACTGTTTAAGGTACATTGATTATTTTGGGCATTGAATATGACTTCTAGATGGTTAGATAGCTACCAGGCTGACAGCAAATGATATACGAGGTACAATTACAGAGAACTTTATATGCTTGATTAAGTAATGCACATACATATTCAGGCTGTGATGGCAAGCGAGTCTGGAATGAAGTATAGTAGTCCCCAATCTTTTTGGCCAGGTTGAACGTAGGTGCGAGCCGATGCGCAGAATGCGCAAGATGGCGGTCTCGCTCACTTCAACCAGACCAAAAAGATTAGGGAATACTGTACCTACAAACTACTGTTTTCATAACACTGTAATAATTTGTATCATTTATATATAATAAAACCTTTTAATTCCACTGATAATGGTAGTCTTCCAACAAATAGTATAGATAGTGTATATACAATGTATATTAGTATACAAGCTGACCCGCCAGACATTGTTCTGTAAAAATTTAAATTTCTTTTAAACCACCCCAGTAAAAAGAAGAATAAACCAAAAAAAAAAAATTCAAATCGGTCAAGCCGTTCTCGAGTTATGGCGTGACCAAGGGAAATAAGGATGCTGTTTTATTTATATAGATATGCTCGGAGTTTCTTTAAACAATAAAAGCAGGAATGAAGTTATCCAGAAAATAACTAGAGTAACCGACATAGCTTGCAGAGTAAGCAAACTGAAGTGGCAATGGCTGGCCATGTTTGTTGAAGGACCGATGGCCGGTGCAGCAGACGAGTCCTGGAGTGGAGACCGCGTACCTGGTGTGGGACGCCCCCCAGCTAAATGGACCAATGACCTGAACAAGGTGGCTGGGACAGACTAGATGCGGAAGGCTGAGGACAGGGTGTTGTGCCGCAGCCTGGGAGAGGCCGCTATGTCCAGCAGTGGGCTGCAATAGGCTGAATTGATATGATATAGCTAAGGGCATAAATGTCTTGAAAAAAGTTATAAGAATAGAATAGAATAGAATAGAATACTCTTTATTATGCACACCATTTAAATAACTGTTACAATTGTTGTTTGTTGTTTGTTTGTTGTTTGTTTTGTTGTTGTTGTTGTTGTTGTTGTTGTTGTTGTTTTTGTTAATAAGATACTGATAAATGAAAAACCTACAGAAAACTAGCATTCTTCCCGTAATTAATATTTAAATAAAATAAAAAACCTTTGGAAGGCGTACGAGAGGCCGAAACCAACTCGCAGACGCTCCTTAGACAATTTTAAGTGATGAGACACCAACCAAAGATTCTCCCTGTTTGTCCTATGCAAGTGCACCCAAGGACAACCCCTGCTTGGTGCAGGACTATTGCAGAAAATGGAAGCAAAACATATGGAAGGACTCCCCACTATATTTAAATTGTTATTATTGTTTGTTTCAGTACACAAAGCCAAGACTGTTCATGCTTCAGAAGATCTACTTTGAAATCCAAACATTCCTGATGGATGCACAAAAAGAAACTGCAATGGCGTCCGGAGACAAGGAATAAATAATGATTGAACATTTTTTTAGAAACCAACCAGAAATGAAAACTGGCTTGATTTTTTTCAGCCGAAAAACCGATAACGGTTATTATAAATTTAATAGGTTTTTGTTAGATAAATAGTATAATAATGAAAGTAAAAGAAATACAGAGATCATTCTTTTGAAAGAATTCTGGTTAACCAGAACCGTTTCCGCGCCCAATTTAGATAATTTTCGTTTTTAGTCTTGGTTGAAAATATACAAGCGAAACAATACTTATGTACCTACAATTATTTTGTTCAGAGAAAACCCATCAGTATATTATGGTTAAAACGTAGACCATTTATATTAAAATATTGTCACTGTATTTCTATTACTTACTTTTATTATACTTTCACCAAACAAAACCTACAGAATTCAAAAAAAAAAAAAAAAAAAAATTGATTTCGGTCCATTTTCGGCCGGTCTCTAAAAATTGTGTAGCTTTAAGAATAAACTGTTATTGGATTAGTATATTATAATTAATATTTGGAAATGACATTGTAAAAAGCACTCTAGTCATCTTAAAGTAACGTCGCACTTCCCGTACGCCACTCGGCCACTCGTCGTAGTACGGAGTTTGTATAGAATATACAATACGCGCCACGAAAGATGAGATTTGACACACCACGTGTTTTGACTTGCGCAGTAGACGGTTCTAGGTCTCTAGCGGTATGAGGTATGTCAAGTCTCATCTTTTGTGGCGCGTATATGTAAATGGGCGAGACAGCAAAATGATACTAGGCAGAGGGAGTTGGGTGGACGAGTAGGTATTTACACGTATTTTTTAAATTGACACCGAGTCAGATCAGTTTCGACGCTGCAGACTAGCGACTAATAACGAGACAATGGATCGCAAAAAGATAGTTATATATTGTACGGTAGCGTGGTGCGAACGACGTGACTGTTCCGAGTGGTGTCGAGTGGCGAGTACGTACGCACCGAGTGCATGTTTGTACCTGCCGAGTGGGCGAGCGAATCAGTGCGAGGGAGCGAGCACTCGGTCTAGTAAATAGAACAGGGACCGAGTGACTGTCTCGCCCTTTATCTCGACTGAGAGCATTGTCACGCCCATCTACTCGGTACGTGTGATCAAAGCATAGAGGCCAGACTGGTTTTGTTCCTGCCCTCTGACGACCTCCTCTGAGACCTCTGACGTGCAGCCTACCGTACGAAACGAAATATTTGTATGGCCCATGGAGCCTTTTATGTAGATATCCCCGATTTGTTTGTGTACCTATAGGTATGCGATATGTTTTTTCTAAAAACGGGGAGAAATCTTTTTGTGATATGATTAAATTTGTATTTTTAATCCTTTGTTTAGTTATGTGAAAATTATGAATTGTAAAGGAATGTTAGATAGATTTTTAGGTTTGTTTAGGTTTTGTAAAAACCAGGCACATCAAAGTACCTTACCTTACAACGTGCCGCTACAATGGCGATATTAATTTAACACACGGGTAGGGCTTGTGGCCAGTAATCATAAAAATTATAATAAGATAAAATAATTCGTAAATTGAAAAATTAAAATATTCAAA